>OW964823.1:37351724-38740474 GCA_943142095.1 Ophonus ardosiacus
ACATTTTATAAACAAAAATACATTTTTACTGCATTTGCAGATTAGGTCCATTTCTGGTACAAAATTCAATGCAAAAGCCAACGTTTTCGAAATTCGAAAATAATCGCAGTTTGTGTACATTAACGCAAACGCAAAGATAACTGAATGCGTAAAACATTTAAATTGAAGACCCGGCATTCTTTTTGTGTAGCCATCTAGCGATATGTGCTTTAATGGACGCCTTAATGGAAGTAATCTCTCGCTCATCCCTAGCGGCTGCGGCTGGCTTCGCAAATGTCAAATGTTTAGTCATTTAATAAGTAATTAATAAGATATTACTTATTATATGGTTTAGTAGTTAGCATTTGTGTTGTTGTTGGTTAACGTGAAATGAAGTATAGGTATTATTTTTTTTGTTCGATCCCGACAGACGCCAATATTTCCAATTTTAAATGGCACAAAAGTGACCCATGTGTAAGGTGACCATACGTCCCGAATTTCCCGGGACAGTCCCGAATTTATAGCATTTATCCCGAATTGCCCCGAAAAAACAGTAATAATAATAATAATAATAAACTTTATTATTCAACAGGACTGCTGTCCCAATTACAGAATAATATTAAAGTACATGAAAGGAGAACATAATGATTAAATATGAAATACATAATGCAATAAGAAAAAACAAAGAAACAAAGAAAGTTACAATAAAATGGAGTTAATTTTGTTTTTGAATTCATTCAAATTCATAGAGAAATTTAATATTGTACAATTGTTATTATAAAGTCGACACATATTGTTAATTGGTGAATTGTAAATATATTGAGTTTTGCACATATTTATAAGAAAGGTGTTACGGCATCTGGTATTACATAAATTGACGTAGAAATTAAGTTGACTAAGCAGAAAATCATCGTCAATAATACTATTAACTACTTTGTATAAAAAAATCAGCAAATGTTTATTTCTCCGTGACGTAACTGTAGATAAATTATAAAGGGATAAAACAGATTCGTAATTATCACTAAAATAATTTAAATTCGATTTGAAACAAACGTATTTAATAAATCTTTTCTGAATTCTCTCAATTGCATCAACAAGATATTTTTGATTAGGATTCCAAATAATGCAGCAGTAATCTAATTTACTTAAAATTAAAGTTGTAAACAGAACAGTGTAACAAAATAAGTTATTAAATCCAGATGTAGTGCGAAAAATAAAACCAAGTAATCTAGCAACTATTTATTAAGCCCTCGATATGATTAATGAAATTTAATTTTGGATCTAATAACAATCCAAGATCTTTAATTTCTTGAGTACGATGTAAAATGACCTCATTTATCATGTAATTGTAGTGAACAGTATTTTGAATTCTGGCAAATGACATAACTTGGCATTTATTTATGTTGAAATATAGGTGATTTTTAATAGACCATTCATACATTGCATTTAAATCCAATTGTAATAAGGCACAGTCATTGATTTGACGAATTTCAATAAATAATTTGAGGTCATCAGCGTACATGAGGCAATGTGAATGTTTAATAACAGAAACTATATCATTAATAAAAATGTTAAACAATAAAGGTCCTAGTACAGAACCTTGCGGTACGGCAGAGGCTGCCAAAAAAATTGAGGAAGTAAATCCATAACAATAAACGTATTGATGTCGGTCTTGAAGATATGATTCGAGTAAAATTATTAAATTTTCAGAAAATCCGATTTGTCTTAATTTCAAAATAAGTATTTTATGATTAACCGAATCAAAGGCTTTACAGAAATCGGTGTAAATGACGTCTAATTGATTTTTATTAGCAAAATTTTGAAAAATGTGTTGGGTGAAATTCGTTAAATTTGTTACAGTTGATCGTTTTTCGACAAAGCCATGCTGAGAGTTTGTAATCAAATTTTTGCATTGATACTGTACTTGCTTAGAAATAATGTACTCAAATATTTTTGCTATTGAATTTAAGCAGGAAATTGGGCGGTAGTTATTTATTTTATTTCTGTCACCTGATTTAAAAAGAGGGCAAATTTTGGCAGATTTCCACTTTTCAGGGAAAGTATTTGAAGCTATGCACATATTAAATAATTTTAAAAGTGGAAGTATAAGTGAATCACTACAGCCTTTATAAATGTAAACGGGAATATTATCTGGACCAACGGATGTAGTGTTTTTCTGAGCACGTATGGCGGTGTAAATATCGTTTTCGTACACATTAATAAGGCGAATAGTATCAAGCATACAATTATTGACATTTGTATCATGATCATTTAGGTTGACAGGCGACAAATTATACACACTTTTAAAATAATTAGAAAAGGCTTCCGCAATTTCAAAACCAGAATTTAACTCAGTCTCATTGTAAAACATTTTTGTTGGTAGTTTAGAGGAATCATTTTTACTATTGACGTATTTCCAAAATTTTTTTGGATCATTAATAATGTTATCTTGTACACAGTTCAGATAGCCGTTATGTGCATTTTTAATTAAAGATTTCAGTTTAACTCTAATAGTTTGATAGCTGATTAAATGTAATTCGTTACCAGTATTGCGATATAGCTTTCTATGGTGCTCTTTTAACTTAATATTGCAAATTATATTTTTATTAAACCAAACAGGGTATTTTGAGTTTCGGATTAGTTTCTTTGGAATACAAATATCCATAGCATTGTACAAGGTATTATAAAATTGATCTACAGCATCATTAACATTGGAATAATCATTCAGAAATTGCCAATCAGTACTACTTAGCATACAGTACAACAACTCAAAATTACCTTTTTTAAAATCATATTGGTTATTACAATTATTATGCTTAAGTTTATGACGCTCGTTTATGGAAAAAGAGCACGAAATATGCAGAGTAGGATGATGGACATCTTCTGATACAAGATACATAATACTTTTCTCAACAACGCACTCTAAATTTGAGACAACAATATCTAAAATGTTATTATTTCCGTTCGTGATTCTATTAAATTGCGACATATTTAAAAGATTTATGAAGTTATTGAAACAACGAACGTAATTATCTGCAAAGTTAATGGTGTAAAATTGATTTAAATTAGTAATATTGGCGTCGCCAATTAAAAGAGTGTTACAATTATAAATAAATGCCAGAGAGCTGATAAAGTCGAAAAGGGCTTGATAGTCAGCGATGATGCAGTCGGGGGGAATATATAGGGCGACGATGTAGAGTGATGTTGTAGATTGGGGAGGAGAGACCTTGACACACAGCAACTCAATGTTTACTGATGGACAGCTGATATCCACAAGATGATGTTCGCAATTGTCGTTGACCGCTATCAACACTCCGCCTCCGCCTCCTCTGTTCTTACCCGTACCCGCCCGATCACAACGATAAACAGAATATCGCTCATCTAAAAGTTCATTGTCCCCAACGTCCGAGTTAAGCCAGGTTTCCGAAAATACAAGTACGTCATGATTTATGGTTAATACATTTAAATAAAGTTGTGTGAGTTTAGTGTTTATACCACGCATATTTTGATAATAAATTGTTATGTTATTATTACGGACAGAAGGTTTTAGTTTTTTGTTATTATTATGCGCGGCACACCATTGAAATATTTAATTGTTAAATTGTCTTCGCCATTGTTAGTACGCTTTTGCAATTCACTTCTAAGTTCCTGTAGATAAAGTCGCTGTTTAGGTGTATTATCATAACCAATTTTAACATTTTTAAACTTAGAAGTAGTTAATCTTTTAGCGTTAATGTGCATTAACTTGGCGTCAGATGGATTTTTAAATATTATTTTTACCGGTCTAGGTTTCATGTTGCCAGAATTAGGTTTTCCAAGACGAAAGTGTTTGACATTGCTGTGGTCTATTTTATTTAATGACACTGTATTAATAATGTCATTAATGTCGTTGGTCCCGTCATTAGTCTCGGGTAGATTATAAATAATAACGTTGGAACGTCTATTATTTCGATCTTCAACCTCGGATACGATATTTTCGAAGTCCGTAAGTTCTTCGAATTTGCTTTTTTTGAATGAATTGAGGCTAGATTTAATATCTTTAATTTCGTTTTGAAGCGAAATTATAAGTTGCTTTAATTCGACGACAGATGCAGATGGTAATAGAGGTGCAGATTCACATGCACTGCAGAAGTACTTATAGCTCTTTTGGGAGCGCAGCACTCGCATGTCCAATTTAGGTACTTGAGCTTGGACGCAGTCGGAATGGTTGACCGTACCACAAATTATGCATTTGACTGATGACAAAGTATCACATTTCTTAGAGCAAATCGAACAAACAGAAGCCATTGCGCACTGTTTTATGAAACGATACGATTATATTTCTTAGGCTTGGATGATTCACACTACTCGCACAAGAAGGATTAATTAACTTCAGCTGCAATCACTGAAATATATACTAACTGGAATGCGCGTACGAACCGTGACTGCGAAGCATATTGAAAGCCTGCTGCTGGAGTAGTCGGCAAACATCGAGACAGTTCGTGAGTAGACGGAAGCCTGCTGCTGGAGTAGTTGGCAAACATCGAGACAGTTCGTGAGTAGACGGAAATTATTTCGTGTGGCGCATGTTTAAATAAATGAAGTATAATATGAAAACAAAGCGATCAGCTATGATACGAGTTATTCGGCTAGGTTCGGTTCGGCACGAACGTGCGCGAACGGGACCAGCCATTATTGTTCAATGAGCTTCAGTGCAGCGCAGTGTTGTTCCTAGTGTTACAAACGTAACAAATATGGTACATTTTGTACACTACTGTTACAGTGTTACTACAATCATAAAATCTGTCAAATATGTTACAATTCGTTAAATACTAAATTATTTATTCAAAATATTCTCATTTTAACAAGTATTATCCTTCTGAAAAGAGAGAAACACATAATTTAATTTATTTAAATAATAATTATAATTTATTAAAATGTTTTTCTGACTGTACAAAGAGAAGAATTTTGGCACTACTGCCTACGTTCACTAACTTTGTTTATATGTTGGTACTTGAGTACAGGTCTTTCTGGTCCCCTTTTTAAAGATTGAATTGTATGTATCTTTATAATACCAAATAATTTATATTGTAGTATTTCTTATTTTGTGAAAAGACTGTTTTGTTATATATAATACATGACTTATTATTTTACTTTTTTCATTGTTAAATTTATTTAAATCCGATACTTTTTATCATTACTGAATAGATTAATACTCCGTAAACCAACTAATAATAATAATTTAAATGTCCCGCCAACGTTGTAACATTTGTCACATTTTAGACAGTGCCATCTGTTACAGTCGGGAGAACTAAAAGAACAACACTGGTGCAGCGTACGCTGATAGGTAGAGTATGCGAGTTCCAGTTAGTATATATTTCAGTGGCTGCAATACACACACTATTACTACGATATTTTTTTTACTAAAAACGTAAAATTGAGAGCACAGAAACATACAACACTATATTTTTATTGAAAAATTAATCGTGTGAAAATTATGCACGCACTAATGTAGGTATAAAAATATAATTTATAGTATAACTCAAGATAATTGTGATAACTCCGGAGCAGAAAAAAACAAATGTTGTTCTCACAAAGAATATAATAATAATAATGTGAAAATGTAAAAGTTTAAATGCATATACTTATTTAAGTAGTGTAGAATGCAAACTGATAATACAATTATTTAAGTTAAGAAACGCGGTATCATATTAAATGAAATCCCTTTTGGAGTCAAGTTGAACAGCCTTTTTGTTAATTAATAAAATGATACCAAATCGTAAATGATTGGAAATTGATATATATGAGGAATATGTTTACGTTAAACAATATATCACGGAAGAAAAAATATAGGAATGGTCAAAAAATAAGTCGTACCCATTTCAAAGGTGGATGGAAATAACTACATATTTTAATGAACCAGATTCCTTATTCAAATGTTTTAAAATTGCCAGAGTTTTTCTTTTGTCTTCCCGGCCCTAATGCTGCAAATGAGCGAGGAGCGAGTATTTAGCATTATGAACAGTTTTTGGACTAGTGATAAGACACAGCTTAAAGTGGGCACTTTGAAGAGTATGTTAATCACTAAAATAAATTTTAATGAAAATTGCGCGGACTTTTATAAGAAAATCAAAAAAGAAAAAACTGTTCTAAGATATATTCATGCTTCAGAGAAATATAAGGCTACTTCATCAAAATAATTTAGAAGGGTTACAAATTTATTATTATGTTTAAAAATGAATACCGTGTTTTGATTTAATCTATCTTTATTTTTTTTTTAAATATTATATATCATATATTATATATCAAAAATAAAACAAAAAATTATTTATTTTGGTATATATAATATATCGTCCCGAATTTCTAACTTCGAAATCTGGTCACCTTACCCATGTAGTGAACTCTCCACACCAGCTATGAGTGCCCGTGAGGTGACGCCTGGTAAGCGCCCACACGGTAAAATATATCGTCATCATTACCGAGGTCTACATGTGTTGTAGATACTGGCACACCCAGTATTTATTTATTTTATTTAATTCATATTTGACTCATGTTACAAAAAGAATAGGTAGGTCATATACCTATTAACTAATATATTGCGGATCCTTTGCTTTTCTTGAAGGAAACACTGTGAAATGGAAATGTCATTTCTGCATAAGTCTATCTCACACAAACACCCAACCGCGAATTATGCGCATGCTTGGAAACCTTGACTACTATTGGCTAACGAGGAAATCATGATCACTTTTTGCGAATCACAGAGTTCTGTTTATTAACGACTAGCGCGAGAAATTTTTAATTTAAATTTGAGAAATTAAACAATGTACCTACTATATATTTTGTATGTAAATTCTTGAATATAAATAGTAGTAATAATAAAAAACATTGACATATTCTAGTGCTAAATTTGAATTAAATAATTTACTTTGTTGTACTGTAAAAATAATAGGAATACAATCTGGTCAGGATTAATTTATTTAGGTGACAATAAATTACTGTATGAAACACAAAGCAAATACTTTTGAAGTGCAACTACAAACAAAAATGAAATCAAACGTCAAAGTCAAACCATGTGCTCTGCATTACCAGGGCAGCGTTCCAAAACCAAGAATACCGAATTTTGGCGTAGAGTATGATGTGTTGTGTTATGGAACGAATGAGAGTTTTGTTAAAGTACAAAATTGAAACTAAATTAAAAATAATTTTATAAAACTAACAAAACCTCTTATAATTACAACATTAATGTCAAGCCCGTAATAAAAGCGCTTTTATGGAGCACTCTCCTCAATATTATATGAAAGTACGCACCATAAAAGCGCTTTTATTATAAAAGTATGCTCGTAATACACGCCAACATATTTACTTATGTTTATTTTCAACCAAAAGCATGTTTTCTTCCTCAAGAAGGCAAATTACTTTCATATGTTGAGAATCGTGAGCATCTACGTTTGAAAATATTGTGGAGTCATTTCTATACCTCCTCGTTAGTAGAGTAAGTAGAACATAACTTTGGAGTAAACTCTGGCTGTTTTGGAACAGGTTGAGTAAACTGGGAGTGTAAGATTAGTTTTGAAACGACTTTGAATAATTTCGTACTCTTAAGAGTAGGATTTTGGAACGCAGCCCAGGCAGCGACGCTGTCAGCGTTAGCCAATAGTAGTCAAGATTTCCGAGTATGCGTATAATGTGGGCTGGCAGGCAAAGCTATCGCAGATGACAGCACTCCAGTAAAAGCGATTTGAATGATTTAAAGCGGGTAAAATAATGACGGTTATTACGAATATTTTGATGCAAAAATAATCAGATAAAAATACATAAGAAACATTGTATCCAATTTAACAATAATTTTGAAACACTTTTATTGCAATCGTAAATCCTTAACAATAAAATCAAATTGTCAAAATTTGACAGTGACAGTAGTGAGTCATCCGACATTATTTTCAGTTTACATTCTCTGTGGGTAAATACACATTATGGAAAATAATTATAATTTATGGTTCATTAATAATTTAAAAGAGGAATTAAGGTTATACTTCTTATGAGCGCTGTTGGTTGTCAGATTTGATACCAGAATGTGCAATTGTAGACAAATTTTGTACTAGCGCGTACTTGCTCACATGCACATTTCATTGCTGAATCGCAGAGAGCTATTGCTGGAGTGGCGCCATTAGTTCATCGAAATCCCACTGACAGCTCTCATTGCCTGTTGGGTGTTTGTGAGAGATAGACTTATGCAGAAAAGATATTTCCATATCACAGTGTTTCCTTCACCTACTCTTATGGGAAAGATACAAGCATTAGCAATATATTAGTTAATAGGTATATGAGGTAGGTACATTTAGTACTATCTGGTACATTTTTGTACTACAGTTGGTACGAAATATTTTTACATTCTGGCAACAACTGTTGTATTATAATTATTTAAAGAAATATTTAGAATACTAAGTTAAAAAATATTCTTCCTATCATTACAAGTAAGTATATTTTATATTTATTTATATATAAATACCTATTTCATTACTTTCACTTTTATAAAAAGAAATGAAATGACGATTGAGGTTATATTATTAGAATATAAAAGTTTTAAGTTTTTACAAGTGTAATAGGAATATAACCAATGTAATAATAATATATTATTTTTAGACGACCATTGTGATAAGTATGACATATCAACGTAGTATCCTAACACTGAAAGTTGAACTTATCACATTAGTGTTACGATATATTTCATATCGTAATAGTTGACACGGTTGCTAGGTTACTATGTCAATTATTTTCTGGCTATTCTCAACTGAAATAACCGATAGAGGCGCTGCAAGCATTTTCAATATGGCGGATGCATGACGGTAGGTGTACAATCTGTTACTGTCATCTGGTCATATGATACAATTTTGCTTGTGTTTCTTGAAAATGAAGCTAAGTATTGTTCAGATATTTGACTTTCTATGGCCGGTTGCACCGACGTTTCTAACAAAACTGAACTTACATTAAGTATCACTTAATTTTTATCTACTGTTGCACGCGTATTTTTTTTAATAACCTTAAGTAAGTGTAGTTTATATATTTTTAAGTTGTTTAAATTGTACTTTTAGTAACAAGAAAAATAAAATTTAGGGATTTTTCATAGTTGATTTTGTTTGTGTCAAAATTTGGAGGTTATATTGCTAAGTTCGATAGGGCCCGTGCATCACGTGATCAAATGCAGGCAACCTGCCAGCCTGGTGGACCAACAAACAGTTTCATTGCCTTTGATATCATCGTGCGAAGTTGGCGTTTTTTGATTTCTGTGCTTATTTTGTGATTTTTCAATCTAAAATTTGTGATAGTTGAAGTTGTATTATGGCTCAGTTAAGTGAACACTATTATTCTCGTAGTTTCATAAAAAATAATAGGCATTGTTGAATTTTTGTAATAGAAGGAATTTCAGTTATATAAAGTTCTACTATTTTTAATATTATGAGTCGTGAAAATGTGGGAATGCCTGTATAAAATTGAGTTCTTGCGTCATTATTTTTAAATGCATCTATAGTCAGAGTTATTTTCGAAAGCTCCTCTCGCAAATGGTAAATTTCAGCATTTCTAGACATTAATTCTGCTTTTAAACTATCAATAGTCTCAGGTAAACCATGTTCTCTAGTGCTAGAACTAGTGCAAGTCTCATTGTTAGTGCTACGAGTATTAGTATTAGAATCATGTTCCTCATTAATAGGCTCCACGGAAACACTTTCTGCTTGCTTCTGTAATTGTAATTATTGTAATTTATACATAGTTCCAAAACAAATTTATTACAAATTAGCTCTAAAAATAAATTATTTGTCATAAAGTTTAAAATACCATTCTAAAAATTATCTGGATTAGAAATTTTAATTTTTAGTTTTAAATTTAATGTATTACTTTCAAATTAGAAGTTTTTGATTAATCATACGTTAGTATGTCTTTGGACCATTAACTTAAAACTCAGAATATTATGCAGCTATGTGTTCTACTGTCAATAAAATGTATTTATTGTATTGTTAGTTACAACATAATTATATTAGTTATTAACATATTGAATGTTAGTAAAATGTATTTGAATTCGTTAATAAATATGTTAGTTACAACATACAATAATTATTACAACCATCAAACCTTAGTGTGTCGACCTGTTAACCTTTTATAGCGGTCTAAACCGGTATCTTTATTTTGTATTCCCTTTGTATATCCCATGTTTAAAGACGGAATCCAATCACGATTGTCTTTGTCTTCCAAAGCAGCTGGTTTTCCTTTAATTTAGCAATAATTTTAGTATTTCTTTATTATCTACGTTATTTAACTATCGGGGACTCTAAATGAATAATTTCTGATGAAATATATCTTTTACTTAGTTTAAACAACCCACTTTTATCCCATATTAACCTAATTTTTGATATTACTGTTTACATCTGGCAAAATTCATTTAGTTTAAGCAGATATCAATTTCAATTTACCATAATATTTAATGCTAGGCTCGTATAGAAAAAATACCTGTAATAAAGTGCCTAGAACACATTCGGCCGTATTTAATTTTGCTATCTGTCAGATCAGCTCTCTTAAAATCTTAATCGGTGTTATCCACTTTTTTCGTCGTTCTAGAGCTACAGGAATTATTCTACCTCTACAATATTTCTCAGATAAGAACCTATAAAAAGATAACCCATCACCAGTACCACTTTTTTTCGCACAGCTAACTACAGCACAAAATTGAGGCATTTTTGTTGAGATTTGTCACAATTCTTATATGTCAAGTATGGTTTGTTGGTCCACCAGGCTGCCATTTTTAAATCGCCGTGACGTCACATGCACGCGCCCTATTCAAATAGAATTATAGTTTTTAAAATTGAAATGTAATTAAATATATTCATTGTTTTTAGCAAAAATGGTATCAGACGGAAAAAGAAAGCGAACACGAAGTGCTAACTAAGTTAATAAGTAAAACATTGAAAGAAAAATGAATGCAATACTTACATGTTGTTATAGAATTCAATATTATTTTCTATTAAAATACTGCATATTTGGTAAATCGAAACCGTTGAAAAAAGCATGATCAGAAAGAGTATGAAAATGATCAGCTCTGACGTATATATGCCTTGGTATTCCGTATAAAATTAAATCCAAAGCATCTAAATCGTCATCATCGTCAATAAAATCAATAACTTCAATGATTCTGATAGAAATTAAAAACGTTTCCATTCAATATAACCTCACTACTTACTTAAGTGCAAGATAAACTGTCAATTTCGAAGGCTTAAATTTATGGAAGCCTTAAGATGTTTATGGAGAATTTAGCGCACGGTGCAACGAAATAAAACTAAACTTAAGGCTAAACTAAACTTAAATTCTTAAGTGGTATCGGTGCAACTGGGCATAAATGCTACTCATGATTCTAGGAATATTGTTGAAGGTATGATTGTATATAATGTTCATTTACTACTTTATTTAAAATATTAATCTTGTAAACAGGCGAAGAAGTTCTAAATGCGAATCACATTATATTATGCGGAATTACCGATAGTTATCGAGAAATTATAAATGTAACATCACTCTGTCTTCAAAAAAGTGCTCTGTCGTCACAAAGATGGTACAGCACTTTTTTTTAATTTCTCCGTTGTGAAGGAATTTCTAAAAATTTAAATAATCATAAATTGTTTCAAATATAATTATTAATAATAATACCTGGAAGAATAAAGTCATTGGCTGGTAGCACAAGCCCTGTTTTAACTAAAACGCTGTTTTAAAAAATGTCAAATTTCATGATTTAATAATAAAAATAAATAATATCAAATTTATCAAAATATAATTTTAAAGCAGAACATAGTTTATATTCAAATAAATATTAAAAAAAAAAATCGTTCTATACGCATAAGGGTGAAATTAAATATAACATTTTTTAAAAGTTTTAGTTAAAACAAGGCTTATGCTACCAGTCACTGTCTTTAAAATGTCTCGAACATACTCTTATATACTTGGAAATTAAATAAAAGATACTTCCAAGCTTGAAATCTATCCAATGTTTATTCAATGCCTGCATTTGTAGTTATAGTCACTTTATTTTTACCTATTTTTGGAAAAATGTGGAAACTTAAATGAGTTTCCCTACTCATAAACGAATGACACCCGTATACGCAACACATAATATTGGTTTTACCGCGTTTTGCAACATTCATTTTCGTATAAAAGAAATACTTTTAAAATGTATGCTAACATATGTTGTATTTGCTCGCACCTACCGTCATGCACTAGTTTAAAATTTAGTCACCAGATGTCATATCGATTCTCTACAGTTGTCAATAATGTATACATTATTCATTTGTCAGCTGTCAGTACGTCTGAACCTAAATTTTAGTTTTGTAGAAAAAGTAAAATTTATTTGAGCTCGTCTAAAAAATAATGTTCATAACTTGTATGAAATACAAATATCTTAGCTCGTGTGTATTGACTTGCACTCCGCTACGCGTCGTGCGTCAATTTACACTCGCATGATATTTGGTAGCAGCCTCGGTGGTCGAGCGCGTTAAGGCAGCACTCAAGCGACCTTCACCGCTCTGCTCTGGGGTCGTGGGTTCGATTCCCACCAGGGGCTTGGATGTTGTGTTTGTTCAAAATACTTTCCTTACAAATAGCTCCGGGCCAATGTACGAAAGTACGAGGCCGAACTCAATTAAAAAAAAAAAGATATTTGGTATTTTTCATAACTTGTTACGAAAATAACTATATTAACATATTTCAAATTAATTAAATTTTAGTGACAAAACGAATAGGCAGAACCACTGCTTTACAGTTTGAAAAGCTGTTAAATTTTATGGAAGAACATTCAGACTTGGCACGAAATAAATACGTCGGAATACACGGTAAAGAGAAAAACAAACAACTTTGGCAAGAATTGCAGGAATATTAAATTGTGAGGCAGGCCCCCAGAAAGAAATCAAACTGGCAGTCGGTAAGTACTAACAATAAATGAACATTAATTTCTATATTTTTTATTTAATAGAATACAATTACATACAAAATATTATTGATATATTATAAATAAGCCTTTATTCTTTTAATGTACTCACCATTCTGGGATTATTTTATTTTAATAAAGAATTGTTTCCTAAGCCTGTTTTACATTATACTTTTTTTGTATAGATTCTAGTACGAGATCCATCCGAGAAATTTCTAGACAAATCTAGCATAATGTAAATCAGAAATTTTCATCCGAGTTTCATCCGAGATTCTAGTATAGAAATATACGCCCGGCCGTATATTTCTATACGAGATTCGTACTAGATCGTTAATGCGCAAGCGCGAAGTCGTGATATTAACAGCTGCCAACTTTTGTTATATGTCATTTGTTTTGCAAAGTGTGAGTTTATAAATAAAAATTCAATAACATTAATATAAAATATCTAATATGACACAGACACATTTAAAATGAATTTTTGTAACTCCTTATTTTGATATTTTATCCATTTCAAAAACAAAGTTAACTGTACAAATTTGTTAGGTTGGTATTCATTTATTTTGATTTAAAATACGATACATTCCGATTATACACGACTTAGAATTAGTAAAAAAATATTAAATATTAATCCTAACCATTTTACACAGTATGTTATTTTTGCTCGCGAACGCATATCGTGCCAAGTCTAAAATCAATCATTATAAATATATTTTACAAATTAAAATTTATTATAGAAACCCAACTACCCTTCTCCAGTTTTTCCAGTTCTTTTTTGTTCCGGAATAGCATTCAACGTCGATGTTAATTCCTCCCAAAATTTGATTCAAATTTTCCACTCAATAAATGTGGATGTTCTTCCGATGAACGAATGAACTCTACAATTAATTTTTTTGTTTGTTAGCGAAAGGAGAACTTTGTTTCTGCGGTTTTTTCATATTTATATTATTCAGACAGTTCTGATACACAGTTTCCACAGTTTAAACATAAATGTCAAATGTTTGAAAGTTAACGCATTGTGCCATAGCTTACTATATGCATTGCATCTTTCGACGATTACTCTGGTTTGTATATGACTAGCATTAAACCGTTCTTCTGGACTTCCAATTGAAGCATTTGCTACAGGGGTCATGAGCCATTGTTCCAGTGGGTAACCAGAATCACCTAGAAGCCAGGATCCTCTAGTTCCAGTACTATATTGATCTTGTAAATGCTGTCTGATACCACTTAAGCGCCAGATATGGCTATCATGACTGCTACCAGCATGTCTTGCATTAATGTTTAATATTTTAAGGTTTGGATCACAAGTTATTTGTACATTTTTGGAGTAGTAGCCCTTATGATTCAGATAATTTTGGTCCTCATTCAAAGGTCTTAATATTTTCACGTGAGTACAGTTAATAGCTCCAATCACTCCTGGCAAACCAGATAACTGCACAAATTTTTGTTTGATTGTAGTTTTCTCATTTTCAGAAATGGGAAATTTTATCCAGTGTTCCAGTAGATGATTTTCAATAGCCTCAGTAGTCTGATGTATTGCTCGCGAAACCATTGTCTGACTCAATCCTAAATTAAAATCTTCGCCCGTAGTTCTTTGATAGGACCCTGTTGCATAAAATAATAATGCAGCAAATATTTTAATTAATGGATGTACAGCTGTTCTTCTTGTTGCTTCAGGTAAAAATGGTGTCAACTTCTCTACTAAAACCTGAACCCAATAGGCTCTTCAACCACATTAAAATTTAGCATATTTGGTACTAATTTTCAATAATATGCTTAAAAACAATGTCGAAAAATATAACTCTTTATTTAAAAAATATGTATTACGCCTGTAATTAATTATTAAAAGTAATTTTTTTTTACCTCCAATTCGACTGTGACGTCATACCGACTTGTGACAGAGAGAATATTTAAATACAATTTTACACATAAATACAAATATCAAACAATTCACAACGTATCAGCATCAGCTTTCATGTGTCAACTTGTTTAAAAGTTTAAAAGTTTGACTGAATAGTTCCGCAATTCTACACGAGCGGCGTTGTTCTGTCATCAGGCGGTATGACGTCACAGCGTAAATTTCAGTTTTGTATAGAATCTCTTCCAATTAATTACAGGCTTAATTATATCACAATACAGATGAAAATATGAAAAATATTCATATATTAACGTCTATTTTCGAAAAATAAATTTAAAAAAAATTGGTTGAAGAGCCTATTTTGTGGAAATCTAAAAAGTTCTACAAATCTGTTTACAGGTAACTCCATAACATTGGTGGTATCCAGCAGTCTTCTTCGAATTAGTCGTAATCGGCGGCGACGTCTAATATCTCGTCTCTGAAAAACTGCAGCGATAATCAAATTATCCATCTAAAAATATTAAAAAATAGTTATTACAATAAAATTGTACATTTAACTAATAAGAACAGCTTACCTTTTTAATAATGACGAATATAAAAACTCATGACAAATAAACAAATAATTAAACAAAATGAAAGAGGAAAACTAGCATTTATAAAGAACAGTATCTAAAATTACCAACGACTAATAACTTTAAAATTAAAACACAAAATAAAAACACTTGAGTTGTCAAAAGCTGTCAAATTGGTTAAACAAGGTTAGGTTTAATCAAAATGACGTGAAAAGCGCGAAAAAACAGTGTTGTCAAATTGAAACACTTATGTTTGTTTTCGCAAGTATTTTTTTCGCAACTTAGTTATCGCAACAAGTTACAGAATCACTGGATAACATAACTTGCGAAAATTATTGTGCGAATATATCGCAAGTGCGATAAGTATCGCATGAGTTATAGAATCCCAGCCAATGTGTGAAATTAAATTATTTTTGTAAAATATCCCTAAAGTTTGAAATAAGAATGTATGCAATCTGTATAACTTTTTTCATAAAGATTCTAAAACCTATATAAACGTACCAGTACATGACGTTACACATCTAGTTACTTTTATTCAATTTTTATTAATGACGTGCATTAGCTGCTTGAATGATTTGGGTATATAATTATTATTAAAATAAATATAGTGAAAATGAAATGCCAGAAGACTTGCGTCATAGACCTGAAAAAAACTTTATAAATCAAAATATAACTTGTACAAATTATTTATTTTTAAATACAGAAAAAAGAAAAATACTAGTATTAAGAAAAGTATAGGTATATTAATGAAATTTACAAGTATTTTTAAGTCAATCTCTATTCCTTTTACAGAATTTGAAATTATTTGAAATAATTGTAGTTTATTTTTATTCTATACGTTGACATGACAATGTTTACATTAAATTTTATACCAATCGAATATACATCCTGTCACTATTATCACTTTTGGTTATCAGTTTACATCCATAATAATGCATAAAGCTTAAAAAAGCAATTTCAAAAACTAACCATGAATTATTTCGAAGGGGAATTGTGGGTCATTAATTCCGTTAACGTCCGACTGGTATGTTATTATCATAACAACCCTGCTTTCAGGGTTGTTATATACCAAAAAATACCCTAGGGTGTTATAAAATTGTTGCTATAAAATCGGTATTGTAAACATATAAGAATATCGCGTTTCTTAGTTATAGCGTTTAAGTAATTAGATTAATTTCTCTAACACAAATCACAATGACAAGACATAAATCGATAAAAATCTTTATTAAAATAATATATCGGTCGAACGTTAAACGTTGAACGCACCACGGGTGTTAAACGGACAATAACCCCTTCGGTCAACGTACACTCCTCGGGCGAGGCCCCCGGAGAGTAACTGTTGACCTCAGGCGTTATTGTCCTTATAACACCCTTGATACGTTAATTACTATGACAGCCGTTCAAAAGGTATTTTTTTTTTCAAATATTTTTTTATCAATCTTTAAATTTTGTATTTTTTGAGAGGAACAGATGCCCTGCAAATAAGCAAATCTTGACAAGCAAATATGGGCATCCGTGTCAGGTGTGTGGACTTTACTTGGCGAGTTAAATAAATCACATGAAATTGGAAAATCATGAAATTTGGAATGAAAAATAATGACATTTGACATCTATGTATGTGCATGATTACTGTTACTGTTTCTTCTAAATAAATTTCATTCTTTGACCTAGAATTTTCGCCAAACATTTCCAGATTGTCTTCATCACTAAAAGAAAATTCCCCCGATTCATACGACTCTTCAAATGAAAATTCGTTAAGTTACACTTGTTTAATATATTATTTCTTATTTGTAAAAAAAAATTCCAGTTACTTACACATGAAACGAAATATCCTTACTTTCTTTGTATTTTTCATTACAATTTGATATACTCCGAGATATACTCACAAACTACACGCAAAAAATAAGGTTTGGTTACAGTAAAATGACAAGTAGTGACATATAACACAACAAAACACTGCAATTTACCATGACTTCCAGCCCTCCGCCTACATGTCTTCCGATCACAACATCCTATACACTGGTATAGGGAATTACTTCTCTAGTCAGTACATGCTCGAAGGTTAGAAATATGAGAGTTGGTCATCTTGTGCGTTGCGTTTATTGCATTGCTGATTGTAGTGCTGCGTTACTTTTCATTATAAATCAGCATAGAGGAATACCATGCGCTTATGTTTTGGGTTACCTTACTGCAACTGCATTACCGCTTGCATTACTTTATTATAAATAGACCGTAAGTTACTGTAGTTCCATAATAGTTTGAAATAAGATTGTATGCAATCTGTATAACTCTTTTCATAAAGATTCTAAAACCTATGTCACCGTACCAGTGCATGACGTCACACATCTAGTTACTTATATTAAATTTTTATTAATGACGTGTATCGGCTGCCTGACCGATTTGGTAATAATATGATTTCTTTGCATACACGAATAAAAAGGACACAATTTGTCATCAAAATAACATAGTTTCAATAATATTTGTATTTATTTTTACAACCAAAAAAAATATTTTCAATATATCTCCAGTTCAAAACTTACAATTTTGATTAAATTAAATATTTACAACAATATAGGGAATAAAATATGTGAAAATTAAAAAAAAAATGATTTTCGAAAACAATTTTAAAAATCCAAAAAACCTACTTTTTACTTCCTTGTACGAAGTAAGGGAAGTATTGTAATTGCGAAAAATTTCGGTTTCCAGATTTCCGTAGAAACTCAAAATTTTGTATTTAGGACTGTTATAACATCTGGTTGTGCACCTCCCTTTTTAGTCGTTGCATAACTTTCGGAAGTGGTACTTTACTTGAAGCCTATAATAGATTTTAATGAAAAACATTAAAATATAATCCAAAACTTTTCAAATTTGGTATATACGACTTTTATATCAATGGGAATAACATAATAGATTTTAGTTAAAATGGTCTATCTGGAAGTGGTACTTTACTTGAAGCTGTTATCAGTTTTTCTTGAAAAAAAATGGTATTATTTTGATTTTAGAAATAAATGCTTCAAATAAAAGTTTTAGAGAGATGAATTCTGCGTCTAAATTTTAAAACAATTTGTGTTATGAAAAATTCATAATTGTTTTTAGTTTAACTGTTTTGATTTTTAATTCCAATATGACTCACGGCGATAGCTGACTCGTCCGCCATATTGGAGCTCAAATAAATGCAATAAAAAAAATCTGTTGTGGCCAGCACAAGACCTTCCGTCAATTCGATGTATTTTGTACAAATCCCATACCAAAAGGTCCTTGGAACAGATTCTATATAATATCATGTAAAAACAAACACGAACACATACTATTTCTATTCTATAAATCCAATAAAATTATAACATAAACATACACTAAGTAAAATGCACTTGACACTTCCTTCTTATTCTTCAGCTTCCCCTATTTTATTAGGGGTAGCTGTTTCCTCTTCTCTTCCACTCATTCCTGTCCAACACATCTTCACACAGGCATTCCTTTCTCAAGTCTCCTGCGATACAGTCCTTCCATCTTCTCTTTGGCCTTTCTCTGCGTGTCACTTGCGAGGAACACTATGACATACCAATTTTGTGATCCTACACTTTCCATATTTGATTTTGCACTTACAACTGACATCTGTCAATTAGATTCTTTTTAATATATCTGCTGTTTCCATGATAACTAGCAAAGCTAACTAATTTTTGAAAATTAATTTCTTTATAATGCTTTAAATCTACATCTGTTGAATATGAAGGAAAATGTATAATCATATATAGAGAAAAAAGTATTTTCTTTATGTATAATAACAAAATGTCAAAAAATAATATTTAACTGCGTTTTTTTAAGAAAAACTGTTAAAACCTTCAAATAAGGGTACTTCCGGTGGATCAATTATAACCAAAATCTAATTAACTCTTCATATGTATGTACAGAAGAGCAGGAATACGAAAGAATTATAATTTTTAGAATTGTAGTATTGGAGTTATCGTCGGAGAAAAAATTGTCACACACGGAAACACATACACACACACACACACACACACACACACACACATATATATATACATACATACAGACATCATCTTAAAAATAGTAAATTCGTATTGTAGGGACCCAAAAACGTGCTCATTTATTAAAAACTCACCACCGAATTTTTTGACAATACCTTCCTTACCTAAAGGTGACGGAAGGTAAAAAGCAAAATCACGTATGTATGTACAATCTCGCATAACTGAAAAACGGTAAGCCGTATAAAGTTGATATTTTGTATTTAGGACTGTTATAACATTTAGTTGTGCACCTCCCTTTTAGGTCACTTCATAACTTCCGGTAGTGATACTTTACTTGAAGCCTATAATAGATTTTAATAAAAAACTGCTTTTAAATATAATTCAAAACTTTTCAAATTTGGTATATAAGACTTTTATATCAATGGGAATAACATAATAACAGTTTTTCTTGAACAAAAACGGTTATATTTTAGAAATAAATGCTTCAAATAATAGTTTTAGAGAATTAAATTCTGCGTCTAGCACATCAAGTATTATTAAATTAGCTCTTTCTCATTAGGGAGGTATATAAATTTAAAAATTGTTTTTTTTTTTTGTTTCTGTAATTAAGTTTGCTATGAATTAGGACAAAAAATAACAAAAAAATAAAGAATTTAATGTCAATGACAAATTATGTCAAATACGTGAAATTTTATGATTGGATCTGTTATAATACATATTTTAATTATTAACAAAATATGTATAGTTTAACAGGCGTACAAGGAAGTCATGTGTTGCCCATGTCCACATCAGATTTTTTTTCTTCTATAATAAACCTATAATTTTGTTCATTCTTTAATATATTTTGAAGAATATTATACATATATAAAAAAAAATCTAATGTAGCCAGCCCATAACCTCCCGCTGATTATTTAACCACGCAGTATAAATAAAGCAATCATGTTCAAATATCTTTACATTCACTCATATAACAATCTATTTTACATTTAACAAATATATCATACACAAAATAAATTTCACATATATTAACAAAACTATGTATTAGGTAAACTTAACAAAAATCTAAATAGTACTCACATCTTTACACAAAGTCTTTTCAGAGCCGTACCCTTGAAGACAATGAAGCAAATCAATTAGTACATTTCAAAATTTTCTGATTGATAGTATTTGAGTAATCGTGTCCACACGATCCACACACACACGCACACACACACACACACCCACCCACACACGCACACACCCACACACAGACACACACACACACACACAGAGACATCATTGTAAAAATGTTAAAATCGGATTCTGGGGACGTCAAAACGTGCTTATTCACTAAAATCTCTATATGCGATTTTTAGCACGATCCCTATGCCTCCCTTACCTAGGGTAGCGGGAGTTAAAAATACCCTCTATATAATGTAATTAAGAAGCATCAATAGCCGTAGAATATTATGCTGAACAAAGAATTTAATGACCGGTTGCACCAACGCCGTAACTTAAATATTAAACTCGGCTTAAATTACTGAACTGAATATAATATTATATAGAGTTCAGTGGCAATTGACAATATTACATCGAAATGAAATGTAAAATGAATTATAATATATTGCTGTCATAATTTCGACTTATATTTTTTTTGTTGAAGCCTAGCTTAAAATTTAAGCTTTGGTTGTGTAAATAGGGCCATAACTTATTTTTAAATAAAATTAAAATTCTATAAAACTTTAGCAACTGAATGAAGCTCGTGAAAGACCGAAGGTCACTTTACTCACACAGGCAGAGTTAATGCCCGCAAAAATGTGCTCAAAGTTAAAATCCATGTAGTGATATAACGTGTGACAAGAGACAGTTTTGTAACATTTAATTTTATTTTACAAAAAAAAAAAACAGTATATAATTTGTTATACATTACTGTTATGCGGGTTGGAGTAATGAAAGATTGTGAGCTATTAGCGTTCATTTTTTTTTTGACAAATATTTAATTTACATGACAGTTGCCCACTTGCCGTTTGTGTCATAATAAGAACCAGAAACGTAATAGAAACTTTAATTAATGTCACTAAAATCATTAGAATAGAATACAAATTCTATTCTTTAAAATGATGTAACCAAAAGAATTGATATCCATCTCAGGCGATGTATGCAAGATTATAAGTAAAACCTTCTATAAAATGGTTTCTAATACTCGAAGACGCATAAAGTTAAAAAACCAAGTTGTAACATTTATATTCTTAATACTTCTGTACATATTCTTACATATATTATATTTTGAAATGTCTACAATAAATCGAAACTTTATCAATTCTTCCGTAAAACGTCATACGAAGCCGGAACTAGTTACAAAATTGGGTAATTTTGAACCCAAACACATAGAGCAACGTGAAGGACCTGGTGAACACGGAATCCCACATATATTACGACTAGATCAACGCAAAACTGCCAAGCATTCTGAATTGGAATTTGGTGTGAATATCGTCTGTTCCGACGAAATTTCTTTAAATCGTTCGATTCCTGACACTAGATTAGAAGAATGCAGATACTGGGACTATCCAATAGATCTGCCATCTGCTAGTGTCGTTATAGTCTTCCACAGCGAAAGTTGGTCAGTTCTGCTACGTACTGTGCACTCAGTTATCAATAGGTCTCCTAATCATATTTTAAAAGAAATTTTATTGGTTGACTACTTTAGTAATAAAGAGTATTTGAAATCAGATTTAGATGATTACATAAGGAGATATAATGGAAAAGTAAGAGTAATTCGTAATTCTCAGTATGAAGGTCTTATCAAAACTAAATCTCGAGCAGCTAAAGAAGCAACTGGGAAAGTTATTATATTCCTAGATGGTCATTGTGAAGTAAATACGAATTGGATGCCTCCATTACTAGCTCCTATTTACAGTGATAGAACAGTATTAACAGTTCCAATTATAGATAAAATTGATCACAAAACATTTGAATATCAGTCTATTTATCCCAAGAATCAACTTCACCGAGGTATTTTTGATTGGGGAATGCAGTATAAAGAAAACAAAGTCCCTCATAAGGAATTAAATAATCGAACATATAAATCCGAACCATATAAAAGTCCAACATATGCTGGTGATTTGTTTGCCATAGATCGAGAGTACTTTTTATCTCTTGGAGGATATGATCATGGTTTGCTTATTTCGGATGGAGAAAATTTGGAATTAAGTTTTAAAATTTGGCAATGCGGTGGTAGTATTAAATGGATTCCTTGTTCAAGAGTTGGCCACGTCTCTCACACATTTATGCCATATAATTTTGACAAATTAAATAAGAAAAATTTACCATTCCAAACAATAAACTATAAACGTATCATAGAAACTTGGTTTGATAATAAATACAAGGAATATTTTTATACTCTCGTACCTATTGCAAGATATTTAGATATGGGAGACATCACCGACCAATTGATTTTTAAAGAAGAAATGCAGTGCAAAAACTTTAAGTGGTATATGAAAAATGTAGCTTACGATGTTTTTGATAAGTTTCCCACACCTCCACCAAATTATCTTTGGGGTGTATTGTGTGTATTGGATGTAAGTGCATGTCTGAAATTTTTGGACATTGATCATCGTACTAAGACAAAAAGTTATCAAAGTTTCAGTAACAATCCAATTGTTCGATTGAACACCAAGGGTCAACTCGCTGTAGGTGTTGGTGAATATTGTATTGAAGCTGATTCAGAAGGAGTGAAACTGGTTAAATGTCAACCCGGATCTGTGGGCGGTCCTTGGAAATTTAACAATAAAACAATTATGATACATCACATATATCAAAAAAAGTGTATGGCTTTTGAATTACAAACTAAAAAAATCTCACTGTTGCCCTGTGACAAAAGTGATATTCACCAAAAATGGATCTTCAAAACACAATATGGAAAAAATATTATTTCTCATGAAGACCAAACAACTTGATGATAATAACAGTAAATTATTAATCTGTATTTAATTATCAATTGTTTATATTAACCATCATGTAAATATATAATAAATATTAAATATCCACTACAAATCATTAAAACTAATGTTTAAGATTTGGCATTAAAATAAAGATTAAATGTAAATAATTGACCTTACGATGCTGTAAACTTTGATTAGGGGAATTGGATTATTTTCAAAACACGCTAAAATATCTGTTTCCATAATTTTCAACTACTCTAGTTTTTTGGTTAAAAATCCCAGTCGTACGAGTTATAATAATTAGGTTCGAAATTATATTTTTAAAAAGTTTATTTATTGATAACGATAACAATACAATATTAGGAAGGTTTATTCTACTTGTGAGAAACAACTAGACTAAGAGCAACAGCAAGACTACTATCTCTACTTCTTAACACCTATTTATAATATATAGCTATCTATGCTTACGTTTAACAATGATACGGCGAATGGTAGATAATTCATTAAATATAGATATATATATAACTTACGCAATTTTGTGTCTACATCAACAAAAGTGTTCATATACGGTTGAACGCGATTTGGATATTTCATTCGATATAGTACAGCAGCTACTTTTTTATTTCTTGTTGCCCATCTAACATATCAATTTTTTCAAAATATTTGTACATATTTACTGATAAACCATTATTGTATCTGTTAATTAACGACAACAGTATTATTTTATTAGGTACTTTATGTTTAAAAAAATGAATTTCAATGCCTACCACATTTAATAAAAATAATATTTTAATAATTCACCATTATATTATTACCTCCCGCTACCCTTGGTAAGGGAGGTATAGGGATTGTGCTAAAAATCACAGATTTTAGTAAATGACCACGTTTTAAGGTCCCTAGAATCCAATTTTAACATTTTCACCATGATGTCTGTCTGTGTGTGTGTGTGTGTGTGTGTGTGTGTGTGTGTGTGTGTGTGTGTGTGTGGGTGGGTGTGTATGTATGTGTGTATGTATACAGATTTTGTTGGCACTCTAACTCAAATACTATCATTCAGAAAATTCTGAAACCTTGTATTTCTACCCTATTCTAATATGGAAAGATCCCATTACATTTTGGTGTAAATCGGATAACTGGAAATGGCACTTTACCTGAAGCTCATAATGGTTTTTCTTCAAAAAATACCATTAAATGCCATTTTTTCGCATTTTGTCATTATGAAAAGTAAAGATTATTGAATTTTCTATAGGAATACATTACTACTTTATAATTTTCAGATAAATTTAAAAATCATTTTTTTTATGCATCCCGAAGCCTAAGATAAACACATTTTCTTTAATATATTGAAACATGTTTTCAGAACTCATTTTAATAAGATAACACAATATTTGGGTATAAGTTCTGTATTATTTATTGAAAAAATACAACGTTTCGACAGCTAAGTGCTGTCTTCTTCAGGTAAAAAATTATAATAAAAATAAACATGTAGTCAAGACAACTAGCAATTCAAAGATACAATGATTAATGGAAAAACATATAATACAAATCATAAGTAACTTAGAAAAAATTATGCAATTTTTTGGCACAAAAACAGCAAACAAACTGTTTTCTGTGAAAATGCAAAACCCGGGCAATGACTTGGACGGCGGGGATGCAACTTCTCTGTATGCCAGAGGACGGTTTTTTCCTCTGGCATACAGAGAAGTTGCATCCCCGCCGTCCAAGTCATTGCCCGGGTTTTGCATTTTCACAGAAAACAGTTTGTTTGTTGTTTTCTGTTTTTGTGCCAAAAAATTGCATAATTTTTTCTAAGTTACTTATGATTTGTATTATATGTTTTTCCATTAATCATTGTATCTTTGAATTGCTAGTTGTCTTGACTACATGTTTATTTTTATTATAATTTTTTACCTGAAGAAGACAGCACTTAGCTGTCGAAACGTTGTATTTTTTCAATAAATAATACAGAACTTATACCCAAATATTGTGTTATCTTACATTTTCTTTGTTACACAGTTCATATTTCAAATGAATGTAACTGACAGGTGAATGTCACTATCAAAAAACTAATCACTTCAAATTAATAATAGTGACATTTTAAAAAGAAAATAGTAAATAAAGCAATAGTTATATGCAATGAAACAGTTTGCTGCATTAGTTAATACGTAGGTATGTATTTAAATTAATAAAAATTAAATAGCGGGAGGTTTTGTGTTGGCCACATCAGATTTTTTAATAATATGATATATAATTATACAGGGTGTCTCTTAAATAGGGGGATATGGCTTAACCACA
This sequence comes from Ophonus ardosiacus, assembly GCA_943142095.1. Classification (NCBI taxonomy): domain Eukaryota; kingdom Metazoa; phylum Arthropoda; class Insecta; order Coleoptera; family Carabidae; genus Ophonus; species Ophonus ardosiacus. The sequence goes on from OW964823.1 coordinate 37,377,272, forward strand.
GATTTCTGAGGCTAAAATAAGACGATTTAACTAAACTTGCTTCTACCGGAAAGTGTACCATTTAGCCGGAATTCTGCTTGAAAGTTCTTCAAAAAACTAAAAATTAATTTTGCTAATAATAACAGAACGCTTTATTCGATTTGGATGAAATTTGGTATGATAGTCTGTCCAAATCTAATTTTTAATGACAGTAACGAGTTGTCAATCTTCTCAACTTGTTTAGGAGTAAGCTAACATATTTATTCGTCTTATTTATAATAATGGTAGTAAAATACTATTAGGCCGAACAAACGGATGTTACTAGTTTCTGAATATTGCGAAGGAATTTTTTGACAACCCATAAACAATTGTTATTGTCATTAGAAATTACTTGTTTGACATTTGGATAGACTGCTATAGAGATGCACTCGATTTCGAGCTTTGGCCCGGCCCGGCCCGAAGCCCGCCTCGATTTCGAGTCGATCATCGAGCCGGGCCGAAGATATTTTTTATCGGGCCGAATCGGACTAATCATTGTTAAAAATCGAGGCGAGTCGGACTTTTGATTTTGCCCCTGCCCGAAAATTCGAGCTTTTCGGGCCGGCCGGAAAAGTCTTATAGTTCAATCAAATTAGTGTTGCCACAAGACCAAGACCAGTCTTGGTCTTGGTCTCGTCTCGACAAGACCAAGACTAGAAAAGTCGAGACGAGACGAGACTAGCATCAAGTCTTGTCGAGAAAGTCTTGAGTCTCGACAAGACTCTCGACTTCAGATCAAAGGTATTTTTTTAAACATATATCTATTCTAAAAGTGCTTCAAAAACTGAGAGTATTGCTGTAAATACTGATTGAAAATTCGAATAAATAAGAGAGATATTAATATTTCAAATTTTGTAATTTTCTACTTTCATAATTGTGTCCCAGAAACATTAATTTATGTAAATATGAGTATTCCTTATTCATCTAAATAATCCAAATATAAGTTTTAAATGAATTTAAATTACAATGTAAGTGGGATGAAATGAAAGAAGTATCAATTTAGAATTCTTATGTTATTTTAATGCACCAATATTTTTTATTAAATTAAGATCAACCTTTATTTTATACTACACATGTTCATTTTAATTTAATTTTTGTTTAGTTCTCAATTAATATATTGGTACAACTGGGTATATGAAATACTGTCTACATCTTCAAAAATATTTCCAATTTTCAAATAGCACACAAAAGTTACATATGTGGTGCATTCTGCAAGTTAGCAATGTACTTCAGTTTTATTTATTAAATTAATATATTATAACAAAAGTAACGTTCCCTTCAAATATACATTATTTTTCTTTTGTTTTTAAAGAATCTATTGTGATTCTTAGAATTTTACGAAAATGCACACAAAGATTTTACGATCTTAGGGAAATTCCCGTTTTAAAATAACCATATTCTACATTTTCAACGGATGTACTTCTTATTCACCTAAATACTTCTTCCATTGAAACATATGAATACATATCGCATGTAGAAATAAGAATATTTTAATTGCAAATAATGTAAACTATTAATACTAACAAATCAGTTACATAATTATTTTGTAAAGAAACAGTAAAAATATTAAAAATACATTTTCAACGGATGTACTTACCTAAATAATTCTTCCATTGAAACATATGAATAATATCGCATGTAGAAATAAGAATATATTAATTGCAAATAATGTAAACTATTAATACTAACAAATCAGTTACATAATTATTTTGTAAAGAAACAGTAAAAATATAAAAAAACGAAGATTTAATTCTTCTCAAACTTTGTATCCATAATTTATGTAAAAATACTTTTCCAACCAATGAAAATAAAACATTTTTTAGTGTTATCATTAAAAACTAACAAAAAAATCATAATGTATCATTTAGTAAAAAAAAAATTGAAAAATAATAATATAAAAGTTTATGTATCTTTTATGTGATGTATAATGAAAGTAAAACTTTATCTCAGCAAAGTGAAATGTAAGGGACATTGCTAAAATATGTAGTTTCAGGTATAACAATTTGGGAAAATTGGTACCAGATATTCTAAGAAACTGGTATTAAGTATTTCTCGTAAGAACACATGCAAAATGCAAGTACACTCGCCCGGTGCCCATGGGCGTATACAGGGGGGCCAGGGAGGGGCGCCCGCGCCCCCTGAGAAAATTAAAATACATTGTATAAATTCATTCATATGAAAAAATTGAAAACAATAATCAACGTTTACTGAAAGCCTTAAAGAAAATATAAATATAAAAGTCGTAAAGTACAAGCCCTTCTTTAACAATTTTCTTAAAACTTTGTATGCACAAATGTGTAAAACAAACTGTTTTTCCAATTCCCTAATATAATATAATTTTTAAAAAATGGGTAAAAAATAACACAACATTTCTTTTCTTGTAAAAATCCAATAATGGAACAATAAATTTTACAACAGCCTGTGCTATAAATGCTGCATATTACCAGACAATAACAACCACTTTTAGACATCTGCTAGTAATAAAAGTAGGTACGTTTGCCCAACCCAAATCCAAATATTTCCGAATACAATACTTCAGTCAATCTAACAATTTTGCATCCTAAAAATATAAAACCATGTAATAAAGAAAAGTATAAACGTATGATAAAGAATTAAATGAAATATAACATAGACAATTTTTATGCGGAATCATTATTATGGTTTCATAAGTGGAAAGAGGAACCTCTTGAGAAAGAAATACCATATGAAGAATTATTAGATATCTCCAAAAAATTCTATCCATTTTTACTCCATGGCTTGATTTTATTTTTAACTCTACCTTCTACAACATGTAAAAGAAGTTTTAGTAGGTACATAAAAAATCTGTTGTGGCTAGTACAAGACCTTCCGTCAATTTGATGTATTTTGTACCAATCCCACATCAAAAGTTCCCTAGAAAAGATTCTATATATTCAATAAAATTGTAACACGAACTTGTACTATTTTTTACAAATTCCATACCGAACGTTCTTTGGAAAAAAATCTATATATCCAATACAATTATAACACGAACAATCATTATGTATATTGTACTTGACACTAACATCTGTCAGTTACAATTTTTTGAATATATCAGCTGTTTCTATGATTATAGTAAAGCTGACTGATTTTGGAAAGTTGATCTATTTATAATTCGTTAAACCGTACAACTGTTATTATTAAAGTTTCTTAGTTACTAATTTTTTTTTACCAATTTTATAAATTTAAGCACGTTTATTATAATTTATTTGTTTTTCAAATAAGTGTTTTTTTTTTTGTTAGAGAATTGTGTTTATGTAACTACCTACAGTTTTTATTGAATATACCATTATTATTCTAAATACGTTTTTGGAATAAGTGTATTTTTTTTGGCAAATAAATAACATATAAATATATGACTAACTATATTTTTATTCGTCAAAATTTTGATATAAAGCAGAAGTTCTCAACCTGTGGTACGCGTACTAGGGGATACGCGAAAGGCTAAGTTTTAGTTATCTACTTATTTAACATTTATTTAGAAAAATATAAAAAAAAAATAGCGAAAGAAGTTACTTTTTTGGGGATTTTTGTCCTTTTACTTACTGCTTCATTTAAACATACACATATCTATTTAACTATTGCTAATAATAGAAATGCATTGCTGTGATTTATTCTGTAGCTAAGGAATTGAAATTATATATTTTATGTTTATTAATAAGAAACAACACTCGGTATGTATGTATATTTTCATATTAATTATTTCAAGAGTTCAAGTATCAAGTTGATGATATTTACAGAAAAAATAATAAATATCTCAAATATTAGTTTGGCAATTTAGTAGTAAAGATGGCGGATAAATTAAAATCTGTTGATCTTGATAGTGATTTAAAGTGTTTAGTTTGCTCGGTAAAAGTGGCTAAACCAGTGATATGTGAGTCCTGTGGAGCTCTACAATTTCACCCAGGATGTTTAAAACGTCATTCTTGTCCTGTAATTCCAGCTGATGGACAAGAAAACGTAGATACAACCCTGCTATTACAGCAACTTCTACGGGAGTCTATTGAAAGCAACAAATTACTGCGAATTCAGAACGAATTATTAAAAAAACATATTGAACTGATTGAAAAGAATAACGTAAGTTTGCACGAAGAGATTGCTGAAATAAAAAATAAACTTGAATGTTCAGAAAACGCACTGACTGAATCAAGGTCAAATGAAATATTGGAAGAGGCCAATGTTGACAATAGTAGGAGAGGCAAAACTGCTAATAACAACGTAAAACAAGTTAGTAGTTATAAGGAAACTTTGTTAAAAGACAGTACATTGGCAACACTGCCTAAAAAATATAAACAAAAAGATGATATGTCGATTAAGGTGTCAAATAATGAAAACAATATCATGGGTGAAAATAAAGAGAATTCTGTTAAAGAACAGAAAGATGGTTTTCAGGAATGGATTCCACGAAGAAAGAGAAAACAATTTGGTACGAATACAAATGAAACTACAAATTTTACAGCTGCAGACAGAAAATTTTGGCTATATATAGGCAATGTAAATAAAACTGTTGAAAGTAAAGATATTGTTTCGTACTTACAGAGCAAAGAGGGTAACGAAAAAGATTCATTTTTCTGTGAGGAACTAAATACTAAAGGTACAAATAAAGCGTTTAAAGTATCTGTAAATACAATCATCAAAGATAAGGTTATGAATGCTGAATTTTGGCCAAAAGGAATCATTTTCAGGCCTTTTCAGTTTTTTCGTCAACAAACAAAAATCGTTAAAGAAGCAAAATCCAGTAATAACGAAGAACTCATGTCAAATCAAAAAATCTGATTTTATAATTATGCATCAAAACGTAGGTAGTATTCGAAATAAAATAGACTCTATTGAGGTGTTCGCTAAACTTCAGGATGTTGATATTTTGTGTATATCAGAGCACTGGTTGGCAGAAACAGAGATTAATAATTACATCATAAAAGACTTTGTATTAGCAGATGCGTACTTTAGAACTAACTTCGCTCATGGTGGTGTACTTATTTTTATAAAACAAGGAATACAAGTGTCTAAATTGAATATAAATAATATAGACTTCGAAGACTTAAACTTTGAATGTGCGGGCATAAAACTAATTACTGAAACCGTAAACTACTTTATTGTAGTATTATATAGATCACCTGATGGTGATATTAAAATATTTCTCAATAAATTTGAACAATTACTTGAAACAATTGGTAGTAATAACAATACAAAATTAATAATATGTGGTGATTTCAATATCGATATACTGGATAATAACAATAATTGTAATACATTTTTAGACTGCTGCAGTGTTTTCGGTTTAAAGCCAGTATTTAATGAACCTACTAGACTTACAAACAGTGGAGGGTCGTGTATAGATAATTTTTTTACAGACATTCATAATATTGACGGCCAGATACATCACAACGGATTATCTGATCACTCGGCACAAACCATCATTTTACGACAATGCATTCAGGAGGAAAATACAGCTTCTAAGAAAAAGAGAACATTTTCTGAATCCAATAAACAATACTTTTGTTATTTGTTAAGTAAAGAAACTTGGAACGAAATTTATAGTCAAAATTATGTAAATTCTATGTTTTCCGTTTTTATGGAAACACTCACTTACTATTTTAATATTGCTTTTCCAAATATTGAATATAAATTTCGTTCTAATCAAAATAATCAAAAGAAAAAATGGTTATCTAATGATGTAATAATATCGTCTCAAAATTTAAAATATTATTTTACACTGTATACTAAGGATTTACTAAGCAAAGAAGTATATAACTCATATAAACGTGCTCATCAAATGAGAGTATTGCAAGCAAAAAAACAATACAACGATACATTAATTAATAATTCTAATAACATATCAAAAACTGTATGGCAAGTAATAAATGATAGCATAAATTATAACAATAAATCTGTAAAATACGAAATAAATATAGGTGATGAATTAATTAAAGATGAAAAAACTATTGCAAATATATTTAATGAATATTTTTGTACATTAACACATAACTTGATATCATCTTTACCAAGATCTAATGAAAAAAATATCATTTTACGTAATAACACTAATATGAATTCAATTTTCTTATGTTCTTTAGACGAATTTGAACTCATTAATATTATTTCATCTTTAAATAATACAAATTCTGAAAGTCTGGATAACTTCTCTAATAATATGATAAAATACATAATGTTTTATATTTTGGAACCACTATTGCATATTATAAATACTAGTTTAAACGCAGGCTGTTTTCCTGAAATGTTAAAGACAACAAAAGTGTTACCATTACATAAAAATTCAGATACAAAATGTATTTCAAATTATAGACCTTTAGCACTGGTATCTCCATTTCATAAAATTTTTGAAAAAATAATGTACAAAAAAATATATTCATTTCTACATAAATATAATATATTTATAAAGGAACAACATGGTTTCCAAAAAGGTTCAGATTGCATATCGGCTTTAGCCGAATATACTAAAATTATTTATTCGCAAGTAGATAAGAGTCAAGCAGTTATAGGCACATTTCTTGACTTAACTAAAGCTTTCGATTGTGTAGATCATAAATTACTTTTGAATAAATGTGAAAATTATGGACTACGAGGTGTATGCTTACAGTGGCTTACAAGTTATTTACAAAATAGGAAGCAAGTTGTTGTTATAAATGCAGAACATTCTGAAATATGTAATGTTAACACCGGAGTACCACAGGGATCAATTCTGGGTCCATTATTATTTTTGATCCACGTAAACGATATTAAAGGCTGCATTGATAATGGAACTTTTATTGCATATGCTGATGATCTGTCACTACTTAGTTATTCATCATCTTTTTCAACCACAATACAGTTATGTAATAAAAACCTTGATAATTTAAAATATTGGTTTCAAGAAAATAAACTTGTCTTAAACTGTAAAAAGTCAAATGTTATACGTTTCATCACTAGGCCAGACAATAATGAATGTGCTTTAGTCAGATACAATGGAAAATCTTTAGAACAAGTAAAGTCAACAAAAATATTAGGTTTTCATATTGATGAAAAAATGAACGGTGAATATCACATAGCGTATGTTTGTAATAAACTCACAAGTTTATGTTATGCAATACGCCGTTTAACACAGATTAATACCTCAAACACAATTAAAATATTTTACCATGCAAAATTTCACTCAGTTATGTCTTACGGTGTAATTTTCTGGGGTTTGTCTAAAGATGTGAATAGAGTGTTTTTATTACAAAAACGAGCAGTTCGTTATATGGCTGGTTTGAAGTGGTGCGATAGTTGTAGAAATGCTTTTGTAAAATTAAAATTACTTACTTCCACTAGTACGCATATATATAATTTGCTTTTATTTGTTAAAAAATATTACAATAATTTCCAAAAAGGTTATGATATTCACTCTTTTGATACCAGAAATAAAAGTAAATTAATATTAGAGAAACATAGATTAGCATTATTCGAAAAAAATGTATATTACGCAGGAGCAGTTTTATATAATAAACTTCCACAAAGAATAAAAACATTGAACAACTTTATAATGTTTAAAAAGGAACTTAAAGAATTTCTTATCATAAATTGTTTCTATTCTATAGATGAATATTTAAACATGTAAAACAGTGTAATACTCTATTGTTTTCTTTTTCTGACAATATCTATATCATGTACATGGTCTTTGATAAATAAATATTATTATTATTATTATTATTATTATTATTTGGAATTTTTGAATCGCGATTGTACTGCTGTTCTTAGAATTTTATGTACTATTAGATGGGATTATAAAAAAAATGTTAATGGAAGCAAAGTCGAGAGTCTTGTCGAGACTCGAGACGAGACGAGACTGACATTAAGTCTCGTCTCGACAAGACCAAGACGAGACCACTCTAGTCGAGACCAAGTCAAGACCAAGACAAGACCGGCCCCAAGTCTCGTCTCGTCTCGACTTCTGGCAACACTAAGGGTATATTCCAAAAATAACAAATTTTAACCGTGGTTAACCAAATGTGTTCCAATAATATCAAATGGTAAAAATTGTACATTTATGAAACATGGTTCCGGTTAAAATGGTTGCAACCGAAGCGCACCAAAGCAACCATGATTTTTCCTCGGTTTTGCCGGTTAACATCTTCTGTCCTTTTTCATAAGATGTCAGATTTTATAGGTTAGTGTGGTTAGATACTATTTATTGACTCTTTGATGTTTGCATCTATTTTCTACGGTTTACATTGTACGTGTTTTAATTTTCCACCCCATAATTTAGGATTATGAAAGACGATAGACGTAATGTTTTGAAAGAAAATTTTAGGGTTTCCGCGAATCAACCGCGAATGAAACCGAACTGTTTCAATAATAATAGTCACGTGACTAGAACCAGTCGGTAACCGAAACCATGGTTTTGGTTATTATATTTTATTTTTCGAATATACCCAAAATCAAATGCACAGTTTCCTTAATATTTTAATGAAAATGGATGAAGTTAAAAAGGATCAAAATGATTTAATAACAACAAACTTCACATATTAATAAATAAAAATATATTATTTTACTTCAAGAATTCAAGGTTATTCATTAAAGCATAATAATTATATTGTGATGTTGCTATTATTATTGTTATTACTCGTATACTTAAATAAAAGTGATTTTTGTTCCTACCATAATGATTTCTTGTCCTATTTTTGAGCAGAAACAAAGTTAGATAAAAAATCCTTATTGAAATTATACTTTTTACCTCCCGCTACCCTTGGTAAGGGAGGTATAGGGATCGTGCTAAAAATCTCATATCGAGATTTTAGTAAATGACCACGTTTTAAGGTCCTTAGAATCCATTTTTAACATTTTCACGATGATGTCTGTATGTGTGTATGTGTGTGTGTGTGTGTGTGTGTGTGTATGTGTAAGAATTTTGTTTGCACTCTAACTCAAATACTATCATTCAGAAAATTCTGAAACCTTGTATTTTTACCCTATTCTAATAGGAATAGAAGCCATTAGATTTTGGTGTAAATCTGATAAACGGAAATCGTACTTTACTTGAAGCTCATAATGGTTTTTCTTCAAAAAATACCATTAAATGTCATTTTTTCGAATTTTATATCTAATGAAAATTAAAGATTATTGAATTTTCTACAGGAATACATTAATACTTTTTCTATATATTTTACAGATAAATTTAAAAATAATTTTTTTTATTAGTCGCGAAGCCTAAGATAAAAACTATTTCTTTGTTACACAGTTCATTTTTTAAATGAATGTAACTGACAGTAAATGTCACTGTCAGAAAACTTATCACTTCAAATTAATAATAGTGACATTTTCAAAAGAAAATAGTAAATAAAGCAACAGTTTTCTGCAATGGAACAGTTTGCAGCGTTAGTCAACAAGTAGGTAGGTATGTATTTAAATTAATAAAAATTAAATAGCGGGAGGTTTTGTGTTGGCCACATCAGATTTTTTGTATAAGATTTGTGAAAAAGTTGTTTAAATTTTCGAACGGCTTTTGTAAACAAAATGTTAAATACACGTTGGTCTGTAATTTTTATAACAAACACTTTTTTAACGACTTATGTTAACTAAAAGTTATAAGAATGTAGAGGTTTTTTATAAATTTGACACGAAAAAAGTTAAACATTTCGCTTTAACATAAAAATTAACATTAGGAATGCCGGATGCACCCAATTTCGAGCTTTGGCCCGGCCCGGCCCGAAGCCTGGCCCGATTTCGAGTCAATTTTCGAGCCGGGCTAGCTAATTTTTTTGTCTAGTCGATCTTCGAGTCGGGCCGCTAATTTTTATTTTCGGGCCGAGTCGATCCAAACCTCAAAGCCCGGCCCGGCCCGGCCCGAATGCATCTCTAGACTGCTAGATTAAATTTATTTTAAAAAAAATCACGATGCAGTCTCCCAGATTTTATTTTTTCTGTTTGAACCGTAACAGATATCACAAATTAAACAGAGAGAGAAAAGTTTACTATTGAATGTAACTTTCCGAAAAAAAATGATTTTACGTTATCGGCGTGGCCATTAAAAAGTTACGGTCTAATCAATGTTGGGACACCTAAGTTTCATATACTAGTGGTTTACTAATAATAATCATCTTAAAAGATGACTTATAACCATACAAACTGTCATACCAAATTTCATCCAAATCGAATAAAGTGTTCTGTTATTATAAGCAAAATTAATTTTTTTTTTTTTTGAAGAACTTTGAAGCAGAATTCCGGGTAAATGGTATACTTTCCGGTAGATCCAAGTTTAGTTAAATAGTCTTATTTTAGCCTCAGAAATCTGTGGTTAAGCCATGTCCCCCTATTTAAGAGACACCTGTATAATTGGAATAATACTACCTTTTTAGTTTAAGTTCTGTATTTTTTATTAATAAAACCCAACGTTTATAATAAAATTGTTTTTTTGCACATCCGGGCGTAAAAGTCGGACAAATAGCATTGTTTTAAGGGCGAAATGACACTCATTTTCGCCCGAGGGCGAAAAAGTAGTCATTTTCGCCCTAGAACTTTTCGTGCCCAGTTAAAATAATTACATCTATCATTAACTTGCTTGTTTTCATTGTTATCCGTTACAACGTACATATGTCAAATAGACTACTATGATCTGAATTTAAATTGAACATCGTTTTACTTTGATCACGGTGAAGTAACATTACTCCGGATGTGCAAAAAATATTGTATGTATTACGGCCGAAATATATTTTGGCCCTAAGTGCATTGTAACCCTCCGCTACGCGTCGGGCTTTAATCTTGCACCGTGGGCCAAAATCTATATCATTTCGCCCTTAATTCATAAATAGCTATTATGTCATACTGATTTCTAAAGCAACGTTTTTCAAACGATTTATAGAACATAAAGTGAAACTTTAAAGTCCTAGAACTTTAAAATATTATTTTAAAGTCCTAGGACTTTAAAATTTTATCTTCAAAATCAAAATGGTTTCTTAATAGTTATTGGTTTATTTACTGTTAGTTTATTACAATGTAGGTTTATTTAAATATACAGGGTGGCGCGCTTAAAATGAATTAACATCTAGGGGGCCATATTTTATTAATATTATTGTTTTTTTTTTTTTTTTTTAATTCACTAATCTCACCCCCACCACTCTCAATTTTTAAATCTTAAATGGCAATGTACCCCTTGTGACATATCTAATGAAAGCTCTTGAAAAATGCTATACATAGGCATGTCAATAAATTGATATTTGAATAAACCGTTTTAAAGTGGGCGCAATGCTCTGTATTTTCTATACAATTCAAGAGGATTTGTACTATCTATTTCATCAGTTACTGTGAATATTCTCTCTCGATTTGTACAATTTCTCCGCCTGCAGGCTCCACAAATCCCAAATAAAATAACGATCTAAAGAAAAGTTAGATAATTAGGTTTGTATGATATTTAAAGTGTAATAAAAAATACCTTCATAAGAAGATATGTTTCATCTGGAGTCTCCGCCATGAATTTATTTGTCTCTTCCCGTGTCAATATCAATATTTTTTTCTTCAACCGTATTAAAAGGCTATGCTTTTAATACTGTTTTTTGTTTTAAAAGTTAATCTTTTTGTTACTAGTATAAAGATGTAACTGTTGCTAGGTAACACTTTTACTTACATGTATTAAAAGTACTTTTAATCCTGTATAGCACATAATTCCATGAAACGATTATATGCGCACTTGTAAACTTCACGCGATTTTGATGGCAATAAATTTACCACTATTTCTTTTGCACTTTCTTCAATATTAAATGATAAATCAGATTCTTCAAATCCAGACATTTTAAATCAAAATTTAAATGCAAATACGGATATTTACACAATTTTGCTACTTGACAGCACAGAACAAAGAAATATGTAAACAAAAAAAAGTCATGGCTAACTACCCGCTGAGCTTTACATTTCGAAAACTTGTCTTCATCGCATTTAGATGTATGTATTCATCATATTTATTTCGGTTGAAGAAAAAATATTCTGATTTAAAGTGTCTTTGTTTGATTCGCAATTTTTGTTTCGCTCGGCTTCGCTGCACTTCGCCTCGCAAATGCAAACTAATTGCTCAAACAAAGTCTCACTTTTAATCCTAATAACACAATCTACTATTTTCGGTTCATATCCAACTGACTTTTGTTTTAAGAGCGCTTTCAATTTATAATATTTTTCAATATCGACATCTTCTTTTGCTCGGAGTGTTGATTTCAGCATGGAAAAATTAGATCATAACGATGAGGATTTCATTCCTTTGGACTAAAGACAAAATATTGTATTAAATTAATACTAAACGAATACACACATTTTTACAAATTACCTTCTCTGAAAAATTGGCTAAAAGGACATCTTCATTTACAATTTTCACATGCTTAGTTGTTTTCCACTTATTAAACGATTCCCTCTCATATTAAATTTTCGATTTCCGCGGCAATAAATTCATCTTTACCTTTTCCGCTTCATCTAAAATATCTTGAGGAATATTTTTTTCGGTCATTATAACAACAACGATTGAGAAAGATACTTGAAAAGCCAATGAATTTTTATTTATTTATAAACAAACTTCTGTTTTTCTGATGCTCGAGTTGCTAGTTACTAGGAGATCGTGAGGAGATCCGACCAGTTGCGTCTTAGCCACCTTACTTAAAACTAATATTGCTACAAATTGCTGGATTTTTCTTTTAATAATTTAACAACTTTAGAAACCAAATAAATAAAATTATGTATGTACTTCAGACTAAAAGTGTCTTTAAGGTACTCGTAGGTAATTACTTGCTCATACCTTAAAGATTCACTTTTCGTCCTAGATACATAAAATACTATTATATTGTTAGATAGCAAGTTTCATGTACTTTTTAAATTTGAATAAATATACCTATAGTGTGTTCCATTTGAAAATTAAAAGTTGTTATCAAATATTTGAAAACCGGAAGTAACAATATTGACCTCCAATATTGTAAAGAGGAGTTTAAATATTGTAATTTATAACTGATATTTTTATAAAATGGACATTATAGCATTTTAGAAGACTTCTCAAATTTGAAGAAAACTGCTTTCACTTGTTAAACACATGTCACGGATTCTCGTGTTCATCTTGTATATGGCATAATATACATATTTTACTCACATATTTGATGTAACTTTTGGTTGAAATCGATTAGAACCTTCAATAAAATCGAATTTCTGCAATCTGTAAAAGGTAGAAAACATCGGTATATAACTTACAACACAGTAGTGTAGAACATGTATACTTATAAGGGGTCTATTATGAGTATAAAGGCAATTCGAAAAATTGTTCACTTGTCTACTATTCAATTATGTATTATGTAAACAATTTATATTACATTTTTTACTTACTTTACAACTTTGTTCCCAGTTCACATTACATGTGTATGAGTGTACAAACTACAAAATGATTTCTTGTAATTTTTAATTAATTTGTTATTGTACTAAGCATTTAATTACGATAATTATGTACATGAATTTAAATGATATATTACATTATTTAGTTTTCCTAATTGTCTTGTTGTGTAGAATATATGAAACAAATTAGATTTACGATGTTTCTTGGAAGTCAAAATGCTGAAAGACCTTACTTCCTGTTTCGAACAATATTCATAAAGTATGTAGGTACGGAAAGATTTTACCTGAGATATTACAAGTGGCCGTTTATAACTCGCATTTAAATTGCACTCAGGGGTGTTAATAAACCTGTTCATTCACAAATATTTCAAAAAAGCTCGTTCATAGGTCATAAACAAATAAAGTCAAGTGGTTTTTACAATCTCCTAGTAATTGAAAGACCAAAGTTACAGGAAGTGGTACATAATAAATTTTTACCCTACGCTACCTTTATATACGAGCCCTATGCTAAAAGAATTGGCCTACATTTATTTTTCGTATAAAATTATTAAATTTAATCCCTGAATTTGTTTTCTTCTACTATTTACTGCAGTTTTATGACCGTGTGCTTGAGTGTCTAATCGCGTACTTCGGAACTTGGGTTCGATCCCGACCAACGCCAAAACTTATTTCGAATTTTAATTAACACAAAAGTGACTCCTGTGATGCACTCTCCACGCCTTTAATGAGTTCCCGTGAGGTGACTTCTGGTAAACGCCCACACGATAATTACGAATGTCATCCATTACCGATATCTGCGTACAAGGCAGATTGATTGATGTAATACATTTTTTTTAAATTTAATTTGTTGTTTACCGTTATTCAATTATTTTTCATAAACTTACTTTTGTGTTAATAAAAATAATTTATGGCTTAAATAAAACGCGTTTTTATCATTAAAAAAAAAATTAGGCCAATTCTTTTGGCGCAAGGCTCGTATATTTTTTGGATATTACAAAGTATCTTCTTCACTAGGTACTCCTTGTAATTGATTTATTTGTGTTGGATGAAAATATTTATGTTGTTTACGTTTGAAAATTGAAATTATTGTAAATATTTACTGTTGAAGAAGTTAATTGTAAACAATGGATACAAAATTAGAGTGATATTTAAATTACGCTAGCTTGTTCACGGAAGTTACAAAAAAAAACGCGCAAATTGCCAAAATGTAAATATTTGAAATTTATTTGAAATTTACAGGCAAGTTTTAATGCGAAATTTTCAATAACATGCATACATATTTAAAATTATTAGGTACATTAGCAAATTAACGAAAGGTTGATTTTAATTTTATACAGTGCATTTTCTTTTTTTCCTTTGTATTATTAATCAGCGATTTGAAAACATACTGATCTACTGTAACCAAAAGGAAAATATTTCAGAAAGAATATTGAACCACATTTTTCGTTTCAAATTATGTTAAAGCGAACTATGACAACAGAGAAAAATAATTTAATTATCTCGAAAATAAGTCGTTAAGATTAATTTTGAAAAAAATAATTAAAGAGTATAAAATCAAAATAAACAAATCATCATTTGCAATTGTTTTTTCTTAATTTGATTTTAATAATATTAAAAGTTTTCATTTTCATCCCAAAAAAATTATAATTTATGATTTATTTATTTTTAAAACGAATTGAGATGTTATATATGTATTTATAAAAAAATACTTGCTTATAGCCTTATAATAAATAGATAATGTAATATTATATTAATGATTAAATGCTATAAATTCTGGTCGCGATAGCGACAGAACGTGGTACTAATTCTTAAATAGAGACTATTCATTCTATTGGTCAAAAGAGGATAAATTTCTGCATTGCACTTTGTAATAGCTTTAATAATTATCCAGAAGATGACGTATAATATACTTTGCCTACGGTAAAAAAAAATAGTTCATTAATTAACAAAATCTGTGTAAAACAATAAAACGAAGAGTAGAGACTCTCTAATCCGAACCCTCCAGTAATCCGAACTGTTTGACCAGTTTTGTTTCTCTTACTTCTTTCGGTAGGCAACTTTATTGACACGACAAACAGGAGATATCACTAATTTCTTTAAAAAATCATAAATGTTGCCTTTGTATTTAAAAGATTATTGAAAAGAAATGTGAAAAAATCGATTTTTTTTTCTCAATATCTCCTCATCAGTATTCCCTATGTATTTTGTCTGAAAGCTGAAAGTGAAATATGTTTTCTATACAATCAGCATGACGAGCTACGTACTTGTACATACGGTGCTAAAAATCACTAAATATGGACAAAAAGTAAATTTTTAGAATTTGATTTTTATAATTAATTTTTCCACATATGAAACAATACTGAATTTGGTTTTGGATATCTCTAGGGCCCCGACATACCGTATAAGGGAGATAATGTTTTTGGTCAAAAAATTCGATAGTTTTTTTAATGAATAAGCACGAATTATGGTCCCCACAACACGTTTTTACTATTTTTTACAATGGTGCGCGTGTGTGTGTGCGCGCGCGTTTGTTACGATTTTTCTTCCACGATAACTGTTATATCAATCTTTCACAAATTTCTATTTTCCGTATAAACAGTTGATTAAATTTTAGGTAAAATTGGATAACCGGAAATGGTACTTTACTTGAAGCCCATCAGTTTTTAATGAAAAACTATTAAAATATCAAAAACTTTTCAATTTTAGCATTTAAGACTTTTATATCAAGGGGAATAAGATTTTGGCCAAAATTGATAAACCAAAAGTGATACTTTACTTGAAGCTCTGAACAGATTTTCGTGAAAAATGTATTATGATATAATCCAAACCTTTTCAAATCTAGTATTTATAACTTTCATACATTAGCCGGAAGTGGTACTTAATTTAGAGCTCTTAACAGATTTTCGAGGAAATACATAATAAAATATAATCCAAAGTTTCGTGTTACAGACTTTTTTATTTATTGGAACAACAAATTAGATTTTGTTTACAAACGATCAACCGGAAGTGATAGGTAATTTACTTAAAGTTCATCAGATTTTTTATTTTTCAAAAATATAGAACTCGTCAGTGATCTTTTGTTTTAAGCAGCTAAATAAGTCATAATAAATTATTTTTGCTTTACTAATTTACTATTGCCTAGTTGCACTAAAAAGGTTAAATTTTAAACTAGAGAAGTTAAATTAAACATCATTCCGTTATTTAGTGATTTAGATTTTTTCATTATTCCAAGATAGTGGTCCGAGCAGAAATTTTAAAGGATATTTTTAATTCAACCTCTAATCCGGACACTCCTCTGCAGCAATTACATGGGATTAGCGACTGTCAACTGTCAACTATAGTATAGCGAATAGAAATTGAAGGCTTAATATATTGTTATTAATTTTTTTATGAAAATTTTATTTCAATAAAATTATCTGAATTACAATCTAAGATGTTTGGATCGAAAATCATGTAATAATTTTTGTTTAATAATTTTATTTAATTAGTATGTATTTTTTATGATTGGATTATTTCTTCTTTCATAAAAAAAAACATAATTACTTACATAATACATATTCATTGATTATTGATTGAATAAAAAGTGTTGCAAGAACCGCGAATCAAAGTTCAACACGCAAGTAATAGAAGTAGAACCTTGTAAGGTTTAGAAAATCAAGGTTTAGCAATTACAAAATATCCGGTGACGCTTGATTACTACAGCACAGCACAGCACACGGCCTGCGGACTGGATGTGTCACTTTTAACGATTTAATCTAAAACAGCGTTTCTGCAATGAAAAGGAAGTGTAAGTGTACTGACCTAACGCTCAGCAAGCAATTTTCATCAAAACACCATTATCAACATCAACTCGGCGATGAGATTTTATACATGGAAATGGAACGAATCTTAATTTCTTTAAATTACTCTTGAAATTGTTCGCATGAGATAAAGAAATAAATAGTTTAATGATAGACTACACTTTCAATTACGATTTTAAAATTAGTAAATCTAATTGATCACCAACCATCAAGATTTATCTGTTTAAGTATATCTACATATGTATATCAAATATATAGACGGTAATAATTTATTACTTTTTTAAACAAATTTATATATCGCGGCAATTATCGATTTCTTGTAAAATATCTTTCTTCTGTGACATAAAAAACTTTACATATTTCACTTGTCACTGTTCAATTACAAATTATATGCCCTCATAGATCTACAATTTTGCGTGTCAAAATTTATTATGTCAAAGTCGGTATTATAAAATAAATGTCCAGTTAAATTTAGTCCTAGTAAATTCAATAAAATGAACAAATTCGAATCAATTTCCTATTTCTTGACATTTATATCATTGACGTAAAAAAAATAGCGTTTTCTTCATTTCATTATGCCCAGTAGTCATTCTTTCAAGATGAGACGAAACGAGAAATTTATTGTCTCGACTCGTCTCGTTTCAAATTCATAAAATTATGTCTCGCCTCGATATTTTTCTCATCTCGTTTAATAGAGTCTCGTCTCGGCCGAGATTCTCGCCGAGATTTCTGGATGAAAATTTAATATGTATATTTTGGTCCCATGAACTAATTATTAAATTTATTCAATTTTGTATTAATAGCAATTTCAACAAAAAGATAAATATTTGTCGTTTTATCTGTCAAAATTTGTTATAACCTAAAACTGGTGCAATTTTTATTATGTTATAATTTTATTAATTTTATATTTATCTAGCATTTTCTAATCTGTTATTTAATATTTAGTTTATGGGACCAAATATTACATAATTTACACGTTTTTGGTGTCATTTTTTATCTTTCTATTGATGTGGTATCAACCGTCGTTCTAAGTTAAAACGGGGGGCAACAGTCTGCAAAAAACAGATTTCCCATGTTAAACACCTATGGTCCGTTTTTACCTCTCGCTAAGAGAGGTATTGGATTGGATTCATGCTAAAAATCGCATATACAGATTTTAATGAATAAGCACGATTTAAGGTCCTTATAAACCGATTTTAACATTTTTACGATGATGACCGTATGTGTGTGTATGTATATGTGTGTGTGTGTGTGTCTCTCTCTCTCTCTCTCCCTGTGTGTGTGTGTGTGTGTGTGTATGTATGTGTGTGTGTCTGTATGTATGTATCTATGTATGTATGTATGTGTGACCCGTTTAACTATGGATTCCTAATTCTGACATTTATGGGAAGAGCTGAAAAGATTGTGGTAACAATTGGACAACCGGAAGTAGTAGTTGGATTGGATTCATGCTAAAAATCGCATATACAGATTTGAATGAATAAGCACGATTTAAGGTCCCTATAAACCGATTTTAACATTTTTACGATGATGTCCGTGTGTGTATATATGTCTCTCTCTCTCTCTCTCTCTCTGTGTGTGTGTGTGTGTGTGTGTGTGTGTGTGTGTGTGTGTGTGTGTGTGTGTGTGCGCGCGCGTGTGCGTGTGTGTGTATGTGTGTCTGTATGTATGTATGTATGTATGTGTGTGTGAACTGTTTAACTATGAATTCCTCAATCTGACCAAAAGTAGTAGTTTCTTAAAAAAAAATCTTCTATATATATTTTTTTTTGGAAATTTATGTTATTACAAATATTAATGAATATAAAATTCTCTATCTAGTATATTGAACATTTTTATTATATCTTCTATAGATTTAGAGATGTTATAAATATATAAAATAATCCATTGTATCCATCAAATAGCTCATGGAAACCATTTGAAAAATTAAAATGTTTGTAAATGATATAAATGTCAGTGTCAAAAATCATTACTGAAGGCTTTTTCTGGGAAGTACATTTTTTAATATTTCTTATTTTATCATTAATTAAATATTTAAAATTGTAGATATAACTGCCGCACGTTAAATTGACTCTGTTCTTAAATGCGGAAAACCTAAAATTCGTACTTGGACAAGTCGAGATGTAATAGTAATTATAATATGCTATTTTTATAAGCCAAAGTATGTACAGTAACAAGTCAACTAAACACGCGCTTGCCATTTCATCATATACCTTTCAAAATTACCGCCAATCTCGTCAATGAATTGGAAGAATCTCGAACATTTAGAAGAGTAGGAGGAAAATTGTTCATAAAATGAATTGAAAAATAAAGAATAGATGTAATTAGAATATTTTGTGTGTAGTAGTAAAAACACAGTAAAAGTTAAGTTATGAACAGATACGGTGCAACAACGTGGCAGCACAAGCGTTTACACATTTTGTATATATTTGCGGAGTACACTGTAATGAAAATAGTTAAATAAATAAATAAATATATCATCACGGCATATTACCCATTTCTGGGTGTGCCAGTATCTACAACACATGTAGACATCGGTAAAGACGATATATTTTACTGTGGGAGCTTACCAGACGTCACGTCACGGGCACTCATAGATGGTATGGGTAGTGCACCACAGGGGTCACTTTTGTGCCATTTTAAAATTGGAAATATAACCCGGTAAAAATAAAAAAATAGTTAGTTTTTCATATTATTTTAAGATATCAACCATGAAATATACAAAGATAAATAGAGACAGATATCACTAAAAATATGTTAATTTCACACGCTTGCAAATATAATTAAAGAGAAAAATAACATTCGAGAAATCTCGAAACAGTTTTCGAGAATCGATATCTCGGCAAATATATCCTCGTAAAATATTTCGTACATTTCTGTACGAGACGAGATGAGAATCGACAAATATCTCGTCTCGACAGAATCACTAATGCTCTTGCTCCGCTGACACTTAAATTTTAATCTAGGCTGAAACAAAAAAAAAATACAAATCGAAATTTTGACAGCAATATTCAACTCATTTGACGTTTAATTTCGATACAATATTGACAATTTAAGAAACACTAAAAATTTAAGTGTCTATGGTGCAAGTTTGGACTGGAGATTTCTACACTGTTGCCATTTCAGGGGCTATATTAAAAATATTAAGATATGAAGAAGCAGCAACACCGCAGGGCAAGGTACAGGATGCGGAGAAGGGAAAAAGTTGAGTATCAGTCCATACTAATTTGAGGCGAGTATAGTTGTATGTTATTTTTCTGGCCAAGTAATACATCCCGTAACTATTGTTGGCCAAATAGCATTTAATTTAATAATTTACATTTTTCAAGAGTTTAGATATTTTTATCTAGGGAAACTACAGTAAAATCTTTGAAAGAAGTCCAAGCAAGGTCATCTGTATCGTGAAAGAATTAACAAAATGGCATACATTTATCTCTCTCATTTGTCACGACCAGAAGCGTGTGCGACAAGGACGGATATAACACCCTTGTCTTTCAAAAATTCATTTTGTTCAACTAAGTTAGGGAATTTTAAAACGGTGCTCGTTGTTGACAATACTTTCGCTGTAACGGAAGTTTATTAATTATTTCAGATACATTACCTTAATTCATAGCCGTACGAATAACGTTATTTTTTGTCAGTATCTTATTTTTCACATATTTGGTTTTAATTTGCTAATAAATTTACCAGTGGACTTAGTTTTGATATTCAAATGGTTTTACTGTAACATATATTTTTATAATAATAAAATTACAGTGGTGTCTTATGTACCCTGAGAAAAACCAAGTATACGACATTACTGCATTTGATAGAATGGGTGGAGCTAAAATCTTTATTCATATCATCATAAACATCCAATTTACCATAACCTCATTACGACCGTATCATATTAAAAATCATTTAAATAGACACTACATGTATAATTCAATAAAGATAGTATATACCGTGAGTATTTTTTAACGTGAAACATTGGGTTTGTCATATCCATGGTTACGATTCGACATTTGATTGACAGCAATGTATTTGCGTGTCCCATTTAAAATGAAACATAGGGAACGAATTTGACATTTGATAAGACGTCAGTAGAGGTTAATTTTGTTTAAATAATTATACCTGCTTTCTAAATTAAATTTAGTGTACCTTGTGCTCGAGTGATTTTCTGACTTGGTCAAATTTCTTACAGTATTTAAATATAATACTCTGTCAAATTCATTCCCTTTGTTTTAAATGAGATACATTACTGTCAATCAAATGTCAAGTCGTAACTTATAGGAAAATTCAGCGGTTATCTGTCATATTGACAAGACGTCATTAGAGGTTAATTTTGTTTAAATAATTATACCTGTTTTCTAAAAATTAAATTTAGTTGCAGAAAAAATATTGTGTGCATCTTGTGCCCGAAATATGTTTAGTGCTCTCGAGTGGTTTTCTGACTTGGCTAAATTTCTTACATAATATAATACATCAAATTCGTTCCCTATGTTTCAATTTAATTGGGACACGCAAATACATTGCTTTCAATCAAATGTCAAATCGTAACCATGGACATGACAAATCCAATGTTTCACGTTAAAAAATACTCACGGTATATATATATATATATATATATATATATATATATATATATATATATATATATGTATATATATTAACATTTAGCAAATGAATAAAATATATTTGTCCAAACAGACAATATTTATTCAGAAAAATGAAAACCATGATTTACTTTTTTATAATAGATGTACTTCAATAATATAGCTAAAAGCCAAAATCAGGATGTGATATTTTATGAATTGAAATTACAATATTTGAAGAAATCAAGCGAATGTAAAACAGATTTGTTTGAAAAAACTACCATGAAATCCCATAACAGTAAGAGCTATACCGTGAGTATTTTTTAACGTGAAACATTGAGTTTATCATATCCATAGTTACGACTGATTTGATTGACAGCAATGTATTTGCCCGTTCCTTTTAAAATGAAACATAGGGAACGAATCTGACAGAAGTATAATATTTAAATATTGTAAGAAATTTAGCGGAGTCAGAAAACCACTCGAGAGTACTAAATATATTTCGGGCACAAGGTACACACAGTATTTTTTACATCTAAATTTAATTTTTTGAAAACAGGATAATTATTTAAATAATATTAACCTCTAATGACATCTTGTCAATATGACAGATAACCCTTGAATTTCCCTATAAATTATGATTTGACATTTGATTGACAGCAATATATTTGTCTGTCTCATTTAAAATGACACATGGGAAATGAATTTGTCAGAAGTATTATATTTAAATATTGTAAGAAATTTAGCCGAGTCAGAAAACCACTCGGGCACAAGGTGCACACTACAACTAATTTTATTTTAGAATGCAGGTATAATTATTTAAACAAAACTAACCTCTATTGACGTCTTATCAAATGTCAAATTCATTCCCTATGTTTCATTTTAAAGGGAACGGGCAAATACATTGCTGTCAATCAAATCAGTCGTAACTATGGATATGATAAACTCAATGTTTCACGTTAAAAAATACTCACGGTATATTAGGCATGCGCCGCCTAGCTCGTAAAAGTCAAATAAGTTATTTTCTTTTATTTTTAGCATTTATATATAAATAATAAAATAATCCATATACATATATTGTCAAATTGTATTAACGGTTAGTTACTAAAAGATATTTAAATTATTGCTATGGGGTCTGGTGGCCGCGTGCCGAGAGTCTTGTCGCGAATCTGTGATGCGCTCTTCAAGCCAACAATGAGTGCTTCTGAGCCTGAGGTGACGCCTAGGCCTAGTAAACGCCCTCACGGTACAAATATCATTACCGAAATATTTATACAAAGCATATTGACACTCATATGCCGTGATGATATATTTATTTTATATTTAAAAAAATCTGATGTGGCCAGCACATGACCTCCCGCCAATTCCATGTTTAAATAGCAATGAGCTTTAAGTAAAGTTTCACTTCCGATTGATCGTTTGTAAACTAAATCTACTTTGTTGTTCCAATAAATAGAAAAGTTTGTAAAAAAATCTGTTAGAGCTTCAAATTAAGTACTACATCTGGTTTATCATATATAGTCAAAATCTATTGTGTTGTTTCAAATTATATAAGAGTATTAAATACCAACTTTGCGAACTTTTGGATCATTAATATATTTTCAGGAAAAATCGTCACACACACATTATTGTCAAAATCATCACCAACTTCCTTATGCTCTAAAACGCAATCTGTGTAAATTCTTCGCCGTACATTATCCATTTCGTAAATGTGTAGTTGCAAACTATTATTTGACCCTTTGAAATCATGTTCTTATTGAGAGCTGTTTGATATATAATGCTGCAAACATCAAACTTTAATCGAATTATCCTGTATATCTAATATTTATGTATGATGGAAAATATATTATTTTTACAAACCTTAATTTCATTACAATCATATTTAAACTACTAAATTCTTCTTAACACGGTTTCATTATTAATTTTAATGAAAATTGTCAAATATGTTATTAAAGTATTGTTTTTGTTTGACAAAGAGGCAAAGTGATGCACAAAAATAAATTATTTTATAATATAATATAAAGTTATCTCAAGTTATTTACTAAATGCTATTATCGTAGATTGTGCCATTATATTCAATTTGTATTGGTAAAAGTTGCTAAAAAATTATATTCAATGAATTTTTTACAAGAAAAACTGTTATAAGCTTGTATAAATGATACTTCCGGTTATCCGATATACACTAAAAACTAATGAGCTCTTCCCACATTAGTATAGAATGGATATACAAAATTTCAAATTTTTCCAATTGATAGTATTTGAGTAATCGTGTCTACAAGATCCACACACACAGACACACACATACATACCTACAGACATTATTGTAAAAATGTTAAAATCGGATTTTGGGGACATCAAAACGTGCTTATTCACTAAAATCTCTATATCCGATTTTTAGCACGATCCCTATACCTCCCTTACCTAGGGTAGCGGTAGGTAAAAATATAAGTAAGCATGTATTATATTTTAATTTATATGGGGAATCTGACCAATCCTGTTTTCCATATAAAACAATATAACTAACTTAGCATTATATTAGGAATTATACTATTTGTAGTTATTAATGTGTTAATCCATCCAAAATCCCTAAAGCAAATATCCCGGCGGCTAAAAATATTGATAGCTGAAATAACCAATCGCACAAAATCGTGAAATTTAAAAATTCCGAGAAGTCAAAATCTTATAAACCTGAAATCTATAGTTCTAAATTTAAATACACAAAATCCTAAAAACCTGAAATCATGAAAGCCCAAAGGGTTGCTTGACAAATAAAACCCAAACAAACTACACGTGTTTCATGATACTTTGATATAAATTAAGCGAAAGAATATTGTTTTCCAAAAATATTTACTTGTATAGTTCGTCCATCGTTTGAACAAATGACTTTTAAATCCTACATATTAATAGTAATCGCCGCTACTGTGAAAATACGATTCACACAAATATAGTTTCTTTTCAGTGTACATTACACGTCAGTGGAAGTTGATAATTGCTTGAAACTTGAAAAAGTTTCATTGGGATTCCGAAGGACCGTAGTTGCACAGAAAATTCTTATGCAATATGTTATGCTTGCTTTAACTATGAACGCTCATTAATGATCTGAGCACCTGGTAAAGCCAAAATGTATATGTATAGTAAGTCACCAGTAGTAGAGGGATCGCCATAAACGTCCCTCAAATATAAAAATACAAAAGAGCCTTTTAACGTTCATACGGCAAATTGCCGTATGTTATGTTTGTCAAAATACTTCCAATGCTCAGGGTCGGCTTCAACGACAAATTGTTAACAATAGTTCAAGTACTGAATTAGAAGAGTAATTTTTTATGTAAATTATGTACCAATGTATAACTATAAAATTATTATTAATGTTAAATATCCGTATTTAAAAATTGTATTATATAAATATAATAAAAATTGATAGCAACACTATAAATAAATATTGTTGTAACAGGTCAAAAAGTTGTTTAGTTTAATTCCTCTCTCACTCTGCGCAAAACTTGAGAAACCAATAATAGTGTTTATATTTTTATTTATGGCAGATATAATTTAAGATTTATTTGTGAACATAATTGAGGGATGTGATGTATAAACAGTTTATTATGATCTCTCAACTTCTGATTAGTTATACTATACTCGAGGTATAGGATTGTATTGAATGATATTTTTAAAAATTTTAAGAACTTATGTAAATTTACAAATTATAACATTGTAGTAGATTTCCTTGACCGTATGTCAATTTTTTTTTATCAGAATCTTCGGTGTGAGTTTCAGAATCTGAAAATTTTAAGTCTATAATATGTACATGGCGGAGCAGAAGCAAAATGTATGAAGCATGAATTTTCTACGTTAATAACATATTGTTTGTAATTATTTCAAACTTCTGGACTTTTTTATTAAATTTATTTAATTTTTCAGATTCTGGAACTGACAGCGATGATTCTGATTATAATCTAAGTTTTCTTGACATGTGCAAATAGGCCTCCAGGGGAAAACTGCCGTAGCAAGAAGGGAAGGGTTAAAGGCGGTAAAAGTTGTGCCGCATGGGTGTCAAGGAAATCTTTTACAATATTATTATAATTTGTACATTTATATAGGTATTTATTTTTTTTTAAATATCATTCCTTGCAATCTTGTAACTCGTGTATACATTTTGGCTCAGTTCAGTAATGTGCGTTCTTTGTTAAAACAAGCATAACATCTTGGATAATAATTTTACTGTGTAACTACGGTCCTTCGGAACCCCAATAAAACATTTTCTTATTTTAATAGTTGTACTCTTAAAAGAAACTATATTTTCGTAAAACGCCAAAATTTTCACAGTAGCAACGTTTAGTATTAATACGAAGGATTTAATAGTCATTTGTCCAAATAATTACTGGACGAGCTATAAGTGATCATTCGATGTTTTATAAAATTAAATTATAAATTTATAGTTTATTTCTATATGTATAGTATCTACATGCTAATAGTAGGTTAAACATTTATCCAATTAACCGGTTACTTCGGTATACAGAAGAAATAGAAAATCGATATCACGGTTAATCACTTAAACCCGTTTGGTGTACTGGTTTCGATAATCTGTTAGCCGGTTATTGCAAATAAGCGGATAGTTGGCTACCATGATTAGTTTGGTAAGTATGTAGTTGGTTTACTGGTTTTTGTAGCAATAAAGTTTTATTGAAATTTTAATGAAATTAACCAAGATATTTATTCATTAGAATTTGTTCTTAGCTTCAATAAAGTATATGAGACGGAAATAATTTTGTTAAATTTGGCAGAAAATTGTTTAATTGGAAACGAATGTTTTCACAAGATGTTGCATTCAATGACAAATTTCATTATAAAATACATATGATAATATATTTGTTTGACACGATCACAAAAATTTCTTAATTAATTTGGTAAGTAAGAAATTTGTTAACAAAATTATAACCATGTTATACGGGCTTTTGCCGGTTAACCTGTTAACCAGTTACTTGTAGTCATATGGCTACCATTTGTACAATTTTTGGCAGCACTACGTACTTCCATAGACTAATCAAGTTGGAACAGAGCAGGAATTTATGTAAGTATATAAAACCTGTACTTTTCCCTTAACCATGGCAGAAAATTAAAAAAAATCTAAGTTTCAGGAGAACACAAATAATAAGTTTATTATGAGTTTCACGCTCATTATAGGGATATTTCTGTCTACAGAAGAAAATAAAATTTATATATTTATAATAGGACGTATAACAATATTTTGTAAGTGTTGAAACACGGATTATTGGTGAGAGGCGTCAGTGTAATTTATAGTTTGGGCAGGTATTTTGAATTTCAAAGTCTGTTTGCGTTGTATAAAAGAAGGTAGCAGTAATATTTAACAAGTTAACAACCGATCCGGCTCCAGACTAGACGTGGATGATCAAACCATTGTGAGAGCATCAGGCTGTCTACCCAATAAGGAAAACTACTAGATTTGCAGTCACTTAGTCACAGATTTGTTTTCCTTTGGTTTTGCGTCATTCAATATATATACGAGTTTCGATTGCAGACATTATAATCAATTAATCATACATATTGACAATAAACAATAAAACACACACCTTTTCAGTTCTGTGTTATATTTGTTTAGAAACCAATTTCAGCAACCTGCTGCCTTTTTCATAACTAAAAATAAAAGGTTGTTTATTTATTTTTTTATTTTTTTAAGGTATAAATAAATTTTGATTTAATATTCGGGAACATTTATGTATTTTGCTATTATGCATAATGTGTCGTTATATAACACTTTACGAACAAATTAATGTCAAGAATAATAGAAATACGATCTATTTAAGGTATTTACTTATTTATGTTTTTCATTTTTATTCTGTCTATGAGTGTATAACATATGAATTACATGTGTGCTATTTTAAATATGACCGAAACAAAATCTATATTTTCCTACCTTAAGTAAAAAATATTTACTTTTATAGGACCATGTCAGCAATGAGTTTTAAGTAAAAGAGTTTTTAAGCTTCAATTTGTGTTTAAAGTTGTCATTCTCCAATGATTCCAAATTAAAATAATAAATTTTGTTTTTAATTTGTTATACGTATGTCAATTCCACCAAGCAAAAATAAATTAATGTCTTCTTCACTTTAATTAATTTTTTTTGAAAAGTTAATAGTTCGTATTATAAGCGCACTGTTTTAATAAAAGCGCTTTTATAGAGCACACTCATAATAATATAAATAATAAAAGTACAGCGTAATACGGGCCATTATTATAATTGCAAAAATAAGTACATTGACGGTTATTCATAAATAATTGCATAATCGATTTGAAAAATTAACAAGTAACGTCAAATCTATTTAACCGATTAATCGTTCAATCTACTTTTTACACTTGCTAAGAGAGGTATTGGAATCATGCTAAAAATCGCATATCCAGATTTTAGTGGATAAGCACGTTTTATCCGATTATAATATTTTTACGATGATGAGAGCGAAACACGTGTCTGCAGCTGTTTTGAGCGATTCCCTACGAAAAATTTTACTAGTTATATAAAATAATAAATTGCAAATGTATCTCGCAAGCGATGGAAAATAAGTGTAAGAATTGTTTGTAATTGACAGATAAATATGTGTCAAAAAGCCAGTCATTACTGAAGATTTTTTTTGGGAAGTACATTGAATATATATATATATATATATATATATATATATATATATATATATATATATATATATATATATATATCTTATTTTATTATTAAATATATTTATAACTATAGATACATATACTGCATATACCCTTCAGAAATACCGCCAATCTCATTGGAAGAATCTCGAACATTAGAAGAATAAGAGTGAATAGAATAAATTAAAAAATATAAAAAAATATAAACAAGATATGTGTTTTTGTGTCAAATATGTACAATAATTATATAGCCTAATATGGAAATGGCGAGAGGTCTTGTGCTGGCTACAACAGATTTTTATATCTTGTATAACCGGTTAATTGTATAACCAATTAACTATCAACTAAAGGTAATGCTTAGCATATGTTAATAATCTAGTAGAATTTTTATTGAATTAGTTCCTATTCGAGATAAATTAATATTAAAAGTCTAGAAATGTAACTAGTTTATATTTACCATACCATGAATAAAAATCTTAATTTAACCTAATACTTTATTTGTTATATTTTATATTTCCAATTTTAAAATGGAGGCATTATTAACAATGATTCTGATAAATTTTAGGTGTGTAGGATAATATATTGGTACAGTTTTCCTATGTTCCCGATTTTCTTGATGTTTTTCCTTGTAAGGTTATTTTTTTTACTACAGGTATTTTTTATAACCAGATGAGCTGATACTCGAGGAATACAAATTCGTCTAAAAGTCATTTAGTATATATCAACAATTTAAATGTTTAGCATTAAATATAATCTAATGTATTACAGGTCATACACGTATTTCCAATTTTATAATGAAGATGAACTAATAAAAGGAAAGAAAAGATAATATGGATAAAAATCTGTTGTGGCCAGCACAAGACCTCTCGCCATTTCCATATTAGGCTATATAAGTACAT
Source organism: Ophonus ardosiacus (assembly GCA_943142095.1). NCBI lineage: Eukaryota > Metazoa > Arthropoda > Insecta > Coleoptera > Carabidae > Ophonus > Ophonus ardosiacus. The sequence goes on from OW964823.1 coordinate 37,406,576, forward strand.
ATTATACCTATAATTTTAAATATTTAATTAATAATAAAATAAGAAATATTAAATGTACTTCCCAGAAAAAGCCTTCAGTAATGTAAATGGATTTTTCCGACGACCACTACGAAAAGTACATAAATTCACACGCTAAACTATTACTGAAAGTTGGTCATTGCACATCACTAGCATTGCTGTGTGATATGAAATCTCGTTAGCCAATCAGATGCGTCAGCAACTGTGTGATATGATTTTATCACACGCTGCGATAAGTGAGCGAACTAACCTAAAAATTTAACAGTTGCAAATAATTTGCTGAATTTACACGGATTAAGAAGGTTGGACCCTGATTTATCATATTTTAACATAATTTTTGGTGAATTCTGATAGCAATGAAGTAAACATAATCTGTTTTAATATTTTTATGTAAATTTTATATTGTTTTTTTGTGGTCGTTGGAAAAATATCGTGTACAACACGTGCTGAAAGGGTATTTCACACTCATGTGATTAAACCACTCGCCTTCGGCTCGTGACTCAAATTTCACGCTCGTGTTCAGGTTTGATTCGACTGAGTTTCGGTTCTGATCACACCGTATTCCGAGAAGTTTCGTGTAAAATATTCAACTTTCAGCAATAGTTAGTTATACAATATACTATTTTACACTGACAACTCACGTTTTTCTGTCGATTACAAACATTTTAATTTTTCAACTGGTTTCCACGGAGTTATTTGGGCTACTTAATAAATAGATTATTTTATATATTTATGAGTCTCTATCTCTAAATCTATAGAAGATATACAGTGGCATAATATCGCAGAAGCCAGAGAAGCCCGGGCTTCTGGCGCAAAATTATAGGGGACGCAAAATTATGCCAGGAATTGAAAATAAAATCATTGTAGTGTAAAAAAATAATGCAATATAATTTGTTTTAGCTATGTGCATCGAAATAATTCTTTTAAATGCAATTAATTTTGACGACATTGTGAATATTTTTGCCAGTGCCAAAGCAAGAAAAATGTCATTTTAATTATATTTTTTGTCATTATACTATTTTAATTAAAAATAAAAGTTTAATTTCAATGTTTGCTGAATTTTACTAATAAAAAGCCTTTCCATCTACCCGCGCATGGTTGTCATTTTTTGAATCATTGGTTTTTAATCTTTTTATGTCAGTTGTATGTTGTTAAAATTACTGGTTTCTTACCAGAAAATTTCAAATATTTGTTTTTTCATTCAATTTAGTCATGAAGGGGGGGGGGGGGGGTAACTACTACTTCCGGTTGACCAATTGTTATACCAAAACCGCTCTTTCTATTAATATCAGATTAAGGAAGACGTAGTTAAATTGGTCTTTAGTCCCTCCAACATCCAGACATACACACACACAATCTGGATATGCGATTTTTAGCATGAATCCAATACCTTTCTTAGCGAGAGGTAAAAGAACTAGAAATTATTAAATTTGACACTAAAGAGTAAATATTCGAAATTATTTTCTTTCTAAATTATACAAATAGTAAAAATCGTTCCAAATTTATTTAAAGAAGAAGAAGAAATTTGAACTAGCGAAAAGACAAAATATGACAAGTCATGTATTACATACTGATTGTAATTGGTCAGATTTTGAATTTCACAATCGAACATAAACTAGGCAGATAATACTAAATTTTAAATTAAAATTTTAAAATTTAATAAAAAAGATCCAACTTTTGCTCATATTTTCATATGTAATATGTATGAAATATTTGAATCTTCATAATTATACTCGTATTGTTTAATCTAATACATTATTTATTAAATCCGTGTGACACGGTCATAATTTTTCCAAATTTGGTGACTAAATTTTGGGATCGTGTCAAACAGATTTATAATGATATATTTGATGGAATACAATATCCTAATTGTCAAAACATTCGTTCCAATGAATGCAATTTGTTAACAAATTTGGTAATAATTTATGATCATCTTTACTTAAACATAACGTAACTACTCGAATACCATAATTATAAACTTAATCTAATATACAAGGTATGGCAATTAAATAACGAGATTTATTTTTTTCCGGCTTCCCTGTAAATTTGGCAACATTGCAGGCTATGCCATATTAATTTGTCATCTTCCCTCCATCCACTGTTCAAATTTAAAGATAATTAGGCAAACCGTTCGGAAGTAGCCTTTAATTGATGTTAACTACTTTCTCGTACTCCGTCGGAATTATGTTTAAGTTAGTGTCAATATGAAATTCTGTGTGAAACTTAAAAAATCCGCTACAGAAATGTACGAATTGTTGAAGAATGTTTATGGTGATGACGGTCTATCTAGTACTCAAGTTTTCGAGCAGTTTAGAAGATTTAAAGAAGGAAGAAAAGAGATCGAAGACGATTAGCGCCTCAGCCATGTACTGACGTTGTTTTTTCGAAATGCGAGTGATTGTTCACATGGATTGAGTGCCTGAGGGGCATTTCGATAACCAAGCATATTACAAGGTTTTAATAACCCTTAATGCACGGGTGAGAAGAAAAAGGGCTGAAATATGATGGATTCTCCATGAAAACAACGCGCCGGAACAAAACACCCTGTCCGGCAAGACATTTTTGACGAAATACAAAATCACCGTGTTGGTACATCAACCGTACTCACTTGACCTAATGCCATGTGACTTGATTTTATTCCCAAATTGTAATTCTGCGTTAAAAGGCACCAAATTCGAGGCCGAGATGTAGTTATAGAAAAGCGGCAGAGCTTATGAATAACCTAACAAAAAAGGCCTGCATGCATTGCTCCCAACAATGGAATATTCGCATCGGGCGGTGTAGGTTTCCGGGAGGAGGGTACATTGAAAGTGGTAATATTTGTTTTGTGTAATTTTTTACGTTGTCAATGTTTTAAGATGTTATTTAATTGCCACACCTCGTATTACTTGCTAGACATACAATTTTAAAAAGAAGACGCAGTTGGTAAAATGAAATGTAGAATGCAATGAATAAAAGGATGGAAGAATCCTTTATAAAATGGAAACGAAAGTTAATAGTATGTAAGTGAGAAGAGATAAATGAGTGTTGTTGTATAGTAGTGAGAGAGTGTATATTAGAGAATGAGTATCCCATGCTATGCCATTCCATCCATTTGGATGTTGTGTATGTGTCCGCCGCCTGGTCGTCTGCGGTGTCCATGCAGCCTTCCTACGTCGACTCCACCGTGTCTACCGCTCACTACTCTCCCGTTCTCCACATATCAGTCGCGCTCGCGGTCCGCTGTCCACAACATCCACATCACATACGTGATCACACATCAGCCATCATCTCGCTCTTTTCAGTTTCTGATTCGCGCCGGAAAACTTGCTCAACACGAGTTAAAAATCCCGCGAGTAGGCGACCGACTTCCTCATTAGCGACGCCCGGGATTGCAAGCAAAGCAACCGCAACCGAACCGCTCAGTTCGCGTTCAAGTCTAATCACTCACGCAGGTATGTAACTGTGTTCATGTGTTCTGTGTGTCAACAAAACAAAACCAAAACGTAACGTGCTCGTGAGTCGTGAGTGACACCTGGTGCTCTGCGGAGATGGTGTGTGAGTGTGACCTGGACCAAGCCTTCTCCACCTAGAACAAACTCTTGCTTCACTGCTAAGGATTTCACTACTCCAAGGTACGACACGGACACGACACATTAAGAAAAAATACAAACTGCGTAGTTTCTCGAATAACGTTCTCATTATTTAATCATTTATTTAAATCTAGCAAGTTTTTTAAGAAAGCGATACAAGATTTGTTAAATATACGGACGATGTTGAAATTCCTATCGTTCCAACTTATCAAATAGCACATAAAATTCAAACTAAATTATAAATAAATCCATAATAGAATCTTTCAAAGAACTCAATGTCATAGTTCACATGTAATGAACAAGATAATAACTAAATTGAATAAAATTTTATTAATGTAATAATACTTACATTAGAAAATATGTCGAAAATTTCAAGTTCTCGAATTGTTATTCATCGCAGTTCATAAAATTATGACTAACATCTCAAAAGTAATGACAGATCAAAATTGAACGAAATCATTTATAATAATATTTCGTAAAATAGAAATTATATCATTCTTGAAACTGAAAAATACAGTGCTTTTTAACTCTTAAATAACAACATAATTTAAACTTGGAAAAACTATGTTCGACTGTGTTTGGGATGGTGATGTAAACGGGAAGAAACAATATCTCGGATTTGCAGTCTATAACTTTGTTATAATTTTGTAATGATCCTGTTCTATAGTATTCATCACATATTTAAAAAAATCGATGTGGCTAACACAAAAGCTCCCGCTATTTAATTTTTATTAATATAAATATATACCTACGTATTTACTAATGCCGCAAACTATGTTATGTTCCATTGCATATAACTGTTGCTTTATTTACTATTTTCTTTTTTAAATGTCACTATTATTAGTTTTAAGTGATTCGTTTTTTGACAGTGACATTTACCTGTCAGTTACATACATTTGAAATATGAACTCGGTAACAAAGGAATTGTGTTTATTTTAAACTTGGAGTTTATAATAAAGATTAATGGCATTTAATGGTATTTTTTTGAAGAAAACCCATTATGAGCTTCAAGTAAGGTGCCATTTCCGGTTATCTGATTTTCACCAAAATCTAATGATCTCTTTCCATATTAGAATAGGGTCGAAATATAAGGTTTCAGAAATTTTTGTATTTGAGTTAGAGCGTGGACAAAATACATACACACACACACACAGACAGAGAGACACACACATATGGACATCATCCTGAAAATGTTAAAATTGGATTCTAGGGACCTTAACACGTGGTCATTTACTAAAATCTCGATATGTGATTTTTAGCACGATCCCTATACCTCCCTTTGCAAGGGTAGCAGAAGGTAAAAAATTGATAATTTTCACCCTGTGGTCTGTGTATTTTAACTATTTATTTATTTTTTTAAATGTCCGTCTTTTAATGTATATCGCCTTTATCCACGCGTGTTTTTACTTCATCTTCACCATTTTAGCCCTGAAGAAGACTATTGTATAGTCGAAACGTCGACACGAATAAATTTTATTATTGCCTGCAAGTCCGAGAAATTGTTTCTTCCCATTTACATCTCTAACATAATTTACGTGTGTAATAAAATCGTATAGTTCTTTCTATCAACATTCTGGTATCACCTTCGGTGATCGGAAAGCGAGAAGAACCGTTCGAATTTTCTTCCGAATATTAGGTGAAACATGTTGTACGAAACAGCTAGCAAAACGTAACCGTTATTGCATATGGCCAGATAAAACCAGTAAAAATTAAATTTTCAATTGAACACGTTTTAACACTCGTTTAATTGATTTCTCTGTTTTTCGAAAACTTTCCGTTGTGCAGAGAGAACGTAGCGCTGGCCATCTCTCTTCTTCGACTTGTATCTCTCTCGTACATGTGACATTAATTCAGTGTACGTCATAGCTACACGAGATGTCCAGAATCCCACCAAACTGGTTACTGTGGCTACACATTTCATTTCTTCGTGTGTTTAAAGCCACTACAGATAGATATACAATGTCGAGTTTCATTCGAAGCCAGCGCTCACATCTGTTGCTGTTGATTTTCACGGCGGAACTAGTTGATAGTTGAAGTTGTTCACCGCACAGATTTTGTGCTCTTCTCAATGGTTGAAAGAACTTTCAATGTATCTTCTACTCGTAAACACAATTTCAAAACATCTAACAATACACAAGTTGACCTGATCGTCTGTTCTTCGATACACTGAATTGATTAACATGAAGTCGAAGCAATAAAATTTTGATTTATATTCAATATAAAAACTACTGCTTAATACCTGTATATTCTGATTTCTAAATATTGTTAACTGGTAGGAAAGTGACATTACCATCTGTATCTTCAACTATGACTATTTGATACACTTTAAAGTAATATTTCAATATATTTGTTGTAATATTTTGATCAATGTTTCTTTTGATTTGAGATAGATAATGTCAAAGAGGTTCATTCCCAATAAACAAAGGATTTTGTTAGAAATTTCACACTAAACTGGGGAATGCCTACTGTAATATATTATAAATGCAATATTACAATAAGATCTGTCTTTCACTTTGCTTACTGATATTCAAAAAAAACTAAAGGTTTTAGGTGCAATTACAATTGCGGTACACCATAGAATCTTATATTTAAAAAAAATGTATGACTGTAAACAAAAAAGGTCTGTGTGACTGTTCGAAGTAATACTTCCTCCTGAAGCACGGCAGGTGTTGATTGTTGAATGAGAATTTAGGTTCGCATATTCTTTCAACGGATCCTAGAATACAGAATGAGTTTTTGCAGTAAGGTCACTTTTCCCAAAATTGTAACATACCACTTTGATTTTCACTCCCTCATTTACCTAATGGAGCAGTAATACATAGGTACCGGTGTCTATTTGGAATCTGTTATATAAGGAAATGAACACAATGTTATTTCTTTTATTGAGGAGTAGTAACAAAATTCGCAATTTACAGCATATTTCAGAGTGCCAATGAACTGGTGTTTTATGCAAATAACAAACAAAACGTCACTAATTCCTGAGTATTCGGAAGTATTTTGTATTGCAAATTTCATTTGCGTTTTTCTCGTAAAATTTATTTATTATTTTGAACAACTTCTGTATTTACAACTTTCTTCGAAGTTTATTAGGTAAGTAACGAAATTAAAATAAAAAATTATCTTTGCATTTCTTATAATAACAGATGTCAAGCATATACTGGGTAGTATACAAATATGAATTTGAAAGATACAGAGCAAATGAGCAGTGGCATTGTTTGTTCTCGGAAATACGGATTAATGATCATTGAAGTGAATGTAATTCAGATTTTTTTAATTTGTTATTAATACGGCTAGTTTCTTCTTATAAACCAATTCAATAGATTAAGACAGATTTTTACTACCTAATATATACATAGAATAAAAACTCATTTCTGATAATAATGGACTTAGGTTCTCCATTTCCTATACTCTGCAGTCTTATGTTTTACTTTTTCCGATTTTATGGATATCTAAATGCGAGTATAATAATAACACAAAATAATATACTGGATAATATACTAATATAATAAAATATATTAGAAGCACTTATTTAGTTTTACACAAATAATATGACAAAATTATTTATTAAAGCATAATGATTCGGGGATTTGATTCTAGGGCTCTAACTACTATGTTTGAGTTTTTTTTTTGAATATTAAATTATAATATAACATTCAAAGCTTCACATTTTATACGTGCACTAGATGAATTCGCGGTTTCGCCCGGGTCTGTTTTAAAAAATATGAAACACTGTTGAAACATTAAAATTGTTTTGGATTTTCTGTTTTGAATCGTTCATTGTTGTTGATTCTAATAATCAGTCACTCATCATAATAAACTAAATAACAAAATCTACAAAATAATAGAACCTAATGTACCACAAAAGAATTGTGCCTATATTTTAAGTTAGATACTAAACTATCGTTGCGTGATTGTATCATCCAAATTCGTTTAATAGTTGTTGAGTTATTACGCAACAAACTCACAAATGGACAGACATAAGTTTTAAAAAGCTACTCATGATATGTGTTAAAGTTTGGTCCAAGGTCCAAGCTACCTTCGAACAATTTAACATATTTTGTAGACAGCACTACAGTAGGGCACCTGCACTTACGTCACAATATGGCGGATGTACAGCTGATTCTGGACAACCAAGCTTTAGTTTAACATTGCGTCTTATGCAGCGAATGTGTTTCCTGTGCAAGAAATTCAGTTTTTCATCAATTTATACATGCTATATTAAAATGTAACTAGCCATAATTAAAGATAATTATATGAATTATTTACTAGTAAAACAAAGCAGTCGTATTTATAAATATAATTTGAAAAATTTTAAGCTAAAATAAGTAGCTTGTAGCATCAGATTGCATTGCATTTGTTTGAGTTCGTATATTTTGCTTTGTGTGTGTAGGTATTGTTAAATGAAAACATAAATATTGAAATTAATATAAATTCAACTATTAAGATTTCTTAATTTAGACAGAAAATTATATTTGAAATATATATTTATCTTCGGATTCATTTTTATTATTATCATAATAGGTATGTATTTTTATTGGTATTTTTTTACGGATGAGCTAATTGTGTTTATAATTTGTCTTTAGAAGCTAAAGTACATTAAATCCATAAATTTAAGTGCATAAATAATGTGGATCCTTATACATCAACATTTTTTTTTTGACGAGGATTATAAATGACTTCCAAAAATCAATAAGAAATCAATAATTGTTTATCTAATTTTTTAACCGTCATGAGAAACACAGCCGCAAATACATAGTTTTTTGTGTTTCTATTTACTAAAAAGGATTATAAAAAGGGGTCCCGTGGTCGCGTGCCTGAGTGTCTGGTCGCGAATCTGGGGAACCGGGTTCTATCCCAACCGACGCTAAATATTTCGAATTTTAAATGGCACAAAAGTGACCCCTGAGGTGACGCCTGATAAACGCCCGCACGGTACAAATATGTCATCATCATTACCGAAATCTGTGTATAACTCAGATTGGCACAGTCAGAAATGAGTAATATGCCGTGATGATATATACAGGGTGTTAATACTAAGTCGTTACACCCGAAAACAGTAGTATGACGACTTTTTGAAAAACAAAAGAACTTTAATAACTACGAACCGGGGCACCAAATCAAAAATTGGAACTAAGAAAAGTTGTTTGTTTTAATGAGTTCTCACTACCATTTTCGAGTGTAAAGACTTAGTATTACCACCCTGTATATTTATATTTTATTTATATTTACTATAGAAAACTTCATTCAAATTTTGAGATTTTGTTTTTTAAAAATTAATTTTTCATGTTTTTATACTTAAGAAAATTACATGTATTTAAACATTTGTACAAGATGTCCCTATCCGATTATATTTAAATTATTTTATATGCAATAAAAGTATACACAAATAACTATGATTAAGTTAGTTTTAATTTAATAACCTCGAACTCATTAAATAATAATAATAATAATAATAATAATAATAATAATAATAATTTCCTCAAATGTTTCTTACGGAAAATACTGCTCATAAACTCACCTTCACAAACTCAAATCACTTTTTCCGTAAGAAAACAATAAGTGCTGTAAAAAAATAATAAACGCTTACAAGACGATATTTCTCCATAAGACGCAATGTAAACTGAAAGTTTGCTTGTCCAGAATCAGCTGTTAGTCGTCATGTTGAAAGGTCACACGCAAGTGCCTCATTTACAGAGAACTAATATCATACGGAATCATTTCTTATCGGTATAGATATATCTGGAGTTGTCCTGTAGGGACAGTACATTACTAAATAAATATTTTTATTTATTGCCTTCCTTCCTATAAACTACTCGTATATCATTTGCTCTGACTTATGAATAAAAAACTAATGAGGAACTGAATTCATTTAAAAGTTAACCTAATATTTGCTAATAACAATTAGTGAGGACTGCTTTGCAGTCGAAATGTCCATTTTGTAATTTAATAAATTGGTTGAAGAATTTGATCAAAAGTCGTTATTTAATATAAAATATGTTTCAAATTACAAATTGAACATCAGATAATAGGGTGATTAAGAATATTATCTACCTAGCCATGAAACAAAAGAAAGCGATTGTAATTTTTTATTGCCAAGTTACTGTAATATTTATCTTACTTACCACTTTGGTTCAAACTTAAAGATTTTTGCAGTTTCTGCAAAGGTATGAGTACCCTCAAAAAAGATTTATTTATAAAAGCATGATTGGCGTACATGGAAATTTTATTTAAATTCACAGAGAAATTATAATGTAATCAGTTTCTATTGGGATCGATTGAGGATGATGTAAAGTGCGAAAAGCCCGTTGTATTCGTATATGGTTATAGAATGATAAAAGGCCGCGTGCCTGAGTGTCTGGTCGCGAACCTGGGGGAACCGGGTTCGATCCCGACTGACGCCAAATATTTCCAATTTTAAATGGCACAAAAGTAACCCCTGTGGTGCACTCTCCACGCCAGCTATGAGTGCCCGTGAGGTGACGCCTGGTAAGCGCCCACACGGTAAAATATATCGTCATCATTACCGATGTCTACATGTGTTGTAGATACTGGCACACCCAGAAATGGGTAATATGCCGTGATGATATATTATTATTTTTATTAAGGAAAATATCAAAAAGGTTGAAGATTTGATTTGAACAAAATGAAAAATGAAAGTTTCAGTTCTTGCAAATAATTTGCAATATCAGAAGCAACTTTTGTCGACTCAAAAAATGAGTACATTATTGAATGTATACACAATACGTAGGAAATAACCTTTTATTTTATAACGTAATTTTAAAATTCATAATATCCTACATGGGTGTACAATGACATATTTAAATTTATACTTATAATAGAAAAAATCTGTTGTGGCCAGCACAAGACCTTCCGTCAATTTGATGTATTTTGTACAAATCCCATACCAAAAGGTCCTTGGAACAGATTCTATATAATATCATGTAAAATCAAACACGAACACATACTATTTCTATTCTATAAATCCAATAAAATTATAACACAAACCTACACTTGACACTTCTTATTCTTCAGATTCCCCTATTTTATTAGAGGTAGCTGTTTCCTTTTTTCTTCCACTCATTCCTGTCCAACACATCTTTTTCACACAGGCATTCCTTTTAGTCTTCTGCAGTACAGTCCTTCCATCTTCTCTATGGCCTTTCTCTGCGTGTCACTTGTTTCCATGATAAATAGCAAAGCTGACTGATTTTTGAAAATTAATTTCTTTATAATGCTTTAAATCTTCATCTATTGAATATGAAGAAAAATGTGTAATCAAACCGTATAGAGAAGAATATTTTCTTTATTATGTATAATAACAAAATGTGAAAAAATAATATTTAACTACGTTTTTTTAAGAAAAACTGTTAAAAACTTCAAATAAGGGTACTTCAATTATAACCAAAATTTAATCAACTCTTCATATGGATGTACAGAAGAGGAAATACGAAAGAATTATAATTTTTAGAATTGTAGTATTGGAGTTATCGTCGGAGAAAATTTTGTCACACACGGACAGACATACATACATCTTTAAAATAGTGAATTCGTATTGTAGGGACCCTAAAACGTGCTTATTCATTAAAAACTCACCACCGAATTTTTTGACCAAAGACAATACCTTCCTTAACTAAAGGTGACGGAAGGTAAAAAGAAATATATATCTTAGTAATTTGTCTTGATATAATATTAATTGCACTTCTAATGAAAAGTTAAAACTTGAGTGAGATAATAGGGATATTAGAGACAAAATTGTTTTTAAAGTATTCTGTCACTTAAACTGCCATCAAGTTCTTTTGTTCAGATATTATTATTCTTTTACTTTGGAAATAATCAGCAAGTGTGTGAAAACTAATTGAACATTTTTATATGACATAACAAGTAGAATACGAGAACAAACTAATTTTGCTCTATTAGAGGTTGGTTGAACTACATGATTTTAAATTGACCACAGAGGAATTTTAATGTCACGGAGTATTGCGTATGTTTTGCAAAATTACAAATAATAGAAAGAAAATATAACAAAATATATAGTTTTTCTATAATAATGTGTAATATTCATAAACACTCGTAAAGTTTCAAAACGGCTCATTATAATTTTTGACAAATAGAATCACATTTGACAAATAAAATTTCAATTTTTCTTTCAATGTTGACTGTTTTTATTGGATAAAAATTATAACGAACCGTTTAAAATTTTACGAGTGTTTTTGAATACGGCATAAGTTTAATTTATTATTATAAACAGTATTAAAAAATATCTCTTTTTAATTTACACATCGAAATCTGAATTTCATCTGTTTCAATGATAATCGTTACTTGCATTTTAATGATGAATATTGTCAAGCTGCAGTAATTGTCATTACGTATGACTTATGTCGGAATGTTATTATGGAAACGTAAGATCCAGAAATTTCATGAACCATCAATATATTGCGCTAAATGGAAATTAGAAATAGCAAATATAAAATTAATAATTAGTAAAATATTATTTAAAATAAATAAATGCCTTTATTGATCGAAGTCCACGGCGGGGTTCTAGCCAAAGGCTGTTCTTCCGCCCGGCCAGTGGATATTAATTGCAAAAAAAAAAAAAAAATTAGAAAAAGTCAACATACCACATGAAAATCTAGTACAATATGCCAAAAGAGCAGAGAAGTAGGATTAAAATTGTTTGCATTAATTCGAATTAATATAACGCTAAGTTTCTGGAGATAAAATATTACTAATACCTATATTAAAGATTGCAAAATAGTTATTTAAGTGTTAATATAGTTGTCAGCATGTAGGTATGTGTATAAATTAATAAAAATTAAATAACGCGAGGTATTGTGAAGACCACATCAGATTTTTTAAATAAAGGTACGTTGTATGAATTTTTATCACGTAATTGATAACGCTGTTCTTTTAATTTAAGTTTTTCTTGTAGATGAGAAGAGTAACTTATTAGTAAAGGTAGAATATCTGCTTTGTTTAATTTTCACTATTTTAGTAACAAATAATTAAACGGCATTCTGTATTACAATAAGTACTTTAATCAAAATACTCATGAGTACTACCGGTACTCTGTCCAGCTCTAAAAGGAGGGTGACCTGCCAATATCTACTAAAATCAATTACCTGCCACTTTATCGAAAATGAGTTTTGGATTTTAAATTCTTATTTGAAAGTATCTTGTAGTCCTAACTTCTATTTTGACTGAAAGTAAGTTATTGGTAGCTGTGGGAAATTCCTCAACTGTGATATAAATTAGGTGTTAACAATTACTCGAATTCTCAGTCAAACAGTATTTATTTTGCCAGTTTTACTGCCCGCCGGGCTTTTTGCCAGTTTTACTGCCCGCCGGCTGTAAAAAAGACAAAACGCCCGGTAATTATACTAACTTTTATTTAATTATATAAATTTTTGAATTATTTCTTTAATTATTTATAATATGACGACAAACTAAGGTTAACTTGACCACGTAATACGTATACATAGCAACCAACTTTGCATGTATTTAATTAATAATTTAAAACCATTTCATTTTATTGCAGTTGTGTGTAAAATGTTGTACATATCTCAGGCCGAAAGAAGTTTACACCCTTGGACGAATAAAAGCCTCCTACGCGTCGGGCTTCAAATTTCGTCCGCAGGCGTAAACCTTTTCTTTCGGCCCTCTATACGTAAATAATTATTATAACACAGACATTTCGGTGAACTGTTACACCTTTTTTTTAATAATGTTTGTAATATTTGGTAAGATCTTACCCAAAAGAAGGTGCAAGATTGCACTGAAACGGTCGGTGTTGTAAGAGAATAAAAAATGTTGTTTGACTGAGATTTCGACTAATTGTTAACACCTAAGTTATTATTAGATTTAGATTCTGTGTAATCTTAATTTAAAACTAAACTAATCCGATTTGCAGATGTTTCAAATTTTAGAAATATTTCATATAAGTTTAAATTGTTAATAACTCGCGAACGGAGCAAAAATCGTTTAACATGAAATGAAGAAGAATTCCAAGCTGAATTGAAATTTTTAAACCGTGGTTTCGTATCTTTAACCGGGTCAGAGTGGTTGATGAATTTGTGGGAAAGCGTTGAAAAAATTATTTAAAAATTTACTTATTTTGATGCTATGACGAATGTAAACTGTTATAATTAACAAAATCTATTAGATATTAAAAACTTAATATTGTGTATATTTTGAGTGATTAAATTTTCTTTCATAAATTGTTGTTCTGGTAACCTATTTTTCAACATAACTCATTGAGAGTTCATCATAGGTAAAAAATGCAAGAACCCTTTTTGTAAAAAAAGTTACGAGCTTTAATTTTGTATTCTTGTAAAATTTTTATACGGTCCACTGTTTTCGAGATAATAGCAAAAAACTTATTGATGGCGGCTCACGCCGAGCCTCCCCAAAGTCACAAATTTGAATTTTTCATCCTCGTCACTACCCAAACAACATATGTTAAAATCGTTTTTTCCTCACCTTTTGTAGGGGAAAAACTGCTATTGACTGGACTAATATCAGTTTAAAGACCACTGGAATATACCATTATTTTTAGATTAGTTTTCATCACAACTGTGTACAGCATATTTGTACGATTCTTCGGGAAATTAAATATTTCAGACCAACAATACAGATTTATTTTTAATTTCTTAATTTTTGCTTTTATCAACTCTCAAAATTTTCTAAAAGAAATCTCAAAATCTGATTTCCTATAAGCCGACAAATTTATAAATTTCATCTCCCAAGGTATTTGACAAACTAACACATCTTTGCCATACTACCACAGATCTAAATATAATAATTTTTGGCGTTATTCTAGCCAATTTTGGATTAATATCAAAATTACTGGATGCCGGGCTATCGGGTCGTGGTCGATTCGAATCTCATCTGACTCTTCGACCAAATCTGTGATGGGCATCTTCAGTGGTTTCTTGGAAGTAGAACTCGCTAAAGTAATGTCATAGTAATATAATTGAGCGCTAATTAAAAACATTTTAAAATAAAATTAGATTCTGACAAATAAACAATCTTTCTTATTTATTATTATCGTTTTTATTATGAAGAAAACACCCTGGTTTATTTTGTTGATTGGGTATAAAAATAATTAAATCTAAACGCTGTTTCCTGTATTTTTCTTAACTAGGTAATTATTAAGTTAATCAATTAAATTTTCATAGGTACTTGCACGGAGATCTGCTGATATAATTGTCATTGTAAACTGATTCCGAACCCACGAATTATACTAACCGGGTTTTGGAAATTTTTCAAAAGAGATGTGTCATGTATACTAATATTACTCTATTCTTCATCTATTTTAGAATTTATTCCAGTGAGGAGGGCTTAAACACGTCTGTATTTGTTGCCATACTTACAAATTTTATTTCTTAATTATGATAATTTTTCACGAAATATTGGCCCGGTTTACACCGATATCTTGCTAAGCTGACCAAACATTAAATTACGATTATATTACTACTATAGTTTAGTACGCTTCGTGTAAACACATCAGCTAGGACCTAACCAAAGTAGTTAACCTGACTATAAGACAGTTTTCCCTTGTAAACGTATGAAAACCAAGTTACGCATGCGTGGTCTCTGTGTTTTCAATGCTAGGTTATTGAACAGATAGGTTATGTGAATTGCCTATTGATAAAAACGTAGTTAGAGTAAGATATTTTACATAAAAGTAATTTGTATGATTAATTTTTGTAATTATTTCATATTTTTTAAATAAGTTATGTTAATTAACTGTTTTAATAATGATAAAATGTCTTACCAAATAATAACCAAATAAAACTTGACCTTGGAGAAAAATTACGGTGTAAACATACAGTAACTAAAAGTTTGGTAGAGTTAAAATTTGGATAGGTCACAATGTAGTGTCACGGCGTAAACCAGTCTATTGAGTCACTTTCCGCGGATCACTCATTCCGCAGAACATGGTTTAAGAAACGCTACTCTACAATATGAAAATGTCATTAAATCATCATTTAAATTAATAAATAAAAGTAGAGTGGCACTCTGCAATGAGTAATAAACCGTACTGATTATTTGTTTACTTTATTATTTAACTTGTAAGCTAATTTCGTCATATGACCCTTTCTGTTTCTAATGATTCGAGTTCGAATATTGCCGATATTAATGTTGAATATTATTTCTAATTTTTAAGTATCACAAACACAAAAGTAACCATTCGGTGATCTCTCAACCACTTTGGGAGTCTGCAAAGCGACGTCTGCGAATTAAAGCAGTCTGGCATACTCTGAAATTAATAATAAGCTGTGATTTTGTGATGATATATTTCTTAATTTATTTACAATAGAGCTGTTGTAAGAATTTTTACATGCCTTTTAAGTACTAAAAAATATTGTTCTATAAATAGCCTAAAATTTGAAAATATCCATTAGGCCTTTTATAATTAATTATTGAAATTTATGTATTATTTTGAAAAAGTCATATATAATCTGAAACAGAAACTATCGCCTACTTTTATTTACATAATTAACGTATGCGATGGACAAATTAAGAATGCGCGCTGTATGTAATTTCAAAGGAGTGGGACATTGTTTTTAGTTTTTTATTTCTGGCGTCAGTCTTTTTATTTAATTGTTAATAAAAATAACAATAAATTGTTATCATTATTATTTTTATTATTATGAAAATATTGCATAAAATTTAATTTAAAATACTTTTTAAAAAGTGTGAAACTGACCATGATAAAGATTTAGATTGTTGTTTGATGAAAAAATATTGCCAAATACAGTAAAAATATGACTGCAATGATTTTATTTATAACAAAAAATATAATTCCTATCATCATACAGATGAGAAAAAGATTTTTGGGAAATTATGAGGTATTTGGTTGTCATGTTCAAATGCATAAAGAAATACTTTCTTTGCTTGCCGCGAGTTTTCAAAAGGACAAGTACGCTAAAATGTCTTATGAAGCGTGTATTTTTTAAGTAAAGGAAGTATTGTACTCGCGAAAAATTTCGGTTTCCGGATTTCAACGGAAATATCCATTTTGACCATCCCTGAATCCATTTTGACTAATTTCGTCGTGACGTCTGTACGTACGTACGTACGTACGTATCTCGCATAACTGAAAAATGGGAAGCAGTAGAAAGTTATTTGTATTTAGGACTGTTATAACATCTAGTTCTGCACTAGGGCTGTCAAAATCTGCTAAAATTGCTAACCGGTTAACCGTCGGTTTACAGACCGGTTAACCGAAAAACCGAATAACCGGTTTTAAGTCAATAACCGGCCGATTTTTAACCGGTCAGAAAAACCTGTTTTTAGCCGGTCAAAAAACCAGATTTAGCCGGTCAAAAAACCGGTTTTTAACCGGTCGGAAAACATGTTTTTAACCGGTCAGAAAACCGGTTTATAACCTTTAATTTGGTGCATGTTCAAAAGTTTCCTCAAAACGTATTGAGTTTTAAGGGCGCCGTTAACTTTTAGGAAACATCGTACTTCTTCTTTGGGAAATTTCGGTAAACTTTGCAAAGTTTCCCTGTGTGCACTAAAGTCTTGACAATTTATTGTTTAGCAATGGTATATGATATACGCATATATGGTATGCGAGCAATATCTTCGATTATTATTCATGTTTCACCAACTCCGTATTGATTCGGAAGGTTGTTGAAATGCTGTATTTAAAATTGTTTTCGATGTTGTTCATTTAGATCATCGCGTCTAATACAACTTTAAAAAATTTTTGTCATAAATTTTAATTATTACTGTATATTCAACGATTGCTGAAGATGGGCTTTCCCTAAGCCCGAAGCGTCCGTAATAATAGTATATTACATCCGAGGTGGAAAATGTTTCATTACATCCGAGGGCTTATGTATATTACCGAGAGGCGAAACCTCGTGGTGAGATAAAACGCGAGGCTGTAATGAAACTCCCACCGAGGTTATGTATCTTATTTTATTCACAATCATCCTCATTTTAAATCAATAATTTTCAAAATAAATCAATGAGTTTTAACCTTTAATTTTATTAATATTTTTTGACAGCTCTCTTAAAATTTGTTTTAACTTACTTTATTATAAGGATCTATGACAATGTTGCTAGGCAACCTCTACATAAACGTTTCCAACCCAAGAGGTAAAATCTGTTATTTCCAACCTAAGAATAGTCATTAAAGTTAAGAATGACGTATTTCCCAACCTCCAAAAGGTTAGGAATCGGTATATTACTATAATGATTGCGAATAAAGAATTTTACAATACACGTGGACCATTTATGCCTTTTGTTTTCATGTATAAACCATTCAACGCTTGGTCCTTTCACCCCTTTCTTCATTATTAATACCACGAGCTTATATTTAATGAGAGAATATAATGAATTTTTATTAAAATTAACTGTCAATGTAGTAAAAATGCCATAGCAGTTAGTAACGAATAGAAATAAGGTGATATTCTTTGTTTTTTATCATCGCTGTGATAGACATGTAACTATGGAAATTCTGAATGTTGATTGGCGGAAAACATATCACGTGACTAATGAATTATTTCCTATTTCAATGTAATTTACTTTTATTTCAAAAATATTATTAAAAGAAATAATAACAAATGAAGGTTGGTAACATTGACAGTTTCAATAAGCATTTGAAATTTAGACGTTAGGTTATAGTTAATTTTTTTTAAAAAAAAAGAGTGCTATGAACCGGTTAGAAACCGATTAAAAACCGGCTATAAACCGGCTACTAACCGGTTAAAAACCGGCTATTGACCGGTTAAAAACCGGCTATTGACCGGTTAAAAAACCGGCTATAAGCCGGTTAAAAACCGGCTATTAACCGGATAAAAACCCGGCTATAAACCGATTAAAAGCCGGCTAAAACCGGTTAACCGGCTAGCCGAATATTTCATTATTGAAAAACCGGTTTCCGGTTAACCGATTAACCGGTTAATCGGTTAACCGAATACTTTTGACAGCCCTATTCTGCACCTCCCTTTTTGGTCATTACATAACTTTCGGAAGTGGTACTTTATTTGAAGCCTATAATAGATTTTAATGAAAAACTGTATTAAAATATAATCGAAAACTTTTCAAATTTGGTATGTAAGACTTTTATATCAATGAGAATAACATAATAGATTTTAGTTAAAATGGTCTACCTGGAAGTGGTACTTTACTTGAAGCCTATCATAGATTTTAATGAAAAACTGTATTAAAATATAATCGAAAACTTTTCAAATTTGGTATATAATACTTTTATATCAATGGGAATAACATAATAGATTTTAGTTAAAGTGGTTTACCCGGAAGTGGTACTTTACTTGAAACCTATAATAGATTTTAATGAAAAACTATATTAAAATATAATCCAAAAGTTTTCAAATTTGGTATATAATACTTTTATGTCAATGGGAATAACATAATAGATTTTAGTTAAAATGGTCTACCCGGAAGTGGTACTTTACTTGAAGCCTATAATAGATTTTAATAAAAAACTATATTAAAATATAATCCAAAACTTTTCAAATTTGGTATACAGTACTCTTATATCAATGGGAATAACATAATAGATTTTGGTTAAAATAGTCTAACCGGAAGTTATACTTTACTTGATGCTGTTATTAGTTTTTCTTGAAAAAAATGGTGTTATTTTGATTTTAATAATAAATGATTCAAATAAAAGTTTTAGAGAATTGAATTCTACGTCGAAAACATCAAGTATGATTATATTAGCTCTTTGTATAAGCGAGATATGTAAATTTAAACATTATGTACTTTTTGGTTTCTGTAATTAAGTTTGCCATGAATTAGGAAAAAAATAACAACAAAAAATAAAGAATTTAATGTCAATGTCAAAATAAGTCAAATACGTGCAATTTTATAATTGGGTCTGTTATAATACATACTTTAATTATTAACAAAATATGTATAGTGTAACTGGCGTACAAGGAAGTCTGTGGTGTCCTCATCAGATATTTTTTTTGGTAACAGTAATTGATATTTATGTATATTATTACTTCATTTCAATATTAGGTCTTTAAAATGACAATTGTCTAGAAATGTAGTTACCAACCTAAAAGAAATTAGGTTTGAGTTGTTTTAAGAAATATTTTACGATATCCAAATGAGTTTCATAAAGTACTTATTAAACAACCTATATAAATATATATAATAGTATTTATTTGTTAAAAAAGATACTTTATACAAACAGATTAGTAACATTTTAGATTTATGGAATAAAGTGTGAACATAGTTGTATTTTATAATAAATATTAAAAGATACAGTTTTCTATATTTAGTATAAATACTCTAATTTTCAAAGCAGCTTGGGTATATTGGAAGACATCGTATATCTTGTCCTTGAATAGGGTTCCCAATAGTACCTTGATTCCTTCTTCTTTAGAATTGGTTTCTTGAGTATGTTTTCTAATGTACTGCTCTCGGAAAAGTTATAGATGGGACAACGAAATAGGAAATGGATGAGATTATTTTCTTCTAATAGGATGCAAATGTCGCAGATTGCTTCAATGTTAAATTTGTGGGAAAACCGTCTTGGTGTAGGGATATGTTGTTTGAGTTGGATGTTCGAAGCTGGGCAAATAGCTTTAGGCGAGGCTTTAGGATATTGCGCGGGATATTTAATGAAAAATAGTTGTGACTGATATTGTAGGAATGGAATAGATGATTGTAGGATGAGTTAAGGATTCTCTGGGTATCTTCATTGTATAGCATTTCTCTGTATGCAAGTACTATGTTATTTTTTCCTTTTTACCTCCCGCTACCCTAAGTAAGGGAGGTATAGGGATCTTGCTAAAAATCGCATATAGAGATTTTAGTGAATAAGCACGTTTTGACGTCCCCAGAATCCGATTTTAACGTTTTTACAATGATGTCTGTAAGTATGTATGTGTGTGTGTATGTGTGTGTGTGGATCGTATGGACACGATTACTCAAATACTATAATAATAATAATATTTTGTCGGCTTTCAACTATAACGTTATAGCCCCGCTACTTTATTTTTACTTTTACATTTACAATTTTTACATTTCATATGTTATTAAGTATTTTAAAGACACACACAAACATCCAAGCCCCTGGTGGGAATCGAGTGCTGCCGGAGACACACTGCCTCAACACGCTTGGCCACCGAGGCGGCTGACACGATTACTCAAATACTATCAATCAGAAAATTTTAAAATTTTGTATACCCATTCTATACTAATGTGGGAAGAGCTCATTAGATTTAGTGTATATCGGATAACCGGAAGTATCATTTATACAAGCTTTTAAGAGTTTTTCTTTTAAAAAAATCATTGAATATAATTTTTTAGCATCTTTTACTAATAAAAATTTAATATAATGGTACAATTTTCAATTCTACAATAATAGCATTTAGTAAATAACTTGAAATAATTTTAAATATGAATTTATAGATAATATAATTTATTTCCATACATCATCTTGCTTATGCGTCAAACAAAAACATAATATTTTAATAAGAATTTTGACATATTCAAACAAATGTCACTGTCAGGAAGTAATTACATTAAAATGAATAATGAAACCGTGTTAAGGAGAATGTAGTAATAATGTATGTATTTGAATCTAATAAAATTAAGGTTTGTAAAAATAATATATTTTCAATCATACATAAATATTAGAAGTACTATTGATTTGCTACATTGTATTTCAGCGTGTTTCAGGGCACGGCTCTGAAAAGACTTTGTTGTAAAGATGCGAGTACTATTTTGATTTTTGTTAAGTTTGTTTTGTGAAATTTATTTTGTGTATATAATATATTTGTTAAATGTAAAATAAAGATTGTTATGAGTGAATATGAATAAAAATATTAGAACATAATGATTGCTTGATGCGTGGTTAAATACCCAGCGGGAGATTATGGGCTGTGCCACATCAGATTTTTTACTATTATACAGCTCTGTTTTTTAAGTATACCGTGAAAATTTGTTTTATGTAGAATATTTTCAAGAGTTCTGATCGTAGCATATTTTTGGGTACCTACCTGTTATTTAGCATTATTAATAATTTATGCCACCAGCTTATTATTTTTTCTATAACTGCCACCTCAATATTTCTTTCTCCTGGCTCTCTTCTGATGATGTAGTTTGGCGTGGATTTTTGCTATGATTGTATGATTTTAAAATAGTGTACCAGTCCTTTTTCTACGCTTTTGATTTGTAGCGTAGCTTGACCCCATATCTCAGTACCAAATAGGAGAGTTACAAAAAACCAATATAGAAATAAAAAATATGTTACGATATGGTCTATTGTCCATATTTCAGTATCTCCATCCGCTTTTATGATTTCATTTCTGAATTATACAAAAGGAGTCACTTTTCTGTTATTTGAAAATCATCCTCCCACTCACAATCCTAAATACGTATAAAATATTGCTCAAATATCTGATAATAGCTATGAGTACAACACTGCATATGGCTTCCCTTAATTCGTAGGTAGAAAACGTGACTTAATGTTAATTTGTCTTTTGAATTGCCGCAATATTCTGCAATCATTATTTGAATTTCATGCAGTAGTAAAATTTATGATTTGACAAATGTTTTTAAATTATGAGCAAAATAATTTCTACATTTAAACAGCTTCGAAAATAAGGACGGCATATTATTTCGATAGGTATATTACAATATATAATCCCTAAAATTTCTGAATTACAAGAAATATTCATTCATGGGTTTACCCCTTTAAAGATAAGAATTTTTCTGTTGAAATTGTAGAGTTATATTTTCGTGAACAGGGGCTGTGAATGAATTTTCTTTCATAAATATAGGGAAAAACCCAAAAATCCCATAAATTTGGTTCGTCCCTTAATCATTCATTCTACTTCGGCGTTATTCATATTTTAAAAGTTTAACTTATAGAAATGTTAATCCTATGTATATAAAATTTTATCTTCTTCGTTAAGCTGTAAATTTTTATTGTTGTATGTTCAATCTCACATACCTGCTACTTTAAATCGTTACTTGAATCATTTAAATTCAAAGGGATCTAATGGGGTTTTCCACCATAGTAACAAATTAGAACTAGACCAGCAGTTCTTAAACTATGGATCGGGACCCAAAAGTGGGTCGCGTGGGTTTTATTTTAAGTCGCAAGTTCGCGACAAATGCTGAAATGTTTGTAAATTATTTTGTATGTACATCAAATAAATTAAAATAACATTTTTGTTTTTCTTACATTTGTGTTAAATTATACAAATAT
This sequence comes from Ophonus ardosiacus, assembly GCA_943142095.1. NCBI lineage: Eukaryota > Metazoa > Arthropoda > Insecta > Coleoptera > Carabidae > Ophonus > Ophonus ardosiacus. The sequence goes on from OW964823.1 coordinate 37,429,373, forward strand.
ATAACATTTACATCAATAAGTTGTTACAGCTTATGGGTTGTAAATATAAAAATTTGAAGTAACAAAATTTTGTGGGGTCGCTACAATTTATTGGGTTGCGAACTGGGTCGCTAAGGAAAAAGTTATAAAATTAAATGTATTTAAATTTCAATTGAATTTTTCTCAATATTTTTATTATGTAAGGATATACAATGATTACATGGTTGAATTTAGAAAAAAATACCCTACCGAATGGGCTTAAAAAATATATGCCATCTCATTTAAAAAATATATAACTTTGTGTTGTAACTTAAAAACCATTGGTTTAAAAAAATATTTTCGTATCTAATTGGATGTTGTAACTCTAATAATAGAAAAAATGGTCGATTTGGGTGTTACCCCCTTCCTATATTTTGAAAAAAATCGTTCTTTAAACATAATGGTGAAAGTATATAAGCGTTTTCAAAACAAGGCTTGTGATATCAGCCATTCTGTTTCAGATCACGTTACTTTTTCAAAATGTCACAAAAATTTCAATAATTAATAGTAAAATATCTAGTGGATACTGCGTGATATTTTCAAATTTGTGGCTATATAAAAAATAATATCTTTTAAAAATTTATACTTAGAAGATATATAAAAATTCCTGCTACGGCGCTATTGTTGTCACATGCTCGTAAAAAGTATAACTACATCAACTAAATACATTTTCCAATATAAAATAAAAGTAGGTATTTTGTAAATTTGATCCTATTTCAACATAAAATTCTTTAGTATAGCAGTCAGTATTTAAAATAGATTCCAACTTCCAACCAATTAAAAGAAGATATCTCTGCATTTTTTACTAATTATAAATGCTGGTAAAACTACTACATTTGTGAAAATGTTGCGATATAAAACTCGAAATTCAACTTTTTGCAAGAAAATATTCAAAGTTTATGTGCAAGGTTCCGAGATTAGCATAATAACTTGTAGTTAAAATAATGTATGATTCAACTGAAAATCATCTTAATTAATTTTCATATTATAACACCTGCTGAAGATTCTTCTTAATTATTATGCAGACAAAAATAAAAATGAGATAATTAAGCGTATCATCGCTATTTTTGTTTTAGTTTGTTTACTTTTTTTGCAAGAAATATCACGAAGAGAAAAATTTACGAGTAAAAGATTTTTTACGATTTTTAAAACTACTACCAGATTTATTATATAGCCCGCACTAATGAGCTAAGTAACCTGTTTTAGTTTTGATGACTCGAGTTCTAACCCATCTAAACTCAACTATTATTTCGCATATGTTTGAATGTCCGTGAGATGTCATTTAGTAAACGATGCGGAAAGATATGTCGTCGTTACTGATGTCTGCAAATAAGAAGACTATAAGTGCACGTAGTATCTATTTAGTAATTAACTGTAATGAAATACTTATTTTTCGAATATTTTACATATTAATCATTAGACCAATTAAAGATTATTTTAATTTTTTATGCAATGTTTAAAAATCAAGAAAAGTCCACCTTAAATTTTAAAAATAGAAAAGAAATTTATTTGTCAATTACCTGGAATAGTTTTCTTTTTTCTTGACTCAGATACGAAATATTAAGATAATCGGCATATTTTTCTTTTTTGTTATTTATTGCATTTATTATATCCGTATTTTCAATTCATAAGTAGACTATTTCCTTGAATTTAAATATATGTACAGCGAAATTATTACTTCCGGTTGTCCAGTAGTTACCAAAATCTAATCAGCTCTTCCCAGGACTGTCAGATTGAGGAAACTGCAGTTAAATATTTTTTAAGTCTTATAGTATTTAAGAAACCGTGGTTCCAACATCCACACACACACATGGATATCATCGTAAAAATGTTATAATCGGATTATAGGGACTAAAATTTGGATATGCGATTTTTAGCATGATTCCAATACCTCTCTTAGCGAGAGGTAAAAAGCAGTAGACTTCATATAGGTAGATCACATTAAAACATGAAAGAATTTTTTATATATATTCAGAAACATTCATACAAAAAATGACCTCATATAATAATACGAAATAATGGAATAAGTAGATTAATAGATAGTTTGAATTGAAAATAAATAAAAATAATGAAAACATCTTACCCATAAACTAATATTAAATCTATAAATTCAATTTGAAACGAAACATTATTATCTGCTTTCTAATGTGCATGAAAATTTGAAATATAACGCTGTAGATAATCAACATTTTATTGCTAATTATCTTAATATCCATTTACATTACCTACATTCTTTACATGGATGTAGAACGAGAGAATTGTATTGTTACAGGTGTTCAGTCATAATAATTACTAAAAACCTCAACAACTAAAATCCTCAAATTTGTAATTATTTATGTATGGCCATTTCGCATTGTGTTACCAAAATAATAGCTAACATTTTCAAAAAATCAAGGACTTGTTATAGAATATATTCTGCACTTTACTTAATTCATATTTTTATTTGATTATCAAAATTTAAATACAAAGATACAATATATTTTTTACACGCATATAGACACAAGTTTCCACAATATGTGAGTTTCTATATGATCCGAAGTATGAATATGTATATTGAACAAGACATGGTTTTAATTAATTTTTTTACCTTCCGTCACCTTTAGGTAAGGAAGGTTGTTTTTGGTTAAAAAAATTCGTTGGTGAGTTTCTAATGAATAAGCACGTTTTAGGGTCCCTACTACACGAATTTACTATTTTTAAGATGATATGTATGTATGTATGTATGTATGTGTGTGTGTGTGTGTATGTGTGTGTGTCCGTGTGTGATAATTTTTTCTCCGACGATAACTCCAATTCTACAATCGTAATTGTAAAAATTATAATTCTTTCGTATTATCGTATTACTCATGTCTTCTATGCATGTACGAGTATATCAAGAGCTGATTAGATTTTGGTTATAATTGATACACCGGAAGTACCCTTATTTGAAGTTTTTAACAGTTTTTCTTAGAAAAACGCAGTTAAATATAATTTTTTGACATTTTGTTACTATAAATATTAACGAAAATGCTCTTGTCTATACGGTTTGATTATACATTTTCCTTCATATTCAACAGATATAGAGTTAAAGAATTAAAAGAGATTAACTTTCAAAAATCAGTCAGCTTTGCTATTTATCTATCATGGAAACAGCTGATATATTCAAAAAATTCTAATTGACAGATGTCAGTGTTAAGTGCAAAACCAAAGATGGAAAGTATATGATCAGAAAGTGGTATAAGTCACAGTGTTCCTCGCAAGTGACATGCAGTTGCAGCCTCGCCTCATAATTGGAACTTTCAGTTCCGGGAGTACGAGGAAAGCCAAAAAGAAGATGGAAGGACTGTGTCTCAGAAGACTTGAGAGAGAAAAAACTGTGTGAAGAAGATGCGTTGGGCAGGAAAGTGTGGAAGGGAAGTGTAAAAAACAGCGATCCCGAATAAAATAGGGAAAAGTTGAAGAAGAAAGGTCAACTGCAATTTACATAGTGTATGTTCATGTTATAATTTTATTGGATTAATATAATCTTTTCCAAGGAGCATTTGGTATGGGATTTGTACAAAATACATCGAATTGACGGAAGGTCTTGTACTGGCCACAACAGATTTTTTTTTTTACAAATATTAGCTAAGTGTAACGATACCTAGAGCTCGTATCTATTTAGGAAAAACTGGTGCAAATGTCACCTAATGATATTAGCAATTATACCTTTTCAACTTAATTTTAGAAAAAGTAACTTCAATTTCAGAAAAAGTAAATTCAATTTCAGAAAAAGTAACTTCAATTTTGGAAAAGGTAAATTGATATTTTCATATAATTTTTCTGAAATTGAAATTACTTTTTCTGAAATTGAATTTTCTTTTTCTGAAATTGAATTTACTTTTTCTGAAATTGAAGTTACTTTTTTGAAATTGAATTTCTTTTTTCCAAAATAAAATTTACTTTTTCTGAAAATGAAGTTACTTTTTCTGAAATTGAAGTTGGAAAAGTAGAGATGCTAATGATTAGAATGTTTAGAACTATACATATTTTGCGCACCGTTATCACAAACTCAATATTGTCACTTTTATCAGTAGGGGCCAATATTACAATCCCCAGTAAAAATTTTAATTTCTAGATAAATAAACAATGTTAAATCGGATTATTGACATTTGTTATTTAACAGTTTCTTTCGTTTCGGTTTTTTTTATTTAACTGTTCAGTTTTAGCAACTGATTAAAATTGTTCTATGGATTTGACAATTAAAAATCCGATTGGTGAATTTTTTTAACGACTTACTAAAAATTAACCACTGAGTTACAGAATAGGGCACAATAAGACTGGCATTAAACCCTTCAATTGTAAATAATTTTTAACATAATCTATCGAGAAATGACGTTTTAATTTTTGTGACGAGGCTCATTCACAGCTACAAAAATAAAAAATATAAATAAAATTATAAATATGACTTTACGGTTGGTGTTCAGAGCTTCGAAAATAAAACGTAAATTAACATCAACTGTCATTTAATATATTCATAACTAACAAGCAATAATAACAACTTCATACCTTTTAAAGCACTATACGCAATCATATATGCGAAAATTCGTCTTAAAACAGCTTTTAAAATTATATATCAATCCTTTTGCCAGAACGTAAATTGACAGCTTAAATGACAATTGTTTATGTATGTGCTTATTTTTGTGTAAAATATTTAACATTTGCAAATCCTTTGTGTTTATGTCTTACGTTTAATTTCATTTTCGAGAGCTGTGAACACTTTCATTAGAATCTATTGTGTATATCGTTATTTTTATTTTTATTTTCGGAGCTGTGAATGAGGCTTTATATAGTATATTTTGTTACTTAGCAACACTATAAAAGGGTGTAGTGTGTTTTGAATTATTACAGGCAGACGTATTGATATGATAATTGATTGGTTACACTAATAATTTTTGCTGTTGATATAGATTACCTATGTGTTAACAATTACTCGAAATTTCAGTCATACAGCAATTAATCTTACAAAACCGACATATCGTTGTATACTTATACTTCCATCTGGGTGAGAAAGTACAGTTTCATAATCATAAATTCATGTGCCGATAAATGAATTGCATACACATTATGTGCTTTCTCTCAAATTTGAATTTTTGTACGAAGTACTCATATAATTGAATGTACCAACGAATTTATTTTTGTGTGTGTACATGAAGGGGAGTGTATACCAGAATGTCGGTTTTGTAAATATTAATGGTTAGAGTGAGATATCAGGTTAACTGTTACAGTTTCTTTACTAGAACTATTGTTAATAATAATTATATATTTTTTTAATAATTAGCACGCGTCTGTCAGTCGCCATTTTAACAGCGATTGCAGCATCACCAACATTAATTGCACTCTCGAATAGTTGTGGGTGGAAATATGAGAAATGGAGCAACTTTCTCGCTTTGTTAAGTACCTATGGGAAACTGGCAATTTTCTTTAGTGGTTATGAAAAAAAATGTAAAAGTTGTTACTAGCAAATAGTCAATTTATCATAGATTTAACGAGACGAACGAAATTAATAATTAAATAAATTATAACAACACGAGGGAATGTTGAATGATCTACAGTTCTTTTCGCTAATAGAATAGAAGCTTGCTTGCTTTTCGCTCACCCTAGGCTCAATGTCCGGTAGCTTTAGCATCTGAGGACAGATTTGAATCCTTTTTGTTTGTGTCGAAATTCCAAGATGCGATCCACATTTCTTGCTCACAACTGCATTCTTACGGGAACCGGTTTGATAATTGCTGTATGGAAGTGAAATACTTTACGTCTCTCATTGATGCACTTGCTTAGCATGCACGGACCATGGACACGGACTTGGACCGGAGCAGAAGCACACATGCTCGCAGGTTGGTACACCTGTACGCCGTGAGTGTCACCACCATACCAACGGAAACGCGCTTTTCAATCCTTTAAATTAAAGAATTTTCTCACTATAAAAGGATGTCTGTAGACTACAATTAAGTCAAATTCAGATCAAAACTTATCATCTATTACATATGAATATACAATTTACAAGGAATGTGCTATAGTTTTCAATCTAATTTTATTATGTTTCTCGAATTTCGAATATCAGTAATAAAAATCGTTACAAAATATGTGGAATTAATAAAATAACCTGTGATATATTTGTTTATACAAAATCGAATGTAGGTAATAAAGTGTTAACAATTAGTCGAAATCTCAGTCAAACAACATTTAGTCTTACAACACCATAATAAGACTGTTCGATAAATCCGAGCAAAATGAAAGATATGGACCACTACCACTACAATAAAATTTTTAGCATTAATTTTTTAAGGATCTTATAGTAATTTTTATATAGATATGCCAGTTGTCTGTAGTTCACAGTAATTCAATATATTATTTTGATAAAATGGTTAACAACATATCGTCGTTGGTTCTGAAAAACCTGCTATGTGCATTATTAGTGATTTTTAGGTTTTTATATTGTTATGTTCATTATTTTTTTCTCTAGCGGCTGGTAATATCATGCTGATATTGTCTTTATAAGTATATAACATACTTAAGGAGCAGCGGTCAAAAACGGACACCTAATTTTTTAAATAGTTTTTTGACATTCCTGTAAAAGTACCTTTTTTCACATAGCAGGTTTTTCAGAATCATCGACGATATTCCACTCATTGAGTACACATTAAATTTTGAACGGAAAAAAGGCCAGAGATTCTAACTGACCATATGCATATTATTTTTCATTTGCAAATGAGAAAAATTGTCCGCAAAATGAGTATCGCGTTTGCTTATAATTGTGAAAAAACTGGAACGAGCGAATGGTTTTGAGCACGATTTGGAGCTGTTTCTTCAGAAACCATTGCACCTTTTTATAATAGTTGATGAAACCCAGATTCATTACTATCAATACATGATGCGAAAAACAACCGAAACAGACCAACCTCACTATCTGAAGTAAACGATTAATTTGTCAAAAAAATTATGGGTGGTAGCTGGTAGCATGAACAAGTGATTAAGGGTGATTAGCTAGTAGATGACTAGCAATGTTTTAGCGCTATAAATCGATTATGGATTATTTTAGAAAAAAATACTTCAAATAGCAGTTATAGAAAAATTAACTGTCCGTAACTTTTATTTGAAGTATTTTGTGGTATGGTATGTCTGTATGGTGTCCAATCCGGTCTATGCCATTTTTACAGTTAAAAATAACACTACGATATATTTTTTAGGCGGCTATTACATAAATAATTGTTTTACGTGTCTTTTGACAACCGTAAAGCGTCACCTTTTTTTTTTCTACTCCCATAGGTACGTGAAGTGAGTACTTCACGTATCAATTTTTTTGTGTGAAGTTTGATTTTTTGTACACTGTGCGTGAAGTGTTACTTCACGTACAGTGTGCGTGAAGTAACATTTCACGCACCGTTCATTATTTTAAATATTACAAACTGAATTGTATTTTAATAAAACAAAGCTGTTAAACCCCGGTAGCGTTGGTAACACAAGTCGATAATATATAGGCTTTACGTTAAAAGAATGACATTGTGAAGAAAAAAATACATTTTGTTGCAAGTTCGTAGAAAAAGTATAGTATGTAACACGTGTGTGAAGTCTATTTTACATTCGGGTAAAAATTTCAGCTTCACACTTGCCACATAATATACTATTTCGACATCTGTCAAAAATAATTTTACGGCTGCATTTACTTTACGGTCGATACAGTCACTTGTTTGTTTCATTTTATTGTTTATGTAATCTTTGTCATAGCACATAGCTCTCCGCCTCGGTCGAAGATTTCCAAACCCCATGCCTATTAGAGTAATACAGATTTCCACAGTTTTTAATTATTGAAAATATCATTTTCACTACGTATAAAAACCATACACTAGGAATTTAACAAGGGCGTCAATTTTTACTGCGTAATACGAGTACAGAGCATTAAATCGTAAAAAAGTAAAAATGTTAAACATTAAGAATAAAGTAAAATAATTATTTTGAGTTTAATTGTTTAAGACAATACAAACAAAGCTGTCATCTGCCATCTGCCATTTACAGTACAAAGTCAATGGGATGGCGTTTGTTTGTAACGACATGTTCTCTGCTTTTTCCAAGATTTCGTCATTAATATATATGTATTTTTATGTTATATGAAAATTGAATTAAAAAATGAGTGTAGAAGAAAAGTAATGCACTTATGTTTTGTTTTGTTACTCTAATTCTCTAGCCAGATATCTAATTACTAATGAAACTCTGCCTCTTACTCCAAAAGTAAAACCTTTTTAGTCATTGCATCTACGTCAGCGCGCCCTGATGATTCCACACAATTATCTCGCTTCTGTCTTCTGTCTGGCGAGAACGAATGAACAATTAAGTTTATGACAAGTTCATACAGCATGCATAATAAGTTCAGAACGCACGAGCCACCAAATTTGACCTTATTAACATCAGTTTAAATCTGAATTTAGAAAAGTCGAGAATACTTACGTTATGAAGATGTTCATTGAAGCAGAAGGCCTCGATGTTCATCTGTAACAAACAAAAAGTTTTAATTAAATTGAACTTCATAAATTATCAAAATTTAAAAATAAATATTTTACTTTTCATTACAGAAAATGCGTATTCAAAGATAAAGTATAGTGGAGTCTCGCTAATACGAAGTAATTAATGCAGAGTGGTGTTCGAATTAACGAAAAGTTCTGATTATTGAGTTTAATTAAAAAGCAAATTTGTAAGAGTGTCTATGTTGCTGTCAAAGTTGGATTTTGTTCACTTATTTTTATTTTGGAAATAGTTGCTTGCTTTGCGATTAGTTGAAAAGATTTTTCCGGCAAAAAATCAAGTATGGGTATTTATAAATAAAAAAATATTCCCTGCTAAAAATCAAACCTAGCATTTGAACGTCATTATTTGTTATACTTCGTTTTTTTAAAGAATTCAGTGTAAAGAAGAGGAAGGATTTGCATTGTAATCAAATAATTTATATTTTTTGGCACATGGAAATCATACAAATGAACATTTGTTATTAAAATTTGTTTATTTATACTTTACGCTCTTCCTACATTATTATTATTATTATTATTATTATTATTATTTATTAATAAACACTGTGTTTATTCTAATTTTACATTTTGAAAAGTAGATCGATTTTAATTAAAAATTAACAAATTAAATAACTAAATTGACCGTTTTTCACTGGAAATTAGTCTTCTTAATTATTAGAAACATAAAAGGAAACAATAAACGTGTGACGTGTGACAAATATTGACATTACTATTATTATTTAAAATCACTATATATTTGAATTTGTCGCCTAATTCTGTTACTAAATTTTTGATAATACGTTAAGTACCGTATTTTCTAATTCAGTTAATCTTTTGTCTTTAGAAATATGTCTAAATCAATTCATTTTTTTATTCAAGTAATAAACTGAAAATTGAAAATAAATTTATTAGAAATATTAAAAACAATGATAAATAAAAAATACCCAATTTATCCACTTGTATTTTGTTTTCTCTCCTATTTTATCGATAGCAAACTGCGATTTTGACGTTTGTAAATGTCTTTTTTATAAATTAGCGGAATTATCATCCAAATACCATTCATATGGTTAAATTTTATCCTGGCAAAAAATTGCGATTGCTTTACTCGAGCCCGTGGCCAGGCAATCAGCTCTCGTAACAATATGAAAAATTTCCCGGTAACAATTTACCACTTATAATGAAAAAATAGTGTTTGTATATAAAATACTGTGTAAGTGTTAGTGTGTATCTCGAACAAAATAAAAGTAAATTAAAGAAAGAATGTCATAATTGTCATTTTATTTTTTGAGAAGCATATTTTCTACTTCTTTCCAACTTTACCATATTTCTTCTCTTCTTATTATTATTACTTTTAAATTCAAAATCAAATCAAATCTTAACAATCGTTTATGTTCGTTTATTTAGTGAGATTTGACATTTGATATATTTTGATATTCATAGCCATCAACCTTAACAAAATAAATTGTACTCTAAACCTATTACAGTATTTAAATGAGTTATTAGTTAATTGTTTTGGGTACTATAACAGATTTGTTATAGATTCAAAACAGAAAAAATACTTAATTACACTGTATTTTATTTACAAGCACTATTTTTTATTTGAATTTGTACCTATTTGTAATATTTTTTTTTTTTTTTTGACATATTTAAAAACTATTTTTTCTTTCTTCAAACAAAATTACCAACTTGATTGCCATAGTAATTAATTTCCTTCTCACAAAATTTATTGACTCTTTCAACACATCATAAATATTAATCTAGGCTTTTTAGTGCTTATTTTTAGAGTTACAAAATGTCATTAAAGTAGTAAAAAAGTAAAGTAGTACTACTTCCTGTAGACCTAATGTTACAAAAAAAAAATACTCTTTTACCTATAGGTAAGCTGGAGGCAAAAATATACCTACCTGCACAAAAATTGCCCGTGTCGTTTAAAGCTTTAGAATTCTTCTCCAATAGTTACTCAAAAGCTATTGTACCCTATATTAAAATTGATATATGTTAATTACAAGCATACAACAGGAATATTATGTTAGGAAAATATACAATTTTCTTTATTTGCTCAAAAATAATTATCCTTAATTTTTATTTACTTATTTATTATTATAGATAGAAATCGTATCAATTCCAGAATGCCCTGATTAAAATCATGCAAGAGTGAAATAAAGTAATTATAAGTTAATTAAACTTCCCCATATCAGATACGTATCAGCTTGTAAATTGTAGACCACAACAAAAAATCCAAATTACACTAATACTGGCCTGATATTTCAATTAATTTCTAGCTAACAGGTCGTGATTTATGATGATGGTAGATCATGATTAAAGATTATCCAGAGGCGTACCATACATCATTCAAAATTTTATACTGTCGTCTCTGTTTAAACAAAAAGATTTATGCTATCGTTTTGTGTTATTATCGTGATGATATATCTGTATAATGAGAAAAAGTGGTCAATTTAAAGAGAAATGTGGAAAGTATTATATATAGTTTCCTCGTGATTGTACGGCACTGGCCATGGCAAGCTGGTGCCTTCGAGTCTGTCCCTTCACTGGCAACAGGTGTTCATATAAACACTTGCCTAACTTACACTCACACATCTACGCGAGGTATGTACGGACGCGAACTCATGTTTCGTAAGAGAACTGATTTTTTCTCTTTTTAAGAGTTATAGCTCTCCTTGTACTGTAATTATTTTATATAAATTGTATATGAGTTTGCAAGAATATTAATTATTTCTAGAAGAACCTAGAAATGACGTTGCGTTTCTGTGATTGGTTTTGTTTTCGATAATGACATTCCCAATCTAATGGATTGCGAAATTTAAAAGTAATATAGATATGGTAAAAAATTGTGAAATTAATGTCGAAATAAAAACAAATGAAATGAATGAAAAAGGTAAAAAAGTGAAATGGATAAAAACAAAAGAATGCGTGGTTGGAATTTTTTCCATTCTTCATCCAGCACACACGCACGCACACACTGACAACACAAATCACTTGACTAAAACAGACCCGCAGTCTGGCATGGCAAAAATTCTCAGACTCACCGGCTCAGAACTCCTAACATACTAAGTAACCGACAGAGACGGAGCTACGTAATAAATATATACGTGTAATAGAGAAAGAAATATGGCAAGATCCTTCCAGCATCCAGGTAGACCTGCACGAAGATCAAGTATCAAGTGAAAAAAACAAAAGATGCAGGAGTAGAAAGGAAGGAAATATAAAACAAAAAAGGATCTAGTGCTCCCCGTGGTGTGCTGTCACACACATACACACACATGCAGAGGAAGCTGGGGGAAGGGTGCTGGTGGGGACAGGGAGGTATCCCCCCGCCGAGAGAAACATCGGAACATCGCTGGCTCGGCTGCACACCTGTGCTGTGCCTCCGACTCTTGTGCTGGTGGATCTCAGTGTACTCTGCAACTAAACGGGCCGTACTACTCAACTTTTTCTACGCACACACTTCTTATGCATACTTTTCTTTACGACCAAAAACAAACAAAACATTTAAAGCATCCAGTAAAAGACGCATAAAATGCATTACTATACAGTGGAAATAAATTTTATTAAATTAATTTCAATTACATTTTTAGAGTTGTGCACAAAATGGTTTAGCTGAGATGAAAATTTTACTGTAGAATAATTTCACGGTATTAAAATTTCTGATGCAAAGTGTTATGCATACATGAACATTCGTAGCCTAAAGTGATTTAAACTTAAGACCGCAACATACAGTGTGTTAAAAAAAAATCTTAACTCGGACTAGGCTATGAACAAAAAAACGTATGTCAATTTAATAGTAGTATATTATGGATCAAGCTCATTATTAACCGAGCGTAAAATTATAATCGCGAGGACAATAATGCTCTTCATAACCGTGGTGTATATATTATTTTTTCACTACTAGCACATACTTAATTATAAGAATTAGTTACGAAATTTATTCCATTATATTGGCAATTATGACTTTAAGTAATATGATTTCTGGTGTCATTTTCGGAACTATCGCTGATTGGGTAGTTTAGTTGTATAAACTTTAATTTTATTCGTTGTATTTATATTACTTACTTTTAGAAACGCAGTACTTTTTAATAATACACACAGTACGAAAGAAATTATTAAATGTCAATTTATCTCAACTCCTTGAGTTCAATGAGTTCAAATAAATTCCGCTTTGGCGCTGCGAGCAGTCAGTTACTTGTACTTTACTTTTCTATTTTCAGCAAGACAGCCCTTAAAATCTAAAGAAAATATTCATTTCAATATAATTGGTTTTTTTGTGAAATTAAATTACTAGGGGTCGGTTTTTCAATCTCTGGTTAAAATTTTAACTTCTAATTAAGTAAACAATATTGCATCGTTTTGTTGACAGCAATGATAAATCTGGCATTTGACAGTACATTTCGTTTCAATTTTATTTATTTAACTCTTAATTAAAATTTTAACCAGATATTGAAAAACTGACCCTAGGCTCAATACGTAACCTATACAGTACAACATGAAATGTCAAAATGACATAACCTATTAAATATGCAATTTAATATTTTAATAGTTTAAAACGATTTTAAAATTAAAAATACTATAAATGTTAACATTTTAAATTTGTTTCAGCATTTCATTAAGACTGTTTTCCTTTATTTATTATTATTTAGGAAAAATAATGGAATGAACACGATAACATTATTATTGACCTTTGTCAATAACGATATGTTTATAGGCTAGTAATGAAAAAAAAAGTATTTAATTAAATATCAGATTGACACGAGATATAGTCAAAAATGTTATCTAAAGAAATCAAAGCTTTTCTTCTTGAATCCTTATTTTTGAAATAGAAATAAATTAGAAAACCGTGAATAACAATATTCTGCATCCTTCTGTATTATCTTTTCTCTTTAAAATTACATTTCACAATGAATTTTGACACCTTGACTTTTGGTTTGTATAATATTCAAACCTACGTTTCTGTGTTCATAGTCTACTCCAAATTAGGTTTTTTCTAAACACACTGTACCTGTTTATGGTTCAGGCTACACATAAAAATATAAACCAAATATACCAACAAAATTGTAGTAAAACTAAACAAATTCCTTAATTTTCAGTATACTAATATGAGTTATTAAATAAACTAAATTGTTTTAGTTAAATTTTTGTAAATTTGTAGTAGCAAAATATAATAAAATTAAATACAAAATTAGAAGAAATGAATACATTTATATCGTAGTAATTATTGAACTAAATGTAAATAACGAAATTAACTAAATAAATATTTAATTTATCTAACTCATTAGATAAATTACCGAAAAATTGTAGTGAAGCCAAAATATAGTAAAATAAGTAATTTAAGGAACCATTTGCATATTTAAATTAACAATTTTTTTAAAATATGTATTTATTATCTGTTTCAGATTAGTTAAAATCATAAAATAAGTTTCGGAAATTATACTGGTGTTATATGCATGGTTTTTGATTGAATTGGCATCATTTTCAAACAAAGTGTATTTGGTTTACTTTCGTTCTTTCATTTTTTTCTGCATTCATTTTCTTGAAAATGGATTCCGGATTTCATAAGGCGATAGCCATGGAGGTGATAGTAAAATACTTAAAAGTACTAAGTGATAAGAATTTAGAATATAGTAGACGTGTTAAGTTAGAGAGTTGAAAACAGCATTGCTGTAACGTAGATGTTAGGGATATTAAAAACTCAAATATTTTTTTTAAACATTGATAGTATTTACATGTGGGAAATTTCAGGACTGGTATGGATAAGTTGTTAAAAATTACTCGAAATCTTAATCAATAAAAACAAAATAGTAGGTACATAAGTACGGATCTTGTAAGATCTTTCTGTAAAGAATGTAAAGTGTTAGTATTGTTTACCTCACAATTCTTGTAAAACAAATGTTCTATAATATTTATAAAACTACAAATTGGAAGATTAATTTCAATTTTTAAAGTAGATCATCTGATGTTAATAATAAACAGTTCCTTTGGATGGATATCTTAAATATAAAATTAGAGATTTATTAGTTTCGTAACATTTGATAAATTATGACTAGTACATTTACTTCACGCAAACACATGGTAAATTTTAGGGACATCAAATCGTACACATTAGCGTAAATTTTTGTTGGTAATTTTTAATACTTCCCATAGCCATATCAATGATATGCAAGATGTAAAAATATGTACAGATACCTTCTTTGCACAAGTACCTATATAAACATATGAGAAAGTGATGAATTATTTTGTACAAAAAATGTAGGTACAGTAAAATTTTTGAAAGAAGTCCGATCAAGGCCATCTACGAATTGTATCTATGAATTAAGATTTTGTGCTGTCAAATTTAGTAGTGTCTTTTACTTAGTTTTTATGAGGGTACATAATATCTTGTGTACCTCATAAAAACTATGTAAACGACACTACTAAATTTGACAGCATAAAATCTTAATTCATAGATGGAATTCGTAGATGGCCTTGATCGGACTTCTTTCAAAAATTTTACTGTATGTAGGTATATAAATATAAATGTACCTTAGTAGGAATAATTCATGGTTCTAAAGTCGATCATGAAGCATTTTATAATATACATACAAATATATAATACAGATTTTTTCATTTGCTAACAATCTTTATTCAATCAATCAAAAATTCTTTGCCACCAACTATGATCACAATACCCGAAAATTGTTTTAGTCCTGGCCTGTTTGGTCGCAATCCGGAACAATAGGTCTTGTTGAGCTTGTGCGGAGAAGAATGGGCCTGGGACCCTGGGCTTTGCCGCGGCTTGCCACAAAGTGCTCGGCCGGGCACTCGAACAGGCCTTTATTTGCACACACCTGAAGCTCGACTTCTGTAACGACGTGGACTGACACGTGAAAGTGAAGTGGATCCACTCCCACAATACAACACTACAATGCCCTTTCAACAGCACTAACTGTATCCCTACCGCAAATAAACACAAGAACTGACTTTACTACTTCCAAATTTGTCTCTAATCTTTAATAAAATATTTGTTTCAAAGAGAATTTTTTTACTGAACTTATGTGCATCATCAACACCAGTTTTCTTTATAATTTTAATTGCACAGAACATAAAAATCAACGTATCTATATTGGGGTTTACCTATCTGCTTTTATTTGCAAATAAAAGTATTTTTCTACCGATGAGGATGCTTAACTAGACGTCACCTCATGGGCTTTCAACGCTTTTGTAGAGAGAGCACCACAATTTGGAAACTGAAAACCGTTTAGAAAAGTACTTCATTTCAATATTCATTCGAGTTTGCAGTATAGTTTGTGTCAAGAAATATGCACATTGACTTTTCCGCCCATCTCAGCATGTATTTGCTAAAGCGATTTGCAAGGGTAGGAAAACAGAGAGGTATTCACAATTTTTTCCAGTTATCAAATTTAAAACAGCACAACTTAAATATTAAAATTCATAATAAAGTTACTACAATTTATTATTCAATAATATGTTTATATTTTTTCACATTTTACATTTTACAAATATTAAAACATGATACAAATATTAAACGATCGATAATTATTTTTGACAAATAGCAACAAATGCATCATCTGTCAGTTTCATTTTTTATTCAGTGTCTAATATAATTGTTGGCTTCAATTTATTATCTACCGAGAAATGTAACGATTGTGTTACAGAATAGTGGTGAATATGTACGCAGCGTGTACTATGCATCAAAAATTGGAACCAAATTTTCTAATTTTTAAATTGACATATAAATGTCATCAATATACAGGGTGTAACACGAAAATCGGGCCATAGGCGTTTAATATGGGAAATCAGTTTTTCCTTGCTCAAAAGTGGCTTATTAATTTTAAAAATAAATGTAGAAAATTAAATTCTACAATTAAATCACATTTTCTTTTTCATGTTCCGTAACCGAATAAATTGAATTTAAAATTTTATAAAAGGTTTATAAACCTGTCAGAAATTATAAAATATGGTTTTCATTAGAAGTAATATCACAAGACGTCCTGATTTTATCGATAAATTTTTATTTTGCACGAATCTTTTTTGCTTAGCAACAAACACGAAAGCAAATTGCATGGTAAATCCCGACTCCGAAGGAGGAGGGGGTTTACCTAATGTCAGTTTGCTTGAGTGATTTTGCTTAAAAGCAAAAAATGAGTGCTTAAAAATAAAAATTTATCTGAGAAAATCTGAGAGGTCGTGTGGTATTTGGTGAGATAAATTCCAAAGACAACACAAAATGAAACTTGACACATTAATTGTCACACTGACAGTTATAAATAATAACAAGTGTTTATTTACTTGGTAGCGGAAAATTATCGGGGTAACGGCGTTTTATCAGTATAATACTGTTCCCATTGGTTGAATTTTCAGGTGTTTTGCATCATGATTGGTTAAAAACTAGTCGTTGGAATTTATCAAAATAATACTACTCAATGATTTGTATATTCTCTTCCTGTGCATAAGTAATGATAACTCAAATAGAGCTTTTCTGAAAGGTAAAATATGTCACAATCTGACAGACACGTTTCTGACAGGTAAAATATTTCACCATCTGACAGATATGTTTCTGACAGGTAAATTGTCATTATATTTGTTTGTAATTTTGCGTGCTCCTCTTTGAGTTATCATTACTGAAAATGGAGAATTATTCACAGGAACAAGAAGAGAAAATAGTACTATTATTTTGATGAAAACTAATTTCTGACAAGTAAAATGAAAAATTTGTTTAAAAATTTATTTTTATACCATGGCTAACACTATAAAGAAGTAAGTTTTTCAATTTTCTCGGGTACCAAATATTCGAAAGAAAATATGACTATTGGTTTAGATGCAGAATTTAATTCTCTACAACATTTATTTAAATCATTTTGTCTAAAATTAATAGGCCACTTTTGAGCAAGGAAAAACTGTTTTCCCATGTTAAACGCCTATGGCCAGGTTTTCATGTTACTTTTTATACATGTAATTATTATTCTGCTATAAGTATTGCAAAAATTATTTTTTATATTACATATTAAATCTATTAATTACAGTACAGCGAACAAAATTTAGTGATTTCGCCCATCTCGTTAACGTAGGCAACCCGAAATCGTTGACAAGTGGGAGCCGTTTTTCAGAGAACATTTAAACGTCAATGCACTCACAGTATATAATTTACATTAAAAATTATGCATGATATTTCATTTTTTTCATTATGTATTCGTATAAAATTAAATGACAATAATTTATAATACCAAGCTATATCCTAAAGGTATCTTGTTGCAATATTTACTTGGGGTATTCCACTCAATTTTTTTTATTATTTTAAATAAAACTTCATTCAGTTAAGAAGCAATTGATAGTATTAAAAAATCTTAATTGTTCCTAGTTTAACAGTATTTTATTTTCGAGAAATCAGTGTAACGTCACATTTCCTCTATACTTGTCTTTCTCACACACACTGCTCTGAGTACGCTGGGAGAGAAAGATAACAATTGTATGACGTCAATTTTCCCTTTTAGCAAATGTGAAATATCTCGTAAAGTAATTATTTAAAAAATGTTTTCATTGTTCTAACTATTATTTATTGAGCCATACTTTATGTTAAATTGAATTTTTAATTTTTTTTTTGTTATGGTGGAATACCCCATTGTGTATTACAGGATGTAAAAAGATTTTATTCAGAATCATTATAGTAATATACAGATTCCTAACCTTTTGGAGGTTGGCAAATACGTCATTCCTAACTTTAATGACAATCTCTTGGGTTGGAAATAACAGATTTCACTTCCATCTCTTGGCTTGGAAATGTTTATGTAGGGGTTGCCTAGCAACATTGCCGTAACTCGCCATAATTAAGTAGGCTAAACAAATTTTAAGACAGCTGTCAAAATATTAATAAAATTAAAGGTTATAATTCATTGATTTATTTTGAAAATTATTGATTTAAAATGAGGATGATTGTGAATAAAATAGTATACATAACCTCGGTGAGAGTTTCATAGCAGCCTCGCGCATTATCTCACCTCGAGGCTTTGCCACTCGGTAATATACATAAGCCCTCGGCTGTAATGAAACATCTCCCACCTCGGATGTAATATACTATTAATTCATCCAAGCGTATAGATTACAACCATATTCGGTTTCAATTAAGTTTTTTATTTTAATAAATATCCGGTCGGTATTAAATAAACTCACATTTTTTCTATGAAAACTTAATAAGAAATTAATTCATATCTGATATCTTTTCTCATACGTGTACAACATTTTGAATTATGATGTTTTTGTAACAAGCTCAATAAATATGTTTTTTTTGCATTAAGTTTTTGCTTAGTAACTTTTTTTTAATAGTTGTATTATTTGTATTAAGCGCATTATAAATGGTATAGGTACATGGTATTTTATTCATTTCAGTGTATAAAATAGTGCGTTCAAAATAATGAAGTGAGATAAATGTTCATGACGTTTCATTATTGTATTCTGTGGACCTATCAGGGAACCTAGGGGTGTCACGAATATATGATGTGCCTATAGGTTTGTTCAATTTTTATTTATTATCAATATAAAAAAAAATCTTAAATATTATTAAATCTAATATTATTTTTCGCTATCAACCTGAAAATGAGCTGTTTCTGATAACTTTTAGAAATTTATCTTTACTGAGTCAACTCGGAAAATTGTCTATACGGGATCAGAAAGTAATTTACCCATCCCGATACCGGTGGGTAAAGCTGAATGTTTCCATGGCGATCAGTTGTTTGAAATAAATAACCTATATATTTTTGTTTATTATTTTTTCAGGGCCTCGAAAAAATATTGTACCTAAACCTAATATAACCTGAAAGTGTTATTACTGGGCCCTCAAGCTTCCAAAATTCGCTTACGGCTATCGAACAACGTTCTGTCCCGGGTGTCAACTGCTTTTAGTCCGCCACTGTGATCTGGCAAATGACAAATTTGTCATTGCAGTCAATAATTCGATTAAAATTTCAAATGGAGATTGTAAAACTGGCCCTTAGCACTGACTGGTATTTAAATTTATAATTAATAATAAATAAAATAACAATTCGTCAATTTTTTCAACCATTTTGTACGGGTATAAGTACAAATGTTTACCAAATATGATTAAGAAACCCTGATCCATTTATTTTATTATTTTTTTTTAATTAAGCTTGTACATTCTTTCCATGTTTGAGTACATACTTCAGATAGAAATAATTGATAATTACTCGCTTGTACAAAATCTCTAAATCTGTAATTAGTATTATTTATTTGTTTATTATTCTGAAATTTGTTATGTTCCGCAGATTAATAAATAAGGCTTTACGATAGTTAAACAAGACATTTTATAGTTTAACTAATTAATTAGCTATCTGGAGGAACAAGAAACAAAGAGGAATCAAGTATAGGAGATTTATTCAAACATGCAAAGATACAATCATTACAGCATTCCAACAAGCAGTAGAAGCATTCGAGCGCATATATCCATTATCCAAGATCATACGATTAGATTCACACGATAAAATTATTCAGTAATAAACATATTAGCACCTGATTCACAGCCTCCTAACAAAAAACCAAATCTCAGCATCCCAAACTCAATGAGTTAACCATCAAAAATCCCAGCACAAAACAAAAGAAATAAAAAACAAATGCCCAAAATCTTAAGCGAAGATACTGGGCAGTGATTGGCTGCTTTTACACGTGTCTTCTCCTGTGCAGGATTGTGATTGGCGGGTTGGTTCTCTCATACCTGAGGGGGTGGCTGAGTCAACTAGGGTGGCCTGCCAGGTATACTGGCCAGCCAACTTGACGGCGCCCAGTTTTACTATAACTTCCAGCCCAAACACATAAGAGAAGAATTTGTGAAAGAGTTTTGCAAATTTCGTTGGATTTTTTTTGTTAGTGTGTGAATTAAATGGTTTAGTGAATGAATTGGTCTGTGGAACTCTACCGTCATTCTCATTTGATTTGCAAGAAAACTTTGGATTACTTCGTTTTCATCTGGTAAGAAATAATTTTGTAAATACATACTTTTAACTGCGAAAAGTAGAAGTGAAAAGACTAATGAACAATAAATAAATCGAATTTTGTTAGTTCTTCATATTGTCTAAAACTGTTTCAAAATTGTTTCCCTAATATCTGAATCCTATTTTGTTATTAATTAGAATTTAGAGTTTTGTTGGAGCACATTACGCCCTGAAATTGATAAATCAACGCTATAATTTGTGTGAAATGTTAAATTTATTGTCAATGAAAAGCCTCTTGGCTACTATTTTATAAAATACAATATTAACATCTATTCGCAGACATCAAATTGAATTGATGTGTTTAATGTACTCGTACTTTTGTTGCTGTAAAGTCTTATACAAAAAATCAAGGAATGTCATTAGTAGGCTAGTTGTAGTTGACTTAAATATTAAATGCGAAACTGCGACATCTGGTGCAGCCTTAGAAAAATATGTTTCACCGATATATTTTTGTATGCGAGAGGAATAGTGGATTGCTGATGCCCGTCTTCTGCAGTTTGCAGTTACAGTAACAAGCTCTCGGCAAATTGACTCCCGTGGTAGTCTGTTGTTTTGTTTTCTAGTTTTGTGTCGTAGTTGGCTTGGACTGATGATGCCTTCTACCTGTCTGTTAAAACAGATCGTTCAAGTTCACCGGGTCGAAATGACTAGAGCGTACTGAGAAATCGCAATTAAAACTAACGGTACTAAACCGTTCGTTGTACACGAATATTACTATAGATATATCTAATACTAGTATTTGCTACTATTTTTGATTTTTTTAACCTGTCCCCTTATGTTAGACATTTTGACAGGCAGAACATGACATGAAATACTTGAAAAGATGATGCGGACAGTTATTCAACGGGACTCAAGTGAAGCAACCCCAAAGTGCCAACTTTTCAGTTGAAATCGAAATGAAGTAAGATGTCGATCTGTCAAAGACAATAACTTTATAATATTTACTCGAATATTTATTTTTATTTAAGCCTTGCTTTTCTGGGATAATAGCAATTGATGGAGCAATTATTTGGCGAATTGTGCTTAGTTATATGTTATTTGAGGTTAAGTTAGGTTACATTTTATTTGCTATTTTGCGAATAATGTAGCTTTAGCTAATAGAACCTAACCTAAAATCTATCCAATATATTGCATGTATTGGCAACCAATTATACATCTATGTGAAAAAATCTCTTTTCTAAAATTTATTTTTCTACAAATCTATTAAAAGCAGGCGTTTTAATGTTTGTTTTTAGGGTTAAAAATGTCATTCACTTTATGATACTAGTGTTAAAAAATGACAGATCATTGTTACTTTTAACACTAGCGTTAAAAGTGAACTAGTTACTTTTGGTGCTGACGAATGGAAAATGGAACAACAAATCGATATTTTTGATATGTCGAAAAATTATTAAAAATAAAAATTTAAATAAAAAATAGTGTTTGTAGAAAAAACAATGTGTGATATATGCCAGATTTACGAACCTTAAAATTTTACTATTAATAACAATAATAATTATTGTATTTAAAGTATTCAACTTATTACAATCAGTGTGTCAATTTTTGTACATATTTTTGCAACTTTGACGTTCTGTATCTTTGTTTGATGAAAATGGGATAATGAAAGGATACATACGAACAACTATACCTAACGCGGGATTCGAACCCCGGATCCTTGGGTCGTGTGTCCGCTACGTTGCCTACACCACCGAGATCGGTAAAATTTTAATATTTTTTTATTTTAATTTTAAGTAATACTCGCGCCTTGCGCTGAATTACCCAAACTGTATCTACTCGTGTTACAATAAGGGCCATTTATACTATTATCAATCTACTACAAAATGTTTAAATACATATTGTGAAAAGAAATATTCTATCTCATTCATTTATAAAATATTTATAAATCCTTGAATATATCGTCAATATGTGGATAACTATTTAAAATTATAGTTTACTTATCAGTACAGATGTCCCAGCACTCCATACAAAAAAAAAGAAATGAATTTATCTTAACGTTCTGGTTTTAAAATAGAGTTATATAAATAAATATTCTAAAAATAGATTGTTAATAAAAATGTCTTGTTTACAAGTTCAGCAAAAGTACTGCTTAAAATTGATTTAATCTTAAATAAACAAAGTAAAAAATGTATTTTTGAAAAGCAATTATCCTTTCCAAGAAGATTTTGCATCCATTTAAATAAGCTATTTAAAAGCAATTATCTGCATTGCTTAAAAGATTTGCTACATCGAAAGATTGATGTGTATGAAGTAAAAACAAACTCGTATTTTTTTATTATCTGTAAAACACCAGCTGCGTTCGGTTTCCATGGTGACGTACAGACAACAGCAGAGAAGAGCTTCAGTTCACTTGTTTACAAACATAAGTGAAATTAACAGTTCTTAGAAATCACAATTTGCATTTTAAATTGCGCATTTAACAGCTTGGCATTTTATACAAAATTTATTGTTGCTTTCAAGTGATGCTTACCCATTTGAAAGATTTTTTTACACTCCCTGTTCGAAGAAGACATAAAATTCCCCATTAATTTTTAAATTGAAATGCATAGAATTATGTCAAATATTTAAATTAACACATACGAGGAATTCTCTGTAACTTAAGTTCTAAAAAGTAATAATTATCATTGCTGAAACAAGCACAATGTGCTTGTATCAAAATGTTCCTATTTAGTACATTAGCTGTATGTTCATGCAGGTGCATAATTTTAAGAAACATAGTACATAATTATTAAGCAAAACCAATGTTTTGATAACATACCATGCACTTATAATAGAGGGAAAATTATGTACAAGTTTACGTAACACTATACGTCTAATTTTATCCTAATACGAAAATAATTACCTTAAAATAGTTTAATACAAATTTAATATCCAACTTTCTATCAATTATGTGTAATTCAACTTAATTTTATCTTATTTTCTATTAAAACTTTTTAAATTTAGCGGAGATAACGAATAAAAGAAACAAATAGGCATCGTCGTAGCACTCTAGACTGCGTGACGCTTTGTGTAGCGCCTTATACGGCCGCGGCCCGTGTAATCAAACTTGAATCACACATTTGGTCGTGTGACTTGTTATGAACTCTGTCAGTATAATTATCAAAGGCAAAATGCGTAATTATTTTCATTTACTCGTTTCTATTTACGGCGGGTAAATAGTAGGTATTGACTTATTAGGTGAATTAAAAAAGAGGAATTATTTGTAAGGTTATAGGATAAAAAAATCACTGGAAATACCGTTATTATAGTAGAAAGTGTTCGTGACATATTACATATATTTTTAAATTATTAATGGTCATGTTTCTGAAATTTAGTTAATCAGTAATGTTATGTGCAATCGATTAGACATTTTTAACATTTTTTAATAAGAAATATGCATGTGTACTATGAGAAACTAATTTTAATAACACAGGTATTGCTTTTTTAAAAAGCTCACCATGCCGATAGTTATTTTCTGGATTCTGATTCAGGATTGAGCTTAAAATAGTAAAATGGCATTTCCAAACTTGACGCAATAGGCATGTGTACTTAGTAATAAATGTAAAGACAAATTTAGGAAGATTCTAGAATTATTTCAAGTAGTATTGAAAGAGAAAGTTTATCCAGGTATCACTGATAAAATATTTTTAAACTAGTGGGTATACTGTTACTGGATATTAAAGATTCAAAATCATAAATGACTGCTAAGTGTTTAAAAGTAAAAAAAAGTTAAATATTAGAAGTATGCGTTAATGGATCTTAATTTCAATGAGGAAAAGATCTTTAGATTTTATTTATTTAGTGAAACTGATGATTTATTTTTGTATAAGAGATAATTATGCGCAGCAAACAAGGTCGAGAACATTGTGTAACTTTGAATCTGTTTAACATAAACTTTGTTTATAAGATTAAGACGATGTCAAAACATATTGGATTTATAGAGCCGTGGTTCAGAGAGAAAACGTTTCCGAGTTTTCAGAATATACAAACTGCAACTCCTCCGATGATTTACGCTGATTAATGGCTGGCGAAAACTTGATACAAACATTTCACACACTTACATAATAGTTTCTAATAAACTAATTTTTTGTATGTTTGACAATAATACAAATACAATCTCCTTGTTTATGATATATTTTTATGGATTTAGGTGTAGAATGTAATTATCTCTAATATTTATTTGAAACTTGAATTTCTGACAGTTCAAACGATATGCATTTCTTTATAATTTTGTTTAAATTTAATGGCTATCACTGCAAATGTGCAATATTTAAGACGATTCAAATTGGATTTTACAGGTTACTAAACATGTAAAGTAATATCTTATCAGTGATTTAGGTGTATAATATAAATATCTACAACAATTATTTGAAACATTTTTGTCTTAAATTAAATGGGAAGTTTTGCTCATTGAAAAACTGATTTCTCTTTGTTAAACGCCTATGACCGGCTTTTATATATTATAATTGAGCATGTACCTACATTTTACGAATTTATAAATAAACAGATGATCCGATGTGGCCAGAACATTACCGTCTTCCAATTCAATTTTATTTGAAATAAATAAATAAATAAAGTTACCAATTATTATCTGAAAAAATATTTCATATAAAGTTGTAGATAATTAAATTCTACGCATAAATTACTAAAAGATTTAATTTTGAACATTTGGTAACCTGTAAAATAGAATTTGAAATTGTACAAATATTGCTCATACCGATAGCCATGGAATTGAAAACAAATTACGAAGAAATTAATATCGTTTGTTCTCTCGGGAACAATTTTAAATACGTTACAAAATTTACAAATAAAATTAAATCATAGATTATTTTTTTCATGAAATCGGGCCTTACATTGTTAATAATATTAAAAATGGATTCGACGAATATCGAATCATTCTTATTTACATCGATGAATGGTGAAAATGCAAGAATTTTCTGAGTATAATATTATTGATCAATACTTGTGTATTATTCATTAATATGTATACTTGTATGTGACTCATGCACCTTCTTTCTTTTCTATTTTTCTGATTTTATTGGACTATTAATTAATGAATATGCAAAAGATTACAATTAGAGGAGTAATAATAAGTTAATTTATAACATTGTTTACTGATTTAAACCTTATCCAGAATTTTCCAGTCATAGTACAAGTAACAACAACAAAACCTGATTTAAATATATCATTGAATAGTAATGGAATCCATGCACTACACAAGCGACCTTCAAATTTCTGTAACACAATCATAGATATATCATATTCCAAGTCTGCAAGAACTGTCAGCAACAAGGACAAGTGAAAAAATAATTGACAATTATTGTGCATTCTCAATCTAAGGTTGCTAGATATCATCGATGTCGATACTGGTGTTATGAATATTAAGAATTAGCAAAGCAAAGGTCGAACGATCAGTTTCATTGGAATTCTTTCCTCTAACCATGACTTGAGTTGAGATTGAGATATATTTTTTATAAACTCAGGTTACAGGTATTTTGCGAGGTTTGCTAATTATAGTTATTATTGCACTAATTAAATTTTATGACTTTCATTATGTCAGTTTTGATATCAAATATTTTAAAGCATGGTTAACAGTAAAAACGAAATAATTACTAAATTAAATTCTTTCGAACTCTTTTCCTACCATTTTTACCTTTCTGTATATATTTCATTTATGACTATTATGTTCACTGATTTAACAATAAATATACGACTTATTGTAAAAATTTCGTGTTCATAAATAACCAACCCTTAGAATAAAAGGACATTTTCCGATCAATTTAACAAAAAAGAAATTGTGTCCAGAAAGTTTATTGCAGTTTAGTCGCAGGAACATTGGCCGTTGAGAAATTTGGTCTCCTGTATGATCTTTAATAAAATTTATGGTAGGTATTAATTTCAGAAAATGATCTCTAGAAAGAAAATTGCTAACTCGGAGAACTGTTAACCAATGAATTAATTGAATCCAATGAAAATTGATCCCTATAAGTATTAGTACAGAGTGGTCAAAACTTTATCGAATTATTTCGTACAAATTCTTCTTTATGTACAAAATACAAATTACTACGAAGATGGTTATGATTTATTTCTCTTTGTTTTATTATATGTTCATTTTTATACCGTATTTATACAAATTCATTTAAATAATAAAAAAACATTAAAAATTTACTGAATATATTTTATATAATAATTAATAATAATAATAATAATAATAATAATAATAATAATTTGTGCTAAATAATTTCCCAGCAGAACATTTTTTAGAATATTATAATTTTTAAAATATGTAAGAAAATGACTATGTTTTGTTTTCATGTAATGATTATTGTGTTATGATATATTTATTTCCTTATAAATATTCAATTTTTTAATTGCATAAATTTCTCCGCAGTTAGTTTCTGGTGGTCAATATTTTACGGAATGAATTTCTCGGCATCAAATTTTCTTCAGATCATTTTTTTTACGATCAATTTTCCAGGCACAATTTTCTAATGATCAGTTTTACGGGAATCTATTTAAAGTTTTTTATTAATTTTTCACGGATAAAGTCGCTACTGTCGGGGAAAAAGGTCATAAGTCGTTTTTTCAATTATTGCGTTTGGATTAATTTGGTACCTAAAACATACAACTAAACCCTTCAACCGCTTTTACAAATGCCTATAAAATTCTAAGATTGACTTACAGCATTGCTCTCACAAACAAAATTACGTACGTCGGGAATCCAAATTTAATTCCATCGCACAATTGAAAAATAGACGTATGACCTTTTGTCACGGCATTAGCTAAATATCAATAATAACTAGCCAATATAAACAGTCCCTTCGATAAATATATGAAAATTTATCAACACTATTTCAAGATTGGAAAACAATACCTGGAATTCGCTCAAAGAATTTTATAATCAGCAAAAAATGCGAACAAAAACTATATCTACATATTAGCATCGCTTTATTCAGTTCCGGAACAAAAAATTGTTGATCATGAGATTATCAACGGAGCTTGCATGCGAACAAGTTGCTTTTTCTTATAGACAAATCTATTTTTATACTCTTTACGAGTACCTGCTTAATGTTAAAGCACAGTTTTTTGTTGCATAAATTTTAAAATACGCACTTTTTATCTGGGTCAGTACATTCTGGTATGTAAGTACAGACGCGGTTATATTATTTCATCTTAATTTAATTACGTATTATTAAAGTAATTTATAATAACATTCTTTTAGATGATCAGATATTAAAAATTAATATATTTAAGGAGAAAAAGGGGAGTGTTAAATCAAAAGAAGAAAAATGGAGGGGCAGGACGACTTCCGATTGGCTGAAAGGAAGCTGTAGCGAAGCGGTGTCGCCGGGATGTCTAGCGATTTGTGCGTTCAATTTATAATAAAATTGAAAATAAAATTTATTTAGTATTTTATGATACTATGGCACTGCATCGCATTTAGACGTGTGATATATCATTATTTTGATCTATAAAGATTTCTTGTAACATTTTTAAATGTATATTGAGAAGTTCGGAGGTCCGTACATTTTAAATCCAGTTTGTATATTTCAATTAAAAATAAATGGAGAATTATTATTCCTCATCATTATTCAAGTTTCGTTATTTTACCATACATTGTATTGTAATTTTATGTTGGTTGAAAAATATAACATTAAATATTTTGTTCCTTAATAGATTATATTACTTAACAGGTATTTCAATTAAGTATGTAATTAGGATAAATAGATTTTTCCTTGATTTAAGGCTCTTTTACTGGATTCCAAATGCATTTTAGCACGTACCCATTTATCAAATGTCACGTAGTATAAATCTCCATAATTATTTAATTTAATGTTCATATTTAGGTAGAAAACGATTTTATATTTCATTTTATCTCCCGTAAGGGAGGTAATGTTTTCGGTCCAAAAATTCGATAGTGAGTTTTTAGTAAATAATCACGAATTATGATCCGTTTTTACTATTTTTACAACACGTTTTTACTATTTTTACAATGATGTGTGTGTGTGTGTGTGTGTGTGTGTGTGTGTGTGTGTGATGATTTTTTCTTTTACGATAACTCATATCAAACTTCCAAAGATTTCTATTTTCCGTATTTAAGCTTTCTGCATTAATATAAAAAGTTGATTAGATTTTGTGTAAAATTTGATAACCGGAAGTGATACTTTATTTGAAGCCAAAAACAGTTTTTAATGAAAAACTATATTAAAACATAATCCAAAACTTTTTCATTTTAGTATTTAAGACTTTCATATCAAGGGGAACAACATATATGTTAGATTTTGGCTAAAATTGATTAACCGGAAATGATACTTTACTTGAAGCTCTGAACAGATTTTCATGAAAAATATATTATGATCCAAAACTTGGTATTTAAGACTTTTGTATGAATGAGAACGATATATTAGATTTTTTCTAAAATTGAAAAACCAGAAGTGGTACTTTACTGGAAGCTCTAAACAGATTTTCTTGAAAAAATATATTTAAATATGATCCAAAACTTGTCTAATTTGGTATTTATATCTCTTATATAATTCGAAACATATTAGATTATAACTATATATGATAAACCGGAAGTTGTTCTTAATTTGGAGCTATTAACAGATTTTCGAGGAAAAACATGATAAAATATAATCCAAAATTTCGTATTACAGACTTTTCTATTTATTGGAACTACAAATGAGATTTTGTTTACAAACGATCAACCGGAAGTGATACTTTACTTAAAGCTCATTGCTATTTTATGTTAAACATGGAATCGGCGGGAGGTCATGTGCTGACCACATCAGATTTTTTTATTATTGTTGAACTTGCTGCTCAGCAAATTGACAATGTGTATGAAATTGTGAGAAAACTTAAAAAGAAATATCGAGTTTAATTTTGTAGACATTATACGAGTACTCGTTTTAATTCCAATGTATTCAAGTAGGCGCTGAAATAAGTTAGACCTGAACCTGTATTCTAGTTTCTAACCTTCAGACTATTTCTGCAGTTACATACAAACCGATAATTTGAAATTTAATATAAATGTTTAAGGACGAAATGACCCCAACTCAACTCAGTGAACGTGTTAAATTCGACTAACTTCGTCAGAATAATACAAAACATACGCGACGCCAAAGTGGCTCCTAGATGTTTAATAATATTACACAATATTTGCTTTTGAACAATATTATTTGAAAATATATTTTGTCAATCAAAATATTGTGCCATATTATGTATACAAGTTTTGACGCTGGAAGCGAATAAAAATTAGGAAAATATGTGAATGAACATCAATAGTATTGCCATTTTTTTTTCATTTCCATACTTCCATTGTTCAACTAGGTCCACATTTGTATCAGATCTTTGTATCTGTATCAAGATCTATATCATGATAGGCTTTCGGCTTGTGAAAACAGAGTTTTGTATTAAGTGTATCCCACCAGAGTCGGTCTTCTGCCGTCACATCAAAGGGATGATACGTGGTACAGAAACAAACAGTGTGGACGGGGCATTTCTTCCATAATCACTCTGTATCATATTTATTGTTTTATTGCTGAACCCGACAGTCAATTTTTCTGACTATATATCATGATCGCGTATCTATTCTCGATACAGATACACTGATCTGATACAAATGTGGATTTAGCTTCTTTACATTTTGTACTGAAATACATATAATAACCTTGTTGTTTTAATAAATGCTAATAAAAAAAATCTGTTGTAGCCAGCACAAGACCTCTCGCCATTTTCATATTAGGCTATACAATTATTGTATATATTTAACATTTCTGGTACACACGAAACACATATCTTCTTTACATATTTTTATATTTTTCAATTCTATGAACAAGTTGTCTCCTATTCTTTTAATGTTAGAGATTCTTCCAATTCATTTTGATGAGATTGGCGGTATTTCTGAAGGGTACATGTAATATATATATATATATATATATATATATATATATATATATATATATAAAAATATTTAACTATAAATATTTAATTAATAATAAAATAAGAAATATTAAATATTGGTACTTGCCAGAAAAAGTCTTCAGTAATGTTTCTGGGTTTTTGACACTGACATTTATCTTTCAATTATAAACATTTTAATGTTTCCACTTGTTTCCCATGGGCTGTGAGATTTATTACATCATATTAGTATATATATTTATATTTCTCTCTTTCTAACTCTATAGAACATATAATAAAAATTTTAAATGTACCGGAACCTGATAGAGATTTTTATATTCATAAATAAATTTAGATTTTTTTTAAGAAACTAGTACTTCCGGTAGTCCAATTGTTACCAAAATCTAATCAACTCTTCCCAGTAACGTCAGATTGAGGAAACCGCAGTTAAACATGTCTTACGTCTTACAGTATTTGAGAAACCGTGGTTCCAACATCCACACACACACACATAAACACACACACACACAGACATACACACACACACATACACACACATACGGACATTATTGTAAAAATGTTATAATCGAATTCTTTGGACCTTAAAACGTGCTTATCCAGTAAAATCTGGATATGTGACTTTTCGCATGATTCCAATACCAATCATAATTTGCGATTTATACTAATGTTTACGATATTTCTTCTGTTTTAGGACAATGCGTCGGCTGGTGATGGTGGTGCTGGTTCTGGTGCTGTCGTGTGTGGCTTTTGCGCTGGACAACGCGGTGCAAGGTCAGGTGGAGGCGTCGTTGCTCTCGTTGTTTGGCATGACGCGGAGGCCGCGGTCCATGGGGCCGGTGTATGTGCCTCCTGCACTGCTCGAGCTCTACGAACGCCACGCCAGGCGTCCACACTCCGCCGCCGTCGCCCGCCCTGGCATCCATGCGAGAAGCGCCAACACCGTCAGGACGCATATTCACACAGGTAGATAAACATTCTATTTTTTGAGAACATATCCCAGGTCGGATAAATAAGAAAGATATGAACTACTTTCCGAACTTTACTCGTATATAGGTATTTCACTACTCATAAATACGTTCATTTTCACCAAATCATGAACTTTTTAAGAGCTGCTCTAAACATTCCCATCGACTTCGACAATACAAGGGTAGCACCGAAAGTTTCTGCAAACAAATATAACCAAGATAAGTACGCACGCCGTACTGAAAATGCAGTTAACAAGAGAAAAATTCCGAGCTATGATATTTGGCGATTTTTTGTTTGCTCTCGCCAAAACAATGCTTCGAAAGATTTTAAGCTGAACCTATTATCAGGATCAGGTTTGTACACAGCTGGTACAATGAATTAAAATTTATCTAATTTCTCTCAGTGATGATTTACGGGCATTTATATAGCTACTATTCGTACTATGATTAAAAAAGAATTATACGGGATATTTGGGCATTAGAATGACCGCTTTACACAAATTTTGCACGACCATCTAAAAGTGAAAAAAGTTTGTTGCCATTGGATACCTCATAATTTAAATGATGGTCAAAAGCAAGATCGTATGAAGTAGTACAAGAAAACATTAAAGAGTACAACAGATGTAAATCCAAAGCAGGGCATGATATTGCAACAGGTGATAAATAATGGATTTCTGCATTTAAACCTGATACAAAACGTCAATCATCTCCAAGCCTGTCAAAGTAAAACGAGTTCAAAATGTTGGTAAAACAATGATTGCCCTCTTTTTCTGAAAATCAAGTCCTATTGCCAATATTGCATTAGAAGTTAGGAAAACAGTAATTGCCAATTGGTACACAATAATTTGTTTACCACGGGTGCGTGGATATCGATCTAGAAGTAAACTAGTCTTGCATTAAGACATACTGCTGTGCCTATTAAAAATATTTAACTGGAACACCCACCATATAGTCCTGACCTTGTACCTTGTGATTTCTTCTTGTTTCGTAAATTAAAGGATAAAATCCGTGGTTTCCAATATACAAGTGCAAATGAAACAGTTGAAGCCTTTGAAAACTTGGTCTCTCAAGTATCTCAAGAAGAATGGATTTCTTGCTTCAATGATTGGTTTTATCGAATGCAAAAATGTGTTGAATTAAAAGGGGGGTATTTCTAAAAACAAGAAAAGAAATTCTGGAAAAGTATTTTTCTGTTAGTAGTTTGCTGAAACTTTCTATGCTACCCTCGTATTCCACAGTTCTTCAGTTGAAAAGCAACTATTTGCAACCACACCATACTTAAAATTCTACATAAATCTTGTCATGTTGAATTTAAAAATAAGTTCATTTTATTGGATAATAAAAACAGCACATTGACAGTAAATAAACTAATTAACAATAATAAAATATACATATTTGAAAAAAAATTGAACTAAAACAATAGTTTAAACAATGAAATAAAATTTAAACGTTGCACAAATACATTGCACATTAAATTAGGATAGACAGTAGAAAATATTTGTTCAACCGACAAAAAAAAATATAAAAGATTGACAAAAGACTAGTTTTTATGCAATTTTTCCAAACAATTTAACATAACGTATCCTAATGCACAAAACTTATGCCCACAAATAGGAATAAAAAATAAATATAAAAATGAAGATCAACACAAAAAAATATGTGGAATTTAAGGCATTGTATTGAGAACTAACTTATATGCATACTATTTTCTATCAACTGAATTTAGATTAATAAATTGGGTTGGTATTTTACTATTATTTATATATTTAGAATTTTTGTTGTTTGGAATTTGACTTTGAGAGAACATCATTGAAAATGTTAAAATCTGTACACAACAATACATAAATAGTAAAAAAGAAAAACTTGCGTTTAATAACAAAAAGTTTGTGTAGTATTAGTTACAGTACATTAGATTTCTATACAACTTTTCTCTAATTCACAGACAAAATGCCGTTTACACTAATGTTGTCTGGCGCTGGTGGAACAAAACACAAAATAAAAATCCTAAAAATATGTATGATATCCAACGATTTGTAAACGAAGAGAAACTATATTATTTTCTATGATTTACGCCCATTATAAAAATGCATATCGATTTTAGACATGCAATCTTAGACGGAATATATATTTGTAATTCTAAATCCGTTGAAATGCACCAGTAGATTGTAATTTACTGCAAGAATAAGAAGGTTAACGTGACTATTTCCGCTTTTTGTTTATGCCAATTTCCACGTTCTGATTCTTAAAATTCGCCGACAATTTCTAGACATCAATACATACGTGCCTTTCCTTACAATTGTGATATGAAAAAAATAAGGATATTACTAATAATGGGTACTTTATTAAAATCTGTTACACTACAGTAATTTAGGTATATTGTAATCATGTTCAGAATGAATCCTTCTACTGAAACAACTATAGACATTTTTTTCAAAAACGTCAAAATGCAAGTACAAATGAAGAAAAAAATTATTTCCGAAAGTTGTAAACAATTATTGAACTGATATGTACAACAACACGAAAAAAATAAACCTTTCAAAAATCTGTGCAATTTATTAACTACTAACTATTAAAATTTGTAATTTATTTTCTTTTGAAATGTTACAGGCCCGTATTCTGTTTTTGAACCGGGAGAAATAAATTCAAGACATATTTTCAGTAATATAACAAAAAATATTTATTTGTGTATATCTAAAACGAAAATTGATACTTTTCGAAAGACTTCTTTCTTAAGTAACAAAGACATTTTACGCACGTGACATACACACTTTTTTATTTATGTCTGTTCAAAAATGATCAAAACGATGTTCAAACTATTTTGCTTGAAATTTCACTGAGTTTACATGCAGTTTTGAAATAGTTTTCAAAACATTTT
Organism: Ophonus ardosiacus; assembly: GCA_943142095.1. Taxonomy (NCBI): domain Eukaryota; kingdom Metazoa; phylum Arthropoda; class Insecta; order Coleoptera; family Carabidae; genus Ophonus; species Ophonus ardosiacus. The sequence continues at coordinate 37,463,655 of OW964823.1, forward strand.
TAGTTTTAAGAACGTCTTGTATAGTGTCAAACCCGTTTGGAGTTATCTCAAACCAAAACTAAAATTAATGGATGAAAAGGACCTGCAACTTACATCGGTTAAATGCGCATGTACCGAAACCATTTTTAAATCAACTCACGTAAAATGTTACTTTGCTAAAAGAGTTTTCCACTAAGACGTAGATACAGTTATAGAAGTATTATGTACATTTCCACATTCAAGTGTGAAAATTTATAGATTTGGAATTTCCCAAATTAAATTGCCGCTCAAAGGAGTAAATATAGCACAAATATTGTGAGATTAAGCATTATGAGGGCTGTAATCAGTAAACAAACCTTGAACAGGTGTGAAAATCAGATCAATAATGATTTGGAAATTCCCAATTAAATTCTTCCTAGTAGCTAATGTTTTCCGGATAGGTAATAGGAATTGGGAGTTGGCAGGTTAAAGTACGGTTTAGATTGCACATTGTGCGATTTCTAGGTAGAAGACATAATCCGTCATGGATATAACAGCTCTACTAATGGTTCATGTATTTGGGTTACGTTTTATTCGTAAGGTATTAAATTTCCAAATTCAAGAGTAGTGGTATAATAGAGCTTTGTTAAATGGTATCCTGCTGGGAGGATTGATGTTTAACACGTGCCACTATTTAATAGAAACGGACAACAAAAATATGAATTCCTGTCAACAAAGTGAAAATGATAGTATCTTTCTAGAACATTTTGTGGTTAAACAAAAAAATAACTTATTAGTTGCCAGTCATTTTTTTTTTTGTTTTGTTTTAGTACTATTTGTACGGAGGGAATGAATAGAAAATGTTTTAGTAATTTTTACTGTAAATTAGAGAATTTTGATTAGTACATAATATATGTTCTTCATACTTTTGTTTCATTTTCCTTATTTTTATTTTTTGGTCATGTTTAGAAATTACATTGTAAATTTACAAGATCAAAATATATCTTAGTAATATAATTTGCTAAATAAACCATGTAATTATTATAAGAATTTATGTTATGGAAAAAAATCATCTTTATCAGAGAAAGTTATGAAAATGTTTTTATAAATAATTTTATTCAAATGAATTTTAATTTATTTCTTTACATGAAAAGGCGTTAAGTTTGGAACTGCTCATTATTTAAAAAAAAGTTTTAGTTTAATTGTTCAGATATTTGACCTTGAACTTACTTAAAAAAAATTAATAACCTCCCCTCATCGTGGAACAAAAAAGAGCAGCTCTATATTTTTCAAATTATATACCTTGGAATTTAGAGCTGCATGTTTTAAATTTAGAACTGCAGAAATAAGACAGAGCTGCAACAAATTACATCTTCTGCAGTGGTAGCAAGCACTTTAGAATTCTATCATCACTTTATGTTTCCGGGATTTTCGGATTTTATGATTTTATTCTATTAAAATAGAAAATATTATGACACTTGTATATAATAAATATTTAATTTTTTTATAATTTGAGTTTGAATTGAATTGTGACAAAATAATATTAGTTTAATACTGTCGCCTCGAGTCGTACGCTTACAGGCGAATATTTTGAGACACACATTTTCGCTTCGTGGCGAAAAGCGAAAACAAATGCCTCATTTGACAGAATTCAAAGTGCGTGGTGCCACTGCTGGTCGCTTGGTCCATGGAATATCTGTCCGTTTATTTTTATGGTTATATTTCGCATTTACCTGAGTAGGTACTTTAGTATTTTACTTCAAGATTTTATTGAAAAAAATTATTTTTTGCATTTTAAGATTTTACAAACATTTATTTGCAAACACTTTAAATAATGTAGGTACTTATTCAAAAATTTACTGCAATATGTTCATCTTGCTTATATTTGAATTCGGAGCCATACTATGGTGCGTTTATCAATATTTTTAAATTATTTAATAATTTGGCGATCTATGCATATTGAAATTTTAAAATATTTTTTTTTATCATTGTTAACATACGAGTATAATGTAAAAAATAATGTATACATTGTAATGTACTAGAATAAGTAGTTCCAAATGCTCATAATCTTTTTTCTCTCTCTGCTACTCGATCCGCTTTGTAACTGATCCAGGATCAGCAAACAATGATCTGCAACAACTGATCTGTAATCCTAATCTGCTAGCAGAGCCATGCTGCGGATAGGTCTTTGTAATCATCCGCATTTGCTCATTCAGCAACGTTATAATTATGATAATCTTTACTATATCTACATTTTCTAACTTAAAATATGGATAATTAATTCTATTTAACAACCCCACATGATGAGAATATAAGAGGACAGATATATTTAAACATATTAACAAATTATTGAAAAAAGTTAAATAGCGATGAAAATTTTAAGGAAATATTTAAATCCGAGTGTTTGACACGTGTGAGGTGAACACGGTAGCTGGTTGTGGCGCGAAAGTGGGACGCTCTGGCAATTATACAACCGATCACACCTGGTCCGAGTCCAAGCCAGGCGTGGTATTATAACGCACCGATGCTGTTTGATAACTTCCTCACTCTTCGATCACGTGCAGCATATACACTCATAACCTCACACCTCACATGTATATAACACTTATGCTTATTAAGATGACCCCTAGACATTCAATTATATTGTTGCTGCATATTGACAAACGATTTTCATACTTAACGAAGAAAAATTAATGACAAATTCATGGAATTTACTGGGTTGGTATTTGAACCCAGAACTCTTCTATATATAAGTAGGATGGTCTTCCACCTAACCTATAAAGTCCCATTGAAGTCAGTAAATTTTTCACAAATTCTTCTTCGTTATTTATTTTTAAATCGTTATAGATTATTATAAAAATTAACTGTTTAAAAATAGTCCTTAATATAAGTTTAATATACTACCCAAAAAAATAAATAATATTGCTCAATTGTTCAATATCAAAACTGTGCAAAATTGTTATAAATTGTAATAAATGTACAATAATATTAAATTTTCTTTCCAGAATCTGCCGTGGACAACCGCTTCAAAAAGCACCACAAATTCCGGTTGTTCTTTAACATCTCCAGCATACCCGTGTCAGAGAAGTTGAAGGCCGCAGAAGTCCAACTATCCCGCGAGACGGTGCAATGGTTGAGCGTCAGTGAAGAATCCAAGGAGCACCTGCAGCATGTACTAGTGCACGACATCCTACGGCCGGGCGTACGAGGGCGCCACGAACCCCTCCTCCGTCTCATCGACTCCAAGACGGCTGATACGCGCTACAATCACACCTTCAGCCTTGATGTCACCCCTGCTGTCGAACGATGGCTCGAAACCCCCAAACAAAACCATGGCCTCCTCATCCAGGTCCTTGCCTTCGGGCAACACAAATCCAAACCCTTGAAACATCTCAGGTTAAGAAGAGATGTTGACGAGACTCACAGTCAGTGGGTTACAAAACAGCCACTTCTCTTTACGTATACTGACGACGGTAAAAATAAAGAACCGTCGGAGAGTATAATCCAGCGTCGTGCTCGAAGAGCGTCAGTAAACAAACATAAAAACCGAAGAAAAGAAGGGAAAGAGTTGTGTAAGAGACACAAGTTGTACGTAGACTTCACCGAGGTCGGGTGGAACGACTGGATCGTAGCACCCCCAGGCTACGAAGCCTACTACTGTAGCGGAGACTGTCCGTTCCCTCTGTCCGACCACCTGAACTCGACGAACCACGCGGTGGTGCAGACACTGATGAACTCAGTGTACCCGCAGTCGGTGCCGAAGGCGTGCTGCGTACCCACGTCGCTCAACTCCATGTCCATGCTGTACCTGCACGACGACCACAAGGTCGTGCTGAAGAACTACCAGGACATGTCGGTGTTGGGGTGCGGTTGCCGGTGAAGTCCGCCTCTGCTGGGCGTAGCGTGATTCCAGTGACCTTAGACCCGCATGGGTAGCCCAAGCCCTAGCCCCAGCCAGTAGTCGTACTGGAAGACGAGCTCATGACGTGCTAGTGATTTCGGAGCCGCGGAACGGAACGAATAGAATGCAGTGTTCGCGTGGTGTGTCCTTGCAATCTGGGACGAAGGTGGTGTCGATGTTTGTTATTTATAGCGTTGCTTGGGGCGGTCGGCCTCGCGACATACTATGCACTTGCACATGGCTGTAACGAACTATCCGATGGCGGGTTCCTGCCCACCGGCGGAATGTATTATAATAAATCAAGTCATATTTTGTAACATAATAGTACCTGGATAAGGAATATTTATTATTATTGTTTATATTGTACAAAGTAAAGTCAAGTTTTAGATATTTTGGACGTATTCTTATTGTATGAAGTGTGTTAGAATGCCTGCGAGTGTGAATGAGTCTATTTTGTGTATTATTGTTATTTTTATGTTAAAATGCTTTGTACAGACTGTATATAAAATATATCAATATTATTAATAATTGAAACAATATTTTTTATTCACATTTTTACCTGCCCTTTACAATCAATGCTACTACATAAATAGGTAGGGAAAGTGTTATTTTTGGTCACAAATTTAGATTTCAGATTTTACTTGGTAAGTACATATTATGGCCGGTCCCACCAACGTAATTTAAATATTACATGTTCCTTAAATTGATAATATCGCATCGAAATAAAATGTCGAATTATTATGTATTCCTGTCATTGCAGTTACGAATTAAATGATTCCGATGAAGTTTGAGATAACACACCTAATTTTGAGTTTTTGAGTGTTCATTACGATGACTTCAATTTACGCAGGTTGGCAACACTGAACATAAGTTTATTTGACTACCAGCAACTGCCTAAATATGTATGTCAACATAACCGATAAAAATAAATATTCCTTTTTTCACAAAATTTTGATTTCAAATAAAATTTAATATGCACCTAGGCACTGAAGTTCCTTGTTATCACTCATATGGTTTATTTTCCTCGGACCTAAGGCCTCGGCACCTAAATTCCACATTCGTGATAAAAAGTAGAACTTCATTACCTTGATACATAAATAACTATTAAATTGTGTGTTTATAAGTATATTTTTACTTCATCTGCAACTTAAAATACGTAGGTACTGGTTTTCATAGCGCTAAACAACACCTAATCATAACAACTTGACAAGCGTGGCTTCGAACGTATTGGACATGGCACGAAGCTAGTAACTACTAGCTGATTCGTCAAAAACGGACTGAAGTCAGCTCTCAGTAGTTTTAGTTTCATCGCCCATAGATGTCACTACTGCATACAATCGAATAATAATAAGTAACCTAAAAGTATGTTTTTGTATTTCTGCAGTTTTAATTTTAGTTGTAGAAAAAGTATAATATTCATGTGACTGGTTTTATAAGCTCCTCAGAAACTCGCTTTTCATTCACGTTGCCTTAAATGAAAGCATTAACTTTTTTTCATAAAAAAAATACATTTAAATATTGTTTATCTACGATGGTTCATAAAATTGATGTTCAATTAGTTTTAAGTTTGTAAAACAGTTATTTAGTAACAAAGTTTCAATAGTGAAGGATTGCCGAGCAACGAATGATTAAAATTTTTAAACACCCTAATGCCCGGTTTCACCATTGCCGAATAAATTCACAAATAGTTATCTGTCGAATAAATTTTAATCATTGAATAGTTAAAGTTTTGTTTCACCAACCTAATTTGTTGAATTTGTAGAATATTATTTTTCTCTCCTTTATTTTACTTTGACTGTACGGCTAACAAGTTCATTTCCCTAATAAAACTGTCAAATTCGCTGTTAACAAAAATAATTTTTTGATTTGTGTCATTGAAATCAATCGAAAATGTGTGAAAATATAAATAAAAATCTGTTGTGGCCAGCACAATACCTCTCGCCAATTTCATATTAGGCTATAAATATTGTATTTAACATTTCTGGTACATACAAAATATTTTAATTACATCTATTCTTTATTTTTCAAATCATTCTATGAACAAGTTTCCTCCTACTCTTCGAAATGTTCGAGATTTTTCCAATTCATTGACGAGATTGGCAGTATTTCTGAAAGATACATGATGAAATATATGCATAGCAAGCGCGTGTTTAGTTGACCTGTTACTGTACATACTTTGGCTTACAAATGAATCCCGTTTCTGTTTATACCAATTTTAAATGTTGACGGAGTCTTTTCCTTGTTATAAAAATAGCATATTATAATTAGTATTACACCTCGACTTGTCCAAGTACGAATTTTAGGTTTTCCGCATCCGAGAAGACTGTTAATTTAACGTGCGGCAGCTATATCTATAATTTTAAATATTTGATTAATGACAAAATAAGAAATATTAAATGTACTTCCCAGAAAAAGCCTTCAGTTATGTCTCGGGATTTTTGACACTGACATTTATGTCATTTACAAACATTTTAATTTTTCAACTGGTTTCCATGGGCTATTTGATGAATACAATGGAATATTTTAAATATTTATAACTCTCTATTTCTAAATCTATAGAAGATATAATAATAATGTTCAATATACTAGATAGAGAATTTGATATTCTTTAATATTTGTAATAACAAATTTCAAAAAATAATATTTAGAATTTTTTTTTAAGAAACTATTACTTCTGGTTGTCTAATTGTTACCAAAATCTTTTCAGCTCTTCCCATGAATGTTAAGAGTGAGGAATTCATAGTTAAACTGGTCTTATGTCTTATAGTTTTTGAGTAATCATCCCTCCAACATCCACACATACATACACACATATACATATACATACACACATCCACACACACACACACACACACACACACAGACATCATCGTAAAATGTTAAAATCGTTTTATAGGGTCCTGAAATCGTGCTTATTCACTAAAATCTGGATATGTGATTTTTAGCATGAATCCAATACCTCTCTTAGCAAGAGGTATAAAGAGGAAACGAAGTAAAAACTCTAGAGGAAGAAAAAAGTTTAATAATTGTAGTTTTGCAGTTGATGAATAGAAACTGAAGATTTGTTGTTACACAATAAATTTAAGAATATATGATCTGTGAACGTGATCTTAAAAAAAATGGCGTATTTGGCTCCAAATGATGCCGAATCATAATCGCATTCAAAAATATACTTCGTCAAATTGATTATAGGTTATGTATATGGATCATTTCTTTTTTGCCTGAGTAACAATTTCTTCTTTAGATGTCAACAATGATGGGGATAGCATTCTAAAGAAATATTAATAACAAATAAAGATAATCTTATAATATTTATTTATTATTCATTTTAGATTGGTACCTGTTGTAATTATTCCTTTGATCGCCTTAATGAACAATTATAAAATTATTGAACGCGCACAATAAAAATGTCAAATGTCAAACTATTCGTTGAATAAATATTTAACTGGGCAAAAATCTCCAGATAATTTAATCAACGATTTATTCGTCGAATAGTGCTAACTGACGTTGATGAAACAAAAATATGCTATTTTGTTCACGAATAGTTTAACTGATGAATAAAATGTTTATTTGTCAATGGTGAAACCGGGTATTAATTTCTAAAACCAGGGTGAATATTTTGTTATCATGGCAAAATCCTCTCATTTAATATTATGATCCTAATTCATAAATAAAAATATTTTTTTATATTTATTGGGTTATTAGATTCTATCGTAGATGAAAATTGTACGATACACATAAGTAAAACATCTTTAGTCACTCAAGGGTCTTAAAGGGTTTTAATCTGACCAATTCGTGACTAAAAAGACTAGTTTTAAGAACTTAAATCGTAAATAACTATTATTACTCCAGTTGTTAAAATGTGACAGCGTACATGTTTCCAAGGTGCTGAACCAAATCTTAATCACAACTTGATAAAATTGTAGCTTCGATTGTACTGGACACGGCGTGAAGCTAGTTTCCAATAACAAATTATTCATGTTATTCATAAAGAACGGGCTGAAAGTAGCTGCTGGAGCTGAGAACTGTCATTCAGTAAGAATAACTACCTTCCTAAATAGAGCATTTCTTTATTTCTTACTTTATTTGCAGTACAAAGAGTATAGTGAGTCTACTATAAATATTACAGAAAATTTTATTTTGCATGTATTTCCACATCTTTACATGTTCTGTATGTGTGTGTGTGTGTATCCGTGTGTATGTCTGTGTGTGTGTGTCCGTGTGTGTGTGTGTGTGTGTGTGTGTGTGTGTGTGTGTGTGTGAGAGTGAGAGAGAGAGAGAGAGAGACAAATTTTTCTCCGACGATATCTCCAAAACTACAATTCTAAAAATTATGACTCTTTCGTATTCCTCTTCTTTACAACCATATGAAGAGCTGATTAGATTTTGGTTATAATTGGTCAACCGGAAGTACCCTTAATTGAAGTTCTTAACAGTTTTTCTGGAAAAAACGCAGTTAAATATCAATTTTCGACATTTTATGATTATTAATATGAAAGAAAATCTTATTCCCTATACGATTTGATTATACATTTTCCTTCATATTCAATAGATATAGAGTTATAGAGAGATTAAGAGAGGTTAACTTTCAAAAATCAGTCAGCTTTGCAAAAATTATGGAAACAGCAGATATATTCAAAAAATTCTAATTGACAGATGTCAGTGTCAAGTGCAAAACCAAAGTGGAAAGCATAGGATCAGAAAGTAACATAAGTGACAGAGTGTCCCTCGCAAGTGACTTGCAGTTTCAATGCCGGGAGTACAAGGAAGGCCAAAGAGAAGATGGAAGGACTATGTAGCAGAATATTTGAGAGAGGAAGAACTGTGTGAAGAAGATGCGTTGGATAGGAATGAGGAAGTGTGAAGTGCAATTTACAGAATGTACATTCGTGTTATAATTATATTGGATTTATAGAATCTTTTCAAAGGAACTTGCAAAATAGAATTTGTAAAAAATAGTGCATTCGTGTTACAATTTTACAGGATATGTAGAATCTTTTCCAAGGAACTTTTGGTATCGGATTTGTACAAAATACATCGAATTGACGGAAGGTTTTGTGCTGGCCACAACAGATTTTTTTCCATAACTTTATCATCTAAAAATAAAAAAAATACGCTAGTAAAACGAATTTACTCGTACGTATTGTATATCTTCAAATAAGGAATAAATGTGTTGAAAAAATTGAGCAATAAATTATCATAATTTTTTACCCGTAAATATGAAATGTAAATTAGTTGGAGAAGCGCAGGTGTACAAATAAATAAATCGTAAATAAAATTGAATAATGCAAATTGAAGTGGTAGGAAATTGTAGAGAATACTTGAGTTGTGCCAGGTGTGCACGGTCGCTGTTATAAATCGCAAACCAGAGATTAAAATTCAATTACAAAGGTCGAAATCATAAAAATTATTAAATTTTATAAATAACCTGTTGAATAATGTCCTGAAGCGTGCTGAGCAGACGATTCTACTTCACTTCCCAATCAAAAATAGATATTAGTAAGTTTTGTCAATGCCATACTGTCTGAATTCTTTAGAATCTGAATTATGTTTTATGTTCCACGTGCTATTTTACATATATTTCATTGCTAACAACTTATGAATTGTATTTTATAATTATGTATTTGATTTATTAATAAGTAAAGTGCATAACCCATTATTGCTAGGAACGTTCAAGTTTAAAATAGTACACGTTTACAAAATTATGTATTCAAACTCAATCTGAAAACAACTAAGTACACCCTGTACAAGTAGTTTCTCAGTGGTGAGTAAACTACTAAACTAACGAGAACAAGCCTAACGTAAAGTATTATTATATTGTAATCTCCTTGTTAAAAAAATTCAATAATTGCGCTCTTTTTGCGCGTAAATGTTTTTTTTTTATTCGCATTCTTATTTTTACCTCCCGCTCCTCTAGGTAAGGGAGGTATAGGGATCGTGCTAAAAATCGCATATAGAGATGTCCCCAGATTCCGATTTTAACATTTTTACAATGATGTCTGTTGGTAGGTATGTATGTATGTATATATGTATGTGTATGTGTGTGTGTGTGTGTGTGTGTGTGTGTGAGAGAGAGAGAGAGAGAGAGAGAGAGAGAGAGTGGATCCTGTGAACACGATTACGATTTCTCATCTACTATCAATTAGAAAATTTTGAAATTTTGTATACCTATTTTATACTAATATGAATGTGGGAAGAGCTCATTAGTTTTTATAGTATTATGGTTAACCGGCAGTATTACTTAACTTATACAAGCTTTTAACGGTTTTTCTTGAAAAAAATACATTGAATATAATGAGGTCATGCAAAAAAAAATAATTGTACCTTTTTTCTGTTTAAATCGAAAAAGGATAGTCTTATTCATCGATCAGTATGATTAAATTATTTTTTATTTATATTTTTTGTTGTATAAAATCGTTTTAAAGTATGGTATTTTTAAAAAGTTGCAAAAACCAGCCATGTTTTGTCGTCACAACGTTACGAACGAAGTTCAGACTCATTTCAAACAGACATTTTATATGGACACATAATTTCTAAAAGAAAAATATATATAAACTATAAATTGAGGATTACATATCTAAATATGCTATTTTATATTAATATAATATCGTTCTATTTATTTTTATAAATATAATTTTCATTTGGAGTGAAATTATCTACGTTACATCAGATGTTTCTTCCACTTTTGAATCTTTGAATTAGACGGTAGGAGGTTATAAACGCATATGAGACATTGAATATATTCCAGAAATTATTTTATTCTTTATTTTGGCACGAAACAACGTTCCATCGACATGTTTACTTTCATAAATTTTAGGTTATCTTTAAATGTCACTTTGACGTTTAAGACAATGTGAAAATCAAAATGGTCGTGCTTCTCACTCTGTGACCTCATAGGACAAGGGACGAAGCGGGGGTCTTCAGCCGCATTTTAAAGAATGTCATTTTCAATTACAATTTTTTCATGATTAAAGATCGATTTGAGGAAAAATAAAAAATACGGGTCTATTATTTTTCACTACTCTATCGATTAAAATTATAAAAAAAAGTCGTGCATGACCTCATTTTTCAGAAACTTTTGCTAATACAAATTGAATAAAATGATACAATCCTCAATTCTACGATAATAGTAAATAACTTTGAATTAGTTTAAATAAAAATTTATAAAATAATTTATTTTTCATCATACATAAGTATGCTATGTTTACAGCACTATAAATCAAAATAAGCACGTGTTTTCAAAATGTCGAATATTAGTTTAAAATTACTTTTACATTTTTTATATTAGTTTTGTCAATATAAGTGAAATTTATTTTGTGTATGATATATTTGTTAAATGTGAAATATTTGAACATAATGATCGGTTTATTTATACTGCGTGGGTAAATACCCAGCGGGAGGTTATGTGCTGGACACATCAGATTTTTTATGTTATAGTTGGGGTGTAAAAATTTATGTTTATAAACGTCTAGTCAATTTCTTATTAATATTTTTAGAATTTCTCATGCATTTCTCTAAAAATACCTTAAAGATTGCTAACCTAACACAATAAACTCACGTTCGCAAATTTTGCAAGTTACGTTAGGTTATGTTAAGATATGTATTTACAATTTAGCGCAAGAAAAAAAAAGCTGTGATATTTAAAATTGTATGAAGAACGCAATTACTGGTATTATTTTTAAACAATAATTTTACAGCATTCTTAACTTTTTATTATTCATGTTAAACATGTACTATTAAGAAATAAATATATCACCCCAGTCTCACATCAATTGGGCCACTTGTTAAAAACTTACTTTACTTAGTAACAGAATTCGCCATGAAATTTTTAATCTGTTTAAAAGAAAGATAATTAAAAATTGTTACTAACTTTAAATTAAATTTTCAGTTAATATTTACAAATAATCAATATAACAATAACACAAATTGATCATTTTGTATTATGTATCAATGTGTCACCATTTGGCATTAGATTTTATCGCTATTTATTGCATTGAAGCTTTGCTCAAGACAAGAGAAAGACAAAATATACCTATTGTTAAGGTAATGTACCTACAAATAAAGACAAAAAAATATAGCATCCAAATTTAATATAAAAATTAGTCTTGAAACTAATAAACATAAATATACTAGGAAAAGTTGCAAGCCTTCCTCTCTTGTGAGATTAATCTTTCATGCTTTCCATCCCACGCCCGCGTTAAAATTCAATGCGAGTACAATAACCACTTTTTACCTTCCGCCACTTCTAGGTACAGTCTTTGGTCAAAAAATTTGGTGGTGAGTTTTTAATGAATAAGCTCGTTTTAGGAACCCCAGCATACGACTTTACTATTTTTACGATGATGTCTGTGTGTATGTCTGTATGTATGTGTGTATGTCACAAAAATTTCTCTTACGATAACTCCAATACTACAATTCTAAAAATGGGCCCATAAACCAATTTTTTAAAAATATTTTTAAATGAAAGTACGTTTAATTTTCAAGCAATTCGAAGTATCAAAAATCATAATTGTTTTTTGTATAGCTGCATTTGATTTTTAAAGAAACCTATAGCTATCTTTCTCACACCAGTTTCGGTAGTAGATACCAATAGTGTGACGTCATCTGTGGCCGTGGCAATACATTCAAATATCTCGCAAAGTAATTATTAAAAAAATGTTTTTTTTATCTTAATCGTTATTTATCGAGTAGTACTTTAAGGATAAAGTGTACATTTTATTATTTTTTGTTATGGTTTATGGGCCTATTATAATTCTTTCGTATTCCTCTTCTTTACATCCATATGAAGAGCTTATTGGATTTTTTTTGGTCAGCCAGAAGTTTCCTTATTTGAAGATCTTAACAGTTTTTCTTGTAAAATTTGTTTCGATGCTAAATCCTTTGGGTGGAATTCAGTGGATTGTATTAAGGTCTGTATTAAATCTTGTATTAAGTATATGGCAATATTGTAATATTTTCCACATGTATCAATGAGATTCAATTGTAATTGTGATTTAGAAATTTTACCACAGGGAAAAGTAATTCAGATATCCTTTAATCAAATTAGGAAGTATTATTGTAAATGGAAGGTGTAAAAGGAAACTCATTATTGCAAAATTAGGTTAGAAATATGTCAAATTTTATGTGTCAAATATTTCATACCTGAATGTTAATGAATTTTAAAATATCTCAACCTCCGTTTTGATCAGTTTTGACATTTGTCCTTTTTTCTTACTTCAGTTAATAATATATTTTTCTTTATTTGATCCTTTGGACTCTCACTTTTTTCTGACAGGTATTACAAAGTTGCCAAAATATTTTTGACAAAGGACTGTTTTAGCTTAAAACTAGGAATGACGAATTCCGATAATTTTGATACCCGAGTACCCGAAACAACTACCCGGATAGTACCCTTTACCCGTTAATTACCCGATACCCTTTAATTACCCGTTATCCTTTAAGTCCATATACATAATACTTTAATTTGTTAGTTACCAGTTACCCTTATAATAGCATTTTACTTTTTAATAAAATTCATTACCTATTATTGTTTAGATATATTTATTAAATAAAAAATTAATACAAATAAATAATATACCTACTGTATTTCTATAAAAAAACTTAACATAAATTATATTAATTATGGTATGGTAATATAAAACTCTTCTTTTAGATACAATTTTTCCGGCAGCTGAAAACTTTTCGCGTAATTAAAGGGTATCGGGTAATAAACGAGCAGCGGGTATATTTCGGGTAATCGGGTAAGAAATTTTATACCCGGGTACATTATTATCGGATAGGTTCCGAGTACCCGGGTACCCATCGTCATTCCTACTTAAAACACGCTAATACAACCCACTGAATCTCACCCTTTATGTTTAGGTATTTGATCAAGGCACGGTGTTGTATTATTAGCGTCTGTCATCTTTAGGTAAGGAAGGTATTGTCTTTGGTCAAAAAATTCTCTGCTGAGTTTTTAATGAATAAGCACGTTTTAGGGTCCCTACAATACGATTTTACTAATTTTATGATGATCTCTCTCTCTCTCTCTCTCTCTCTCTCTCTCTCTCTCTCTGTGTGTGTGTGTGTGTGTGTGTGTGTGTGTGTGTGTGTGTGTGTGTGACAAAAATTTCTCTGACGGTAACTCCAGTACTACAATTCTAAAAATTATAATTCACATTTCTCTTCTTTAGATCCATATGAAGAGCTGATTAGCTTTAGGTTAATAATAGGGTCCTCCACTCTAATTTTTTTATTATTTTAAATGAAAGTTTGTTTAATTTTGAAGCAATTTGTAGTATTAAAAAGTCATAATTGTTTTTAGTTCAACTGCATTTGATTTTTAAAGAAACCTATAGCTATCTTTCTCGCACCAGTTTCTGTAGTAGGCTGCGCGAGAAAGATAGCAATCATTGTTACGTAGATGTATAGATGCTTAAAATCACTAATATTTCAAAAACTAAGAAATTTTAAAGGACCCTATTGAACAACCGTAAGTACCTTTATTTGATGGTACAGTTTTATTGAAAATACGCAGTAAAATACCATTTTTTGACGTTTTATGTTATTATAAATATAAAAGAATATTTGATTGTCTATACGGTTTGATTACGCATTTTCCTTCATATTCAATATATATTTAAAGAATTTTAAAGAGATTATCATTCATAAATCAGCCAGCTATACCATAACCATGGAAACTGGTGATATATTCAAACATTCTAATTGAAAGATGTCATAATCAAGTGCAATTTAGAGTGTATGTTCGTATTATAATTTTATTGGTTATAAAGAATGTTTTCCAAAGAATTTTCGATATGGAATTTGTAGAAAATAGTTACGTTCGTGTAACAATTTTACTGCATACACCTATAGAATCTTTTCCAAAAAATGATGCACACTTTCATTGAAAAAATCTAATTTGTTAAACAATTAATAAAACTCATAGGTTTTAACGAGAATGAAATGTATCACCTTTCAAAATATCCCCAATCATGATTTGGGCATCCTTGAATTATTATTGAATTCACGTGTAGAAAAGTCCGTGATCTTATAGTAAAGTTGTGAGTGGAAATCTTTTCTATTTACAATTTCTTTAACGTTAAACGCACGTTTCGCGCCACGTGTCACATTTTCATTTGATTTAGGTAACCACAGAACAATTATAAATAATACCGTAGTTCCGTGTGTACTATCGTTTTGCTAGTAAAATTCTGTTCTTAATGCATAAATTATGGGAAAAAGATATTTGTAAAAATTTATACGTAAAAGAAACATGTGGAACAAAATAACCTCCCCTTTACATCAATTTTAAATGTTGATAGAGAGTTGTATTAATACCATAAAACTAGTTTACTAGTAAATAGATAACAATTATTGCAAACATTCGCCTAAACGTCAATATAACTAACCCGCCTGTTTACTATAGTTCGACCCGTCCAAAAAGATGCAGCGCGCACTAGATTAGCTTCAACTTAACACGCGCCAGCTATACGAGTAAGATTTATTGCTACCTAGCATTGCTGGACCTAATGGATAAGTATATGATAAAAATATAAGTAGCTAAAATTTGCAAAGAAATGAATTTTCGGGTAAGAAAAAGAATTCGTAGCAAAAACAATATTTGAACGAATATAAAATAAAATATCATTTGTCCTAGATTTTGTGTAATCCCGGAATCTGATATTTTGTTCCACATTAATAAAAGCCGGGGTTTTGAAAAAGCACTGTTTTCAATTCTAATTTATCATACATGCCACATTAGCTAATGTTTATTGTACACATTTATTTTTTTGTTACCTACCAATTTTTAATCGGTAAATATTTCTTTTATAATTTACGTGCGTCTGTGCAACTTTTATAATCATACGCATGCATTCCATGAAATGATGAAAATATGTAATATTATTGGAGCAATAGTGAAGTATCACCTTTGGAAAATAAAATGATAGGCAACAGATTATTTCCCTCTCAATATAAATACACTCTGTTTGAAATAACGAAAGAATCTTGACAGTCAATTTGGGGCGTGGCTTAGGATTCTGTTTTACGCCAAAACATTTTCAATATTTGAAAAGAAGCGCCAATTACAGAAAACCATAAAAGAACAAGTATAGGGAAACAGACATGTAAAATTTCAAAAACGACAATACAACAACAAATAACGCACAACAGTTACAAAGAATGAAATCTTAATTGACATAATATTTGAAATGTGTTTGTGTAAACCGCGCTTGTCTACAGCGCATAGCAACCAAAAGAATCACAAGAACCTATATGTCAAAATTCTTTCGTTATTTCAGAGAATAGTATGTTAGAAAACAGTGACAAATATTAACATTGAAGATACAAAAGCATTCATTTTGAATATTCTAGAATGACAAATATTGTACAACAAAAATGAAAAGCTCACTACAAAATTATTAGTAAACCAGAAGACTAATAAAGCAATACATAAATGGGAATATTTAAAATAAAATTAGTGTATTGTATGATCGACTTTTTCTAAACATACCTTAACATAACCTAACCTATAATTTCCTAGTTTCCAGGGTGCGAGCTCTTTGCATTAAATTAGGTAATGTTGGACCAGCACATTACCTTCCGTCAATTCAATGTATTTTATACAAACCCAAAAAGAAAAGATTCTATATATACAGTAAAATTGTAACACGCATATGTACTATTTTCTACAAATTCCATATCGAAAGTTCCTGGGAAAAGATTCTAAAATCCAATAAAATTATAACAAGAACATACACCATGTAAATTGCACTTAACACTGACATCTATCATTTAGAATTATTTGAATATATCAGCTGTTTCCATGATTTTAGCAAAGCTGGCTGATATATGAAAGTTAATTTCTTCATAATTCTTTAACTCTAAAAGTAGGGAAAGATGGTATGTTCTAAAACAACCAACCACTCACTCAATCTTACAAGAGCACAGCTGAAGGGAGTGGAAGGGTGGTAGCTTGAGCCATAAGTACATCAGGGCTGTATGATAATCAAACAGAGGTGTATGATAATCAAACAGGGATGTATGATAATCAAACAGAGCTGTTCCCGATATAACAGCTAAAATACAGCCATGTTCCTGATATACAGGCTGTATCAAGATAATGGAACAGTGCCGTTTATTCGTGTATGTGAAAAGATACAGAAAAAAGTGATTAGGATATTTTGTAATGGATAGAGAGGGACGCATTTTAGCATAAACTTTATTATCATAAATCCAGTAGTACTCAAACTATAGGGCAATATTATATTTTTTTAAATGGCATTATATACATTTTATTAACTCATTAAATAGAGAATTTTGTTCTGAATTCAACGATATAATAATATCATACCCTTACATTGCGAAAAATTTGTTAAAAATTAATTCAAAGTTAGTATTTCATTTCTACTGTATCAAAGTAATCTGAGCAAACATTCAATCAATAAAACAAAAAATTTATTTTAAAAGTTGAATTTATTGCCAAAATCGTAGCTTACTTCAATGCAATACAACTAAAATACATTTTATTTTGTTTTATTGATTGAATGTTTGCTCAGATTACTTAGATACAGTAGAAATGAAATACTAACTTTGAATTAATTTTTATAAATTTTTTCGCAATGTAAGGGTATGATATTATTATATCGTTGAATTCAGAACAAAATTCTCTATTTAATGAGGTAATAAAATATATATAATGCCATTTAAAAAAATATAATATTGCCATATAGTTTGAGTACCACTGGATTTAAGATAATAAGGTTTATGCTAAAATGTGTCCCCCTCTATGCCTTACAAAATATCCGAATCACTTTTTTCTGTATCTTTTCACATACACGAATAAAATGCACTCTTTCATTATCTTGATACACCCTGTATAACAGCTTTAAAACAGCTCTGTTTGATTATCATACAGATCTATTTGATTATCATACAGCCCTGTTGTACCTATGGCTCAAGCTACCATCCTTCCACTCCCTTCAGCTGTACTCTTGTAAGATTGAGTGGGTGGGCTGGTGTTTCAGAACATACCATCTTTCCCTATTTCTATATCTAGTGAATATGAAGAAAAATGTATAATCAAACCTTACAGACAATAAGATATTCTTTCATACTGATAAACTCATAAAATGTCAAAAAATGATGTTTACTTATTTTGCCGTAAGAATACATTTTGTTAAGCATTATCCCAATTTTGTTGGTCTGAAAAATAGGACGCGTTTTTGAATTATAAATTTTCTCTCATTGTTTTCTCTACAAAGTATCTGTATATATTTTAAATTATAAATTTAGCCCTATGGCCACCCCCGTATTGTTGTTTTATTGTTATGACCTTTGAGTTAAAAATGGTCACATCGTACTCGTATGTACATTTAAAATTTATTCATGACGTAGCCTGGATATCCAATTGATCCCACAGGATCGTATCTAGGGCCTCTTCTGTGTTCATTAGGCACTAAAATTATAGCATAAGTACCTGCTCCTTAAGGGCTGGTTTATGATGAATTTAATTTACGAATTTACAATTTATAATTTATATTTTAAAATATAAACTCACGTAAAACGTATATGATGGTTTATGAACGATTTACAAATTTAGAAATTTGAAATTTAGATTTGGAATATAACTATATTTTATATTTTCAAATGTAAATTTCAAATTCGACCAATCACAAGAGAGAACTATTAAACATGGCGGTAAGGTATAACTTTGCTTCATCTGTCAACTTTCTTTTTTGTTTGTGAATTGTTCACATTTTGAACCTGGAATCACATCAACAAATTGATATTTTGTTTTTTGTTGATAATCAGTATTCGCGAACATCGTAATTTGTATGACAAAGCAAATAAATTGTACAAAAATAAAACATTTGCGTAGTTTCAATTTCAACGCAACGAGGGGTGGCAAGGAATTAAATATATGTACACTCATATGAGTATATTTCAAGAATTGTTCATGATCTTATTTCACTTTCAGAAACAAACTATGATACTGCCCGTTAACAAATCAATGTGTTCATAGGCCTAACCACGGCCTAACAGACCGACCAACTACGGTTTTTAAGTTTGTGTTTGTTTTATTTCTGTACTATATAAATCAACAATAGTAAAAAAAATAAACATTCCCGATATTATTAAAGAATAATCTTGTTCATTAGCGTCTAACAAATTCAGGGCTAAAATATATTTGTAACCTAAAATCTGAAATGACAACTGGGGAAAAGTCAAATAACAAGCAGTGACAAGTCACGTGACGGATGCTGATTGGTCAGATCCAGAATTTTAAAATCGAACATAAACCAGAGAGAAAATTGTAAATTTTAAATCAAAATTTCTAAATGTAAATTTATAAATTAAATTCATCATAAACCAGCCCTAACTCTTCTTTAAGTTACAACTCAATATGTTGATTTATATTGTACACAACCCATTATATTTTATTTCATCAAGTATATTTATATTAGCTATTTGGATGCCATCAGATTACCTGTATTGTATTGCATTTTATGCGGGCAAGGTGAGGCAAACGACAAAAGGCAAACCATTCAGCCCGCACACACACGTGCGAGCGAATGCATATGGCTCACCCTGACCTAACCGCGATATTTTCGTCGGACTATAATGGAACGAAACGAATTTATTTCACGATCTTTGAATTGTATTTTAAATAGGCGTCAAATTATACCGGAGAAAATTGAGTTGCTGTGACACAAATATTTACACTGTAGGGATTTAGTTCGCATAAAAATATTAATTTGATAGACGATATACATTGAGTTAAAATATTGAAATAGTTTTCTTGTGTATTCATTTATCATTTCTAGAATAATGCTATGATTCTATCACAAAGTGAGATATGTCACTTTTTCAGATAAAGTAAAGTTTGTTGACATATGTTTATTATTATTAATCAGATTTTGAAGTAGTTTCTATCAGCAATTTTTGAGAATATTACACAGGGTACGCTAACAACTTTATATGAATTTCAAACTGTCATAACTCAATTTGTATTTATTAAAAAAATAAAAAAAAACAAAGTAATACACCAAAATATGTAGTAGGATATACAGTTTGTAACGCTCTACTGTTTAAATTTAAAAATAATATCCAAAAGATAGTTGCCATTTCCAGTGATTCAAGCAGCTAAGCGCTCTCTGAAGTTTGTGCTACATCGACCAATATCTTTTGAAGAATTTCGGCAATCACTCAGCGAATCTCGTTCTGGAGGTCTTGGATGGTTCGATGCTTATTGTCGTACACATTAGACGTCAAGTAGCCCCACAAAAAAATCGCACATCAATAGGTTGAGAGAGCGTCACCGAAACACGAAATTACTTTCTGCAAACTGTGTCTAATTTCATAATTTCAGTGAGCGCCTAGCTGCCTGCATTCTGAAAATGGCCACCATCTTTTGAATAATTTTTTTAAAACATAAACAGTACAGCATTTTAAACTGCATATCATACTACATATTTTGGAGAATTACTTATTTATTTTAAATATATATATATATATATATATATATATATATATATATATTTACATCCCGCTATCATTGCTGCGTCCTTTCATGGCTAGGACATTGTGGCAACCACCGAAAGGAATAGAGATAGGCTTCGACTTTATAAAGTATATCTACTTATTTTTCCACCTGATTATGAATTTCGGTTCAAATTTCAATAAAGTCGATTTACAGCGATATACGTTTCCGTTCATTTGACGACATTATGAGCTCCTCCATACTGAGTGAATCCGGCGTCCACAGTATATACTTCATACATAATCAGTACTTATGACGTCCAATTTGTATATTTTTATTCATACTACCGTTACAGTGACGTCCAGCAGCGTTGCCAATATTAAATACATTATTCTGATGTAGAAACCAAAGCACACTCTTTCACAACAATATGCATACTTAGCTGCAAACATCATAGATTCCTACAATGTTTGATAATGATAATTTCTTTTGACAATCCGTAAGCAATTTGAAAATGGAACTTCTAATTTGTCATTTAAAATGTCATTTTTAATACTTAACACTTTTGTTCTAAAATTATTAGGAAAAATATTTATTTCTCCAAATTAAAATTTTACTTTTGTATTTCTTATACATATAACAAAAATAAAGTAAGATACCCGGTTTACAAGTAAGAAATGTGAAATGTTCTTGCACTTGGTGTACAAGAACAACAATTCCATTTTCTCTGACGGTAAATGTAAATATGTGAAAATAAGTGAAGAATGAACTATTTAAATTTATTTATTTAAATAGCCCCAAAATCGTACAAGTAAAAAGAACAAATATTTTCATTCACCCATAACAAACTTTATTTTACATATAACAAATATATCATACACAAAATAAATTTCACGAATATTGACAAAACTAATAGAAAAACTTAACAAAAATTCAAAATAGTACTCGTATCTTTACACAAGGTGACATTTGTTTAATTATATCAAAATTGTTTTTAAAATATTGTTTTTGTTTGACGCATAGGCAAGATGATGTATATAAATAATTTATTTTATAAATTCATATTGTAAGTTATTTACTAAATACTATTATCGTAAAATTCAAGATTGTACCATTATATTTAATTTTTAAGTAAAAGTTACTGAAATATTATATTCAATGTTAGGAGGAAGTAACGCCGTACTTGTTGATAGATACAATGTATTAACGGATTTCTCGGCGGGTATTGTAAGGAATTATATTGTTGTTATTCCATAAAGTAGTTAATTTTATTTAAATATCCAATATTTCGTTACACATTTTGTAACTTCATCAGGGAATAAAAGTGTGGGCCCCCGCATTTCGGCCAACATGTGACGCTCACTGAGTAAATTTTACAAGTTTTCTTTTGATGTAACTTATATTTTATACTTATATAGTCAAAATTCTTACAATAATATGTAAATCAGTGCAGAGCATAAACAAGTAACAATAACAAAATTGAATGTTTCTGACTTTATCAATTGATCAAGCGATTACACCAGTTAAAACTAATTTATTCCCTGATGAAGTTACAAAACGTGTGACGAAATATTGTAAATTTAAATAAAATTAACCACTTTATGGAATAACAACAATATAATTTCTTACAATCACCGCCGAGATATCCGTTAATACATTTTATCTATTATATTCTATGTATTTCTT
Organism: Ophonus ardosiacus; assembly: GCA_943142095.1. Lineage (NCBI taxonomy): Eukaryota > Metazoa > Arthropoda > Insecta > Coleoptera > Carabidae > Ophonus > Ophonus ardosiacus. The sequence goes on from OW964823.1 coordinate 37,485,662, forward strand.
CAAGAAAAACTATTATAAGCTTCTATAAGTAATACTTCCGATATACAATAAAAACTAATGAGATCTTCCCACATTAGTATAGAATGGATATCAAAAATTTCAAAATATTCTGATTGATGGTATTTGAGTAATCGTGCCCACAAGATACACACACACACATACACGCACGCACGCACGCACGCACATACACACGCACGCACGCACGCACACACACACACACACACACACAATAAATTCAAATTTTTATGAAATTTATAATAATAAGCTTATTATTAATATTCAATTCCGGTTTTAATACGCTTATTCTAAGTAAATATGTATTTGTTCAACAAATTATTTTTCATAAGTCAATAAAATAGTGAAAACATATGAAAAGCCGCCGTTTGAATTCACTTCGGCTATTTTTGCGATAAATTGAATTTTTTACGGATATTCCAATAATAGACATATTATTAATTTACTTATCTGCGTTTCTTTCTGAGTTTGCATATAGATTGCAATAAAAATACGGTGTTTTTAAAAGTCATTACTTTTGATTATTTATATTTTTACATATCTCACTAGCGCGTATAATAAAATTTTTCAAATTACAATATAATAAAAATAAAAATCTGATGTGGCCAACACAAAACCTCCCGCTATTTAATTTTTATTAATTTAAATACATACCTACGTATTTATTAACGCTGCAAACTGTTCCATTGCAGAAAACTATTGCTTTATTTACTATTTTCTTTTTAAAATGTCACTATTATTAATTTGAAGTGATTAGTTTTTTGACAGTGACATTTACTGTCAGTTACATTTATTTGAAATATGACCTGTGTAACAAAGGAATTGTGTTTGTCTTAGGCTTCGCGACTAATAAAAAAAAATATTTTTAAATTTATCTGTAAAATATATAGAAAAAGTATTAATGTATTCCTGTGGAAAATTCAATAATCTTTAATTTTCATAAGACATAAAATGCGAAAAAATTGCATTTAATGGTAAAACCATTATGAGCTTCAGGTAAAGTGTCATTTCCGGTTATCTGATTTACACCAAAATCTAATGGCTTCTTTTCATATTAGAGTAGGATAGAAATACAAGGTTTCAGAATTTTTTGAATGATAATGATAGTATTTGAGTTAGAGCATCCATACACACACACACACACACACACATACACACATACAGACATCATCGTGAAAATGTTAAAATTGGATTCTAGGGACCTTAAAACGTGGTAATTTACTAAAATCTCGATATGTGATTTTTAGCACGATCCCTATACCTCCCTTACCAAGGGTAGCAAATATTTTAACGTATTTAAACTATCTAAAATGTATAAAAATATTTTTTAATTAAATGAAAACAATTTATTGAAATACCTCATTAAGTAGAGGTGAAATAGGAAGAAGTACCTAGAGTAAAAAATATCTATATGTAATAAATCGTTTGTAGTACATATTAATATGTTTAAAACATTTTTTACCTCCCGCTACCCTTGGTAAGAGAGGTATAGGATAGGGATTGTGCTAAAAATCACTTATCGAGATTTTAGTAAATGACCACGTTTTAAGGTCCCTAGAATCCAATTTTAACATTTTCAAGATGATGTCTGTATGTGTATGTGTGTATATGTGTGTGTATGTGTATGGATTTTGTCTTCGCTCTAACTCAAATACTATCATTCAGAAAATTCTGAAACCTTGTATTTCTATCCTATTATAATATAAAAAGAAGCCATTAGATTTTGGTGTAAATCGGATAACCGGAAATGGCACTTTACCTGAAGCTCATAATGAATTTTCTTCAAAAAATACCATTAAATGCCATTTTTTCGCATTTTATGTCTTATGAAAATTAAAGACTATTGAATTTTCTACAGGAATACATTAATACTTTTTCTATATATTTTACAGATAAATTTAAAAATATATTTTTTATTAGTCCCGAAGCCTAAAATAAACACAATTCCTTTGTTACACAGTTCATATTTCAAATGAATGCAACTGACAGTAAATGTCACTGTCAAAAAGCTAATCACTTCAAATTAATAATAGTAACATTTTAACAAGAAAATAGTAAATAAAGCAATAGTTTTCTGCAATGGAACAGTTTGCAGCGTTAGTAAATACGTAGGTATGTATTTAAATTAATAAAAATTAAATAGCGGGAGGTTTTGTGTTGGCCACATCAAATTTTTCTTTTAATAATTATTTCTACACTCTCTTTTTCGACACTTCAAATTTCGGTCTTCGTATTTTAGATCAAAAGTTTATAAATATTTTATTTATTTATTTCACTGTGGTATACCGTTATCATATTTATTCCATACATTTAATCATTAATCTTTTTACCCATACATTTGGCTTTTATTTACAATTTACACAATATTTTGTAATTAATAATTCAGCTTTATGATACGAGTATTTAAATAATTACCTTTTTTTAAATTTATTACATTGAAACCATACATTTTGACGTTGTATTTACTAAGAGGATGTTGCAAAACAAAAGTTTGAATACATAAATATTAATTTAAATACTATCATATGTGCACAATGTAGCTTTAAATACGATTAGAAGAGTTGCGCGCTAATGTAGTAACCCAATGTTCCACTGTTGCCAAGCGTACGGAGTTCAGAATGTCGCTGGAATAAAACTTCAGTATATACAGCGTATATACGCCGGACGACACTAGCGCCGCAAGTGGAATTTTTTTGAACTACAAAAAATATACATTTTCCATTCCGCTATCATTCTGACGTCCATAACAAATTTTGCTATACGATACTAGAGGCCCCCCTGATGTCAGAAAAAAATTTATAAGGCCATGTGCATATGACGTCCGGTATACGGACGTCTTATGCACAAGGACGTCACTTTGAATGTAGAAAATTACACAGGGGACGCCACAATGGTAGTGGGATGTAAATATATATATATATATATATATATATATATATATATATATATATATATATATATATACACTCAGATATGATAGTTTGAATTTTTAAGGAATGCCTAGCTGCCCGCATCGCTGGAAATAGGCGCCATCTTTTCAATATTATTTTTAAAACATAAAACATTAGAGCATTACAAACTTCATATCCTACTACATATTTTGGTTTATTACTTTGTTTTTAAAATAAATACACATTGGCTGAATTTATCATTACAATAAATAATACATCTCAGGTACGAAATTCTTATCAAGTTCTTATAAATTGCTAAAAAATAATAGCAACTCGATATAAATTTATCATTTTCAATATTCCAGGTTGAAATGACATAGCAAATATGAAAATAAATTATTTTATTTAATTGTACATATGATTAATGACTATGAATGATTGTTATTTAATCCATGTTTCTTTGAATTTGAATAATAAATTTAATGAAATGTGCAATAAAAGCATATTAAATTCTTGCCAACTACCTACTCTTTCATGGCACAAAAAAAAACTAATACATAATGTAATTACAATCATAAATCATATACGTACATACATAATCTTCTATTTTTTGTTCCGATTTAAAATCAATATTTTATATTAAAAAATAATTATTGTTTATGTAACAAGAAAATAAAGTGTTTTATTTCACGAACAGGACATTTAGACAGCACGATTCGTATTTTCACATCCGAATTTATGACAGATTTAAATAAATGTTTGACATATTTAATGAAATAACGTCAGAAAATCATTAGCTCTGTTCGATGAGAAGTGCTTGAAGTGCAGAGCAGAATAGTGCAGTGCAGTGTAGTGTACACTAGTTCAGTCTAATTCTTGTGGTTTCATAAAACACACTAGTGTATATTTGGGCAAGTTTGCTCAGTTGTGAGTAATCAAGCCAAGCGTAGCCAAAGGTGTAAAAGGTTAGGTTGTTTATAAACACAGTCATGTCATAAAGCTGCAAAGAAGTGACTGCAGAAATGTCTGTTTTAAAGAGCATAATGTTTGAACTAATAAACGATTCTGACGAAGATCAATCATCACTTGATTCTTCATCAGATTCAGAGACAGATATATTAATTAATTCTTTATATAACAAAACAAAGAGAATATAGTATATCTGAATCCATTATTTTATTTTCTCAATGTGTAAAATTTTAGGTTAATAAACAGATGTGTAGATAGGATAGAATTAAAATGTCTACCGAACAACATTTAGTTACCCCCACTCCTACTCTGCACTTTCTACACTACCTCGCGAGTCAGGTCAGAAATGTGAGCACTAGTTCTTAAAATTTTTGTCGTCGAACAGCCTGCCAGAAGCTGCCCGTTTCTCATAAAACATGTTAGTGTAAGAAAGTTAACACTAGGGCGGCCTAGTACATGTCATCGAACAAAGCTATTATTTGACTATTTCGTAAAGTTAAATTATGATTAAGATGATGTCTAAAAATGATTACGACGTAACGAGTACAAGAATGAAAAATGAAATACAAGACTTTTTTCATTTTTTACTTCTTTAACCGTAACCCGTAATAACAAAGAATACTTTGTACATTGAAATTGATTAAATAAAGTTGCTTTCATAACAATCTAAGAAAAAAAAATTTATTAATTTAGCAATGCGTTTTCTGTTTCTTTTCAAGTTTGTTTTCTCTATAAATAAAACAACCTGTACAGTTCTTCATTAATACTATTGCTTCTGGGTCTCATCGGACAATAAAATTTTGAAATTTAATATTTATTTATAACTACAATATAACCCATATCATCATTGAGTATAATACACAAATAAAAAAAATCAAAATGTATAGAATACCGTGAAAAATATATCAAATTATTATTTGAATGACTAAAATTTCTATGACTTTTTCCTTGACTGTTATTACGCAGTCAGGAAGATCTTTTACGAGGATAGAGGAGTGGTAGGTATATTGTAAGAAACTAATATAGTCACTAAGCGCAGATTTTTTGTGACAAATCACTGGCTGCTACAATAAATAACCCAGTGGAATTTAGAAACGAAGCGGTCAGTCAAAGCGACGCAGGACTCACATACCTGTTGATGTTCCTCTCACTCGACCAACGGCCATCCTGATTCAACCGTGTAGGTCCGAACTTCCAAAAAATACGTCGGCATAAAACAAATAGATCATAGATATATAGTTAAGTTATTCTTTCCTTCTTTCTGGCGTTCACCGCGTGGTTTAGTGAGCTCTTTAGTAGTTCCGACCAATTAGCGCGTCACAAGCCCTAACACCAGGACCGTAGCCAGTCAAGGATTCAACATTACTATCATTATAATATTACCTCTGTTTGTATAATGGTGCATTATATTTTGTCCCACAATAATGGTCATATTAGTAATTATCTAACAAACCCAAAACAGAAACATTTATTGATGAGAATTGCACATTTTAATTATAATTATAACAAAAATTCAATTAATATCTAAAAATTAATTTTTAATGGTTCGACAATGGCTTCATGTTTTAATTTCTCAATCTGTAGATCGTTTTAACAATAATTGAAAAGCAGCATTTCGAGAATCACTTGTCGGATTTGCTCGAAAACAGTTGACAATGACAATTATTATTAACGTCATCAGGCCGATATGAGGCAAATAACGGATGCGGCTGAGATTTATAATCGTTCGTTATTGCATATCGGCCGTGTGGGGTTCAAGATTTTTCGTAATAACATAAAATTTAACATTTAGGATAGGAATAATAAAATAATAATAAAATTCTTCTCTTTCTGTCATACTGAAGAACTTTTTTGTTGATTTATAAATTCTCCAATGATCCAAACTTCCTTCTCACAAAATAAAATGACAATTATGACAATCGTTCTTTAATATACTATTTTTTCACAGGTCTATTAAAATTAGTTTAGCCTACTTTATTAAAGGGATCTATGAAAATGTTGCTAAACAAAAGCAATAACACCACGTAAACATTTCCAACCCGTGGGGTGGAGGCGTGATGTTTTACTTCCAACCCAAGTAATTGTCATTACAGTTAGGAATGACGTATTTCCTAACCTCTAAAAAAGGTTACGAATCGACATATTACTATGATCATTGTGAATAAAATATTACATTCGAGGTAGGCGCCAAGGGCTTATGTATATTACCGAGAGGCGAAACCTCGAGGTGAGATACAGCGCGAAGTAATGAAACTCCCACCGGGGTATGTATAGGTATACTATTTTATTCACAATCATCCGCTTTTTAAATAATTAATTTTCAAAATATATTTTATTAATATTTGTGTGTGTGTGTGTGTGTGTGTGTAAAATAACAAAAAAATATTAGTTCAAATTCTGCAAATAACTTTCAAGTAAGAAACTATATGAAATTCCGAAGTGTTCTACTATGTAACACTTTTTCCTTTTTCAATAGATAATAGGCCGTGATGATATATTTTTTTATTTAATTTATTGTTTACACTCAATTAGTATTCCTAAACTTACTTTTGTCTTAATAGAATTAATTTATTGCTTAAATAAATAAAAAATATTTGTCTTGTAAGTTAAGAAATACCTGATGTGGGCACCACATGACTTCCTTGTACGCCTGTTAAACTTATTATGTTAATAATTAAATTAATAATTAAAAAAAAAATAAAAATAAATTATAACAGACCCAATCATAAAATTGCACGTATTTGACATAATTTGACATTGATATTAAATTCTTTATTATTTTGTTACTTTTTGTCCTAATCCATATCAAACTTAATTACAAAAACAAAAAAGTACATGATTTTTAAATTTACTTATATCGCTTATGAAAAGAGCTAAGTTAATCAAACTTAATGTGTTAGACGCAGAATTCAATACTTTTATTTAAAGTATCACTTCCGGTTAGACCATTTTAACCAAAATCCATTACGTTATTCCCATTGATATAAAAGTTTTTTAAACCAAATTTGAAAAGTTTTGGATTATATTTAATATAGTTTTTCATTAAAATCTATTATAGGCTTCAAGTAAAGTACCACTTCCGGTTAGACCATTTTAACTAAAATCTATTATGTTGTTTTCATTGATATAAAAGTCTTACATACCAAATTTGAAAAGTTTTGGATTGTATTTTAATATAGTTTTTCATTCAAATCTATTATAGGCTTCAAATAAAGTACCACTTCCGGAAGTTATGTAATAAGCAAAAAGAGTGGTGCACAACTAGATATCATAACAGTCCTAAATACAATATTTTTTTAACTTTCTACGGCTTACCATTTTTCAGTTATGCGAGATACGTACAGACGTCACGACGAAATTAGTCAAAATGGATTCAGGGATGGTCAAAATGGATATTTCATTTCCGTTGAAATCTGGAAACCGAAATTTTTCGCGATTACAATACTTCCTTTACTTCGTACAAGGAAGTAAAAAAGGATGTTAGGCCAATTAATTCTTTTGGCGCAGGGCTCGTATATAATTGCCCCTGTAATTTATAAAATTGTTTGTACTTTTTTACTTTTTATATCTTCTAATATTACGATATCAAATATGATATAGTTGAAGATATGGCATCATAAAGTAGAATTCTTCATTCTTCCATTGTAAGTTGAAGTAATATGAGACGATGACTATAGATGCGTTGAAAAGATCATATGACTTACGCGGGACCCGAACCTAGAATCCTTGAGTCTCGAAGCGGAATCGCTGCCACCCACACTACCGGGGTCGGCTGTAGTAATATAATTATGTTTATTATCAAATAAAAACTTTTATTGTTATGTATTAATCAAATGATATTTGCATTTAATGTATAATTTATAATATAATTTATAGTTAGGTATGTTTATTCCTTTGATATATGGCGAAACCTTTTCAAATGAAAACAAATTATTTCTTCACAATTTTTCAGTAATATTCAATTATTATTCATATATAGTGTATGTTCAGTAACACAACATTCGCAAATTATTATTAATTAAATTCATTTAAACCCGTTAATTGTTTTATAAAATGGTATTGTAGATACGTATGGCCTATGTACATCCTTCAGTTTATTTTAAATTTAAATCATCATACGTTTTTTATTCAGTGGACACTCTTAATGTTAAGTTGAAATACGGTATAAAGTTATTTTAGTAAAACGTGCTCTGTTCACGCAATTTTAAAATTGTACATTCCTATTTTTACGATCAAAGATCAAAGTACGTTTTTAAAACCAAAATGCTGAGGACTACAACATAACTTAGATACAAAACTAGCACTAATCCCCAAATATGAAATTATCACAGTATTAGATAGATTACTTCACTAGTGGCGATGTGCATTCTTTCTTAATGATTTCATATTTTTACTTTTACTTCAAAAATTATTATACCTACTCATTCTATCTTTTAACCAGAATACGACTTGTTCATTATAACGTATACAGGTGATCAGCGAAAGTCGGGCACCAAGAATATTTCGTTTATTTTGAAAGACGCAAAAAAATGTTAATAAGCAAAATTTAGCTAGACAAAGAGGATCATAAGCTGATCGTAGTAATAATTTTATGTCACTTCTAGTTTTAACGAAAATGGGTACAACTTTAGTTCTAGCACAGTTTTACTTCAAATATTTTAAAAAGGCGACCATTTATTTTCTTAATAAAATAGCAAGTTATGATAATGTTTTCTTTAAAACGAAAATATTTACCTACATTAGTTGTAATTAATGTGCCAGTAGCAATAATTTTTTTGTTAGGTAGATAATGAAGACATAGTTGATATGGTTTTAAGTTTTAATATTCGGATAATCTCAAAGAAATTCTATTAGCGCCCTTCAAATTTACGCAGATGCAGAGAGGTATCCTCACTTTTGTTTTACAATAGTAAAATTATTTTCATAATTTGCTGTGTTTTATTTTTATGGAATTTTATTAATATATATTTTGAAAATAAATCGTTGCCATTTTGAAATGGTTGCAGTAAAACTATGATATTTTGGTTTCGTTGTGAAGGTAATTTTATGTATATTCTGAAAAAAAAAATAACGATTCCCTATGCTAGATTTAAAGTTGTACTCATTTCCGCTAAAACCGGAAGTGATACAACATTCTTACTACAATAATTTTTGTCTAGTTAAACTTTGATTATTATCATGTTTCGTATCTTTTAAAATAAACAAAATATTCTTGATGCTGGACTTTCGCCGATCACCCTGTACCTATACCACAGCTATGTCGATCCACTGAAAGGTTACAATATTTTGTAATATTGTAATTGTTTATCATTTTATTTATTTATTTTTAATAATGAAACTTCTGTAATACTATTTGTTATTGTTCTATATTTAGTTTATATTATTTCCAATAAAAAATGATAATGAATCATTAACTTGTCCTAAAAAAATATTTTATATTAAGTATCTATTTACTTCAATATTGAACTAAAACATATTTTCCCAACAAACAACATTTTTATTTGCATATTTTGTGATTTGTTAAAAATACATAATATATTTTTCTAATTTTAACTTTTATGTATCGATTTTTTAATGAGAATCAGAGAATCTATCAAAGTTTATTACATATAATTCATATTCAACTAATTAAAGTTTGATAAATCACACTATTCTAAAACTAGGATCGTTATTCTACTCGTACAGTGCTAGAAAGTATAACTAAATGATTTTTTTTTTGTAATATGAAAAAATCCTTTCTTTATCTTTTTCACTGTAGGATAATAAGAACATCGAGCCCCTCGATATACAAGTACAGTAAAATTTTTGAAAGATGTCCGATCAAGGCCATCTACGAATTGCACCTATGAATTAAGATTTTATGCTGTCAAATTTAATAGTGTCGTTTACATAGTTTTTATGAGGTACACAAGATATTATGTACCCTCATAAAAACTAAGTAAAAGACACTACTAAATTTGACAGCACAAAATCTTAATTCATAGATACAATTCGTAGATGGCCTTGATCGGACTTCTTTCAAAAATTTTACTATACACATTTTTTTTTGCTGAATACGAGAACCCCAACTGATTCCTGCTGTAAAGTCTATTTGGATATGTTAATTGAATACTGGAATACAGGCCTTATCATCATTTCATTTCGCATTGTAACAAGTGAAAAGTTATTTATTATTTTTTTCACATTTCATATAATAATAAATATACTAGGTATATATGTATACTCAAAATCATTTAATAAAGTAGTACATTAATGTATAGCAACGATTATTACATAACAATTATTAAACACAACTGTTTTTACTTTTCTTTCAAAAAAGGACATTTAATATGAAAAATTATTTATTTTTATCTACAACGTCTTAAACATTCAGGGCACACAGGCACGGCAACACGCACTTTTCAGGCCAAAAATTAACACCACTTTCATTAGCAAAAAGTCCTCAGGTGCTTCAATTAAAAACTTCTTAACATTAAACCATTAAAATAAAATAAATATCCACATTTTCATTTATTTGCAACGTACTTTTAATCACGGAATACGTCAATTACAGACTTGAAAAGCCTTTAGACTGATGCTCAAATTTTTTCCTTCTCCCCACTACGCCCGTTGCTCTGTGGTATTGTCGCTTCTTCATAACATCATTTTCAACATGACCAATAGAATTGGCTACAGTGTAAAAATCTTCAGTTCATTTAATTGCCGGCAAAATGCGAAAAAATAGTATAGGCAACATATTTAGAAAAGTGATTTTAGTTCACTCGTATGGCATTAAGTTACTCGTTATGTTCGTTCTTAAACAGCCATACTCGTTCATTAAAACAACACTTTTCTACACTTCTTAACTAATATACTATTATATAATACTAGCGGAACCCAGCGAACATTATTTCGCCCTAACCGACATACACGAACGATATTTGTTGTTTGCCCATTCCGTCTATAAACAAATAAATATGATGGTTTTCCAACATGTTTAGAAGCAACATATAATTGCCCAACATGAATTTTTTAAATCCAGTTCTCATAGATTGTTCCTGTGCTTTATTTATGTTTATAATCACAAAATGCTCAGTTGTTTGTTCTCAATCAGTCGACTGGTTTGTCAGTGATCCTGCTATGACATACAAACGCACCAAGGATTGATTTTATATATTAAGATTAATCACTTTATATGTTTAATTTGAATAACTAAAAGTGTTAACAATGCGTAGGCTTTCACGGCCAGTGTTAATACATTAATAATATAACAATTTTTTCCTGGTTTCGCCGTTCATGCTGCAAGCTTCTTCAGTATAACTGAATTGATTCTCCGCCCTTCGATGCTGTCCTGTGTGGATTGCGCATTCACCCGCGTATTTCCTGCTTCATTGACCATGACTGATTGTTTTAGTATCCCTTTCCATGATTGGCTGAGATAGTATCGTTCGTCTCTGTTTATTGTATTATTAATCTCTATGTCAATAGCTTCTCTTATCAATCTTTTGTTGTAATTTTTTGTTTGTTATTACATCAACATGTTTGAATTCAATTTTGTGTCCGGTTTCTTGTACATGTTCAGCTACTGCTGATTGTTCTATCGCCGTGTGTCTCGTTCATGTTCTTTTACTCTTTCTTCAATCGTTCGACCTGCCTGCCCGATATAACTTTGCCCACATTCACATGTTATTGTATAGAAACTCTCTATCTTTGTTTTTGGGATTTTATCCTTCGTAAAAGCAAGTAGCTGTTAAACTGACTTGCATGTCCCATAACTCACTTGTATTTACGCTTATGCTTTTTTGAGTATTCAACCATTTTTTCCGTGATACCTGCTATAAAGAGTAATCAAGCGTATCATCTAGTTGATTCGGCTTCCCTTGGTCGTGTGTTTTCTGCTGACTCTTCTTATGTCTGCATCACTGCATACATTTTTCTTTAGTGTTTGTATAACATTCGTTTTTCACTTGCTAGGTGTTCTGCGTTACTAATAATCTCTGGCCTTGTGTAGTATCGTATGGATTAGGCCAATTTTCTGCCTTGGATGATGGTAAGTACTGTCATGTAAATATCTGACAGTGTCAGTTTTCTTCATATAGAAATACTGTAGCTTTATTATGTCTGTACGTCTGTAAAATAAATCCAAGAATGGCAAACATCCTTCCTCTTCTGTATCTATTGAAAGCTGGATTAAGCTGTGTTGACTGTTTATCTATATATGCTCAAAAAAATTCCTGTAGTCTCCATATATTTTAGTAAGTTTCGACGTAATATCTTTTTTCACCAACGTACCGGTAGAAAATACTATGCCTATACTTGAGGACCTTGGAGTACAAATCGAACAAGTGAAATTTTGTCTATCCACGACTTATTTTCTATATAATGGAAATTACTACTAGCAGAAGAATGGAGCTGCAATGGGTAGTTCTTTGCCACCAGTAATAGCCAACCTGTTATGCGTATTACGTCAGGAAAGTGTCTTCTAAGGACTCACAAGTTTCCAGTACAAGCCGATCACTTTCCTGACATAACGTAATATGTAACACGTCCTGAAGCCATATTGCAATTAAATTAAAATAAATTGGAAGAGATATAAAATACATAACCTCACTTAAAATGAATAGTTGGCTACGACACCTTACGACTCTTGCGACTATTGTAGAAAGCAATGTCGGGTGCTGCTAACGTCAAACGACTTGCGACAAGCGACAACCGACAAACAACTCAATTCTCAATTGTTTGTAGTTATGCAAAAGAGAATCATCCCACAATGAAGCACAAATTGAGTTTGGGTCAAATTTGGATGGTTAAATGTCCATTTTATGTTGTGGAAAATAGAACCAAGCCACAACTGTTACATGTTAATAGAAAATCGTACTGAACCAAACCACAATCTTAAAATGAATATATATAGTTTTACAAAACAGAACCAGATAGCTTGGTTCTTTTTTGCAAAATTAGGAATTAATGTTGTGAGGGATGGTTCCTTTTAGTATCCAGTGATACTCTGTGTAAGTAGTTTATCAGTATACATTCTGGTTTTAGAATGGTAAACGTGTTATTGTGATTTTTTTCAGTATTTTTATTGCTAATATATTGTTTTGATTCAGATCTAGTGATGTGCCGCCAAAAAATTTCCGTCGGGAATTCGTTTTTCCCCGGAAATTCCTTCAGTAACGATTTGCGGGAAGAAATTTTGTTACGTATTTTCCCAGACGAAGGCCTATCCCATGAAATGGACTATACCTATACGCACAGTACTGATTCTTCTGATTCTGATGTCTAATTACATATTTGTTTACATTTTAAATGATTTGTTCTTGTATTACCAATGTACACTTTTTCGATATTAATAAATTCCCCCCTTCCCCTCTCCCCACACGGGAAATTTCTCAAAAAAAAAATTCCCGTAACTTTAAATTTCGGGAATTGACCCATCTCTATTCAGATCATACAACTTTTAATAATTATTCTTCAACGACTGGGGATGTACATCTGAATCTCCGTTCTTGTTCTATAGGTATATGCGTATATGGTTAAAATTAAATGCGTTAATTTTGAGAAATTAATTGAAAAATATTCTACGAGTACATTGATTTAGATCAAGCACCCATTATTTATTCACCGCCTCCTAGTTCGAGTTCTGAACTTTTGAAATTTATTGATGTTCTTTAACGGATTCTGATATCTAAACTAAATAATATAAAACCTATTTATCTTATACCAAATGATTGTCTTTCGTTTCATAATGAATTGTTTGCTGATAAGGACGAAGTAGATGGTATTGACTGATTTGGAGTTACAATCGATTTTACTATAGAAGATGAGTAATATGTTTCAATTACTTAGAGTTTGTAATAATTATACTATATACTATATATTGTATTTCACTTGTTTATGAATATTGTTCATATTTTTATAGAATAAAGATTATTTTTCAAATAAAGTATATGGAACCCAAATTTACTTTTGTTTTTGGCCTTATATTGTTTTTTTCTTCAAAATTTACTGATGAAATTCTAAAATTCTTTATGTGGACAGAAAGCCGTGATATTTAGACATTCGAACAACATAACTGTATAAACTGCAAAAATACCTGTAATTGTATAAATCAGTCTCAAGCTTTAAACTAAAAACGTAATTTACTCAAAACTCACTTGTTGTGGGTTGTTTCCTATTTGCATAACTACGTCCAATTGTAGAACAGTAGTGGTAACACGCACTTTAGAATTCTATCAAAAGAGGCATTTGTTTTCGCTTTTCGCCATGAAGCGAAAATTTGGTAGCATGCGTGTCTCAAAATATTCGCCTGCAAGCGTACGAGTCGAGGCGAAAGTGTCAAAGTAACGTCATTATTTTGCCACAATTCTATTCAAAGCCAATTTGCATATAATTTATACATTTATTATATGCAACTGTCGTAATATTTTTTATTTTAATAGTACAAAATCCAATCATTTCCGAATCAAAAAATGAATATAGAATTCTAAAGTGCATGCTACCAAGATTTGTAAAAGTAAAATCGTATTCGCCTGCTTTCTATGATATAGAATTCTAAAGTACGTGCTCTCACTAGGGCCGTAAAGGGATCGTCTGCCCGACATATCTATTGCATTGTACCGGTTATTGCCTTCCATGATTACTCTTGCTCGGTAATAGCAATACACTCCCTATCTTGATTGATGTAATTTCTCTCATCTTCGTAATTTTCATTTTCGCTAAATCACTCATACACAATATTTCACTCCCCCTAAATCCCATCCTGCCCTCGTCTATTAAGGTGAGTGTGCAGTCCACCCACTCCAGTTCCAATCTCTCTTCCAATTTCTGTTAGGTTGCGGCATCGTACTTGGACACACAGAGCTGAAGGTAATGACACGTTGGGGGCCGGATGTGGTCGGAGGGCCCCAGCAGGGCTGCGCCCCAGCCCGCCCAGGTCGAGCCCTGTGTGTGAGCCGCCGCCCCACACCACGCTAACAAGCTCACGATTAAGATGTGCGCATATGAAAACGAGATTGAGGTAAGCTTAACTTAGATGAGAGATAACTACGTACTCCTAACATAACTGTAACTGAAGTAATGACGGAGGTGGAGCTGGATGAGATATATTTTCCATAAAAATTAACAATTTCATTATTCAAGGGATCCCCAGACTAATCTGCACAATAATAGGTAATTATTGTACAAAAGTTTTGATACTTTGGATTTTGGATACATTGGACAATTGGACGTTTGTATAATAAATTTCTCAAACCAAACTTTATTACACAATATTTGAAGGAGCATTATTTTTCAGCACGCCAAAATTGGGATAATACACGATAAAATTAATATATTTATCGCCTGGAAAATATAATTCACGACAAATATTTTAAATAACGACATAAAATGTAAGTGAACTACATATTCATTCTGACGGAAAAAAATTAAGTGAACGACAAAATATTGGTTCTAATAAAAAAATTTTAAACCAATTTTGTCGTAGCATTATAATATTCCCCTATTTGAAGCACCCATTATTGGTTTGTTTGTATTGTAAGTTTTAATGAACTATGTAGGTACAAATATGTCATCATCATTACCGATATACATATGTGTACATAGTGTACAAAGCAGATTGACACCCCCGGCAATGGATAACATGCCATGATATATTTTTTATACAGGGTGTTAAAAAATAAGTGTCTCAAATTATTAGGGCATATAGTACTAACCAAAATGAGTAAAAAAAGTTTAATCAACATGCGTCCGATCTTCAACTGTTTTCGAGAAAGAGGCCATTTTGTATTAGAATCAAAGAAAAACAGACTAAGATAGTGGTTGAACAAAATTTTGTTTATGCCAGTAAATAGACTATAAAAGAACAATAACATATATGAAACATTGGCTAAGGGCACCTTAGTACAATTATTCGATTTTTTGTGAAAAACAAAAACACATCTAAGATGACCTCTGAAAGGTAAACAAAATGTCTCATTTAATCAAAGTCGTAACTCTTACAGTTTTCGATATAGCAGGGGTAAACACCGAAAAAACTCATTTTTCATTTCCTTTTATCTCGGGAACTATTGAAGATCGGACCCATGTTGATTAAACTTTTTTTACTCATTTTGGTCAGTACTATATGCCCTCAATTTGGGACATTTAATTTTTAACACCCTGTATATATTTATATAATGTGGGAATTTCAAAACATGACTGCGTATGCTGTTAGAGAATATGATTATTATTGGACAATATTAATGCAAAATAAAACTAAACGTCTAGGGGCCGTTTTAGAACTTGTATCATATCTTCCAAATATGCATGCTAAACAAATTCAGTAACATAGGCAGGCGTTGAAAACACTCGATCACCAAATTTAAAAAAAAAATTAACAATAATGCAAAAATTTATTTTACAAAATTTTATGTGCAGTACTTTGCACTAAAATTAAATAGAAAGCGTTTTAAATAATATTTTATGGAACTAGTGTAAAAAGCAAACTGTTTCTCACGAACTGTGACTGTTAGAATTCCAATAGTAGGTGACACCGAATGATATAATTATAGACCAAAGAAAAAAGTAAACTAAACATTCTCTGCAACCTCACTTTTAAGATTTTATCTACTCATACACTACAGTATTTATTTCTAACCTAACCTAACTAATAATGATGTTTCAGTTTTTCTAACACAAAATATATTACTGTTGTTATAACTGCTGATAAACATATAGAAATCGTTTTAAGGTCTTCAAAAACCAATTTTATCACTTTCACGATGATGTCTGTATGTATGTCTGTATGTACGTATGTATGTATATGTGCGGATTTTGGCAACGCTATAACTCAAAAACTATCATTCAGAAAATTCTGAAATCGGTTAATCGAAAATGGCACTTTACTTGAAGCTCATAATGGGTTTTCATCAAAAAATACCATGTAATTATGAAAATTAAAGATGATTGAATTTTCTAGAGATTACATTAATACTTTTTCTATATATTTTACAGATAATTTTGAAAAATAATCTTTTCTATAAATCCCGGAGCCTATGTTTTAAAGATAAATACAATTCCTTTGTTACACAGTTCATATTTCAAATGTACATATGTAACTGAGAGATGAATGTCACTGCAAAAAACTAATCATTTCAAAATAATAATGGCGACCTTTTAAAAAGAATATAGTAAAAAAACAATAGTTATATGCAAAGAAACTTAATATAGTTTGCAGCATTAGTAAATATGTAGGTATGTATTTAAATTAATAAAAAATAAATAGCGGGAGGTTGACAACATCAAATTTTTTATTATACATGTGACTAAAAATAAGTAAGTACGCGTATATTATCTTGTATAATTGGTATGAACTCACCGAAGGTTTATATTTTTAATAAATTTCATGAGAATTTTTACTGTTAAAGATAGGCATGGAATGCAATAAATTTAAAATGCGCTACATAGTTCTTTACCGGACTAGCAATTACCTGGAGAGATTTCTAGTTTTACGGTGTGAAAATAACGAAGAGTTTTAGTTAGAAGTAGAGTAGTGATTTAAGTGTAGCCTCAAGTTCTTGAAATTGCCTGTTACAGGTTCGGTCGATAGTTGAGTTGGTATAGGTGCGGCCGAATGTGTCAGTTGCCGATAACAAGAGAATTCAGCAATCGTTTGTGGCCTGACAACGCATTTTAAAGTTCTGACTTGGTGGTCATCACAGGCCACCTCTCATTAGATACAGTCCATAACAGAAATAGGATTTTCCAATTTTAACTCCAACGCAAACAAATTGTTCTTTCATGATTCAAGCATTTTATTATATTTCACCTCGACGATTTATCACATGATAAAAGATAAATGTATGCTTCTATTAAAATAACTATACATAACCAATATATACCCAAATCGGTCAAGCAGCCGATGCGCGTCATTAATAAAAATTTAATAAAAGTAACTAGATGTGTGACGTCATATACTGGTACGTTTACATATGTTTTAAAATCTTTATGAATTATTGAACTTGAGCGATAATCGACTGGGGAATGGATGAAGGTTCCCGAAGGAAAAATAATCGGACAAGCAGTCTGCGGTAAGAGTATTTATTTCAAGCCGATGTTTCGACTAACAGGCCTATTCTACTAAAAAAATGTATAACGATATCGTTACTGAACGACTGTCGCTAAGCATTTGCTTAAACGATTTTAATAACGACAAATGCTAAAAACCTATTCTACTAATCACATCGTTATAAATTATCGTTATCAGGATTATAACGATAATATCTAACTTCATGTATATTTTGACAGAATACATTTTCATATGTTTTTCAATTTAAATTTGACATATCGTTTCATTGTTTGTTTACTTAATTGAATTTGACAATGGATATAAAGAAAAGGGCTTCGAGGACAACTCAAAGACAGTATGAAATAAATGATAAAAAAGAGAGTATATATTGAGTCATATTGAAATACATATATGTTGAAGAACTGGAAAATAATAGTTAATAGTTCATTAAGAATTAATAAATTGTCCACTGAAGAACTGGAAGAAATATGGAGAAGACATACAAGTCATTTAAATTCTGTGGGAGCGGGTAAAAGGATCTGATGTATCACGCAGAGTACGATTATATAATCTGACATTCCTATACAAATATATAAATTTTAAATACATAGATAGTAGATAGTGCATCTATATTATATTATGTATCAATATATTAAATAATATTATCTAAATTTAAATTTTTAAATATATTTCTGAAATATAAATAAAATGTTAAAAAGTATAATTAATAAAATTGTACAGAAGTGAATAAATACTCATCTTTGCAGAATCTCTTGCTCAGCTACAATTAATAAAATATCTTCTTCAGCCATTTTTACTTTTGTTCTCAAAATATGTCAAACTTTACGACTTCAACGATGCATATGAACTTGTCGTTATTAAACAATATGAAATAACGATATGTAACGATTCGTAACGAGAAATAAATTAGCAGAATAGGGTTTTGGCAAAAATCGTTATCATAACGACTTATTGCCTGGTAACGAGTCATAACGATACATAATTTTTTTAGTAGAATAGGCCTGTTAGACATTAGTCTTCTTAATGGCAATAAATGGTCTAATAACATAAGTTTTTTCGCAACCATCCATAAGGAACAATTAAAATAATCACAGAGTTGATTGTCGTCATGGATAAAAACATAAATAAATAAATAACTGTTAAAAACGATGAAAAGTCAGTAATAATAAAAAAAATAAATAAATAAGAACTGACGTAAAATTTTATTTTATTCTGACAAATTTGACATCAGTTCTTATTTATTTATTTTTTTATTATTACTGACTTTTCATCGTTTTTAATAGTTATTTATTTATTTATTTATGTTTTTATCCATGACGATAATCAACTCTGTGATTATTTTAATTGTTCCTTATGGATGGTTGCTAAAAAACTTATGTTATTAGACCATTTCTTGCATTAAAGAAGACTAATGTCTTAGTCGAAACGTCGGCTTGAAATAAATACTCTTACCGCAGACTGCTTGTCCGATTATTTTTCCTTCGGGGACCTTCATTTATGAATTATGCAGATTGCATACAATCTTATTTCAAATTATTATAGAACTACAATAACTTAAGGCATATTTATAAATAATGAAGTAAAGCAAGCGGTAACGCAGTTACAGTAAGGTAACGAAAACATGAGCGCATGGTAATCCTATATGCTGATTTACAATCAAAAGTAACGCAAAAGATGACCAACTCTTATCTTTCTACCTACTGCTGTACCGCTAGAGTTTCAGTTTTACTATAAAAATCTGAATTATCGACACGTTCATGAACTGTCACATCAACAAAATAAATACTATATTTTCGTCACTGTCCATTTCTATATAAATTATATTATAATACTAACCTTGTGTCTTGTGTATGTCATACAAAAGACAACAATTCTTCTGATTCATTAGAAGTGCTGTCTTTGGCGTTTATTATAAATCACAGATTTTGTGTTTGCGTTAACGATCACGTTGCGTCGTTGCGTTGCGTTTAACGTTACTTTGTTATAAATTAGCCTTTGCAACGCACAAAATTGTTTCTAACACGATGCAAATATTTTTCAAATTTTCAAATAATAATTTTGACAGTATAAACATACAAATTATTACGAATAAATATGAAGATGTACAAGTAAAATTTTTTAAAGAAGTCCGATCAAGGCCATCTTCGAATTGTATCTATGAATTAAGATTTTGTGCTGTCAAATTTAGTAGTGTCTTTTACTTAGATTTTATGAGGGTACATAATATCTTGTGTACCTCATAAAAACTATGTAAACGACACTACTAAATTTGACAGCATAAAATCTTAATTCATAGATGCAATTCGTAGATGGCCTTGATCGGATTTCTTTCAAAAATTTTACTGTACCTACATTATTTATATATTATTCCTGCCATATACGATAAGTAATGAACTCAACTATTCATTTTAATAATAATTATATTAGGCCATACACTTTTTGATGGTTAAAAATAATTGAAATTTTATTTCATTTTTCACTATTAGTGATTTTAATGCATTAAAGTTTTTACACTAAGTGATAACGTGCATCGGCTGCTTAACTGATTTAGGTATACAATGTTTTTCTATAATAATTAATATGGAGTTAGATTAAGATAAATATGAATTGACTGAAGTCTCATAATTTACTAGTTTTCAACACCAGTCGCTTGTTTGCAATCAGATTTTGATAAATATCACATAACATCGTAAACCTTTATACATTACATAGAATTCTTTTAAACATTTTAGTTGATAGTATTATTAAGTTTTAGGTTACAGTCTTCCTGTTCCTATATTATTATTGCTATTATATTGCTTTGAGAAATGAGATATCGTTAGTTCAAACTTTTTCCAGCAGCCAATATTAACTCTTTCCGAGTAGCCAACATGTCTAGTGTTGCGATCGACCTCATGCACTAGTCGTCTAATCTAAAAGAACCTTTGTGATCAACCAAAACAAAATTAAATTGACTGTTTTTATTTTTTACAAAAATAGATAGAAAATAATGTTTAGGACAAATATTGTAGTAGATAGTTTAAGGATTTTATAAATATTTTACTTTCGAAAATCGATGGAGTGTTTATCAAAAAATCTTGTTTTAAAATTTTGTCATTTGAAAAAGTAAAAAATAATTGTAAATGCCAAATGTTTTAGAGAGCCGAAAGGTCCTTAAAATAAGGGAGTTCGAAAATCAAAAGAACTCCAATAACCACGAACCGAGGCACCAAATCAAAAATTTGAACTAAGAAAAGTTTGAGTTTTAATGAGTTCTAACTACCATTTTCGCGTGTAACGACTTAGTATTAACATCCTATAAATATATGCCGGGTGTCTACTAGAAATCCGTAATATAGGGAATACAATTTTATTTTTTTCTATTAATTTTAGAGAAAGTAGTAAATAAAAAAGTTGTTCAGAATTAAAAACTACACAATGTGAGACTAAAATTAATGACAATTTCATTTTATTTTACGAAAAGACGCAAATTAAAATTTGCAATTTGCAGCAAATTTTAGAATGCCATTGAATTACTGATGTTTTATTTGTTTTTATTATGCCCATATTCACCAACATCAAATAAATCTTTGAATAGCTTATTCATTGAATAAGAGAAAAATATCGCATCAAAATGTGACAGCTAGAATAAATACCTTCATTTATGTTATGGTATCGATGTGATATTTTTCTCTTATTCAATGAATAAGCTATTCGAAGATTTATTTGATGTTGGTGAATACAGGCATTAGACATTTAACTTTTGAAATTATTATTATTATTATTATTATTATTAATTTTGAGTGTTATAATAATATACCACTCAAGAATCATTTTGTACTTTCTTTTTGTGTCTAATTTTACTTTTAATAATTATGTAAAATTATTTATTGACAAAAGTTGAATTATGAGATCTGTCAAATAAAAAAATTAAACGTCAGTCATTGGCAGTCAATGGCACTATGGCATCTATCAATAAAATGTCAATTGTTCTTTGTTTAATGTTAGTTTCTGTTGTTTCCATAGCAACAAAGATATATGTGTATTAAAATATGAAATAAAATATTTAAATTTCAACTTGAAATAACTCTTTTGTTTTTAATTTTAGAGGCATAGTGATAATGAACTTTTATATTCAGATAATAAAAATATTTTAAATGGTACCATTTTCAATATGGCATTCCATTTAAAAAAATGTTATTTTGTTGAATAAGTCGCGTATTTGATGTTCAATTGTTTTGTATTTTCCACCGTTAAATTTGTCGTATAATATCGCCCAACTTTGTCCATTTAATCGTCTTTCTATCTCTTCAAATAAGAAAGTTAGCAATGGTGGCCCGCTTACAGCAGACACACTGTACACTAGTTTGATATGAATATCGTACTTGCACAATACTCGTATATGTACATAGTTATATAATAAGCACGATTTAAGGTTCCTAGAATCCGATTATAACATTTTTAAAATGATGTCTGTGTGTGTGTGTGGATGTGTGTATGTGTGTGTGTATGTGTGTCTGGATGTTAGAGGGACGATTCCTCAAAAACTATAAGACTTAAAAAATATTTAACTGCAGTTTCCTCAATCTGATATTCCTGGGAAGAGCTGAAAAGGTTTTGGTAACAATTAGACAACCGGAAGTAGTAGTTTCTTAGAAAAAAATTTCTAAATATAATTTTTGGAAATTTTTGTTATTACAAATATTGAAGAAGATTTAGAGATAACGACACTATAATATATAGAATATTCTAATCGCAGAGGCCAAGGCACTAAGGAAACCACTTGACAAATTCAAATGTTTATAACATAGTTTGTAAATGACATATGTCAGTGTCAAAAATCAACAGTTTTAGTGACATTCTGATAGTTTTTTCCTGGGAAGTATATTTAATCTTGCCTATTATTTTATTAATGAAATATTTGAAATTATAGGTAAAATGCATATATCCATCAGAAATACCACCAATCTAGTTAATGAATTGGAAGAATCTCTCACATTTAGTAACTTCCTCATACAATGAAAAGTAGATAGAATTATATGTGTGCAGAAGACATGTTAAATACAATAAAAAACAATATTTGGGTAAAGTTCTGCAATTTTTTGTTACAAATCGACGGTTCGATAGCGAACTGCAATACTATACTTATATAGCATTATATGGAAATGGCGAGAGGTCTTGTGCTGGCCACAACAGATTTTTACAGTAGACGTTTACGATAAGGATAGGATTTTTAAGTGAGTCGTACCTACTTTAAGATCTAGTGTGAAAGCGCAGATACTCTTTTTAACATCGCCTATTTTTAAGACAGAAATTTGAGTCTTGAAGTGTGGTCACCTGATACTCTCTGCCAATATAAAAGTGATAATTAAAACTGTCATAATTAAAGGTTCTTTCATTTTTACTTCTCGCTAAGAGAGGTATTGGAATCATGCTAAAAATCACATATCCAGATTTTAATGAATAAGCACGTTTCAAGGTCACTAGAATCCGATTTTAACATTTTTACAATGATGTGTGTGTGTGTGTGTGTGGATGTGTGTATGTGTGTGTGGCTGGATGTTGGAGGGACGATTCCTCAAAAACTATATACGACTTAAGACCTGTTTAACTATGAATTCCTCAACCTGACATTCCTGGGAAGAGCTGAAAAGGTTTTGGTAACAATTGAACAACCGGAAGTAGTAGTTTCTAAAAAAAAATCTTCTAAATATTATTTTTTGAAAATTTTTGATATTTCTAATATTGAAGAACATAAAATTTTACATCTGAAACATTTAAAATTTTCATTATATCTTCTATAAATTTAGAGATAAAAACGCTATTATATGTAGAATAACGGGATGTAGATAATAAGTCGGGTAGGCTAAACTACACTAAGGAAGCCAGTTGACAAATTCAAATGTTTATCACATAATTTGTATATGACAAATGTCAGTGTCAAAAATTAAAAGTTTTAGGGCCGGTTTTTCAATCGCTTGTTAAAGTGTTTGTTAACTACCTAGCAGATTAAATTTAGCCATGAGATAAACTCCATGGTAATGAAAATGCGGTTTTCAATACGAATTTATCTGTCCGGTAAGTAACAGACACTTTTGGTTGTCAACTGTAAGGTTGGCAATAATTATAAGCTGATATTTGCTGTGTTCGTAACGATTCATGTGTCATTTTGAACATAATTTCCACACATTTTGTTTCGAATATGATTGACAGTTATAGTTGTTGACAGAACTGAATCTGTGACGTTCAAGCAAATTTAAAGTTTGCTTTAGTTTGTAGCAATATGTGGTAAGAATACATGAACGAAGATTGGAAAAAACTATTTTTCTACTGACTGTCATCTATATTATGGATTTTATTTTATTACACGTATGCATCTTTCGGGCTTCAAGCATCAGGCAGTTGTAAATTTGTATTGAGATTTTGCCTACAAATGTACACATACTCGTATGTTCTGTTTCTTAAAAAATATACTGTCTCATTGGTCATTAATTAGAAAAGGTAGCGAATTTCAGTATTTTATAAGAGCAGGTTTGGTTCATGTCTTCTTGGCAATTCTCAATTTCGAAGTGATTAGTAGAACATTGCGTTATACATTCTATTTTTAACACTACACAATATATTTTATATAATTTATTAGGATTAAACAATAAATTTGTTGTATATTGACGCAACATTGTTGTGATCAACGTTTTGCTTGTTATTAATTCTTCTCATTCTTGTAATCAAAATAAATTATTATAAAGTGGGTTTTGTATTATAATTTAATGAAATTTATACATTTTTTAATAAGCCGTGAAAAGTACTCTGCCACATTCATTGGTATACAAGACATTTTTAGAACAAATGTTTATACCATTGGAAATATCAGTATTCTCTGAATACATAGCAGTATTTTTTTGCTAAATTTGAACCTTTCAAAATATTTATCGTCACTAGAAGTCAACGAGATCTGGTCGACGTCTTTCGTGGTTTTCGATTCACTATCATTATAATAACAAACGAAATATTCCAATTTTTCCTTGTCCTTGTCTTTATTATCGAGAAACACATTTACATAAGTCTATTGTATACATATTTCTATAATTTTCTACGAATATTATTTAACTGTCAATGTCAATATGTCAGAACAGCTGAATTTATCCTACTGGTAAAATTTTATCGGTAGGTCAAAGTGTCTGTTCGTTATCCTCTTGTTAACGCTAACATGACATTGAAAAACTGAAATAGGTGTTTACCATGAGGATAAATTTTACAGAGACTTAACAGACACTTGCCAGTACATTGAAAAACCGGCCCTTAGTTACATTCTGAAAGCTTCTTCTGGGAAGTACATTTAATCTTTCTTATGGTTTTATTAATTAAATATTTAAAATTATAAGTAACCTGCATATATCCATTAGAAATACCGCCAATCTTGTTTATGAACTGGAAGAATCTCTGACATTTAGAAACTTCCTCATTCAATGAAAAATAGATATAATTAGAATTGTATGTGTGCAGAAGACGGGTTACATTTTTTTGTTACAAAACGACTGTTCGATAGCGAAGTGCAATACAATCTTATATAACATAAAATGGAAATGGTGAGAGGTCTTGTGCTGGCAACAACAGATTTTTAAAATTTATTTATTTAATCGTGTCTAATTTGGTATGAAATAAGTATGAATAAGAAATGTAAAATATAAAATGACATCCAATTTCGGGCACATGTATTGAAATTTCCTTCTATAAAAGATCTTCTTCAAGACAAAGAATATGATATCTGATATTTCTTGCATACATCCTCCACTTGTTTAGAAGAATGAGAAACCTTCCATTATGTTGGTAGTTGCTGAATTAACTCTTAATTAAAGTCAGCTTCACCCATTTTCCACATTTTATCTCAATATTTTTAGCAGTTGAAATTTTCATCACCGAATTTTATATTTGTAACGATTTAAATATTATAAATTTAAGTGTGAACATCAACCAATCTTTATGATCAGATCTTTAAGTCCAGATATCTTAAAGATTTGGTAGTGAAAGCGCTGAAAGGGGAATGAGAAAACTTATGTTATTTTCTGTAGTCGTCTAAAAAGTAGCGTTCATAATTCGCTGGAAAGTAATATCGTATTTCTCGTACGTTGACTCATTCATCGATTGCACCTCTTTCGTCAAACTTCATTCGATACACGTTATGAAATATACAATTGTTAGTTTATAACCCTTATTGCCTTATTTCAACATAATATGCTTCTTCATTAGATATGTAATATTAAATCCAATTTGGGTATTACTCACCAAAAATATACCGCGATCGACATATCGTCGGTTTGGAAGAAGACTGTCATAACTAAAAATTAATAGATTTCCAGGAGGCATTTCAAAATTTGCAAAATGTTAAAACATTCATATCCCCACTGGTATAAATAATAGGAACAAGCGGCTCTATGTAGGATTGATAAGCATTTTAAACTATATTTGAGACTAATAATTTTGAATTTATTTAAACTTGCAACCCCCATTTACAGGCCTTATTTACATATGTAACAGTCTTGCCCAAAAAAGTAGTTTATTCTTTAATATCAATTTATGGAACAAAATCTGGTTTTAGGGTATTTTGGGTACTGACACAAAAAATTTGAAAAAACAAAATTAAAAATTCATTCTGCACAAAATAAAAACTACAAATTGTTATAAAAATCTAAATAACTTTTTTTTCATTTAAGGAAATTATCCCTTTCTTCTTGGCCTCTGCTATACTTACTTTGTTCTTATACGCCCTTTTCAGTTACAGTGAATTATATTCTGTTTTCTGGCGTCTCAAAATATGATGTATTCACCAAAACTCTGAATACAAACTGAGGCACTTTTTACCTCCCGCTACCCTTGGTAAGGGAGGTATAGGGATCGTGCTAAAAATCACATATCGAGATTTTAGTAAATGACCACGTTTTAAGGTCCCTAGAATCCATTTTTAACATTTACACGATGATGTCTGTATGTGTGTATGTGTGTGTGTGTGTGTGTGTGTGTATGTGTGTATGTGTACGAATTTTGTTTGCACTCTAACTCAAATACTATCATTCAGAAAATTCTGAAACCTTGTATCTTTACCCTATTCTAATAGGAATAGAAGCCATTAGATTTTGGTGTAAATCGGATAAATGGAAATGGTACTTTACTTGAAGCTCATAATGGTTTTTCTTCAAAAAAATACCATTAAATGCCATTTTTTCGAATTTTATGTCTTATGAAAATTAAAGATTATTGAATTTTCTACAGGAATACATTAATACTTTTTCTATATATTTTACAGATAAATTTAAAAATAATTTTTTTTATTAGTCGCGAAGCCTAAGATAAAAACTATTCCTTTGTTACACAGTTCATTTTTCAAATGAATGTATCTGACAGTAAATGTCACTGTCAGAAAACTTATCACTTCAAATTAATAATAGTGACATTTTAAAAAGAAAATAGTAAATAAAGCAATAGTTTTCTGCAATGGAACAGTTTACAGCGTTAGTAAATACGTAGGTAGGTATGTATTTAAATTAATAAAAATTAAATAGCGGGAGGTTTTGTGTTGGCCACATCAGATTTTTTAAATGTGACACTATTCCATATAAAGAGCGACACTTCTACGATAACAGTCAAGGCACAACTTATACGTGACGGTCTTATACAGAATGGCAGTATAAAATTGCGGGAAAGACAGACTGTTACAAATGACATCTAGCGATTTCTTCACGAGTTACAACTTGTGCCTGTCTTCCACACAAATATATTAACAATGAGTAGTAGTTTAACATTAAAATCTCAAATATGACGATTTTTGAGTTGTGACGGTCTTCTTCCACACCGACGAAATGAACGATCATTTAAATTATTATGGTAATTTTCTCCTCATTATAAGAGTCATAGAACCTATTTTAATTTTTTTTTTAATTAAGAATAGCAATAAATATGCTTATTTAGTAATTAAATTTAAAAGTATTGTCAATAAAACTACTTAATTGACTATTAAAAATAAAAATAGACTTCACACCGGCAAATTCAATAACGATGTATAATGATTTTTTGCTGAAAACAATTAAAAGTTAAAAACCACAAGATTTTAACAGTAACAAAGAAGTAACCGCACAAGTAAACAAACATAAAAGGCAACAAAAAATAAAATAAATTAAAAAACTATGAAACTTTATACAGTGTGAATGGGTAGGTACGTTCAACGACGCTAGCGCTACGTAGCAACTTTAGAGCTTTATATTTGAATCTATTGCTAGGCATCATATGTTTCCGGTTCGCTCGAGCTAAATCTAGCGTAAATTTTAGCGCTATATTTTCCGCTATGTGGACGGTGCTCTTGTTGGGTAAAAAGTGAATAACTAAAATGTCTACAAAAATGGACAGTTATCAAAAGATCATATATGTTAATATGTTGAACGTTCTGATGGCAATGTGAGAAATGAAACCATTTTACTGTCAAAAGAGATATTAAAAATTGAAGCGTTCAACGACTAAATATTTTGCTTGATTTCCAGCGTTAGCATTTTATAGCGCTAATTCTCGTTGAACGCGCCAAATGAAAAAGTGGGGTTATAAAATGGAATAGCGTTACTACAAACTGCAGAGACATCTTCATCCCATGATGAGAACTACATCACTCGGGCTAATGATGACAGATGAATTCTGTTGAAAAGACATAATTTTTTCCTTCAACTGAAAAGAGGTATAATTTGACCGTTTTTACGACTGGCTAAATAAGAGGCCAGCCTCGCGCACTATAATTTCATCGAAACGAAATTTTTTCTCTCCAGTCGATTCGAAATATTAAAAGAGATTCGTGGCTAATGACATCTGTTGGCGGTGATACTTAATAGAGAGGACGGCTGTGGGGCATGTGTGCCCTTCTGGTGATAATCACTGCCCCTAGGCACTGCACTGGGATAATAATACACTCCGAGCAAATTATGGGAATTTTATCGGGTGCAGGGATGCCACCCTTGGAAGGAATTTTCATTGATTCAAGGTTAGCCCAGAATGAGAATGAGATAAGATACCTACTTACTGAATTTTAACAAACAAAATTCGGCCTTTATTACTAATTTATGTTAATTTTTTGCCTAATGTATTATTAATGAAATTAATGTCTCAAAACGTATAACCTATTTTTGATTGGCCTAGAAATGTGAGGAAAAAATCTAGTGTGGCCGCAACATTTCCTCTCGTTGTTTGCGATCGTGGCTCTAATTTCTATTAATATGGTGACTCACCAGGTTTATTCCAATTTTTATTATCAATAATAATTACAGCTTGAGTCGGCTTGGTGACCGAACAAGTTGCGCACATCTCTTAGATCACAGTGACGTTCGATTCCCGTTGATAGACAATGTGAATTTTATTGTAAAAAATAAATACAGCTACTTTTATTTATCACATTCGGCTGCTGTAACACTATCTCCTTGTACATCTTAAACAAATGTAGCAATGGCTGAAATCCAACTGACAGTACAGACACCGTAAAAACACTGCGGCTCGGTGAGTCGGGTTGGAAAAAAGGTAAGCGATGAAAGGTGTACGTAAGCCCTAGATAGATAGTAATAGCAATACAATTACAATTCAACATTATATTTAGTTGCATTTACCCATTCATTTCTAAAATCATGAACTGCAAGGCTTTTGAAAATTAATTATTTTATTAATTTATATTCATAAAATGAATGATAAAAAAAATCTGTTGTGGCCAGCACAAGACCTCTCGCCATTTCCATATTAGGCTATTTATGAGTACATATTGTATTTAACATTTTTGGTAGGTACACACAAAAATTCTAATTACATCTATTATTAATATATTTTTTAATTCATTCTATGAATAAATTTCCTCCTACTCTTCTAAATGTTCGAGATTCTTCAAATTCATTGACGATATTGGTAGTATTTCTGATGTGTGTAATATAGGTATCTATAATTTTAAATATTTAATTAATAATAAAATAATAAATATTAATGTACTTTACTTCCCAGAAAAAGCCTTCACTTATGTATCTGGATATTTCACACTGACTTTTTTCTGTCAATTACAAATATTTTAATTTTTTAACTGGTTTCGATGGAGTTATGTAAGATCATTACAACGGATTATATTTATTTATTGTTAACCCACTCAACAGGATCAAAGATCCCAATTACTGAGGGGTGAGAAAATTTTACAAACATATAACAAAGCAACGTAAGTAACGTAAAACATAAAAATTACATATGTGCAATACAAACATTTACTTATTAATGAAATACTGAAACATTACATTCTTAAATCTCTGCAAACTACAGTTAAATATATCAATGTTCAAGGTGGAGTTAATTTCATTAAATAGTGTACATACTCTTCTACAAGGTGCCTTAGATTCATAATTTGTTTTCACATTTTTTAAATTAAATGTAATTACAGATTTGTTTCGAGATGTAATTCGTGGAACGTTTAGACAAATACAGTTTAGGGTAGCACTATCGTCAATCTTATTGTGTAATAATTTATACAAATGTACACAAGAAATTATTGTTCGTCTATTCTCGAGCGATAGTATGTCAAAAGTTTTAAGTGACAAAGTATAACTGTAAGTATATATATCAAATGCATCCGTAGTTTTATATGTACAATACCTGATAAATTTCCTTTGAACCCATTCTAACTCTGAGCTATATTTGTCATAAATCGGATTCCATACGACACAGCAATATTCCAGTTTTGAACGTACGAATGCAAAGTACAAAGATCTGAGTGTGTTAATGTTAATGAAACTCTGAGTATTACGAATAATAAATCCTAGATTCTTATATGCTGTATTAACAGTATAATTAACATGCAGATCAAAAATTAATTTGGGGTCATATATAACACCCAAGTCTTTGATGCTTGACACTCGTGTTAAAAAATCATTACCCATGAAATACATGTAGTTACATACAAATTTTTTGACAGAATATGTCATAATCTTACATTTAGAGATGTTGAATGGGAGAGAGTTTGAAAAAGACCAATCCAACAGATTGTTTATGTCAAGCTGCATGTCATGAGAATCATCATCATTATTAATAACTTTAAATATCTTTAAATCATCTGCATATAATAGTGCACTCACAGAATGCAAACAGCGAGTGATATCATTAACAAACAGTATAAAAAGCAAGGGACCCAGATTCGAGCCCTGTGGTATGCCAGAGCTAGGCGTAAAGTAACGAGAAGTATAATTATTGTAACCTACAAATTGCTGACGATCACTGATATATGATCTTAAAAATTCTGTTAAACCAGGTGAAAAGTTGTATAGGTACTGCAATTTGTAAAGCATTATTTTATGATCTACTGTATCAAAAGCTTTACTAAAATCTGTGTAAAGTACGTCAATTTGATTATTACTGTGAAGGTTATTAGAAATAAATTGTGTGAAGTTAACAAGATTTGTGGTAGTCGATTTTCCTTCCATGAAACCATGTTGTTCTGGGGTAATAATTTGCTTCACATGATTATAAATGTATTTGTATAACACTTTTTCAAAACATTTAGCAACACTTGACAGTATTGATATAGGCCGATAATTTGTGATATCATGTATATCACCTGATTTAAATACTGGACAAATGCGCGAATATTTAAGAACTGAAGGAAAAGTATTTGTTTTTAAACATAAATTGAACAGGATATACAATGGTTTGACAAATAGATCACGACAGCCCTTAAGAATGTAAGGTGGAATATTGTCAGGTCCAGGTGAACAGGACGATTTTAAGCTATTAATGGCATTAGATATATCATGTTCGGAAATATGAGCAATGGAAAGAAAATTTGACGTCAATGAATCACTGAATATAGTAGAAACAGTAGAAAAGTAATCAGCAAAACCTTCAACAATACTGCCAGTGTCGTTGAAATTTTTGTTTTCCCAAAACATATCACCAGGAATGCGTGTGACATTTTTCTTATCATTAATAAATGTCCAGAATTTTTTCGGGTTATTGACAATATTACCTTCCATTGAGGCAATATAGTTTTTATATGCTGTTTTTATATTACATTTCACTTTAGTTCGTAAAGATTTAAAAAGATCATAATAATGTTTATCATTTGATAGCAAATACTGTTTTCTGTAATTGTCTTTCATTTTTAAATCAAATATTATTTGTTTAGTAAACCAAGGAGGATATTTCCTCTTCTTACGACACGTGATTGGAACACATTTTTCAAATATATTAAACAGTATTTCATAAAAATTATCAAATGCTAAATTAGCATCATTATATTGATGTAATACTTCCCAATCAGTGCACTTCAATAATTCGTACATAAGTTTAAAATTTGCAAATTGGAAGTTAAGGAAATTATTCTTATTTAATGTACAACTATTATAATTATAATTTGTAGATAAACATATGTTTAAGGCTGGGTGATATTTATCTTCAGGAACTAAAGGGTTAGATTCATTAGAAACAACACATTCATTGTTACATATTATGACATCGAGAATACGACCATCACAATTTAAAATCTTGTTATACTGATTACCATTAATTAGGTCACAAAAATTTAAAAATCTGTTAATAACATTATTAGTGAACCCATTGTTATAATATTCAACGAGTTTGCTCAAATTCAGATCACCTACAACCACAAAATCAGACTTGAATAAGGTTTGACAGAATTCGAGTATATCGAAGAATGTATTAAGATCATTTAGTGAAATTGGTGGAGGTAGATAAAATACAACAATAATTAAACTTTTGCCACAACTTTGCTGAATCTGAACACCAACAATATCAGCTGAGATGGATGTATGAGATGGTAAATGAATTAATGATGATCTATATTTCGTACTCACAGCACACATCACACCCCCGCCTCGAGTTTTATTAGATATTCCAAAATCACGATCATGTCTATATA
Source organism: Ophonus ardosiacus (assembly GCA_943142095.1). Taxonomy (NCBI): domain Eukaryota; kingdom Metazoa; phylum Arthropoda; class Insecta; order Coleoptera; family Carabidae; genus Ophonus; species Ophonus ardosiacus. Next base: position 37,518,492 of record OW964823.1, read on the forward strand.
TCACATAATTGTTCGCATCTAAGATCTCCCCATCATATACAGAATTAGTTAACCATGTTTCAGATAGAGCAATTACATCATGATCATTAACTAAAGAGTTTACATAGACTTCTGTTAGCTAGTATTCAAACCTCTAACATTCTGATACAAAATATTCATTTTTAAGTATGTAATGTAAACGTACTATAACAAAAAATAAAAATATATAAGAATAAATGTAGACAAACATATTATATTTATAATTTTCTATCTCTAAATCTATAGAAGATACGAGTATAATAAAAATGTTCAATGTGTAGGAGAGAGAATTTTATGTTCTTTAATATTTGTAATAAACATAAATTTCCATAAAATAATATTTAGAAGAATTTTTTAAGAAACTACTACTTCCAATTGTCCAATTGTTACCAAAACCTTTTCAGCCCTTTCCATTAATGTCAGATTAAGAAGTACGTAGTTAAATTGGTCTAATATATTCCGCATTAAAAATATAATAATACTTATTCCAATGTTGTATTTCCTCCTTGATCGCAAAACATTGTCCTTTCATTGTACTGTTCATCTTCGGGAAGAAGAAAATATATATTTTAAGCCACATTTTAAGCTAAGGAATGGCTAGCGGTATTGAGCTGTTTGTTTAATGTTCACACCAAGTAGTACACACATTCCTGATTTTCATGTTTTTTTATTAACCGAAAATAAAAAATCAAATTTAAATTTAAAATCTTGCAGACAAAGTAAATGTGATTTTGTACTTATCCTTCCACCTGTATGAAGCATAAATAAAACGCCTGATGCGTGTATTTTTCTATTTTTAAACATAAAAGATGTTCATTCCACTGTAAACATTATAATACGAAACCTTAGAATGTTTAAAGAATACTGCTATTAGCATAAAAATGATTTACAGCTACTGTATGTTATCTGCAGTATGGCGGTAAAATGGCGTTGCACAGCACACATAACCTTCACGTGTGCATCGGCGAGCCGCGCACCTAGCACTTAGCCGGCATAGCATGGCCATCAGCACAAGAACAAAGCTCATCTCAACCACTAACTACCACGAGCCAATATCATTTACATATTTTTGCACATTTTTAACATAATATAAGAGGTACTTTTCGCATTCCATTCAATGGTATGTTGCTAATAATATTCTTATATATCAGAAAATTATGCGTTTAGCGAGGAATTTTAAATTGAATCCCTCAACTCTTTGTACTCTACAACTTCAAGATTTTATTAAAAATTCAAATACTTCACACCAAAAGTAATTACAATTAAGATTAAATAGTATCAAATCAGAAAGTTTAATTAATTCACACCACCAAAAAAAAAGATAATATTAAACCTGGCAATGTTAATGTTTTCAAAGCAAATTTTACTATAGTTCATACATGTAGTATTTCTAAAATAAGTACATCTTTCATTCATTCAATATTGTATATGTAGTTTCGCTAAAGAGGATGGATAGACTCCAAAATTGTGAAAAACTATACTTTTTTAACTCTTCTAAAGTTGGTATTAATATACTTTTGAAGGTGACAATAATATTAATTATACCACGTATTAAAAAAATTCTAGAGTTACTACTTTTTGAGTTACATACTTTTAAAAATACAGAATTCATTAATTTTAACGGGTAATAAATAACTGATTAAGAGCCGGTTTTTCAATATCTGGTTAAAATTTTAACTAAGAGTTAAATAAACAAAATTGAAACGAAATGAACTGTCAAATGACAGATTTATCATTGCTGTTAACAAAACGATGCAATACTGTTTACTTAACTACAAGTTATAATTTTAACTAGAGACTGAAAAACCGGCCCTAACTATTAGACGTATAATATCAAAATTAAATTATATTAAAGAAAGTAGCCCTACCTAGTAATTGTTGTATGCATTTTATTTTAAACAATTCTAGTTTATATTTAAACAACGTTAAACTTCATCAAAATGTGTATGTGTTTTTCAAATTCATTTTCTCCTATTTATATTAAGTAAATGTAACCAAAAGTCATATGTTCTACAGATTTTAATGTTCAAGATTTTGTGCGATTACTACTCAAAAAATTGTCTGTTTTTTGCTTATTTGTTAAAAATGTTAGGCCATAATTAATTCAAGGAAATTCGTTTCATTCCATACCTAGAACTTTATTTATTTTATAGTCGCATGTAATACAACTATTTATTCATTTCAGACGAAATAATAAGAACAACCGTTATGAATTTTATTTTCACAAAATACAATTAATGATCAATTAATATTCTATCATTTATTCAATTTTCACTTAATTTATACTCTATTCCATTTAAGAATGGACTTGGTGGCGCTTTGGAGCCAACCCGTTTTACACACATAAAATTTATGAATTAGTTTTATATTTTGTGTATGACATACTTGACAGCTCGAAACGTATTTTTATTCTTTAGTAAAGGTGAATAATAGTTCCGTATATAATAATATAGGAAGTTTCGAAATGTTAGAGATTCTTCCAATGCATTTCCGTATTGGCGGTATTTCCTATAGATATACCTATATATTTTTGCTATAATTTTAAATATTCAATTAATAAAACAATAAGAAATATTAAATATACTGCCCAGAAAATGTTTTTAGTAATGTCACTAATACTGTTGATTTTTGACACTGACACTTATCTGTCAATTACAAATATTTGATTTCGACAACTGGTTTCCTTGGTGTAGCCTGGACCTTAAAATGTGCTTATTCCTTAAAATTTGGATATGCTATTTTTAGCATGATTCTAACACCTCTCTTAGCAAGGGGTAAAAAAAATGAAAAACTACGAATTTCTATTTTTTTATTATCAAAATAAGGAAGTTTAGAACTCCCCAAAAATAAGGTCTAGCTACGCCAATGATACTGGTATTTCCTACCTTAATTTCTCTAGTAAGACTAATTTCAAAAAAATAAATATTTGTTTGCCATGTTTTGTGAAATATCATTTTAGAACAAATGAAATTTAATATGATATCGTAGAACATTAACAGTTTTGACAAGAATTGAACAGTGGCGTAGATTATAAACTATAATGTCATAGATTTAATGTTACTTGTTACTCTCACTGTTCTTATTGCTCGTAAATTACTGTTATTTTATTATTATAACACAAAGGCAATAAATAACAATAATGAAAAGCAAAAGCAATATTAAATGTAACTGTATATTGGTATAGAAAGACTAAATTATATTTTCATTTATTATTTTCTAAATTTAGTGCATTTTCATAAAAAAAAAAATGTTTGTACAATCCCAAATGACATGGAAAGAAAGAACACAATGTTGTGTAGAAAACATGAAATGGACCTGAAAACATTTCAATTTGATCCGGTCTATGTTTGGGTGACAACCGTAAAATTTAGTATGCCATGCATTTCAACGTTTGAATCATTTAATGGTCTTTTAAGGGGCACCAAAAAACAATCACAAATTTACGTATTGTAGAGTTACAAACAACATTTTTTTCACTTAGTCGCCAAAAAAATGTAGAATAATGCATTATCAAGGAGCAAGAAGAATTTGTTTTAAAACGTCATAGTTTCTATATGTAATAAAACAAAACTATGATTTTTCTACCACATTTGCTTTATACTATACAAGTATCCGGAAGTCATAAATTTTACCTATTTATACAAACAAGAAATAGTTCAACAATAACAAGCTCTAAGAATACGAGCCCTAACAACCATATGTTCGGCCACTTTACAAAATAAGTTTTTAAAATGTCGTTACTCGCTAATTATATTTTTTATTAATTTCATAACTTCGATTTTAGATTTACACATAATTTGACTACTATATGACGATATAGTAGAATAAAAAATATTTGCAGATGTTTAAAATTGATTTTTATTGAAATTTTATTGGCAATTAAATCGGCCAAATTAACATTTTATAAAAATATGTCGTAAAACTCAAGCGCGCGAATCTCGGGTATTACACGTCATGTTAGAAAATAATACCAACTGCCAAAATTTTATATTAAATTCGAATTCAACACATTTTTGCACTGGAGATCAATTGTCCGGAGATTTTTTAAACGCGAGTTTTTTATATTGAGGTGGGGAGGTTCAAGCATGGGGTGAATGAGGTTGTTCAGGGTGCTATTTGAACACCAAACGAAATCAGGTTTTCTTTATATTAGTATGTAACAAGCTAATATTATATGTATTTACTTCTTTCTATGGAAAAATGCCTATAAATTTATAGTTTTTTGGTGATGTATTGTAGTAATTTAGAATATATACCTAACAATTGAACATAAAGTAATATTTTATTTATTTGTTAAGTAGACAAATATTACAGTAATTTAGCAGCAAAAAATACAATTGATCATTTTTTATTTCATGGCTAGCGAGATAACATTCAAAAACACCCTCGTAACTTTAATTATTATAAACCCTTTAGAGTTTATGTGAACTATAAATACAGTTATGTTTACAGAATACATTAATCAGTCTTCTAAATAAAAACCGTATCCATATCACCCGATCTCTAGTCACTAGAAGTCAAAACCCAAGTTGATGTCTTCAGCTTCAGCCATCTCCAAACCACTTGTTGATCATCCTCATCCAGTCACACAGCGAACAGGTGTGCTTTGTCTTGTCCTTGTCTCTCACACACACCTTCTACATATCTCTATCTTGCTCTCCACGGTGCTGGTATGCATGTGAGCGATCAGATCGAGATAGCCATGCCGGGAGCTCAGGTTTTGTCTTTCACTGGTCACTGGATTTAGAATTTATTTAGTTAGTGTCTGATGGCTGCCTGATGGAAGGATATAGAAACACGAGAAGGATAATTTGTTTTTGAATAGAGAATGAATAGCTGACAGTTATGTTGTTTGAATGTCATGTTTAACGTTTAGTTACGTGTGTTTAAGAAATAACTCGAATTCTTCCCAGAAAATTATATAATAAATTTTACTTTATGCGGCGAACAATCTTCAATTGTTCTTTGAAAAAGAATACGAAAGTAAGAGTTATAAAACAAATTATTTGATGCTTACATTTTATATTTCTATTCAAAACGAACGTAGATACGTACGTATACATCTTTCAGAACTCAATATTTATTTAATAATAAAAATAATAAAATATTTATCCAAATATGATTTTAAATCAGAACATAGTTTGTATTCAAACAATTTTTTTTAAAAAATCGTTCTTTAAACATAAAGATGAAATTAAATATTTAAATTTGAATTTGACATTTCTTAAAACAGTGTTTTAGTTAAAACAAGGCTTGTGCTACCCAGCCATAGCTACAGTGTATATTATGTTTTTATAAAAATTTGTAAAGTATACTCAAACCTATTTTTACATGGTATATTCGTTCCCGAAGAATCCATGTAAATATATATATGTATAACATATTTAAAAAAATATATAAATACGAACATTTGATAAAATATAGTACAAAACTGGCGATTTTCTAAACCGTGTTATTTCCAAATCGTATAAAAAATAATCCGTGTAAAAACAGGGTTGAGTGTAAATTAGATATTTTTGTTTCTACATATACATACTCATAAAATTACATATATTTTCCTCTATGATAGTATTTTCCTAATTTCCTAAAAGATAATCTGTAAATGTATACAATTAATAAGGAATTAAAGCAAACTTAAAGACATTACTAAATCGATTACTTTGAATTGTATTTCGAAGTTTTCTCTTTTTCCTTCCATCTATCGTAAATAAAAGATGTGAAGTTAAAATCACTTTTCGATATTTTGGTGAATACGTATTCAAGTACCTAATATGTAGGTATGTATATGTTTTTCAGTATTATTTTTCCTCCCACATATCGTAAACAAGAGACGGTATAAAATAGTGTATATAATATTTTTTTTCTTTTGTTAGTAGCGAAACTTTAACTAATATGTCATATATTTCTCCAAAAAACTTTTTATTCATAATTTTCTATTCTACGGCATATCGATCACTACCAAGTCCGAAAATCAGATGATCCAGTACTAATTGTTTTGCCTACATTTTCTTTCCAATGTTGATGAATTATTAATTCATTTTGAATTTTTTTTGTTTTATATCCATTAAAATTTTAAATGAAATATCCATCAATTTTATTCTATAATATACATAGCTGTTTAGTTTTTGATAATACGGTTGAGAAATAATCTTTTTTGAATATGTTTACAGTTTTCATTTAAAAAGAAGTGTATACAGCTTTTTTATTTATAAATATAAATTATAAATACATACACATTTTATTTCCTTTAATATTTGTTACCTTTTCCTATATCTTCAATCGGCTTAGAGATACAAAATAATAAAATATTACTCATTACTTCTACTCGGAGCATCGAACCCGCAGAAAACTGGGTTCGGTTTAAATTCAGGTTAATTTGTTTTTTGAGAGATGAATTCGCGTGTGGTTCTTGTTCAAGCATTAATAAAATTTGTGGTTTTCTTCCGGGTTCAGGTACTGAGTTTAGGTTCAACCTAATAAAAATTGAATTCATGTTTTTTTGTATCTTTATATATAAATAATTAAAATACGAGTCAAATTTTATAATGCAACACAAGAAAAGAACATTTTCACGAACAGTCACCGCAGACAGCAAAGTAAACGCCTAAAACGTCGACGTTCGGCTGTATTTCGATTACGCTTACATTCGGTTTGGTTTCAACTCTGGTTCAATTGAAAAATATATCTGAGGTTCAGTTCCGGGTTTACAAGTAAATGTTAAGTGTCAAAAAAGGTAATATATTCGTAAAAATTAATGAAAATTGAAATCAATGTTTTCCCTCTTCCAAATTTCGTCAGCTTCCTATACATGGTAGTAACACCAAACTGCCTATATCTAACATGACTGTCTGAGAATGAGACATAATCGCTAATTAGGTGGTAATGAAGGCGGGGGCGATGGCGAAGGCGGCGTGCAATGCGTGCATTCCGGAGACGGCTTGTCTGCCTCGACGTCGCAGCCACGACACAACCACAGATCGTACTTCTTCGCCAAAATTCGGTTTGTTTCGGATTCCTGCACTCTGAGCAGGGATTCAGTAAATTAATGCCTGAAAGCTGCCAAGTTTTAGAAAACTTAATCCACAATCAATAATTTGAAAACTGATGGATAGAAATGGAAATAAAACAAATCAAAACTCAAAATGAAATTCTGAAGCTATTTACGTTATTACCTCCAAAGTAACGAAGTAGTCGGTGATAACGTTCCACTTCGATAACTGAAGGTCCTGGGTTTGAATCCTGATACAGTATGGATGCTTATGTATGTCTTTATCATCTCATCTCCACCACAGAGAATTAAGAAAAACAACGATTATAAGAAAAACTATCTGACTTCTATCTATTAACGTTTCCAAGCCTAAATTGGAAGTAGTCCTGATCCTGAATATTCCTCCCAGGAGACAAGAATGCCTATGTCCAACGGTATTGGACTACGGATCGATGCCTCTATTGAGGACATTAATTGGCTAAGATTAATACATTATTTTACTTAGATTATTTTGATTTCGAATTTTTTTTTAAATAAATGGTTAGTTAATACTATGAATATTTTGTTTACATTATGGTTACGTTATGGTTAGATTAGGTTATACAAGGCAAAGGTACATGTTTCTTGTACATTACTTACCATTTATTTAAAAAAAAACCTAATAAATAGCAGCCGTTAAAAAGAGAACAAACGAGACCATATACTTAAATTAGGACAATGAGCAATTTAATTAAAGGAGGAAAATGAACGAGTATTTTTAAATTTAAATGATGACTAATTTCTTTTATTTAACAATCATAATAAATGAAGAGCAGCGATAAATTATCATCAGAATTGGCGATGAAACATGAAACTTAATCATTATTTATTAAAATATGAAATGGAGAAGAAAATTATGTTTTATTATGACTATTATAACAAAATAACAAAGCAACAATTTATATTTTTTTAGAATGAAATATTTTCATTTTATCTAGTGGTATTTCGTATGCTGTAAGAAAAAAATTTACTTTACTCTTTACTGCAACAAACATGACTATAACAAAAATATGTGCCTAACTAAAAATATGATTTTGAAAAATATTTTGTCGTTTATGGCATATTTTTTTTGTAATCTATTTTATATTAAGCAGGAGCTTACAAAGTCATATAATGTACCTGTAGAAGGGAACCCAGGTGCGCTATAGCAGTGCGAAGCTCATAATGCGGAGTCCAGGCACGGGGCGGCATTCCAGCACTCGGCCGGGCTCCCACAGCCGCCGCAGCACCACCACCACCGCCACCGCACGATATTTTAAATTACACTGTTTTATTTGTTGTATTAGAAAACAATTTTAAGTGGCATTAGCAGTGAGAGGACCAGCGCTGTCCGTGGTTCCTTCGTGGACCCGGTCCTGCCCGCTGCCCAGGTGTGATGCTCCCACAGAATCAGGACCGTAATGCACCGCTTTTCGTTTCGATAACTTTCTAAAAAAAATACCTACACCAAAATTTGCAGCATCTAAACTTTAATTTCAAAATAAAAACATGACACTAATACAAAATTCAAAAATGAATCTTTCTATTTATCAGACATTTTTTGGAATTAATTTGTGTCGTTGGGAACTTACGGAAAGTAGAGTAAATAATTTTGGGCTCAAATTCTAAGACAAAAAACTTTATTATCTAAGATAAAAAACTTTATTTTCTTAGATTTAATTATGTATTAGAATATACATTTAACAAATACGTAACGAAATATGCTATTGTAACAAATTATTTTTCTGCTGATGATGGATAAATTATATATCCGAAACGTCCTGCACAATGTATAATAAATTACACACAAGCAATGAATAAATGGAATATTTGAGCCCAAAATTATTTACTCTATTTTTGGTATTAGTTTTCAATAACAATATACCATAAATCTAGCCTAACAAAATTATGTAGAGTGTAAATCATAAAATCTTTTAGCGCCTTTAAATTATGGTTGTCATGGTTGTCACGAGATTTTTAAAAATAAAAACTTTTATGCTAGACTTATTTGGAACTTCACGACCGAAGCCAGTTTTAAACCTTAGCATATAGTTCAGTTCTAAATAATCCTATACTAATATAATAAATGCGAAAGTAACTCTGTCTGTCTGTTACATTTTCACGCCTAAACCGCTGAACCAATTTTGATGAATTTTGGTATAGAGATAGATTAGACCGTGGAGAAAGACATAGGCTGCCTTTTGTTGCGAAAATAAAACTAGAAGAGGTGAAATAGGGAATGAAAGTTTATATGGAGAACCCATCATTTCTTCCGCTGAATCAATTTTGATGAATTGTGATATAGGACCTTGGACAAGGATATAAGCTACCTTTTGTCGCGAAAATAAAACTTGAAGAGGGTGAAATATGGGATGAAAATTTGTATGGAAACCCCATCATTTTTGCCTGAACCAATTTTGATGAATTTTGGTATAGAAATAGATTGGACCTTGGAGAAACACATAGGCTACCTTTTGTCGCGAAAATAAAACTTGAAGGGGGTGAAATAGAGGTTGAAAGTTTGTATGGAGGATGATTTCAATTATTTTTTTATCTTTGTATCTATAGTTAAGTTTTAACCAATAGCAGATTTTCGATATTTGTCGGAGAGATAGCTTTGCATCATATGTACTTAAGTAAAAGTACCCGAGACATGTTTAGAAAAGGGTGCTGTTAGGAGCGTTGCGGGGATCGGGTGGGCAGGGGACGGAGCCTGTTACATGTACGATGCGAGGCAGGTTGCCGGCTCCCTATACGCAGTGCATGTCTTCGAAGTAAATGTGAAAAATTACTGGTACACGTGTAGCTAGTCGTTATTCTAGCTTTACCCGTGCGAAGCCGGGGTGGGTCAGCTAGTTGTATTATAAAGGTCGTTTAATTGTCACTGTTTGTAGAGTAAATAAAACCAAACATTTTAAAAAGCGCTTTCGTAAACCTACTGAATATTTTGATGTTAATGGCGTTAGGATATATGCAGAATACAGTATGGATTGCAAACATCTCTACTTGAAACATCAGGTCAATTTTAAATCATCATTATGTGAGCTTATAAAAAAAAATATTTATTCCTTATTGAGTCCAAGTGGATAGGAAGTCTATTATTGAGACCCGCAGAATACCATACGATACCAGTGGAATTTTAGGGAACTAAATTAATGGTGGATAGAAGGACTGTCAAATGTGTGAACATCGCAACTCATCGTTTAAAAGAAAAAGAAGTACGCTTTGATTTATAATTTTATTTAAAAATGGATGGAAAATGAGCAAATTAAAAATTGAACATAATGTTCGTTAAAAAGTGCTGCGTCAAAGAGTGTACGAGTACAATAAAAAGTTGAGAAACATCAAACATTGGTAAGGATGAAAAAGTCCATCGACTGAAGGTATGGAAAAGAAATTTAAATATATCGCGAAGCTTTAACGGGAAATACAAAAATGTGCGATCTATGCATTTCACATAAGAATGATTATAATTTTGCAGGAACAATATTACTGAATAGTATTGTCATTGAGGGTCAAAGTTTGCAATTCGATTTGTCCATACATATTTTTTAAGAGACCTTTTTTAAGCAGGATAACCAGCATCAATAAAAACGCAAATAAAAGCATAATTTAAACAGCTGCAATTCCTGTACCACGTTCCTCAGCAGAGGAGTTATACGAAATTTATTATTTAATGTAATGCCGTTGTAATGAAGAGTTTATAAAAGATGTATTGTGAATTGTGGTGAGTGTGGCCCTGCACGCCACCCAGGTGCGTGGCCGGGCCGGGCCCTGGCCCCAGTCAGTTTGTTTTACCTCGGACCTCGGTCCGTGTCCGTGTCCGTGTGTGAGCCGAGCGCGTGTTTGTTAATGACGCGGCCATGGGAAAGTGATGAGTTTGTTTTTAACAGCGAGCCGCAACCTTTTGTTTCTGCCCTCACACTTCAACTCTCTTATATGCACACTGCTTTTTTGTTTTTCTACTTGTCCCATCAAATATCTCTATGAGTAGGTTAGCTAGATACCAATACTTAAATCTTGACAGAACTAACTCAACTCTAATTTTCAACAGATTGATTTTATTCCTTAAATACTGTTTTAGGCAGTCATCAATTTATTAGCAAGCAATGACAATAAATTTGCAGTTTTCACTGTCATTGCCGCTAAAGTCATGGTTAAGAAATCTGATGTGGGCAGCACAAAACCTTCCGTCAATTTTATATATTTTTTACAAATCCCATACCAAAAGTTCCTTGGAAAAGATTCTATATATCCAGTAATATTGTAACACGAATATATACTACGAGTATTTTCAACAAATTCCATACCGAGAGTTCATTGGAAAAATTTCAATAAATCCAATAAAATTATGTAAATTGCACTTGACACTGACATCTGTAAATTAGAATTATTTGAATATATCAGCTATTTCCATGATTATAGCAAAGCTGCCTAATTTATGACAGTTATAGTGCGATTCGGTAATTTTCTATAACGCCATAGAAATGTAAAAGTGAATAAAATCGCAACAATTTTTGTTTACTAATACATTTATTATCATTTAACATTAACAAATGATGCGCTTTTGTTGAGAGTTATAGTTCTATAGTGATTTAAAAAAATACAGAATCGCACCGTTAGTCCCTTTATAATTCTTTAATAATTGGCCGGTGGCACCAACTTGGATTAAATTGACAATATTGCATCGAAATAAAATGTTAAATGAATTATAATATATTGATGTCAAAATTTCTATTTACATTTTTTTTTTAATCCTAGCTTAAAATTTAAGCCTTGTTGGTGCCTCTGGGCATATATCTATTGAATATGAAGGAAAATGTTTAATCAAATCGTTTTCTTTCATATCGATAATCACATAAAATGATATTTTCAAGAAACACTAACACTGTGAAGAACTTCAAATAAGTGAACTTCCGGTTGACCAATTATAACCAAAATCTTATCAGCTCTTCATATGGATGTAAAGAAAAGGAATACGAAAGAATTAAAATTTTTAGAATTGTAGTATTGGAGTTATAGTCGGAGAAAAATTTGTCACACATAGGCAGACACGCACACATACACACACACACACACACACACACACATATATAGACATCGTAAAACTAGTAAAATTGTATTCTAGGGACCATAAAATGTGCTTATTTATTAAAAACTCACCACCAAATTTCTTGGCCAAAGACAATACCTTCCTTAGCTAAAGGTGGCGGAAGGAAAAAATGAGTGACGATCAAATTATATGAGAGTCAGATTAGAATTATTGAAAATAAGAAAATCTGGTAGGTAGGCTGTGGAAAACAATTGTTTGTACTTTCATTGTAAACAATTATTTATCTGTCATTTATCGTAGTGGGTGAAAATATTAAATTAATCAAAGGGCATTTTCTTCAGTATGGCGAAAAAAATAAAAGTAAAAGAACACCCGCCATTTTCCATGATTTGGCAATGTGAGACTTTTGGTTATTTTTTGCATTTGGACGTATTTAAAATGTATGGGATAAAACGTTTTCGCCTGAAGAAAAAAAGATTGATGCTGCAATTCATAATTATTTTGAAAGCATTCAACATTCCAAAAAATATTAGTTGGGAGCTTTTAAGTAGTAGAAAGAAAGAATGGATAAGTGTATTATTGTCGATGGGTAGGTACTAAATACTTTGAATATATGAACTATGCCAATTCTAGCGTGACCCTAGTAGAAGTATTCCTTATTAAAATCAATTTAGACAATCATCAATTTAGTAACAAGCGACATTAATAAAATCACATTTCCAAAATACAGCTTTCACTATCATTGCCACTGAAGTCTGAGTCTGAGTCACAGTTCTTCTTCATAAATTTGGTAACTTTGTTAGTTAGCCCATATATTTATAAATGTCTGAAACAGGATTAGTAAACGAGAACATTAATAAATGATAATTAATTTCATTAAAAATTTTAAAATACCTGTACAAAATATTTTTCTTTTTCGTTTTTAATTATATTAGTTTGTTTGTTATTTAAAGTTAACCGGATTGGTTGTTGCGCAGGCGCAGGCAAATGTATGTTGTAAAGAGCGGGCGTGTGGTGGAGCTGGGCCGCCCATGGTGGCCACCCTGAAGACGCGGAATGCCCTAACTTCATGTTACTTAATTTATGACACAGTACACACATCACACATGCAGGGCTACAGTTACACTTACATTTTTATATTGATTACTGCCAGCAATGAAATATTTATTACGTCTGGGACATTTAAATTAAAAATGCAAGTCGAGTGAAGCTAGCGTACAGGTAGAGCCTCAGCCTACACAATGATTGGGAGAGAATTTAGAAACAAAGCAATTTATAGGAGTTGTTATACATTTGTGTTGGAGTTGGAGATGTATGTGTGTGAGATTCTCACGCATGCAGTGGAGCGGTCCGGCCCGGAGCCCAGCGGCTACCCGCGTCACCAGCGAGTCTACCAAGCTCTGCTCCGGTCATCCAACTCACCACGGCTCACAATTCCCTAAACGAATATCATCCAATCTCATCTTCATTTTTTCTATTTTTTAATTAGTAATTATTTCACATACTTTGTACATAGGGTCACTTACCATACAAATTACTTTAAATCTTTAAAATTTGTATAAAAACCCAGAATTGGATTCTACGAACAAAATTTTAACGACATATTTCTGCTTTATCTACTTATTACTTACATACAAATAAAATGTTATGTTAATAAATTTATCTTAACCTAAAGGATATTGAGCGTATAATCCTGTGCGAACCCTTGGAAACCAGTGATCGTGTTCCGTGTTTACATTTTTATGACATCTTGCGGCAGAGTTTATAACTGTTTGGTTTAGTACCCTTGCCGATTTAACATTAGAACTCCTTTAGTAAAAATGAATATAAGCAAAGATAAAAGCAAAACTTATTGTTTGTTGTACGGTCGTACGTGATAAAGAGGACTATCGGCTTTCACAATTATCCTAACTTTGGTGACAATAACTACAATAGTTATCATTAGTAAAATCAGTACAAAATAAACCTTTGACGGGCGCATTAACGGGTTTGTATTTCGAATTAAAATATCAATAAAATATGTAAAATAAAGTTTTCATTGTATTATCTTCGTGAATGACAAACACAATTTCAGTAAAAGCCGATTTTAGTGCACCAGTTTGTAAACAGGGGAAATATATGAAAGAAAAAAATTTACTTTCCCAATAATCAATCACACAGTTAATATAGGTATTGTGTGTTTATTAATTAAATTAATTAAAAAGTATAAATTAATTTATTAACGTACCTTTTATAAAACATCTTGAGGTCGGATTTGCATGCAGAAATAAAAACTTGGAGGTAATCATCCTCATTTTTACTTAAATATAACGCTTTATTCTTTGTCAGTACTGAATTTATTAAAATACCTTCTACAAAAGATTAAAAAGTTGGTTTTTGTTTAATAATTTTACGCAAATGTGTTATATTTGCAAATTTCACAACATGTCTTTAGAAGTAATAACAATGACAGTTAAAGAGTGCTAAATGAAACGCACGCATATATAGCGACGGTGCTGCCACCAACGGTCGTGTCAGTTGTCAATAGAATTACTTCTCTAGTTAGCATAATGCTCGAAGGAGTGCTAAATTGGCACTATTGGTAGTGGCAATGGGGTATTCCGACATTTTTTTAAAATATTTTTTTACTTTAGTACAGACCAGAAGGACTCTGAATATCTTACTTTGAATAAGAAAATGTATGCATCACTTGAGATATGAATTTTAAAAAATTTCATCGCAATTCAAATTTTCTTATCATGGCGCGCTTATGACGTGAACTCGATGGTGACATCTGCAACGAACTTCAGCGCCTAAATCCACATGTTCATGACAGCCATTTACTTGTTTACATATGATTTTAGTAGCAGCGTGTATTTCGGTGTTTGTCCTGTTTTTGTTTATGGTAAAAATAGGAGTAATAATTATAAACTGAACGAAATGTCAAATAAGAAATATATCCGCGCGTGTTAACTACTATGGCTCCATCTGTGTTTTTAAACGAAAATATTTACTTTGAAATGAGCAATAGATTATCAACTTGACGTCATAAATTTCAAGGACGTTTCTAGAGCTGTAAAAATTCCAATTTTGTACATTAAATTATGAATTAAAACTTTTTATTAAACATGTTTTATTATATTTTTCTACTATATGAAGATGGAAACTATAGAAAAAAAGTTATTATTTTGCATTAATTCCATATCACCGGAATACCCCATTGATCAAAACATTTCAGAAATTTTCTTTTAGATATTTTAGGCATGAATTATTTAAAATATAACCGAATCTATTCTGAAATAAATTGGTTAAATTTTAGCACCTATGGTTAAAATTATTACCCAATAGATATGAATTTTATAATTAAAATTCAATTTTTTGTTATTTATCGACATATTTCATTGGCGAATTTTTTTAACTACCTACTTATTGAAAATTAACCACTGCGTTACAGAATAGAGCCAAATAGTAACTTAAATATTTATATTTACATGTAAATATATTTTAAAAGTCACTGTAATCACAGATTCATATTCACAGAGCCCTTTGTTAAAGTGCATTAAGGCCTATTTATAATGAACTAACGCAAGCAGTAACGCAAAACATGAGCACATAGTATTGCTATCTGTTGATTTATTATGAAAATTAGCAACGCAATAAACGCAACGCAGCATATAACCAACTCTCATCTTTCTACCTTACTGCTGTACTGCTAGCCAATCAGAGTTTAGTGTTTCAGTTTTACTATAACAATCTGTATTATTAACATGTTCGTGAACTGCCACAACTGCAAAATAAATACATGAATTCTATAATTTCGTTACTATTTCTATTTAAATTATTTAACATACTAACCTTATACCTATGTCATATAAAGGCAATAAATAAAAGCGATCCAAATTTCAAAGAAATATACCGAATTCTTCAGGTTGGTTAGAAATGCTATCATTGGCGTTTCACAGATTTTGTATTTGCGTTACTGGTCACGTTGCGCCATTGCGTTGCACTTAACGTTACTTCATTATAAATAAGTCTTTAGTCAAAACCAATTATATTTTATAGATATGTTGTCAATGTTCATTTGACTACCATATCAACGATTGTTACTTGTACCAATTATGTTAAATATAGTTATTTAGAACAAATTTTTTAATGGTCTATAAATCTTTGTTCATTCGTCATAAATTGAAAAATATAATAACTTATGTAGTTAAGTGTGTTATGTGACTGGTTGTATTTTAGACTGCGTGGGTTCAGATCTAATCAAAATCAATTATTATTATTATTTCCAATTTTTTTAATATCACAAAAGTGCTCCACTGGTGCTATCGCTTGTTAATAAAAAGCAGATTTTCACACTCGGCAGTGGGTTACGATTTATTTATAATTATTATTTATTTAATAAAATGTATTCGACGCCGTGGTATTCTGTCTTTTTGATTTAGAATTCAACGTCATGAGTTAATCTACATTCCCGCTTAAATCCAGTAAATAATGACCTCGTCATCACCATACATTATTAATTTTTATTTTGTTTGTGGGGCGACACGACCCCCGCCGCCCTACCCGCTGCGCCGCCACTGGTCCTCAAATTGATTATTCGGTTATATATTATGGGGCACAGGGCTATCTGAATCTCAGGCCGGCCGAAGGAGATGTTAAGCTTGAGTCATCGACATTATTGTTACCACTGAAACAACGGGTTGGAACATCTAAGAAGGCGGCGGTGGGAATAAAAAGATGACCATCAGCAAATGGAATCCTAGGAATTTAAATTTGCGTCCATGCTAATAAGCTAATAACACACCGTCCGTCTAGCTTTTAATTTCATTATAATTTCACTTCATTGCAACAAATTTTAAATTTTATTCTAATTGGGCTAATAAACGTAAGGTTTAACACAGCACAGATGGTCCTTTATCGTTTCCAATGAGATATGACCATCAAATTATACAAAGTATAATACAAACAGATTGTATTAAAAAATAATTATGGAGTTGCGTGTCTGAGTACACTACCCGGTGGTAGTTCCGACGGCCTAGGTTCAACTCCGAATCGATTAACTAATTTATTTCCTGTTTTCAAATAGCGCAAAAGTAATATCTTTGGTGTTTTCTCCAAGACAGCTACGAGATCTCGTAAGATGCCGCTAAGTAAACTCCTTCGCCGATATCGTCATTATCAAAATCTGCGAATAAAAGCTGATTGGTACATTTAATAACTGTAGAGGATGGGTTTACAAAAAATTCATCGTAAGAAAATTTACCTAACGTAACCTACCCACCCTAACATAATTTATCCAAAAGTAACCTACCTAACAACCTAACCACACCTAATCTAACCCATGAATATTGCTGCAATTAATATTCTACAATAAATTATCCACAAAGAATTTGCCAAATAAGCAGAGAGTTTATATTGAACTGCACCACCTGACGATCATGTGACAAAAGCACCACAGACAATCAGACAAACCTTTAACAAAAATAATTGACTTCGGACGGATTCGAATCTTGACAAATCTCAAGAATGAAGAATGTACTTCGTACTTGCACTTTAATAGTGCTGGTTAGCAAATTATTTGCCAATGCCTTATAATAACCAACAAAAAGAACCTGAATAACATAATAGGTACAGGTATTTTTTAAGTATTAAAATTAACATTAAAATTTGAACATGATATTATTGCCGTAACAACAAAAAATAATACATACGAGTAGAATACTATATTATACAAAATAATGTGATTGATCTTGATGAATACAGATTGTTTCTATCTGACAGAAAATAACGATAGACAGACAAAACAAACAAAAATTACAATCTGTTTACAATTACAAATTTGAAGATTTAAATTCTTTATAAATTTTCTAATATTTTTTTTGTCTATTATTAATTTTTAAGTTTTTTTCTTATCCAAGTTAAACAAGCAATAATAAGCAAAAATTAATTGTGAATCTGCACAACTGTACTTAAATTTAAATTCTAAACAACTTTTCCAAATAACGTTTTTTACATATTTTTAATATGACAACAAATACTTTACTTGAAAATATATTCATTTTGACTACTCTGCTCGATTGCCAAACTTCTGCAGTACTCTGATATTTTTCACTTATTTATTCGCTTAGATCAGATTGGAGTAATTGTCCAGCCGGAGCGTAAACAAACGAACGTAATTTTTGTGTAGTGCAAGGAACTTAATAAACTTAGGTTTATCATGTGTGGTAAACATGGTAACTTAGATATTTTGATATAAGCGAAATAATAAATCATGACGATGATATGTTGTATATGTCGTTGGACAGTAACAATGAAGATGAAACTGTTCGCAAAAAAATATTATAAAAATCATTATAATAATAATATTACCCAAGGAATTATGAATAAGTAAAAATATTTTACTCAAAACTTTTCGTCCTATAAATATTTTGAACTACATGTTTATGAAAATCAGCCATGTGTATGACTGACTAAATTAAACACAACACAGCTGAAAATTATCCAGAATACTTGCTTGCTCTTTCTTACTCCGCTTCTCTACGTAGAGTAAGAAAATCATAAGCAGAAATGAGAAATGGGGTAATTTCACATTTTCTGACTTATTTTTTTCTTGAAAGAATAAGTCAAATTAAATATGTTGGCGTATGTTTCACACCTTACAAGTATTTAGAATCAGAGATATGATTTTTTTTTAAAGTTGCGTTTAATTTCATATATTTCAACGGCAGACAACACAGTTCCACGGATACGACAGTCGAACTCTATCGGTTTAATTTGGAACTATGATTGGTTTGGTATTTATTTAAACAAATATTTTATTTACATACCTTATACTGCACTATAGTACTTTTAAAGAAATAGAAAGTAATAATAATCTTCTCTCTTGTATATTTTGCTGTGAGCTGTCACAATTTTAGGTTAGATTACTGTTTCATGTTGTGGAGCGTAAATGTGTATGTGTGTATGGGAGAGAAATGTCTTTGTGTATGAAACCGCGACGTCACAAATTTAATCCGTGTTTACAACCGCGAAAGTTTATTAGCAAATTTATGAATGAAAAGTCGCATCTTTCAAATTATTTTATATTACCATATTTATTAAATGAGATGAATTTCATACATATATATTTGAAATGACTCCATTTGCTCGACTGAAACAGAACAATATTTAAATAATGCTCTCTGACAAACAAACACGGATTTCCGTATGGAATAAACAAAGTATTATAAACGAAGAAACCTTTTATCTATTTATTTTTACTGCTTTGAAAATAACAAAAAAAAAATCTATCCAGAGTTTTTTCTTATATCCAGTTGTCATCGGTCATTACTCACTCTGTCACTCATTGATATTTTTTAATAGCTGTAGTTGGACTCATTATACTAGTGATAATATATGTATTAAATATTAAACTAATAATCATTTATTACATCATCAATGTCATAACAATAATAATCTAGTAATTTATTAATCAGGAATATATTTCCAATAATCTTTCTGTTTTACTTTACTATAATTTTTATCAAATGTTAAGTTGTGTCATCTAAAAAAAAATAATAATAATTAATTTTAATGAACTTCATGACATCCTTTCAATGGCATCAATAATTTATTAAATACGTAAAAAGTACTCATGCCAGCTTTCTAAATATTATGAAATTAAATATGACTCAATCTCAATTACAGAAAAAAGAACCATTCGTATTTTCTGAAAAAAATAATGATTAAATTATGAGATGATTCAAAGTTCTACTTCGAAGAAGAGTTGTGTAATTTTCATTTAGTTGCCATTATCCTTTGTCACAAATAATTTTCAATTTACGCGCGTGACAATCTGTCAGCAACAAATTACTTCGTTGTCAGGCCTCATATTACGACTGACAGTTTAAATCACTGTGAGGGCATCAGCCGAACACGTCCAATCGTAAATTGTACTTAATTTGACAACCAGATTTATGGAGCACATTATGAAAAGTACATATCAATGATTCTTCGTATAAAATATTATACTGACGTCTTACGTCTTCTCATTAATTATATAATATAACACACGTATTTGTAAAGAATATAAATGTAATTTATTATTGTTGTCTAAATGTTAGGCATAAAAATAAATTAACAACGTCAATTTTGAAATATGTATATACACATGTACATACAATGTAGGTAGGTGCTATTCGTTTATATTTAAACAATACGGAAAATTCAGTAGTATTTAAAGTTTGAAAAATCACATGTCCTTGATTATCAGTTGTAGATGTAGCGTGTAGCAGTATTTATTAACTTAAATAATTAATGTTATAAATAGACTTGTTATTATCCATTTCTATCTGTGAGCCAATCTGTTTTATTCGTAGATTTCGTTAATGACGACAATATATATTATAAAAGGGTAATGCTAGAATTATTATATGGTTCATATTTTTTTAAATTTTGTTTTAAATATATTCAAAGTTAAGTAGTTCTCGTCTACAATAAACAGTTCACAATTCTTTCCTTCCACTTCGTAAAAGCTCACAACCAATCATCTTTTGGAATGCTTTCAAACTAATTTCTGGAGACTTAAAAATTATCAAAGTTGTTAATTACTGGCGATTTAAAAACTGGTAAAGTTGTCATACTAAAAACGTCAAATTAATTTCAGGCGGACTTAAATACTATGTCAACGCTGTCAAATTATAAATCATGATTCGAAAATGCTCTCTTGTTAATTTCATATTTTCACTTACAACGATAAATAGATATTTTAAAATTAAAAAAAAAAAAAAAAAAAAACTGAAAGCGGGTATTATAAACGTCCAGTTAAATTTAGTTCCAAAATAAATTTAATAAAGTGAACAAATTCGAATCAATGTTCTTATGACGTTTAAATCATTAATATAAAAAATTCGCGTTGCATTTGTTCATTGAATTAATGCCCGTATTCACAGTCGATGCTCAATCTCGTACTTGAGTATTACTTCGCCAAGCATTACTCCGGTCGTTCTCGATCTCAAGCATATCATATGTTTCATAGTCGAAACTTCGTGAATTCTCGGTTTTCTAGGGAGGATTTTAGAGAATTTGTAATAACTTTGTTGGTATATTTGTAAAATACAGATACATGAGTCATATCACGAATATATCTTCTTGAAGCAACCCTTTTTCATTGTTATTATTAAGGCTTATTCTACTATGTCTACAAATTCTAAAAATTGTTGATTAACTTAATGGTTCATTATTTAACTTAGATGTCATATGTGATGGAAATGACAGTTTGACAGTTTTTTTAAATATTGATCAAGTCCAACCTAAATTTTTTGAAAAAAGCATCAATCAGTACTTGAGCATTACTCAAGGTTGCTTGGAACTCGCCTCAAGTAAACCTTCGATCGAAGTACGAGTGAAGAAACAAGTAGCGACTATGAAACGAAATCTGGTACTCAAGGCAGACTAAAGTATGAGTCGAGGCGAAGTACTGACTATGAATACGGGCATAAATTTACCCTTAGTTCTATAACTTACTTATCTTAATTTCAAATGACAGATAAGTAATTGTAAAATCTCATAGGCTACTAGACACCAGATAATGATAAAATGACAAAAACAGATTTTTTCGAAATTTTCATTTCACAGGAGTCACTTTTCTGTTGTGCTAATAAATATTCACTTAACGCGCTCAAAATTTGAAATTACTCGTATACACAAAATGTACCTAATTAAAGATTAAATGTAAAAAATGAAATAAACTTTTATTCGACGTTTTGTAATTTATATGAGGTATCTGATCAAATTTCATTAAAATAATCTAATTATAAAATTAAAATAATATACCCATATTTATAGGAATAGAATTCGGGAAAACTGCATTAAAAGTTTTATGACGTCACCTTTACAAGAGCGAAAGAGATTAGGTATAGGCCATCCAGCGAATCAAGCGGTTTACGTCATAAATACAATATCACTAGAAACAATGACGTCATATATTAAAAAGTTTACATGAGCATGTAAAACGGATTAAAATCTGTGGGTTGCCTTCATAAACCCAAATTTTTCTTAAAAACACATCTGGTATAATATTTTTCCAGCGAAATCCAATTTTATTTAAAATATTCTGAACGATACTGCTTACGCCGTTATAAATACTTCATTCTTGTAGTATATGCAACAAACTATCTAGTATTATGTGAGATCCTTAAAAAAATACAGAATACTGCATACCATACAATTTCTCACTGTTTCTATACATTGCGTATAGCGTTTGCCACACGCTGTACATATAGATTTAATTTTCAAATTATTACTAACAAATAGAACCAAACATTACCTCAATATTAGATTTCAGTGAAAGTAAAAACCCACCAATCTATTTTTCATATTCAAAATAAGTCAATAAATTAACTACAAGTTCTTGAATTTGACATGACAGAGCATTTGACATTTTGACAATGAACAACGAAACCAAAAACAAAATGAAATCACAATACAGGTTGAAAAGTATAATATAGACATATAATATTTAGTAATATACATGTTCAGAATTACCAATATTAAAAAAATATAATCATACGTCATTTTGCAAAAATTTACAAAATTTTACTTAATAATAATATATCCAAATATAATTATTTCTATTAAAGGTGTCAAATACATGATAATAATAAAAAAACCAATAAAATACCGTTAATAAAATATATTTATAAAAATAAACAAAATTTCAAAAATCCCTAAACGATGACGTAAACCGCTTGATTCGCTGGATGGCCTATAAGTTTGTCTTTTCCGCTCTCGTTTGTTTTACGTTAGGGGCTAGGACATTAATATTTGCATTCTTGCATTCGTGTTTATTATTTCATCTTTATCATTGTTATGGGCTGCGCTTCATATGGACAAAAAGGTTTATTTGTTCTATTTTGCATCTGTAACAACGCTATTACAGCATTCAAAATAGTTCATTAATAGTTCATTCGAGTGATGTAATAGACTAGTGCAATTTATTTTTATAAGGTTGGTGGCTAAAAATTTCAAAAATATCAAATTTCAAGTTTCGTTAAATAAACGAACACAAACGATTGTCAAGAATTTTATTTTTATATAATTTTGAATTTAAAACTAAGAATAAGAAGAAGAGACGAAAAAGAGTAGTAAAGTTTAACAGAAATAGAAAATATCGTAGCTATGGTGTTAAGAAATAAGGTTAGAATTGTCAAATGAATTATCAAATGTCATATTAATACCAGCAACAAAATTCCCTAAATTTTGACACTACTATGTTTTATTTAAAAAAGGCATAGAAGCGCAAAATAGAAAAAATAGTATTAAGAACTCATTTCATAATTGTTGATTATTTTGTTGGAATGGTTGGATCACGAAACTTCCTTCTCACAAAATAATATGACAATTATGACATTCGTTCGTTAATATACATTTTCCAACATTTTTCTTGATTACAATCCTGTAATATTTTCTTGCGAATAATTTCTTACCACAACGTGTTTGTTCTTGCTAAGATTTGTTTGTTAGTCATCGAAAACATGGATGCTCCTGCAACCAATGTCAGCAGCTAGGCTAAATGATTCTTATCGACGTAGAATCGATACCAGATACCAGCCCTACCAGGTACCAACTGGGCGGTAGTTTTTTTCTTTTCTTACTGCAGTTAAATACGCGTGAAAATACCAGAGGAAATTCTCTAAATATTTTTAAAGATATTGGGATTTCTGACTGATTTCTAGGAGAAAAATTAGTTGTCACCGGTGAAGTCGTTTTGAAGAAGTATTACCTTAGTTTTGAAAAAAGACTAGCACTTAATACCCAAGCCAACCGTACCGTACTTCCTTTATTTTATACACAGTTCTTTATGCCTAGAATCTGTCTTATTTATTTCTTCAAATTTCAAACCCGAAAGTTGTCTTATTTTTTTAAATAGGTATTACAATTTATGTATTTAAAAAACACCTTTTTTATAAATTTAATTTCCTGCAGTAATAATTATCTGTTGAAGTTTTCTGTCAGTATTAGAACTGTTCAGGTAAACTTGTATCTTTTGTTATTAAGTTTATGTGTAATTCTTATAAATAAAGAAAATGCAATAAAAATTACTGTAGGTGTATTTGTATTTTTATACCGATAAATTCCAACGACTAGCTTTCGCCCAGAACTTTATTAATAAATTTAGTCGTCATTAAACATAATTTCAAGAAATCAAAAAATAGAGAATTTCTATTTTTAAAATCTTAATAACACATAAAAAATTCAAAAAAAAATTTGATGAGTCCACAATTATTCCGCCAATTTTTGTAACTTGCCCAAGCTCAATACACTGAACATAAAATCTACTAATTTCTAGCCAACTGTTTACATTTATCATATATATATTTTTCATATTGAAATATTAAAAGTCATTGCATGTAACAGTCCTATAAATTATGGATATATTGGTGTGTTATTAAAATTACTAGAAATCACTAAAAACTTGAAGGAAAAATGGTAGGTACAAGCTCTATTTCCAGCTTAATTAGCTTAAAATTGACAAGTGTAAAGCAAATGTTTTTCAAGCTCGATTTATAGAACTTTGCCAAGTTTTTAAAATTGACAAATGTAACAGACTTTTTTATTTATTTCTCACTTGTTTGTAAACTTCATTTATTAATACCGCCTACTACTTATGAAAATTAATATTTACTACATAGCGATCAAAAACAACTGATTCAGTTGACATTACTAGAGACAAATACTTGAAATTGGTAAGATTGATATATAAATTTATTTATAAATATGAGAGAAGAATCAGTTGACACCGGGAAAAATTTATTTCCTGTTTTTGACACTGTTAACAGCGACATGGGGTCCCGTGACCGTGTGCCAGAGTGTCTGGTCGCGAAGCTGAGGAACCGGGTTTGATCCCGACCGACGCCAAATATTTCGAATTTTAAATGGCACAAAAGTGACCCCTGTGGTGCACTCTCCATGCCAGCAATGAGTGCCCGTGAGGTGACGCCTGATAAGCGCCCGCACGGTACAAATATGTCATCATCATTACCGATATCTGCAATAAAGCAGATTGTGGCACACTCAGAAATGGGTAATATGCCGTAATAATATATTTATTTATTTGACAGCGACATTTGAAAATTTAAATTTGGTTATATTTAGATACATTTTTTTATCACTGAAAAAAAGGTTTGCATTTATAGTTAAAAATTATTCCCTAATACTTTTTTATTAATATCAGATAATAAGATTACTCAAACAGAACTTTTTTCTTTACCTCAATGAAAGTAGATTTGTTTGAGAACAAATTTTTATTTCTACCACAAAATCTTCTAAATTAGAAAAAAATATTTTCCACATTACTGAATTACAAATATTAATTGCTACTTTAAAAATTAAATTCTGTATTTTAGAATATAAACTTAACAAAATGATTACAATATATATTTATTTAACGTAGAAAAATTAATACTACATTTACTAATTTCTTTTTTTATGACAGCGAATAAATTTTCTGTAATAGTCAAGATTGCACCCTAAAGCCATGGTGTTGTAAGCAACTTGTGTCTCTTTTATAAACTACTTGGAAGAGTTCATGCAAGTTTGTGTTGAGTTATTTCTTATAAACTACAGCAGTTGCGTCTTATGTAATGTAAGTAATATTAAATACATGTATAATTATATATTATTAAATATCATAAGATCTATTACTTGTGGTAACATACATAATACATTACAGCTGAGGAATTTACTAACAGGGGGATGACAGAACCTCTAATACCAATTTGAAAGAAATTATGTATGTAGATATAAAATATGTATGTATATCCATACTATAAGGCAAGCTAACCGATTTTATGCATTAGTGGCAAATATATGAGAAAATTATGAAGAAAGTATAGCGGTTATCGTTGTCTGACAATAAGAAAATTTGAAGGGATGAATATTGAAGAAGAAATAAAAACCTTTGAATGTTTGGTTATAATTTAATATATATTACCGTCATTTTAATCAGATTTGTAACAAAAAATCATGTAGGTTTTTGTTATAAATAAATACATATACTCTTTATTCACTATGAATTTATTTATTTCTCATTCCATGGTTATAGTTACAACCATTATTGGAACCAAATAAAAATACATATTTCAGTAAATAAATTCCACTAAAATAGCGATTTCTGCTTAGTTATATAAGATATTTTTCTTTAAAGTTAGAAAATAATTTTACTAATTAATTAGAAATTTTTATTTCTGAAACAGTTAAAAATCAATAGAAATAATATTTCATTTCCTTAGAATCGTGAAATTAAAACTTGTATAATTAAAATATGAAGATATTGGAATAATGATTAATTTGGAAGCAAAACGAAATAAACACTTTTTTATTATTTTTTATAAAACAACATTCAACTTGTTATTTTTTCTTGATCGAACATACTTGATGTTCGATCATTACAAGACTGCTAGATCATAACATATCTTCCTCCTTAGGGGTCACCAATTTGTAGAGTGCCAAATATACTGTAGTATTATAAACCACTCTACACTTGTATAATCGTGAAATTAAAACTTGTATAATTAAAATATAAAGATAAACGAATAATGATTAATTTGGAAGCAAAACTAAATAAACACTTTTTTATTATTTTCTATAAAACAACATTCAACTTGTTATTTTTTCTTGATCGAACATACTTGATTTTCGATCATTACAGAATTGCTAGATCATAATTGGCTATAATTTTCAATTTGATTCAAAGTGAATAATAAATAAAATATTATACACTACGCGCCAAGGTAACTGTTTTACTGTCTCAAGGAGGTGACAGACTCGACTACGCGACTCGTCAGTCATTTCTTCCTTTCAACAATAAAAACCGTTTTACCTGACTTGTAACATAAAATACTATTTTGTCTTACCATTACTATTTTTTATTAATGTCATGGATACCATGCAGGTACATTATATTATAGTTATAATACACATAGGCATTATGAGAGCCTAAAAAACAAGCACAAACAGTTATAGCCTATATACTTTGTACTTTGTGATCCGTAATCCGTGTAGAATATTAAAAAATTGTAGTAAAACAAAATATTGTATTGTATAATATCATAGCCCTCAAGCAATTTATAATTTATAAACCTTCGCGCCAGAGCCCTCGCCCTAATAAACTATGCACTCTTACGGAATTTTAACAAATAATGCATATAAAATATCAATTTTTTTCTTTATTAATTCATATACGAGTGTATCTACTTATAGTATCCTTTATGTAAGAATAGCATTGCGCCATAAAACGTATACATAATTCTTGACGACATACATGCGTGATTGAAGTATGTAGTTTCTTTTTGCCACACAGATTAAAAAATATGTTCATAAGGCGAGGTAATAAATAAATCTTCGAATGGCTTATTCATTGAATAAAAGAAAAATATCGCATCGATACCATAACACAAATGAAGGTATTTATTCTAGCTGTCATATTTTGATGCGATATTTTTCTCTTATTCAATGAATAAGCTATTTGAAGATTTATTTGATGTTGGTGAATACGGACATAAGTGTAAGTAAAAAATTAGAGTATAAACGTAAATGTAAAAAATTTAAACCTATGATGTATCGAAAGAAAAAAATATATATTACAAAACCTTTCTTTTAGCGTAAGTAAATGGTTTTAAAGAACTTGTGATAAATAAATAACATATCGAAAACCTCAATGTTTTTAAGTTTCTCAGACCATTATTCACTTTTAACTTTTAAGTAGTTCAGCCAATAAAGATAATAATAAGAATAAGAAATACAACAAATGTTATTTAAAAATACAACTTCTTATTGTACTGCGATGAGCTATAAGCTTATTATTTATGTACAGAAATATTCACTAAAATATGTACCTTATTCTAATTTTAGTGAAAAAATGTATTAATGTATATAGCTATGGCCCGGAAACTCACTAACAATTTAAAAGAAAATAATAATGGTCGGCAGAAAATACTTGAATAATTAATGAATATATCTACACACAAAGAAAACGTCCCGTATAAATTACAAAAAATCGACGAAATAATAATTTGCAACTGTTCATAGTACAGTAAATTGTAGAATTTAATTTATTTATTATTTATAAATCCCCTGATATTATATTTGCTGAGTTTAAATTGAAAATTTCGTGAGTCATAATAATTAGAAAGACAAACTATTATTAGTATTTTTTGTTGCATTTTTTCTTTGGTACCGGAGAAATGGTGCAAAAAAATTAGTTCGCAATATGAAATGATTGGAAGCCGATAAAACATAATATATAATATAAAATACTAAATATTCATCTTTCAATTTATATAATACCTTTAAAAAAATATATAACATATACTCAGTTTAGAGGAAATCAACTTTCCTTTTTTTTCTCGAACATACCCACATTACCCACATAGGTTATGAGGTATATTTACTTACAATTTAGAAATATCTAACATTGTAGTATTATCTAGTAATGTTTTAATTTATTGACCAGAATGAATCGTTTGACACGCCGATTATTTATTTTCTATCATTAATGCAAGGTAATAAGTCATAAACGAGAAGCTAGTTTATCGTCTTATCGCCGAATATAAAGAAAAGTACCTTTTTATCAAATAAAATTTTATTACTGAAATCAAATTAATATAAAAATCATTAAACTGTTAAATTTTAGAGTCGAATTATACTCCAATATTTTATTTTTTTCAAAATTAAATAAATGTACCATTACGGCATACTCATTTTCTGCATCTATTCACACATTTTGATAATGTATCTGCACCACTTTTGTGCTATTTTAAACTGGAAAGAAATTCAAGTTTTAATTTTGACATTATTCAGAATCGATCCCAGGCCGTCCGAATTATAACTGGTCACCTACTCACAAATCCAAGTGACCCCATCAAATTATAGTTATTTATGTACCAAGGTAGTGAAGTTCTACTTTTTGTCACGAATGTGGAAAAATAAATCATATGAGTGATAAAAAGGGACTTCAATGCCGAGGTGCAAATTAAATTTTATTTGAAATCGAAAATTTGTGAAAATGGAAGGAATATTTATTGGTATAGGATATGTTGACATATACATATATGTCAGTTCCTGTCAATCAAACAAACTTATGTTCAGTGTTGCGAACCTCGAGACTACTCCGGATCAATGTTTTATTACGATAACTTCAATAAGTTATCGTAATAAACACTCAAAAATATTTGTGTTATCTCAAACTTCGACATAGGAATTATTTAATTCGTTCTTTTTGCACATATTTTGTTATTTTACGTACCAAATTACTATTATACAGTACATCGTACACCTACCCAAATTATCTTATATCTACAATAATTAACATAAGGTTGGTAACATTTCATTTATTTGAAATCGTCAGAAATATATCCTTAGCCTACTATATAACGAATATTATTATTATTTTCAGTGTTTTGTTGGAAGTACGCAATGTGTCTTAATTCCATGTTCATATATGTTTCGTTTAATTATGCGGCTCGAACTATTTTTTAAAACAATGGATATTTCCACGTATCATAAAACTGTACAACACACTAATTTCCTTGTCATTTAACACACAAACAATGCTTCGCCGTATCAAAATTTCATGCTGCTGTTTACGTAGCTCCTTCCATGTAACAACCTGTAAAGGCATAAAGAATGCGGAGAGTCATAAGCTGTAGGTGTCCAATAAACTAAAGTGCAAAACCATGCACTTGTCCCGGCTTTCCCCGCCGACTAACAAATACCTTTACTGCTTTACATCCGGTGGATCTGTAGGTATTTCATTGAGAAACTCGCCCGAAAATCACAGATCTGACAGCCAGATCGTACTTAGAGATAACGACATTACCGCTACGATGTTACCTTATTGTTCTGCTGATTATTATTTATGATTTTAAGAACGCAGCGTTTCAAGTCTTTGGTATGTAGCACTGCCGAAATGTTTTTGTAAGGAGTGTTAAATTTCTAAAGTTGAAATTAATTTATTACAAGAAAATATTTAAGGAATTTCTTAAAATGAATGACTTTTCAGTTTCACCTGACTTTCACAAGTTAAGTCGATTGAATGTATAGACCACCCTGTGGAAATAATCATTACAGCTTTGTATTCTAACAAATAGATATTTCTTTCAAAGAAATTTGTAGATCTCAGTTTTAAAATTATTATATTGAAGTTATTTTATAAATTGTACTTTCTAAATACTTTGTTTCATAATATATTTTTAATTTTTATTATTTTATTGTTTCTCTAATGTTTACCGATAATGCTATCATCATTGATTAAGATCATCGTCAGATCTGAATTGAAAAAACATAACCTGCGAACTATTAGTACCTATTAATTTATTGAAGATATAATTATCATGAAATTAAATTTGGTTTGGCATAATTTTGTTGGGATGTAATTTAATATAGGTAAAGATTTTCAAAAAATTGTTACTTTTATAAATGATGAAAGCCGGATAATTTTTCTGTGAACTAAATTAAAAATTCAATAAATAAATATATATTTAATGACAATGAACAGTACGAGAGTACTTTTATAATAAAAGCGCTTTTATGGAGCATACTCTTAAGAATATAATGTGAAAGAGCGCTCCATAAAAGTACGCTCGTAAAACGGACCAATATATCTGTATGTCAGAGGGCACTGGTAGGCGTCACCTCCCGAACTTTCAAATCTGCCATTGGAAGTGCACCACAAGGATCACTTGTGGTAGAATAACTCATTAATTTTATTTTTTTTATATGCTAATAAACAGAATTAGAAATTCTCTTAAAAACAACATTTAGTATCAAGCGCAGTTTAAATTGGGTGGTATTTTTCAACCCATCAAAAATTTCTGACAAATCAGCATTCTTAACGAGAAAACAGTAATTATAATGCACGACAAATATTTTAAATAATGTATTCTAATTACAAAAATGTAAGTGATATAGACAAAATATTTATTCTAAAGGCAAAAAATCTGATGTGGCCAACACAAAACCTCCCGCTATTTAATTTTTACATACATGCATACGTACATAAAATCACGCGATTCCCACTTAGGGGGCTAGCAAATACCCGGAAACAATAGTAACAATAAGAAAAGGGATAAGAGTAAGAGCTCAGCTGACTCACTTCACTCTTTAACAACATTCTTCTTTCGCCTTGTCCACAATCATCATAGCATTCATACATAAGAACATATTAAGGTGACCGATTTTCGGTAGCGAATAACCCCATCCGGACCACAATAATAGTTACGCAACAATCTTCCTTCGCCACACTTTCCTATCTATTTTTATTAATTTAAATACATACTTACGTATTTACTAACGCTGCAAACTGTACCAGTGCATAAAACTACTGATTTATTTACTATTTTCTTTTTAAAATGTCACTATTATTAATTTGAAGTGATTAGTTTTTTGACAGTGACATTTACTGTCAGTTACATTCATTTGAAATATGAACTGCGTAACAAAGAAATTGTTTTTATCTTAGGCTTCGGGACTAATAAAAAAAATTATTTTTAAATTTATCTGCAAAATATATAGAAAAAGTATTAATGTATTCCTGTAGAAAATTCAATAATCTTTAAGTTTCATAAGACATAAAATGCGAAAAAATGGCATTTAATGATATTTTTTGAAGAAAAACCATTATGAGCTTCAAGTAAAGTGCCATTTCCGGTTATCCGATTTACACCAAAATCTAATGGCTTCTTTTCATATTAGAATAGGATAGAAATACAAGGTTTCAGAATTTTCTGAATGATAGTATTTGAGTTAGAGCGAAGACAAAATCCCTACACATACACACACACACATACATACATACATACATACATACATACATACACACATACATACACACACACATACACACATACAGACATCATCGTGAAAATGTTAAAATTGGATTCTAGGGACCTTAAAACGTGGTCATTTACTAAAATCTCGATACGTGATTTTTAGCACGATCCCTATACCTCCCTTACCAAGGGTAGCGGGAGGTAAAAATGCAAATAAACAACAAAATATTTATCCTAACGATTTTTTTTTTCTAAACATACCGTAACATAACCTATCTTATTCTGAGAATTCACCCCCGCAAAACTTGGGCCATTATACTTGTTTTTGTACAATTTTTCTAAGCGTACCTTCGTATATATTATAACCTAAATATACAATCTTGTTTCGTTAGCTTGTATCTTACTTGTATGTACTAATTTTACCGTGAACTTCATCATTTTATCGGGCCACTGTACACATATATCATGTTTAAATTTGTTATGTCCAATTATTACCACTGAATATTGATTATTAATTTTAAAATAATAAATTCTATAAGAACATGTTATTCAAGTTAAGAGTACACCGCAGGGGTCACTTTTGTGCCATTTAAAATTCGAAATCATTTTAGCGTCGGTCGAGATCGAACCCCGATCACCAGATTGGTGACCGGGCACTCATTCACACGGGCTCAAGACCCCATCAATCTTCTTACTTTGTTAATAAATGAAACTTTGAAATCAGCAAATGCCATAACCAAAAACAAAAGTAACTAAAGTAAATAAATTTCTTACGTATAGAAAAACAAACCAACCATAGAACGTAGCGCTAGACCTGATGTCCAAAAGAAATAAATGCCGAGAAGAGAGAAAAATTACGAGCGTGTCAGGGTTAATTTGTCCTTTTTCTGTTTATCTCTGTGGCAACGGTGGCAGTCGATTGTTCAAGATGTGTTTATCAGCTCGGGGTTTGGTTTTAAGTGGTCCTCGCGCCCCTCCCCGCTCAAGGGAGATAATTATTTGAGATCGGACGTGCGAGATAGCGAGAGGAATGTCATTTTAAGACCTCCCTCCCTATAATATGAGAACTGTGTTAATGTGCAGGTGAGGTGATTCCACCGATGCTCAGGACAAATTATTTTGGATTCCTAACAGATTTTTGGGACTAATTTTCTTACAATTTTGATCAACCTATTTGGGAATGCCAACATGGGTAGATCAAACTGATTTCGGGGTAAATTGGAGGTTTACATGTGTTCCGCTCGTTTACATACAAACGATGCTGAATACCTGCACTTCCAAACAATACTTTTTCTAAATTACCGTGGGAAACGTTTTCTCAGCTGCAGTAACATTTTTTTTTTTTTTTTTAGTTATAATAAAAGTTTAAAAATTATAACATAATAATCTTATTGGAAACAAATGAAAATAATTTATGTTGTACGGTATTATTTTCTGGATATAAAATGCACTGCGTTTGCTATTTAAATTTTTGCATTGGTATAATATAAAATGTCCGATAAATAGTTATTTATATATCAAGGTACTGAAGCTCTACTTTTTATCACGAATATGGAATTCAGTTGCCGGGACCGTAAGGCCGAGGAAAATAAGCCATATGACATAAATTGGAACTTTAGTACCGAGTTGCATATTCAATTTTATTTGAAATCAAATATTTGTGAAAATGAAAGGAAAATTTATTTTTATAGGTTATGTAACTGTCAGTCTGACACTCAATGTTGCTAACCTCCAAACATTGAGGTTATCGTAAATAACACTCAACAAGAAATTGTTACTTACCAAGAAATGATAACAATATTGTTAAAATTTCGTATTCACGTGTCTCGTTCTTAAATGAGCTATAACAATTATTGTTTAGTAACAATCTTGTTATCATTTAACATGAAGTTGTATCTAGTACAGCTGTCATAATTTAAAATTGCAGTGTTACGACTATTAGGAAATTAAAATTTAAAAATTTCTTATTTAAAATAATGATTTTTTAAATTCATTTGGGTTATAATGATACGTTTATTATAGCATAAAATTAAAAACTGACAAAAACATTTTTAACTAATAAATATCTAATTATAATAGTTATTTATGTACCTAGGACAAAAAATTGCATATTACAGCAGAGCTTGAGTTTGCTTTCCGAGGCGAAGCCGAGGTAAAGCAAAGAAGCGAGGCTATAATATGCATTTTTTTGCCGAGGTGCATATTACATTTTTCTGTCTACCTTACTTTACGTAATAGATCTAGAAATAAATACACGTTTTTTTTTTTTTTTTTAATTCGTAAAACCTTATTATTTATTATATGAATAATGATAGGATAATATCTTCTGCCATTTTCACAAAATTTTAATTCTTAGCTCTGTTTTACTTTGAAGTAAGGCACACTCACAGACACATCAACACTATTTGACAGGTGAAAATAAACAAAACCAACAAAATAACCTCGAAAACAACTCTATCCAGCGGCATCTTAGATTAACATTAGTCATGTCAAAATTAATAATTTTTAGTATAGTTGATTTCATTACTAATTGCGCACATATTTAAATTAAATTTATCATTAAAATAATATTTTTATTTGCTCGTTTGATATTTGTTATTTCCAATTCCGGTAGTACACACAATTACAATAATCATAAAATCGTAGTAGGCTTAGCGTACGAAAAAGGTTTGCGGACGAAAAGTGATAACGTTCAGAAAAGTGTCATTTTTCGTCCGA
Organism: Ophonus ardosiacus; assembly: GCA_943142095.1. Taxonomy (NCBI): domain Eukaryota; kingdom Metazoa; phylum Arthropoda; class Insecta; order Coleoptera; family Carabidae; genus Ophonus; species Ophonus ardosiacus. The sequence continues at coordinate 37,553,077 of OW964823.1, forward strand.
AAACAAGTACGTAAAATTTCACTTTCCGTATAGGTAGACAGAAAAAACTATTAATGTATTGGTGGTAGAAATGTTTTAAGATTTGTTTACTTTGTTTATGAATGACAAGTGTGACAAGTAGAGTTGTTTCAACATTTACGTCTAATTTCCTTCAAATTCACAGTAAATATGGTGAAAAGAACAGAAAATACAAGCCAGAAATATGAAAAAAAAAACTTGCACCTTGAATTTGAGAGTATTTTCCTAGATAAGTACTTTTTATTATTTATTTCTTCGTTTTGTAGTTTATATTATCTTCAATTAATAGGGAATACCATCATCTACGCGTTGTTCAATCCTAAGGAATGGTGTTACTTCAGCAACTCTATCATGACACGAAATATTCCACAATATATATATATATATATTCAGATAAAAAAAAAAAGCGGATCACTTCCATATCCCTTAATTGCGGCATATTTATTCTTAATTCATACCTAACGGGGCAGACAATAAGTTAACTAAAAATTATCCACCTAATGTAAATATTATGTATATCACTTATTTGAAATAGAAATTATTCGACATGTCAGTCTGCCATTTAAAGATACGACTACACTTTAATATCAAATAAAGAAATTATACGAATTATATATTTGTGAATGGATTTTAGTGTAAATACAATAAATTTACCTTTGATGAATATTGTCCATCGCATTTATGAGCATTTGCCATTTTAATTTACTCTTAACAATAAGTGTTGACACCTCGGCAAGTGGTCAGGAACTCTTGCCTGACTGATAACAATTATTGTTAAAATAACGACAGCTTGTTGACACGTGAATACAACAACCATCTTTAAAATAGCAATAACTCGTTACGTAGCCCGATTGAAAGGACCATAGAGAAGACAACAGATGAAGTCGCAACGCCAAAACAATGCTATATTTCGTAAATATAGTCAATTGTCACACAACTGTAAAACTTTCAGCTAGTTGCATCATTTAGTTTCTGTTTGACTTTTGTATTTTACAAAAATGGAGAAAATTGAGTACCGGTCCGTGATTAAATACTTATATTTGACAAAAAAAAAAAATTAAACCAACGTAGAAATCAAAGCCGAATTAAACGCTGGTATACGGGGAGTCTGCATCTTTGTTATCAACAATAAAATATTGGACAAGTCAATTAAATGAATTTAAACGAGGACGAACAAACATTTTTGATGAGGAACGTCCAGGCTGACCAAGAGAAGTCATTATTCTACAAATCGTCGATAAAATTCATGATATGGTGTTGACCAATCGGTGAGTGAAAGTGCGCGAGATTGCTAAGACTACGAACATCTCAACCGAACGAGTACACACTATTTTGCGAAATTATTTGGACATGAGAAAGGTGTCGGCGAGATGGGTACCGCGTTTGCTGACAGTCGATCAAAAACGCGTACTTATGACCACTTCAAGCAGAATTTAACGTTTTTTAAGAGCAACCCAAAAAACTTTCTGCATCGATTCGTAACCGTTGACGAAACATGGATCCATCATCATGCACAGAAGATGAAGGAACACTAAACAATAATGGATTTCTACTGGCGAATGTACTCTGAAGAAAGCCAAGACGATTGCATCGACCGGCAAGGTGATGGCGACTGTTTTTACTTCCTTGTACGAAGTAAAGGAAGTATTGTAATCGCGAAAAATTTCGGTTTCCAGATTTCTACGGAAATATCCATTTTGACCATCCCTGAATCCATTTTGACAAATTTCGGCGTGACGTCTGTACGTACGTATCTCGCATAACTGAAAAACGGGAAGCCGTAGAAAGTTAAAATTTTGTATTTAGGACAGTTATAACATCTAGTTGTGCATCTCCCTTTTTGGTAATTACATAACTTTCGGAAGTGGTACTTTACTTGAAGCCTATAATAGATTTTCATGAAAAATTATATTAAAATATAATCCAAAAGTTTTGAAATTTGGTATGTAAGACTTTTATGTCAATGGGAATAATATAATAGATTGTAGTTAAAATGGTTTACCCGGAAGTGGTACTTTACTTGAAGCCTATCATAGATTTTAATGAAAAACTATATTAAAATATAATCCAAAACTTTTCAAATTTGGTATATAGTACTCTTATGTCAATGGGAATAACATAATAGATTTTAGTTAAAATGGTCTATCTGTAAGTGGTACTTTACTTGAAACCTATAATAGATTGTAATGAAAAACTATATTAAAATATAATCCAAAACTATTCAAATTTGGTATATAGTACTCTATTTATCAATCGGAATAACACAATAGATTTTTCTTAAAATAGTCTAACCGGAAGTGATACTTTACTTGAAGCTGTTATCAGTTTTTCTTGAAACTTAAAAATTTAAAAATTATGTACTTTTTGGTTTCTGTAATTAAGTTTGCCATGAATTAGGACAAAAAATAACAAAAAAATAAAGAATTTAATGTCAATGTCAAAATATGTCAAGTACGTGCAATTTTATGATTGGGTCTGTTATAATACATATTTTAATTATTAACAAAATAGTGTAACAGGCGTACAAGGAAGTCATGTGGTGTCCACATCAGATATTTTAGGATAGTCACGGTATAATCTTTATTGACTACTTGGAAAAGGGAAAAATCATCACAGGAGAGTGTTATGCTTCGTTATTAGACCGAGTGGATAATAAAATCGAAAGATTCCCATTTAGCAAAGAAAAAATCATTTTCCATCAAAACAATGCGCTAGCTCATACCTGTGATCGCACTAAAAAAACTACACCAGTTACGTTACGGATTGATTCCATATCCACCATATTCACCAGATTTGGTCCTTTGCAACTTTCACCTGTTTTCAAACCTAAAGAAGTGGCTCGCCGGACAGAGGTTTGGGTTGAACGATGAGGTCATCGCCCAAACAACTCTTATTTTGAAGACTTACTGAAGACGTATTTTAAAGAGGGAATCGAAAAACTGGAAAAGCGTTGGATGAAGTGTGTCGAGCTAAAAGGAGATTACGTCGAAAAATAAAAACAAATTTTCTCAAAAAGTTGGCTTTTTTTCTCTAAGGCCAACTATTTCTCAAACGCTCGTATACCACAATGTACATCCTATAAGTGTTTGCAGATTGAAAACAATGTTGATATAAGTGCATTATCAGTGATTATATACTACTGTAATCAGAGATCAATGATTATATGTAATGGGGAATATTTTGAAGAGGACAATATAATAATGATGAATAAATGATCACTTTTGGAAATCAATGAAAATTCTTGTTTTTTATCAAACTTCATACCATACAACCTTTGTTTTTTAATCCATCGATATATTCATTCTGACAATGCCAAGACTTCCGACACAAGAGAACAATTTATCAGCTTAAAACGTTCGAATGAGATAAAATGATCAGTTTAGCATTTTTATTACATACTAAGAGACAGTTGAATTTAACACTACCAGAAAACAATCTAGTTTTAAATTATCAATTAAATAACAATAAAACAAATATAGGCTTGTTTATGATGGATTTAATTTATACATTTGGATTTATGACTTTAGATTTATAAATTAATCTAATCAAATAAATGATATTCTCCAATGATTTGGTTATTTTGTCAATCAAATTACTATGCAATTCTGCATCAAAAATTAATTCCATACCTAATTTATATTGAATGTCCAAAACTGTCGACAACTGTCATTATTTTGTTTATTTAGTTGCTTTTTGCCATGAATTTGAAATAAAACTGTATTCTGATTGGTGAGATTTAAAATTTTTAAAATAAAATTTTAAATAGAACAATATGTAAATCTAAATTACAAATCCAAATGCACCATGAACCATCAAATACATTTATGAACATTTTATATTTCTAAATTTAAATTTATAAATCTAAATTTATAAATTATATTCATCATAAACTAGCTCTAAGTTTCATGTAAATGTAAAATTTATAAAATATTTTTTATCTAAATAGCGAACAAAAATATTTAAAATTTGGAGAAGTTAACAACATTTTACGTTCTAATAACAATTAATTAAAACATAATCATTATAAATTTAACTGTAATGGGGCAACATCATAGGAATTTTAATTAAATTTGAAATTTCTCTCACACTAAAATCAGATCGGCTGTATTTGTTTGAAACTGTGTCGGTAAAGCAGAGCCTATTACCTGCCATACCAGTGATAATTTAGTCAAATAAGCGAGGACAAGCAGGCATTAGTGAGTTGTTAAAAGGCAAAACTACTGTAACGTTTTAAACGTTCATTCCTCGACAAATATTTGTAATGCGAGTTCCACAGGCTGTTAGAGAAACCGGGTGTCGAAGACAAATACCAACTTTTGTTTGACAATTAACACGGCTTGGTGTAGAAGAGAACTTCAAGACGATGAGATTTAAAAACTTAATAGAAAATTTTATGAATGTTGTTTTTATGCTAAAGAGTTTAAATGACGTCTAGTGTACGTCAATTAATTCATGGTATTGTTTACATGAGACCCTGAAAACAACAAGTGTTAATTTCTCACATATTAATTACAAAATTAATTTCTATTTAGCAATTACTTGTAATGGAATAAATTTAAAAAATGCAAATATGTCGTACAAAAAGATTAAACGCCAAACTGAGGACCCATTCGGGAAAACTTCGCCAACCAATTAAATTAAACCGCGTTTGCGAACAGTCTCACCAAAATTTTTACTACATATTTTTATAATAAGTTTCAACTATAATAATGTGTTGTTCTTTGGTGTAGCGTTCCATATTGGCTAATTGCAGCTATCATAATATATCTGTAAAGAAAACAGGACTGTAATTGATTTTTTCATTTGTTTTTTAATAAATTCATTTTTTTTCACCTCCAAAAAATTATTAATTCGTGTTTTATTCATATTTAAAACAAAATAATGCTAACTTTTTACCTTATGTTCCCATTTAAAAAATATTATGTTTATGTCAGATTATTAAGTTTTAAAAAAATCTAATTACACCACGTTATTTTTCGTAAAAAAAAGCGTATAAAAATTATCTAAACATTTTTTCTTTATCTTTAATAATAAGCTAAATATGAGGTATTTTCAGAACAAGCAAAAATTAAATTTTAGGCAGTAGCTCAAAAAACATTTAAAAATTCCTGTGATGCCTATTAGACCTATACGCTGTCTAGTATAGAAATGCAGTGTAGCATAGGGCCAACATTTTCTGACTTTTCACCTCTCGCTAAGAGAGGTATTAGAATCATGCTAAAAATCGCATATCCAGATTTTAATGGATAAGCACATTTTAAGGTGTGCGTGCGTGCATGCGTGTGTGTGTGTGAATGTGTTGGAATCACGGTTCTCAAATACTATAAAACTTAAAAAATATTTAACTGCAGTTTCCTCAATCTGACATTCCTGGAAAGAGCTGGTTAGATTTTGGTAACAATTGGACAACCGGAAGTAATAGTTTCTTTAAAGAAAATCGAAATATTATTTTTTGAAAATTTCTGTTATTACTAATATTAAAGAATACAAAAATCTCTATCCGATACATTTAAAATTTTTATTATATCTTCTATGGAGTTAGAGACATGTGAGTGTCAAAAAGCCAGAGACATTACTGGAGACCTTTTCTGGGAAGTACATTTAATATTTCTTATGTTATTATTAATTAAATATTCATAATTATAGATACATATATTATATACCCTTCAGAAATACCTCCAATCTCATCAATGAATTGGAAGAATCTCGAACATTAGAAGAATAAGAGTGAATAGAATGAATTAAAAAATATAAAAATATATAGAGAAGATATGTGTTTTTGTATCAGAAATGTCAAATATGTGCAATGCTTATATAGCCCAATATGGCAATGGCGAGAGGTCTTGTGCTGACCACAACATATTTTTACCTCTCGCTAAGAGAGGTAATAGATTCATGCTAAAATTCGCATGTTCAGATTTTATTGAATAAGCACGATTTAAGGTTCCTAGAATCCGATTATTTTTAAAATGATGTCTGTGTGTGTGTGTAGATGTGTGTATGTGTGTATTTGTGTATGTATGACTGGATGTTGTAGACACGATTTCTCAAAAAATATTTAACTGCAGTTTCCTCAATCTGATATTCCTGGGAAGAGCTGAAAAGGTTTTGGTAACAATTGAACAACCGGAAGTAGTATTTTCTTAGAAAATTTCTTCTAAATATAATTTTTTGGAAATTTTTGTTATTACAAATATTGAAAAACAAAATTCTCTATCTAATGCACTTAAAATTTTTATTATATCTTGTATAGATTTAGAGATAAAGATACTATAATATATAGCAGATTCTAATTGCAGAGGCTAAGGCACTAAGAAAACGACTTGACAAATTCAAATGTTTATAACATAGTTTGAAAATGACATATGTCAGTGTTAAAAATCAACAGTTTTAGTGGCTTTCTGGTAGCTTTTTCTGGGAAGTATATTTAATCTTTCTTATTATTTTATTAATGAAATATTTGAAATTATAGGTAAAATGCATATATCCATCAGAAATACCGCCAATCTGGTTAATGAATTGGAAGACATATAGGAACTTCCTCATACAATGAAAAATAGATATAATTAGAATGATATCTGTGCAGAAGACATGTTAAATATAATAAAAAACAATATTTGGTCTGTAATTTTTTGTTATAAATCGACGGTTCGATAGAGAAGTACAATACAATACTTATATAGCCTTATATGGAAATGGCGAGAGGTCTTGTGCTGGCCACAACAGATTTTTATGGGTGCAAACGAGAGTCAAATTCAAACTGTCGTAATAATATTATGTTATTGCAACTTTTCTTCTGCATTTGTGTACAATAAATTAGGCTAGCTAAATTGAATGTAAGTGAAATAAATCATTTTAATATAAACATAATTCTAAAAGTTAATAATAAGACGTAAAAAAATTAATATAACAAAACACACGTCACCTGTCAATAACTGTCAAAAATATTTTATTATTCATGCAATTTCGCATATCTAATCAAAATAGTCCTCCTGAAAATGTTGGTGCGGAAACCGTTCTCGTCAAGCTCGGCCCACCACTGCAATCTTAAATCAAACGCAGTATAGATCAATGGGGTCATGCCAAAAAAAAATGTTGCTAATATTTTTATAAAAATAGAATCTATGACACTTATTATCCATATTGCAACATAAAACATACCAAGATATAATACTTTTCATTCATAATTTACTTAAAAGATATTCGTGCTACGATTTTCTGTGACGTCATGTATCGGCTACTCACACAACGACACTAGTCACACGTACATGAAGGTCACAATGTCACAAACTTTAAAGTTAAACGTCAGATCAGAGTAAACTAGCCAAATATTTATAAAGCTGTTAGAGGAAAAGTGCGCACTATTCAATCTTTTTTGTTTCATAAAGATTTAATTATTTCATTAGAGAAATATTATTTTTAATTGCAGGTTTGTGTGCTTGATATATAATTTGATACATAAAAGTGCAATAATTATACACATATATTTATAATGATAAAACATGGTGAAGAAGTACTGTGCAATTCCAACTTGTGGTAACAATTTATTAAAAAACCCAAAAAAACTATTTATAAACAATCTTAATTTACATTTTGTCCCCCAGGGTGAACTGGAATCGTTCAGATACATAACGTATGCGCTCACGTGACCTCATTGAGATTTGAAATTGTCCCCTATTTTTAAAAAATTATATCTACAAAACAATGCACACAAATGGCGTGAAAATATTATTTACGTATACTGTGACCGGTAGATTTCCAGGAAAAAAATAAAACAGAAAATGTGGCATGACCCCATTTTCTGTTGCGTGCACAATAAGAAAGAGAAAGGAACTCGAATTTGTTCCAGTCTGTACATACAGTACGTCATTCATATCCAATAGGAATACAGTTTGACCATTACCTACTTTATTTATATGGATAAAAGCAGGCAATAGTTTGCCTTTATAACATGTTAAGCTGTATAAACTTTGACGTCACATTCTGTTTCAGATCAAGTGGCTTATTCAAAATATTACACAAATTTCAATAATTAATTGTAAAATATCTAATAAATATTTAATTATATATTCAAATTTGGGGCTATTTAAAAAAATATATATTTTTGAAATTTAATACTTAGATGGAATAAAACTGGCGACAGATCCATTGGAATGGGGCATTCCAGCTCAATCGAATTACGGGAAATAGTAAAAAAATACGAAAGTATGCTGAGCTGAATAATGAATACTAATAAAGAAATAAAATGATATAATTGAAATACTTCGAATATAAGGTTTTTTTTGTTGCTATTGCAGCTCGACACGAATATGGATTCAATACAAGCATATTATTTTCATTGGCGAACGAAAGTCCTGCTATAAATGCATAACAAATAGCGTGTTAAGAGGCGGTCTTACTACCAACGGAAGTTAAGAAATTCAAATATCGAAGGAGGGACCAACATTCTAACACTGTAATTTTCAAATAGTTTTTATTTGAACATAAATTGCTTGCATTAAATTAATAACACTTGCAAAAAAAGTATATAGGCGTATCCAGTATCATAACGTCATTTATTTTTTGTAAATATAATTTAAAAATAGCATATACTTCAAGAACATTTTGGCCCATAAATGTGACGTCACATCAATTTTTCAAACTTCGGGAGGCCATAACTTGCTTATTAATAAGGATTTTCATCAACAGTCTTAGTTTTACTTATACTTTTAGATGAAATTATAAAAAAAATGGTGGAATCCTCCATTACCATTCTTATTATTATTGTTATTATTATTATTATTATTATTATTATTATTAAATCATTATTTAAATCAACTGATTTTTTTTAAATAAAAATCGTTGATTTTTATGATAGACGAAAAAATATTCAATTATAATAAAAATGTTTTTTTTCTGCAAAAGTATAAATAACAACAAAAATATGGCCTGTATTCGAATTCTAGCAGATTACTGATCACATGTTTTGACCTGTTTTATTTATGGTATGTTCCGAAACTTAACCAAAGGAACCGTAACCACGTAAGCGGTTGCAAAATGGTAGTTGAAAATCTTGGTAAGTTTTGGAAAGCTATAGTTGTGATCTTGTAAATAACAGTGTATATAATGGCTAAAGAAAATGGACACATGATGTATAAACTTTTGAAGAATTATTTATGTCATGATTTCAAGTGTGCAGTATCTACACTTGTATATTAGTCCTTTTCCTATAAATAATTTTCTTCCCTTCGTCACCTTTCCAGTCAAGAAGTTCTTGCAGCCAATGGGCTACTTGCGTACCTTTTTTTTATTTAATATTTTTGAAGAGCAGGTAAAAACTTGCTAACCATATATTTTCTTTTGACAAAATTTTTGTTAATTAGCCAGAAAAAAAATAATGAAATTTGATTATTTGAATTCCCGCCAAGTATGACGTAGAATTACGCCGCACCAATGAATGGTCGTAAAGCCTTTGCGTTTGTTTGTACAAAGTTTGTACAGGTAATGTAGATCTCCTGTTTGACGTTTCAACAATAGTTTGGAAGTTAGTATTTTAATTTATCTTTTTGGTATCGATATTTTAAATTACATGTAACTACCTATGTGTTTATTTGTGAAGTAATTAATATATTTGAAAGACCAGAGAGAGAGAAAAATGAACTAATGTCAAATTCAAATTGAAACTTTCTCGCATGCCATCTATACTTTACATTTTTAAACATGGTTCTCCAGTTAAATATAATGACGTCACAGAATTTTTTTTTCTTAATTTACTAAAAAACAAATAATTTTTTTAAAATAAAATTTATATTTTTATATTTGTTTTCAACATAACATTACATATATAGTGATAGAAATCGGATTTTCAGTACCACGCAAGTAGCCCATTATAATAATATTCGTACATTAATAAAAAATAAACATTTACCTCCATTTTCAAATAATATTCGCTTTAAAAATATCACAACTGTCAAGACGCCTTCGTCATCTGTTCAAATTTTAACCACGCGAACCAGCCTTCGTGCACGGCTAGTATGGTTAGTAAAAAGTAACCAAAAGTTTCAGGCACCGCGTTTCGAAACTTCGCCGGTTCGCTGAAAACGAGTACCGCGGTCACTGTGGTTAAGTTTCGGAACATACTTTTAGGTAGGCATGGTTTAAAAAGACGCGCGCGTGCAAAAATTCAAATGCATCCTTTGGGGTTTATTACAGATTTCATTTTCCTTTATGAAATAAAATATTTATATTGTTTTTAAAACAATTAAAAAAGTGCATTAACACCAACAAATCTTTAAAAATAAAAAATCAAAAAATCATTATTTTTGCCGTCTGTTTTTTATAAAGAATATTTTGACATAAAAAATAAATTTTATCATTTGCAAATTTTTACATTGGCACTAAATTTGTTAATGAAAAATGAAAATTGCAAAGTACAAAACTTTCGTGGAACAGACCCCTGATAACTTGACGGCTCATCCTCATCCCAACATGTAGCATAAAATTGAATGAGTGTGAGCGTATGCTACGTTGTGTAGATGGAACGCGAGTTTTTGTCTGGTTTTGTTTTTGCGTAGTGCACAGTGCAGGTTGGAGAGCGCTCACCGCGACCAGGTGCGTCGCCGCAGGCATCGCGCGGGTCTGTGAAACCAGAGACAACCACCGCCGGACATTCTTCCCATCACACGCCGATTACAGACTCAGACTCCCCCCATTACTTACAACCTTATTATAAAAGACTTTCATTGAATTAATAATCAATGTACAATCATGCCTTCTACCATAAATAGACATCGTTCTGTATGCTTAATTAGACACAGTTTATTGCGAAAAATAATAATTATCTTTCACAACTTATTACTCATTGACGGATGTGCCAATTATATTTTTATTCACTGTTAGGGTACCTTCACCAAAGGTCTGGTTCTACCACTTCTCGTCGATTTAATTGTTTTTGAGGACCTTAGTGACACTTGTTCCCTTGAATATCCGATAGATGTCCTATGTTACAATGACTCTATTTTAGCCTATGTCAAAATAAAATAAATTCAAATTAGAAAATTAATATCGTTTAGAGCAGGATTTGAAATACCACAATATTATAAAATAAAAATAAGTTCCTCATATGTAATAAAGTTTTTTGATGAGATTTTATAAATTTTCAAAATGACAAGTGACAGCCGGGTCGTTATCATATTGCGCCTCTAGTGGAAAAAGCAAGGAAACACATCACTTTGGACACGCGTTTAAATCACCAGGACCAAAGGGCACCTCTCAAGCATTTAAAGTTACCATGAAGAGTGTGCTATATAAAAATTGGACCTGATTTCTAAATTTTAACTAATTTGATTCGAACTGGGACCGAGAAAACAATAACTAATTAGTCTGAATTAATTAAAGTTGTACCCTCACGTTAAAATTATTTATAAAAAATAATCCGCGTAATTGCGCTCTTTGTACTCTTATCACAATTATTTTTATTTTTGCTAAACTGAAAATAGACTAACAATGTAACGCACAAAACTTGCAGACGTCAGGTTAGGCGATATGTTCAGAAGAATTACAATTGAAAATGTCTAAATATTCATTAAAAAATGACTAGTATTTATAAAAGAAGAATTTTATTATCTGGCTAATACATTAAAATGATGGGTTACTTGCACATTTATCTTTTTTTTCTGAAAGAATGGTTTAAGTATTTAATTTAAATAAATAATGTTTACATTTAGCTAGTATGTATTTTTAAAAATTATTTTAAAAAATCTATATTTCTAATTTCCTGTGTGTGACGTGCATTGTGGAAATCGATCAGTCTGTCTGTGAAGCTCTCAGTAACTCTAGCGCAAGGTATATTTACCTTGTCTTATATTCGCAAATATAACAGCAGAAAATATAATGATATGTCATATAATGCATTCGTTACGCCATAAAACTAAAAATGACATTTTTTAAAATAATCTGTCATTTTTTGTGATACGAATTGAGGAGAAGGTAAATAGGTATGCTAATCAATTTATGTGTATTTTATGTCATAAACGTAAACAACGTTTAATACCCAGTTAACTCGACAGACGCTAAGGCGGCGAAGATAGTGATTGGTTTTCACTTCAGAAAAAATACTATGTGATTTTTATAGTAATTTACTAATTTAAAATTTTGCAATAAAGACAAGTAAAAATAAATATAAAGTTTAATGTTAATGTACAATTTATTTATAAGTCCCAGTAATGCCCGATCTAGATCTAGACTGGTCCGTATTCCGAGCCCACTTTATAATAAAAAAGCTGTTTATGGAACACACTGCTCATAAGAATACTATGTAAAAGCACGATCCATAAAAGTGCTTTTATTATAATATATAGGCCATTTACCTGTCTTACTTAAACTAAACTTTACACTTCTCCCAAAAATGTCAAGTTTTTCATAAACTTTTTTTTTAAATGTCGTTGCGAAAATAATTATTTTTAATTTTCTCCGTAATTTTAGTTGCTATTAAAATTTAAAATTTTACCTCGATGAAGGTATAAGTGTATACCGAAACGTCGGTTTTGTAAGAATAAATGCTGTATGACAGATTTCAAGTATTTGTGAACATCTAACCTACACAACAGTTGAGAAATTTACCTACATTTATTATAAAGATTGTTAATTCTTATTATTTCTTCTGTAATACTGTAGAAGAGTAATGTAAAAGTTCTTATTTTATTTGCAGAAATAAAATAAAAATAAAATATTGGAACATGATATCTCTGAAACTAAAGAAGACAAGAATGTGCGGTTTGAAATTTTAAATTCCTTCTCACGAATAAATTTAACATGCATAATTTACCACCTTTTGAAAAAGAAAAATGCGTTGTTAAGGAGTCGCATCGGGGCATCGCAAGTGCAGATTGCGCCATAGTAATATAGAAAATGCGTTTAAATGCAATAAGCGGTAATAATTCTCAGGCTAGATGGCTCGCATATCGTTTTCATCGTCGTGAAGTGGTTTTATGCGGTATACGGTATTGGTTTAGGAGCGTGGATCAGAGGATATGGATGTCTCTGTGTGTGTGCATCTCAAGATATCTTTGTTCTAAAACATCGCTGTTGGCGAGAACCAGAAGAATGTTAATTGCCAATGGACCGAACTTAGGGGGGGCAAGCGGGGTGTGACGAGCTCGGTGGCCGCCAGGGCCGTACTACATCAAATACTCTTGTCCCTTCAATAATTATTTTTGTTACGATGAAGTAGTCCCGGTTTTATATATTTAAGGGTCCGAAGCGCTATTTATTTTGAGGCCCGCATCAATTGAACTGTTAAGTTTTTTCTGTTACTAAAAAAAATGGCATTCTCTAAATTTTTATTTCTTGAACTAATTCTTTATCCTATAAAATAACTATATATTTCAATTTTAGAGCAAACGTATCGATGTTGACGTCAGAGTGCGGGACAACTGGGAGACAGTCTAATTAGTAGCAGTTAACTGAACGATCGTCATTTGAGCGACAAAGACTTCACGCTTACCACTACGATTATTATACTTCTTATAAATATTTGTAAACTTAATCTGCATTGCATACGCAGTCGCTCAGTTGTCCGTATCCTAGTTCTATCCTAGTCGACCGATTTTGTTGACGTCGCTACGACATAAGAAGAAAGAACCGAAATACATTACCGTTCAAATTTAACATAAGTTTCGGTGCAGATGCAGGAGTAAAGTGTACGTATAATTCGGTATTCTACATCTACAGGATGTATCTTTAATTTTTGTTAGTAGTTATCAAAATTGAAATTACTATGGTTATGTACTGGTCTTTGAGTTAATTGTTTTTGAGGTACTAACAGAATGTCCGCTTCATGCGCTAGGTTCCAAAGACCCTATTTGAACTTACTTTTTATAAAGACAATATAAAAAGAATAAATTTTATCCAATATGATTTTAAATACCGATTAAAGTAAATGCCTCATTGTTGAGAAGATTTTATATTATTTTCAAAATTACAAGTTTAAGCAGTGTCGTTATCGTGTTACTCCTCTATCGGAATAAGCGATGAAATATGGTGGTACCTACATAAATAAATAAATATAAATATATCATCACGGCATATTACCCATTTCTGGGTGTGCCAATATCTACAACACATGTAGACTTCGGTAATGATGACGATATATTTTACCGTGTGGGCGCTTACCAGGCGGCACTCATAGGTGATGTGGAGAGTGCACCACAGGGGTCACTTTTGTGCCATTTAAAATTGGAAATATTTGGCGTCTGTCGGGATCGAACCCGGTTCCCCCGGGTTCACGACCAGACACTCAGGCACGCGGCCACGGGACCCCATTGGTACCTACATAAATGTGCTATATCCTTAAATGTAAATATAATTTATATAATTTGTGTAGGTTAAAATCATTTCAAACTTCAACAGTTTCAACTTCGGTCTTAAAAAATACTAAATCCAAGTTAAGATAAAGGTATATTATTTCATTTTGTAGATTATAGAAACTGATATTCGCCTACACCTCGCTACTTAAATTTTGAAACACAGTGCCTTATTCGCTTAGATTTGTATTTGAAATGCACCTTAAACTTCGGTTTTTAAAATAAATGTGTGAAGTATATTGAATTTTGAAGCCAAATTTATAAATAATGCCTATTTTACATTTGTCAATTTTTTCATCAATTTTAAGAACTTGGCCAAGATCTGTAAATTAAACTTAAAATTGTACAATAAATTCATTAATTTCTAGCCAGCTGTTAATTGTTTGCCAATTTTTTTACATCTCGCTAAGAGAGGTATTGGATTCATGCTAAAATTTGCATATCCAAATTTTTTGGTGAATAAGCACGATTTAAGGTCCCTAGAATCCAATTATAACATTTTTAAAATGATGTCTGTGTGTGTGTGTATGTCTGGATGTTGTAGACACGATTCCTCAAAAACCATAAAACTTAAGAACTGTTTAACTATGGATTCCTCAATCTGACATTCCTGGGAAGAGCAGAAAAGGTTTTGTAACAATTGAACAACCGGAAGTAGTAGTTTCTTAGAAAAATTCTTCTAAATATAATTTTTTGGGAGTGTTTTTTATTAAATATTGAAGAACATAAAATGCTCCATCTAATACACTTAAAATTTTTATTATATCTTGTATAGATTTAGAGATAAAGACATTATAATATATAGAGTAATCTAACCGCAAAGGCTAAGGCACTAAGGAAACCAGTTGACAAATTCCAATGTTTGTAACATAGTTTGTAAATGACATATGTCAGTGTCAAAAATCAACAGTTTTAGTGACATTCTGATAGCTTTTTCTGGGAAGTATATTTAATCTTTCTTATTGTTTTATTAATTAAATATTTGAAATTATAGGTAAACTGCATATATCCATCAGAAATACCGCCAATCTGGTTAATGAATTGGAAGAATCTCACACATTTAGAAACTTCCTCATACAATGAAAAATAGATATAATTAGAATTATGTGTGCAGAAGACATGTTAAATACAATAAAAATCAATATCTGGGTAAAGTTTTGTAATTTTTGGTTATAAAACGACGGTTCGAAATCGAAGTGCAATACAATACTTATATAGCCTAATATGGAATGGAGAGGTCTTGTTCTGGCCACAACAGATTTTTCATAATGAAATAGCAAAAGTCATTGACATGTAACAGTCATATAATGAAATTAGCGTGTTATTAAAATTACTAGAAAGCACTCAAAAATTTAAGGAAAAATAGTACATGCTCAATTTTATCAGCGGTTTAAAAATGTTCCATAACTTAATAAGTGTAAAGCTTCATTTCCACCGATTGTCCAAATGCGTAAGAGCTATAATTAATGCTTAAGAATTAAGAGCAATGCGTAAGAACAAAAGATTGCATATCTCTAACCTGAACTGTCAACTGTCAATCTGTTTTATAATTATTAAATTTTTAATTTTTCAGTACGGATATAGATCAGAAAATTATGTATATCACATATTTCAAAAGAGAAGAATTGCTACTGCAATTGCAGTCTGCTAGACAACAAGTAATAAAAGAAAAAATTGTGACATTTCTGTTGAATTAGTCACTAAACAAAAAAGGTGGAAATGGTAAATTGTCATAATGCATTAAGTCATGTACTAATCATTATGCATTAAGCAATAAAACATTCGGGGGAAATGAGGCTTAATACAAATATTTTAAGCTCAATTTCTAGAACTTGACCAAATTCTTAAAATTGACAAAAAAAATGAGAAATATTTATAAAAATTATTAACCATGGATTCGTTAACTTTAAAAACTTACGTCTCTGGATCAAGAAAGATATCAAGGAAAATTTGTTGCTCGCCATGTCAATACACATAATATTCACTATATATCACAAAATATGCATCCAGACACCTCAACACTCGCGAAATAACTAAAGAGTTAGTTTATTTTGTACAGAGAATAACCTGCAAAAATTTGTGAATAAAACGTGTCATTAATGAAGTTTAGACTTGTTCACGTACACCAGTATATCTTATTCAACACAAAATAAAAGTAGTTAGCAATGCATTTCAATATTTTTATAAATGTATGGTATATTCAGAAATAAAAAATAAAATGTCAGTGCATCTGCATACTGTTGAATATTATTTATAATAAATGAGTAAAATATTATACATAGATTTAAATTATATACCGGGCGACTGAAAAACAGGCCACTCAAAATATTTCTATTAGCGTGGACTCGTGAAGGACAAATTATATTAGAATTAAACCACATTGTTGTAGTGAGACTGAAAAGCTACAGTTTAACTTGTTTTTTTTTTTCATTATTTATATCAAAAATGTAATAAACAAGTTAAAGTGTACATTTTCACTATCACTAAATTAAATTAATGTTTTCTACAATTGTATTGGTTAGCTGAAGTGAATCATTTCGGTCCGATACGTCCAAAATAAAAAAAAATCTTCATACACGGATCGGTAAAGCCTTCTTCCTTCTTCATTCAATCCTTGAAATATTTTATTTCTAATTATTTTTGAATTATCTTTTATATATATATATATATATATATATATATATATATATATATATACAGGGTGTTAATACTAAGTCGTTACACCCGAAAATGGTAGTTAGAACTCATTAAAACAAACAATTTTTCTTAGTTCCAATTTTTGATTTGGTGCCCCGGTTCGTAGTTATTGGAGTTCTTTTGTTTTTCGAAAAATCGTCATAACTCCCTTATTTTAAAGACTATTGAAAAAAAAATCTTTCAAATTTACCTTTAGGCTCTCTAAAACATTTGGCATTTACAATTATTTTTTATTTTTTCAAATGACAAAATGGCGATCGATCAAAAATTTCAGTACATGATTTTTTGATAACCACTGCATCGATTTTTGAAAGTAACACATTTATAAAATCCTTAAACTATCTACTACAATATTTGTCATTAACATTTTTTTCAATCTATCCATAAAAAGTATTTATTCCTTTAAATGACTTACATACGTGCAGTGTGTTCAGAAAAAAACCTAATTCGGAGTAGGCTATGAACACAGAAACGTATGTCTGATCATTATTCAATTTAAAAATCAAGTTGTCACAAATGATCGCGAAATGTAATTTTAAGGAAAAAAGATAATAAGGTAGGATACATACTATTGCCATTCACCGTTTTCTAATTTATTTCTATTTCTAAAATAAAGGTACAACAATATTTCTTTAGACAACATTTTTGACAATATCTCGTGTTAAATTGACATTTAATTAAATACTTTCAAATTGATATACGAATTTTTGTTCACAGCATACTCCAAGTTAGGATTATATTTAAACACAGTGCACTTATGTAAGTCAAGTAAATGAATAAATACTTTTTTTTTGATAGATTGAAAAAAATGTTTATGACAAATATTGTAGTAGATAGTTTAAGGATTTTATAAATGTTTTACTTTCGAAAATCGATGGAGTGGTTATCAAAAAATCATGTATTGAAATTTTTGATCGATCGCCATTTTGTCATTTGAAAAAATAAAAAATAATTGTAAATGCCAAATGTTTTAGAGAGCCTAAAGGTAAATTTGGAAGAAATTTTTTTTTTCAATAGTCTTTAAAATAATGGAGTTATGACGATTTTTCGAAAAACAAAAGTACTCCAATAACTACGAACAGGGACACCAAATCAAAAATTGGAACTAAGAAAAGTTGTTTGTTTTAATGAGTTCTAACTACCATTTTTGGGTGTAACGACTTAGTATTAACACCCTGTATATATGTTGGTAAAGTTGAGGGTGTTCGATTGCGTGGCCGTCCATTGTGTAAGTGGATGGATGTGATTGGTAGTGTTTTGAAGGAGCGTAAGTATCCGAGTGGAAATAGAAGAAGAGCATGCATGAATACGATTATGAATGTGGCTGAGGCGAAAGAAGTGTGCCTGGATAGGAATGTGTGGCGAAGGATGATTGTTTTGTAAATGTTGTGGTGTGAAGATATATGGTTAGTAAGAATGTTTTATGAAAATGGAGAGACAGCTGAAGTTTTATGTGGACGTTGTGAACGAAGTATGTTTGTACAGGAATGTGTGGCGAAAGTTGATTTTTTTTTATCCCTTTCCCTATTGTTAATATTTTTTTTCGGGTTTTTGCTAACCCACTAAGTGGGATACGCGTGATTTTATGTATGTATGTATGTATGTATGTATGTATATATGTAAACTAGGCTTAGGGGCTCAAAATCATGGTATTTGGCGTGATGGTAGCGCTTCCGGTTTAACCAGAAGTGACATTAACTTTTATATTTTCAATGACATATCCTATATATTTTTAAATAGTTGAAATCTACATAAAACTACGAATTCAACGATATGCTTGAAGTAAATTTTTATTGACGAAATAAATTGCATAAAGAAATTATGAATAATTAATCTAGTAAGTCATGATATCAGGTAGACTGTGAAAACAGTTGAGGTAATTTACTGTAACAAACTTGTCATTTAATTGTTTGCCATAGTTGTCATGTTATGATCAAATTTTTTTCACATCCTACCTGATATCATGGCTTATCAGATTAATTATTCATTATTCTATTCCAATGCTCGAAAACATTTTCCATAGTCTCCAGACTAAAACCCATTTGAGTGCTTGCGAAAATTCTTGAAAGAGACAGAAAAGACTAAAAGAAGAATTAAAAAAATTACAAGAAATATGACACAATGAAGCGCAATCAAAAAACAAAAATACTTGGGAAAGCCAAAGAAAACCCAAGAAAATTTTATCTTTCTTATAATAGATTGAAATTATTGGCGTACGAAGCCTTTGTTGCATCACTGTATATATAAGTTGATGTCTTAGTTGCGGTCTCAGACTCCCTCTCAAATAATGGTTGCTTATTTTTGGGATCTTGGAAATTATAAGATATATTAAGACAGTTAAATTAAATAAAACTGGTCCTAATTTATAATTTGTCCATGAAATTTTATAAGTATGTCGTTAATTAGTATTAAGAAATTTAATAAAGTCAAATTTTTGAGTATATATTTTTTGCTAAATATAAATTTTGTCTTCATAAAAGAATCTAAAACAATTATATAAAAAAAATCTTTTTTAGACGACCATTGTGATAAGTATGACATATCAACGTAGTATTCTAACACTGAAAGTTGAACTTATCATTTTAGTTTAAATCAAATATAATAATAAACCTTTCTTCACAAATTATTTTTTATTATCAATATGTAATTATATATCTTCACGTATACTCAAATAATTATAAGTTATCATATTAGCGTTACGATATATTTCATATCGTAATAGTTGACAAGGTTGCTAGGTTACTATGTCATTATTTTCTGTCGATATGTATACATTATTCATTTGTCAGCTGTCCGTACGTTTGAACCTAAATTTCAGTTTTGAAAAAAAGTAAAATTTATTTATGCTCGTCTAAAAAATAATGTTCATTACTTGTATGAAATACAAATATCTTAGCTCGTGTGTATTGACTTGCATTCCGCTACGCGTCGTGCGTCAATTTACACTCGCATGATATTTGGTATTTTTCATAACTTGTTACGAAAATAACTATATTGTGATATGTTATTGCAAAACATTCATTTAAAGTTCATATAATTTTCTCTGTGAGCTAGAAAATATTAAGAAGCTCTCAAGTGGTAAAGTTTAATAGAATGTTTTGATGATTTATAACAATAAGTCAAATAGAAATTAAGCGCATTTTAATAGACAGCAATGAATGCAAATAACCGAATGGAGTGGACGTTCTCGTTGATGGATGGTCACACTACCAGGCACATTATCTTTTTACGGTCTCTATAAATCAGGACCCTCTATCATTAGAAGTGTAAATGCACACTCTAATTACGTTCTCGATTAGATATATGTACATATAAATAAATAAAATGATCCTGCTATATTACTAGCAAATAATTAAGTTATTATGTTTCCTGCAATATTATACATTATAATTTATTATGAATTATGTATTTTTCAAATTAATATCACACCTTCATGTGAATAATTAACATACCTAGCGCCAAGATATAAATTTACGTTATAAGAAATGTGTATTAAATATTTATACACATATTAATTCCTGTTTTTTTTATAAATCCAATAAAAATACATCTTTATTAGAATATACATACTTGTGGTGCTTATAATGAATAATAAGCACTTTATTCTTTATTTTAATATACATATGTTTATCCTTTGTAATAAAGAATATGATATATTAATTTAGTAGCTATCTAAAAACTATCTATTATGGAAAAATATGATATAAATAAATATATATAATCATGGATAATACCCATTATTGATTATGCCAAATCTGATTTGTACGCAGGCTTTTACCAGGCGTCACCTCAAGTGCACTCATTGCTGGCATGAAGAGTATGAGTGCACCACAGAGGTCACTTTTGTGCCATTTAAAATTCGAATTTTGGCGTCGGTCGGAATGGTCGGGATCGAACCCGGTTCTCCAGATTCGCGATCAGACATTCAGGTACATGGCCACGAGACCATAATGAAATATAATAAGCGGTGCATGGCGGTGCTATATATATGTTACTATAGTAACAGCATTATGTTTTGGGGGTATATTTAGTCAACGAGAGTAGGAAAATTAGCATTTATTGCAAAAATAATGAATAACAAAGGTCACCTCGGTATTTTAAAAGCAAATTTAAAACGAAGTGTCGAAAAATTGGGCTTAAAAGACAATTTTAATTTCATGCATACATGAGAACGATCCGACAAATAATTGGCTATTGTATAACATCAAAAATAAGTTCAATCGGGATGATTGAACTCAATGTTTACAGTTCACACCATACCACCAATTTTAGCATAAGACCCCTCTGTCGCTCTAAACATTAGCACTAGACAATAGGCATAAAACACAGGTACTTTGTTCTACATAATATAAAATAATAATTTTTTTAGGAAAATTATAACAATATGTACTATAGTCAGTTTTTTTTTTTTTTTTTTTTAATAAGTGGTAATTTAAAATTCAATACCTTCTGATTAGCTAGTACTCAGCTGTGTTTACACCTACATAGAAACAAATTTCCTGTTTTAACTTTTAGTTTTTTTGGCAAAACATTATTTAATAAATTATTCACGTGCACGTTTCTTTGTGTTGTATCCATTGTGTAAATAGTTCTTGCGCTATATCATATTGTTGGGATTGAAAGTTCAATAATTTAAACTTGCTATATTTATATTTATTTTTGAATGCTGTAACCTTCACTTAAAAACAGAGTATAAAGCCTCATTTCCACTGAATGTTTTATTGCTTAATGCATAATGATTAGTGCGTAAGACTTATTGCAATATGACAATTTACCGTTTCCAGCTATTTTGTTTAGTGACTAATTTAACAGAAATGTCAGAATTTTTTCCCTTATTACTTGTTGTCTAGTAGACTACAATTGCAGCAGCAATTCTTCTTTTTTTAAATATGTGATTTACATAAATTTTCGTATCTATATCCATACCGCAAAATTAATGGCCGATTTCACCACCGATTCCTAAAATTTAAGTAATGCTTATGTACTCGATGTGCACCACATAGGCATTACCTAGCAAAATTTCATTTTCACCAACCGCTAAGCATTGCTTATCTCGATTTAGGAATTACTTAGCTAGGTATCTGTTTTCCGATGCCCAAATCGCTAAGCATTTCCTAACGTTTGACAGCTGACACTTCAAAATGAAAATTGTACAATTTTATTGAATATTTTGATAGTTACAACGTAGAAATAGAAAGATATGCACAAGATAAAAAGAAAGAACAAATTGTTTTGAATTCGTGATGAAAAATGGTTTTGAAAAAATGTCCTTTTCATTAGAAAACAGAATTTTTATATACCTATACCAGTTTATATGATATAAAATTAATTAGTAAATACATAAATATATCGTTTTTTCTTTATTTTATATTTTGGGAAATTACATTGGGTATTCACATATAATTAAATTCATAATTTCTACAAAAATGCCATAGCCAAATATCATAAATATGCGTTCCGGTTATCATATTTTAAATTTTTTCTTGAAATCATAGGATTCGGTTTCTGTTTTTGTATTATTTATTCTATATTTTGCCATTTATATTTTTTCCTTCTTGTCCATTTTCATCTTTGTTTCATTTATATTTTCCATTTCTGTAATACAAATTTTAAAATATATTTATAGTAAAATACATATATTTCACTAACAAATTAATTATTTCGTATACCTCTACGTAATAATAATATCTCCACATAATTTCCAATGTCAACGTTGACAAATACAATTGACAAATATCATAAATTGTAAAAATTATTCATTTATTTCCAGTGTGCAAATATAATATCACAAAAGTAACTAATAATCGATGCCTACGTAAGTAATTCCTAGCTGGGCATTGCTTTGTTTGGTGAAATCCAAAATGGATAAGTATTAGTTTAGGCAGTTCTTAAATTTAGGAAATTCCTTGCTAGGCAACAGTTTAGGAATCGGTGGTGAAATCGGCCGTAAAAATTTAATAATTATAAAATAGATTGACAGTTGACAGTTCAGGTTAGAAGTTTGCAATCTTTTGTTCTTACGCATTGCTCTTAATTCTTAAGCATTAATTATAGCTCTTACGCATTAGGACAATCGGTGGAAATGAAGCTTTAATTCTCATAAAAACATGAATGTCATAATTGTCCTTTTATTTTGTGAGAAGGAAGTTTGGATCACGACGCGTGCGGACTGATCCAACCCTTCAAACAAAATAATCGACAATTATGAAATTAGTTTTTTATACTATTTTTTTTATATTTTGCGCTTTCTATGCCTTTTTTAAATAGAAAATAGTAGTGTCAAAATTTAGAGAATTCAGTTGGTGGTATTAATTATGACGTTTGAAAATTCATTTGACAACTCTAAGCTTATTTTTTTAACACCATACGATATTTTCTACTTTTTCTTTTTTCTAATTTCTAATTTTAAATTCAAAATTACATAAAAATAAAATTCTTGACCATCATTTGTGTTCGTTTATTTAATGAGATTTGACATTTGATATTTTTGAAATTCTTAGCACCAACCTTATAAAATAAATTATGCTAGTCTATTACAGCACTTGAATGAGCCATTAACGAACCCCTTTGGGTGCTGTAATAGCTTTGTTACAGATGCAAAATAGAGAAATTATATTTAAATTAAATTATTTTTATATTGTATTTACTCTGTAACTGGGACTGGTTCCTGTAGAACAATGAACAATAATAGGTATTATTATTATAAATCAATAAATGAAATCGTAAATAAATAAATTAAACTGCCCACTTCACAACTACTGTTCCGTTTAAAATAAATAAAAGAAACTAATTACAAAATATGTGATATGTAAAATATGCTAAAACCTGTCATAAATACTATAAAAAATATACATATTTGATTTGCGTATTCAATATAAATTTATTTATGCATTTCTTATGTTAAACAACTTGATTTCCATCTTCTTCTGAATAAAATGAACGTAATATCTTTATTTTTAACTTTACACATAAAGGAAATAATTTCTTTTGTTTTATTATAGAGAAATGAGTATGGAAATATTCGTTTTCTATTTCCTTTGATCATTTAATTTCTGGTTCGGAGAAACGTGCAATACGCCAACATCGGATCGAGATCTCAAGTGTTTGTTTAGCGAAGTACGTGGTACACTGCCAGCTGTGTATACACTTATTGCACGAGTATGAAATATTTATATTGAAAAAGACGATTTCATCGATCTACATATTGCAATAATGTTTTCATTACTAGTAACTAAATAAATAGTTCATTATTACTA
Organism: Ophonus ardosiacus; assembly: GCA_943142095.1. NCBI lineage: Eukaryota > Metazoa > Arthropoda > Insecta > Coleoptera > Carabidae > Ophonus > Ophonus ardosiacus. The sequence goes on from OW964823.1 coordinate 37,577,390, forward strand.
TTTATTTTCTTAACTAAAAAATATTTTATATCCAAATTAATTTATATGCAAATTATATAAGGAAACTATCACCGTTTTTCAAGTTATAATCAACATTGCATTAGACATTAGAGTTCGAATACTACAGAAGACTATTTTAGCTAGTTTTCCACTTGTGTTTTTCTGTATTGTTATAATAATAATATCTACAGGCTACACCTAATTACAGAAAAACATCAAATTAAACATTTTTTAATGTTAAAATATGTATTTTGCTTTTTACTTTCTTAACAAGAAAAGATTTTTTGTATATATCTCCCTAATAATATACGCATATAATAGCTACCTATATTATAGTGCAAAATCTACTTTTATTATACTACTTTGTTACTTATTCACTTTTAAAGTGTTGAACACAGAATATTAGATTATAAAATTTTACTTTTTTCTTGATACCATTTTGTGTAATTTGCGCCATAAGTAACCGAATAAACTAAGTTTGAAGAAAGATATGCTAAGTAAAAATACGATATACTACAATTTAAAAAAAAAAAATGAACATCGGCTGGTACACTGTTTGACCCGATGCTCATTTTTTTTTAAATTGTCGTATATCCATTTTTAATGCTCATTTGCATCACTTATAGCTAGTTTTAATAAGAAATGAAAGAAAAAATGCATTTCGGAATTTGACAGTTATATTTAATAACACATTTGGCTTTTCGTATCAATGCAATATTGTTAATTTAACCAAAAGTTAAACTTTAACTAAATGCACTCCAGTAGCACCAACTGAGCAGTGAGACTAAAACTGATTTAATTAAATTTATACGTTCGCCAAATGCGCAAATTCAAAGGCCGGTATTGTCACCTCTTCAAGTAGAGCACTAGCACTACTTACGAAAAATCACTACTTGAGCTGTCAAATGTAATCTTAAAAATTTAATAAATAAAAATTAATTAGATGGTATAAACGTATGTACCATATATTGCACAAATATTATAGGTTTAATTTACAAAAATGATAACTTGTCTCTATAAAATATACGTTAAAAAATCGAAACTTCAAGCCATCAAGAGCTACAAATTCTAGCGATAAGTTTAGGAATTAATTTAAGTGGAGATTAATGAGATTTAGAAAATTTATTATGGGTTTTTGTTGAATACCGTGCATATTGCACAATGTTGCATAGTTTAAATTTTATTAAAATATCTAATAGTTGAAACAACCAAAATAATTTTTAAAATTGAATGTATTTTTTAATTTCTATTAAGCTGTGTTTAAAGTTTTGGAGAAAATTAGTGAATTAATTTATTGCCATTTAATTTTATGTAAATGTTATTCAGAAATTTGAAATGAACAAAATGAAACTTTGACTGTAGTAATTTTAATACGCAATTTCGTCACCTTCACGTATACATTGCACTCTGAACCTTTTGCATTTTCCTCATGAGTGGCAAGATTTCTCTGTCGCTTTATGGACAATATCCAAGTTGTTTACAAATTCCGAGCGTGGAACATGCCAATGCAAAAATGACATTAATATACACAAACATCACATTGTTTGTTTACCGCACCGCCATTCGTGCTATATACGAGAACATCCGCGCACATCAAATCACGTGAATTTTATTTTACTATTCAGAATATATTAATGAATTATTTCATAATCAACAAATAACAAATAAAAAATATAAAACTACTCTACGACCTTTCAACAAAGTAGGTTTTCCCTTCCATCATCTTTACAGGTAAGGAAGGTATAGTCTTTGGTCAAAAAATTCGGTGGTGAGTTTTTTAATGAATAAGCACGTTTTAGGGTCCCTAGAATACGATTTTACTAGTTTTTACGGTAATGTCTGTATGTGTGTGTGTCCGTGTGTGTGTAACAAATTTTTCTTCAACAATAACTCCAATACTACAATGGGGTCCTATACCATAGTCATATTTTAACTATCTTAAATAAGAAGACGAAAATATACATAAATTAATGAGTATTAGTGAAAAAATTTTCTTTAAATATTGACTAGGTCACAAACTATAAGCGATTGAAGCTGATTACTAATTGGGTATGACGCGTTAGGTACTAAGAATTTGATTGGTCGCCTGATTTTAAAAAGGAGATTCGCGCGTCTGCAACGGTCACCTTTGAGTCACCTTTAAAAGAATATGAAATGTCATGTTGTTCTATAACCTAACAAAACATTTTACAATTTTGTGTTTGATGAATTTATTTAATTATAACATCTAGTAATATTAACAATAATAATTAAATTAATATTGAAACTTCAAAACAGCCAACACTAGCGCCATACGTCGTCATACTTTGTGTAATAATATTGTCAAACTGTTTCAATGTTCTATAATTTATTAGGAAAAAAATGCTTATTATTTACGTTATTTATACTTAATAATAATTTCTTCATGAATATAACGTATAAGTTTTTATATACAAACATTTCAGCTATGCAAATATGAAAAAAATTGTTCCCTCTATAACTAACAGTTTGTCCCATTGTTTGTCGATCACTTGTTAGTACCTGCTACGTCACGCACAAATTCTTGAACTTTAAAAATTCATATCTCGCTTATTAAGTAAAATTTTTAAGTCGCGTTTGCACTAAAATTTTTATTTTATCCTGTTCTTACAGAAAGAAAAATAAAAGAAAAATGGTATAGGACCCCATTCTAAAAATTATGATTCTTTCGTATTCCTCTTCCTTACATCAGTCTGAAGAGCTGATTAGATTTTAGTTACAATTGGTGATCCGGAAATTGCTTTATTTGAAGTTCTTAACAGTTTTTCTTGAAAAAACGCAGTTATGTATCATTTTTTGATATTTTATGTAATTATCAATATGAAAGAATATCTTATTCTTTATATGGTTTGATTATACATTTCCCTTCATATTCAATAAATATAGAGTTAAATAATTATAACGAGATTAACTTTCAAAAATCAGACAGCTTGGTATAATCATGAAAACAGCTGATATATTCAAAAAATTCTAATTGACAGATGTTAGTGTCAAGTGCAAAACCAAAGATGAAAAGTATAGGATCAGGAAGTAGTATAAGTGATAGAGTGTTCCTCGGAAGTGACATGTAGTTGCAATCTCGCCTCAGGATTGGAACATTCAATGCCGGGAGTACGAGGAAGGCCAAAGAGAAGATGGAAGGACTATGTCGGAGAAGATTTGAGAGAGGGAGAACTGTGTGAAGCAGATACATTGGAGAGGAATGAGTGGAGAAGAGTAAGAAACAACGACCCCTAATAAAATAGGAAAAAGCTGAAGCAGAAGGAAGAAAGTGTCAAGTGCAATTTACATAGTGTATTTTCGTGTTAAATTTTATTGGATTTATAGAATCTTTTCAATTAAATTTTCTGTATGGAATTTGTAAAGAATAGTATATTATATGTTCGTGTTTTCATGATGAATGTCATAGTTTTTGCACTAGTTCAAAAATATCAATCCTTATTATTGCTAATATACTTACATACCTATATATGACTATGATGCGATACCGAAAGTACCTATCAGTGGCGCACCCAGGAGCGGTACAAGTGTGGCAAGAGTATTTTTGAAGAGCAGGTAAAAACTTGCTACTCTTATTTTTTCTTTTGACAAAATTTTTATTAGTTTGCCAGAAAAAAAATAATGAAATTTGATTATTTGAATTCCCGCCTTGTATGACGTAGAATTACGCCGCACCAATGAATGGTCGTAAAGCCATAGCGTTTGTTTGTACGGGTAATGTAGATCTCCTGTTTGACGTTTCAACAATAGTTTGGAGGTTAGTATTTTAGTTTGTCTTTTTGGTATCGATATTTTAAATTACATTAATATGTTTTAGAGTCCAGAGAGAGAGAAAAATGAACTAATGTCAAATTCAAATTAAAACTTTCTCGCACGTCATGCCATCTATACGGTACATTTTTAAACATGGTTTCTTTCTCGAGTTTAATATAATGACGTCACAGAAAATTTTCTTTCTTAATTTAATAAAAAACAAATAATTTTTAAAAAATAAAATTTATATTTCAACATAACATTACGTACATAGTGATAGAAATCGGATTTTCAGTACCACGCAAGTAGCCCATTACGTACAAGGGGCGACATCGAGTCTGTCAGCACAATTAGGCATGTTCAAATTTGAATGTTAAATATTAGGCCGAATATTCAGTTAAGTTCGGTATTCGGTTGTTCAGCCAAGATTGTATCCTATAATGAAAATTGTCAATTATTTTTATAAATAATGTAAATGAAAGCCGAAACAGAAAAAAATAGTATAAAACACTCGTTACAGAAAGCTATTCAAACACTCGGTCGTTCGCCCACTCGGATCCAAATGTCTAACTCGTACTAGAATAGATTGCCTTCTATATATATTTAATATATGTAGTAGTACTTAAAAAAATATATATTTTTTGTCTTTTTTATAGTGCACCCCTCTATCCAAATTCCTGGGTGCGCCACTGGTACCTATAGTGTATTTGTTTTTAAACTCGAGGATGGACATAAAACGAATAACGCCCCTGTACTATGAAATTACAAAGAAATTTCTTAGCACTCACTCTTACCGCTAACAAATTTTAACGAAGACCCATCAAGGTTGGATTCTATGAAAATTATTCTTTTGACTACATAATCTTTGTAGCTTTCGTTAAGTATATACATATTATTTTACATAAAAATATAACGTTATGTTATTAAACTCATTCTATGAACGCTTTTTATTTTATATTTGGTCATGGAGGCAAATAAGACCCACCTTGAAATATTTTAGAAAACAAGTAATCTTTATTGAAAAGAAATGTTGAACTTGTTTTATTGTGAATCTTAAAAAATCAGCATTTTTTAAACTAGTATAAAAATACAATCTTAAAAAAATTTGGGCCCTATTAAACTGTGGTAGATATAATAAGGCCACTGAAGAAAATTAACATTTTGAGAAAAATCAACAAGTAAAAATATTATTTTACTTAAGAGTTGGGTTTAGATATATTTTCGGCATAATTCCAGTTTAAACTGAGCCATCTGGGCATACAAAATAGTCTTTTTTCTATTTCGATATTCTTGTAAGTCTATAAAAGTATTGTTAACACGTCATTGCGAAAATAAGCGCACTGTTTGATACAATGTATTAACATCAGACAAAATTCACAACACCAGTACACAAATTGTCAAAATATGAAATTTCAATTGTTAGCAGCAAGCGCTAACAACATAACTGACAAAAAAACACCAAAACATATTTTTGACAAGTCGCATTTTTATAAATCTCATTATGAAATACCTCAATAGAGAAAATAGTAAAAAATATGTTCTATAAGGCCTATTAACGCACTCGTCCTTTGTGAAACTCGCCTCGTGGCTCGTATTCCAAACTTGGACTCGTACGTTAACAGATTGCCTTATTATACTATTCAGGTACCATTTGAGGCTACGTGTGCATTGTATTACAACTACTATATGCAAAACCATGTCTCCGATATTTTTTCAAGATTATTTTTCTTTTTTTTTTATCTTGATTTAATTTTTTGGCAATAAATTTACTGAGCTTTATTTGCCCAGGGATTATTAACGCTTATGCTTATCGTATATTTTTTTTTCAAAACAGTAAAAATGATCTTGTTTAACATATTATAAGGTTCAAAGAGTAATTGAAGCACATACACAACATAAAAAATTTAAAAATTTGTAGTATAATTTTAGGTTGTTTGTCGGAAATTTTTATAAAAATAAGGAATACCCGCAACAACTTCCCACAACAAACTCGAAGCATGCTACTGACAACAGTGCGTAGGGCAGTGCAAAAAAATAAATCGTACTGATGTAAATTTCGGCCATGGTGACATCTTTTCAGCTTTTTCTTATTTGGGGCACATTATATAAGTACCAATTTTTTTCACAAAATATTCATAACTCGAAATCTAATAGTGTTAAAAAAAAAACTTGAGTATCGCCATTATCTTATTGAAATACCATAAAGAAGTGGAAATCATAATCCAATATTATTTAATACTTTCAAGTTACTTGCACAAATAAAATAAAAATGCAAAAATTTATATTTTCGCTTGTACATCTAGAGACCCATATATTTTTTCCGAATAAACAATAGATAAGTACACCGTTAAAATGGCTTCCTAATAGGGCAACTTTTGTCTAAATTAATAGACTTCGTTTCGAACCTTTATAGTTCTAGAGATCCCCATATTGGACACATTATCCTGAACATTCTGTATAATATAATATGTTTTACATATTTTTTAAAACAAGATTGTGTAAATTGCAGTTTTTAAAAACAATATGTTATTTAATATTTATTTGAATTTTATAATTTGTGCTACTTTAACAATAAAAGATAATTTCACTTTAATATTTAAATATATGTAATTTTTGTCTATTTTGTCATCTACAATGGGGGAGTTTCACATTTTTTGAAAATTATATTTATTAATCTACATGAAAAAACACGTGATACGTATTTTTTATTTTTTTCGTAAAGTACTCCATATATTGCTGAAAAAAATTAATTAAAACTTTAAAATTTTGAATATAGCGCTAGTAGTTGAGGAAATACGTCAGACTTTCGACATAACAATCGTTCGCTGTAAAAGAAAGATAGTCTTATACTATACTACTAGAGCATAGTAAGAGATAAAAGAAAATAGTAAGTCCAGAAATTTGTTCTTTGTTGAACAAAGATAGACATATATTGTTTACCATGGTGTAGAAGAAGATAAAAGATAACTAACATTCAGCCATTCCGAGTATCACCGCAGAGAGTATAACCTCATTCGTATTATTATATTATTTTGTTGTGTGGTTGTAGCAAGAGATCGTGAAGCGGTAAGTATTCTTTTGTGAAATTTAAATAGATTAAATTTAAAATACATACATATATATATATTAGCAACGCGAAGAAAATATGTTTTATACCGAATTATGCACTACGAAATACGTCCTACTGCGCACATATAATCTAGTCACTTTGCGCTGTCGAAAGTCTGATGTCATAACCGGATTATAAATGGCGAACAACCGTTTCTTTTGAATTATATATTTATTTATTTATTTATATATTACACCACAATTAATATTACTTTTATATTTTTTAATAGAGTACTTGTAGGATATATTTTCTGTATATAATACTAGAACATTCAAATTTCACATAGTGAAACTCCCCTATTACGTCTCGTTTGTTTAACACATAATGGGTTTTATTTTATATCCCGCTATTGTTGTTTTATTTTAAACGTAAATAAATAAACTGTAATTATTATAAAGAACTTTGAAGAAACATCAACATTTTATGTCTTCAAATACCTGCATAAGTTTTAATAGCCGTGCAAAAGTTCACAGCATGGTATGAGATTCTGTTGTATAATAATAGTGCGGCAAACTCGAGTCGGCCAGGTGTACGCGGCACAACCCGAAATGAAAATGCGAATATATTACAGCATACAGCACTGTTTATTTAACATAATTATACTATATGCCATAGGTATCCGTGTAATTTATTGGCTATATGGTAAGTGACTTGCCTTGAATGCCGCAGAATCACTGGCCAGAAGAAAACCTCAGTCAGCCAAAGAAATACTCAACCATCTCCTGAAAAATTCAACACATATCGTTAACATCAACTTCAACTTAACATGTTATTTCATATGAGAGAATTTCGATAAGTACGCGTTATATAAAACACACGACCAAAATAAATGGATTCTTACCTAGTTGTGATTGTGGTGATCCGAATTTGAATCTAGCCGCAGAGAATTGATCCGCGGATACTCCCCACGTCAATGGGGTATTCCGACATTTTTTAAAAATATTTTTTTACATTAGTACAGGCCAGTAGGACTCTGAATATCTAACTTTGAGTAAGAAAATGTATGCATCACATGAGATATGAATTTTAAAAAATTTCATCGCAATTCAAATTTTCTTATCATGGCGCGCTTATGACGTCAACTCGATGGTGACATCTGCAACGAACTTCAGCGCCTAAATCCCTAAATCCACATGTTCATGACAGCCATTTGCTTGTTTATATATGATTTTAATAGCAGCGTGTATTTCGGTGTTTGTCCTGTGTTTGTTTATGGTAAAAATAATAGTAATAATTATAAAGTGGACGAAATGTCAAACAAGAAATATACCCGCGCGTGTTAACTACTGGCACCATCTGTGTTTTTAAACGAAAATATTTACTTTGAAATGAGCAACAGATTATCAACTTGACGTCACAAATTTCAAGGACGTTTCTAGAGCTGTAAAAATTCCAATTTTGTAACATTAAATTATGAATTAAAACTTTTTATTAAACATGTTTTATTATATTTTTCCACTATATGAAGATGGAAACTATAGAAAAAAGTTGTTATTTTGCATTAATTCCATATCACCGGAATACCCCATTTTTCGAATATTTTTTTTTTTTAACCCAATAGATCATAAAACGATTTAATGCCTCTCGATTACATTTACAAAGGCAACCAAAATATTTTGATAACGGTGGTGAGATTTCTTTGAAGTTTCATAGTACAGGGAAGTTTAATCGTTTTTGCCGATCCTTAAAATAAAACTATATCGGTGAGGTGACATAAACGTCCTTTACGATATTATGATTGAACATATGATCATACCTACGAACATACCGTTTACCGTATGAACAAGTAAATTATTTAACAAATCCTACAATAGTACCTATACCATAGTCATATTTTAACTATCTTAAATAAGAAGACGAAAATATATATAAATTAATGAGTATTAGTGAAAAAAATTTCTTTAAATATTGACTGGGTCACAAACTATAAGCGATTGAAGCTGATTACTAATTGGGTATGACGCGTTAGGTACTAAGAATTTGATTGGTCGCCTGATTTTAAAAAGGAGATTCGCGCGTCTGCAGCGGTCACCTTTAAAGGTTTATGAAATGTCATGTTGTTCTATAACCTAACAAAACATTTAACAATTTTGTGTTTGATGAATTTGTTTAATTATAACATCTAGTAATATTAACAATAATAATATATTTATAATTAAATCAATTTGTAATATAAATTAAATTAATAATATTAATTAAATTAATATTGAAACTTCAAAACAGCCAACACTAGCTTTATGTAATAATATTGTCAAACTGTTTCAATGTTCTATAATTTATTAGGAAAAAAATGCTTATTATTTACGTTATTTATACTTAATAATAATTTCTTCATGAATATAACGTATAAGTTTTTATATACAAACATTTCAGCTATGCAAACATGTAAAAAATTGTTCCCTCTATAACTAACATTTTGTCCCATTGTTTGTCGATCACTTGTTAGTACCTGCTACGTCACGCACAAATTCTTGAACTTTAAAAATTCATATCTCGCTTATTACGTAAAATTTTTAAGTCGCGTTTGACTAAAATTCTTATTTTATCCTGTTCTTACAGAAAAAAAAAATAAAAGAAAAATGGTATAGGACCCCATTGTATATGTATTTTTATATGTATTATTATTAAGGAGGGGATTTTATAATGCTGGTTGCATAACCAAAAAATCTATTTATTTACAAGAGTTTTTATAGTTTTTAATTGAAAAATGTACAACAAAACAAAAAAAAAAATGCGTAAATAAATTTATTCTTCACTACCTATTAAATTAGTTGAAAATATATTAAATATTAATTAATAATATTACTCGCAAATCGTATACAGCTATGCATGAATGTAAATAAAAAATTACGTAGAATTTGCTACATCGGAAAGAAAATGGTATTATCGCAAACATATAATTCCTTCACTTTTTGTAAATTTTCCTTTTATTTTGCATATTTAGCCATTCTTTCGTTTAAAGTGGTTGAAATGGTTGAACTAAATTTTATAACTATAAATTTATACACAACTTTAGTATTTAGTTTATATAGTTCAGTCAGTTAACTATTTTAATATTGCTGAATTATAATAAATCATTGATAAACATCTTGATAGTATTTTATTTTCATTCTATTATTACAAAAAGTTGTATATCGTAGCATAAAAATAATTTATGGTCAAAATTAGTAACTTTATAGCAACATCTATAAAATACAAATTTAACTTTTATTACTAATCATGAAAAATTCAATTTAAACATTGTACGAGTACTTTTCATAAATTATGTTATACAAGATTATAAATTATGTCGTATCTTCTTCATAATAAAAACATGGAATTTGCTACTGAAAATGCAAGCATTTACAATTAATATATAAATCATTGATAAAATTGTTTAAAATTAAAATTACATTATGTAAAAGTTTAATATCTAACTCCTAATAAAAAATGTAACCTTTAGATTGAATTTTCCACTCTGATATTGAATTGTAGGCACGTGCTGCTATCTATTTGTAACTTCAACACTTAATATATTTACCACAGACGCAAACCTCGAATGACATTTGACAATCAGCTGACGTCTTTGTTATGATGTCAAACTAAAACCAGTATCACGACAAGCACAACGTTTAGAACAATGAATCATGAAACTTTAAATTAAAACATTTCAGTGATACCATAAATCAAAGTGTAAACATACAAATTCTCAATGTAATGTAATATGTGGATTTCCAAATGATTATCTCAAGAGCAGCATTAGCATTTGTGACTTTTCTGATAATATTCTCCGTATTTGTGGCGAATGTTGCGAATTTAATAAGTGTTGATATCCCAAAAGATCATCAAACTCGTCGTCTTCAAAATACAAATGAAAAAAGCGACAAAAATCGAACGTTATCAGACTCACCGGACCACTTAATTTGGTTTTTACAGGTTATATAGTGTAAATGATTTCATTACTGTAATTACTAACAATTGACCCCTTAACTAAACAACAATTAATTTTTACAAGATTGCCTAAATGAACTATTGTAGCAATTTTTTGTTCAACTAAAATAATAATCTTATACTTGGTTATTGGTTGTGATAACATAATTCATGCAATTAAATATTTGTGGTAGATAAAACTGGATCAGTTATATCGATTTTGAAAGGTCATGTTTCTACTAGTATTTCTATTATTTATATGCAAAATTCCAATTACGTTAATGAAAAGTACTGTCATGCAACATTACAAATATTTATAATTTCTGTGGTAATGACAAAAATTCAGGGTTCGACGTAATTAGATTAATAATACCATTTGGTTTTTATTAATATTGTCATTATTTTTATTTTATTAATATTTCTAATACTAATAAATATTTTTAGATATCTGATATACACATTAGTAAATTCCAAGATAAATCACGAATTACTGATTTGAAAGAATTTTGCGATGTTACTATTTCTGTTATCAAGCCAAAAGTAGTATTGGCTTCCGGAGATTTAACAGATGCGAAAACCAAAGACAATATTGGTTCCAGACAATATGAAGATGAATGGAAATATTATAATTCTGTATTAAAAGAATGTCAAGTTAATAAAAAAACAAAATGGCTTGATATTCGTGGTAACCATGGTAAATAAAACAAAATTTTATCGCAGTAGCATAGAAAACAATTGTCATTTGTCATTTACCTACAAAATATGCATGTTTCTTTTATTAACATTATTTTTGTAGTCATTTATTTGAAACAGAATGAAATTTTTCAGATAATTTTAATGTTGCAAGTATAAACTCAAAGCAAAACTTTTTTGCAAATTACTCAATACAAGGAAAATATCACCAAAAATCATATATGTATCAAATTGAAAACAATGGTGATATTTACTCATTCATTGCTGTTGACGCATGCTTGGATCCTGGCCCAAGAAGACCATTCAACTTTGTGGGACTTCTCACCGAAATCGAATTAGAAAAATTGAAAAGATACGTCGAACAAGCACGAGCCAAGGGCAGCGAACACATTATTTGGCAAGTACAAATACTAAATATAAATGTTTTGTCTCGTTCTTTGTAGACACAAAATTTTGTTTACGGACATTGTCAGTTAAGTGATCTATTATATTTACTGAGTCACTTCTAATCATTTAAACTACATTTTGGTTGACGTCAATTTAATACTGTTAGTATTAACTTTCTTATTATTGTACATACATGAATAACTCATAAATATCACATATTGATTTCTTATTTTATAAAATTGTACATTTTAATTTGACCTGTTGCGTTACTGGGCACTTGAAAATCAATACATAACGGAGATAAAAATTTGTATCATAATTTCGTGTAAGGTCGAGGTATCCTTTAATTTAATATCATTAAAATTGTCGAAATGTTTATAAACTTTAATATAAAAGGAAGTCGTGTTTAAATTTCTGCACATTTTCTTAAGAATCAATATTATCAATAGCAAAGTATTAAATAACAATTTGTAGAATATAATTGTAAATAATAACAAAAGTGTTAGTTTATAATCCTTAAACTGAACAATCTTTTGTAATACGTTTACTCACAACACATTTGTTCAACAAAATATAAACTAAAAAGTACCAAATACGGAAATATAAGTTGATAAATTATATAATATATTATTACGAAATTATGATTAAGTATTTTTCTTCTGAGATATCTTTATATGTTTTTTTTTATTTTTAATTTTAAATTTTGTTTATATACAATGTGATTTCTCGATGTAAAGAATTAAAATCTTCGTTTAAATTTAACAAAGTAAAAATTTAATTATTTTTAATTTTTAAGCATTTCTCATAAAATGCTCAAAACAACCTACCCAATTTTTAAATATGAGCTTAAATATAAATATTCTAAACAAATTTGCAAGAATCCAAATAAAAAATTACTATTTTTTTATAATAAAGTTTCCCATACGCTGCTACCAAAGTCAATCATACACTATATTATATAATGGTTCCTATTTACCCATTCCACATCAGTTGGCCCACTCGCTTTAATTTCATTTGGTTTATTTAATATATAATATAAATAATAACTAAAATAAATTACCGCTAATTTTTATTAATATTAAGCCCGTTTTTATACATTTTTGTCTGTTTACATTTATGAATATTTTTCATACTGAAATATCAAAAGTAATTGACATGTTACAGTCATATAATTAAATTAATATATTGGTGTGTTGTTAAAATTACTAAAAAGTATTAGAAAATATTGAAGGAAAAATAGAACAAGCTCTATTTCCAACATATTCAACGGGTTAAAATTGACAAGTGTAATGTAAGTGTTTTAAGCTCAATTATTAGAACTTGGCCAAGTTCTTAAAATTGACGAAAAAATTAACAAATGTAAAACAGGCTTCATAGTTCATAGTCCAGTAAACGAAGGATTTACCCTACAATTCTGAATTTTTGATATGTTGCATAGGTCGGTGGGTTAGTGAAAACCCCAAATTTCCACAATCCCCCTTCTTCCGCTCCCTCCGCCATCTTGTAAAAACCACTGAAATTCAGTTTATTGCCTATAACTTCTTTCTTGTGCATTTTAGCGCAAAAAAAGTTATTAGCCGACTTATAGAGGACAAAATTTCCTGCAAATTAGTTATTTGAAGTTATATTGTACGATTAATAGCACCGGAGCTATGAAGTTGACAAAAAGACTAAAATTGCGTATTTAGCAAAATTTTAGTTTCTATCCAATTTACATCGCAATAGCTCCGTAAGGCATTATTTTGGCGCAAAAGTCGTCATAATCAATCTTGTAGAGCATTTAATTACCTACAAAATCCATTTATTTTTTATTACCAATGCAACGGAGTTGAGGTCAAATAACTTTTTTGTGCTAAAATTCACCAGAAAGAAGTTATAGACAATAAACTGAAAAAAGTGCCGATTTTCGATGGTTTTCACAAAATGGCGGAGGAAGCGGAGGAGGAAATTTGGATTTATCACTAACCAACCATCGGATACAACACATCAAAAATTCAGAACTATCCGACCTTTTGTAGGGTACTCCCCCTTTTTTCAGGCTCCGTTCACTGGACTTTACAGACATTTTATCGTTCTTATGACACAGCAAATGTTTTCTAAAATATTAGATATGTTTTCTAAAATATTTTATTGTTTTAATGTAAGTTTTCCCAACAGTTCAAGAAAAACGGGAAAAAATTAAGTCGAAAGGTTGTGAGATTTAAATAAAAAGTCTAAACAAATACAGTACTAATTTATAATAAAATGCGATGTCGGCCAGTAATATGTAATTAATATATCGATTTGTGTTACTGTCCATTATATTTTTTATCCTTGGCTAAAAATTTAATTTAAAATTACGTTATGTTAAAAATCTTAATTTTAAATAAAAAGTAAATAATATTTGTTTAATTATTATTAATTTTTCAATTACGTGTAGTTAAGTCATGATCATGACTCGTATTTATTATCATTATTAACATGTAATATTTAAAATATTTGGAACAATACGGATTTTTCTTTAAAAAATAATTGTCTCACGGTGTATTCATTTTCTAAATTTTGTCTCATACCAATTTTCCAATTATTTATTGAGAAAGTCTAGCCGAATAGTGAGCTTAGTAGTGAAGAAGATCATTGGGAACTAAGCTGTAGACTTACTCAGTAAATAATTTATTGCAGTATTATTTTTTTACAAGTCACAGTCGCATTTTTCCTTCTACATGAATCATTTTTATTCAGGTTTGGTCATTTCCCAACATCATGCGTCCTAACAGCAACTTCAACTGGCTTCCGCTCTCTTATGGGCAAATACAGCGAAAGTTTAGTCTACGTATGTGGCCATCTTCACCAGCTGGGTGGGTTAGTAACAAATATGTACACTCTTCAACAAGCTGGCTTCCTAGAACTAGAATTAGGCGATTGGAAGGACAACAGAATGTATGCTAGTTTTTTTTTATTATTATTACTATTATTATTTCAATAATAAAAATTTATTTTTGTATAGTATTCGATTAATGGCCATTGATAATGGTATATTTTCATTTATTGATGCAAAACATAATGATTGGCCTTTGATTTTAATTACGAATCCAAAAGATGCTCTATTTAACATTCCTAATAGGGAACCAACTGAATTAATCGCTCTCTCGACTCATATTCGGTAAATTATCACATTTTTGGTATTTTACTTTTTTAATATTTAACATTTCTTGTAGAATTCTAGCATTCTCAATCTCAGCTATAGCAAATGTATCCGTTAAAATTGATAGTCTCGATTGGATAGAATGTACTCATGTAGAGGGACCACTTTACGTTGCAAAATGGGAGCCAAGTTTATACAGAAAAGGATTACACTCGATTTATGTATGTTTTCATATTTAATATTCAAATATTACAATTTGAAAATTATAATCGTAGGTGACCGTTAAAGATATTCATGGAAGGGAAAAAACAGTATCGCAACCTTTTAGTTTAGATGATTCAAGATTGAATTTCAACATATTTGCGAGACTCTCGCTAATGACCAATGCAAGCACAGTTGTATGTTGAAAATATTTAATGTAATGATATTTGTTATCTTAAAATATTTTTCAGTTCCAGTTTTTCTTTGGGGGATCAGTGGTATTCTGTGTTGCTCCTTTATGTCTTCTACGCTACATACATACATTGACTAAAGGTATTAATAAAATTAATGACAATAAGGACAAAATAACGAAACTCTTGCAGTACAATTTATATAATTTTTATATACATATTGTAAAATTTAGATGATAAAAAAATTACAAGTTATCTTTATAACTTCATAAATTAACATTTTAATATCTGCCGAAAAGATGAGTTTTGCCTTCATATTTAAATAAAAACGATTTCTTCAAGACGGTTTTATTCGTAATTTTGTCCTTTGAAGAAATTTCGCCGTTCTGAAATCAAATGTAATTGGCGATGCCCACGTAGATGTCAGCGCCTTAAGCGGCCTGGCTTGTATCGCGAATATTTTCTGATGAACAATTTATACTAAAAAATCAGACTTGAAAGCGAAATATTATGTAAATATGTAATAAATAGGTAAACTTAAAGAAAAAAAAGTTTATAGGTAATTAATCTTATGATCTTTAAATTCTGATTTTCCAAAATTATTAAAAAATCTTTCAGGACTCATAATACAACAATTCGGTACATATTTTTTTATTTAAACCCAACGGTTTGGCAGCATACACTGCTTCATCAGGGAAAAAAATATTTGTTTTTTCCGGAAGTGTATGCTGCCGAAACTGTAGATTTAAAAAAAATATGTCCAAACATAAACTAAAAGGTTGTATTATTCTATTTTCTTCAAAATGTTTGGTAGACTATTTCAGAAAAAGTAAATTCAATTTCAGAAAAGGTAAATTCGTTTTCGGAAAAAATTAATTTAATTTCAGAAAAACCAGATTCAAATTCAAAATGTATTATTATTATTATTATTATTATTATTATTATTATTATTATTATTATTATACATATAAATTCTGAACAAGTTTATTTTTTATAAAAATATTCCAATCATTAGGTAGAAAAATAAGGGTTTATTCCACAATAGGTCGAGTATTTTTGATTTTTGGATATATTATATATACATGGGTCCTAATAAAATATGCAAGTTTTCGACCTTCGGGAAGTACGCCATCTTGGAAAAAAAGTCGCAAAAAATCGGCTTTTTCAAAATATCTCTTCACCTGTTTGCATTAGGAAGAAAATATGTATTTATGAATTTGTTGAGAATAAAATTCCCGACAACTGTCATCTAAAACATTTTATTCTATAACCAATAAATAGCGAGCTACAGCGCTTTAAATAGAGCAAATTTTTGAAATGCTTCATTTAGATCACATTTCATTACATTTTTTCTACTTTTTTACAAATTACTTATTAATATTCATTAATAATTATTATTTAACTACTATACATATATATTAACTATTGTTTATTGTTTTTTTTTTAAATGAGAACATGTTGAAAATAGTCTCATCTTTTTCCTTATTGTGTAAGATTTTCATTGATGTATAATAAGTCTAAATTCTTTTGTTTTAAACATGAATTATTAATTTTGGGGTGAACAAAAATTTATTAAGAAACAATTGAAAAAAACGTATCATTTGTTTGTTTCTAATGTTATTTTCATTATTTCTATTCATTTTTCTAATATACAAACTTCAGAAAGAATATTATACTGTATATTTAGAATTGTGTCAAAATTTCAACGCCGACAAAAAAAAAATTTGTTGTGGCCAGCACAATACCTCTCGCCATTTCCATTATATGTTATATAAGTATTGTATTGCACTTCGCTATCGAACTTTCGTTTTATAACAAAAACATTACAGAACTTTATCCAAATATTGTTTTTATTGTATTTAACATGTCTTCTGCATACAGTTCTATTTATATATATTTTTCATTGTATGAGGAAGTTCCTAAAAGTCAGAGATTCTTCCAATTCATTAGCAAGATTGGCGGTATTTCTAATGGATATAAGCATTTTACCTACAATTTTAAATATTTAATTAATAAAACAATAAGAAAGGTGAATGTACTTCCCAGTGTAAGCTTTCAGAATGTCAGTAAAAATGTTGATTTTTGACACTGACATCTAACTATGTTATAAACATTTGAATTTGTCAACTGGTTTCCTTAGTGCCTTGGCCTCTACGATTAGATTATTCTATATATTACAGTGCCTTTATCTCTAAATCTATACAAGATATAATAAAAATTTTAAATGTATCATGTAGAATTTTATGTTAAATAATATTTAGAAAATTTGTTTAAAGAAACTATTACTTCCGGTTGTGCAATTGTTACCAAAATCTAATCAGCTCTTCCCAGGGATGTCAGATTGAGGAAACTGCATTAAATATTTTTTAAGTCTTATAGTATTTGAGAAACCGTGGTTCCAACATCCACACACACACACACACACACACACACACACACACACGGACATCATCAAAAAAATGTTATAATCGGATTATAGGGACCTTAAAACGTGCTTATCCACTAAAATCTGGATCTGCGAATTTTAGCATCATTCCAATACCTCTCTTAGCGAGAGGTAAAAATTAATTAACCAATCCGAAAATAATTGATTAAAAAGAAATTTGAGAATTTATATATATAGTCAACCTAAACAACTAATGATCTGTATTTTTTCAATAGTTTTTTATTAAATTTAATTTTTTTCAATCAAAAAAATTTAAACATGTCTTGTTCATGTTTAAAAGAAAGGAATGCAGAAATAAGGAAAAAGATGAGACTATTTTCCCATTTAAAAATATTATGTTTGTGTTATATCTCGGGACTTATTAAGGTTTCAAAATATCTAATTACATCACGTTATTATTCGTAAAAAAAACATTATAAAAATTATCTAAACATAGTTTTTTTATTTTTTATAATAAGCAAGATATGAGGTATTTTCAAAATAAGCTAAAATCAAGTTTTAGCCTGCAGCTCAAAAACAAAAGACGATCAAATATTCCTGTGATGCCTATTAAAGTTGTCTCAAAAAGTTGGTCCATAAAGATAATTATCAATTTTCTGTAGCTTGCTTAATAAGAGAGTTTTTCATATAAGGAACTCGAATTTGTTCCACCGGTACATATCACAAGTAAACAAAAATAGAAATATTGTGAAAATACGACATGATGTGATATTAAGTAAATAGAAATAGATATAATAACATAAATAAAATTATTAAAAACGATTTCCAATTTTTTGTAGTTACGGCGTTTGATTTTAGTACGGCATTATTGTTCATTTTTAAATATAAAATATTTTTACGCATATATTTCAGATAAAAAATTAAATAAACCTGTAATAAAAAATACTTGCTGTCGTCGTTGGATAAAGAAACTTTGGAATTTGGTTACAATTGATAGACTGTTTTATCCATTAGTTCTTTATCCAATATATTTATGTGTCGGTCCGTGGTCAGCAGGCTACATAATTGAAGAAAATTTTGGAGTAATTTTCGCATGGGGGATTTTTGTCCGAGACACATATTTGCCAGGATCATTTACTTATATATACGGCTTTCTTCAAGTATGTAACCACAAATTTAGTGAATATATTTATTATTTAAAAAAAAAATTTTTTCAGCTTGCTACATTCCAGATTCCAATTACCTTCATTCTAGCTAATTGTGTTGATTACAGGTAAGATAGTTTTTATTTTCATTTTTATATTTTATACAAATAATTAATTATGTAAAGGATATCATGTATGAGGGACCGCAGCAGAATATTGGAGAAACTTTATCTCAAAATATGGTTCAATTTCTCATTTATCCTTGTAATGGGATTACAATTAGCATTTGCTTATTGTTTCTGGATGGCATATGGTACTGTGGCTTTCTTGCTCGGTCCTTTGCGTACCTGGACCATTATTTATGCCGTAATTATGTGGTGGCAGGCACTACATATACCGGAAAAGTGTTGCAGGTATGTTAAAACTGTATCTTTAGATTCTTGTTATGTTTAAAGCTTCAAGTAATACAGGGTGTTTAAAAAATATTTCCGAAATTTGCAAAATTAAGGGCATGGTTCTTGAAATATACATTTTTAGTGCCACTGGCCGACACATGGAACTAATGCCATCTAGCGTCCATATATTTTTATGTCGCGACCGTGGTACTTTCGATTTTTAATTACAAGATAATATAAATTTGACTATTCGTGATACCCCTCTATTTGTGAATAAGCATCCAGTAATAAATTATTAAACAATAAAAAATAAAAAAAAAATATTATTTGAAAAAATGCAGTAATGAATTTTTTTCAAATATGACAAATCAAATAACCCTCATTTCATTAAAAAGAAAAAAAAATGAGAATTTGTGAAGATAAAAATCAAATTGAGTTCTATTTAAAATAATTTAAGTTTGTTTGAAATATTTTTTTCTGGTAATTAATAGTTTAACGGCCGGTTACATAATAAATATAGTCACTTTACTTTTAAAATTTGATCTAAAAGTGAAAAAAGCATTTTATAATTTCCCTAAGTTAAAGGAATTGTCAGATGAGTTTATTTTAAAGGACTTTAAACTGGCAACTTTAACTTAAAATGAAATTATAAAATGCTTTTTTCACTTTTAGATAAAACTTTAAAAGTAAAGTAACTTTATATTTATTATGAAAGGAAAAGGAAAACAAAATCGACCAAAATCTACTAGATTATAAGATTTTTTGGTAAATCAAAAGCACATCTGAGATGGCCTCTTAAAGACGCACAAAAACTCTTCATTTAACACCATGAGACACTACGAATCATTTTGAATGTTTTTTTTTTATATAGATGTTTATATACTAAGGCCCGGTTGTAGAAACACCTTGTTCAATCACCTGTTCATCAAAACGAATTCGAATCAGTTTCCTTGTTCTTATGACATTTAAATCATTGCTGTCGAAAAAGCACGTTGCATTTCATCGTTTTGATGAATTATGAATGAACAAGGCGTTAATGTTTCTGAAACCGGGCATAAAAATTAGTTTAGTTATAATAAATATTTTAATTTACAGAGAAACAATGACAGTTTGGTACGGTAAAACGAAAGTAGATACTACAGATGACGAGCAAGAAACTGACAATATAACGTAAATTTTTACCGAAAAATCAGCACAAAACGAAGATATTCTCAATCTACTTATTATTTTGTATGCCTTGTTCCTTATCCTTGTCAATTTTTTTCTGTGGTAAAATAAATGTGGAGTGCACGAATAATAAATTATGTATATTTCAGTTGTTTTAAATTATTTCTCTTTAAAATATTCTTTATCATAATGATTTTAATTTATATATATACAGGGTGTCTCTTAAATAGGGGGACATGGCTTAACCACAGATTCCTGAGGCTAAAATAAGACGATTTAACCAAACTTTCTTCTACCGGAAAGTGTACCATTTAGCCAGAATTCTGCTTCAAAGTTCTTCGAAAAAAAATTAATTTTGCTTATAATAACCGGACGCTTTATTCGATTTGGATGAAATTTGGTATGACAGTTTATATGATTATAAGTCATCTTTTAAGATGATAATTGTTATTATTAGTGAACCACTAGTGTATGAAATGTAGGTGCCCCAACATTGATTAGACCATAACTTTTTAATGGCCACGCCGATAACGTGAAATTATTTTTTTTCAGAAAGATACATTCAATAGTAAACTTTTCTCTCTCTGTCTATTTTATGATATCTGTTAAGATTCAGGCAGAAAAAAATAAAACCTGAGTGACTGCACCGTGAATTTTTTAAAAATAAATTTAATCTAGCAGTCTCTCCAAATGTCAAACAATTAATTTTTAATGACAGTAACGAGTTGTCAATCTTCTCAACTTGTTTAGGAGTAAACTAACATATTTATTCGTGTTATTTATAATAATGGTAGTAAAATACTATTAGACTGAACAAATAGATATTACTAGTTTCTGAATATTGCGAAGGAATTTTTTGACAACCCAAAAAGAATTGTTACTGTCATTAGAAATTCGTTGTTTGACATTTGGATAGATTGCTAGATTAAATTTATTTTTAAAAAATTCACGGTGCAGTCACTCAGGTTTTATTTTTTCTGCCTGAATCTTAACAGATATCATAAAATAGACAGAGAGAGAAAAGTTTACTATTGAATGTATCTTTCTGAAAAAAAATAATTTCACGTTATCGGCGTGGCCATTAAAAAGTTATGGTCTAATCAATGTTGGGGCACCTACATTTCATACACTAGTGGTTCACTAATAATAACAAGTATCATCTTAAAAGATGACATAATCATATAAACTGTCATACCAAATTTCATCCAAATCGAATAAAGCATCCGGTTATTATAAGCAAAATTAAGTTTTTTTCGAAGAACTTTGAAGCAGAATTCTGGCTAAATGGTACACTTTCCGGTAGAAGCAAGTTTGGTTAAATCGTCTTATTTTAACCTCAGGAATCTGTGGTTAAGCCATGTCCCCCTATTTAAGAGACACCCTGTATATATATATATATATATATGTTGTGATATAGTTCGCATTTTACTCATAATGTTAATTATATTTACATTACATACAATATGATCACATAAAAGTAGAAAATATTAAGAACCAAGCATGGCGTGTTTAAAATTATTTAATCGTAACGTATAATTTATGTAAAAACGTAGAAATACAAGTAATGTAAATGTATTACATCAACATGAAGACTACAAAGAATGATTTTGAATGGGGTCCTCCACCATAACAAAAAATAATAATATGTACACTTTATACGTAAAATACTACTCAATAAATAACGATTAAGATATAAAAAAAAATTTTTTTTAATAAATTCTTTGGGAGATATTTGAATTTGTTTTCAGTGTCACAGTGACGTCATCGGATTGTTTTTGTCACGCAGCCTACTACAGAAACCGGAGCGAGAAAGCAATGGTTTCACTTAAAATCAAATGCTTTTAAACTAAATACAATGATGACTTTAATAATACGAATTGCTTTAAATTTAAACGATTTTACATTTAAAATAATAAAAATGGAAATGGAGGATCCCATTCTAGTCTTACGAAAAATTATAAATAAGTACATATTGTACAGTAAATTTATATTTATGCATGACCAACAAGAACGTAAGACTAATAAATTTAATATTTTATTTTAAATACTGACCAGTCACGGAAGTATTACTAACTGTGTATGATATGAATCTAAAGAATTTAATAGTCTAATATATTTGTACTGTGTATATAATTCTCTACATAATTTTTGTCTTGCAATCAATGATGAAATCAAAAGTCTGTGTACAAATAATTTTGTATATCAATGTTTAACAAATAAATAATACGAAATGTTATACATACTAAAATTTTATTTTCATATTTTGCAACAATTTAAATGATGTTATTTAAAAAATGTATGACAAGCAGATCCATTACAAAAATGGAAAAAACTTAGTAATTTCATTAAATATAAATAAAATACTTCGATTAAGTGCTTAATATTCATTTTATTTATATACAATTAATAGTGCGACGTATAATAACAACCACACATTAAATATTAAATACATAAATAAAAATATTTTAACATGCAAAAAGTAACTTCAACTTCATTTAAAATATATCATCTCGAGGAAAATATCACATAGTAAATGATGCTTTAAAACGAATTAAACATTTTAAAACAATAACTCTGTGACTCTGCTATCAATCTTACATAAATATCTTTGTTCTTTCTATCACATATCCATTTCCTAAACTCACAGATAAACTGATATGTGGCTAAACTATTCTTAAACATAAATTATCACATTTAATAGGTACTTGCACAATAAAATATAAAAGTAAATAAAATATACAATGAACACATATTATTCTATTGTGCGGAATGTTAAAAAAAATTAAGATAAAGTCAAAATCGTGCAAAAATATTAATCTATATTCGTTATTTATAAAACAATTATTGTCTTATTCGGAAGAACATTGCTGATCATTTTCACAGAAAATGATAAAAAGCATTATTTTATATAAAATAACATCACTTATTCTCTAGAGAAAAATAAATAAATATCTTCTACATATACTTCTTTAAAATATTCACATTAATTCTGGGTCTAGAATGTTTTGAATACTGACGTAAGATCCAACGACAAATCCTGCGATTCCAAATAGCATAATCGCAATGTCTTTCCATAACATCCAATAATATTTCCCTAATCTATCTGGCCAAAAAGTAATGATTTCTATCAACGGTGGGAAGATTAAAGCAAGAGCAGAACTGCTGAACGCACCAACAAGAGAGATAACAGCACCAAGATTGGGAATAGCCGCAGCCAAAGCAACTAAAATTAAATTATTATTTAATCATTGCTTTTTCCATTATACCTTATATAAAAACAATCAAAGTCATAAAAAAATTACAAAAATACTTACATGTGATTATAACTAGCACAGTTCGAGTAACATATTCCCCAATAACTTGAGACTTTTCAGTATCCAATTTATCTCTAATAAGTGGCCAAACGATATTCATTGGTACGTAAAACTGTAGTCCATAAGATAAGAAAATAGCAATGGCCATCATCAAGCGAACAGATTGTGCCAAACTGCATCAAAATAATAAATTAATAACGAATTCATAAGTATTAATAAAAGCAAAAAAAAATTAATATATACTTACATTTCATTTGGAGGCAAATAAAGGGTTACGCTACCCTGAACAGCCAAATCACCATATTTTAAGTAGCCAAAGAAACCTACAGATGTATAAAGACATGCTACAATCACCATTCCAGTATTAAGAACACCATTCCATCCACCAAAATCTTGTGGCGTCTTCATGTTATTTTCCAATGGAAGCACCTACAAAAGTATTATAAATTTAAATGAAATGTAGGAAATTTCTGGACTGTGGTATAGATTAGGTGTTAAAATGGAGTATTCTAAAGTACTAAAATTTAGGGTAAAATTGTTATAAGATTGTAGATTATGCTAAACAAAAACCAAATAATTAAAAAAGAAATCTTAACATGAATTTTCTTGTAACTTATTTTGGCACTAAAAAGGTATCACCTGGTTTATGACGTACGAAAAACTGATAAAATTTCTAACAAATTTTGTAGCTTTTCTATAACTGAAGGATGTTAACTGTCTTGTTCGCGTTAGTTTTATTACATTTTATGTGTTTACAAATTTTCTATCCATATATTTCTTAAATATCAACTCCTCTTACGTCACATCTGGTAAAATTCAAATTTTTATGTAATATTTAAAAATTCATATCTCGCACAAATTAAATGAAAAAGAACTCAAAATTTTAGATTTATAATACAAATACGTGAAAGTTTCAGAAAAAATATATTTTTTTAAATACCCCATTACTCGAAATCTCAGTGATACCTACAGCATTTATTTTCTCACACAACCGACGTTTCGGTACACTCTCGAATTTTTATCCCAGTAAGTACGATCTAGGTGTAAATTTTAGTAAAATTTTCCTCAGATAAAGGTACAAAAGTATACCGAAACATCGGTGTATTAGAAAATAAATGCTGTATGATTGTTAACAACATTAAAATTAGATTTCTGCGTATTGTTAAAAAAATAAAATAACGTACCACGCCGATTCCTTCAAAAGCATAAATAGCAGTTCCAAAATACAATGGAAGTTGAGCCCAGGAAGAAAATGCATTCACGGAAGAAACGTTTGGCAATCCTTGCAACATGTAGAAGAAGGTAATAACCAGGCCAGTAACAGTTAAAATTGCAGCAAACAGAGAAACTGGGGTAAGATATTTGAGATTTTTTAGCCAATTAAGAAATATCATCGGCAGAAGCAACATGAATAAGTACCAATGTACATCCAAATCGATAAAATAATGTTTTATGACATCATGTAGATTTGCTGCAACGAACACAAAGTAGACGCAACAAAATCCTAATTGTGTTATGCACAGAAACACATTTATTAGAAATCTAAAACAAAATATTATAAATAGTAATATATTATAAATAAAAAAAAAACTCTTTTTGCTCTTACTGTACAGTTCTGGAATGTTTTCTAAGTATTTCAGGTCCAGTTTCAAAGGCAGTTCCCACAACATCTGAGAATCCCATAGACGGAACTTTACATCTTCGGCAAAGTTCATGTGCACAGCCAACTAACATGTGCATACAATGAGTACAAATTACTCTACAACCAAAAACCATTAAATCTTCTGTGATTAACCATCGCAGAATATAAATACCCCATAAGTAGAGTTCCAAAGAAACCAACGGCTAAACCTGCGTTTCGGAATGCGTCCGGCATAGCCAAGATACCTAAACAAAAAATATGATAGGAGTAATATTTAACTTTTAATATAGAAAAAACAAGGGTAACAAAATTTGAGACATATAGCACTTATCAAAATGAGTAAAAAATCTTAATCAATATGGGTCCGATTTTCGAGATTAAGGCAGTGAAAAATGAGTTTTTTTAGGGTTTTTTTTACTATCTCTAAAAGTATGTATTTGAGTTACGACCACAAGTTACGACGTCGATTAAATGAGATTTTTTATTTACATTACAAAAATGATCGTAGATGTGTTTTTGTTTAAAAAAAATAAATAATTGTAGTAAAACAAATGTAGTGAGTGGCGACCTTGGCCAATATTTTATTTTCAAATAAATTCGTAACTATTAGAAATTTAAAAAAATATTTCATATAAAATTTTAATGTTTATATATACATATATATTAACCTCTTTCTACTTACTGACTTTATTCGATCACTATTTTTGTCAGTTTTTTTTTTTTTAATTCCAATACAAAATGGCCTGTTTCTCAGAAACAGTTGAAAATTAGTCCCATATTAATTAAGATTATTTTTCGTTCATTTTGATAAGTACTATATGTCTTCATAATTTATTACCCTTATGTTTTAACACCCTGTATAATATCATAAGTGTCAGAATTTTTTTCAGATTATTACAAGAGCCAGTTACAAGCAATAATAACAACTTTATACCTTTTAAAGCACTGTACACAATCATATATGTGAACCTTCGTCTTAAAACAGCTTTTTAAAATTATATTTAAATTGAAATCTTTTTGCCAGAAGGTAAATTGACAGCTCAAACGACAGTTGTTATGTATGTGCTTTATGTTTGTGTAAAATATTTAACATATGCAAATCCTTGTGTTTATGTTTTATTTTATTTTCGAGAACTGTGAACACTTTCATAAGATTCTATTGTTTATATTTTTATGGATAATTTTATTTTCGGAGCTGTGATTCTGGCTTTTAGATAACTAATAGATTAATTCCAAAATAAAAATAAGTGAACAAAAACCAACTTTGACGGCCCAAAGGCTGCGAGTTTTTTTTTGTGACGGTATTTTGTCGAAATAAAACTTGATAACTAGGTAGAAACCTGAATTTGGATTGGTTTATAAATTAATGAGTAAAATAGTCGTTATTAAATATAGAAATGACATACCAGTTAGAATATGTAAGCCAGATGATTAATAAAATGCATGTTATTTTATATAAATGTGATAAATGAGCAAAATGTAATCACGTTATGTCCTTATGACTAACAGCGCAAGTTATTACTTATGACAATATTATACGATAAAAATTACTGTTAAAATATCTTTCAAAATAATGGGAATATCACACTTCCGAGTAAAACGCTTTATATGATAATATGCCTACTCTCAAATACGTTATTTTTTACCTGTGCCAATATTGCCCTTAAGTAGATGTATCATAGTATCCAAGTTAGAAGTAGGATGACTAAGATTCCTATTTAATACTGGGTCGTAATCATCACCACAAGAAACCACACCGCCCATAGGGTACTCCAGGTTGATGA
This sequence comes from Ophonus ardosiacus, assembly GCA_943142095.1. Classification (NCBI taxonomy): domain Eukaryota; kingdom Metazoa; phylum Arthropoda; class Insecta; order Coleoptera; family Carabidae; genus Ophonus; species Ophonus ardosiacus. Next base: position 37,604,608 of record OW964823.1, read on the forward strand.
CGGCATTTTCAGGGGTCATAGCGGTAACGTGTGGAGGTAGAGTTTCAGATTCATGATGATCCCCGATCAATAGTGGTTGGCGTTCTTCTTTCATGTTGCGTTTTGGTTTTGTTGCTGTGGTGGACTAAAAGTGATATTTGATTCGTTAGTTAATATTCATTTTTTTTTTTTTTTTGTAGCAAGCTAAGCGAAAAACAACAGTACATCACGGAAAAGTAAAGTTAAGCAAAAATAATTTATTACATTCATTACAGCATAATCCAGTTGACCCTAAGGTCTTCGAATTAAAATAATAATAATTAACGCAATCCATTTTCTACTTGTTAAAAATTAAAAAATCTGAAGAATGTTATAATTAATTTGCATTAAAAATTATAATGATTATTTATAGTATTTTTCTATTTAAAGCGTTGAAAATATGTAAACAAGTAATAATTCAGCTGTGTGGGGCATTGGCAACAAAAGATCCTTTGTGAGAAGTGGGCTGCATTGCACCATAGATTAAAAGAAAAGATATCTCAATCACAGAAACAAAGACAGCACGACGCCTCTCGAAAGCGATAAGTTCATGGAATGTTTACATCATGAAATATTATTAGTCATAAATTATGCACTGCCAGAAAAGTTCAACGAAAGAAGCAATTTGAACTAGTTAATAATTTATAAAAACTTATTAATCATATATTTGTTGCTACGTTCAAAGCTGCAACATAAACATATGATAATAATAAGTAATATGAAACAGTTACTGATGCACTATTTAATTTTTAATTTGCAAGAGAACTAGTTATCACTAGTCTAGATAAGAAAGTCAATCGGATTTTAAATTAAAATCATTTATTTAATATAAATAATAACAAAAATGTTGATGAAGAATGTGTGATATCTAAACACTGACATTGAAAATAGCAATAATTGAGATAAAAATGTGTAATAAGGCCGTTGTCTAGGGTCATATTATTAAATAAGCATAGAGATGAAGAGTTTATCTAGGTCCTGATTAGATGGTATTATCACCTAGCGTCACTTACTTTGACATCTTTTTGACCCCTAAACTTTTATTTTGGGTTACGTTTTTTTTTTTCTGATTATAATATTCATTATGTAATTTTATATGTTATTGTTTATTACAACAATAATACACATAACAAACATAATTTTAAACCCATTTTACACAATCAAAATTTTGTTAATAAAATTTTGTGATCGTGTCAGATTTATAATGAAAGAACATTTTATTTCTGAAAACACTCGTTGTAAATGCCACAATTTGTTACCAAATTTAATAATAATTTATGATTGTATTACACAGGCTTCATTCAGTTTTTGTGATGTATTATATATCATATATAATTTTTTTTAAAACTATAAAATTTAATATGCAAAATTATAATTATTATAAACTAAATACTCGCATATAGAAGTAAATGGACTAAAATAATAGTTAAACCCGCATAAAACGTTTATGTTTAAGATTTAATGCAGATCATAAATGTCAAATGCAATAAAATCTATTAAACTTTATAGGCTTCAAACCATAATTTTTTTATTTAAAAATCAACATTTATTTATTTCTTTTTAAAAAAGAACAATTGCTTGGTGAATAATGAAACTTATTAAAGGCTATATTTATTATACTGATGCAAAATATTTTTAAATAACAGCGTACGTTCATTTATATCCGCAAATTATCAAATAAATAAATAATTGCAAAATATAGAAAATAGTAACAAAATAAAAAGCACTTACAGGTTTCCTGATAGCCCCGTAATTTTCCATGTTTAACAAATGTCAGACTAACTTCTAACTCATAGATTGACACACCAACACTAATCAATTAGCATAACGCGCTCGCTACTGTCATTTGTTATCTCCCCACTCTTACCAGTTGAACATGCAAGAAGAATCCACCAATATGCTACAAGTTTGGCCAAAAATACTGATGAAGTATTCACATACTTCTCTTATCACTATCTCGTTCAATTTATTATTCGTTTTGCAATACACGTGGTTGTAGGACGTTATACAGATGTTTATAATAAAAAATATATTGATATCGCACCAGACTGCGTAAGTCCGAATAAATATATTTATGAATTATTGAATATTTTATATTATGCGTTCAAAACAGCTGTGCTGTACATATTTCGTAAGTGAAGGCCAATAAACCAATACTACAACAAAGATTTTTTAAGTCTCATTTTTTTCTCAGAATTTTGATCTACTACTCATAATAATTATTAATAAAGTGTGTCATGTATTATCTAAACAAAAAAAAACTTTATATTTTAAATTCTTTTTGTATTTATTAGCTTTTGGAAACAAAATAAAATAAAAATTTATCGAACTGTGTTATACTCAAATTGTAAAATTTGTTTTTTTTATAAAACGCCTAGTCATTTTATAAAACGCGGCCAGATTGTCATATATTCGCTGCCTTGGCTGGTCGTTTTCTAAATGTCCAACAGCTTACATAACTTATACATCTCTTCGTGATTTCTCTATGCAGGGTGATCGTTGAAACACCAACAATATTTCGTTCATGTTCAGAGAAAAATGCAAAAAAATCTAAAAAGCGAAGTTAAACTAAACAAAGAGGTTCATAAGATGATCGTAGCAAGAATTTCGTATCATTTCCGTTTTTTGCATAAATGGGGATTTATCTAGCATAGAGTACCGATATTTTTATATTTTTGTTCAAAACGTACATAAAATTAGCTTCACAATGATATCAATATATCATTGGTTTCAATTTCTATATTAATAAAATTTCATACTAAATAAAACAGCAAACTATGAAAACAATTTTATTATTTTAACCCAATATTTCCCAGAGTTCCAATTTTGGAACAAACGGTATTCCTCTTATTATTTAAAGAGTACAAAGCTATAAGGCGCTGCCTGTTTTATTTTTCAGTTTAGCAGACTTAGTGCTATTGTATATGTAAGATATCTACGATTTGCTTCTGTTCAAATAATTTAAATAAATTTGCAAAGTTTCATCATTTTCTTGGATATGACGGACCATAACAAGTCAGTATTTTTCAACTATAATTCTTTCATATATTTCTATAATATATCACTTATAATATCAATTATGTTGTTAGTTATTATTTACAATATACATATCTGCATTATTTATTAATAATTGTATCAATATTCAACAATTTGTTTATATGTATGTTCCAATAATGGAACACTGGGATATAAGGTATCAATTATTTTGCAGACCACTGAGCACTGTAGAATTGATAAATATAATTGAAAATGAGGAGTTTTGGGAAGGAAATCTTTTCAAAACTCCTCCAGATGATAGAATTGCTAGCAAAGATAATAATAATAAAGATAACGCGGATCCAAGTATTGATAATTTGAGTGATCGTCAATTGCAAGATGAGGCAGTTGCAACATTATATCCAAAGGACGGTACAATTATTACCTTGGGCGAAGAAGACGAATTTTCAGATAATGATAATATTCCTTTGTCGGAATAGAAAAAAATCCCTTTTGAATTCATTTTCGTACAATCGGAAATAGTCAAAAAATGTTGATATGGTTCCTGCATTTGCTCCATTTGTGTCAGCAAAGTTACCTGAACCAACATATTCAGATCTTGTGAGCTGTTTTGAAATATTTTTCGATGAAGTTTGTGAGTTTTTATAAAACATATTTCTTTTATATGCAAGACAATATGACGATTACAATTTTGAAATTTCAATAACAGATATAAAATGTTTTCTTACTATTTAGTTATTGTCTGGATATTTGAAAATTCCAAGATGGAGAATGTTTTGTGAAGTAGGTTGTGAAACGTACAATTTTTTTGTAGCGAAATCTATAAGAAAAAATCGTTTTGAACAAATAAAAAAATAACGCACATTGCGGCGGCAATAGCAATCTTCCAACTGGAGATAAATTCACAAAACTACGGCCGCTGTTTGATCTATTGAACAAAAGATATATAGAGCATGCTCCTCTCTATGAAAAACTTTCAATCGATGAAAATATGATTCCATATTATGGAAAACACGGTGCAAAAGCAATTTCTAAAAGGAAAACCCATACGTTATGGATATAAAATGTGGTGTACGGGCGAACCTGCTGGATATCTTATAAATTTTGATCCTTACCAAGGTAAGCAAGAGAACAGACCATATATGGAGGTAGATGTTGGGGGTTCTACAGTTTTGAAGTTAGAAGAATGTTTACCGTCAAATAACAGTTTCAAGAAAATGGTGATAGATACTTTTCTTCCCCCAAATCTTGTCATTCGCCTTCAGAATTCCATAATTTATTATTAGTTAGTAAGTCAGAACTATAAGAAATAGAATTTATTTTTATTTTTGTTGCCCATAACATATATTGTATTTCCCAGTGTTCCAATAATGGAACATATTGTTATAAACAAAGTACAACAAATTTATTAAAAATTTTGACATATTTATGTTTCAATATACTTATATAGATGTTTTATAAACAACAATGCCAAAAATTAGAGAATAAAATAATTCGGGCAATAATGGGTTAAGGGCCGGTTTTATAATGAAATTTAATCTTCACTTAAAATTTAGTAGTCAAGTAAATTTAACGAAATGAACAAATTCGAATCAGTTTATCTCTTCTTATGACATTTAACTCATTGCTGAGAAGAAAACGCGTTGCATTTTTTTCTTTTCATTAAATTTACTATGGAAGCAAATTTGAAGAGAAGATTAAATTTCTTTATAAAACCGGTCCTAAAACAAAAAAAAAATATTTGTCTACATAAGGTTTGTTATTTAATGTGACAGTTACAATTACTTATTTGTTAAAATAATTATGGCTCAAGTGCGTTACAAAATCGACAATAATCGAAAAATGTCAAAGAATTCTACTAAGAGTTGAAGCATTTTATGGAGTGAGTTATATCATAACTTTTCTTTTGTATTAAAAGTAATAAAATTATTTTCATAGTTTCCTATGTTTTATTTTGGATTGAATTTTATCAACACATATTTGTAAAATAAATGGGTGCTATTTTAAAATGGTTCAATTAAAACTATGATATTTTGGTACTGTTGTAAAGCTAATTTCATGTACATTCTGAAAAATATATAATAATACCGATTCCCTATGCTAGATTTAGTGACACCCATTTCCGCTAAAACCGTAAGTAGGTAATACAAAAATCTTACTGCAATCATCTTATGAGCCCCTTTTTGTCTAGTTCAACTTTGTTAAAAAAATTTGTATCTCTCTAAATAAACGAAATACTCTTGGTGCCGAACTTTCGACTATCATCCTGTATATAATACAACCTAATGCGTAAAACTCGGCGCGAGTTTTCAAAGCGTGAGTTTTGTGCGTTAGGCCACATTGTAATATGAATATTTGGCTATTTTCGCTTGAAATTTGTCTGTATATACGCTTGGAAAATTCAAGTCGAGTTTGTGCGTTAGGTGAAGCAAGTAAAAATGTTCAAATATTCGTATTACATTGTGGCCGTATGCTATTAATTGTTTTATAAAACGTCTATAATCCACTCGCGCGACAAAAAAATGTGAAACTAATTCTTGAACAGAAACAAGTCATTCTATTGGTACGGCTCCAAAATTATCCTCCTTTGACCACTAAAATGACTTCTTTGATTAAGAATTAGTTCCACATTCTCTCGTCTTAAGGAATAGATTATAGTCAGGAGCCAGATTGTAAATTCATGTCAACGAAGAATTGTCAATACCATCAGGTTTTATAAAATAATTCTTAGGTGTTTTAGACGGATTTAAAAGTTTACAATCTGACTACGAGAACGTACATCAACTTCAAAATTCACCTAGTCAACTAAGCAACTGCACTATCTCCTTTATAATTGTCATTAATTCAGTGCAACAAGGAATACACATAACTTTTATTTAATTATATAAATAGTTACACGAAAAATGAATGAAGCTGATTTATAAACATGAAAGCATATTTTTATCCTCGTATCAAACAAAAATATCTTTAGTCTTGTACCTACATAAGTATGATTTAAGATAATTTATCTATAATAAATATTTGTACTAAGTGGGTGTGTGTAAAAATATACAGCAATCAATTTCGGTCATTAAATAAACTTTAATATTTTTTCATAATTATTAACATATATATAAATGTTTCAAAATTAAAACTTAAAATTTATAAAAAAGCACCCAAAAATAATTAATATATTAATAAAATGTCAACAATGCTTCGTTTCGGAGAAATTTATATAATGTATACATAGGGGATTGGAATTTTTTCTCGATAAGAATGTATTCTTACCGTGAGTCAATTGTTCGAATAATATGAACAATGGGGTTTGTGGACCTTGATCAAATTTAAAGAAAATATTATTAATACACAGTTAAAAATAACATACCCGTATTTTTTTAAGTTTGTTAAATATTAATAGAATTCACGAAGATTACATTAAAACCACTGTGACATCATTGATACAATTAATAACTGTACATTGTATGTACAAGCAACGAGAGAGAAAGAGATAGGTTATCTCTTTCGCTATCGTTGCTTCGTATTACTTCGCACAAGTAATGTCATAGAAGTTTTAATGGCTTTTGGGGGCCGAATACCTTTGGACCCCTCCAATAATTTAAAGAGAAGAGCTCGCCCCGACCCCCCCATGATAAAAATCGCATATAGAGATTTTAGTGAATAAGCACGTTTTGACGTCCCCAGAATCCGATTTTAACATTTTTAATGATGTCTGTGGGTATGTATGAGTGTGTGGATCCTGTGGACACTACTGAAATACTATCAATCAGAAAAAATTGAAATTTTGTATGACCTCATTAGTTTTTAGTGCCTATCGGATAACCGGAAGTATCATTTATACAAACTTTTAACAGTTTTTCTTGTAAAAAAAATTCATTGAATATAATTTTTTAGCAACTTTTACTAATAAAAATTAGATATAATGGTACAATCTTCAATTCTACGATAATATCATTTAGTAAATAACTTCAAATAACTTTAAATATTAAATTATAAAATAATTTATTTTTGTACATCATCTTGCCTATTCGTCAAACAAAAACATAATATTTTAATAACAATTTTGACATATTTAAACAAATGTCATTGTCAGGTAGCTATTACATTAAAATTAATAATGAAACCGTGTTAAGAAGATTTTATTATTGAGTCTAATGAAATTAAGGTTAGTAAAAATAATATTTTCCATCATACATAAATATTAGATGTACAGAATGATCCGATATAAAATTGATATGTTTACAGCATTAAAAATCAAACAGCTGTGAATAAGTACGTGTTATCAAAGTGTCAAATATTAGTTTACAACTACATATTAACAAAATGGATGATGTAAAGCAATAGATATATGCAAAAGGAACTTAATATAGTTTGCAGGATTAGTAAATATGTAGGTACGTATTTAAATTAATAAAAATTAAAAAGCGGGAGGTATTGTGTTGACCACATCAGATTTTTTAAATATATGACTACATTTTGATATTTACATTCATACTTGATAAAAAATAAAATAGGTACTCGTATTTTTTGCCAAATCGATTATTTATCGTTTATGAGAAAAAGAGATGAAAAAACATCACCATGGATGGTGCGTGGTTCACCGACAAACAATATGTCGTAGCAATATAAATACAAAGTCAGGCCATGGTGGCATCACCATATCCCTTCACCAAAATTCGTCTGCAAATAACATTATTTAATTACGAAATAATATTTAATTCTTATTATTTATTAATGAAAAGCTACACATAATAGGTTACTTTTTGAGCCACCATAGTCACACACCCCATTAAAAGAATTTTAGTCTAGAATACGAGGTTTTTTATGGTCTGTCCAATATTATTAGCACCACATTGATTCTAAGATTGTTTTACAGAAAAAAATAAGTACACAATGAAAAGATTCAACTGGTATTTTGTGAAGAATATACACTGTCCAAAAGAAGGACCACTTAAAAATATCCATATATCTATTTTCAGATTTGAGATATTAGCATTAGATAATAATCACATATTATGGGTCTGTCTGGTTTGTTAACCTAAAGTGGGGTCTCATATATGAAATTACAACTTCCAGTTAACTATAGAAATTTTGAGAACTAAAAACAAAATGAATGTTTCATAATACATAATAATGTCACCCATATAATACCACCACATTATTCTACATAAGAAACCGAATAAAAATTGTTTAAACGTTTTTCCGTATCTCTCATAATAAGCGAGATACGAGGTATTTTAAAAATTAACAAAAAACAAATTTTAGACTGTACCTCAAAAACAAAAGACAATAGAAAATTCTATGGCGACTATTAATTTTGTCGCAAAAATGCGATAGGGAATAAGCAAGGTGGCCCATGTAATATTTATAATTAATTTTCTTTGTTTAACAAAACAAATTTTATATTGACTAATTTTACCGGTATTTTGAAAATTTGTTTAATATTTCTCCGTAACAACAGGAATTTATTAGCGACAATTACTTTTAAGAATTTACAGCGAAATTTGTCCATCTGCAAGGAAATATTTACGTAGTTAATTTTAACTTTAAAGATTCTTTATTCAAATAAAGTTTTATTTCATACAGTAACATTTCTGTATATTACACTAAATTATTCCACCCAGATTAAATAGAATAAAAATAGTGTTTCATATGCTTCCCTGTTAAAAAAATAAATTGTTATTATAGGAATATTTTGTCACAAATAACATTCAACAAATATGTATACGCTATAGATGGAAAATTCCCTTCTACAAAGATCAACAACGTTATACGATATAAATCAAGGAAACAGTTGATAAACCCCATTTCAGTTTTGTTTGAACTGCTTAGCTCTACCAATAGCACGCATTACTGGGTCGCATACTATCGAAGAATGTTTACTATTGGCCAATATCAACAAACATAGGAAACTTCCTATAATTTAATCATATAAATTAAATGCATTTTTTAAATATATAGTAGCAAATAGTATTGGTCTGAAAATAATTTTAAATGAGGGCATTTTAGGATATGTGTTGTACGAAATATTTCACTAAATAAATATTAATAAGGTGTTTACATAAATAAACATTGTTATATTAATATATTTTTATCATATTTGTTATATTCTTTTTAAATATTTTAAGAAGATATATAATATACTTTGATATTTAAACTGTGGACAAATTATATAAAAAAGAGTACGGACGAATACAACGGCACAAACCAATGTTTGGTAATTACCTACAATAACTACAAATAATGTTAAAGTTAAGATTTAGCGCATAATTATGTACTTATTATAATTATTAAAAAAAAAGATATAAAAGTAACATAATTATTAGTGCAAGTAATATACCAATACTAAATTATTTTTAACAAATTAGATGCCACATTGAAAGATAAACAATAGACACTGGCTGTTTTAAGGAAACAGCCTGTATAGTTTCTTTCCAAATTTTTGTTTGAATTTTGATCTTCTAATTTACCTACTAATTTGTATTGCATGTAAAAGATAGTCAACAGAACAACAACTTAGAGGCCAATAAGTATATAACAAAAATTATTTAAGAAAATATTTAAAAATTCTCTCCACGAAATAGCAACAAAAAAATGTTCCCTTACAATAAAATTCCATGACGTGTGTAGATAATACTAAATTCCCTAACTGTCACCCGCAAAACAGATAAAAACTTTTTCTTTGATTTACGGTGTCTTCATTTCGTTATACACCTAGAACCTAGAACAGATTTCAAAGAAAAATCTGGTTCAGCAATTTGTCCAATAAGTCACGCAGAGAGTGTCTGCATTTGCATAATATAGTAAATCTGTAGCGCATCCAACTCACAGAACGTAAAATCCAATCCATGTATGGGGTTATATATATAAAACCATCATGCAACTCATCGCAATCTCTTGATAAACACAGCGTGAGTTAAATGTAACTCTCACGGCGTTCAATATATTAATTTATGAACAACAGCAGAACTACTGTCATATAAAGCCAATATGTGGATAAAGATGAGATGATTTATGATATGAAAATATCATGCTTTACTCGGGAGTTGATCCCAGAACCCTTAGATTATGGAGCAATATCGCTCACACCCACATTACCTTGACTTGTGACTATGAAATATACAGACTGGATGAAAAGTAGACACAAATGCTTATTTTTTTATCATTAATTTTAACCCTATTAATACGAGAGCCTACAACCAAAATTTTAGCTCATAATATTACGACCAAAACCGTATAAAATGGATAGATTCGATGACCCTGAACACAAAAATGCTAATTACGCGCGTAGCGTCTCGCCGTAGTGGTAGCACGCACTTTAGAATTCTATCAAAGAATGCAGTACTTAATAATAGAGGTAGTACTAAATTCTATTTTACATTTCAGATAGCGCATGAAATTTCAGGGCCGCAGGTTGCCGACTTTTGATTTAATTTAAACTAAGGTCTAAATGAATAATCGTCATTTGTCTCTGTTTTTTCAATCACTCTATATGTATAAAATAATTTTCATTGCCGTCCACACTTCATCGGCAATTAATCTAAGCAATACAAAAATAGAATAAAAAAACAAGATAAAATTTAACTTTTAAACTTTTCCAAAGAGCTATTGTATTAAAAATTAGTACAATAAATTTCGTTGTAATTGTTTCTGTGTTTCCGCTACTACTTCTAAGCAAAACGAAATATCTGCAACATACACATGCAAACTGAAGCAATACATAAACATGTACTTGTTTATTTACATTTTTTACTGGCAATTGTTGCATCGGCGTTGAGTCTGCCATATTATTTCAACTTCGCTCCCTAAAAAATAATGAACTGTTCAACGTCATAACGACAAATTGCATGTTTTTTCAGCGAAAAGACAGAAACGTCACGTGCTTATCACAGTGACCACTGTGGAATGTTTTAACACGCACATGTGGCGGTGCGGTAGTTATCTCAAAGCATTCGAAAACATATTACTTCGATATTTTATGTAATAAGAATTAAAATTTAGATTAGCATAGGTCAAAATTGTCGCAAATATCAAAGATGAAACTTTTTACATCAAATATGTTTTATAAAAATTAGGTACTATAGTTCTTTTACGAAAGAAAATAGCTTTGGTTTACAGTGGCGCACCTAGGGGGAGTGCAATGGTGCATGTGTACCCCCTTGAAGTAGCGGCTCGTGGATCAGACAATTGGAAAGGCGCAAAATAAAAAAAATCAAAGATATATATTACATTAAAATGTTTTTTTGCCTATTTCGGACTTAGAATGACACATTCTACGATAGAATATGTCATTCTAAAAAGAATTTCTACCATGCCTATTAATGGTAGAATGAGCTTCACTTTTAAACGATTTTTGGTGACACTTTGTTTATTGAAATTGGTATGACTGCATTAAATACACAACATATCTAAGCAAAAAACAAAATAATCAATGTCACCAACCTAACTATTCTACCAAAAATTTTAGATATGCGTCGGATATTCGGTCTTATTCGGTATTCGGCCACTTTATTCGGTTATAGCCGAATTATTCAGTTATACGTAACGAAAATGTTGGATTTTCTTATTTATTTCTGGAATTAATAATTCATTCAAAACAAATATTTTGTCTTATAGGTAGTTTTCATTTATTTGAAAATTATTATAACGGGTGGTTCAGAGTGCACCATTCAAATGTCCAGGTAATTTTTTTTAAATCAAATATACTATACCCTAAGCGCAATTAGGCTTGAATGTTGAATATTAGGTCGAATATTCATTTAAGTTCGGTGTTCGGTTGTTCAACCAAACTTGTATTCGGTGCACCACTATAAAATATCCTTTAATTAAAATTGTCAATTATTTTTATATATAAACAATGTAAATGAAAGCCGAAACAGAGAGAATACTATAAAACACTCGTTGCAGAAAGCTATTCAACCACTAGGTCGTTCGGCCACTCGTGTTCAAATGTCTAACTCGTATTAGAATAGATTGCCTTCTACAATTGGGGTATTTAATATATGTAGTACTTATAAAAAATATATTTCTTGTCTTTTTTATAGTGCACCCCCTACCCAAATTCCTGGGTGCGTCACTGTCGGTTTAGATAAGGAAATCAATTCTGCCGTCTTTGGTCAGTCAGACCCCTGGCCTAAGTTCACAAAAGTGAAAAAAATTACATGTCAGTTATCAAATAAAATCGACAGAATAGGGGATTCCACTCATTGAATTTTTATATAATTATATGGTATAGTTATTTCTTCCCTTATAACTTAATGACGCAAATTTCTTTTCTACATGTTTTATCAATTTTTTTTTTAAATGCTAAAATATATTACATTCTTTCAAAACTTGTGGATTTTCTTCGGGCTCGATGACGCTGCCGAACCCGGCCTCTTTTATTGGCCGACAATGTAAGTGGGCATTCCCATCAACAAACTAGTGACTTCTAGACTATACCACTAGAGTGTGTGTTAGGGGCATATACCTATTAGCTATATACCACTAATTCCCTTATCTCTCCAATACAAAACAGCGAACTCGAAAACTCGCTGAAGAAACTGGAAATCGGTTTTCCAAGCGGGAAATGTAATTATGAATGCAAGTAAATTAGAACAATTATTGTAAGATATAGATTGCATGTATGTATATTAGTATTACAGTCCACTTATAATTTTAAAATTATTGCAAGTCTGTCTTAAATAAATAAATAAATAAATAATCATCACGGCATATTACCCATTTCTGGGTGTGCCATTATCTACACATATGTAGACATCGGTAATGATGACGATATATTTTACCGTGTGGGCGCTTACCACGCGTCACCTCACGGGCACTGATAGCTGGTGTGGAGAGTGCACCACAGGGGTCACTTTTGTGCCATTTAAAATTGGAAATATTTGGCGCCGGTCGGGATCGAACCCGGTTCTCCCAGGTTCGCGACCAGACACTCAGGCACGCGGCCACGGGACCCCATAAAGTCTGTCTTAAATAAGTTAATTATTAAAATAACTATAATATGCAATATGTAAATTTAATTTTATTAATAGCATAGCATTACTAATTTAGTGTAGTAATTTACAAACTTTAAAATAAAATAAAAGTAAAGAAGGAATAGGTACACATAATATGAATTAAAAAACGAACATTTATTTATTTGAAACAATACGAGTCTACAATATTTATTCCTAATGCAATAATTTTTTCACATAATTTTCTCTCGTCATGCAACTTTATTTTCAGATAAGTATTTATTATAATTTTAATAATTTGAATTTTACGACTGTCTAAAGGATTTTGATGTTTTATATGGTTTATATATTCAGTAAATTTGAAAACATTGGAGGCACACTCATATAATACGGTTAACCTTATATATTTAATAATATTTTTGTTGTAAATACTTAGCAACACACAAACAACGAAATTTAGTCATTCTGGTAAACTGTAGTGTTCACTATAAAGTACAACAGAATTGTTTCAAAATAACTGAAAAAATAAGAGCTTTTCTCCCTTATATTTAAATATTTGAATAACAGTGCACTAACAGCTTCAGCCAATCGTAACGTTTGAACACCAGAGCATGCGCAATGGTACCGACCGCTGCGAAAAAAAAGAGACACTGAACTAGATTTCTTGTCTGCCTTCATCGAGCTGAAATGACGGGTATCAGTACTTCAGCAGTGTACATCTAATAGGTATATGGTCAGGAGTGTTTGTTTATAGTGGTTATATGCGCTACACGCCTAAAAGTCATTTTCCAGTTTTTGTATTATTATTTGATTAAGACAGCAGAATATTATTCATTATGTAGGTACAATTTAATAATAAAGCAGACGATATAACTTTAGCCGCACAACATTGACAAATGGTTTAAGACCTCTGGTAACAGCAGCCAGGACAGCAGCTGCTGAGAGAGAAGCACGACATGATACAATGCCATTGCTCTACACCAATGGATTCGTTTGAATGCGAAATATTTACCTTTTTTAATCCATAAGAGGCCGAATTTTTTAAAAATGGAAATTAGGGACTTTTTGAATTTAAAATTACATGTAAAAAAAAATCAAAAAATCGTGGAATCCCCCATTATAATACATTAAGGATAGCGAGTTTTGAACTAATTTACGAACAGAGACAAGTCATTCTACTGGTCCGGCTCGAAATTTTCCTTTTCCGACCAATAATATGGTGAATGGATTATAAGTGACATTTAACCATGTTTAATTTAATACATGTAAAAATGGTCGGCTGCAAGCCACTCTGCTATTTTCTTACAGAAAAAGAAATATATCTGCTAGCAAAAAAGTATTTATATGTATTTCAAACGCTGTTACTTTTGACATTATTAACCACTGTAAAATCACAATCTCATATAATACAGAATGGGTACACAGAAAAATGCAGCATAGGAGTTTAATATGAGATTTTTAAAATTGCGAAAATTGGCTCTTCTATTACTTTTAGAGCAAAACTACAGGAATAAAAAGTTGTTGAAAACTAAATTTTATATTTCAAATTCGATGTAACAGCACATCCACAGACCGAAATATTTCAGACATAAAATGTTACAATTTCGTCAAAACAGCCGGCTATGGTAATAAATTACAACACGAGTTCGACTTTGACAGTTTAATAAAGTGTCATTGCCACACACTGCTTATAATGGATACATTGCACACAATGAGAGTTTATTTTCTGCGTACCTATATGGTGAAATATTTAATTTCAAAAAGCCATCATGTCAGTGTTAACAGCAACAGTCTGGACAAAAAAATTAAAATTATTAAATTATTTAAAACAGAGTATATGCGAAAGATATTTTAAAATAAGAGGTGCAAAATCATCTATCTAAAGCTTTAAAAAAATCCGCTAGATGATAGACTTAATGACGTCAAGGACAATTACTGTGCAATGGATCCATTGCTGCAGTCACTGGGTTGAATTCAGCAATCAGCACTCTTCTTTAACTAAAGAAGCATATGCCCGTATGCACCAACATCAAATAAATCTTCGAATAGCTTATTCATTGAATAAGAGAAAAATATCGCATCGATTCCAGAACACAAATGAAGGTATTTATTCTAGCTGTCATATTTTGATGCGATATTTTTCTCTTATTCATTGAATAAGCTATTCGAAGATTTATTTGATGTTGGTGAATACGGGCATTAGAGACATATACATTAATGCATTCATGAATGCATTAATAAGAAAAAGATGCAAGCTATTTCCATAGTAACTAGAGCCGATCACTACACTAATCAAGAGTGATGAATTCGGCACAATATGGTTGGTAGCATAAGCCTTGTTTTCACTAAAACGCTGATTTAAAAAATGTGAAATTTAATTATTTCATAATAATAATAATAATAATAATAATAATAAATAATAATATAAAATGTATCAAAATATGATTTAAAAGCAAACAAATTTTGTATTCAAACAAGAATTTAAAAAAAATCATTCTTTAATCATAAGGGCGAAATTAAATTTTGAATTTGACATTTTTTAAAACAGCGTTTTAGTTAAAACAAGGCTTGTGCTACGAGCCATTGTTTTTTTGTTTTCCATTTAATTTTGTCCTAAAAGTAACAGGAGAGCTAATTTGCGTCTTTTTAAAAATCCCATGTTAAACCCATATATTCCGGTTTTTGGTGCACACCTAGTATGTATTCATTTTAAATATCGAGTTAAACGAAAACTGAATAGAAATATACAGAATGTTACGGTTACGGACTGCCGATTTTATTTTCAATGTGTGATACTGCTGATTAAAAGAAGGCGATAAATGTTAAAATACCTTATAAGCAGATGTATGATAAGCGAGATTTTTTTAAATATTTTAATAGATATTACATGATTAAAAGATGACCATGAGGACGTTTTTATAGTAAATGTTCAAAGTTGCCACATAAATTAATATCATACCAATTAGTTCAATATTAGACTGAATAGCCATCGTAATTTTCAAGCAAAAACATCAAACTTTTAACAACTTTTTCTAAGGCCCCTCTTTTGACCTATAATATCAACCATTAAAAATAAAAACAGAAGTCCGTAAACAGCCTGTATGTAAAATAAAAAGTACATAATTTTAGAAAAACAAATATAATAAAATATAATGTTTATAATTTAAAATAAAACAATATTTGAAATTTAAAGATGTTTTCTCCTAGATTAGTCCATTTAAATGAATATATCTTTGAAGTTTCTTTAGTAAACCAATATTAAATTATAAATTTTATTTTTATAAATTGGACTTTAATAATTTTTAAATGAATGGTATCATCAATAAAAGATGATTCATATTCTTTCCTTATGCTTTTATCTTTTCTACACATGTATGAATGAATTTATTTAATGTATTAGACTAATCATTAATATTTACAAATAAAACATAGTATTCAACGATTCATACCATAATCAAGCTGAATTATTGTAAAACAAATGACATATGTCCAATGATATTGGTAGCACAGAAAATGACGTCATAACAGAAGAAAACATATTTTCTTTTTGTTGAAATAAAAATTAATAATATAATAAAATTTATTTTCAAATGCTACTATATTGAAAAAGTTATATTTACCTGAAAAAAGAAAAACGTCAACAATATAAAAGTTTCCCAGATTTTAACACAAGTTTCACCATTTTTGTGACATTTAACTAATAATTTATATAAAATAAGATTAGATTAGCACCTTATTAAGACAAAATGATTTTATTTACCCAATAAGTCGAATTGTGCAGATAACGAAAATGTTTATTTATGTTCGCACTTTCGCAGACACGTCGCCTCCATTTTCAGGAGAGACAGAACCAATCAGCTGCTTTTAATGATTTACCCAGAATATTCCAGTGACCATTAAACAACGTTTTAAATACAAATAAAATTTAGAAACTGCTCTTAAAAAAATATATATAAAGAGAAAATTTGTTTAGTAATTAATTTTTATTTATTTTCTTGTTATTACACACATGTTTTTAGATAATTTTTAATAATAAATATCACGCAAAATCGATACAAATTAAAATAAATCTTTATATAAATTCATTTTTTTTACACATATTAATCTAAAGTAATAGCTATTAACACCTAGGACTGTTATGAGTATCATTACTGCCACAGAGGTCGGTTTAATTTTAAGACATCTAAGGCTTGTTATGATTCATAACATCTATGGTTTGTTTAATAGTTTATCGGTTTCAGAAAATGAAAGACATTATCAACAATACTTGTTTGTTTAACTACCATTAAAATACCAGATTTACAGCAGAGGCTGCCTTTCCATTGTCGAGGCGTAAAAACTAAATATTTTTACTAGCTTGGCAGTAAAAGTTACAATTTACAGACTGTTAGCTGTCAATAAAATCGTACTTTTAAAGTCAATCAGCAAAAATAGTTATTTGTTTAACTAGGCACTAAAATACCAGATTTGCAGCAGAGGCTGTAGTGTGCTGTCGAAGCTGTAAATCTGTGTTTCGTGCCATGTTGAACACATTATTTTATGCCGAGTTTAGAATTAATATTAAATTCGTCATTATTTTAATACCTATTTTAAAAGTTATCGGCATCAAATTATGTTGTTATACGTTTGATGAACGATTGCTATGCATTTATTGAATAGTTGCTATGCGTTTGTATAGCGGTTGCTATGTAATAGGCAGTAAAAATATTTTTAATGCCTAGGCAGTAAAAGTGGCATTTTACAGACTGTAGGATGTCAAAAAATCGCACTATTTAATGTCAAGCGATAAAAATATTATTTTTTAAAATTCTCTTAATTCCATTTTCAAAATGCTATGATAAACAGAAAAATTATTTTGATATATGTCAATATAATAAATATTCAAATTATGTGCTTTATTCCTCATGTTTATTATTTTATAGGTAGAATAAAATAAACCGTGTTAAGAACGATACACTAACGTTATCTACATGTATTATTGAAGAGCATTATATTTTATTTTATTTACATTTTGTAGACTATTGTTAAATGTCCGTATGGTAATAATATTACCGTACAAATACAGTTATTACTTAATTATCAGCCTATTTTTGTATATGTAAACAATGGCTTAATATCCTGAAACCGGTAAATATATATGTATATATACTTGACCAACCCGATTTTCGAAAAAGTTTACGCTAATCCTCATTTTAGGATTAGTGAATTATATTCTATTCCGGTATTTAAAATTTAATCTTTAAAATATTAACAAAAAAGGTAGATACTAGAAATAGATAGACTATATAATAAGATATAAACTGTCATCATTAGAGTAGAATTTGCTAATCCAAAAATAATAATTAGCTTAAACTTTTTCGAGAATCGAGCTGGACATGTTTCAAAATTTACTAAACAAGCAAGATTGACCTCGTTTGATAATTTCAAAACCAAGTGTGTAATACAAACTTATATTACTGTATTTTTAACAATTCTTCTACACTTGACTCTAAGGGTTTTGTTATAATATTTGGAATTGTCATCATTTGAATTTCATATCTGGAAAGAAAATTACTTTACTAATTGACAGAATACGTGCAAGACATAAACATATTTTTAACATTTATTGTTGTGCGTTTTAGTTTTCATTCATTTTTTTTTTTTTTAATTCAGGATTATCACATAGCAAAATGTAAAAATAATGACAAATACAAATATACTTACTGTACGGATTTGGGCAAATAGGAAACATCTAGTCTGTAACGAATAACAGCTAAC
Organism: Ophonus ardosiacus; assembly: GCA_943142095.1. Classification (NCBI taxonomy): domain Eukaryota; kingdom Metazoa; phylum Arthropoda; class Insecta; order Coleoptera; family Carabidae; genus Ophonus; species Ophonus ardosiacus. Next base: position 37,623,333 of record OW964823.1, read on the forward strand.
ATACTCAATGTCCGTAATGAAGGTTTAAAATCTAAAACATGTAGGTCGCTGTGGTCCATTAGGCCTGTTATATCTTCATCTTCACTACTTTCGGATTCCCTTCGAGGTCTTCCACTGGGACTAAAATATTATACAATAATTTAAGCATTATTATTTTCACACACTCACCTTGTGCCACCGAATAAAAACATTTTATCTCCAGCCACTACGCAAGATTGTCGACGTCTTTGACAAGGTGGTATCCCAAGTGCATTTATTAATCGCCATTGTGATGTATTCGGATTATACTGATATATTTCATTAAAATGCTTGTCTATATTTCCATTGTATCCACCAAAAATGTACATATTTTCATCGTAAACAACTGAAATAACATTTTAATATTTGTAATTAATTAAACTAACAAATAAATAGTTACTTAAGTATTAAGGGCAGTAAGTGCATCCTACCGGATGAGGATGATTTTGGAGATCGAGACGAAGACGATACCGGTAGAAGAGCACGTACTGACTGTAAAGCTTATTACATTTTTTGTATGATCGGCGCATAAAAATAATACAAAAAAAAAAAAAAATTATTTTGACATATTAAAAATATTTGGTTGTCATTTTTTAAGTAAGCTTTGATTGATTTAATTTACTTAGGTACCGACTCCGTCTCCTGATCTGTGAGTGATTCACATCACTTACCGACCAGTAATTTATAAATAAAGCTAACTGCCTTGGAAACCCTATCAGTAAAAGGTTAAAAAAAAAAGATCGTGAAAAAAAAAACAGTAAAGTGCATCTTTTTTAACAACACTTTTTACCTCCCGCTACCCTTGGTAAGGGAGGTATAGAGATTGTGCTAAAAATCACATATCGAGATTTTAGTAAATGACCAAGTTTTAAGGTCCATAGTATCCAATTTTAACATTTTCACTATGATGTCTGTATGTATGTATGTGTGAGTGTATGTGTATGAATTTTGTCTTCACTCTAACTCAAATACTATAATTCATAAAATTCTGAAACCTTGTATTTCAATCCTATTCTAATATGAAAAAAAAACATTGGATTTTGGTGTAAATCGGATAAACGAAAATGGCACTTTACTTGCTCATAATGGTTTTTCTTTAAAAAATTCCATTAAATGCCACTTTTTCGCATTTTATGTCATTATGAAAATTAAAGATTGAATTTTCTACAGGTATACATTAATACTTTTTGTATATATTTTACAGATAAATTTAAAAATCTTTTCTTTTTTTAATCCCGAAGCCTAAGATGAACACAATTCCTTTGTTACACAGTTCATTTTTCAAATGAATGTAACTGACAGGTAAACATCATTGTCAAAAAACTAATCAATTCAAATTAATGATAGTATCATATTAAATAATGAAGAAAATCGTAAATAAAGTAATAGTTATATGCAATGGAACATAATACAGTTTGCAGCATTACTAAATACGTAGGTATGTATTTAAATTAATAAAAATTAAATAGCGGGAGGTTTTGTGTTGGCCACATCAGATGTTTTACAAAGCAAAGCAATCAAACTTTAATCTTTTACAGACCGATTCACAAAAAAGTTTAAGCTAATCCTCATTTTTATTATCAATAAAGGTAGGTACTAGGAATAGAGTAGACTATATTTTAAGATATAAACTGTCAAAATTATAGTAGAATTCGCTAATCCAAAAATGAGAATTAGCTGAAACTTTTTTGTGAATCGGGCTGTTAAACATTAATGGCCGATTGCAACAACGTAACTTAAATATTAAACATGGCTTAAATTGACAATATTGCATCAAAATGAAATGTTAAATGAATTATAATATATTACTGTCAAAATTTCGATTTGCATTTTTTTTTTTTTAGCTTAAAACTTAAGTCTCTGATGCAATTGGTTATAAATAATAGATTGTTTAATAAGTAAATAAAAGTAATAGTTTTTACCGAGTGTAAGAGTTTAATGCACAAGCACGCCGAGTGTATTAATTTTACACGGACTTGAAAACCCACTTTTCTTTGTACCTTGAACATACTATTTTTTCGTGTACTTAATGAAAATAATATAAATAATAAATTTTAAAATTGTCATTGCCATAAAAGTAGTCAACTTATTTTAAGCAACCCTAGATCATATTTTGTATATCACAAGTGAGCTAAAATATTTTTTATCAAGTTAACGACGAGTAAATAAACAATTTCTAATATTTAAATAAAATTTAGTATTTCTATGAAGAAAAGTATTGACAAAGAGAAATTAGCACGTTACTGTTTTTTTGTCATTTGCACTTCCAGGGTCAACTTTCTGAGAAATGTTTAATAGTCACCTCAGGAATTTTCGATCTTCTTTTGTTTTACATCGTTGAAAAGTTTATAAAATAAGTAAAAAGATGAGAGTATTTTCAACATTTAAAAAATTTAGGCCCGTATTCTCACCTCTTGAAGTATCGCTACTTCCTAAGTAGCGCTATTTCGATTTTTTAAAGTTTATTTTATTTAATAGAATAGACAAGAATAGGTTTCATATTTTTGTAAATGATACCTATAATATTTGAAATAAGTGGCATTTATAATTTAATTTATTTTTATTTCTCGTATTTTTAATATTAAATATGACATTTGACAGTTGAAGTAGAGATTTTTCGGAAGTAGCGCTACTTCAAGATGTCAAAATTCGGGCCATAATGTTTGTAGGTATTATATCTTGAGAATTATTCATTTTTGAAAAAAAAAAAATTAGACCACTTTATTCTGCCTAAAAAAAAAAAAAAAAACTATTAAAATGATTTAAACATTTTTTCTGTATCTCTCATAATAAGCGGAGATTTGAGGTATTTTCAAAATAAGCGAAAAAAAAGTTGTAACCTGTAGCTCAAAATCAAAATACAATTGAAAATTCCTGTGGTGCCTATTAAAGTTGTCTAAAAAAGTTGGCCTATAAAGACCTACATCAATTTTCTGTAGGGTGCATAATAAGAAAGTTTTTCATATAAGGAATTCGAATTTGTTTCACCTGTACTTATCTCATACCTTAACTTATGCCTTGTTAATACAGGCCATACAGTTTTCAATTCAATATTTGTTACAAAAATATGATTATATTACTTGTCCTAATACCGTTTGGAAAAGTTCTTTATTTTAATATTCATTTGAGTTAGGAAAAGTCTGTTTTTTCCGCATTCAAAAAATATAGTGTACCTACTAGCACTAGCAAAAAAGTGGACTATCATTTTTTGATGTAGCGAATAGCATTATTTATTGTAAATATTTAATAAATTGCATTATTAAATAAATTAGAAACATTTTAACACATATTCCAAACGATATTAAGAAAAAAATTGTGTGCAATATGTAGGGAAAATTAAATTTTTCCTTAATTATTAGTAAAAATACAAGTTGAATTGATTTTTGCATTTGAGATATAAATTCCGTTCATCTGATTTAGAAAAAAATTAATGCACATCTCAAAATGACGAATGTTAAATTCACAAAATAAAAAAAAACTGAGTATATAATTACATGCAGAATGACTTCTCCTTCCAGTAGGCTCATCTCCAGACGTGTATGGTCGATGCCACCTTCCAGTATCAAAATCTAAATAAATTACATGAGAAGAATATACTTCTTCGTTTCTAATATTAGGATAACTACGATCTCCGCGTCCGCCGAATATATACATTCTATTCTTTAACACTACAGCCGTATGAAAATCTCGAAAACTAGGAGGTGAACCAAGCGTAGACACATAAGTCCAACAAAATTCTTTCAAATCTAACATATAAACTTCTTGAGAAAATGATTCTTCCTCCTCTTCAAAACCACCAAAAATATACATATGATGTCCACTAAGACAAGCAGAGTGACCATCTCGAGCCCCAGGAATCATTCCTTTTACTTCTGGAGTATTCCAACAATGGGTTATTGTATCGAAATAATACAGTATATTACATGCAAATTCATCATTTCTTCCTCCCCAAATGTAAATCTTGTTTCGATATGCTACCGCTGTATGGCCGTATCTTTGAAAAGGGACGAACAGGCCATCCAGTTGCGCCAAAGGGATTCGTGTCCATCGAAACGTTTCTATATTCAACATATGTACATCCATAGGACGAAATTCTTTCGAATCTTCGCCAGTACAGTAACCACCAAATGAATAAATGTAGTTTCCAACTAATGCAGCTGCATGATTGACCCTTCTGGGGCCCCCTTCAATATTTGTTATCCAATACATTCTCATGGAGTTTTATATCTACAAAATGAAGAGTTTCATTCTATTATTTTGTCATTTTACAAATAATTTATAGCAAATTTTAATTATAAAAAAAAATACTAAACACATTTATAGAACATTTAAAAATATACGTAACCTCCATGCTGACAAATAAATGATACGTAGTTCAGTGATGGTAAAATATGCAAATCTAATGTATTACACACATTTTTCATAAAATAAATTAGTCAGTCTGTAATATAATTCATATTTATTCTTGAATATTATATAGTTAACTATAAAATATGATTGGAATATAGGACACAACATAACCAAAATGTACAAAATATGCCCTGATTAATCACAAACTTGACTAAAAATAATGAACTAAAAATTATTGTACAAAGAAATTGTATATAAATGATAAAAATTAGTATAAATGTCAATCATTTGATTAATAAATAATGTCAAAATTATAAAATATCAAATTTAATGAAAAATCAATAAAATTATAGTTCCAGGCTAATAAATAAATTACAATATTTTTATGCACATATACAATATATATTTTCACAAAAAATAAATATACATATAATTTTACTAATCTGATATACATTATATACGATAAAAACATGCGTATATTTATAATAGTTTCACCATCAATAAACTTAAAATAGATCCCATAGCTAAGCCAACTCCCAAAAATGCGCCCATCATGGACGACGCAACTTCTTTCTCATGATGATCAACGACCCTACTCAATAAAATATTTATTAATGTATACTTAAACTTGAAATTATATTGAATACCTGGGCGCGCAAATAACAGCAATGTTGGCAAGATATCCATTTGATAAAGAAAATAAACACATTATGATAACATAATATATATCATTTCTTATCAACACCGGTAAATGGTGCCTTGGTTGGGCATTGCACAGTAACAACAGTGGAATGAATGCAAATCGCATAAAGTTTAAGGCAAGAATCAATAACCCTTTATGGCGGGGCTACAATACAAATATTATTAAAATACATAATAAATTTCATTATTATAGTTTTACCCATTGGAAATATCCAGCGAGAAGTCGACCAACATAATCACCCGTACTAAATATTAAATAGCTAACTACAGGCACGAAATACATATCTGAAACAATATTAAATTACTAAACAAACAATTTTATAGTTTTTTATGTATTTTTACCAGCCCATTTATTTCCAATTCCCTTATATTGAGATTCAATTAGAACTGTAACTCCAGGATAAATTGATAGAGTTATAACAAACACAAGCCATTCGGATATACCATAAATACTAATTTTTGAAAAAATAGTAATATAAGACAGTCTTGGCGGCCGGATTTCTGTTTGAATGGACGTAGGTTCCATTTCAGATTTATCTGCGAGATGATATTGAAAAAATACTGATTTTGCGAGAATTAAATACAAAATGCTGGTCAGAATTAATATAAAATTCCCAATCATAAAATACATAAATGCGCTGTGAGTTGATGATTCTCCTGTAGCTAATGATAAAATTTGAATCAAGGCAGTAAAAATACCTCCTAAAGCCTGACCACTAATAACAGCAGTTATGTAGGCTGGACTAAATTTCCCAACTATACCAAAAATACTTCCTGAGAGAATTGCACAAGCAACTGTGAAAAAAATATTTATATATTATCCCATTTTTCATGTTCTGATACGAACTTACTATTCAATATAACAACAATAGTCATCGTAATTATAAAAAATTCTTCCTGCCCTGTAAATAAAATTAAAATTAAATAATAAAAATAAAAAAAAGCTAATGTTAACTTACATTTATCAGTATTAATATTAACAAAAACAGTGGTGACAATAAAAAATATAATTATCACAACCAATGAGCCTATCATACGTATTTGTAGTGAGATCCTAAAAAAAATTTTAAATGAAATTAATTAATTATTTACATGTACGAATTTTTACCTTCGATTAATATAAGTACTTAAAATTAAAAACACTGTATTGGGTACCGCAGACGCAATACTTAAGTATGAAGTAAATTCTTTTTGCAATGGAGTTCTATTTCCTGGTGTAACGGCCAAGTGGGTAATGTTATCATTTTCCACATTTCGAAATTTATACATCCAGTACTAAAAATAATATTTTATATAAGTATATCCTACTTAACATTGTTTAATTGAAAAATGAGTAGGTATATAATAAAACAAGTCCTTTGTAGAACTCGCCTCACGGCGTTTTTCAAACTTGGAGTTCTACGTTAACATATTGCCTTTAGTCCAGTCATTTGGTAGAAAAATAAGGGTTTATTCCACAAAAGGTCGGGTATTTTTGATTTTTGGATATATTATATATTTAGGCGTCCTAATAAAAAATGTGTTTTCCCCCTCGGGGGCATTCGGAAAGCACCGCCAACTTAGGAAAAAAGGCGCAAAAAAGCGGTTTTTTCTAAATATCTCTTCACCTATTTCTATTAGGGCAAAAATAGTTAGTTTTGAATTTGTTGAAAATAAAATTCCCTACAACTTTCATCTAATACATTTTTTCTATAACCAATAGAGAGCGAACTACAGCGCTTCAAACAGAGCAAATTTTTGAAAATTTCCCTAATGCTCCATTTAGATCATATTTTATTATATTTTTTAATTTTTTTTTTCAAATTACTTATTATTATTCATTAATTATTATTATTTAACTACTATACATTGATATTAGTTGTTTATTGTTTTATTTTCATTCTAAAGACGTTTTATAGTCCAGGAAATTTATGATTTTACTTCAAAGTAATTACAAGAAAAGTTTTTAAACGGAATCTTGTCCAGAAATGCGCATAATAACATAACAAAAATTTCCGGAAATAAGAGCACGGGAACCTCCTGCCAATTGGGAAAAATGGAGGCATATTTATGTTTTTTGCCATTTGCTCAAAACAATTATGAAAGATTTTGAAATTATTAAAAAAAAAACAAATAATATTACGTATTTAATCTTTTAATGCAGAAATTTCAAAAATTTGACAGCTCGATCGGCTTTTGACATTAAATAAAAACCAACGTTTCACTCAAAAACAAAGCCGCAAATGTCAAATTACACTGATATGTTCAAGTGGCCTCTAGTGAGAAATTCACGAACAAGATATAACATATCTCTGTCTCTTTCTGGCCAGCCGAAATCAAAACATTCAGTGAAGAGGGATAGGGGATGTTTTGTCTAGTTATATTTCGTCGTTGGTCAGAACCATGTCGTGTTTGGCATCAAATGAGAGGTATCGTCGAGGGCTGTCATGCAGAAATGTCAAAATTTTGACAGCTCGGTCGGCTTTTGTATTTTGCTTAAAGTTGACAGAAGCATGTCGTGTTTGGTATCAAATGAGAGGTATCGCCAAGGGCTGCCATGCTGAAATATCAAAAATTTGACAGCTCGATCGGTTTTTGTTTTTGGCTTAAAGTTGTCAGAACCATGTCGTGTTTGGCATCAAATGAGAGGTATCGTCGAGGGCTGTCATGCAGAAATGTCAAAATTTTGACAGCTCGGTCGGCTTTTGTATTTTGCTTAAAGTTGACAGAAGCATGTCGTGTTTGGTATCAAATGAGAGGTATCGCCAAGGGCTGCCATGCTGAAATATCAAAAATTTGACAGCTCGATCGGTTTTTGTTTTTGGCTTAAAGTTGTCAGAACCATGTCGTATTTGGCATCAAATGAGAGGTAACGTCAAGGTCTGCCATGCAGAAATGTTAAAAATTTGACAGCTCGATTGGCTTTGCTTTTTGCTTAAAGTTGTCAGAACCATGTCGTGTTTGGTATCAAATGAGAGGTTGCGTTTTGAATTTTGGATGGGCAGGTTGCGTGGGCAGTTTAAGTGGGCAGATTGCGTCGTGTTTGGTATCAAATGAAAGGTAACGTCAAGGGCTGTCATGTAGAAATGTTAAAAATTTGACAGCTCGATCGGCTTTTGTTTTTTGCATAAAGTTCTCAGAAACATGTTGTGTATGGCATCAAATGAGAGGTATCGTCAAGGGCTGCCATGCAGAAATGTCAAAGATATGATAGCTCGGTCAGCTTTTGTTTTTTGCATAAAGTTCTCAGAAACATGTCGAGTATGGTATCAAATGAGAGGTATCTTCAAGGGCTGCCATGCAGAAATGTCAAAACAGGTTGCGTGGGCAGGTTGGGTCGGCAGGTTGCATGGGCATTTTGGGTGGGCAGGTTGCATGGGCATTTTGGGTGGGCAGGTTGTGTGGGCCGTTTGGGTGGGCATATTACGTGGGCAGGTTGCGTGAGCAGTTTGGGTGGGCAGGTTGCGTGGGCTGTTTGGGTGGGCGGGAAAAAATATTTTGAAAGACTCTTAGCGTTAGCACTTTGCGTTTAAATTGTTCCTAGAGGGATTGGAACTATTAAAAAACACTATCGTGTACATTATTGATGACTCTTTTATAATAATTGTCAACGTTTTCCTGATCTTGTTAAAGATACGATAACGCGGTTTGAAAATTTAAATTCAGCATGATATTCTTTCTAACATAAAGTATTATACAATTTCTCCAATGAGCAATTTGCGAGTTATTAACAAATTAAACTCACGTGAAATTCCTCTAAAATTTTAAACATCTTAAAATCGGCTCATTTTTCAATTTCTCATTCAAAATTTCGTCACGATTAAAGATAAACAATATTAAGTATTTAATATGTGCCAAAGTGGTTGATGAGAAATGAGCCGATTTTCAGATGTTTAAAATCGACGAATTTCATGTGAGTTTAATTTGTTAGTAACTGACAAATTGCTCATCGGAAAAAAAATGTGTAATAGTTCATTTGAAAGAGAATTTCATGCTGAATTCAAATTTTCAAACCGCGTTATCGTATCTTTAACACGATCAGAGTATTGGATGAAAAAATAAAAAAATGCAAGGAAACGTTGACAATTATAAAAAAGTCCCTAATCAATAATTTACGTCTTTCGATGCCACGACGAATGTAAACTGTTATAAATAGTGAAACCTATTAGACTATGTATTTAATACGTAATATTGTTTGTTTCTTAAGTAATTTTAATATCATAACTGTTTTGAGCAAATGGCCAAAAACATAAATATGCCCCGCCATTTTTCCCAATTGACGGGAGATTCCCGTGCTCCAATTTCCGGAAATTTTTGATATTCAGCGCATTTTCTGGATAGGATTCTTTTAGTTACTTTGAGGTAAAATCATAAATTTCCTGGACTATAAAACGTATTTAGAATGAAAATAAAACAATAAACAATAATTAATATATGCATAGTAGTTAAATAATAATAATAATAATAATAATAATAATAATAATAATAAATGAATAATAAGTAATTTGTAAAAAAAAAAAAATATAATAAAAATTATGATCTAAATGAAGCAGAAGGGACATTTTCAAAAATTTGCTCTGTTTGCAGCCCTGTAGCTCGCTATCTATTGGTTATAGAACAAAATGTGTTAGATGAAAGTAGTAGGAAATTTTACTCTCAACAAATACAAAAATAACTATTTTTATCCCAATGCAAATAGGTGAAGAGATATTTAGAAAAAACCACTTTTCTGCGCCTTTTTTCCCAAGTTGGCGGTGCTTCCCGAATACCCCCGAGGGGGAAACGCATTTTTTATTAGGACCCCTAAATATATAATATATCCAAAAATCAAAAATACCTGACCTTTTCAGGGTAAATCTACCTAATGACTTGACTACTTATGAAACATGTTTTTTATACTATTTTTTGTATTGAAGTAATTATACAATGAACTTTTAAGAAATACGACTTGTCAGAAATATGACTTGGTATATCTTTGTCAGTTATATTGGTAGCGCTTCCCGCTAACAATTAAAATTTCATATTTTGACAGTTTGTGTATTGTGTGCTATGAATTTTATCTGATTGTTGGTTGTATTCTAAACACAATCCGTTACATGGAAATGGATTGTGCACCCATGTATACGTTAATACATTATATCAAATAGTACGCTTATAAATCTTCTTAATGTAGTGTTAATAGTGAAATAAAAATTAGTTATTTTTACACCATTCTAAAAAAATAAAAATATTTATTGCATGAGGCGCGCAAGTTACAACAATAAATATACATTATATTTTTTTGTAAGTGTCCAGAAAGGGTATCGGATATTTAAAGTTGAATAAAACAAAAAATATAAATAGTCGAAATGATTATTTTTTTAATAATCATTAAGCTGGAAAATTATTTAGCATAATGTTGCCCACCTGTTGACTATACGCTGCTGGCATATTTTCATGGAAATAAGGGCAAGGGTGCCTCAATCGGACATTGAAGCCAAAACAGTGACCTTTGGACTATGGAGAGGTCGTAAGCTCTTTCTTTTAGGATTCTCCTGTAACTAGTATCCGGTCATCAGGCAATATCACAAGAAATGAGGTCATTATGTTAACGCGTAATTGCCAATCTTCATTGGAGATTAGTGGAATGCCAGCACCGAACAGTCTACATCTGGACATTATCTTTGCTAAATAATTTTCCTATTTAGTGACTATAAAAAAGTAACCATTTTGATTATTTATATTTTTTTTGTTTTATTGAACTATCAAATACCCGATACCCTTTCTTGTATAAGGCCGAATTCCAATTCAGCACACTTTTCTAATCTAGTGAACGTCTCTGACCATGGAAATAGCTTGTGTCTCTTTCTTATTAATGCGTTATTAAATATCTCTCTTCATCTTGTTATTTTTTTATGCTTCTTTAGTTAAAGAGTACGGAATTTGGTCGGATATTTTTTTCTATGATCAATTTTTTATTCATCAACAGCACGATTCACAAAAAATTTTAAACTAAGCCTCATTTTTGGATTAGTGAATTCTATTCCGGTATTTAAAATTTAACCTTTATAATATTATCAAAAAGGTATATACTAGTTGAGTACATTTTAAGATATAAACTGTCAAAATTAGAGTAGAATTCGCTAATCTAAAAATGAGAATTTGCTTAAACTTTTTCGAGAATCGAGATGCAAAGGAATATTTGCAAAGTTAGTTAACGAAACGCCGCTTATGTGGAGTAGAACTAAAATATCCATCTTCTGTCACCATTTTGAATATCGAATGTTGATAGTTGACATCTGGCATTTTTTTTTTGTGCTATTATTAGCTTATAGTTAATGGCTGGTAGTGCGAGCTCGATTTTAACTAAAACACTGTTTTAATGTCAAATGTCATTATTTAATAACAAAAATAAATAATATCAAATTTATCAAAATATGATTTTTAAGCAGAACATTCAAACAAATATTAAAAAAAAAATTATTCTTTAAACGGATGAAATTAAATATTGAAATTTGAATTTGACATTTCGTTTTTGACGCTTTTCTTTTTCTAGGGATGGTATAACTGTTTTCAAAACTGACAGATGAATCACATATAACCTCAAATTCCTGTCAATCTGCAATGAATTTCCATCTTTGAAGTTAGCGAAAACTGCAACATAACTAATAAAGACAAAGTCATATACAGGTGTTAAAAAATAAGTGTCGCAAATTATGAGGGCATATAGTACTGACCAAAATGAGTAAAAAAAGTTTAATCAACATGGGTCCGATCTTCAATAGTTTCCGAGATAAAAGGCAATGAAAAATGAGTTTTTTCGGTGTTTACCTCTGCTATCTCTAAAACTGTAAGAGTTACGATTTTGATTAAATGAGACATTTTGTTTACCTTTCAGAGGTCATCTTAGATGTGTTTTTGTTTTTCAAAAAAAATCAAATAATTGTACTAAGACAAAAGTTGTGGCGACCTTTGCCAATATTTAGTTTTCAAATAACTTCGTAACTATTAGAAAGTGGAAAAAAATGTTTCTTATAAAATGTTATTGTTTTTTTATAATCTACTTACTGACAAAGACAAAATTTTGTTCGATCACTATCTTAGTCAATTTTTCTTCAATTCTAATACAAAATGGCCTCTTTCTCAAAAACAGTTGAAGATCGGACCCATGTTGATTAAACTTTTTTTACTCATTTTGGACAGAACTATATGCCCTCATAGTTTGGGACACTTATTTTTTAACATACTGAATATAACAAGTCGCATTTTAAAAAAAATATCATTAGAAAAATAGTATAAAAAACAAGGATTGTTATCTCACTCGTCCTATGCCTTGTGAATAAGGCGCGTGTAGCCATGTAACTTCCACATTTGCTTGTAGAGACCAACAAGGTTGCCAAAGTACAGCTTGTGTACATGTTTTATTTTCCAACTTTGAGGAAAACCATCAGTTGAATGTTGAACATCTTGTTTATTTTAAAAATTAAGTTTATGTGTTAGAAATTAAAACAACATTATATTCATTTGGTAACACAGGCAAGTTACACAAGCTGTAATCTTGGGCCCTACAAGCAAATGTCAGTCACGTCTGCGCCTCATAGTTATTTACGAGGTTATTTACTTATCAAGGGAGGGAAGTTCATCTTTTCATGATGAATATGGAGATTGTTTGCCGAAGCGTAGTCGAGGCAAATAACCATAATGAGATGAAAAAGAACTTCAATGACGAGATAAGTATTAATTTTTTTTTTTTAAATCATAGAATAGACCATTCCAGAATGACGTCACCTGCCCCTCACTTTTGAATATTTTTAAAAATTATTTAATTATATATCTTTTGATATATACAATGTGTCCTATTTAGAGGTGCCATCATTGGGATCTCGAGAACTATAAGAGATACGATGTCGGTTAAATGGAACTTTTTATGCGCCTTTGGGAGGCCATCTCAGATGTGCTTTTGTTTTTCCAAAAATTCTCATAGGGCACTAGATAATGACGAAAAACTGAATATTGTTGATTTTTCTTTTTCAAATAACTTCTAAACTATTAGTAATTAAGAAAAACATTTCAAATATAAAAGATAGATATTTTTATTAGCTAACCAGTGGCGTACGAAATAAATTTTTATATTTGTAAGTTTTCGAGATATAACACAAACTTATATTTTTTTAAATGGAACTCATATCTGATTTTAGTCTCAAAAAAATCGTTATATTTTTCTCTTTTCAATGATGTAAGAGTTATTATGTTTTATATTTGTTTTGCTCCTAAAATTTAATTTTTCTCTTTAATTTCCTGAACTTTCTTATTATTTTTCAAAAAAAAAATTATTTTTATTAATTATATTGTAATTGATCGATATAATTTATTTTACGCCTTTATTACTTAATATTTTCATTCTAGACTCATAATTACAAATTACACTATAATGTGCCAAGGGCGACCAGATACAAAATATAAAAATTAGTTTGATACGAGTTTTGGGCAAAATTTTCTAACGAAATAAATTATTTAAATACAAGGAGTATTTCTAAATAGAAATCTACCAATATTTTCAAAATAATTATAAATTTAATACAAAATAAGGAAAAAATAATAATTTTGAAGGCAAAACAAATATAAAACATAATAACCCTTACATCGTAGAAAAGAGAAAAAATAATGATTTTTTTGAGACTAAAATCAGATATGGGTTCCATTTAAAAAAATATAAGTTTGTGTTATATCTCGAAAACTTACAGATATAAAAATTTATTTCGTACGCCACTGGTTAGCTAATAAAAATATCTATCTTTTATATTTGAAATGTTTTTCTTAATTACTAATAGTTTAGAAGTTATCTGAAAAAGAAAAAATCAACAATATTCAGTTTTTCGTCATTATCTAGTGCCCTATGAGAATTTTTGGAAAAACAAAAGCACATCTGCGATGGCCTCCCAAAGGCGCATAAAAAGTTCCATTTAACCGACATCGTATCTCTTATAGTTCTCGAGATCCCAATGGTGGCACCTCTAAATGGGACACACTGTATATATCGAGAAAATTTGATTTTGATACAATTCATTCATAAAATTAAACCATAAATTTTTCCATGGCTACATCATTGAGTAAATTATGTATGAAATTTATTTCTGACAGCTGCCCCTCACGAAACTCATTTGTTCTGGATTGATCTATTCAAAATTAATGAATGGTATATAACCTATTTTCAAATAACAAGTAAATCACATTGAAAACTTAAGGGGATCTTGAATTGTACAAGAATTTAAAACAAATATATACTGAACATCATTTATTTTAAATTATAATTGTATTTCATATTAAAACGTTAAATTTGTTTGTGAAAATAAATATGGCAACGTTGCATTTTACTTCCCTACCTAGTAATGGAAATTCAATTTTCCTGCCCATACTGTCGATCAAAGAAAAAGAAGATATATACTGTATGTCGATTTTGCGGCGGCCGGAAGAAGTAGATTACATGACGATTTCAGGAAAACTTGTTTTTTAATATAGGTACATCCTACTCATTTTTGTTAAGTGTTAGATCATAGCAAACTTTTTTTTTCTATTTTGGTGTTCTCAAAGTCTATAAAAGCACTGTTAACACATCGTTAAAAATATCTATAAGCGCAATGTTTAATACAAAGTATTAATGTATAAGAATCACACAAACTGTCAAAATATGAAATTTCATTTGTTAGCGTTAGCGTAAAGCAATGCCAACATAACAAAAGAAAAAAAAAAACACCAAATCATATATGTTTCATAAGGCCTGTTAACGCACTCGTCCTTTGTAAAACTTACCTAGCGGCTTGTTTTTCAAACTTGGACTAGTACGTTAACAGATTGCCTTATGACACTTGTTTTTATGTACCGTTATAATCATAGAAAAATGAATAACAATACATTAAAGTGTGATTCAGAAAAGCTTTCATCAAAGTATGCCATCAAAAACGATAGATATAATAGTACTAATAAGCTTATTACATTCAGTGACACTTGTCGTTATCTAAAATTACATTTGTCAATTCTGACAGATTTAATTCACATATATTTAATTTTTTCATGGCACATTATGATATGTTTTTAAGTATAAAAACAAAAGAATACTTACATCGTCAGCTGTTATAAAAAAATTCCACGGTAACAGTGTAGTAATTCCTAAAAGATAAAATATCAAGTAACATGTGTAGTATTTATCCACTGGCTCATAGGTTCTAAAAAGTGGTTTGTTGTCTTTTGTAAATAAATCTGGTACTTCATTAGGGTTAGAAGAATCAACAATTTCGTGCTGAATATCACTGTCACTATCTGTTTCTTGCAATAAAAGGCGTCTATTCACTGAGATATCCATTTCAAAAACTAATGCCCATGTGTTTACGACAATGCAATTTCATATTGATAATAACATTTTGTTGTTGTTGCAATGACTCATTTCATGGCCATTTTATCTTTTTTTGACATTTGACTTTTCGGCACATTTCCTACTTATGTCATATGATCGTAGTCAGATCATAGTTTTAAAATCATTTTCTAGATGTCACTGGTGGCAGGTTTAAATCTTATATAGATAAACTTCATAATTTTGCCAGAAGGTGGCCACACACTCAGGGAACATGCGTACATGTCATTTTTAGTGACTTTTAACTTATGTTTTACGTGTTGGACGTAGTTGGACGACTGTTTCGTGTTAAAATCATATTTTATTTTTCTTTTCCGTATCATCAAATTTAAGACAAGGTAATGAAACTAATGAATTTGTGTGAAAATATAAATCTTTTTAGATAAAAAATAGTAGTATTACGTACAGAGTGTACTTGTGTACTACCGAGAGTGTACCGCCAGGGCAAGAAAGACTGTGATTGGTATTAAAAATACACGTCACACACGGGAAATTTGAAATAAGAATATTTTTTTAAAAAATTATATTTTGAAAAATATACAGTTGCCAGACGTAAAACATGTATTAAAGTGAATAGCTTGAACAATTCTTTCAGAAAATAAATAAATTTAAAAATGCGCAACTACCCTATTGGCGATATTTGGCGATTAAAACCTGTGGATTTGTTTAATTTTCATTGTTTTAATGATGGGACTTTCCAGATGATAATTTTACATGTGTGTATTTTATGTTGCATATAAATAGTTATTTTTACCTTCCGTCACCTTTAGGTAAGGAAGGGATTGTCTTTGGTCAAAAAATTCGGTGGTGAGTTTTTAATGAATAAGCACGTTTTAGGGTCCCTACAATACGAATATACCATTTTTAAGATGATGTCTGTGTGTGTGTGTCCGTGTGTGACAAATTTTTCTCCGACGATAACTCCAATACTACAATGGGTATTCCACCATTTTTTTTTTTATAATTTCATCTGAAAATATTAGGAAATCTAAGACTGTTGATGAAAATCTGGTGAAAAAATTGCTATAATAAGCGAGTTATGTTCTCCCGAATTTTGAAAAGATTGACGTGACGTCACATTTATGTGTTTTTATATCAAACTGTTTTCATCATATTAAGTTTAATGCAAGAAATTTATGTTAAAATAAAAACTGATTGGAAACTGCAGTACAGGAATGTTAGCCCCTCCTTTTCGAATTTGAATTTCTTAACTTCCATTGGTAGTAATCCCCATCTCCTAACACGCTATTTGTAATGCATGTATAGGCGGTCTTTCGGTCGCCAATCAAAATAAATATATATATATATATAGATTTCATATTAGTGTCTAAGCGCTATAACAAGAAAACCCGTATTTCCGAAATATCTCAATTATACCATTTCATTTTTTTTATTAATATTCGTTATTCAGCATATACATTCGTATTTTATTACTATTTTCCTTTAAATATTAGATAAATCGAAACAAATAATGAATGTTGAATCTACTGACTCAAGTTCTAGTAGTTCGGATCAACGACGAAATATAACTAGACAAAACATTCCCTATCCCTCTTCACTGAATGTTTTGATTTCGGCTGGCCAGAAAGAGACAGAGATATATTTTATCTAGTTCGTGAACTTCTCACTAGAGGCCACTTGAACATATTGGTGTACTTTGACATTTGCGGTTTTTTTTTTGAGTGACACGTTGGTTTTTATTTAATATCAAAGCTTATAAATAAATAAATAAACAGATCATATTGGATATTATTATAAATTAATTTTCGCTTAAATTCATTTGGCAACACAGGCAAGGTACACAAGCTGTATTCTTGGCAACCTTGTTGCGGTGGGTCATACAAGCAAATGTCAAAGCCCGCGCATCATTTGCAAAAATGGATGCGTTTTTGTGTTTTTTTTTTACAGATTTACAGATCTGTAATGCCCGGTTTCACCATTGCCGAATAAATTTACAAATAGTTATCTGACGAATAAATTTTATTCATCGGTTAGTCAAAGTTTCGTTTCACCAACCAAAATCGTTGAATAGATAGTTATTCACGGAATATTGTTTTTCTTTCCATTATTTTGCATTGAGTATACAGCTAACAAGTTCATCTCCCTGACAAAACTGTCATGTTCGCTGTCAACGAAAATAATTTTCTGATTTGTGTCATTGAAATCAAATGAAAATGAGTGAAAATATAAATAAGAAGAGGGAAAGAAGCAAAAAATTCCTTCATGAAGAAAAAAAAATGTTTAAAAATTGCAGTGGAAGAATATTTGTATATCATAGAAAATAAGAAAACTGACGATGTGTTGAAAAGAAAGAAAAAATTAAAGAATGGAATATTTTTGCACAAAAAAATATCCTTCATAAAAGAACTGGCATAATTCTTTCATTTATTGGCTCCAGATGATGCTGAATCATATTTAGAATTTCTTAAACGCATTGTTTTGATAATCAGAATCGCATGCGAAAATCTACTTCGTCAAATTGATTATAAATAATTATGATCATGTGATTATAGGGATCATTCCTTTTTCGCCTGAATAACAATTTCTTTATCAGAAGATGTCAACAATGATGAAGATGAGATTCTAATACTGACGGAAATATAAATAACAATAAAAGATAACTTTATTTTTCATATTTATCTATTATCCGTTTTGGAGTGGTACTTTTTGTAAATATTCTTCTGATCGCCACTGCACAATTATATTATAACACGCACAATAAAAATGTCAAATGTCAAACTATTCGTTGAATAAATATTTAACTTGGCAAAAATCTCCAGATAATTTAACTGACGATTTATTCGTCGAATAACTGCTAACTGACGTTGGTGGAACAAAAATATGTTATTTTATTCGACGAATAGCTTAACTGAGGAATAAACTATTTATTCGTCAATGGTGAAACCGGGCATAAGACTTGTAGATTTGACCTATAATCGAAATATATGTATAACTTGATATATATTCCAAAAAACTTTCTATTCTAAAATGTCAATGATATTGCACCTCTAGTGAGAAATGCTCGAACTAGATAAAACATATCTCTATCTCTGTCTGGCCAGCCGAAATCAAAACCATATACCTATTAACTAATATATTGCGGATCCTTTGCTTTTCTTGAAGGAAACACTGTGAAATGGAAATATCATTTCTGCATAAGTCTATCTCACACAAACACCCAACCACGAATTATGCGCATGCTTGGAAACCTTGACTACTATTGGCTAACGAGGAAATTATGATCACTTTTTGCGAATCACAGAGTTCTGTTTATTAACGACTAGCGCGAGAAATTTTAAATTTAAATTTGAGAAATTAAACAATGTACCTACTATTTATAGGTAATAATAAAAAACATTGACATATTCTAGTGCTAAATTTGAAATAAATAATTTACTTTGTTGTACTGTAAAAATAATAGGAATACAATCTGGTCAGGATTAATTTATTTAGGTGACAATAAATTACTGTATGAAACACAAAGCAAATGCTTTCGAAGTGGAACTACAAACAGAAATGAAGTCAAACGTCAAAGTCAAACCATGTGCTCGCTGCATCACCAGGGCAGCGTTCCAAAACCAAGAATACCGAGTTTTGGCGTAGAGTATGATGTGTTGTGTTTTGGAACGAATGAGAGTTTTGTTGAAGTAAAAAATTGAAACTAAATTAAAAATAATTTTATAAAACTAGCAAAACTACTTATAATTACAACATTAATGTCAAGCCCGTAATAAAAGCGCTTTTATGGAGCACTCTCCTCAATATAATGTGAAAGTATGCTCCGTAAAAGCGCTTTTATTATAAAAGTATGCTCGTAATACACGCCAACGTATTTACTTATGTTTATTTTCAACCAAAAGCATGTTTTCTTCCTCAAGAAGGCAAATTACTTTCACATGTTGAGAATCGTGAGCATCTATCTACGTTTGAAAATATTGTGGAGTAATTTTTATACCCTCCTCGTTAGTAGAGTCAGTAGAACATCACTTTGGACTAAATTCTGGCTGTTTTGGAACAGGTTGAGTAAAATCCTTGAGTAAGGTTATTAGTTTTGAAACGACTTTGAATAATTTCGTATTCTAATGCCCGTATTCACCAACATCAAATAAATCTTTGAATAGTTTATTCATTGTATAAGAGAAAAATATCGCATCGATACCATAACATAAATGAAGGTATTTATTCTAGCTGTCATATTTTGATGCGATATTTTTCTCTTATTCAATGAATAAGCTATTCAAAGATTTATTTGATGTTGGTGAATATGGGCATTAGAGTAGGATTTTGGAACGCAGCCCAGCTAGCGACGCTGTCAGCGTTAGCCAATAGTAGTCAAGATTTCCGAGCATGCGCATAATTGCCGGTTGGGTGTTTGTGAGAGATACACTTATGCAGAAATGATATTTCCATTTCACAGTGTTTCCTTCACCTACTCTTATGGGAAAGATACGAGCATTAGCAATATATTAGATAATAGGTATATCATAGAAAACATATACTAACGATCAAAACAAATGAAACGATGTTTTGTGTAGTTATATTTCGTCGGTGGTTCGGACGATTCTGATGTAGAGATAAATTTGCATATTCCAATATTTCATTGCTTGCTTTTTCCTCCATTTTCATATCTTTTGTTATTTCAATCACAGTGATCATGCGAAAAGACTGATTCAGAAGGGAAAGGGGAATGGCGTGTTGTGATCACAAAATGAAAGAGTTGGGATAACGAATAACGAACGAAGAAACAATTTTCTTTTTGATCATGTTCACTTTGTTCAATTTAACACGAATCACAGTCCGAAGAAACACGCCTAATATGATACGCTTAGGGACGACAAATAAAAGTACTCCTTTGACGAAAATTTGATGTTGGTACGCAAAGCCATCTTTACGTAGTGATGAAATGTAAGGAAGAGTTATGCTTCTCTTTCCAATATTTAGAGTGTTCATCTATGGATGGTTGTTCGCACAGGCGCAGACGTTTGTTGCTTGCATTGCGGTTGCACTACGGTTGCATTGCATTGTTTGACAGTTTGTCATGACGATATCGGCGAAATCATACTATTGCATGATTTTAATTAAACGTGATTGATTTGGGATGTTACAATCTATATGAAATTAATAAATGAAATAATTATATACTGTTTAAAATAGTACTATAAATGTAGAAGTTATTGAATTTAATAAAATCATTAAGATGACTTCATCGTCAGTATTAAGTTTAATTTTCATGATAAATTCGTTTATTTATGTTTATTGCGCTTTACCAGATCCAGGAAAGTACGATTTCGAAATTCGTGTAAGTGTGTTGATAAATAAATATTTGTTATATGTAAAGAAAGAAGTTCTGTTTGTAGGATCCGACTGATAGGTTATCTTTAGCGAAAAGTTTATATAAAGGATCACAATTATATATACAAAGTAAATATAAAGTAACATTACTTAAATTAAAATAATATGTATTTTTTGAATTTCAGTACAATGCGATGCCAATGTTGATACCAATATAACGGTTACGTGGAATCTTATTAGATCAGTATGCTGGGATTTTGAAGAAAATTTGAAGACAGGCCTATCGGTAAATTGATCGTATTTGTTATTTATATAGTTTAATTGTTATTTTTTCAGCTTATGGAATCTCAAAATACTGGGTTTTACGATAATGGGACGTTAAATTACGTACAATCAACAACAAATCATCACTGTGATGGACACATTCAGTTACCTCACATTAGTAATAAAGCAGTAACACCGAGCAAAACTGATAAGGATATTATTCATCCAAACGTTAGAAAAGCTATTTCAAACAAGCAAAGTTTTCAAGTTCCTAAACCGGTATTTGATTTCATATGTAGAGAGAAACTTTAATTATAATATTTTGTATTGTAGGCCCCAGATTTACATGTTTATGAAGTTGATCGAGATGGAGTTTACGTTCTAATTTTACAGATTAAAAGTAAGGGAGCATATAATGCTTCGGTTCATATTGACATGGTGGGAACTTATGGCTATCTTTCTGCTGTTGATTGGCCATTGTTACCTGTAAGTATTGTAGTTATTATTTGAGAGTCACATTTATTACTAATGTTTTTCAGTTTTACGGTAGTATGTGTCTAGTTTACGTATTTTTTGGAATTGTTTGGCTTCTGGTTTCATTTTTACAATGGAGAGATTTACTGAGGATTCAATTTTGGATTGGTGGTGTGATCTTATTGGGAATGTTAGAAAAAGCCACATTCTACGCTGAATATCATAGTGTAAATACAACTGGTGTTAATGTAAACGGGGCAATGTTACTAGCAGAATGGGTGTCATGCGGAAAACGAACCTTGGCACGGATGCTGGTAATCATAGTTAGTCTTGGATTTGGTATTGTGAAGTAAGTATAAAAAATATTTTTTATTATATAATCATGTGTTTCTAATTTATTAGGTTTTATAATTTAGTTAAAGATACTAATTTTATCGTAACTTTGCACATAATCGCATAACAGGAAAAATTCATTCAGATTTTTTTAAACCACAAAAACTGATAGTATAGATAGGCTCGTTTCCACAAAACTAATTAATCTATGATTAAATTTTACGTCCACAGTAAATTTAAAAAAATTGAACAAATGCAACACGCTTTTTTGACGGCTGTGCTGTTTGGTTTCACCAACATCAAATAAATCTTCGAATAGCTTATTCGTCGAATAAGTAAAAAATATCTCATCAAAATAAGACAGCTAGAATAAATACCGATATGTGTTATGGTTTCGATGCGATATTTTTCTTTTATTCAATAAATAAGCCATTCGAAGATTTATGTGTTGTTGATGAAACCGGGCATTAAGCTAGTAAAAGAAATATCTGTTGTGGCCAGCACAATACCTCTCGCCATTTCCATTTTATATTACATAAGTATCGAATTTAGCATTTCTTGTACCCACGAATAATTCAGATTGTATCTATTCTTTCGTTCTATGAGCAGTTGTGTCCTACTCTTTTAATATGTTCAAGATTCTTTAAATTCATTGACGGTATTAGTGGTATTTCATAATTTTAAATATTTAATTAATATTACAATAACAAATATTTATGGCCGGTTTCACTAACGTAACTTAAATATTAAACTTGGCTTAAATTGACAATGTAATGTTAAATGAATTATAATATATTGCTCTCAACATTTCGATTTGCATATTTTGTTTAAGCATAGTTTAAAATTTAAGCCTTGTTTGTGCATCTGGATATAATAGACCTTTTTACTTCCTTGTACGAAGTAACGGAAATATCCATTTTGACCATCCCTGAATCCATTTTGACTAATTTCGTCGTGACGTCTGTACGTACTTATCTCGCATAACTGAAAAACAACAAGCCGTAGAAAGTTGAAATTTTGTATTTAGAACTGTTATAATATCTAGTTGTGCACTACCCTTTTTGGTCATTACATAACTTCCGGAAATAGTACTTTACTTGAAGCCTACAATAGATTTTAATGAAAAACTATATTAAAATATAATCCAAATCTTTTCAAATTTGGTATATAAGACTTTTATATCAATGGGAATAACATAATAGATTTTGTTAAAAATGATCTAACCGGAAGTGATACTTTACTTGAAGCTATTATCAGTTTTTCTTGAAAAAAATGGTGTTATTTTGAATTAGAAATAAATGCTTCAAATAAAAGTTTTAGAGAATTGAATTCTGCGTCTATCGCATTAAGTATGATTAAATTAGCTCTTTGAATAAGCGAGATATGTAAATTTAAAAATTATGTACTTGTTGGTTTATGTAATTAAGTTTGCTATGGATTGCGACAAAAAATAGCAAAAAAATGAAAATTTTTATGTTAATGTCAAATACAGAGAATTTATTTTAAAATGCAACATTATGGTTGATCACTTCCATGGTTACTCACTATTGTCAAAAAATGACAGCAATGTAATATTTGTCCATTTTAAAATGAAACATTATAAATAATATTGCAGCACAGGAGATACGTCCAGAACACATCACAAATGGTGTCAATTCTTATTACGACCGACTAGTATATTTCCTTAGTGTGAATGGGGGTCTTTTTTTAACAATTATTACATGAAAGATGAATTTTTGTAAGCTAAAGTTTGTTAAGATGTGCAACATTCATATTTTGATTTTTTTGTTAATCGTATGTAGGCTAATTTATTGGAAATTTGTTTTGATAATACATAACTACAAATTTTGTATGTTGCATTTTAAAATGGACAAATATTACATTGCTGTCATTTTTTGACAATAGTGAGTAACCATGGAAGTGATTGAGCATATGTTGCATGTTAAAATAAATTCCCTGTAATGTCAAATACGTGCAATTTTATAATTGGGTCTGTTATAATACATATTTTAATTATTAACAAAATCAAAATATGTATAGTTTAAGAGGCGTACAAGGAGGTCATGTGGTGTTCACATCAGATTTTTAATTTAAAGAGACAGAAGATACGCGCAATGGGATCTGCATATAGTAAGCCAACAACTGTAGGAAGTCCTAGTTACATAGAAAATATTGTGACAGTTGCATATAATAAATACCGAGAGTTTTTTTATCAGTGAACATGGGCGTATGTCATTACCATAGTTACATTTAAAATGATTGACAGCAATGCATTATCGCGTTTTTTTTTAAACTGGACATAGGACTTGACATTATTATATATCTGACTTATGTGCATTAACTTTTAATAAGCGACCCAGTCCAACAACTATAAGAAAAATTTACAATGACTACAGAACTAAATGATACGTCAATAAAAAGCACAAGAAGAAAATCAGACCAAGTACTGTAGTTAATAGAAAGAAACAAGAAATTATGCAATGAGGTGCGGGAGGCCACGTGACTTTGACAAGTGCTTGTGGGGCCCAACATGGTTGCCAAGAATACGGCTTGTGTACGTTGCCTGAGTTGGCAAATAAATTTGAGTGTAAAATTAATAAATAAAATTGTAAAGCTAGTTACTATTAATGAATATCATGTTGATTTACTTTTTAACACATAAACTTAATTTTTAAAATATTTTTTAAAAATTATGCGACTTGTGCTGCCATCTACGATACAAAGATTTCTTGGCGCACTAAATTTGAAGAAAACATCAGATGAAAGTTGACGTCTTGTATATTTTAAAAATTATGTTTATGTGTTAAAAAGTAAAACAACATGATATTCATTAATAATAACTAGCTTTACAATTTTATTTATTAATTTTACACTCAAATTTATTTGGCAACACAGGCAAAGTACACAAGCCGTATTCTTGGCAACCATGTTGGGCCCCACAAGCACTTGTCAAAGTCACGTGGCCTCCCGCACCTCATTAATTGAAAGTGACAACACCCTGTCAACAATTTTTTTTCTGAAATTAAGAATACTAGTATACAAGGTTTTAAGACAATAACATTTTAAGAGTTTTAAATATCAAAATCACCAAGTTATTACACAACGATATAGAACGAAGAAATATCTTTTGCGAAGATATGATGAACAAAATTAATAGTGGGGAAATATTACGGGATCGAATTTTATTTACGGATGAAGCGACATTTTATATTAATCGGGAAGTAAATTCACAAAATTGCAGGTATTGGAGTCGTCAAAATTTTCACTTATATCTGCACCCAACGCTGGATAGGACGTGGTGGAGAAGTGGAGTGGCCTGCAATGCCACCAGATCTTGCACCAAACGATTTTTTTTCTTTGGGGCCATTTAAAAAAATGTATTTACAATGGTGACAAAATTAATATTTGTCAATTAAAAAATAGGGATAAAATATAATTTATATCAATTATTTCTTGCCTTAGGCTTATGTCAGAGTATAGAATTATACCATACAATTTGAACTTTTTCTTCAACTGTATACATTTTGAAATATGACAATTTGATGACATTGACAGATATACTAAATGTCACGTCCTATGTCCAGTTTAAAAAAAAACGCGACAATACATTGCTGTCAATCATTTTAAATGTAACTATGGTAATAACATACGCCCATGTTCACTGATAAAAAAAAAACTCTCGGTATATACATTATATTTAAATAGGCTATGATTTGAATTGTGACGTTAAATACTTTCGCCACGAGTCGTACGCTTACAGGCGAATATTTGGAGACACGCATGCTACCAAATTTTCGCTTCATGGCGAAAAGCGAAAACAAATGCTTCATTTAATAGAATTCTAAAGTATGGGCCATCCAGCGAATCAAGCGGTTTACGTCATAAATACAATATCACTAGAAACAATGACGTCTTATGTTAAAAAGTTTACATGAGCATGTAAAACGGATTAAAATAATGATCTGTGGGTTGCCTTCATAAATCCAAATCTTTCGTGAAAGGGTAACACGTCTGGTATAATTTTTATCCAGCCAAATCCAATTATATTTAACATATTCTGAACGATACTGCTTACGCCGTTATAAATACTTCTTTCTTGTAGTATATGCAACAAACTATATAGTATTATGTAAGATCCTTAAAAAAATACAGAATACTGCATGCATAGCATACCATACAATTTCTCAATGTTTCTGTACATTTCGTATAGCGTTTGCCACACGCTGTACATATAGATTTAATTTTCAAATTATTACTAACAGAACGAAATATTACCTCAATATTAAATTCACTGAAAGTAAGAGCCCACCAATCTATTTTTCATTTTTAAAATAAGTCAATAAATTAACTACAAGCTCTTGAATTTGACATGACAGAGCATTTGACATTTGACAATGAACAAAGAAACCAAAAACAAAATGATATCACAATACAGGTTGAAAAGTATAATATAGACATATAATATTTAGTAATATACATGTTTAGAATTACCAATATTAAAAAAATATAATCAAACGTCATTTTGCAAAAATTTACAAAATTTTGCTTAATAATAATATATCCAAATATAATTATTTCTACTAAAGGTGTCAAATAAATAATAATAATAATAATAATAATAATAAAACCATTAAAATACCGTTAATAAAATATATTTAAAAAAATAAAGAAAATTTCAAAAATCCCTAAACGATGACGTAAACCGCTTGATTCGCTGGATAGCCCATACGTGCTGTCACTACAGGTGGTAGTTGCAAGCGCTATTTTACTTACTATGTGCAGCGAAGAAAGAGCTGTTAAATTGAAAAGGCCTATTACCTCTCTTAGCGAGAGATAAAAATTAAAAGTGAATATATTTGCAAAAAATATAAAATTTTAAATTAACTTATTCTTTATATTCGATTAAATTACGAGAACTTAGCTTGAGAGGACAAATTTGAGCAGTTGAGTAAAATAATTGTTGTTGCGGTGATATAAACACAAACAGTATTTAAACGAAAAAGTACTGGTATAAAGTCAGGGGTCGAATTTATGAAGAATGTTTTTCAATATAATTTTCTTTAAATGGGAAATTGCTTAGAAACAGCCATTTTAAAAGGTATTTTGATTTTTTAGGAAATTGTTTTTTTATATCTCTCTCTCTATGATAAGGAGGATCTGTCGGCAATCTTATTTTGGTGCAATTGACAACTGACATCAAAATCCATGACATCTGCGGCATATTTTGTAACTGTTTAGTGCTCTGGCTAATTTAACATTAGAACTCCTATAGTAAAAATATAAAAATCTGTTGTGGCCAGCACAATACCCCTCGCCATTTCCATATTAGGCTATATAAGTTTTATAACAAAAAAATTACAGAACTTTACTCAAATATTATTTTTTTTTATTGTATTTAACATGTCTTCTGCACACATACATTTCTAATTATATCTATTTTTCATTGAATGAGGAAGTTTCTAAATGTCAGAGATTCTTTCAATTCATTAACAACATTGGCGGTATTTCTAATGGATATAATGCATATTACCTATAATTTCAAATATTTAATTAATAAAACAATAAGAAAGATTAAATGTACTTCCTAGAAAAAGCTTTCAGAATGGCCCTAAAACTATTGATTTTTGACACTGACATCTGTCATTTACAAACTATATTATAAAAATTTGAATTTGTCAACTGGTTTCCTTAGTGTAGTTTAGCCTCTGCGATGTATTACATCCGATTATTCTTTAAATTATAGTGTCTTTATCTCTAAATCTATACAAGATATAATCAAATTTTTAAGTGTATTAGATGGAGAATTTTATGTTCTTCAATATTTATAATAACAAAAATTTCCAAAAAATTATATTTCAATTTTTCTAAGAAACCACCACTTCCGGTAGTCCAATTGTTACCAAAACCATTTCAGCAGGAATGCCAGATTGAGGAATTCATAGTTAATCAAGTCTTAAGTCTTATAGTTTTTGAGAAAACGTCCTTCCAACATCCACACGTAAACACACACACACACACACACACACACACACACACACACACACACACACACACACACACACACACACACACAGACATCGTAAAAATGTTAAAATCGGATTGTAGGGACAATCGTGCTTATTCACTAAAATCTGGATTTGCGATTTTCAGCATGAATCCAATACCTCTTTTAGCAAGAGGTAAAAATAAATCTAAATGAAGAAAAAAACAAAACTTATTGTTTGTTGTAACGGTTGTATGTCATGATGTCATGAAGAGGACTATCGGCTTTCACAATTATCTTATTAGTTATCACTAGTAAAATCGATACAACATTAAACCTTGACGGGCGCAATAACGGGTTTGTATTTTAAATTAAAATATAAATAAAATTAAATTTTTAATATATTATCTTCGTGGATGACAATCTCAGTTTCATCAGAAGCAGATTTTAGTGCACTAGTTTGTAAACGGTTTAATATACAAGGAATTTATTTTAACATGCAACATATGGCGAATCACTTCCATGGTTACTCACTATTGTCAAAACATGACAACAATGTAGTATTTGTCCATTTTAAAATGCAACATACAAAATTTGTAGTTTTGTATTATCGAAACTAATTTCCTATAAATTAGCCTACATACCATTAACAAATAATCAAAACATGAATGTTGTACATCTTAAAAAACTTTAGCTTACAACAATTCATAACTTTCATGTAATAAATGTTAAAAAATACCCCCAATCACTCTGAGGCAATATTCTAGTCGGTCGTAATAAGAATTGACACCATTTGTGATGTGTTGCGGAGGTATCTCCTTTGCTGCAGTACTATTTATAATGTTGCATTTTAAAATGGACAAATATTACATTGCTGTCATTTTTTGACAATAGTGAGTAACCATGGAAGCGATGAACTATAATGTTGCATTTTAAAATAAAATCTCTGTATGAAAGAAAAATCTTGCTTCTCCCTTAAATCACACAGTTAATGTTGTCAGTTTATTATTTAAATTAATTTAAAAATATAGAGAGACATATTTAGTATAGTAATTTGCAATTTATTAACGTACTTTCTATAAAACATCTTGAGGTCGGATATGCATGTAGAAATCTAAACTTGGCAGTAGTTATCCTCATTTTCTCTTAAATGTAACGCTATATTTTTTTGTCAGTGCTGAATTTATTAAAATACTTTCTACAAAAGATTAACCCGATGGTTTTTTTGTAAAATAATTTTACGCAAATGTATTATATTTGCAATCTTTCACAACATGCCTGCAGAAGTAATACCAATGACTACTAAATCAAACGCACGTGTATTTGGCGACGGTGCTGCCATCAACGGTCGTGTCAGTTGTCAATAGTAGATCATTTGTGGATAGAACAGATTTCACGGGGGACAAAAAAGGTGATTAATTATTGAATGTTAATTTGAAGACAAAAATTTTAGAAACAGTCTGGGTATTGCATTATGCAACAAATAGGTATTTTGCTGACTGCTTAATTTATTCCTATTTAAATATTCACTATTTTTACCTCCCGCTACCATTGGTAAGGTAGGTATAGCGATTTTCTTGAAAAAAAAAATATTAACATTATGATCCAAAACTTCTCAAATTTGTTACTTAAAACTTATAGATTATTTGAAACAACATATTAGATTTAGACTATATATGATATATGTAGGTACCCGAACTAGCACTTAATTTGGAGCTCTTAACAAATTTTCGAGAAAAAAACATAATAAAATATAATTCAAAATTTCGTATTACAGACTTTTCTAGTTATTGGAAAACCAAATTAGATTTTGATTACAAACGATCAAACGGAAGTGTTTTTCTCAATTACTAATAGTTTAGAAGTTATTTGAAAAAGAAAAAATCAACAATATTCAGTTTTCGTCTATCTAGTGACCTATGAGAATTTTTGGAAAAACAAAAGCACATCTGAGATGGCCTCCCAAAGGCGCACAAAAAGTTCCATTTAACCGACATCGTATCTCTTATAGTTCTCGAGATCCTAATGGTGGCAGTTCTAAATGGGATAACTGTATATGATATACCCAAAGTGGCATTTAATTTGGAGCTCTTAACAAATTTTCGAGGAAAAACATAATAAAATATAATTCAAAATTTTTTTTTATTTATTGGAACAAATTAGATTTTGCTTACAAACGATCAACCGGAAGTGATACTTTACTTAAAGCTAATTTCTATTTTAAACATGTAATTGGTGGGAGATTATGTGCCAGCTACATCAGATTTTTTTATCTGTAATTATTTTGAAATTTAACATCCAGTCATTGAAGGTTTTTACAGTTACAGCACAGTATAAAAATACTTACATTTATTTATTTTGTAGTTTTAGTTTCTAATATAGAGTTGGCTGCAAGTATACAAACTGGCAAATAGACTGTATATTGATAAACAGTAACAGTTATATAATTTATTTAAAAGTTACTATTAAATGTAAGTTTGTTGTCAGGCATTTTTATCCTTGCATTCAGCCCTAAATTACATACTAATTATTAACTGAGTGTTGTGTTGAATTATTAATCAGAGTTCTCCCTATATATTCAAAAATGCAGCAGGGGATAGTTTTAAAAAACTAGTGTAGCACAGAACTAAACATAATGGCTCGTAGTATGATCACGGTTTTAACTAAAACGCTGTTTTGAGGAATGTCAAATTTCGTTCTTTAATAGCAATAACAAATAATATCAAATTTATCAAAATATGATTTTAAAGCAGAACATAGTTTGTGTTGAAACAAATATTTTTTAAAAAAATCGTTCTTTAAACATACAGGTGAAATTAAATATTTAAATTTGAGTTTGACATTTCTAAAAACAGTGTTTTACTTAAAACCGTGATCATACTATGAGCCATTAGTACAGAAAATTTATGATTTAATGTCATTACGCTTTAATATTGTTTGTTGCAATGTTGTAAATATTTGCAAGGGGTACAGCTAGTAACTTAATATTTTTTGTTATTATTACATATACATACTCTTTGTAATTTATATAAATATTCATTTAATTTTCTTTTACTTTCTTTAGGTTGAATTCTCTCTATTTCGAACAAATTCAAATACCCCTTGCGAATTCGATTTATAGAAAGTCAATTGTAGTAAATAAAACAATAGTTATACTATGCGAATGCAAAGGAATATAGTATAGTTTCCTGCATCAATAAATATATTGGTATGCATTTAAATGAATAAAAGTTAAAAACAACATTCTGTTTAGTTTCACAAGTATATTTTTACTTTATTATACAATTTTGTAAATAGAAGTACTGGCGGGAGGTATAGTGATAGCCACAACATTTTTTTTTAAATCACATCTTGTAATTTTAATATAGTATATTTTAAAAAAATATCATTTCAACTGCTTATTTTTTATTGTAGACCTCGTTTGGGTCCAATGTTGCATCGAGTGGTTGGAGCAGGTGTGCTTTATTTCATTCTCGCCGCTATTGAGAGCTACCTTCGGGTGATGCATGATCGGAGTCGCGAGATTCTCATTGCCAGCATCCCTCTAGCCATCTTGGACTCTGCTATCTGCTGGTGGATTTTCACTTCACTTGTACAGACTACACGAACGCTACGACTTCGTAGGAATATGGTCAAACTGTCGCTCTATAAACATTTCACAAATACTTTGATATTCTCGGTAATAGCCAGTGTTATATTTATGATTTATTCCATAAGGGCGCATAAATTAGCATTGTGTTTAACGGTGAGTAGTATTTATATAATTATTTAATTTTAAATAAAATTTAAAGTTACTTAGTAGTGCATAGTTAATATGTGGTTCTATATGGCAGGTTTAGGCGAATGTACAAGCAAAACTTTTGGAAATATAGGGTGTCCGTTTTTCGAACCTCGCCATTGGCATTTCGATTAACATAACAAATACGAATCTGTTAAAATAGCGCAAAGTTGCACCATTTGAATATTAGGAAACTGTTTAAAAAATATTTGTTTTCCTAAAAAAAATACATGTATTACTACAAATATAAAAATTTAAATTTCGCTAATGTTTAGTTTTACAAATAACTTTTATGATAGTATGAAATTTTGATTTGCACTTCTTTAGGGTGCTTTTTTATGTTCTTTCGATGCTCAAATTCACCGTCGGATTTCGAGGTATGATGTCCAAATGGTAATTATTGAATGAACGCCTTAGTGGAAAGTTACATTTAACATTATAAAAATGATGATTTTTTTGGCTTTCCAAGGATATAAAACCTATCTATGTTAATTTGTTTCATACGGCAAAAATGTAACAATTATTAAATTTATACATTAAAAACAATGGGTAGTGGCATGAACATGTGATTAAGGGTGATTAGAGAGGAGTTGATTTGCAGTGTTTTATCCCTCTCAATCATTTGATTGTTATTTGAAGTATTTTTCTTTAAAATAATCCATAATCGATTGACAGAGTTAAAACACTACTATCAACTCTTCGTTAATCGCTCTTAATCACTTATACATACTACCACCTAATGTATTTTCATTTTTATTAACAACTTTAAATTTCGTTTTTAATATGTCATTGCCCACTATAAGTCCATATTAATAGTTATTTACGATACAAGTACGTAAAGGTAGACATTAGTCACGAATGGGTCAGAATTAAAACAGAAGCATAGCGAGAATCTAGAAACCCAATAAATATATATATGTATATAAAATATTTATGAATTAAAGCTGCGTTCAGAACCAAATAATTACAATTTCCAATTTGAATTTCTACTCTATAATTTTTACTTTGAATTTGTCGCATTCACAACAGCATGTAATTTCAATTTGACGCATGTGCAAATTATCAAATTCTGCATGCGTATACAGGTGTCTCTTAAATAGGGGGACATGGCTTAACCACAGATTCCTGAGGCTAAAATAAGACTATTTAACCAAACTTGCTTCTACCGGAAAGTCTACCATTTAGCCAGAAATCTGCTTCAAAGTTCTTCGAAAAAAAATTAATTTTGCTTATAATAATCGGACGCTTTATTCGATTTGGATGAAATTTGGTATGACAGTTTATATGGTTATGTCATCTTTTAAGGTGATACTTGTTATTATTAGTGAACCACTAGTGTATGAAACTTAGGTCTCCCAACATTAATTAGACCATAACTTTTTAATGGCAATGCCGAAAACGTGAAATTATTTTTCTTCAGAAAGATACATTCAATAGTAAACTTTTCTTTCTCTGTGTAATTTGTGATATCTATTACGGTTCACCCAGAAAAAAATAAAATCTGAGTGTCTGCACTGCTAAATTTTTAAAATGAATTTAATCTAGCAGTCTATCCAAATGTCAAACAAGTAATTTTTAAGGACAGTAACGAGTTGTCAATCTTCACAACTTGTTTAGGAGTAAGCTGAGATATGTAATCGTCTTATTTATAATAATGGTAGTAAAATACTATAAGGCCGAACAAACGTATGTTACTAATTTTAGTATATTGCGAAGAAAATTTTTGACAACCCATAAAACAATTGTTACTGTCATTAAAAATTACTTGTTTGACATTTGGATAGACTGCTAGATTAAATTTTTTTAAAAAATTAGCAGTTCAGACACTCAGATTTTATTTTTTTCTGGGTGAACCGTAATAGATATCACAAATTACACAGAGAAAGAAAAGTTTACTATTGAATGTATCTTTCTGAAGAAAAATAATTTCACGTTTTCGGCATTGCCATTAAAAAGTTATGGTCTAATTAATGTTGGGAGACCTAAGTTTCATACACTAGTGGTTCACTAATAATAACAAGTATCACCTTAAAAGATGACATAACCATATAAACTGTCATACCAAATTTCATCCAAATCGAATAAAGCGTCCGATTATTATAAGCAAAATTAATTTTTTTTCGAAGAACTTTGAAGCAAATTTCTGGCTAAATGGTACACTTTCCGGTAGAAGCAAGTTTGGTTAAATCGTCTTATTTTAGTCTCAGGAATCTGTGGTTAAGCCATGTCCCCCTATTTAAGAGACTCCCTGTATTAGGTTTCTTATCACATTTCTGTACTCCTTTGTTTCCATCGAGACTTTTGACAAAAGATAACTGCAGCTGAATAGCTTCTTTGCGATTAATTTCTAATATTTCACAATAACCTCAAAATAATGACAGCTGAGCTTGACATTCGACGTTTAGCAACATTGTGCGCATGCGTTACTTCAAATTGTAATTGGAAAGTTTGGACCTTGCAAGGTTCGAATTAAAAGCTGAAATTGGAAAGTAAAATTATTATGTTGTGAACGAGGACATTCTGATACATGTTCCAAGCTTTGACGCAAAGTAGAATTTCAAATTGGATATTGAAATTACTTGGTTGTGAATGCCGCTTAAGGCTGGATTTGTAAGGTGTAAACTTATGCATTTACCTTAGCATTAGCATTATGACTTTGCATTACGCTGTCCGGTTCATATACTTCTTAAGGCAAACCAATAAGAGCAGGCCGGTAATGTTACTTCTTGTAAAATCGACACATCTTTTTCATCATAAATATATCTACATTGTTCAATTATATGTATTAGTTGGACTTCTTTTTCAATGACACTCTTTTTTAGTCAAGACAATGTGACAGAAATATTCAAATATAACAAAATGATGACAGATGCCAGTTGACTGTCGTAAATATCTCCAGAATCAAGCTGTCGTCCATGAACATATACTCTTCTGATTGGTTGGCATTAGCATTATGACTTGAAAATTAGAAATTGTCATATTCTAGGGTTACGGCATAATGCTAAGGTCAAGGTTATAGCTACATGTACCGCAGCACGCATTTGTCTATACTTGAATTATTAATGCAAAGTCATAATGCTAATGCTAAGGTAAATTCTTAAGTTTACAGCTTACATAAACCAGCCTTTATGATAACAATATTCAATGAAAAGTTTGCCATGATAATAAAATATTCACCATGGTTTTTGCAAATTTAGTGCGTTTAAAAATTTTAATCACTCGTTGCTCAGCAACCCATGACTATTGAATCATTGGTTCTAAACAACCGTTTTACAAACTTAAATCTAACAATTAAGGGCTGGTTTATGATGAATTTAATTTACGAATTTATAATTTAGATTTTAAAATATAAACTCACTTATTGCAAATTTCAAATTCGGCCAATCACAAGAGAGAACTATTAAACATGGTGGTAAGGTGTAACTTTGCGTCATCCGTCAGGTGTCTTTTCTTTTTGCGAGTTGTTGACATTTTGAAGATGGATTCACAGGAACAAATTGATATTTTATTTTTTGTTAATAAGCAGTATTCGCGAACATCGTAATTTGCACGACAAAGAAAATGAATCGTACAAATATAAAAACGTTTGCGTAATTTTAATGCAACGAGGGATAGCAAGGAATTAAATACATGCACAATTATAGGACTATATTTGAAGAATTGGTCATGATCTTATTTTACTTTCAGAAATAAACTATGATACTGCCCGTTGACAAAGACAGTCTAACAGACCATTTACGTTCTTCAAGTTTGTGTTTGTTTTATTTCTTTATTATACAAGTCAACAATAGTAAAAAAAACAACCCGATATTATTAAAAAATCATCTTGTTCATTAACATCTAACAAATTCATGGTTTTGAAAATAAATTTTAACCTAAAATCTGAACTGATAACTGGTGAAACGTCAAATGACAAGCAGTGACAAGTCACGTCACGTGAGAGATACTGATTGGTCAGATCCAGAATTTCAAAATCGAACATAAACCAGACAGAAAGTTGTAAATTTTAAATCAAAATTCCTAAATGTAAATTTATAAATTAAATTCATCATAAACCAGCCCTAAACCTCAATTTTACGCACTATCGCAGATAAAATTAATTGAAATACGATAAGACTGAAATTTTGACTTTTAAATTAAGATATAGCAATGAAAATAATCAAATTATTATCTATAATTACTCATTTAATTTGTTTCATGGCCACAGCCATTTTTTGTTATTTGAAATAAATAAACATACAGAAATTATCGTTGAAAGATAAAAAAATTAATTTATCAACAGTGTAACTTTTCACAATGGTGTCCATATGAAAATTAGTAAAATTAAAACTCTAAATCAGTCAGTAATAAAAAAATGAGCATCACCATTCGAAAAAAGAAAACAAACAAGGTGTCCTAAACAAGTTCAAACCAAAATTACATATTATTTCATACTTTAAAGTAATTGTAAAAATAAAAATTAGCAAGATTTGAATTTTTGTTTTTATGTACAGATTTGTGCATTTTTAATGGAACAACTTCACCCTAATTTAATCGACTTCCTAACTCTAAGATAACCCAGATACCAATGCAATAAAAATAAAAATTAGCAAGATTTGAATTTTTGTTTTTATGTACAGATTTGTGCATTTTTAATGGAACAACTTCACCCTAATTTAATCGTCTTCCTAACTCTAAGATAACCCAGATACCAATGCTAAGGATCGAAAAACGGGCATCCTGTAAAAGTGTAGAACATCATCATCAAACAATACCTACAAATTTATCACTTTTTAACAATTTACAATTTCTGCTTTTACTAACTCTGTATTCGCTGAAAGATATTTCATAATTTGATTTTCAATGAGCAGATAAATTTGTAAATTTGATCAGCTAAAATATTGGAAAAAGTGATATATCTATTTTTGCCATAGAGCTACAGATTTATTGTATTTATAAGAGTATAGCTGCCGCGGGTTAAGTTAACACTCCTTGTGTGCGCAGAACCTAAAATTTGTACATGGACGAGTCGAAATGTAATATTAGGGAAGTTAGGTATATTGACATTTAGCTAATTGTTCACAATAATTGAAACCTATTTATTAGTATTAATTATATGCTATTATAACAATGAGGAAAGTACTCCAACAACAACTAAAATTGGTTTTAAGAGCAAGGCGATTCATCACAAGTCAAAGAAATTATTGCCGTCGTTGGCTAGGATGCGCAGGTCCAGTATCAACCTAACCCGCGGGTACTATACTTTATTCATTGCTGAAAATATCTGATAAATGATAAGACCGTAAAAGTATGGCGTACAGCTATGTCCGGAGATTTCGATCTCGGAATCTATATACAGTGTGTCCCATTTAGAGGTGCCATCATTGGGATCTCGAGAACTATAAGAGATACGATGTCGGTTAAATGGAACTTTTTGTGCGCCTGTGGGAGGCCATCTCAGATGTGCTTTTGTTTTTCCAAAAATTCTCATAGAGCACTAGATAATGACGAAAAACTGAATATTGTTGTTTTTTTCTTTTTCAAATAACTTCTAAACTATTAATAAATGAGAAAAACGTTTCAAATATAAAAGATAGATATTTTTATTATCTAACCAGTGGCGTACGAAATAAATTTTTATATCAGTAAATTTTCGAGATATAACACAAACATATATTTTTTTAAATGGAACCCATATCTGATTTCAATCTCAAAAAAATCATTATTTTTTTCTCTTTTCAATAATGTAAGGGTTATTATGTTTTATATTTGTTTTGCTCTTAAAATTTAATTTTTCTCTTTATTTTCCTGAACTTTCTTATTATTTCCCAAAAAAACATAATTATTTTTATTAATTATATTGTATTTGATCGAAATAATTTGTTTTATGCCTTTATTACTTAATATTTTCATTCTAAACTCATAATTACAAATTACATTATAATGTGCCAAGGGTGACCAGATACAAAATATAAAAATTAGTTTGATACGAGTTTTGAGCAAAATTTTCTAATGAAATAAATTATTTAAATACAAGGAGTATTTCTAAATAGAAATCTACTAATATTTTCAAAATAATTATAAATTTAATATAAAATAAGGAAAAAATAATAATTTTGAAGGCAAAACAAATATAAAACATAATAACCCTTACATCGTTGAAAAGAGAAAAAAATATTGATTTTTTTAAAACTAAAATCAGATAGGTTTAAAAAAATATAAGTTTGTGTTATATCTCGAAAATCTGCTGATATAAAAATTTATTTCGTACGCCACTGGTTAGTTAATAACAATATCTATCTTTTATATTTGAAACGTTTTTCTCAATTACTAATTGTTTAGAAGTTATTTGAAAAAGAAAAAATCAACAATATTCAGTTTTTCGTCATTATCTAGTGCCCTATGAGAATTTTTGGAAAAACAAAAGCACATCTGAGATGGCTTCCCACAGGCGCACAAAAAGTTCCATTTAACCGACATCGTATCTCTTATAGTTCTCGAGATCCCAATGGTGGCACCTCTAAATGGGACAGACTGTATATATATATATATATATATATATATATATATATATATATATATATATATATATGTATTTCTGTTAAATAGGACATTTGGTACACCTTAGTAAAGCTATATTAGATGTCCTTTTGTTTTTTCAAAAATTCTCATATAGCAGTGTTACATTTATCAATAAAACAATCAATTTATCTAAAAAAAGTATTTACACTTTATACCGATTAACGATTTTCTATTAATTGAATTTTATTGAAAGCAGAGCTGTCAATATTGCCATCT
This sequence comes from Ophonus ardosiacus, assembly GCA_943142095.1. Classification (NCBI taxonomy): domain Eukaryota; kingdom Metazoa; phylum Arthropoda; class Insecta; order Coleoptera; family Carabidae; genus Ophonus; species Ophonus ardosiacus. The sequence goes on from OW964823.1 coordinate 37,661,670, forward strand.
TAAGGTAATTATTAATTTACATAATCTTGAATAGAAACTGATTCCCTAACAGTATCCTTTCTTAAGTATTGATGTTATTAATTTTAACAGTTTGTAAGACGCAAGTTTATCGTAAAAGAATTCTGTGAATTCAAGAAGTGTTAAATACAATACTTACAGCCTAGTATGGAAATGGCGAGAGGTATTCCGCTGGCCACAAGAAATTTCTTTATCTAGCATCCTATGAGAATTTTTTGGCGAAACAAATGCACAATTAAGATTGCCTGCCAAAGACGTATGTTAGCAATAGAATTCGGATACCGTTGTATGTGGATAAATTTAGAAATAATTATAATTTATTGAAGATATTCAAATAGTATAGCGGTTAATATTAATGATAGTCGTTGACAAAGTTCTAGTTGACACCGGTGTTAGAATGGGTAAATTGTACAGGTACCATGTTGCAAAAAAAAAAACAATTTCACAACTCAATGAGAGGTCAATAATGGCATGTTGCTACGCTAGTATTAAAAAAAAGAGTGACAAGTATAATCTTATTTCACGCATAGGATTTGACGAACTTCGATCAAACTTTCCTATTCGTGAAATGCAACAATTTTTACTCTAGTTGCATACAATTTTTCTTACGTCTGCGATAAAAGTGTGAAAAAAGTGCCATAACGTTTTTCACACTTTTATTGTGTTAAAAACCGTCATACTTTATTCATCCATTTTAATGAAAAAAGTGTACTTTTTTAGCAGACGTAAAGAAATATTTGGATAATTTTTATATTGACTTTTAAATTAAATATCCCGGTGTAATAAGATTTTTTACGAACCTAATAATTTTTGAGATATAACACAAACATAAAGTCTCATTCATAGCACTGAAATTATAATTATACTTAAAAATATAATTATAAATTATAAATGACCGTCTTAAAACATGATTGCTATTTATAATTAGCATATTGTGTCTTACTTTAACATAGGTACGTACGCACAGTCGCCTAATATGAAAGTATAACACTTAATTGTCGTTTTAATACAATGGGGGGATTTCACGATTTTTTAAATTTTTTTATATGTTATAAGTATTTTTAAATTCCGAAATTCTCTAATTTGTCTTTTTTATATTTCGGATTCTTATGGAAGAAAAAAAAATGGCAAATATATGGTATCCACCGTTTCCCGCCTTACGACGTAAGCGAACCCAGTGGTGGAGAGCAATGGCATTATATCGTGCTTTCTCTCAGCGGCTGCTGTTGCCCAGGGTTTCTAAACCATGTTGTGCGGTTAAGGTTATATCGCTTTATATTTGAAAATTTCATTTTGTTCTTATTTTTTTTTTATTTTACTCATCTTAAATTTAGTATATTGTAGTTTATTAGTATTTAAATATTTGTAAAAATAATAGCGTGTGGCCCATGGAGGTAGAAATACATAAAGGAGAGAGCATGAGGTTATATTGTGGGCCAGGGGAATGAAGCCTAGTGGGGACGAACGAACACAGCTGTTGGACCGTCCTAGAGAGGGGATAAGCGCAGCAATTTTTAAACAAAATTGCTTTATTCGCTCAATTAAAATTTTATAAAACTTTAAATACTGAAAGAAATGTGTTGTACATGTATAATTTATTGAAATATGATATTAATGTGTTTTTTATACATTTTACTTATTGAATTTACTTAATTAAATTTTGTAAGATTCAAAAAGCTCGTGTTTTAATCAAATATTTTTATTTAATTAATAAAATGTATTGAAATGCACTCTAAAACGATACAATACAAACGTAAACAAGCTAAACAATATGGCTTTAAGGTCAAAGAAGGTTGACAGATAGGCCCGACCTGGAGTGGGGGAAATGGCTTCACTTTTGCAGCCACTTGCTCCCTCCTTATTTATTCCTACCTCCATGGTGTAGCCGCATAACCACCATAACCAAATACTCAGTGGAACAGTCTGGCAGTCTCTGGTTTGATGATGGGAATGCCTACTTACAGTGTCGGCCAATAAAAGAGAGCCGGGTAGCGTCATCAAACCCAGAAAAATCCACGCCTTTTGAAAGTGCATAATATATTTTAGCAGTTATAAAAAAGTGATAAAACATGCAGAAAAGAAATTTACGTCAATAACACAGTTATATGGGAAGAAATAATTATGTATATAATTTATATAAAAATTCGATATGGGTGGAATCTCCTTTATGTACATACTGAGTAAATTATGACAAATTTGACATGACCTGGCATATTCTATCATTTTTTTGTTCAGTCTGAATGGCACTTACACTTATAAATTATAATTAAGCCTGGCATATTCTATCATTTTTTTGATCAGTCTGAATGGCACTTACACTTATAAATTATAATTAAGAGTGAAATATATGAAGGTTACATAAAATTTTTATTCTAATTTTAAATTAATTTCAATTTTAATTTGAAGCTTCCGAACACAAACACTTGAAAGTATTGACATAAACTTATATTTATAAATATAATTACTATTTATAATTTCGCTTGATTTCAGTGCTATGAATGATCCTTAATATTTTTTAAATAAGTACCTGTGTTGAAAATAGTTTCGTCTTTTTTTATTTTATAAGATTTTTAATGATATTTACTTATCTCTCATAATAAATGGGATATAATGGGGTATAAGGGTACAAAATAAACTCACGGTAATCAAGGTCAACGCTTGAAATACTTATTTGATTTAAAAAAGCAGTTGCAGGATAGATTATTAAATGCATGATAAAATATTCAACTTTCGGTAAAATATAAATTGTTCGACAAAAGTAAAATTTCTATGAAAAAAATATAAATCCCTGGATAAAACGATGAAACGCTCGATAAAAATAACAGATGCTTGATAAAAATAAACACTGCATAGTAAAAAGTACTAAGGTTCAACAAAAATAACAGATGTTTGTTAAATTTGGCAAGCGAAAGATACAAAGAATAATCGCTCTATTAAATAATGAGTGCGATGAGAATAATAATCCCATGACAAAACTATACTTTATTTCACGTAAGAAAATAGTAGATGGTGCTTGAGAGCCGACCGTTTTTACATGCATTAAATAAATAATTGAAATTCATGAAACCAAATTTTGTCAATAATAAATATTTTTATTTGTAAAAATGTACAAGATCTGAATATTCAAAATTATAACAAAATATAGTTAAACATCACTCAATTCTGTAGATTTTATTTGATAACTCAAAACTGATATGTGATTTTTTCTTCGTTTCTGTGAACTAAGTTTGCATTCTCACCAATCAAAGGGTAGAATTTATATCCCTATCTAAACCAACGCTATTTTCTTACGTGAAATATACTAAATATAGTACAGAGTGCATTACTATTTCCATGGGCGTACCTTTCGAATTCAGTCATAAGAATAAACCTAAGAACCGTCTTTGCGTTCATCCGAATGAAAATATTCTTCAAGAAGAAATTTATCACCCTCTTCTTTAGAAGCCATAATGGAAAGAAGAAAAAAATTGTTTTTTCTAACATGCAAATGTGATTTAAATATCGAGAATTGCTATAGGCCGCGAGCAGATACGTGACTCGAGCGACCTTGAAATGTTTAGAATCAGCTGATTTGTATGTTTTGACTTATTTTGATTTTGAATTACTAAAATGTTACCATTTTACATTTTTCATGCACTAAAACACATTAAATTAAAAAGAATAATTTATTTATCAGTTAAAAATTAAAATAGGTCAAAATATTGTTCTTGTCAAAGTGGCAAGCGCACACAAATCAACTCATTCTAAATATTTCAAGGTCGTTCGAGTCACGTGTCTGCTCGCAACATATTGTGCGCCTTCATTATTTCATCTAACATTTTGATTTTTTTATGCAAATCTGCTTTTATTATCGAACGCTTTATTCCTATCCTTTTCAAAATAAGTGAAAAAAGTTTAAAACCTCATTCACAGCTCCGAAAATGAAAATAATTGTACATAAAAAGAAACCCTTTTTGTACCTTTCTGAGTAAGGGTGCCGGGCGGACCGAGCCGCGGTGTGATAAATTTTTGTTGCTGAGCGTTCACCCATCCAACATATCGCTGCATAACGGCCTAGGCCGTTATTTTCTATAACAGTCGCCTACAATTAAGGATCAGGTGTTCCTAGAAAAATACAGCATATTGATGGACTATTGTCTAGGAGAATTTATAAATTAACCAAAAAAGTTGTTCAGTATGACAGATATTGAAGAATTTTATTATTCCTAAATGTTTAAATTTTATGTTCTTACGAAAAATCTTGAACGCCACACGGCCGATATGTAAATAACGAACTCGACTGATTATAAACCTCAGTCGCGTCCGTTATTTGCCTCATATCGGCCTAACGACGTTAATAACTGTTACACAAAAACAAGCACATACATAACAACTGTCATTTGAGCTGCCAATTTACGTTCTGGAAAAACGATTTCAATTTAAATATAATTTTAAAAAACTGTCTTAAGACAAAGGTTCCATATATGATTGCGTACAGTGCTTTAAAAGGAATGAAGTTATTATTATCATTGCTTGTTAATTATGAATATATTAAATGGCATTTGATGTTAATTTACGTTTTATTTTCGAAGCCATGAATGAGCCTTTAGGGTCGAATTCATAGATTTTACTCAAGTGTGAGTGGTTCAGTGTTTACTTAAGAGTGCAATGGAATTCATAAAATAAGTGAACATTTCACTTGTATGCATGGTTTATTCTAAGCTTTTTTGCACTTTTTTCTTTTATTGTCAAACAGATTTCAAATACAAATACGTATTTTTTAGATGTGTGCGAAGATATGACGTTCACTTTACTTAGCTGTATTATACCGGTTGTTTACTTCGAATTCGTTATACATATAGGGAATCCAATGTTATTTTTTTCATCTTGCTGTAGTTTATGACCTACTAATTATAGAGAAAAGTTGTAAATAAAAAAGTTATTCAGAATTAAAAACTACACAATATGGGACTAAAATTAATCACAAATTCATTTTATTTTACGAAAAAAACTCAAATTAAAATTCACAACTTACAACATATTACATGGTGCCATTGAATTACTAATGTTTTATTTGTTTTTATTTGACATTACATTTCTGACACAATATTATAATTAATTTTGAATGTTATAATAATATACCATTCTTGAATCATTTTATACTTTCTTTCAATGTTTAATTACATTTTTAATAATTGTATGAAATTATTTATTGACAAGAGGATAATTATGAGATCTGTCAAATAAACAAATTTGTAATTCAATGGCACTCTGAAATTTGCTGTAAATTGCGAATTTTAATTTGCGGTTTATTCGTAAAATAAAAAGAAATTAGGTTTAATTTTATTCTCATATTGTATAGTTCTTAATTCTGAACTACTTTTTTATTTACAACTTTTCTCTAAATTTAATAGGTCAGCAACTACAGCAAAATGAAAAAATAATATTGTATTCCATACATAACGAATTCCAAGTAGACATTCTGTATATTTGAATAAAAATAATTTCTTTTCTAAATAAATGTTCCCAACTTTTTCATGTATTTACTTTTTTATTCTCATTGAAATATATGGCTAGGTATACAGCGTCCTAATGTTCATACATCGCCCTGTTCATTCTTGTTTCCTCCAATTTCCTATCTTTCAAATCTCGACCATTAAGTTAGCGAAGATGAACTTCGCACGCTCACAATTTAAAAAGTACACTCCGGAGTACCTACCAATAACACAACTTATTCCAGTGCAATAACTTATGTATTTACATTTGTACACCGGAGTGTACTTTTTAAATTCAGTTTATCTGCGGAAACTTCATGGTCAAGATTTGAACGTTAGGAAACTAAACGAAACAAGAATCAAGAAATGCATGGGGCGATGTGTGGACATTATAACGATACGTGTGTTCCGTGATATATTTATCGTGCACAAATTAAAAATTCCCACTGCACTTTTTTATTTTCCCACTACACATTTTGTGTCCAGCTGCACGTTAGAATAAACCCTGCTTGTGTGAGTGGAGTCTGCCCTCCATTCATTGAAGTAACATGTCCACCTGTGAAATAAATGGTACTAGTGAATGACCATTTTTGGTATCCCACAAAAGACTATAAAAAATTCCTGTGGTGATTATTAAACGTTGTCTTAAAAAAGTTTACCCTGGAATGTGCAAACAGTTTTAATCTATCATTGATATTACTCGAAATTACCTGTCCACATATACATTATAGTTTGTCACTAAAGAATTAATTAATTTTCGGCTCATTTTTTTTTTTAACTTTATTCTTAAGTAATAGCACAACTATAATAAATACTGAATGGTATAAATATTAATGAATCACATACGATTTAAGCTTACTTGTTTACGCCGAACGCCCAAAGTTAATTGAAAAATTGTTTCTAAAAATAATAAAAAATATTATTACTTTTAAATAAAGCAGACAGATTTGTGATAAACGCATGAATCTCACTGGGATTTGAACCCAGGGCCTACTGATATCTAGTCGGACACTCTGCTAACTACTACTAACTGAGCTATGAGATCCCCTTGAAATCCCTGATTTTTTCACACGTTGAAAACACCGTTATTTACACAATTTAATTTGAACTCTCAACACATGTTCATGGTAACTACGTTATAGAAATTCACTGTTGAAATACATCTAAACAGTTATTTACATTTACATATTAAATACTGTAGAGCCAATACCACAGGTGTTGTGTGGATAACAATACTCGAAGAGAGAGACGATCTCGTCTACAACGGTGTTTGCGACTTGTGAAAAATTCAGGGATTTCAAGGGAATCTCATAGCTTAGTTGATAGAGTGTCCAACTAGATATCGGAAGGCCCTGTGTTTAAATCCCAGTGAGATTAATGAATTTTTCACAAATCTGTCTTCGCTATTTATACAATTTAATGTGAACTCTCAACGTCACGATACATGTTTATGGTAACTAGTTACAGAAATTCACTGTTGAAATATATCTAAATGCTTATTTACATTATTAAATTTTTTATTCTTTGCAAGACGAAGTGCTTTGAATAGATTGTTAAAAAATCCAGAGCAACTTTAATGATATCTTCATGCTGATAAACGTCTTTCGTTTCGTTAATCACCTTTTTTTTTTAAAAAAAAACAAAAAAATTAAAATTTGAAATGTAAGAAGTAAACTTCATTTTTTTATTCATTTATGTTGTCTAATTAATTATTTTAGGATTGGAAAGAATTGTGGGTAGACGAAGCCTACTGGCATATTCTTTTCTCCGTTATTCTTCTCGTTATAATGATTCTTTGGAGACCCACCAATAATAACCAACGCTACGCCTTTACGCCACTCTTGGATAGCCCTGAAGATGATGATGACGATGAAGAAGATCAGTTCGTAAGTGACGCTTACGGTGTTAAAGTCCGGTTCCATAATCGTAGCTCATCACCAAAACCTAAATCTACCACTTCTATTGAAGAAGATATCCGTTGGGTCGAAGAAAATATCCCAGCTGCTATTAGCGACCCTGCCCTACCGATTTTAGATTCTGATGAAGAAATTATGAATACTAAATTTGAGGTTTCCAAAATGCAGTGAGAAATTTACTTGGAATTAGTTTCTCATCATGTATGATAGAGAAACTATATATAATGCACATTTCTAAAGCCATAACCTGAAGATGAGAGAAAATTTTTACATTAATACTTACTTCAGACGTTAAATTTTAATATATCTTGCAGTGAATGTAGTACAAAATCATGTGAAGCTTTAAATTGGTCAGTTTTTCGTCTGAATTAAGAAACATAATCATCGTACTTAATACACATAGTGTAAAGTTTTAATTTAAATTAAATTATTCATGCGATTCGCCATGTAAATATTAAAATTTGACTATTATTTATGAAAATTGTGTAATTTGAATTTCTTGTATTTGATAATATAAAATGTTTACATTTTTCCAAAGAAAGTCTCATGTGCTTTAAATTAGTTGACTTCAGTTTAATATGTAAAAAATAACATGTATTATTAGTAATTAAAATAATCTATCTATTTTATATGTCGTTCCTTTTTCTTCTGCCATTTAATTAATTTCTTGAGTAATGTACTATTTTTTGTAAATACGTATACTGTTTACTCTATCAAATTTTTAATTTTGGTGTTTTATAACATATGTGCATAAAATAACGCTTAAGTTTTGTAACAACTAAAATTTTGTTTAAAGTTCATTTCTATAAAAGTGAATATATCAGTTTTTGTGAAATAAAAATTGTAAGCTTGACTGTATGTACATTATGAAAATAAAATTTGTAAATAAATATATTTGATTTATTTTATTTCTAAATTAAATGAGAACAATATTTTTAATAAAATTATTATACCGGTGTGTACTTTTTTCCCGAACTTAGGAAATTCAATGTTAAAATTTTGATTCGGAGATATCTCTGTACCCATTAATTTTAGAATAAAAGCGTAATGAAGAAAAATTTATGTACGAGTTAGAGGCAAAAGAAAATACTCGATTTAAGGCAATTATCAGAATGCCATGAAAAGTAACAATAATTTATGTTTCTTGTTTGAGACATATCTGATAGGGTTGACATTTCTTTTTATTTTATTATTATAAAAATAAAAGGAACCCATATAGAAGAAAACAATGTAATCACAAATTCTAATAAGAATAAAATAAAAAAAAATGTCAATCTGTTAGATATATCAGAAACAAAAAATATAAATTATTGTTTTATTTTCCATGGCACTCTGATATTTGCTTCTAACTCGTACATAAAAAACAAATGAACCATAAACTTGGAACTCAATCGATGCAGTTTTTCATTCTGAACATTTTTCTTTATTACACTTTTGTTCTAAAATTAATAAGTAAAGAGATATCGCCAAATCAAAATTTTAACATTGAATTTTTTGTTCGAAAAAAAGTAGACGGTATGTTTAGAATGGTACAAAAATTATTTCATTTTTAAAAACTTGAACAAAAGATAAAATTAAATTCATAATTGATAAATTTATGGATAAACTTAGAAGGAACTAGCGACTGTTAAAAAAATACACCAAAAAAACTAAAACCAACGGAAATTTTAGTTTCAATATTATTATTATTTGTGTCCAACCTGGTATACAAATAAATATAAAATATGAAGTACAAAATACAAAACAGAACATAACTTCCAATATTATCGTCTAGAATTGATACATGTTTCGAATGAATGGTCTCATTTATTACTTACTTTTTGCAATCTGCATTTTTTACATTGCTTCGATAATCTATGCTTGGGATATTTAATCGGTAGCGTCAAAGAGTCTGTGCTTTTGATAATCAAGGTCACATTTTTTCATCTTTTTTGTAAATTGTATTCAGTATTGCAGACTAAACAATATAGTTGATAATAAATAAGGATACAATGAACCTTATCCAGAAAATTAAAGTAGTAAACGAAATTTATTTCACTCTAAACAAACTATTTTGGGCGCATATTTTTTTAAACCACCTATATATATGTATATCCATTTCTTAGTATTCTGTAAGACAATAGATGAAAAATAAAACTCACTTAAATATTTAAAGTAATTATGCAGTACGATTATTACGAAAGATAAGGCAAAATAATTCGGAAAATATTTGTATATTTATTGTTTTGTTGTTCCATCATTGTCGGTGGCGAGATAACCCTCGCAGTACATGGCCTCAAATATCGTAAATTTATAAAGGCCAAATGCGAAATTATTTAAAGTTGTTGTTTAGTTGAATATATAAATTTCATAGGAAATCTGAAAATTTACTTTTATCACCAAAAAGAATCTTAAATATATAGTAAGAAATGTAGTAACAGCTAGTATACAAAATAATTTTAGGCTTGGCGAACCCAAGCACATAAGTCAGAAACACAAAAAACAATAAAACTGAAAATAATTTATAATCATTTATTTTTTATTTATGTTAGTACATATTAAATTGAATTATATTTAGAAAAATAATAAACTTTCTAAATACGGTTGTTTGATGACATTATTTGTACCAGAACATAAAATTAAAAATTGGCTTTCTATGTTAAGATCATTTACTTCGTTGGTCAACAGGTGAAGTTGACTTAAGTGTTAAGTGTCAGGTTATGAGTTTTTGAAAGACGGACACTTTGTAATAATAACAAATAAATGTCATTTTTTGACTTATATGCTTAGGTCCGCCGGGTCCAGAGTTTTAACAACTAAATTTTTTACCTTCCGGTACCTTTAGATATTGTCTTTGGTCAAAAAATTTTGAACGAATAAGTACGTTTAAGAGTCCATAGAATACGATTTTACTATTTTTACGATGTGTGTGTGTGTGTGTGTGTGTGTGTGTGTGTGTGTGTGTGTGTGTGTGTGTTGTGTGTGTATTAGCGTGTGACGATCGTTCCGGATCGCAAAACTACAATACCACAATTTCAAAAATTATAATTTTTGCATATTCTTCCAGTTTACATCCAAATGAAGAGCGTATTAGATCTTAGTTATAAATGGTCAGTCGGAAGTACTCGCAAACAGGGCGAACTGGCCAGACGACGCCGCTTGTACGACCGGTCGGGCCGGTTGGCTACCACTTCCCAAATTCAATAAATAAAAAAATCACATAGAGATTGGGCCGCAAGATTTAACCGCCCGGGCCGCTTACATATAGCCAGTCCGCCCTTGCTTGCAATTCAAGTTTTTAACAGTTTTTCTTGAAAAAACTGATTTAAATATCATTTTTTGTCATTTTATATTATAAATACTGAAGAAAATTGTATTCTCTACACGGTTTAATTAATTTTTTTTCTTCATATTCTAGGTATTTAGAGATAAAAGAATTATAAAGAAAAATCTTGCAACTTATGTTGCTAGAAGCTACACCATGGAAACTAGTGTAGTGATCTATGTAGAATAGTTAAATATTACTAATTGATAGCTGTTAGTAAATAAAAATATAAAATTTATATAATATGATTTTGAAATGATTTCCTGGAAATATAAAATCGTTTTCAAGAAACTTTCTTTGTGGAATTAGTACAAAATACGTAAAATTAACGGAAGGTAATTTTTTTTACTATTATTCTGATTTAAAAGAAAATCGTAATTTTTTTTCTTTATAATATGCACTAATTCTTTTTTCAATAAATTAATATAGAAACTTTTGGCGTCTAAGAAACTGTTTTTCTATGTTATAGCCCAATGACTCGTTTTAAAATTTACAGCCTGTATGTATATATATACAGTGTGTTAATTAAAAACCTGGCCATAGGCGTTTAACATAGGAAAACAGTTTTTCTTTGCGCAAAAGTCCCCAATTAATTTTAGACAAAATGTTGCAAATAAATGTTGTAGATAATTATATTCTACGCCAAAATCAGTAAACAGTTTTAATTTTGCAAGTTTGGTAACTTTTAAAATCTAATTTGAAATTGTATAAAAATATTGCTCATGTCCAGCGATACCCATGATATTGAAACAAAGTTAGAAAGAAATGCGTAACGTTTTAACTGTCAGAAATTCAATTTTCAATTAAAAGTTGCAGATAATTCAATTCTGCACCTAAATTACTACACAGGTGTTATTTTTAAAATCTAACACTTAAATTACTTTTAATATTATTAGTTTTCCACATTCTGTAATATATAAAATTAAATTTCTGACAGTTCAAGCGATATGAATTTCTTTGTAATTTTGTTTCAATTTCATGGGTATCGCTACAAATGAGCAATATTTATACAATTTCAAGTTAGATTTTACAAGTTACTAAACGTCCAAAATTAAATCTGTTTAGTGATTCAGGCGTAGAATATTAATATCTACAACATTTATTTGAAACATTTTTGTCTAAAATGAATTGGGGACTTTTGCGCAAAGAAAAACTGTTTTCCCATGTTAAACGCCTATGGCCAGGTTTTTAATTAACACACTGTAATATACCTATATACAGTATGTCCCATTTAGAGGTGCCACCATTGGGATTTCGAGAACTACAAGAGATACGATGTCGGTTAAATGAAACTTTTTGTGGAGGGCATCTCAGATGTGCTTTTGTTTTTCCAAAAATTCTTATAGGGCACTAGATAATGTCGAAAAACTGAATATTGTTGATTTTTTCTTTCTCAAATAACTTCTAAACTATTAGTAATTGAGAAAAACGTTTCAAATATAAAAGATAGATATTTTTATTAACTAACCAGTGGCGTACGAAATAAATTTTTAGATTTTTTTTAGATTTTCGAGATATAACACAAACTTATATTTTTTTAAATGGAACCCATATCTGATTTTAGTCTCAAAAAAATAATTATTTTTTTCTCTTTTCAATGATGTAAGAGTTATTATATATTATATTTGTTTTGCTCCTAAAATTTAATTTTTCTCTTTATTTTCCTGAATTTTTTTATTATTTCCCAAAAAAACATTATTATTTTTATTAATTATATTGTATTTGATCAAAATAATTTGTTTTATGCCTTTATTACTTGATATTTTCATTCTAGACTCATAATTACAAATTACACTATGATATGCCAAGGGCGACCTAATATAAAATTTTATAAAAATTAATTTGATACAAGTTTTGAGCAAAATTTTTTAACGAAATAAATTATTTAAATACAAGGAGTATTTCCAAATAGAAATCTACCAATATTTTCAAAATAATTGTAAATTTAAGACAAAATAAGGAAAAAATAATAATTTTGAAGGCAAAACAAATATAATACATAATAACCCTTACATCGATGAAAAGAGAAAAAAATATTTATTTTTTTGAGACTAAAATCAGATATGGGTTCCATTTAGAAAATATAAGTTTGTGTTATATTTCAAAAATTTACGGATATAAAAATTTATTTCGCACGCCACTGATTAGTTAATAAAAATATCTATCTTTAATATTTGAAATTTTTTTCTCAATTATTAATAGATTAGAAGTTATTTGAAAAAGAAAAAATCAACAATATTCAGTTTGTCCACCAGCATCCAAAAAGAAACAGAGACAATCAAAAAGAACACATTAAAAACACGATGGATTTTGATTATGAAGATAAGGCGTTCAGCCATGTGTTTCTTTAATAACTTGTCTTCATAATCAAAATTTTTCTTTTTGGATGCTGGTGGGATTCCCTCAAGAACGTGTTTGGAGGAAGGACTATTTGCATCCGTCCTTGTATGTTTCCGATATTTCATGTTGGGAGGTTTTGGGGCTGGAACCAGCCCAGCCATTTTAACTTTTTATAACGTTTTCACAATTATTATTTTTCCGACGTCGTATTTATGGCCACGCCTGTCGTGTGGTGATTGTTTGGGAATGCTCTGATGTAAAGTGTAAAATTTTTGAAGATTAGTGCTTCGCTGATGATGGAAGTTTTCCAGCTTCCGAAACGTTCCAATACATTGAATATGTTTTTATAAAAATACAAATGTTCTTCATTTTCCCCACCTCGAGAAGGCGGTAACCTTTCATCTTATTTCAATATAAATAAGGAAGTAAATTTTAAAACGGGTCGTAGGGTTATAACATAGAAAAACAGTTCCTTAGACGCCAAAAGTTTCTATACTAATTTATTGAAAATATAATTGATGCCTATTATAAAAAATCTGTTGTGGCCAGCACAAGACCTTCCGTCAATTCCATGTATTTTGTACAAATCCCATACCAAAAGATCCTTGGAACAGATTCTATATAATATCATGTAAAGACATATACTATTTTTCACAAATTCCATCCCAAAAGTTCATTTGAAAAGGTTCTATAAATCCAATAAAATTATAACATAAACTACACTAAGTAATGTCCTTCCATCTTCTCTTTGGCCTTTCTCTGCGTGTCACTTGCGAGCAACACTATGATATACCAATTTTAGATCCTATACTTTTTTCCATATTTGGTTTTGCACTTGCAACTGACATCTGTCAATTAAATTTTTTTGAATAATTATGTCAGCTGTTTCCATGATAAATAACAAAGCTGACTAATTTTTGAAAATCAATTTCTTTATAATGCTTTAAATTTACATCTATTGAATATGAAGGAAAATGTATAATCAAACTGAATAGAGAAGAGTATTTTCTTTAATATATATAATAACAAAATGTCCAAAAATAATATTTAACTGCGTTTTTTTAAGAAAAACTGTTAAAAACTTCAAATAAGGGTACTTCCGGTGGATCAATTATAACCAAAATCTAATCAACTCTTCATATGGATGTACAGAAGAGGAATACGAAAGAATTATAATTTTTAGAATTGTAGTATTGGAGTTATCGTCGGAGAAAAATTTGTCACACACGGACACACACACACACACACATACAGACATCATCTTAAAAATGGTATTTTCGTATTGTAGGGACCCTAAAACGTGCTTATTCATTAAAAACTCACCACCGAATTTTTTGAGCAAAGACAATACCTTCCTTACCTAAAGGTGACGGAAGGTAAAAACATTACGAATTTTTTGATACTAAACACATTACATTTCTGTATCATATAAAGCCAGAAAATAAATTTAAAAATTTGCACAATAGGCCATAAACCAATTTTTTAAAATATTTTTAAATGAAAGTTCGTTTAATTTTGAAGCAATTCGTGGTATCAAAAAGTCATAATTGTTTTTTCTATAGCTGCATTTGATTTTTAAAGAAACCTATAGCTATCTTTCTCACACCAGTTTCTGTAGTAGGCTGCGCGAGAAAGATACCAATATTCAAATATCTCGCAAAGTAATTATTAAAAAAATGTTTTTTTTTTATCTTCATCGTTATTTATTGAGTAGTACTTTACAGCCCGATTCACAAAAAAGTTTAAGCTAATCCTCATTTTTAGATTAGTGAATTCTATTCTATTCCGGCATTTAAAATTTAATTTTCATGATATTATCAATAAAGGTAGGTACTTGAAATAGATTAAACTATATTTTAAGATTTAAACTGTCAAAATTAGAGTAGAATTCGCTAATCCAAAAATGAGGATTAGCTTAAACTTTTTTGTGAATCTGGCTGTTAAGGATAAAGTGTACATTTTATTATTTTTTGTTATGATTTATGGGCCTATTAAGAAAAAATATCATTAGCTGCGAAACTGACAGAAACAAAACAAAACAATTGTTGAATTAACACGCTCATTAATAAACTTTTTTTTTATTTGTTAAATTATTATTATCACAGATTAGTAGGTACATTAATTTAATTTGTGCTCTGTGTTATTATTTTCGTTTTATTAAGAAGAAATCATGGATAATTTGCCTCATGAAGAAAAATTACAAATTATTAAATGGTTTTAATTGTTCTCTTGTAGTTTTAGTTTTTCTCATTTCTTACAACTTATTTCTTATTAGTAGATCATCTTTAATTTCTAAATACCTGTTACAATAAATAATAATTATTTCTTAAATAAATACCCAAGTGTTTTCTTTATTATGTGTTATTTTGTATTCATAAATTAACTTTAATCTTTAATTGTCTCCTATCATGTTATTTATTTAGTAAAAAATGACAATCGTTTGTTACTGAGTTTCATGGCTAATAATATTTTTTCTTAATTGTACAAATTTTTAAATTTATTTTCTGGCTTTGTATGAAACATACATATAATGTGTTTGGTATTAAAAATTCGTAATTTTTTTTTTATAATAGGCATCAATTATTTTTTCAATAAATTAGTATAGAAACTTTTGGCGTCTAAAAAACTGTTTTTCTATATTATAGCCCTATGACCCGTTTTAAAATTTACACCCTGTATATATAGGGAACACAACAACGAAGAATGAGTCTGAGTTCAGATGGTTCAGATCCTGAAGAAGCTGGCAGCATGGACAGCGAAACGTCAACGTCAATCAACACAAACGACACACAGCGACACCCGCAAGAAGATTCAACCATTAGTGACACCGGCTGTGAAAGCCTACGAAGTTTCATTTTTTCTTTATCTATCATAATAAGCAAGATATGTAGTATTTTAAAAATAAGAGAAAATCAAGTTATAGCATGTAACTCAAAAACAGAAGACGATCAAAAATTCCTGTGGTGCCTATTAAAGTTGTCTAAGAGTTGGCCCATAAAGACCTATATCAATTTTCTATTGGGCTTCCAATATTACAATGCGCCACTGGTGGCAGATTTCTGAACTGAGTGAAGTGTACATGTACAAAGAAGGTTGTTTTATTCAGGGATTGTATTTACTTGTATACGAATTTTAATACGCTTTTATCTTCGGCTATTATTGTTTTATTCTTAGTAGGATCTGAATTATTGCTAATATAACAGGTAAGTTTTGATTTTAAAAAAAATAATGAACAAATTAGGAGATATGCAATTTATAGGTTAAAGTTACAATGGAATTTTCTCCGAAAATATTTACCACATAATATTATGTGGCCACTATTTATTATTGCTGGCCTTCCACCATATTTCTAGATGATACACTACAATTCCCAAATCTACAAATAGTATCTAAATCTAAGCAAAGAAAATTGTTCATTATGAACGAAAAACAATTAAATAAAAGTAAAGCTATGAAGATAGAAATTAATATATGTACAACTACGGCAATGAAATACAATCTAAATAAAGGAAATCAAATGTTTTTTTATTAAAAAACTAATATACTGTTAATTAAAATATGACTAAAATACTCTTAACCTACAAATACTAAAATTAACCCTATTAACTAAAATATTATTAAAACTATCACTAAATTGTTACTACAAAAAGATCAAACACAATTCTACCGAAATTAACAAAAAAACACTATACTAAATCCGAAATTAAATTAAAAACTACGAAAATTAGTCTCACACCAATTGTACTTTTATGGAAGCCAGTGAAAAATGTACCATTCGTTTGAATTTTGACGTTTGACGTCAGCGCCATCTCTTGATAATTTGGAAGCCCAATAGTATGCTATAAGAAAGTTTTTCATAAGGAATGCGAATTTGTTCCACCTCTGCTCTCGGGAGCACCGATTATTCACTTCTTAAATTTTAATATTTTTTTTTAATTTCAATTTATAGATTTTCAAGAATCGTATATTCGTCCAAGAAGACAAATGAAGTTAAATTTTAATACCTACATCTCTTACACCCGCGGCCGCGTGCCTGAGTGTCTGGTCGCGAACCTGGGGAAACCGGGTTCGATCCCGACAAACGCCAAATATTTCTAATTTTAAATGGCACAAAAGTGACCCCTGTGGTGCACTCTCCATACCAGTTATGAGTGCCCGTGAGGTGACGCCTGGTAAGCGCCCACACGGTAAAATCTATCGTCATCATTACCGATGTCTACATGTGTTGTAGATACTGGCACACCCAGAAATGGGTAATATGCCGTGATGATATATTTATTTATTTATCTTACACCCGCTTCACCTATTTTGCCAGTAAATACATATAGTATGTGTAAAATAATACTTAGAATAAAAATAAAGTATTAAATACAAGTTCTTGTTGCTGATGATAATAATGAACCAACTCTGTAACTTGGATTTAATCATATAATATAATTATCATTACAATACATAGCACCAGCAATATGATATTATAATAATTATTCCTTTATAACCATACCTATAATAGACTAATCTACTATCGAGGAAAAAATTATTATAGTCAGTTGAGTTTGAAACTAGATAACTTGTTTAAAAAAAAAAAATCAAAAATTATGAAACAAACTTTCTTTTATGGACTATACATTTCTACATAATTATACCAATTTTCATATTTTAAAATTAATTAATATTAAAAAAATAATAATATATATGAAAAATGACCCCATTTTTAGCGTGTTTGTAGAAATGCTCAACTTTATTGATGTCTAATATCAATATCCATAAATGGAAAAAAAATAAATTTTAATATGTTATAACCATAACCTTTATAAATAATTTAAACGCATTTTTTTCGATTTCTTTATAACAATTAAAGATGTAAACGTGTTAGATCTCAACTTCTTTAATAATTAAGAATTGAAATTTGGCATGTTGTTTTAAAATATAATTCTACAACAAAATATTAATAAATTTTTATTTGAAATTGGTTAGTTTAATTTTAATAATTTTTTTATTGGTAAAGCGCACCATGCGTTTACGCGGATACATAGAAAAAAAATTATTAAAATTAAACTAATCAATTTTAAAAAAATTGGAGAAAAAGATTAGGGGATACCTGCATAAGATTAAAAAAATAAATTTCTGTATAAAAGTAAAAGATTAAAATTCCATTTGGAGAAAGACAATAGGGTACACCAATAAAAGAGTAGGAAAATCCGTTATTTGAATGGTTAAAGTTCTGTTTTTCGGGAAGAAAATGGAATGCCGTAATTGAAATTTTTCATACTTAGTCGCGTGTAAAAAATATTTATTCATAATATTTAACAATTTATTTGAAATGTTTAATATTATAGCTTTATTCCTGTATAATATTATGCATATATGCCTTCATATTAATATTTAAGTGATTACAATGAGATGTAATATAGAAATGATAAGATAAACATACACAAAATTCATAAACACCTAACCATGTAGAAGAAGCATTCCCTCTTATTCATTTCCCTTTCTCTGAAACTTCAAACTTCTTGACCAATAGAATCAATGAATCAAATGCAGTTGGCGCATGCGCGCAAGGGATGGTGTCCAAACCAGAAGAGTGCAGATATACATAATGTTCCGGACATTTCCTGTGTGTCTTTCAGCAGATACAGTTTAATAGGTATATTGTTTTAAAAAGTCGCTGTATTGGGACGTTTTGGAAACATTATAAAGTTTCCATCATCAGCCATACAAATATAATATAAAAAGAGAATGGCAGGACAGTTTTTGTTTGTAAAACTCCCATAGTTTTCTTTCTAACATGGTGCACCTTTAAAATAAGTAGAAACGAAATGAAAAGATAGGTTAAAATGTGAACGATCATTGATCTCATCTCGAGAAGGCGAAAGGCAGACAGTTTATGAAAAAGTCCATTAAAACATCAATATCATGTGCCCAGAAGTTGACGCCTAGTATGCTTTCTATCGTAAAATGTAAAATATATTATAGATAAACCATAAAAAGTAAAAAAAAAAAAAAGCAAATAAACCAAATAAATTACTCCATTTTATATTTATTCTTTCGCCTTGCCGGCCACATATTCTGCAACCAGAGTTACATTACAGAAATAAAATAGGATGTCAACTTACAAATAATCCGCGGTAACCACCGTCAATAGATGACAGCATTGACATCTTCGTAGTGGGGAAAACATTGTATTTTGTACATTGATGGTATAGGAGTAATCTCGAATTTTTGATTTAGTTCTCTTTATTTACGTGAAATAATTAATTAAAATAAGATGTTTATCTCACTCGGAGATATCTACATATATATAAATGGTGCAGTAAGGCCAATAGTGGAAGGAGAACCAACATTTAAAGATAAAGTAGTTAGTAGAAAAGTTTGTAAGGTAACATTGAAAATTTCTGATATTTTAGCTGGTCATATAATAATGTGTGGTTTCCAATTTAATAAAGAAAATAATGTAGAAATTTACGGTCTTTGTTTACAAACATTTAATTTAAAAGGGATTCCACATAATATCCGCATTTACCTTGAAAACAATGTACAACAGTGGAAGTGTATGTTGTATTTGGAAAGACACTTTTAATTTATTAGTTTTAAAATCATTATTTATTATATAACTGCATCCATGTATGGTTCTAGGAGATCCAAAAAAATCTTCTCTAACGATTGCCTTATCAGAGGTTCTGCCACCAAAAGCAGAACT
Source organism: Ophonus ardosiacus (assembly GCA_943142095.1). Lineage (NCBI taxonomy): Eukaryota > Metazoa > Arthropoda > Insecta > Coleoptera > Carabidae > Ophonus > Ophonus ardosiacus. The sequence goes on from OW964823.1 coordinate 37,681,419, forward strand.
TACGAAACATAATAACGCCTGCCGGTGTAACTCCTATTAGATATTTTAAAGTATATCTTTTTTATAATTAAAATATGATCTTATCCTGCGACTCAAACACTTTGATTTCTGAATATCAATTTCAGTGCACTCTAGCACTACTCTAACATTTCTGATTTTTTAAAAAATATTTCGGAATAGGTATTTAAAATGTGTTGTTCTCTTATCAGGTATGAAAATAATTGTTTTTAAAATTGTAAGTATTTCTAGCATTTCCCAAAAATATATTCTAGCAGTTAATTGTATTATTCGTCTTTAATTTAAAAAGAATTTTAGTAGGACAGGCATTCTTTTTCAAAAGAGATCTTTTATTTGGGTTTTCTCTTGTATTTTTTTTTATATTATTAAAAAAATATATTCATATATCGTGTCACTTTCTTTCCTATTTTTAACGCAATTACCCATTTTTTCGTATTTCTTTGTCCTTCGGGAAGTAGTGCATTGACATTTGTGCACTAACGTAATTATTGCACTCCGGTACAGAGCAATATTGCTTACATTTGCAAGACATTTCTCTCACTTTTGCTTGGTTCCTATGCTAGTACAATGCACATGCCGCAATGTTTTCCCCACGACTCGCATTTTTAATTTCGCCACCAGATGTCAGATACTTTGTTGGCTCTCATCAATAAACAATCAAATAATTAATCATAATGTTTAATATTCTTATTCAGTAAATCATAATTTAAAAATAAATTGTTCTTGACTTCCACAATATTCTTCAGTTTCAATTTAAAGAACAGAAAAATAAAAATAATCATATCTTGCGAAGACCAAAATATATCTCAATTTTTCAGTACGAACTGTTTAAATCTGTTCAGACTAATATCATCTACAGGTGTCCCAGATTTAAACGGCATAACTTGAACCATAAATACGTAAAAATAAGGTGACAAGTTCATTTAAGCAAATGTCCGTAAATGCTTTGTTTCAGAGATATTCATGTTTTTCTTATTGGAGCAGCGCTACTTTAAAAAATCAACTTTATAATGAGATATCAAACATTAACTTAGTAACGAAAACAATAATTTTTCTTGAGCGCAAAATTTGTAAATAATTCTTTTTTCCTAGGGTTATCGGCCAAATGCAGCTGTAGAAACGTGTTTCACTCTTATTAGAGCTCATCAGTACAGCATAGCTAGTTAATAGGTGGACATTAACAAGAGGTAGTAATCAAAAAAAAAATTGACACAGTGTAACAGAACTAGTAAGCTGCCAAATACACCCATGTTGTCTCAGTCAGCATTTCCACACATATTGTGGATAAATACGTCACAGCGGCGATGATTTATAACTTATTAATTATAGGTAAATGATTTGGCTATTGCTTAATTTCAATACAAAATTTAGTTTGCTTGCACCGAGGTCAGGAAATAAAAGAATATTATCAATGAATTCAAACAAATTTATTATTTGTGTACAATAAAATAATAACTATTTTTTATAACATTTGTTCAAAATGTTCATATGCATCAAGCAAACAGGCACGACAACGATTTGCCACTGCATTGGTCGCTGCATGACATTGCTCGGGAGATATGGTTTTGAATCAAAGAAATTCTCATCTTTGGTTACATGAAAATCCTCATGCAATTAAAAAGAAAAATTGCCACTATGAATTTCAATGTAATGTTTGGCTAGGTATTATTGAAAATACTTTAATAGGCCTTTTCTTTTTGCCACATCGTTTAAATTCAGAGAGGTTCTACAACTTTATAAATAATGATTTGAATGATTTAATGGAAGAAGTTACATTAGCAATAAAAAGAAACTCTTGGCTACAGCTAGATGGCTGCCCTGCACATTATGGGAGACAACCAAGAGAGTGGTTAAATTTACACTATCCACAACGGTGGATTGGTCGCAGAGGACCTGTAACCTTGGCCAGCCCGTTCGTCCGATCTAACACCTTTATATTTCTTTGCTCGGGGTGCCATAAAAGAAAGAGTTTATGATGAACCGATAGATAATTTGGACACTTTACGCAGGAAAATTATTCAAGTTTGCGAAACCATAGCTCCCGAACAATGTCACGCAGCGACCAATGCAGTGGCAGATCGTTGTCGTGCCTGTTTGCTTGCTACAGGTGATCATTTTGAACAAATGTTATAAAAAATAGTTATTATTTTATTGTACATAAATAATAAATTTGTTTGAATTCATCGATAATTTTCATTTTTGCTCTGATCTTAGGAAAGCAAACTAAATTTTGTATCGAAATTAGGTAATAGCCAAATCATTTACCTATCCGGGAGAGCCACATCCTAGAGATGGCAGCACTAATGACCGACTTATAGGGAAAACATTATATTTTACGTTTGTGTTAGTTGTATTTTGATGCTTTGTTTTGAGGATATATTGTTATTTTTAAATGAAATTAAATATGTTTATCACAATGTCAGACATATACATTTACTTAAATGGTGCTTTGCGGCCTATGGTCGAAGGAAAAGCAGTATATAAAGGAAAATAAGATTCAAAATTGAAGTTATCTGCATGTTAACTACTTATTTAATTATTTTTAGCTGGACATACTTGTGCGGATATAAGACAGATAACAGAATCATATAGAAATAAATGGACTGTGTGTTCAAAGATCTAATTTGAAAGGGGCTCATCATTCAATCGTAATAACATTAAATACAAATGCACATAAAGTTCTTTGTTTTGCACGTCTTCTTCTCTTGCTGTTGCTCAACTTCTGGTATTTTTATAGTTTATTCTTCTTTTCTATAAACAATTTAAAATAAATATACAATATTAAAGAATAATAGTTACTATTTGCAGGTAACGTCTCTCTATTTTTCTTCTCTGTACAGGGATTTTGTCAAATTTTCTTTAGGTAATTTTTGGCTTGGTTTACCATTTCTTTTTAATATTTTTCTATTAATAACTACAAAAACAATCTAATAATATTTTGAAGCATAAATTTTTATAAATACTTATATGGAATAAAATCGCTTAGGTAAAAAATGTTGTGAACACCCGTTCATGAACGGTTATATGTCCTTTCCGATTTTTAACGCGATTTTCCACTTATTTTTTAATATATATATATATTTTTTTTTGGATATAATGAACGGAAATGTCAGCACTTCTATAATTATTGCACTGCGGTACAGAACAATATTTCTTCGATTTACTGGTCATTTTTGGTTGCTATTTACTTATAACCCTATATGACACCACAACGTTTTCCCTACAACTTATATGTTTTATTTTGCCACCAGATGTCAGACACTTTGTTGGCTCTTGCCAATAATTAATTTAATTGTTATGTCATAACTTAATACGATAATATTTAATATCTCGTTATAAAAGGTGCGTTCGGTAAAAAAAATTGGTGCGGTATTCGCTAGTGAAATAGAGCAATAGGACGTCTAGCGGCGAAAATATGAACTAGTACATGGTAGTAAGTCCTAGCCGAGGTAGCGGCGAACGCATCGTTTCTGTCACTTATTTAACAAATAAATCACGAGTGGATTGAAATTTGTAGGCTATACTTCATTTTACGTAAGAAAATAGTAGATTACTCTTAAGAGCCGACCGTTTTTACATGCATTGAATAAATAATTAAAAATTTGTGAAACCAAGCTTTGTCAATAATAAATATATTTATCTGTAAAAATGTCAAAATCTAAAATTGCAACAAAATATGGTTAAACATCACTTAATTCTGTAGATTTTATTTGACAACTGACAGGCGATATTTGTTTCGTTTCTGTGAAATAGGTTTATATTTTGACCAATCAAAGGGTAGAATTTATATATCCCTAACTAAACCAATGCTATTCTTACGTGAAATAAAGTATAATAACAAAATCTAAAACTTCAACACGTTTTAGTTGCGTTTAATCTATGTACGTCATTAGCACGCAGAAATCCAGAAATAATTAATTTCCATAATTTCCCGAAAACAAGAACCTAAATTCTACAGAAAAATTTATTAGAGAAATTTGCCAATTTGAAATAGTTGGTAGACGAAAGTTATGCATTCATCTTTTAAAAATGGGAAAGGAACCGAGTAAAAATAATGCTTGCTCCTTGCATTTTGTAAAGCAAGATTATATTTTGCCGGGTATAACTACAAGATAATAATTACTTAGTGTCTTTATTAAAATACTTCGTAATGAAATCTAAACTTGTAGACCTGCCTGCACAAAGATGACAATAAAATAATAATACTTATCTCTCCATTAATCTACCAAAGACTGCAATAATGCAGTACTATGTAGATTCAAGAAAACAAAGACTCGAATCATGTAAATTCAAAATTCGAGAGAATGCTGAACATAATTTTTATATGAAACGGACTAGTTCGCAAAATTTAAAATGTTATTCATACTAGAAACATTATTTTTATTTAATATTAACTATAATATTAATATTACTTTGTATTTCAAACGCCGCAGTGTATAAGAATACAGTTGCGGGAAACGAAGCATCTACCTTAAACCGGCCATATTGTTACGTCACGCGCTAAGCTCCTCCTCTTCTTCACTCGCGAATAGTGTAGTGTGTAGTTTATAGTCGCGTGACTTTGGCGCAAACAGTGCACTAAACGAATATCCGAACGCTTTGGTATTCAAAGTGAACGAAACTGTCATTTATTCTAACCTTGAGTTTCTGTCAAGGCTTCTGTCACAAATCATTTTTTCTAATACGAAAAAAAAAAAACATTTAATTTGAAATAATGAACACTCAAATGTTAGCTGTAATAGTAAATATTGGGCGTGAGATATTTTTTGATGATTCGGAAAGTGGAAATAAAGAAATTGTTTTGGAAAAAGTGGATAACTTTGCCGAATTTACGGTTGCAAATATAATTGGACGGCAATTTGAAATGCATTTTCGAATGAACCCGGACACATTTGAAGATTTATTATACAAAATACATTGTGTAGGAGAATTAAATCCGTTAATGCCATCGAGACGACATCCACCAATATCACTCGAAAAGCAAACCATGATTTTCATTGAAAATTATTTCGTAAGCCCTTACTGAATGCAATGCATCAAAATCGCCTAGAAAAATAAGTAAATGACCTGTTACATTAGAAAAAACACATTTTTATGCCCTGTACACAGAATTTATTTGTTTTATAACACCGTGTCTTCATGTCCTAGCTTCCTAGCATAAGTAGTTTGAATTGAATAATAAAACTATTTTTGCACAAAATTTTGAATAAATAAAGAATTTTTAATTTAAAACTGATACTATTAAACAGTATTTCTTGATATTAGTGTTATTTACTTTACGAACATAGTTTTGTTGTAACCTCAAACAAGTACATACATATATTTAATAAATATATATAAATTATACTTGTAAACTTATGAATTGTTGAATGTATTTTCATTTCATTCATATTGCTACTAGTTCCGTTGCAAACAATACAAATATAAATTAATGTTGTCTTTGACATTATTTTGAAAATGTTGTTTTTAAGTGCCAAAAATATCGTGCACATAAAATCTACACTGGTCGAGGTAGGGTAAATGGTGTAAACACCATGCGCACTACACGACTTTTACCGAACGCTACAACTTTTGCACAGTGTACACAAAATTGAATAAACGAACGACTTTGGTGTACATAGTTTTAAAAGTGTACACGGAGTTGAATTACTGAACGCACCTAAAGTTGATTTTTAAGGTAGCGCTGCTCCAATAAGAAAAACATGAATATCTCTGAAACAAAGCATTTGCGGACATTTGCTCAAATGAACTTTTCACCTTATTTTTACGTGTTTAATCCATGGTTCAATTTATGCCGTTTAAATCTGGGACATTCTGTAGATTTTGAGGAGCATGTTATTATTTTCTATTCCATAAATTTTTTATCAACATAATATTAGATAAATAATCTCATATATTAATAAAAATGTTTGAATCTATCATAATAAATACGTAAGTTCGAAGCATTTAATATAATTCTAATTTTCATAAATCGATAAACACATGTAAATGTATTTTAACTATATTATTTTATCTATCTTTATTTTAGAGTATTAAAATAATTTGAATATATGTCAATGCTCTATTTATTTTTTATTATTTGATGATTAAATTATCAGAAAAATATAAATCGTAGCAATTGTAGATACGGAGGGGCACAATGTACGAGTATATGCGACGATCGACGTTTTTTCACACCATATGTAAGTACTGTAGAGCAATAAACTTTTATCAGCTTTACTTTCTTGTGAAAGAAGCATTGTTGTCATCAGGAATTTCAATTATTTCTGTTGACCATTTTCCAACCAATGGTTAACTCAATATTCTTGATTTAAATATCAATGAATATACCAGTTTGAACTGATATAGTCGTGATGTAAGTAGATTTATGAAAAATATGGATCAAAATACCGACAAACAAGTAATGAATAAAAAAATTATCTGTTATTTTTTATTAACGTACTGTTAGTAAGTTTCACATGTTTTATTTTACATTTTAATTAAATACATTTTAAATTTTATTTTATTAAAATTTGATAAGGAGTATTATATATCGCTAATAAATGTAAGTAAAAGAAATATGTCATTATTAAATGCATTATAGTGTATGGAATAAAAATATAATAAATTTTATAGAACAACTGCGTAAAATATTTATACCACATTTTCTAATATATATTTCTGAACTTTCTCCTCTGAAAATTATTCATTTTTGAGTTTTCAATACATTATAAAACTGTATTTACAATAAAAATTACAATAATACGTTATAGGAGTAAATTTAATAATCTAGTTATAAATAATCTCTGTACAAAGGTTAAACCATATTTTATTTTCACTTATTTTAAAATAAATTGACGTGGCAAAGGTTATATTGTTTGAAAACAAAAGCGATAAGAGTTTTTACTCATTATTTTATTTAGATTTCTAAAAAAAATCTATACATAAATAATTTCTATTTTTTTTAGTTCTACCAAGTTACGAAACTGTTATCAGTCTAGTTGCAATTGTTGATATGTTATGGTACGGATCGTGTGATTAATTCGGGCACTACTACTAGTAGTCATATTGTCCGGACAGTGTGATAAATTGGGCAGAGTAATAAATTACTATGATCAAACATTATAAATAAATATAAAGAGTGTATATTTGTTATGTAGAAAATACAATTCTAAAATTTTCATTTTACGATATATTTTTCCTTATTATTTTTGATAAAAATAAAACCAAGGTAACAGTTAAAAAACTCAAACTTTCAATGTCAAACAAAACAATGGAGTTATTTGGTTCATTATCCATGCCATTGTAAACAGCTAAAAGTGGATATATTGATTTACGTCTAATCTAATAACAGGAATGTACTATATTCATAATTTTATACTCATTGGATGCACTTTTAATTTTAACCATCTTTAGAATTTTCAATTTAGTTCTAAAGTTAATTAGGGCGAAACTATCACCGAATGAAATTTTTACTAATTTTTATCCTGGTGCATGGGAATACGCAGTGATCTCATTGATAATTTTGAAAATTTCAAAAATTGTTTCCTCTAATTATTAAAAAAAAAAAAAAAATAGGTTTTTGTAAAGAAACAGCTACTCTTTTTATTTGATATTTTGTATTAATTATAATTTTATTTGTAATTACTAACGTTATTAATTTTAATTATAAATACTAACGGCAAACGGCAAACATTAATAATGAAGTCGCTGTGGTGTGCTATGGCCCTTCCGATCCGATGCACTACTCTGTATAACAAAAAAATCTGATGTGGCCAGCCCATAACCTCCCGCTGGGTATTAAACAGTAATCTTTATAACATATGTTATAGAGATCATTGGTATTTAACCACGCAGTATAAATAAAGCAATCATTATGTTCAAATATTTTTATATTCACTCATAAGAAACGTTATTTTACATTTAACAAATATATCACACATAAAATAAATTTCACAAATATCGACAAAACTAATAGAAAAACTTAACAAAAATTCAAAAGAGTACTCATATCTTTACACAAAGGCTTTTCAGAGCCGCACCCTGGAAGTCAATGAAGCAAATCAATATTACTATTACATATAATATTTATGTATGATGGAAAATATATTATTTTTACAAACCTTATATTCCTTAAAATTATAATATATTACATAATACGGTTTCATTATTAATTTTAATGTAATTGCTTCCTGAAAGTGACATTTGTTTAAATATATTAAAATTGTTATTAAAGTATTATTTTTTTTGACGCATAGGCAAGGTGATATATAAAAATAAATTATCATATAAATTTATATTTAAAGTTATTTACTAAATACTATTATCGTAAAATTGAAGATTGTACCATTATATTCAATTTTTATTAATAAAAGTTGCTGAAAGTTATATTTAATGTTTTTTTTTCAAGAAAAACTATTAAAAGCTTGTATAAGTGATACTTCCGGTTATCCGATATACACTAAAAACTAATGAGCTCTGCCCACATTAGTATAGAATGGGTATACAAAATTTCAAAATTTTTTGATTGAAGGTATTTGAGTAATCGTGTCCACAGGATCCCCTCACACATACATACATAGGTACATAAATACATACATACACACACATACATAGCCGCAGACATCATTGTACAAATGTTAAAATCGAATTATGGGAACATCAAAACATGCTTATTCACGAAAATCTCTATATGCGATTTTTAGCACGATCCCTGTACCTCCCCTCGAACTTCGGGTAAAAACGCATAAAGTACTCATCAAAATGAGGAAAAAAGCTTAAATAGAGGCCATTTTGTATTAGAATCGAAGAAAAACTGACGAAGATAGTGATCGAACAAAATTTTGTTTTTGTTAGTAAAAAGACGACATACAATAAAATTCTATATGAAACATTTTTCTCAATTTCTAATAGTTACAAAGTTATTTGAAAATTAAATATTGGCTAAGGTCACCACAACCTGTAACTTAGTATTTGATTTTTTTAAAAAAACAAAAGCACATCTTAGACCTCTCAAAGGTAAACAAAAAGTTTCATTTAATCGAAGTCGTCACTCATATAGTTTTCGAGATAGCAGAGGTAAACCCAGCAAAAACTCATTTTTACTGCTTTATGTTTGGACTACATCATTCATTAAATTAGTAGAAACTAATAAGAATGCGAGATTTTTCTTAGTTACACGTATTTCAGCGGTTATTATTATTGTTACTAACCTCTGTATATTCGAATATACGTACCTTCGTATATTCTCTTACAGGTGCATTTGGTTATTTTGTTCTATGTTCTCAAAGTTGTCAAGGTCATTTTGAACTCTATTTGCACAGCGTATAGAGTACATTCTTTTATTTTCAAACATAGTACCTACTACATAAATCTGTAGTTTGATTTTGAAAAAAGCAAAATCATGCTTTTTGTGCTTTATGTAGATATCTGAAATGATCCTAACAGGTCCGAATGCACTGAAACGCACCTATTGTTTGACAGTAAAACCTTATTGAATAAAAATGACACGTTTACATTTAGTAATTTAATCAAAAGTCCAGAAACTGTGTTGTTGCTATTAGAGGTTTATTTAGAATTACGAGCATTTCAATATATTACAATATTACATAGCAATATTTAAAAAGATAGGTATTGTGGCATACAGTTTGATGTTTCATGCGGAAAAACTGAGACTACATGCCTACGTGAAACTTACTGTTTACTTTTTTATTTCTTTTTATTTATGATATAGTCTTCCTGTACACAACTCGACAATAGAAAATTCTCGACATACTCAACGACTTGCCTTTTGGAAGTACCACTCGACCTGCGGCCTCGTGTTGTTTCCAGGCAACACGTTTCGTATTATCGAGAATTTTCAATCGTCTTGTTGCATAATATATGAAAATATTGAAGATTGAACCAATGTTGATTAAGCTTTTTTTCTCATTTTGGTCAGTACAGTATTTAACCGAAGTACGATAACACCCTCTATACAAAAGCAACAAATAAAAGTTGTGAAGCATAAACATCTGTATCTGAATCCAGTAAGCAAAATTATTTTTTCTACGAGTGTTATGAAAAATAGACATTTATGTTCTTTTGTCATCGCAAAGTTGATGTTTTTTGAGGAGCGATCAACAAAGTTCTTTTTCGTGTGCCTTTCATGGCAACTGTCGTAAAAGAACTTTTTCGCTCGCTCGAAAAATAAAAATTTAGTTTTATTTAATTATTTATAATATAAAAATAGATTGTACACTTTTGACAATTGTTAATATTAATTTTTCTTCTTCACAGATCCTTTATACCCTTTATACGATGGCGGATATGGTTTGCTTCTACTCGTTCTTGATCCATTGTTTCCATGCTGTCCGGTCCTTTGCTAGTTTTTTCATTTCCTCCATATTTTTTCCTCTTCTTTTGCCTATCTCTTCTATTCGTCCCTCCCATGTTTTTCTTGGTCTTCCCCTTGTTTTTTCCCAGTATTTTTTGATTCTATTACTTTTTTTAACTAGATTATCTTGCTCCATTCTTCTGATGTGTCCAAACCAATTCAGTTTTTTATTTTCTATTTTTAATAATATCTGATCCTGATCTGCTTGTTGCCTAATGCTTTCATTAGTTTCTCTGTCCCATTTTGTTTTCCCCATAATTTTCCTCAAGTAGGTACTTCATTTCTATTGCTTTTAGTTTTGATTCATGTTTTTTCTGTATTGTTCAGGACTCACTTGCATAAGTTATTATTGGGATTACTACAGCGTTATATATCTTTAGCTTTATATCTGTTCCGATTTCTTTCTTTCCAAGTATTGTTTTGTTAATTGCGTAGTACACATTATTTGCCTTCTTTATTCTACTTGCTATATCTGTATCTATTTTTCCATCCTGTGTTACTATACATCCTAGATATTCGTAAGTTGAGACTCTTTCCATTATTTGTCCGCTTATTTCAACAATTCTTGTATTATCGTTCTGGGATTTGTTATTTATTATCATGGTTTTGCGTTTTCCTATGTTGATTTCCATTCCCATCTCCTTTATTTCTTCTGTCCATACTTGTACTAGTGCTCTCATTTTTGTGTGTGTATCTGCAATTAATATTATGTCATCTGCATATAATAAGTTGTCTATCTTCACGGGCATCATTCTATTATATCCTACTATTGTCTGTATATTACTGGTCTTTTCTCTAGTGCTTTTCATTATTCTCTCCATTAAAATTATAAAAAGTAGCGGGCTTAAACTATCTCCTTGTTTGACTCCTTTTTCCATTTCGAAACTCCTTGATATCTTGCTATTCAGTTGTACTATGCCTCTTACTTTTTCATAAATACTCCTTATTACTCTCTGTATTTTACTAGGCGTTCCTATTTGCGTTAAGTATTTCCAGATACAATTTCTGTTTACTGAGTCGAAAGTAGCCCTTAAGTCAATAAATGTTAGGTGTAATTCTTGTCCATTCTCTATTTTTCTATCTATTATGTTTCTTAGTATGTGTATATTATCATTCGTTTGTTTGCCTACTCTATATGCTGCCTGTTCTTCTGCTAATTTGTTATCTATTAATTGTCTTAGTCTATTTTCTACTATTGCTGTATATATCTTGAAGCATGTGGAAGAGAGGCATATTGCACGATAGTTATCGCAATTAGCATAGTCTCATTTTTTGTGTATTGGTAGGATTATATTTCTTTCCCAGTAGCCTTTGTCTCCTAAGAACTTGATCATTTCAGGTTCTGTTTTGTCCTCTCCACTTGCTTTCCCAGTTTTTATTTTCCTAAGTGCCTCTTCTAGTTCCTCCTCACTAATATCCTCTTCCACTGTCTCGTTATTTTCCTGATTCATATATTCATTGTCTGCATCATTTTTTAATGTATCTTTCTTGAATTTATTAGTATAATACTTTGCCCACTCTTCTATTATTTCCTCGGTTGTTGATTTAAGTTTACCTTCTTTGTCTATAAGACCACTCATCTATTTAATTTTTTTGTTTTTCAGCGACCTGACCGCATTCCAAAAATGTCTGTTGTTCTCGCCGTATCTTTCATTTATTTCGTTTCCAAAATCATCCCAGATTTTCCTTTTTGCTTGTTTTACTATTTGTTTAGCTTCATTTCTTCTTCTTATATATTCCTCTTTATCTCGTTCATTTTTGGTCTCCTGATACCGTTTCCAGGCAGTTTTCTTTTTCTTGATTTCATTTTTGACGTCGTTATTCCACCATCTTGTTTTCTTCAGGTTAGGATTGTATTTTCTTTTCCCACATACTGTAGTATTCTCAACTCGTGTCTTTGGAGCGCCTTATCCGTTTCTTCTTGGTATTTTGTTTTTGTTTCTTCATTTTTCAGTTTATATATCTGTCTTCTCGTAGGTTATTTTCTTCTCTGGTATTAGGTCTGTGTTTTTAAATTTAGCCATTAGTAGCCTATGCTGTGTTGACAGTTCTGCTTCTATTTCTGTGTTGATCTGTCCTATTCTACTTTGTATTTCTTTTGTGTAAACTATGTAGTCAATTATACTTTTTGTATTTCTCTCTTCCGCTACAAATGTATATGTATCTTGAAGTGGTTGGTCCTAGAAGGTATTTCCTATTATGAGGTCATTTGTTTGACAAAATTCTAGCATTTTATTTCCATTCCTATTGATTGTCGGTTCTCCATAGTTTCCTGTACATCCAAGCCCTCTTGTTATATCATTTCCAATTCTTGAATTCCAGTCTCCCATTATAATTGTATATTCATTATTTTCTTTTAGTTTATCCAGAATAAATTCAAATAAAATGGTATTTTTTAGAAATATTACCTACTTAATAGAAAACTGCGAGAAACAGTAAAAAATAGAAAAGTTTATAAATATGAAACTGGTACAATACATAATTAAATTTGAAATACATAGAAAATATTTCATATATAGACTAGGAAATAATTAAGGAAATTTTTGAAGTTTTCTTTTTTTACTTGTAACTTCTTTCATACTATCATTGTATCATTTTTTACTTTAGAGTAATTATTTAGTAGAATATTATTAAATATGCTTATACTTTTATGTATTGTACCAAAATTGTAACTTATTTCTAATTTTCAAGTTCCCTGTGGCTTATTTTGGTAAAATAAATGTTTTTCAATTATTTACGTTTATTTTTATTTTGTAATTACATTCTAACACTAAAACAAGCAGAATTTTTACAAATTTCTAAGTGGGAAAACAAAGAGTCAATATGTATCTTTACATATATTATTTTATGCGCTTCCTACGGCTAAATGACTGAACATAAATATTTTATATTAACACACTTTGTTAGAGAATTTTATGTTCTATAATATTGTTTATATACATTTTTTATATATGTCACAGTTTTCGCAAAATTTTGAAAAAAGTTAAGATGTGTCATCTGACCTTGTTATTTGATACGCTTCCTACAGGTAAACTACAGAACATAAATATGTTCTGTTAACGCATTTTGATAAATGATTTTATGATCTATAATATTGTTTCTATATATTTTTTCATACCTGCCACAGTTTTCGCAATATTTTGAAAAAACTGTGTATCTCCCATTAAACGCTGTACAAATGTTGGGTCACTAGAGTGACGTCACGCGAGCCAGTTGTAGGCTCGTAGTATCTCGGAGGCTCCGGGAAGGCACGCGCTGACGTAAATATTCAACCAATAACATTTGAGAATTTTGCCGCAAACGCAGAATAAATGTAGAAGTCTATATAATACTTCGTGGTAGAAGTATAGTGACGGCGGCGGCAGGCGTACTAATAAATGAATTATGGGGAAAGTATTTATCATACCAACAAGAGTTTAACACACAAAAACAGTAATATTAAGTAAGAAATAAGAATTACATAAATATTTTCTTTTTAAATGAACCGCTAAAATTTGTATAGAAAACTTCTCTCTCCGAATGTACTGTTAATGATAGCACCACCGTAGACCACGCCTCCAGGCCAGGAGCACATATCGCTTGGTCGCACAATAGCATCACTTTAAATTAAAAATAACTAATTTAATTACAGTCTTAAAGTGGGCCTGTTTATGAAAACGGCCCTTATTGATTCAGGTGCAGAATTTTATTTTCTACAAATTTTCTTTGAAGTTTTTTATCTATAACATTGATTTTATAGAAAACTTTGAAAATAATTTCTCGACCGTCAATGTAGATTTAAGGAAAACAATTGTTGGGGATGTCGGTCCAGGAAATAAGTAAATTTAATTTTTCTTTTTCATCGACGTTTCGGTATTTATTTATACCTTCCTCAAGACTCAAAGAAAATACATGAGAAAATACAGATCATTATAATTTACAATGATGAGTCAGCAATTAAAAATGAAAAGACGACTTCATAGTGCTTGTAATTGTAATGATCTGTATTTTCTCATGTATTTTCTTTGAGTCTTGAGGAAGGTATAAATAAATACCGAAACGTCGATGAAAAAGAAAAATTAAATTTATTTATTTCCTGGACCGACATCCCCAACAATTGTTTTCCTTAAATTGATTTTATATACTTCGAAGTACAGTACAACCTCAATAATCCGGATCTTTGTAATTCGGATTCTTCGGTAGTTTACTTGTACTATGTACTCTGTAGTCCGGATTCCGGACAGTTTCGGTAATACGGATGCGTACCTACGTTGTAAATTCGTTTGAAACGTCACCAGACATCACCTGATAGGCAGTTGACTGCACCAGACCACCCTACTCACGTACTATTAGTAGTCGAAGTGTTCCTGATTATTGCACTATGGGTCCGCGAAAACACATTACGTTGTCTTTACAAACAAAAAATGATATTCTTGAACAATTAAAAAATGGAGTGTCGAATAAACAATTAGCGGCACGATATGGAGTGGGTACTTCTACCACTTCGGACAAAAAAACAAAAAAAACATATTCAAGAGTAATTGATAATTTTCTAATTGTGCCACATGGTTATATACTTTTTATCTATGCAGATTTATTTCCAACTGTGATTCTGGGCCAGGATTTGTATATGTATTTAAATAAAGCATTACAAACTGCTCACTTAACTGAATTTTGTATCAATACAAGAAAAATTGCGGTTATCCGGATATTTCGTTACTCCGGATTGGGTGTGTTTTTATTAGTCCGGATTAACGAGGTTGCACTGTATATAAAATCAATGTCTATAATAACTAGGGAAGCAAGAAATATTACGGAAGTATGATTTTACATGTTAAATTTTTGTTCAGGAGGCACTCCCGACTGCACGGTCACCATTTTTGTATTTACAGAATGTAAATCGAAAATTAAGACATAGGCGTATAACATGGGAATTCAGTTTTGCTTTACGCAAACGTTACCTAATTATTTTATGCAAAAATACTTCAAATAAAAGTTATAGATATTTAAATTCTGCATTTAAATAATGTGAAACCATTATTCTAGCTCTTCATATAAACGTAAAAATTAATTATAAAGTTACAGTTTTTATGCATCCATGGATTTATGACAAAAAATAAATAAATGTTTTTTAACTGTCATTTTACTTTTTTGTGTTTTGTGTTAATTTACTGCTCTAATCCAAATTTAGTTTTAAATGAGTTATAAATAACGCATTTGTTAATTTTTGTTATAAATCCATGGCTTCCTAGACTAAAAGCTCATAAAAACTGTAACTTTATAATTAATTTTTACGGTTATATGAAGAGCTAGAATAATGGTTTCACATGATTTAAATGCAGAATTTAAATCTCTATAACTTTTACTTGAAGTATTTTTGCATAAAATGTCACTTTTCGATTTACACACATACATCATACAACCTACCGTAATCGAACCTTCAGAATTTTTATTACAATAATTAACTATTTATTACTTTGGCCGATTTACCACATTACCCAGGTGTTATGAATAGTGCACAAACAAATTTTAAAATAACAACTTACAAACTTAAAATTGTTAATATAAAATGTTTATGTATATATTATAAATAGCCGACCTGGGTGATGGGAGCAGCGATGCCGGTCCGTGATCCAAAGGGGTGTAGGTTTGATACTCATGTATAAAGGCTTGATGTTTTTATCTCATCCTTCAACATTTAAACGCCTGCATATGACCAAAACAGGTACGCAGTAATCCATAAATTAAAATAATAATAAAAAATATATAAATTTTATTGTTTACACTGGATAGAAGAGATATAATAATTATATTCCCATGAATTAATAATGCATTCCTAAAATAGAATTAATTAAAAATTATTTCGAGAACATTTCCCATTCTTGACCTTCTCAACACTTCCACGAACTCCACATGTTTCGTTATACCTGCGCAGGTGCAGATGTATCAGCATCTCTATTTCCATTTCAAATCATTTGTTCCGTAGCGGACTATAAAGATAATAATTATTGTTGACACAAAGAATTCTGAAAATTATATCTATTTCTTAATTATTGAATATATAGTTCATTGTTAGTGTAAAGTGCATAAAATTGTTATATATAAATACGACGTACTCTCGCCGGCGATCAATACAAATGGGTATATGACCTACAAGTTTATATTTCGAACGAAGGTTAAGGTAATAACTATTTTATTAATAATTTAGTACTGAATTGCATAACATACTATTTTTTTATTGATAGTTATTACATATATTATTAATATGTATAAAAGTGCTAAATATTAATGTATATTAATAAATATTATAAACAAATTTTATTATTTTTATTTTACAATTAATTTCTTTTAATTTCCTGTATGATATTTTTTCATAAACAATTGAAGTATTTTTTCTATTAAAACTTTCCAGAAAGGTGCAATGTACGTACTTGATACCTTGTTACAATAATAAATATTTACCCTCTTTATTAAAATTTAAACAATGTGAAAAATATATGCAAAATTATTAAAAGGCAAATAAAATATTTCTCAATATTGAATAGCAAACTGTTGACGAATGATATATTTTCTTATTATTTTATGAATCCTTTTATTTTGAAAAAATAAATAAAATAATAAAGCATATTATAATTCATTACTAGGAAAATTGATAATAACTAATATTGTTGATAAGCCTAATTTTTCTAGAAAATTCTAAGAATGTAGAAGCATCAGAAAAAAATATCAAAATGCGATTAAAAAATAGATCTTTGGAATAAACTGGAATTACTCACGGAACCAATTTATTCGTAGAATCATTTGCGTACACGCTGTCTGGTCGTGCTCATGACTCTTTGTAAATTTTGTTCAGAATCGTAATAAGATTCACAAATTTAATTATCTGTTTACAAGATCTTTGTACATAAAAACTTGCTGTTATTACGTAGTACAAGTGTTATTTAAGTTTAGAAGATTGTAATTTGCAAATTAAATTTTTCCGAAAGTAAATAATAATAATTTTTGTTTCTACTGGCTCAGAATGTATAATATAGATATTGGGTCATATTGTTGAATGTAGGTTCAAATAAGGAAGTTAATAATCGTTGTTGCACTTAAGCGCAGTAATGTTATTTTTTTTGTTTCGTACGCATTTCTTTCATTGAACCTATATACATCAAATGATGGTCTATGAATAAGGACCAATATTATCACATCAATTTTGGGTTTTCATGATTTTTAAATATAAACACATTGACCAGTAGTATTTACTCTTAAACAGGGGTGATTAAACGTTGACTAAAGTAACAAATTCTGTTGTTTTTTAATCACCCCAATGTATTTCTAAATGGTTGTCATGGTATAGTTAGTCAAGATAACTAAAATTTTGAGTATACTACCAATAATTTTAATTTGATGTATGTATACCTGTCTGACGTTCTGTGAGTCTGTGTCTGCATGTGTCTCATATTTTACTAGCCGAAAAATCAAGATATTTTACATTTACTTATGAACAACTGGAAGTGGTAATATACGATTACTCGCGTCTTTTTTTAATTAATGAAAAAATGTTTTTTTTTTATTAGATGAACAAGAAATTTCATATATTGTTTCTGGTCATATCATATTTTTTATTTTGACGCACGATTATTTGCAAAGTAAATATGTTTACAAATTTGAAAGAGTTTGATATATTTTTACAAATTTTCCATACATTGTTATCTGTTACAATGGAATTATTACGTTATAAATTGGTCTGAGGTCTAAAATGCAATTTTGTGAATTTCATTCATTGATAAAAAAATATCTTCAAATAATATGGAATATTTTTTTATAAATATTTTTCATAAAAACATGTTTATTGAGTCAATAAAATATTTACATACATTATGTTAATTAGTTGAAAAAATATCATACATGAATTACTTTTTAAATTATTTATGTTTACTACATAATCAATAATGAAATGAAATATTTTTTTTTTGTTTTTCACAAATTTCAGATATATTTACTTTTTTGTTTATATTATACTATTTGAAGTATATATATGCTAATTAGTATTGTCATCCTGCCATATACCTTGATAATATTCAATTTAATTCACTTTTTTATACAGAATAATACGAATAACATCAATTATCATTTTAACAAGTAAGTAATATTTTTAAATTATAGATGGCAAAGATTAATTGTTATATGGATATCAAAACTGGTTGTGATTAAACGTAAATTTAACTAAAAATATGGGTAAATTGACCGGATGAAAAACTGCATGAAATGTTGCTTAATATGATTTAAATGATTTTTAAATAGTGCTACATATCTTTATCTATTTACTGACTAAAGCAAGAAGTACCCAGCATTGTAAATCAAAAATCAGCTTTTTGCTTTAAAAAGAGTTTGCAACTTTACATGTTTGGTAATTGTATAAACTTAATTTAAAGAATTTCATTTAAAAATGAAAAAAATTATGTTTTACAGAAATATGGGGAAATTATGATACAAATTTATTTTATAAATTTTAATAATTTCCAGTTTTCATATTTCTAAAAAAATTAATAAAACGTCAATTGTTAGTGGTAAATGTATCTATAAATAATGTTTAACGATATATTTAGCAAATATAATAATAGAAACCAATTAGCAACTTACTATAATGAATTGTTTGGTTTGGAGGCATTCCTAGGTAGGTGTAAACAAGTACTAGAATGATCGGTGGACCGAATCCAAGTCACATTGATACCGATATCAAAGCTTCATGACCCCGCAACTCAGAAAAAGATAGCACTTCATCCCGAGGTCATCCTCCCTCTCTTTCCATATACATTTATTTACTTATTTGTCATTTAACGTGATCACAAACTTCTTCAGAACCATTTCATCTTTCATCCAACATATTATGTTATTGAATCTCACACCCCTATTTAAAATTTCTGTTTCAATTTGACTGTTGCGATTTCTGTCGCGATTGGTTGTTTCCATTATGTTTACTTTATAATTAACCAGTGTGCGTTAACAAATAATAGTATAAAAAAACACTCGGTCATGTCAACTGTTGGTCTCAAAGTGAAAATGTCTCCTGACCTAGTGACGTCTTCGGGGAGCATGATCGTGGTGTCGAACCGACTGCCGTTCGTGCTGACGCGCGACGAGAAGACGGGCGAGCTGCGACGCAAAGCGAGGTACGTGGAGAGGGCACCTGGTACCTGGAGGTCGTATTCAGGTAGTTTGTTTGATAAGTGCTCGTTTGTGGGTTTAGCGCTGGAGGGCTCGTCACTGCGGTGGCTCCGGTCGTCATCCACGGCAACGGGCTGTGGGTCGGCTGGCCTGGTTTGCACCTAGAGAACCCGGACGAAAAGATTCCAGAGTCTGATCCCAATGACATCACCCCCACTGCGGGTTTACTATCACAAAGGGTGAGTTATTCCATATTAATTATTTTATTATGAATAATCCTAAGAAAAACAGTTAATGTATTTAAGATAAACATAAGACAATGACCCGATTCTTTCTGTAATAATAACAACATGTCTACGTATCATTTATTTCTCTTTTATTGTCATACGACATCAATTTGAATGAAAATATTTACTGTTCTTTAAGATGTTGAAGATTTTGTAGTTATAGTATGAGTAGCGAATGAAAGTCAACTTTTAAATTACAGATGTGTTTTTTTTTTTCATAACTTTGTCCTATTATTTGAATTGAAAGGAAACTGACCTTTATGTATTCCGTTAGAGAAGATTAGAATTGTACTGTTTATCTCAATAGCACTGGAGGCATTTAAAATTACAGCAACAGAATTCAGGGATGTATTTAAAAATTTTAACATCGCGAATTATACTTCATTTGTCTCAGGGGTGAGCAAATCTTGAGTCGGAAATAGTGTTAGATGAAATTAAAAATAATCCTACTTCACAGAATTGCCAAACTAAATAGTTTCAAAGTCAGAATATTTTGTTATAATCAAAATAAACGAAAAATGTTTAAAATATTTTATATATCACAGTGGGATAAGATAAACCATATCGCACTCCTTGTATTTATGTAATGGCGTTGTTAGTCCAATGAGTGCGGTAATAAAATTCTAGTGTGGTAATAATTTCATTAAAACACTCAAAGGCTATTACATATCTAAAATGAGTGCGATACAGTATACGGTGATAGATAAAATTTTGTACGATATTCGTGAGATACTACATCATTAACGCACTATATGATTACCCTAACTCGCCAAGTGGGCTCGTAGGACAATTCACAATACGTGCGTAATAATGTTTATACCTCACTTATATCGAAAATAACTATTAAACGTACCCTTGTTTTGTTATTCTGCTATTATGCAGGTACCTACCGCAATCATTCATCTATTTTAAGCAAGACATAGTAATGTATTTCTGGGATTTCCTAGTCCAGTACTTAAATGGTTCCATGCAAAAATTCTCATACTTGAATATTTCGTATAATTCAATTTTCTCTAAGTTATGAAAGGAAACCACATCTATAAAATAATTTAAACGTCAACTTTCATTCGTTAGTTGTTCTATACAGGATAATATTTTACTTTAAATACAATAATACAATAAACAAATCGGTCAATAATATGTTTATTTTCAACCTCAACCGGTGTTTCCAAATTATTTACCTTATTATATTCACATTTTTTTAACGCGTGGTTTCCGTTTTTTAAAAGTAAACAATCATCGATCATGTAATCTATAATTGGTGGTTTTATTGGAAATTCCCGTATTTATAAACATTTACATAAGAAGTAACTATGATAATTATTGCAATGCTTTCCAACATAATCAATAATTAGATCGTAACAATTACCTATTTTGATATGTTTTGGCGCCTTTGGTTCAGGGCCGGGTTGAAGTGATAAAAGATCGCAGTGGGGCGCAAATAATTGTGCAAGAACATGCGGCACATCCATGATCGTGATTTTATATAAACTGCACTAACACTCTATCATATCTGCGTCATTCCGACAAAGAATCTCAATATCCATATGATAAAATATAAGTTTCAGACAAAATAAAAATTATGAAAATAGGTCAATGGATGTAAAAGTCTATCGATTTTGTTTGACGTATTTTATTTTGATTGTTTATCTTTAGATTATTATTAATAACTACAGTAATGTTAATGTAATTAATTGTTTACATTCATTAAATATTTGAATATAAATGTTATCGTTTATTCTGAAATTATTTGCAGTAAATATTAGAGATCAAATTAATACGAGTCGTCGTTATTCGGTGAAATATAATTTATTCCCATATAAGTATTATTTATTTTCATTTATTTTTTTTTCTTTCAATTTTTTAAAATTAATATATTTTGAGCCGGTTTCCTAAGCCTAAGTTAGTTTTACTTCCAAAGTATGTAAATATAATTATATGAAAAAATTCGAATCAGTTTCCATGTTCTTATGACAATATTTATTACCGTTAAAAAATTGTTATGTAAATATATCATCACGGCAAATTACCTATTGCTGGATGTGCCTATCTGCTTTGTACACAAATATTGGTACTGATAATGTCATCTTTGAACCGTGCGGGCGTTTACAAGGCGTCACCTCACGGGCACTTTTGTGCCATTTAAAATTCGAAATATTTATTTTGGCATCGGTCGAGATCGAAAATTTGATCATTGATTAATTTATTTTATGAAACCGGGGCTTACTAAAATATCTGTTGTAAATTCGTTGAGAAATAAATATTGTGTTTCATTCATTTTTAAATATTTGATATATTAGTTCAATAATATTTAGTATTTATTTTTAGGTAATAATAAAGTACATATGTGATGTCATATTTATTATTTAGTTGTCATAAAAAAAATTGTTTTCAATTTTTATTTGTTATTAAATATTATTATTTGTTCAGAACTATTTAACAAATAAATCATATGTTTATATATTCATTCCAGAATTATATAATATGAAATTCAAATACAAGTAATTTATAGGATCTTTAATTGAGTCTGAAACATTAAAAATTTAAATGTAGATTATTGTAATTCACATATTAGAATTAACGGCTATTAATAGCATAATTAAAAGAATACAAAGCACTAATTTCAAAGTATAATTTTTTATAATAATACATCCAATTTAATGATAACTAAAAAATATTATTATTATTATTATTATTATTATTATTATTATTATTATTCTCATTATTATTATAGGTAGTGCCTGTACATGTTGATCCTACAATCTTCAACAGCTATTACAATGGCTGCTGTAATGGGACATTTTGGCCCTTATTTCACTCTATGCCGGATCGTGCAACTTTTAATGCTGAACACTGGCGAGCCTATGTTCAAGTTAACAAAGAGTTCGCTGCAAAAACTTTTAAAGCATTAGAATTGCTGGATAAAAGTGCGGAAAGAGAACCAGATGCTCCCTTGGTTTGGGTGCACGACTATCATTTGATGTTGGCTGCCAATTGGATAAGACAGGTAAACACTTATTTCGGAAAATCTGAAATGATAAGATAAAATTCTCAAGTGGAAACTTTTACTTTACGTATTTAAATTTGTTCTTCATCGTCATTTAGTATTTTCTTGGTTTTCTTTTTCCAGAATGATAAAACAATAAAATGGGTAATATTTGAACTAAATTATTAAATTTATTTCTTTATACTTCAAATAAATTATACACATAAATGAAAATTTAACATTTATTTCACAGCTGATTATTACAAAAAAAGTTACATTTACTTGCGCTTTAAAGGACTAAAATAGGTATATATTTATACAAAAGATATTAATAAAAAAATGTACAAAATATGAAGTTGACAAATATAACGGAAATGTTATCCGTACAAAAAAGATTGATTTATATAATATAGTTAAAACTCACAAACTGAATTCTTTAATATAAAAATTTATAAATAACGTATCCTACCATAACCAAACCATAACCCATCCTAACCAACCAAAACCTAACCCAGGACTAGATATAACCAACATACGGTCCGCGTAACAAAGTTATTAAATATTATTATTATTATTAATATTATTATTATTATTATTTTCAATATTACGTATTTAACTACCACGTTTTCAAAAATATATTTGATTTCTTTTAAGATTTTTATACAAATTCCATAATAAAAATTTATTTAATAAAATAAATAGTTTTTGTATATCATGATGCCACCTAATCTAAACTTTTGTTGTAGATTTTTTTTCGTAAATCCTACCTATTTTTGTATATTTCAACTTAATTATCAAAATCAACTTTCTTCTGTATTAATAATTCATTTTTGTATAAATAAACCCTTTTAATTTACAAATTTATGGACACATAGAGGGGCCAACAGAAGAAAAAAACATTGTAAATTTATACTTAACTAACTGTAAACATAACCAACTGTAAATTTACAGATAGTTATATTTTCGTTTATTGGCCCTTCTACGCCTCTGTACAAAATATTCTAATATTGCACGCAATAAATTTTAACCTTTAATGAAATATAGCAGGTATGTTGGGTGGGTAGGACGTGGGAGACCAGTTTAAAAAAATTTATGGAGTAATTCCAAAATACTTTTTATTTCATTTATTAATTTATGAATAATAAACGTCATGTTTTTAATTTATGAATTTTAAAACATATGCATTTAGAAAACATTTAATATTTACTAACATTATATGATAAATGGGAAATATATAAATATTGTAAACTCACGATTCGTGGATTAATTATTTATTGAAATTAAAAATGCAAATCCATGTGATGTGACCAAAGGACAAAACTGAAATTTTGAAATAGCATGATTAGTAAGTAAATTTCTAAATTTAATTTCTGAACTTTTAAGGCCTTAAAAATAATCATTTCACTGTCCTTGAGTAATTTTTTTTATCATTATGTAGCACTGTTTTTTAATATTCGTATTACTGAACATAATAAAATATGTTCGTATATTTTCAATTTTCAGGCTGCAGAAGAAGCCAACATAGTATGTAAATTAGGATTTTTCCTTCATATTCCTTTCCCTCCATGGGATATTTTCCGTTTATTTCCTTGGGCGGATGAAATTTTACAAGGAATGTTAGGTACGTTGAAATTTTATTAAAAAGGAAACGAATTTAATTTAAAACCATTATTTTAGGCTGTGATATGGTAGGATTTCATATAATGGACTATTGTTTAAATTTTGTCGATTGTTGTCAAAGGAGTTTAGGATGCAGAGTTGACCGAAAAAATTTACTAGTTGAACAAGGTGGAAGAACAGTTAGAATACGTCCCCTGCCAATTGGTATTCCTTTTGAGAGATTCGTACAATTAGCCGAAAAGGCACCAACGGTAAGAATGACTTTTGAAAAATTTGTACCAATATCAAATTTGAAGTTTTTAATTTTAGGTATTACCGAATGACCAGAAAATAATTCTGGGTGTTGATCGTTTAGATTATACAAAAGGACTTGTAAATAGATTAAAAGCTTTCGAGCTGTTACTTGCAAAACACCCTGAACATATAGGAAAAATTTCACTATTACAAATATCAGTTCCTTCCAGAACAGACGTTAGAGAATATCAAGAGTTAAAAGAAGAAATGGATCAACTTGTAGGATGCATCAACGGGAAGTATTCAACGCCTTCTTGGTCACCTATTAGGTAATTTTGTTTCAATTTTTTACTTCTCGCTAAGAGAGGTATTAGATTCATGCTAAAAATCGCATATCCAGATTTTAGTGAATAAACACGTTTTAAGACCACTAAAATCTGATTTTAATATTTTTACAATGATGTGTGTGTGTGTGTATGTATGTATGTGTGTATGTATGTGTGTGTGTGTATGGGTATGTGGATGTGTGTGTTTTTATATCAAACTGTTTTCATCATGGACCTAAATGTTCTTGAAATATATGCTATTTTAAGTTATATTTACATAAAATAAATGAATATTATAACACTGTATAAGTCTACATACTTTATAATTACAGGTGTATTTAAATTATTAAGTTTAATGCAAGAAATTTGTTAAAATAAAAACTGTTTGAAAACTGCCGTAAAGGAATGTTAGCCCCTCTTTCGAATTTGAATTTCTTAACTTCCATTGGTAGCAACCCCCACCTCCTAACACGCTATTTGTTATGCATGTATAGGCGGTCTTTCGGTCGCCAATCAAAATATTATATATATAGATTTCTTATACGTGTCGAAGCGCTATAACAAAAAACCCCTTATTTCCGAAATATCTCAATTATACCATTTCATTTTTTTTTTTTATTAATATTCGTTATTCAGCATATACATTCGTATATTTTTACTATTTTCCTTTAATTCGATTGAGCTGGAATCCCCCATTGCGCAGCCCAAATAACTCAATATCAAAAATCCAGATACATTACTGAAGGTTTTTTCTGGGAAGTACATTTAATATTTCCTATTTTATTTTTAATTAAATATTTAAAATTATAGTTACATACATAATACATATACGAATCAGACAACGCCAATCTCGTCAATGAATTTGAAGAATGTCGAACACCTAGAAGAGTAGGAGGAAACTTATGTATAGAATGAATTAAAAAATATAAAAATATATTAATAATGGACGTAATTAGATTTTTTTGTGTATACCAGAAATGTTAAATACAATATGTACTTATATAGCCTAATATGGAAATGGCGAGAGGTCTTGTGCTGGCCACAACAGATTTTTTGTAAATTATTTTCTGAATCTATAAAATGAATTTTTTATGTTCACTCAAGTGGGCGTGTAGGAGCATTTTGTTCACTCAATTAAGGGCCGGTTTCGTAAACGTTAAATTTACTTCCAAAGTAAATTTAATTATGTGAACAAATTCAAATCAATTTCCATGTTCTTACAACATTAAATTCATTGCTGTCAAAAAACGCGTCACATTTTTCAAGATTTTAAATTTACTTCATACTCATAGATTAATTTGTTTTATGAAACCGGGCCTAAAACTTTTTTGTAGTGTTCGAGCAGATACGGGTTCCAAGCGACCTAAAATTCTCATTATCTTTCACTAATTTTTTTTTTGTGCAGCACAGATACTTCAAAATGAAATATGAACTAGTTTATTAATATTATTTTTATTAATAACATGTAAAATTATTATTTGAAAAACTTCGCTGCTAAATAATGACTATAGATCAGCTGATTCCAGGAATTTCAAGGTCGCTGGAGGCACGTGTCTGCTTGCTCGAACTACTAAATCTCATTATTTTACAATTTTTAAGCATTACAATATGAGATTAAAAAACAAATACCTTTATTTTTTACGTTTCTTATTGACGTACAAAGTTTATCAAACAATTTTTCATAAACAGAAATATGAATAAATTTCTTGTTATATTTTTTATATAAAAAAATATTTTGAAATACCCTATACCGTAAAATTTATCATTATAAGTATATAATATGCATCATGCAGGGTAGATCGTGTTAAAAAAATGCGCACTACCTCACAGATTAATTCAAAATATAATAAGTCGGTGTAGTATAATTTAAAAATAAATTTTAATTTTATAACATAAATTTTCCACTGATAATTAATACTTGTTTTTGATTAGTCATGCTTCATGCTTTTATTAACCGTGTGCAAAAATATTTTACAACTTATTTCTAATTAAGTAATAAGTAATGGTATATTAAAATGTATATACGAGTTTATGTAATACAAATTATCATTTTTTTGCAATGAATTATAATTATATCTATTCTTTTGTTTCATTAAAAAATAATTATGTAGTGTATTCTACATAGACTTATCTTCTAAAATTTAGAGGAAATTAATTTTTATTATTATCACGGATTCTGTTTATGTTTACCTATGGCACACAGTCACTTGAAGCTTGAAAATTATTTCTAATTTTCTAATAATATAAAAGTTATCCCTATGGTGCCCTTTCCACGATAGCATTGACAGGCCATGTAGTGCCGCCTGGTAAGCGCCCTTCATTGTGTAGATATGTCATCGTCGTCATTACCGAAATTTGCGAATAAAAATGCAGATTGGTACACTCAGAAATGGGGAATAAACAAGAAGTGTCCATGCATGAAAACGTATCCAACATAGGGATCTCGATAAGCTTAAGAGATAAGAAGTCGATCAAATTAGATAAAAATTGTCCATTATAGCGATTTTATCCGAAAAAAATAATCATGGGTCACTAGAAATAGACATGTTTTCAAGTGTTTCAAATACCGATGCTCGAATTTACTATACTCTGTCTGTTTAAGAATGCAGTGAAGCATGGTATAGGGACTACATTGCCTGGCTTGTGATTGGTGCAAACGCGAGTCAATTTTAAACTGTCCCAATATTATGGTATTGCAACTTTTGTTCTGCCTTTGTGTACTATAAATTTGGTTAGCTAAATTTAATGTATTAATATTTAATTAATTTTAATATAAATATAATTGTAAAAAACTAATAATTTAACGTAAAAAGGTTAATATAAATACAAAACATACATCACTTGTCAACTTTTCAATAACTGTTAGAAATATTTTATTATTCATGCAATTTCGCATGTCTGATCAAAGTCCTGAAATGGATAATATAGAAGATATTCCATCTTCAAATGATGTGCGAACGTTTCGATTGTTGTAATATTATTATTTTATCGAAATAAAACTTAGATTCGTATTAACCTTAAAATGTTGCTGTGTAAACAGCTTTCGTCAAGTTCCGCCCACCATTGCAAACTTAAACCAATATAATTGAATTTTGAGTTATGATATCAAAGTTACGATTTTATATGAACGCTATAACTTTTGTCTAATTTAACCGACTAGTATATCTTATGGTCCTCAAAATCCCCTATTTGGACACGTTATTTTGGAAATTATCTACACTGTTTTTCCATTTTTATATTTTATTTTTATTTGTTTGTTTGCGGTTAAAACATGTATCCAAATATTATGAAAATAATATTTAATATTTAAACTTTTTTTATAAGTCAAAGTACCTATATATTCTTCACTTTTAGGTATATTTATGGCTACGTGAGCCAAGATGAACTTGCCGCCTTTTATCGCGACGCCGCTGTTTGCTTAGTCACCCCTCTGCGCGATGGTATGAACCTAGTGGCTAAAGAGTTCGTCGCTTGCCAGATCAACAAGCCACCAACAGGCGTCCTCATCGTGTCGCCGTTCGCCGGGGCTGGCGAGACCATGCACGAGGCACTTCTTTGCAATCCGTATGAAATCGATGCAGCTGCTGACGTCATTCACAGGGCGCTCACAATGCCAGAGGACGAGCGTACACTCCGAATGAACTACCTTCGCAGGAGAGAGCAACAGCATGATGTAGGACACTGGATGAAGAGTTTCCTCAAGGCCATGGGCTCACTAGTCACTCATGAGGACCATGATGATGTTGGGGCGACTACGTTGCCAGCTGTCACATTAGATGATTTCGATGAATACCTTCTTAGGTAAGTTTAAGTTTAGATTCAAACCAAATACAGTGCTCTTCACGAGTGATGGTGAGAGGAAGATATGAGCAGAAGACCAAATTGCGATCTTATCCCTGCTCCAGATGGCTAAGCAGAAAATTAGTTTCGAGTCAGCATTGTCAATATCCTGCGACTCTACGTACGATAAACATCTTGCACGCTACTGAATTTTTTTCGCACCAATCGTGTTTAAGCAAGGCGTGGCCTGGCATGCGCGGCAGCTCACCATCACTCGTGGCGAGCACTGTAGCACTGTCTGAAAGTTTCTTTATAATTATATTATTTCCTTCCCAAACTATAAATTCGTATAACTAATATTTGTTTTTCTTCAGGTATGTTGGCAATTCACATAAATTGGCGCTATTATTGGACTATGATGGTACCTTAGCACCAATAGCGCCACATCCAGATTTAGCAATTTTGCCACAAGAAACGAAAAATATTTTAATGAGATTGTCTAATATGTCTGATGTTTACATCGCCATTATATCAGGACGTAATGTTGAAAATGTGAAGAAAATGGTGTGTATAATTTTTATGTATTAATGATAACAAGTATTTTTTGTTTATTTTCATTTTGACAATGTTACAATAGTGTTTAATAGTATTATTTGCAACCGATTAAATACATATTTTTAATGAGAAAGTAACACTTTTCGGTAAATGTCGTAAAATTTTTTTTTATACTATTCCTGTACAATCTATTGTAGGTAGCAGATAAAATAGCGTAAGCACCATCCATATTTTCAAAACTTTTATTTATTTCATATAGAAAAATGACATTTCACACAACATTCATGTCTTCTCTTTTCAACGTATTGCCCTAATCCGATTTGACATTTGATATG
This sequence comes from Ophonus ardosiacus, assembly GCA_943142095.1. NCBI lineage: Eukaryota > Metazoa > Arthropoda > Insecta > Coleoptera > Carabidae > Ophonus > Ophonus ardosiacus. Next base: position 37,711,049 of record OW964823.1, read on the forward strand.
TTTTATTTTGCCGTAATATTTGACATTTGTTAGCTGATAATAAATTCTAAATAAATAATAATACCGAAACACAAAATTATCTACAGCCAATTCGCTGAGACGAGAACATGCGGAATTAATTCTTGAATAAAGACAACTCATTCTATTGGTCAAAAGAGGATGATTTTAGAACCGAATCAATAGAATGACTTGTTTCTTAACGAATAGTGTATAACACATTAAATACTGTTTTTAATTCTATCTAAGAGGTCATGGTAATGCTTAGATGTCTCTTTCTTCGAGCTAATCGTATTTGTTTAAAGAGGTTACTTCAGATCGAAGTAGATGGCAACAAATAAATTATGAAATAAGTCCAAGTTCCCTTTATAATAGAATTGCTTGTCTAATAAGAAATAATCAACATAAGCGTTGGTTATCTCACATCTTATGAGAATGAGGAATAAAAAAAAATTAGGATCCAAGTACCAGAATCTCAAAATATCTGGGCTCCTTGGGTATCCGATTTGAATATCGAAGCGGGTATCCCTAAATTTAATTTTTAAATCCGATCGGATCTTGATTTCGGATCTGGATCATAATTCTGTATCTGAATTTTCATATCCGATCCGAAGGCAATAATTTTTAGCCACTTGAATTAAGTTTAAATTCATATGGTTTAAAATGCTCAACTGTCTACAGTAATATAGTTGGTATTTTTATTGTACATATATTTTTTTATTATTATAAACTTGAGTTTGCATTTTGACCAGTCAGAGGGCAAAAATCATATTCCAGTCTATGGTTCTATTTTATCTGAAACGAATTATAGGTATCGCCGATAACATTAATGCAAAATCTTTTTATTACTAAGTAAATTATTTATTAGGTATTTACTTACTGTTTAAACTTTTATCTTCTTTGTAGGTGGGTATTGAAGGTATAACTTACGCCGGTAACCACGGTTTGGAAATCCTCCACCCAGATGGTACCAAATTCGTGCATCCTATGCCGAGCGAGTTCGTAGATAAAGTTGCACATCTTCTTAAGTCCCTCCAGGAAACAGTTTGCCGCGAGGGCGCGTGGGTGGAGAACAAGGGCGTGTTGCTGACGTTCCACTACCGTGAAGCTCCCGCAGCGATCCGGCAGAATCTGGTGGACCAGGCCAAGCGACTTATCGAGGCAGCCGGATTCAAAGCTGGCAGGGCGCACATGGCCATTGAAGCCAAGCCACCAGTACAGTGGAATAAGGGCAGAGCTTCCATCTACATTCTCAGAACAGCTTTTGGCGTGGATTGGAGTGAAAGAATTAGGATTATCTACGCAGGAGATGACGTCACTGATGAGGATGCTATGCAGGTAAAGGGAGTGAGATTTGTTACCAAATTAACGAAATTGTCTGATGTAAGTAATATCTTACAAAGTGCGAATACGAATTGATTTCTTTTCGTTAGCGAAAAATTTAATCCAAAAAGTTTAAGTTATATAAAGTACCTATTTATTTTGTAAAATATAAAATAAATTATATATTTTTAAACACTTTGTGATGTTCCTCAATTATTATATTACAAATGAGAGAACCGTATATAATCTTAATCATCAAATATTTATTTTGTTTTCGTACTGTGTAAATTATTACAAGAAACTACTAATTTTAGGATATGAATATTACACATAATTATTTTTCTACAGTTTACCGAAAATTTGGTAAAACATATTACAATATTCGTATACCTTTATAAAATGTTATTTTCAGTATTATAAGAAAAACAGGTATGTCGAATATTCCTTTTGAGAAAGGGTATATTTTAATTTATAACAGATTATTGTCTCGTATTTTTTCGAATAATCCACTTTCTTATATTAGTTTTGCATGCGTAGTATTAATTTTTTTAATTTTATGCACTATATATGAATGCATGAATCATAAACTTAATGAAATAAATAAATATATTAATATTTCTTATATTTTCTTCATTATTTTTTTAAAACACATATGTACTCGTATATTACATACTTCTTATTTTTTCTGTACCAGCACTATCTTACAATACATGAAATGGTGAAGTTTAGGGTTAACTCGGCTTAATATAGTGACATATATTTTTTTAAATATATAAACATCTATATCTGGAACTTGAAGTTTTGTAAAGACAAGTGAGATCGGGCACTTAAGCGTATAAAGCTGGCTTTCGACAGAGAAAAAAGCAAAACATTTATCGTTAGTATGATCAAAGTGATTAAGAGTGATTAGCTAGTATTTGATTATCATTGTTTTATCCCTTTCAATCGTTTATGAATTATTTTAGAGAAAAATACTACAAATAAAAATTATAGAAAAATTAATTTTATATATATATTTTATTTGAAGCATTTTGCTTTTAAATAATCTATAAACGATTGAAGTGGCTGGTAGCATAAGTCTTATTTTAACTAAAACGCTCTTTTAAAAAATGTCAAATTTCATTATTTAATAATAATAAATAATATCAAATTTATCAAAATATGATTTTAAAGCAGAACATAGTTTGTATTCAAACAAATATTTTTTTTAGATAATCGTTCTGTAAACATAAGGGTAAAATTAAATATTGAAATTTGAATTCGACATTTTTTGAAACAGAGTTTTAGTTAAAACAAGGCTTGTGTTATAGTAAAAGAAATTATGCAGATGATTCACGTCATTAAAGTTTGTAACTAGATTATAGCTACTAGATATATTACAGCCGACTCGTTCGCCATATTGGAGCTTAGTTCCATCATTCAATATTATTATGACAGTGGTACAACAGTATTCACCATAGAAAGATCCACAATGACGGTTGTTCTACTCCAAATTGTGCAAATCACTCGAGAAATAGTTATAAATATCACAAGTAAATATTTTAATTTGTTTTATTTGGTACTTATTCACCCCTGTATACTACCGGTCATTGGGTTTTACATTGCTGTTGTTCCTAAAATAGATTGAATCTACTGTCGTACGGAGTCTTTTTGTATGACTGTATGTATTTTTGCTCGAATTTCAAAAATCTTAACAAACTGTATTCTTTCTTTTTTTTTTCAATATATTTCAATGAATTAAAATCATCAAATAATTAATAATCTTTTATCTACGATGGAGCGTAAAATTGTGGATTAGTTGTTAGTTTTAAGTTTGTAAAACGATTGTTTAGTAACAAGGTTTGCCGAGCAACGAATGATTAAAATTTTTAAACGTGCCAAATTTGCAAAAACAGGTTATTATTTTGTTATCATGGCAAACTTTTCATTTAATATTGTTATCCTAATTAAATTTTTTTTTTTATATTTCTTTGATTTTTAGATTCTATCGTAGATAAAATATTGTACGATATACATATACTCAAGGGTCTTAAAATTATGACCCGTTCGTGACTAAAGTAGCTTTATGTACATGTACTTGTATCTTAAGTATCTATTTCATAGATTACCCGCAGATCTTTGAGCTATTTTATAATAGTTAGACAAGCTCCAGAAAATTCAACTAAATTTTACAGCTTTTACAATTAAACTTAACTCAAAATTAAGCTTGAATTATATAATCAAGCTTTAGTACAGCCCCATCGTCACGAATACCCTCAGTGGATGTTTGTATTGATTTGTAATTATTTTAAGTAAACATAATATGACAAATAAAGGAAGTTATATTTAATTATGAAAAAAAAAAATAGTTACTTCATAAACTTACATTATTTCATTATTTACAACGTTCATTTTAGCTTCAATATGGTGGACGAGTCAGATAGATATTATCGACGTCATTGGTATTGTCTATCTAGTAGCTGTAAACTAGATAATGATATCACAGAATTACTAGGTTTACATGGTATACCTACTAATTTAATTTTAACACAAAGCACAACTTGAAATACAGTTACTGTTTGTATTGAAAAATGCAGATTTAATACGCAACAAGGCAACACAACAGTGATGAAATGAAATGAAATGAAAAAAAAAAACGAACAACGTAAATAACAATTATGTGAAAAGATAAAAACGAATGAAAGAATATCAAATGCCGGTCGATAAAATAGATGTCATATGAATATTGAAATCTAATAGTACCAACATGTGGTGAAAAAAGAACTACAATTATTTGAAATGAATTAAAAATGCATTAAAATCATTATGTTCGACTTTCAAATAATTGTAAATTTAATTAAAATGCAAAATATGGTATTTATTTTCTTCGTTTTTTACAGTTTTTTTTTTTTCTTATTGTAATGATTTTATGACGCAACTCCTCTGCATAATTCTTTTATTATACCAATCACCATAAATAACAAAAATGTTAGTAGGCAACACATTTTCAGAAAAAAATAAAAATAAAATATTAATAGTAATAAATAAAATTTAAAAAATGTCAATAACAATTTTAAAATATAAAAGTTATGAATGAAGTTTCTACGTTATCAACAGTAAATAGCAGAACTATAACAAAATGTTAAAATAAATAAATGTTAGTAACATTTCTAGTCACTACTAACAAATGTTTTCAACAAATGCTAAATTGCAGTCCTATATTTTAAATTTGTAAATATTGGCCCGAAATCATCACTCTTCTTTAGTGTAATGATCGGCTTTAGTAACTATGGAAATAGCATGCATATTTGCCTTATTAATTCATTTCTCCTTATTATGTTACTTTTGAAAAACATCTTTAGTTTAAGAAAAGTGCTGAATTCGATACATTTTTCGTAACACGTGTTATTAACAATGTTATGTTGGATAAAGCCAGCCTAATACGCATAAGAAAAAGTGAAACAATCGCAGATAAGGCAATATAATAATATTATACATAGAATAGGTATAACTTAAGCAGAGGCAGGGCTGGAAAAATTAAATATTTGACAAATATTCGATGTCACATTGTTATCTATAAAAATCGTTTATCAATAAGTTTATCTTGTCGATATTTATCGGTATATCGATATTTTACCTAGACCTAAACATAAGGTAAAGTTACCATTGCTATTTTAACAGAGAAATATCAACCGTTTTTCTTCATACAAATAAATTTTATTATGTATTATAAAATTCATAGCAGCTTTGTCTTCTTTTCTATATATAGGATATTTTCGACGTTCGGTTAAAAAATTAAGGGCATAATAGTACTGACCAAATGAGTAAAAAAGCTTAATCAACATGAGTCCGATCTTCAATATTTTCTGAAATATAAAGCAGTGAAAAATGAGTTTTTACGGGGTTTACCTCTGCTGTCTCGAAAACTGTGAGTTACGACTTCGATTAAATAAAACTTTTTGTTTACCTTTAAGAGATTATCTTAGATGTGCTTTTGTTTTTCAAAAAAAAAAAATAAAAACAAATAATTGCACTAAGTTAAATGTTGTGATGACTTTGGCCAATATTTAATTTTCAAATAACTTCGTAACTATTAGAAATTGAGAAAAAATGTTTTATATAAAATTTTATTTTGTTTTTATAGTCTTTTTACTGGCGCGATCACTATCTTCATTAGTTTTTCTTCAATTCTAATACAAAATGGCATCTTCTCGGTTCCTCGGAAATAGGTTAAGATCAGTTCAATGGTCTTTACTCATTTTGATCAGTACTTTATGCCCTGAAAGTTTTTACCTGTGTATTGAATATTGAATTATCCTTGACTTCCAAGTATATAACAGAATTTTATTCTTCTTGTTAAATGATTTTAATGAGAATGTGAATAAAAGTGACAAAAGTTTATTTTTCATAATATGAGATCATAAATCACTTGTCTCATTTTTTTAAATTGTATTTACGTCCTAGTTGTTAACTGTTATTATAGTTTTTCGACCATAGTTATTCATGGTTGAAGGTGTAGCTAGTCAAAATACAACAAATAAACGGAAAATGTGAAGAGATTACTTTATGAATATTTAAGAAAAAATTGAAATCATCGCTAAACTTCATCATTCATTAACATTAAACATAAAAAATGCATATTTTTGCATGCTTAACAATTTTTTTTAGGCTGGCTACAACTAAGTTGCATGATTAGTGTTGTGTATTTTTCAGGCACTTGTTGTTTCCTGCACTGTCTGTAACCGCGATTTTCACTTGTAGGGCTGTGTTTTGCAGGCTCTGAAGGGTATGGCAGCCACATTCCGAGTAACGTCGTCGAACATCTGCCGTACAGCTGCTGAGCGTCGCCTCCCCAGCACAGATAGCGTGCTCACCATGCTGCAGTGGATCGAGCGGCATCTCAATAGACGCAAGCCCAGAGAGAACGAACCCTACCCTTACAGAAGAAATTCCAAGCAAGGCGGAGGAGTTCAGATGGAGATGTTTTTGTCCTCAAGACAACTTAAAAACTGCACGTAAATTTTGTTCCGGGTTTCTAAGATGCAGGTTAAGTAATTCATGAAACGAACAAATTATAAATAAAAATAGAGTTGATGATGATGCTTATGGTTAAACTGTATCTTAGAAACCATTTTTTTATATATCACTGTCAATTTAAAAAGTATTCCGAGAACAACAAAACTATAATCATCCATTAAATTATTTAATATTGCCAATGAAAATTACGGTGAAACTCGAATAAAATCGTATCAATAATAGGTATGGCTCCATATTAAATATACATATTAATTTTTATAATAAATGCAACATTTGATAAGTACAAGAATAATAATTTTATTTTAAGATATATTTAGTTTAATTCCTAAAATTTCTATTTAAATAAGAAAAAAATTTATTGTAGAAATTAATTTCAAAACAAAGTGCTATAAACACTAATTATTTCATATAAAAAATAATAGAATAAATAACTATTTGCATGCATTAGTAACCATTTTTATTAAATCAAATGAACTTATCATTAGATGATTAGCATTAAAACTTAAGTGGTTCATGTTACCTGTATTTTTTATAATTTGTACATTAAACATCAAATATAATTTTCATGTAACGTAAATATTTATGTAAAACCACAAAAAAGTAAGAATTGCTAAAACATGCTTTATATAAATTAAAAATTATTTTAATAGGAATAAATCTATGTAAAAATTATGTGTAGTAGCACAAATAAAGTTGTTTTATAATCAGCCAATATAATTTATATAATTCCTTAATTAAATATAATGCAAATATAGAAATTAATATAGTAATTAATTTTATACGTCTTACTTTTCCTTTCCTAAAAATAATAATCAATCAAAATAAATAAATAATAGACCTAAAAATCCCCAATAACTTAATTTATTTTACATAATAAGAAGTAAATGGGATATTCTACCATTGCAAAGTAATAGTAAACTTCAATAATTCTGAGAGAATTATGACATATTACTTTGTAATAAAAATGCGTAATTATTTTAAACCTTTATTATTATTGTTACTAGCCCGAATCGATTATTATCGCAAAATTTCGGATGAATACGGGCAAACTAGACTTGCTATTCGTTGTTTTTGTTTGAATTTAAATGTAGGACCCTAGCAGCAGCAACGCCATCGGAATAGTATTTCTTTTAAACATTTATTTTTATTTCTGTATTCATTACTAATTAATTTGATAAGGGGAAGAAATTTTAATAAAAATAATATAAGAAAATGCCATTTACGTCATTAGCGCAGAAACCATTTTTTGTCATTACCCTTAGTTGTCGTCGTAGCAACAGCCAACAGACCCGCTTGTTCGCGTGAGAAGCCACTGTTGTTCGTGTCTTGTTCTGACGTTTAGTTCTAATGAAAATGCATCATTCGATATATCATATGATAAGTCAGCAAATTATATGTATTTTTAGATTTAAAAAAGGTATAAACATAATGTCTCTAAAATAGGGGGACATGGCTAAACCACAGATTCCTGATGCTAAAATAAGGCGATTTAACTAAAGTGTACCATTTAACCAGTATTCTGCTTCAAAGTTCTTTGAAAACAAATTAATTTTGCTTAGTTCTAATTTTACGTTATCGGCGTGGTCATTAAAAAGTTACAATCTAATCAATGTTGGGACACCTAAGTGGCATACACTAGTGGTTCACTAATAATAACAAGTGTCATCTTAAAAGATGGCATAACCATATGAACTGTCATATCAAAGTTCATCCAAATCAAATAAAGCGTTCTGTTATTATAAGCAAAATTAATTTGCTCTCGAAGAACTTTCAAATAGAATACTGGCTAAATGGTACACTTTTCGGTAGAAGCAAGTTCAGTTAAATTGTCTTATTTTAGCCTCAGGAATCTGTGGTTAAGCCATGTCCCCCCATTTTATAAATGTATTAAGAAGAAATGGAGTAACTGTATTATGCTTTGCGGATTAATTTCTACTAAACAATTTACCTACCTTGATTTTGTAGCCGAAAGAGATTATACTAACTATCTATATTAAAGTTGGTCTTATTATTACTGAATTACGTCGTGTGTTAGCATAAAAGCATCGACCAAATGAAAATTAAAGCAGACATAGAAAATAGGTATTTAAAAAAGTCTTTTTAACATATTTACACGCCATTTAAAAATGATTTTTAATCAACTAAAATAAATAAATAAAAACAAATGAAGACAAATACAAATAATACTCAAATAAGCTCTCACTATTTGATAAAGAATAAAATGGCACTCCACTTCTTAGAATATTTGTGGTTCTACATCACTTCGCGCATCTATTGATGACGTAAATGGCTATTTCTTACGTAACGGCAACTATACCCCAAGAACTGTTTGAGAAGCATAATCAATTCGGGCTGGTAACGTCAAAGGCGATATGGGACATTCAAAATTCATATTAAGCTTATAGTCCAGTCATTAGGTAGATTTACCCTGCAAAAGGTCGGGTATTTTTGATTTTTGGATATGTTATATATTTAGAGGTCTCAACAAAAAATGCAAGTTTTCCCCCTCGGGGGCCTTCGGGAAGCACCGCCAACTTGAGAAAAAAGGCGCAAAAAAGCGGTTTTTTCTAAATATCTCTTCACTTATTTGCATTAGGCAAAAATAGTTATTATCTAATTTGTTGGCTATAAAATTCTCTACAACTTTTATCTAAAACATTTTTTTCTATAATTAATAGATAGCGAGCTACAGTGCTTCAAACAGAGCAAATTTTTTGAAAATTACATGAATGCTTCATTTAAATCATATTTTATTAAATTTTTTTAGGTTTTTTTACAAATTACTTTTTGACAATCATTAATTATTATTATTTAACTAATATGTATAAATATTAATTATTGTTTATAGTTTTTTTTCATTCTAAAGATTTTTTATAGTCCAGCAAATTTATGATTTTACCTTAAAGTAATTACAACAAAAGCTTTTTAACGGAATCCAGTCCCAGAAAAGTGCGCCGAATAACATATCAATATTTTCCCGAAATCGGAGCATGGGAACCTCCCGCCAATTTGGACAAATGGCGGCATATTCAAGTTTATGGCCATTTGCTTAAAACAATTATGAAAATATTTAAATTATTCAAAAAAAACAAAGAATATTACGTACTTGATACTTAGTCTAATAAGTTTCACTATTTACAACAGTTTACATTCGACGTGGCATCGAAAGAAGTAAGTTATCGATAACTGTTTTATAAAAATTGTTAACGTTTTCCTGCAATTTTTTAGTTTTTCATCCACCACTCTGATCTTGTTAAAGATACGATGATGCGGTTTTAAAATTTGAATTCAGCATAAAATTATCTTTCGTATCGTGTATTACACTATTTTTGCCGATGAACAATTGACGAGTTACTAACAACTAAAACTCACATGAAATTCCTCTAAAATTTTAAACATCTGAAAATCGGATCTTTTCTCAATTTTTCATCAAACACTTTGACACCTATTAAATACTTAATATTGGTTATCTGTAAGCCTGTTGAAATTTTGAATGAGAAAATGAAAAAGAGCCGATTTTCAGATGTTTAAAATTTTAGAGGGATTTCATATGAGTTTTAGTTGGCAGTAACTCGCCAATCGTTCATCGGCAAAAATAGTATAATACACGATACGAAAGATAATTTTATGCTGAATTCAAATTTTAAAACCGCATCATCGTATCTTTAACAAGATCAGAGTGGTGGATGAAAAACTAAAAAATTGCAGGAAAACGTTAACAATTTTTATAAAACAGTTATCGATAACTTACTTCTTTCGATGCCACGTCGAATGTAAACTGTTGTAAATAGTGAAACTTATTAGACTAAGTATCAAGTACGTAATATTCTTTGTTTTTTTGAATAATTTAAATATTTTCATAATTGTTTTAAGCAAATGACCATAAACTTGAATATGCCGCCATTTGTCCAAATTGGCGGGAGGTTCCCATGCTCCGATTTTGGGAAAATATTGATATGTTATTCGGCGCACTTTTCTGGGACTGGATTCCGTTGAAAAGCTTTTCTTGTAATTACTTTAAGGTAAAATCATAAATTTGCTGGACTATAAAAAATCTTTAGAATGAAAAAAAACTATAAACAATAATTAATATTTATACATATTAGTTAAATAATAATAATTAATGATTGTCAAAAAGTAATTTGTAAAAAAACCTAAAAAAATATAATAAAATATTATTTAAATGAAGCATTCATGTAATTTTCAAAAAAATTGCTCTGTTTGAAGCACTGTAGCTCGCTATCTATTAATTATAGAAAAAAATGTTTTAGATAAAAGTTGTAGAGAATTTTATAGTTAACAAATTAGATAATAACTATTTTGCCTAATGCAAATAAGTGAAGAGATATTTAGAAAAAACCGCTTTTTTGCGCCTTTTTTCTCAAGTTGGCGGTGCTTCCCGAAGGCCCCCGAGGGGGAAAACTTGCATTTTTTATTAGGACCCCTAAATAATACAATATATCCAAAAATCAAAAATACCCGACCTTTTGTGGAATAAACCATTATTTTTCTACCAAATGACTGGACTATTACTTTGAATTTTAACATCGCGTTTTCACCAGTACTACTAGATTTTTATATATTATCAGAAAAAAAATATTTAAAAAATTCAGTAGAATACCCTATTGTAAGGTTTTTATTTTGTTAATAAGAGCCTTCTAATGAAAATGAATTAAAAATTAAATGCAAATATTATCCAGACCTTAACTATTGGTATTTCAATACTCTGTTATCATTAAAGTCAATGAAGGCCATGGGGAAATCATGCATGCCATATGAATTCTGCATCTAATTAGTCATATTGTTATAAACGATTAGCGTGTTTTGATGAATGTAATAAAATAAAAACAAGTGTTATAAAAACAAATATGTAATGTATTTTACTGATTTCCTTCTGGCTTAAATGGATCATAATTAACTAAATCGGTGAATTCTAAACTCTTCTCCCACAGTTCCTTAGCTAAATTAGGATTGTTTACTAGGCTGTTCATAGTATCTTTCGAACAATTGCTAAAACAATATAAATACAAATCTATTGTACTTTTAAGATCAATAAAATATTACCTGTAATATAAACCAGACTGATTTTCTAACTCTTTTTCTAAAGCACAATACAGAGTAGTTCTACATCCTTGTTCTGGCGTGAGAAAGAACAGCCTGCAGAGAAAACGGCCCCAAAACCATTGCAGACCCCATAAGAATATGTTCCAGTTTTGGAATAAGTCAGTAGCTATGACGCCAGGGTGTAAACTATACGTTGTTACATTTTTCACGTCAGCATCTGAATAAATATTTTGTTATTGAATTTAATGAAATAATATTAATTCATATGATAAATACCTTTTAATCTTTTAGCTAATTCTTTTGTAAATATGACTTGTGCACATTTGCTCTGACAGTAACCTTCTAATTGTAATATCCAGCGTTTAATTTTTCTTACTTCAGATAAATCTAAACGTCTTGATAGCCAGAATGCTAAAATATAGAATATTTGTGAATAATTACTATATTTTTAAATATAGAAATGGACTTAAAGGATCAAGGAGATGTTTTACATACGAAGAATTTTGTGAAAAATTCATTCACCGCACAGGTATTTGAACAATAATTAAACTGTTAGAATTAGAATGATAATAAACTTCAATTTTAAATGGCACAAAAGTGACCCCTGTGGTGCACTCTCCACGCCAGCAATGAGTGCCCGTGAGGTGGCGCGTGGTAAGCGCCCGCACGATACAAATATGTCATCATCATTACCGAAATCTGTGATAAAGCAGATTGTGGCACACTCAGAAATGGGTAATATGCCGTGATGATATATGTATATATATATATATAAACTTCAATAAATTAGGATGCAAATGGTCTTATAAAAATAATAAATATAAATTGTAGTAAATAAAAATAAATTCCATAAAATACAGAACTCGATAAATTCAGAACACAATAAAAAGATTAAATAATTTAAATACAAAACCTATTTTGTTAATGTATATGAAGAAATACATAAGCAATTTAAGTTCTTGAATAATTTTGATTCATTTATTAATAAACTGCATTCAGTGATTTTATGCCTGAGCAATAAAAAGTCTATTTGAAATTCTAATGAAGAAATTAAATCAATTTTGTTTTACATTAAATTAAATGTTTCTAAAAGCATACCACTTCATTAAATTTTATACACAAACTGCAGCACTGAATGTTCAGCTTTAATACTAGCAGGGTGAAATCTTTATTTAAAATGAATATAACAAAAATTCTTGTTAGATCCTCAATGAAACTAGACAGACATTACTTTAACAATGTAAGTAACTTTCCACGACTATAAAAATGCTGAAAACGCTTTTTGACATATGTAATTAAACTGATATGAACAGTTTATTTAAAACTAATTTCTTGAGCATTTATAATTTAAATGCTGCAAGGTTTGTATGTACCTTCTTATATTAGATACAAGATATAACAATATATTTTTAACAGAATTTGGTAATGGGGTTCTCCACTCCATTACGTTGGTTCAAAAGACGAAGGCCATAATAACAGCAACACTTTAGAACAACAAAAATGAATTATATAATTCAACTCAATTTTATGCTTGAGAGTAAATGTTAATATTATATTTCATAAAATAGAAACTAAGAAGATTCTTTGACAATAAATTTGACGTTTTGCACAAATTATAGCAACGATTGTTATGTAGTACATTTCACAAGGAATCACGATACTATAACATCTGACTACCATATTAACACTTCCATCTTGCAAAGGAAGACTACTATTAAGGATTTGGGAATATTTTTTGACAATAAATTGTTATTTAATGAACATGTAGACATTTGTGTTAAGCAATCGTACTGAATACTTGGATTTATATTCCGATCTAGTAAACATTTCATTAACCCTAATTCATTAATATATTTGTTTACTTGTTTAGCTCGATCAAAACTGGAATATGTATCCACGGTTTGGAACCCATACTATAAAAAGAATATTGATTGAATAGAAAATATTCAAAAAAAGTTTTTCAAAATTTTAAATTACAAATTTAATTTAAACGTGAATAACTACATAGATATGTTGAAACATTTTAATATGCTCTCACTGGAAAGTAGAAGAACCCAAATTGACATGGTATTCTTATTTAAATTACTTAATATAATATATGCACCTTCAATAATTTCAGTGTTACAATTTTCTGTGAACCTTAAAACCATATCAATTAATTTATTTGTTTTATATAAAAATAATACTAAAAATAACGATAACTCTCCAATAAACCACATCATGTCTTCTTACAATTCCACATTTGTGCATATTGACATGTTTTACTTATCACTCTATATATTTAAAAAATAGGTAGTTAATGTTCTCTCATAATTTTATAAAACTTTTTATCATTTTTTGCACTTACTTTATTTTGAAAATTGCACTCTGATATGATTTGTGAACTAAAGTATGTATTATTTAATAATTCATAGGAACCTGTTATTGGTATATGTATACTGTTGGTTTCTTATAAATAAATAAAATAAAATAAAATAAAGTGCGCGTCAACTTCAAGGCATAGTGTGCTCCTGCAAAACCCTAAAATCTAATTCCTAATATCCTAAATAATCACTAGATTTAGGGTATATAAATTTAGGATTTAGATATTAGGGTGATAAGAGTGCAACATCGGACACAGCCTTGAAAAAAACGTAGTTAAATATCATTTTTTAATATTTTATGTGATAATCAATATGAAAAAATATCTTATTCTCTATACGGTTTGATTATACATTTCTCTTCATATTCAGTACATATAAAGTTAAATATTTATAAAGAGATTAAATTTTAAAAATCAACCAGCTTTGTTATAATTATGGAAACAGCTGATATATTCAAAAAATTCTAATTGACAGATGTCAGTATCAAGTGCAATTTACATAATCTAGATTCGTGTTATAAATTTATTGGATTTATAGGAACTTTCAGAATAGAATTTGTACAAAATAGTATATGTTCGTGTTATAATTTTACTGGATATATATATAATCCTTTCCAAGGAACTTTTGGTGTGGGATTTGCACAAAATACATCAAATTGATGGAAGGTCTTGTGCTGGCCACAATTTTTTTATTATTTTCAAAAAAAGTTCGTTTCAAATTGGAGCAATTCGTAATATTAAAAAGTCTTAATTGTTTTTAGTTTAACTTCATTTGAAAAGTAGTAATCTTTCTCTCGCACCAATACTCTATACTCTATAGTAGGCTGCAAGAGAAAGATTGCAATAATGAGACGTCACAGTGACACTGACAACAAATCTCAAATATCTCGCGAAGGAATTATTAATGGCCTTCGTCTTTTGCACCAACGTAACTTGGCTTAAATTGACAAAATTGCATCGAAATGAAGTGTTAAATGACTTATAATATAGTCAAAATTTCGATTTTCAATTTTTTGTTTAAGCCTAGCCTAAAATATAAGCCTTGTTGGTGCAACTGGGCATAAAAAAATATGATGTGGCCAGCAATACGAATTTTTGAAAAGTATTGGAGTTATTGGAGACGAAATAATATAAACACATAAAAATAGTAAAATCATCTAGTAGGCACCCTAAAACGTGCTTATTCATGAAAAACTCATCATCAAATTTTCTGACCAAAAACAATACCTCCCTTACTTAAAGGTGGCGGAAGGTAAACACGTTTTTATCTTAATCGTTATTTATTGAATAATACGTATAAAGTGTACATTTTATTATTTTTTATTATGGTGGAGGAGCCCATTAATAATATAAAATGTACTCGTACTTTTTTAGAATCCATAACAAATGTTGGATATTGCGAGAATGTGGGGTATGAGATTGAATATTCTATTGGTATTTCATATTTATATGCTATAATGATCAGGCATGGGTGTACATATAC
Source organism: Ophonus ardosiacus (assembly GCA_943142095.1). Taxonomy (NCBI): domain Eukaryota; kingdom Metazoa; phylum Arthropoda; class Insecta; order Coleoptera; family Carabidae; genus Ophonus; species Ophonus ardosiacus. Next base: position 37,726,294 of record OW964823.1, read on the forward strand.
GAATATACTATTTTTTATAAATAGAAAATGTTTGAATATATCGATACATAATAAAATATAAATAAAATCTTCAATATGAGAAATACACCTATAAAAATGCAATGTCAACTATTCATTTAATGAGGTGAATGAAGATGTTTTGCAAAAAACAAAAGGCGTCTTAGTACTAACTTTTTTATAGACCATAGTACAAGTCCTTATGAAAGTAATAATAATGTGAAGGACAATGCTACTGCTGAGTCACATCCACATCTTTCAACAAATTTTCGAATTTTAAAATATTAAATAGGTTTAAAATTTCATTATTTACTTTTATGTCCAACTGAGGATACGTTGATAATTCGAGCTGGACCTGAACGAATAATCCTCGGAAGCAACAAGAGCGTGAACAGGAAGTGCCCCAGATAGTTGGCAGCAAAGTGCATTTCGAAACCATCCACAGAGAGTTGTTGGGGGTGTCCCATCACCCCCGCGTTATTTATTAAATAATGAATTTCATTTTCTTCTTCTAAAATCTCGGTTGCACATTTGCGCACGGAAGATAAATCCGACAGATCCAAATGCTTTGTTCTGATATCATGAAATTTATTAATGTTTTGTACTTCTTTTTTAATTTCCTCTATTACTTGTTCAGATTTTTCTTGGTTACGACTACAAATCAACACTCTCGCTCCTAAAAATATATTAGATTAAAATTACCGCTATATAGCCAACTCTAATTATTTATTTATTAATAATAAAGGTGAATAACATGGGAAATCATTTTTTAAAAATATTTTTTGCTTCTATAAAATTTTAAACATATAAGTCACATAATGTAACCTCACGAGTTGAAAATTCGGATACGAGCAAAATTTCGACGAATGAGCGAACAATATGTTATTCTTATTCCGAAATAGAGAAACTTAATTTTTTAGTTACAAAATTATTGAAATTGGGCCTTTGTTTTTGTGTTTCTTTTAACCTCTTGCCTTAGTGCGATTCGAACTCAGAACCCAGAGAGCACTTATGACTAAGAGGCGATTCTTTAACCTTTAACCATTGAGCCACCAGAGTCTTTGGCAACAGTGTAAATTTAGTAACATGATAAAAATAGTCTAATATGCGATTATATAAAAAAAAACAAATAACATAACAAAAAATAATTTGCAAGTGATGTTTGATAGTTAACTCGATGCTTTTTGTTAAAAACACATAATGGGGGATTACACCATTTTTTTTTTTATATAATTTCATCTGAAAATATTAGGAAAACTAAGACTATTGATGAAAATCCGGTGAAAAAATTCCTATTAATAAGCGAGTTATGATCTCCCGAATTTTGAAAAGATTGACGTGACGTCACATTTATGTGTTTTTATATAAAACTGTTTTCATCATGGACCTAAATGTTTTTGATATATATGCTATTTTAAGTTATATTTACATAAAAATAAATGAATATTATAACACTGTATAAGTATACAGACTTTATAATTACAGGTGTATTTAAATTATTAAGTTTAATGCAAGAAATTTATGTTAAAATAAAAACTGTTTGGAAACTGTAGTACAGGAATGTTAGCCCCTCCTTTCGAATTTGAATTTCTTAACTTCCATTGGTAGTAATCCCACCTCCTAACACGCTATTTGTAATGCATGTATAGGCGGTTTCTCAATTATACCATTTCATTTTTTTTTTATTAATATTCGTTACTCAGCATATACATTCGTATTTTTTTACTATTTTCCTTTAATTCGATTGAGCCGTAATCCCCCATTAGATATATCTACTTTAACCTTATGTTTACTCCGTTATGGTGCGACCAAGCGAAGTGTGCCTCTGGCCTTGAAGAGGAAGGCACGCGCTGACGTAAATACTCAACCAATAACATTTGAGAATTTTGCCGCGGACGCGTAAGTACATACAGAATAAAAGTAGAAGTGTAATGGCGGCGGAGGTAGGCGTACTGATAACTGAATTATAGAGAAAGTATTTATTATATCAACAAGAGTTTAATTACTTTTCCTTACACACAAAAACAGTAATATCAAGTAAGAAATAAGAATTACATGAATATTTTATTTTAAATGAACCGCTAAAATTTGTATAGAAAACTTCTGTCTCCGAAAATACTGTTAATGATAGCACCACCGTATACCACGCCTCCCAAGTCGAGGCCAGGGCACATATCGCTTGGTCGCACAATACCCAATATGTAAAACCAAGAATGTTGAGGCAAAAATTTAGAATTTTATGTTTTAAATTCCACACATAGGTACAGTCAGTATACTATACAGTATGGTAGTAACATAAAATTTTGGTACCTTGTTGAAAAACAGCATATTTATATATATATATATATATATATATATATATATATATATATATATATATATATATTAATAATAAAAAAGTTTGCCATATGTTGCAACCAGTTGCAACCAATATAGTAAAACCCCCCACTAAATTACAGTAGATAAAAAGTAGTTTTCCCATGTTAAACCCCTCTTTTAAGGATTCTCACATTCATACTACCTATATTTAGATAAGTAAAAGTTTTTAAATATATTGATAAATTAAAAAATATTTAACAAAATAATAATTTATCTATATTATCTGTAAGTGACATATTAGAATTTTTAGTAAAAGTTAGTTATTTAAAAATTTGGAAGGTAGGTATGTATCTAAATTATGTTCTAAAAAATAAACATTTTTTTCACTACTAGCCTATAAACATATCATTATTGACTCAATATTGTTCCGTGAAATAGTTTTTCTATACTTAGAAATCAATTATTGACCAATGTCAATAATAGTATCAAAATTATTGACCTAGGTCAATAATTTCGTTTTTTCACTACTAGCCTAGGAACCCACTATTATTTACCTTTATTTGGCATGAGAAATTGTTTTTCACTACCGCTTGCTTGTCACCATGGTAACCTAGGTCAATAATAATTTATTATTAACCTAGGTCTATAATGCAAACTGTCACTTTTCAAACTCAAGCCTCCAAATCCGAATATTATGTAACTCATTAAACTCAAGAAAGGTGTTAAGTATATAATTTAAATTTACCGCTTAATTTTAAATTGACCTACGCTGCCGCCTCGCCTCGCCTGGCCGCTGTGCTATTTTGGTGAAAATGTGAAACGTGTGAAACGTTGTAGATGTAGAAATGAATAAATCACTATTTTTTTTGTATTTGTAGGTAAATACATTTCAATAGATTTATTTTAAAATAATAATAAACTAATAAGGCTGCTGACTGAAGCAGCACAAAGTGTTTTTATTAAATAATTAAATCAAATACAAATCAAGGCCCATAAGTGAGGTTATCAAATCAGCGAAATGAGCGAAACGTCAGATAAAAACAAATGCAGCCTACTTTGTTTTTGTGAATATTAACAAATAAGTAACGTAATTATTCATGTCAAAATGATTGTTATTATCAATAAAAAAAATACAAATAGGATTTATGTGCTAATAGTGAAAAAATAGTATATAAACATTATAAACCATGGTTGAGAAGATCATTATTGACCATCAGGCGCTTATTGATATTGGCGCTGGGTCAATAATGATTATCTTCTCAACCTTGGCGTATAATATACTATTATTATTAATTATCGTTTTCATTTCACTATTTTTGACACCAAACGTCATATTGTTTTTGCTTACTTTAGGTTAAAGTCAGTTGCCAATATAATGAAATAAATTTCGTAACTAATTCTTATAATTAGGTATGTGCTGGTAGCAACGAGCTAAGTAAATATAGAGTGGCGCATCGCATGCTGAACGCGTACTTTATCCCCGTACACAGTTGAATGCTTAGGTCGGCGGCCATTACTATAACTGAGCGCTCAGCTCAGACGCTATAGGCAACTCTTCCTAAGCGATATACCATCTTGTGGCAGATTTTGGAAGCTTTCAGATAGACATTACCAAACATAAGTCATAACCTTTATAAGTGCTACGCTACATATTTTGTCTATTTATCCATTTATTTCTTGTTATAATGTCAAAATCAAATTATTATTGCTGTGTTCCATAGTGTAATTCGTGGAGAAAGAAAGATCCGAATTTATCTTTTCATTCTTTTCCATTAGACAAACAAAAAGTAATATTTGGCGGAGAATTAGTTAAAAAGCGAAAAATCTGGATAAATAATCTGAGAATGGTCAAAAATCCAAGCCCTTACATGAAATTTTGCAGCCTTCATTTCATTGAAGATTCATTTTTTAAATTTACAAATGAAAGTAAACTTAGATGTTTGAAAAAAACTGCAATACCCACTTATATATTGCCACAATCATCGTTTCCATCCAAGATTCCATCTAAAGACAGGGAAGAAAGGGCTAGGAAACGAGCTAAATCAGCACAATTAAATAAATTATTCAATTACAAAGTCGTTAACTTATATACCTGCTGCAATATATCAAAACCGCATATACAGTGTGTTAATTAAAAACCTGGCCATAGGCGTTTAACATGGGAAAACAGTTTTTCTTTGCGCAAAAGTCCCCAATTCATTTTAGACAAAAATGTTTGAAATAAATGTTCTAGATATTAATATTCTACGCTTGAATCACTAAACAGATTTAATTTTGCACGTTTTTAGTAACTTGTAAAATCTAATTTGAAATTGTACAAAAATTAATTTATTTATTTCGAAATATGATATATGTCAGAATAAAACTTTTCGCCACAAATTACATTATTTATATTTATAATTCTAACATAAAAGGTAAATTATTTCGTTAAAAATAATTCAGAAATATTACTGGTAGGCTGCAACCTGCCTGGCAGGTTATAGTAGACATGGCGTCCAAGTGTGTACGGCCAGCAGCGCTCATCTGCCACTCTATATTTACTTATAGCTCGTTGGCTGGTAGTGAAAAACATAATATACAGGTTGGTTGATTTTTCATTGTCCAGCTTATATTTTCTGAAATATTAAAGATACAAAAAAAAGTTAAATACAAAAGTTGTTTAATACAACCTGATCTATAATTTAAAACAAACAATTTTTTCCCAAGGCGTACCAATTTTTTGGAAAAATGTTTAACTTTAATTTTTTAAATGGAACACCCTGTATATTTTGACAGAATAATGGGTGTATTCTAAACAAAATCCGTTACATGTAAACGGACCGTTAAAAAATTTAGCGAATCAAGTCTCTTGACATATAACAAAAACTTGGATTTTGTTATGTGTCAATCTACTTGATTCGCTAAATTTTTTAACGGTCCGTTTATATGTAACGGATTTTGTTTAGAATACACCCATAAGTTGCTTAATAATTTCTCTTTACAGTGATGTGTAACAAGTAAGGATTTACCTTTAAATTATGTCCTATAAAGCAAATAGAAATATGATAAAAGTAGGCTATGATATTCTATTGTTAATACCTGTACTTCTGTCACACATGAACATTGGATACGTATAATTATATTACCGATCTGTCGCAGAGAATTTTCTAAATTTTAGAAAGTATTTACGTGAGGCTGTCTTCTATCAGGATATAAATTTTGATACAGGATAGCAGCCCGACGTTTATTATTATTTGATCTGTGAAAACAGCAAAGCATATCAACTTTTTCACTATTACTGTAACCGACGTTCATTTTTCTTAGTTAAATAAGAATCTTAACACCTTTCTCACTTCTGACAGATGTTACTGGTATAAACAATAGAATATCACAGCCTACTTTTCTCGTATTTCTATTTGCTTTATTAGACATAATTTAAAGGTAAATCCTTACTTGTTATGCATCATTGTAAAGAGAAATTTATTTAGAATTTTATTCCGTAAAAATACATATACAGGATGTTCCATTTAAAAAATCAAAGTTAAGTATTTTTCTGGAAAATTGGTAGGCATTGGAAAAAAATTGTTTATGCCAAATTGTAGACCAGGTTGTATCAAATAACTTTTCTACATAACTTTTTCTTGTATCTTTAATATTTCAGAAGATATAAGCTGGAGAATGAAAAATCAACCAGCCTGTATACACCACGGTTATGAATAGCATTATTGTCTTCGCGAATTATAATCCCTCGGTTCCCTCCGGATTATAATCTTTCGCTCGGTCAATAATGATACTCTTCATTGATGTATAATACAGTGTGTCCCATTTAGAGGTGCCACCATTGGGATCTCGAGAACTGTAAGAGATACGATGTCGGTTAAATGGAACATTTTGTGCGCCTTTGGGAGGCCATCTCAGATGTGCTTTTGTTTTCCAAAAATTCTCATAGGGCACTAGATAATGACGAAAAACTGAATATTGTTGATTTTTTCTTTTTCAAATAACTTCTAAACTATTAGTAATTGAGAAAAACGTTTCAAATATAAAAGATAGGTATTTTTATTAGCTAACCAGTGGCGTACGAAATAAATTTTTATATCCGTAAATTTTCGAGATATAACACAAACTTATATTTTTTTAAATGGAACCCATATCTGATTTCAGTCTCAAAAAAATCATTATTTTTTTCTCTTTTCAATAATGTAAGGGTTATTATGTTTTATATTTGTTTTGCTCCTAAAATTAAATTTTTCTCTTTATTTTCCTGAACTTTCTTATAATTTCCCAAAAAAACATTATTATTTTTATTAATTATATTGTATTTGATCGAAATATTTTGTTTTATGCCTTGATTACTTAATATTTTCATTCTAAACTCATAATTACAAATTACACTATAATGTGCCAAGGGCGACTAGATACAAAATATAAAAATTAGTTTGATACGAGTTTTGAGCAAAATTTTCTAATGAAATAAATTATTTACATACAAGGAGTATTTCTAAATAGAAATCTACCAATATTTTCAAAATAATTATAAATTTAATATGAAATAAGGAAAAAATAATAATTTTGAAGACAAAACGAATATAAAACATAATAACCCTTACATCGTTGAAAAGAGAAAAAAATAGTGATTTTTTTAAAACTAAAATCAGATAGGGGTTCCATTTAAAAAAATATAAGTTTGTGTTATATCTCAAAAATTTGTGGATATAAAAATTTATTTCGTACGCCACTGGTTAGTTAATAAAAATATCTATCTTTTATATTTGAAACGTTTTTCTCAATTACTAATAGTTTAGAAATTATCTGAAAAAGAAAAAATCAACAATATTCAGTTTTTCGTCATTATCTAGTGCCTTATGAAAATTTTTGGAAAAACAAAAGCACATCTGAGATGGCCTCCCACAGGCGCACAAAAAGTTCCATTTAACCGACATCGTATCTCTTATAGTTCTCGAGATCCCAATGGTGGCACTTCTAAATGGGACACACTGTATATTATAATTATGTTCTGGCTTATTGATGTAATTATTCTTATCTACAAAATTTTGAAATTATTTACCTATTTTTTATTATTATATTTTTCATTACCTGATAAATATTACTTACCTCTTTTGTACAAATCTTTCGAAGTTTCTTTTCCAATTCCACTGTTTCCCCCAGTGATTACAACAGTTTTCCCATCTAATCTAACATCACTTTCATAGTCTCTTACGCAGCACCACATTTTCCAATAGGTAACTTTTGAATCAACAATTCCAAACACTGGCACTGAAAGAAATAGAAGGTTGTTAACAAGGCAAGCCCGATTATACGTAATTAAAATTTTTGTCGTTTTCATTGTAAACAACTTGTGACGCAATAAGAAACTATCCATTTACAGTTACTCATGTTTGGGTGTTTGGGAATGAAACGAACGAAATGTGAAATAGTTTCGTATAGATGAGCTTTTTGTTACACTATTACAATTGCATTATTGATCGAATTGTTTATAGGTGTTTAAAATTTATTGAAATATATAAATAACTTTGAAATTGGGCGTAAAATTATTAACAAAACTTGTCACTAAAAAGGTTAAACGCAAAATATAAATAAACACACCGGCCTAATTAGGGGAACTAAAAGGATATGTATTTAAGCCACCTAATAAGGACTAATTAACCTTTAGTGACTTTTTCAGGGATTTGCAGGGCCGTAACTAGCCATTCTTGCGCCTGTGCGGAATATAAAATTTCGCCCCCCCCCATTTTTTTGGAAATTATTTTTAAAAACTTAATTAAATAAAATATTTTTTTATTAACCACATATTAAATATTACATTTATTTATACATGTATCTAAACGGGACTGTGCCCCTATAGGTAGTAATGTTGGTTGCCTAATACAAAATATTTATTTGAAACATGTAAATATTATTCAATTACAATTCATTTAAAAATGATATATATGTTCTTACTAGATTTATTGTATTTCGTTAAACTATTTAATAAATAATAACAAAAAATAAAGACCGTTAGTATGAACGATGATAAAGTGTGATTAGCGAGCATTTGATTAGCATTGCTTTATCTTTTTCAGTCGTTTATGGATTATTTTACAGAAAAATGTTTCAAATGAAAAACGCGTGCAATTAATTTTTCTCTAATTTTTATTCGAAGTATTTGTCCCTAAAATAAAAATAATCCATAAACGATTGAGAGAGATAAAACAATGCTAATCATATTCTTGCGAATCACCCTTAATCACATGTTGATACTAACGGCCATAGTTTTTAATATTAATATTCTTTTAAATTAATTCTGATCAGATCTAATGTAATGACAACATTTATAATTAATCATTAAATAGATAAACAATTTTTTAGCGAAATATGAGAAAATTATTAGTAGTTTAAAATGGATATGTAAAAGTACAGTTCTGTAACAGAAATTTCGAAAAAGTATATATGCATGGAAAAAATATCCTTTTATTTTACATTTTATGATTTACAAATGAAAAGTAATAGATGAATCCTTTTTAACTCTTTCTGGAGAAGCTACACACGAGCCCACGAGCGACCAATGATTTTTATTTTCATTATTATAATTGTTTTTATAATAAATTTAAAAACTAGTCAATAGTCAAAAAAGCACAAATAAATAATATTGAAAATTATGAAAACTATTAAATAACTATAAACAAACACTAAAATAGTCCAAAACACAAATTTACAATTAAATACACAGAACTATTCTCAAATGACGTAAACAAAATGGTTGAATACTCGTCGTATCTTGCAATTTTGCCGTAAGTTTGCAACCTACATAACTTATAAGTGCAAAATCCCTTTCCCCGCTTCACAACAAATGCCCGTATTACGTGTCTATAGTTATATGGTCGAAGAATCGTATTGTCAAACGGTGGGGCGCCTTACGCGCGTATTTTGAAAGTCAATGCAATACAGTGCCTAGAAATACAATATTAATTCGCAAAGTGTACATTAAGAAATCTAAGAGTGTGCTTGATTTATATTTATTTATTTTTTTTTGCAGAATTAACAAATGAAAAATTTATTTCTGCGCCCTAGCAACATCTGCGCCCGGGGCAAGTGCCCCACCCTAGTTACGGCCCTGGGGATTTGTTAACCTACTGGATAGAGCAAGTGAATACTGAACCGATTAACCGATACATGTGTTGCTTGTGTTACTCAGGCACAGAAGTATGAATGAGAAAGATATAGATAATTCCACTTTAGACAAGTGAATATGATATTCACATCATTGTCAAATACACGTCAAAAATTGTGTGCGTGTGCGTGAGTGTGTGTGTTTTAAGGTCCCTATAATCCGATTATAACATTTTTATGATAATGTCAGTGCGTGTGCGGTGTGCGTGCGTGTGTGTGTGTATTGAAACCACGGTTACTATAAGACAAAAAATATTTAACTGCAGTTTCCTCAGTCTGACATTCCTGGGTAGACTTGATTAGATTTTGGACAACCGGAAGTAATAGTTTCTTTAAAAAATCTTCTAAATATATTTTTTTTGGATTTTTTTTGTTACAAATATTGAAGATGCACTTAAATTTTTTATTATATCTTGTATATATAGAGATAAAGACACTATAAGAATAATCTAATGTAATACATCGGAGTGGCTAAGGCACTAAGGAAATCAGTTGACAAATTCAAATGTTTATAACATAGTAATGTTTATAAGACAGTTTGTAAATGACAGATGTCAGTGTCAAAAATCAACAGTTTTACTGACTTTCTGAAAGCTTTTTCTGGGAAGTACATTTAATCTTTCTTAATCTCTGTTTATATGGGGTCCCGTGGCCGCGTGCCTGAGTGTCTGGTCGTGAACCTGGGGGAACCGGGTTCGATCCCGACAGACGCCAAATATTTCCAATTTTAAATGGCACAAAAGTGACCCCTGTGGTGCACTCTCCACACCAGCTATGAGTGCCCGTGACGCCTGATAAGCGCCCACACGGTAAAATATATCGTCATCATTACCGATGTCTACATGTGTTGTAGATACTGGCACAACCAAAAAAGGGTAATATGCCGTGATGATATATTTATATTTATTTATTTTATTTATTTATTGTTTTATTAATTAAATTTTTAAAATTGTAAGTAATACGCATATATCCATCAGAAATATCGCCAATCTTGTTAATAAATTGGAAGAATCTCTGACATTTAGGAACTTCCTCATACAATGAAAAATAGATATAATTATAATTGTATGTGTGCAGAATACATGTTAAATACAATAACAAACAATATTTGAGTAAAGTTCTGTATTTTTTTTGTTATAAAACGACTGTTTGATAGCGAAGTACAATAGAATACTTATATAACAGAAAATGAAAATGGCTAAAGGTATTGTGCGGGCTACAACAGATTTTTTTTTGTTAGATTATACATACAATGTCCTTTCTAAAATTAGGCGACCAATCAAATTCTTAGGACCTAACTTCAATCGCTTGTAGTTTGCGACCTAACTGATATTTGAACAATTTTTTTTTCACTAAACTCATTAATTTATGTATATTTTCGTATTCTTATTTAAGATAATTAAAATTTGACTATGGTATAGTACCCTATTGTTTTGTTTATAAAATGTCAATCTCATCATAGCCGTTTTTCTGTTTCAATTAATTAAATTATTTAAATATAATAAAATTTGTAATTACATAGTACACAGATATCGGTAATGATGCGGGCACTTACTAGGCGTCACCTCTCCGACACTCATTGCATTGCTGGGCATGGAGTGTTCACCACAGGGGTATATTTTGTGCCATTTAAAATTTGAAATATTTGGCGTCGGTCCGGATCGAACCCGGGTCTCCAGATTCGCTACCAGGCATACGGACACCACGAGACCCCAGTGCAGATTGGCACACTCAGCAATATTATATGCCGTGATGATATATTTATTTGTATTTTATTTGTAAATACATAGTTTTTACTGTTGTACAAAAAATATTGTGTACACCTAGTCCGCGAAATCCTTTAGCGACCTCAAAATTGTCCTGCCTCGGTCGGACGTCAATTTTTCTCTCGGAACGCTAAAGAGAAATTAACTATTTTTTGCGTTCCTCTAAATTTGTCAGTGTGTGTACTCTATAGGTATATGCCTATAAAATGTTCTTAACTTTAATTATCAAAATTTGCTGAAAACATTTGTTAGGAGGGTTTTTAATAGTTACTAACCAGAAACGTTATTAATTCTGTTCATAATATGGCTTATTAATAAGCTGTCAAATTTTTGACATTTCTTCATGGCAGCCCTTGGCGATACCTCTCATTTGATGCCAAACACGACATGATTCTATCAACTTTATGCAGAAAACAAAAGGCGATCGAGCTGTCAAGTTTTTGACATTTCTGCATGACTGCCCTTGACGATATCTTTCATTTGATACCAAACACTATATGATTCTGACAACTTTATACAGAAAACAAAAGCCGATTGAGCTGTCAAATTTTTGACAATTCTGCATGGCAGCCTTTGATGATACCTCTCATTTGATACCAAACACGACATGATTCTGACAAAATTATGCAGAAAACAAAAGCCGATCGAGCTGTCAAGTTTTTGATATTTCTGCATGGCTGCCCTTGACGATACGTTTCATTTGATTGATACCAAACACTACATGGTTCTGACAACTTTATGCAGAAAACAAAATCCGATCGAGTTATCAAACTTTTGACATTTCTGCATGGCAGCTCGTCAAAGAACATTTCATTTGATACCAAACACGATCGAGGTTTAATTTTTTTATTTTTATATGGTTGGTAACATGTATTTATTATATCTAATTTGTCTATACCGTATTTTTTAACGTGAAACATTGGGTTTGTCATATCCATGGTTACGACTCGACATTTGATTGACAGCAATGTATTTATACAAAAGCTATTTTTATTACGAAGAAATGGGGTCACAGCAGAAGCGTACTCGTCGCGACCCATAGAATTCTGCTACCACCAAGCTTAACCATCAACTTGCTTCTAGAGTAAATAGACGTCAATTGAAGTACAACATGTAGGATTAATATATGTATGTTATTAATCTTTTGTACTTTGACTATTACATATATTGTCACGCTTTGACACGAAATAAATTTAAAATGAAACATAGGGAACGAATTTGACAGATTTATTATATTTAAATATTGTAAAAATTTAGTCAAGTCAGAAAACCACTCTGTTTAGTAATAACTTCAAATGGACTGTATAAGTTTAAGCGGGAGTATTACTAGACAGTGGAATATGAATATGATTTAGAACGTCAATATTTGACAAATTTATTCGAAGGACCAGAGAGGTAAAATACTAGTGATACGAGCGAGACTGGTATACAAACAATTGTATTTAAATGAAGCCAATTCTAGTACCTTATTGTCCTAGCGACGAAGGTGACTGAATGGAGCTCCTCAGCTACGCAGATGGAATTCGCGTCATCAGACAGCGGCTGGAGGAGCAGGAACACGACAGCTGATAACCGTCTTCAAAGGGCCTCTACAAGTGGAGACAATCCCAGCAAGTCACTTTTGCCTGCTGTCCCTTGAAACGGCTGGAGAAGCAGGAACACGACAGCTGATAGCCGTCTTCAAAGGGCCTCTACAAGTGGAGACAATCCCAGCAGGTCACTCTGCCTGCTGTCCCTTGAAGATCCAAACCTGTGGAAGCCAGCTCCACCAATGGGGACTAACTCGACGACCAATACTTGTCGCTCTCGAAGCACTTGCACTAACACAACGCTTACGAAAGGTAACGTATAACCAGGTTCACCTCGCTGCACACTAGGAACAGCTATAATGCTAAGCTCTTCATGACAATATAATTATATAAATGACGGGCAGACTTCTCTGCTACCACGTCTTGTAAAAATAGATTTAAATTACATTGAATAGACAATATTGGGGTTCACGACGTTTATTATAAGGCAACCAACTCGTTACCTCTAATTATGTTTACAAAAATAATTTAGACATGAATTATGAAAATGCGACTGATCACGATGAAAGGAATTAAAAAACTCAACTATTTTTTATACATAACAACATATAACAAAATTATAACAATAAGAATGGCGGTCTAGATTTAGCTTCATTCAAAGCAATCTTTGTATACCAGCCTTTTGTAATAACGCGAAAACACACTCGAAAGCACAATAGTTATTTACATACCAAATGTGGGAAACGTCTGATTCCCGGATAAGTGTTTGGCGGCGCGAGCTTGCGAGTTGTAGAAAAAATATAGTGTGCTTGTGCCCGAGTGATTTTCTGACTCGGCTAAATTTCTTACAATATTTAAATAATACTTCTGTCAAATTCATTCCCCATGTATTTTAAATGAGACAGACAAATACATTGCTATCAACCAAATGTCAAATCATAACTTATAGGAAAATTCAACGGTTATGTCATATTGACAAGATGTCATTAGAGGTTAATTTTGTTTAAATAATTATACCTGTTTTCTAAAAATTAAATTTAGACGTACTCTCGAGTGGTTTTCTGATTCAGCTAAAATTCTTACAATATTTAAATATAATACTTCGTTCCCTATGTTTCATTTTAAATGGAACGGGCAAATACATTGCTGTCAATCAAGTATCAAGTCGTAACCATGGATATGACAAACCCAATGTTTCACGTTAAAAAATACTCACGGTAAATGCAGTATGAAAAGTAGTGTACAAAATTTACTATAATGTATTTACATATATATAAATAACTAAATAAATATATCACGGTATATCACCCATTACTAGGTATGCTAATCTGGGTGTACCAAAACGCAGATAAAGGTAATGACAGCAGTGATATTGCAATGTTTCCCGGTCTTGTATTAATAACGCAACGCAACGTAGGCTATGACCCGAAGACCATGACGCGAGACGTTCGGCTCTCCCCAAGTTGACTGGATAACCGTGACGCGTCATGAGGCGTCACGAGACGGATCAGCTAAGTTCACTGCCCACTTGCCCAGAAAAAAGTTTGCAAGATGCGACTTTTTCACTTCAAAAAAAATTATTTTTTGTACCATTTTTCCAAGATGGCGCTGCTTCTGGATATGCACCAAGATTGAAAACATCCAAAAATCAAAAATATCTGACCTTTCGTAAGATAAAGTCTTATTTTTATACCTCCCGACTAGACTAATACTAATATTAAATTTTAATTATTTATTTTTTCCATGGGGCCCCAAAAAAAACACAAATATTTTAAACAGTAGCAGTGGCGTGCTATATTATTCTTTACCAAATAGTAAAAGCGTATTTGACTTCATTTGTTTTTAATATTTATTTTAGTTGATTATTACAAATTATTTTTAAATGGCGTGTAAATATGATAAAAAGACTTTTTTAAATACCTATTTACTGCGTCTGCTTTGATTTTTACTTTTTTATGCTTTTAGGCTAGCACATGACGTAATTCAATAATGATATAAAGACCAACTTTCATACAGGTAAGTCATTGAAATTCCTTTCTTCGATAGCTCTCTTGTAGTTAGAAATACAACGTAAATTAATTCACATAATTTATTGGACTACTAAAAGAGCATAACGTAAAATTACTCTATGTTCTCACAGAATTTTTTCTTCACATTATTATATTATATATATATATATATATATATATATATATATATATATATATATATATATATATATAGGTGGTAAATAAAGCGAATCAAATATACTCAATTTCAAATGACTATAACTCGTCATTTTCAAATGGAACACTCTATATTTTATTATTCAGTTGTGTTTATTTTTGTATTATCTTTATTCTTTATTAAGGGTATCCTATGCCTAAAACCAATAGTTTCGGAGTTTTTCACCATTTTTTCTTCTTCTTTGTTTTAATTAAAAATTAAATCCAGTATACTATGGAAATTTTGAGAATCCCTTAATCCATTTTACTAGTTATGGCGTGACGTCTGAACGTACATAATGTATCTCGCATAACTCAAAAACTATTAGCCGTAGAATGTTAAAATTTTGTATTTTTGACTACTGGAACATCTTGTTGTGCACGTCCTATTTTTATTGCAATCGACTGGGCCAAAAGGGCACTTTGCTCGAAGGGTTTCTTTGAATTTTTCGCATAACTCAACTAGCCGTAGAATGTTGAAATTTTGTATATGGGACTGCTATACCATCTAATTATTCACTTCCATTTTTGGTTCCAATCGGCCTTTTCAAAAGGGCACATTACTCTTAGAAGCGTATAAAGAAAGTCATACGACGATTCAAAACGCTAGAAAGATGGCAAGGAATAAGAAGCAATGGGCGAAATTTGTACACAACTAAATATATTTGTATATCCAACACCCTATGGTAAAATGATATTTGACTATATTTTTATATTTTCCTTATGTAATTTTAAGAAATAAATATGCGTTCTATTTCTTGTTAAATATATAGTTTGTTGTTTTCTGTTTATTACTATATCAATAAAAAAGAATATATATATATATATATATATATATATATATATATATATATATATATATATATACAGTGTGTCCCAAAAAGTGCCACCATTGGGATCTCGAGAACTATAAGAGATACGATGTCGGTTAAATGGAACTTTTTGTGCGCCTTTGGGAGGCCATCTCAGATGAGCTTTTGTTTTTCAAAAAAATTTCATAGGGCACTAGATAATGTCGAAAAACTGAATATTGTTGATTTTTTCTTTTTCAAATAACTTCTAAACTATTAGTAATTGAGAACAACGTTTCAAATATAAAAGGTAGATATTTTTATTAACTAACCAGTGGTGTACGTAATAAATTTTTATATCAGTAAATTTTCGAGATATAACACAAACTTATATTTTTTTAAATGGAACCCATATCTGATTTTCATCTCAAAAAAATAATTATTTTTTTCTCTTTTCAATGATGTAAGGGTTATTATGTTTTATATTTGTTTTACTCCTAAAATTTAATTTTTCTCTTTATTTTCCTGAATTTTCTTATGATTTCCCAAAAAAACAATATTATTTTTATTAATTATATTGTATTTGATCGATAAAATTTATTTTATGCCTTTATTACTTAATATTTTCATTCTAGACTCATAATTATAAATTACACTATAATGTGCTAAGGGCTGCGGCACGACTAGAATAGTGAACAGAAACACAAACAAAACTAGATGGTGGTCGGAAAGGGTAAAAGTTGCAGTGAAAGAAAAAAAGAACAAGTGGAATAAATATCTACAAACGAAAGAACCTATTGACTATGAAAAATATAAAGAACAAAGGAAAGAAGTAAAAAGAGTAATAAAGGAAGAAAAAGAAAAAGCATGGAGAGAATTTGGCGAAAAAATGAAAAACGCATACAATGAAAACCAGAAATTATTTTTTGGAACACTTAAAAATATAAGACAAAAGAAGACAGCAACAATTACGAACATTAAAGATAAGGAAGGAAAGACGATAGCAGAAGAAGACAGAATAATGGACAGATGGAGACAGTATTTCATAGAACTACTAGAGGGAAATGACACTAAAGATGAAGAACAACAAGAAAGTCATCGCACACGAACAAAGGAAACAGAAATAACATAAGAAGAAGAAATAAGCTTGAAAGAAATAATAGAAGCAATAAGAAAAACCAAAAGAGGAAAAGCTCCCGGACATGACAAAATAACAGCAGACATGCTGAAAGCACTACCCGAATCAGCACTACAGGAACTTAAAGACATAATGAATGATGCGCTAAAAGGAATAACACCAACAGAATGGCAAATAGGTATCATAACACCAATATTTAAAAAAGGAGATAGCAGAGAGTGCCAGAACTATAGAGGAATTACCCTAATAAGCACAGTGGCCAAAATATATGCAAGAATCTTGGAGAGTAGACTAAGAACAGAGCTGGAAGAATCGTTAGAGGAAACTCAATTTGGTTTTAGACCAAATAGAGGCGTAAATGATGCGATATTCATACTAAGACAAATAGGGGAAAAGGCAATAAAAGAAGGGAGAAACGTACATGTGTGCTTCATTGATCTAGAGAAAGCGTTTGATAGAATCAATAGAGAAGACTTATGGAAAACGCTAAGAAAAAGGGGAATATCAAATACGTTAATAACAGGAATTCAGAGCCTATATTCAAAGACTAAGAGCTATGTAAGAGTGAAACAAGAGACCTCCAATACATTTGAAACTACAGCCGGAGTAAGACAAGGATGCATTTTGAGCCCGCTTCTGTTTACGCTAATTCTTGACGAAGGAATAAAAGAGACAAAGAAAGAAGTAAAGAAATACTACATAGGACATTGGAAATTGAGAAGAGTGGAAATAGTAGAACTATGCTATGCAGATGACATGGTCATCATAGCAGAAGACGAAAAAACCTTAACAAGGAATATAGAAATATATGACAATGCGCTACAAAAATTAAACATGAAGATCAATAAAGAAAAAACGAAAACCATGATCAGGGACGGACAGGGCCACCGGGAAATCGGGAAATTCCCGAGAGGCCGCTACTTGCGGGAGACCGGTGGGCTTAATGCCTATTTTTTTTATAGCTTAACCATAGAGCCTAAGGGTCATTATAAACAAAAATAATAAACTTAAGTACTGTAACTAAATTTAAAGTTTATTCCACATGTAATTTTATTTGAAAAGTGTCATAAACATAGGTCTTATATCTAGTCCCCAAAATACAAGAAGTCAAAGTTTTGTAAATATCAGTTAACTTTCACTTCGTGTATTTTGGTAACTAAAAGGAATAGGACCTATGATTATATGATGTTTTTTAACCAAAGTGAAATGTGTAATAAACTGTGAAATGTTGTTATATTATGTAGTTCTGTTAGTGTAATTTTTATTAATCTACCATAACATACCATTCCGTGTCTATTATTATTTTCATATAACCAAATTTAACACATTTATTTTGTATTCTTTCTTCCTTTCAAAGTTTTGTAAATATCAGTTAATTTTTCCTTTTCGTATTTTGGTAAATAAGAGGAATATGGCCTATATGTTTATATGACATTTTTTACTCAGAATCATATGTGAAATAAATTGTTAAATTTTGTTAGTTCTGCAATAAAACAATTGTTAACATATGACCGAAAAAAGTGCAATTTGTTATTTGGAGAACGATGCATTTTATCGAATGTTAATCCAATCAGATCTTTTTTATTTAGAATTTCAAAAAGCGCCAAAAAATTATTAAACTCCGAATTAAAAGAAAATATATACATACGACATGTAGTCATTGTCAAGAGGTAGGTATTCCAGAAGGAAACGAAATCGGGCATAACTTTATTAAAGCTTTTTGTTTAAAATAACCCATAGAATCTGTGGTTAAGCTAAGTCCACTTATATTAGAGACACCTTTATACATAGTAATAAAAACATGTATTTTTTGTATATATATATATATATATATATATATATATATATATATATATATATATATATATATATAATTTTTCCCAAGGAGGCCGGTATAGGATTTTATTTCCCGGGCCGGTCCAAAAAACCAGTCCGTCTCTGACCATGATACTAGGAAGAAATGAACAACACCACACGATACAACTAAAAAATGAAAATCTACAGCAAGTCCAAAAATTTAAATACCTGGGGTCAATGATCTCAGAAGATGGAAGATTTGATGAAGAAATAAAAGAAAGAAGAACAACAGGAGGCAAAATATTCAATAGCATCAAACACAGCTTCTTAGGAAAGAAAGAAATACCGAAAGAGACCAGAGTACAAATATTTAAGAAAGTAGTGACACCTATACTTATACACGGAGCTGAAACATGGACATTAACGCAAAGACAAAAAGAAAAAATTACGGCTATCGAAATGAGATTCTTGAGAAAAATAGAGGGGAAAACAAGACTGGACAGAATTGAAAACACAACCTACAGACAAAACTTAAAAGTAAAAGCAATAGAAGATAAGATAGCAGAAGGACAGATGAGATGGTATGGGCATGTAGAAAGGATGGGAGAGGAGAGAATAGTTAAAAAAGTGTTTGAAGCAAAAATTGGAAGAAAGAAACCACGAGGACGACCAAGAAGAACGTGGCTGGAAGAAGTAAAGGAGGCAGCGCAAAGAAGAGGTTTAACTTGGGAAGAAACGAAGACAGCAACACAAGATAGAGCAGAGTGGAAAGAAATATGGAGAAGACCAACGAACCAGAACTCAACCCCCTCCCCCGCAAGCCGGGGGAACGCCTTACACCCGTGAGGGTAGAAAGCTGCAGAATTAAGTAAGTGCTAAGGGCGACCTCTGATACAAATATTATAAAAATTAATTTGATACGAATTTTGAGCAAAATTTTCTAACCAAATAAATTATTTAAATACAAGGAGTATTTGTAAATAGAAATCTACTAATATTTTCAAAATAATTGTAAATCTAATACAAAATAAAGAAAAAATAATAATTTTGAAGGCAAAACAAATATAAAACATAATAACCCTTACATCATTGAAAAGAGAAAAAAATAATTATTTTTTTGAGACTAAAATCAGATATGGGTTCCATTTAAAAAAATATAAGTTTGTGTTATATCTCGAAAATTTACGGATATAAAAATTTATTTCGTACGCCACTGGTTAGTTAATAAAAATATCTATCTTTCATATTTGAAACGTTTTTCTCAATTAATAATAGTTTAGAAGTTATTTGAAAAAGAAAAAATCAACAATATTCAGTTTTTCGTCATTAACTAGTGCCCTATGAAATTTTTTTGAAAAAAAAAGCACATCTGAGATGGCCTCCCAAAGGCGCACAAAAAGTTCCATTTAACCGACATCGTATCTCTTATAGTTTTCGAGATCCCAATGGTGGCACTTTTAAATGGGACAGCTGTATATATTCTCAATAGTAATGTGGGATGCAGACTATCCCCGATACTACCCGCCATACTGATTTTAGTTATGTCTTACGACACCGAGCGCTAGTGTTGCAGGGCATGAATGCCTACTACTTTATCATTGCAGTTGACTATCTTAATAGTATCTGTTGTCTGTGTTGTTCATTGACAAAATGTCAAATGCTCTGTCATGTCAAATTCAAAAGCTTGTAGTTAATTTATTGACTTATTTTGAAAATGAAAAATAGATTGGTGGGCTCTTACTTTCACTGAATTGTAATATTGAGGTAATATTTCGTTCTATTTGTTAGTAACAATTTGAAAATTAAATCTATATGTACAGCGTGTGGCAAACGCTATACGCAATGTACAGTGAGAAATTGAATGGTATGCAGTATTCTGTATTTTTTAAGGATTTCACATAATACTAGATAGTTTGTTGCATATACTACAAGAATGAAGTAAGCAGTATCGTTCAGAATATTTTAAATAAAATTGGATTTCGGTGGAAAAAAATGATACCAGACGTGTTACGTTTTTAAGAATGATTTGGATTTATGAAGGCAACCCACAGATCATATTTTAATCCGTTTTACAAGCTCATGCAAACTTTTTAATATATGACGTCACCGTTTCTAGTGATATTGTATTTATGACGTAAACCGCTTGATGCGCTGGATGGCCCATATACAGTAGAAGTGCCACCATTGGGATCTCGAGAACTAAAATCAGATATGGGTTCCATTTAAAAAAATATAAGTTTGTATTATATCTCGAAAATTTACGGATATAAAAATTTATTTCGTACGCCACTGGTTAGTTAATAAAAATATCTATCTTTTATATTTGAAACGTTTTTCTCAATTACCAATAGTTTAGAAGTTATTTGAAAAAGAAAAAAAAATCAACAATAATCAGTTTTTCGTCATTATCTAGTGCCCTATGAGAATTTTTGGAAAAACAAAAGCACATCTGAGATGGCCTCCCAAAGGCGCACAAAAAGTTCCATTTAACCGACATCGTATGTCTTATAGTTCTCGAGATCCCAATGGTGGCACTTCGAAATGGGACACACTGTATATGATAAGGGTGAAATTTATTTTGCCGAAGAATCCTTGACACGGTATATTGACTTATGCTTTACGGCTGATTTTTCGCGTGCTTGTATGGGAATCTTCAACAGGGCTTGCGAGTACAATTAATTCAGTATCTTCATTTCTGGCCCGTTCTCTTTTTTCGTAATGTACATATATGACCAGTTCTTTCAAACCTTTCTCGAAGACTCTCAAAACAACGCCGATCTGGATGTTGTCTTTCCGGAAACCGTTCTGCATAAATTCTTGATGCCAACAATGAATTTCTTTCCGCTGCTCCAAGTGCGTACACCATATTCGTAAGTTCTTCTTGGGAAAGATTCATATTAATAAATGATTGTTACCTAATCAAGCTAATATTAATAACAAACAGTTTTAGTCTTTTAGTTATTGCCTAATGCAAACTAATGTCAATATTGCAATTGTTTCTTGTTAAAAACATAATTTCCATAGCATACTCAATTTAATTTTTAATTAAAACGAGTAAATTTAAAGAAAATGATGAAAAACTCCGAAACTATGGGTTTTAGGCATAGGATACCCTTAATAAAAAAATAAAAATAATACAAAAATAAACACAACTGAATAATAAAATATAGAGTGTTCCATTTGAAAATGACGAGTTATAGTCATTTGAAATTTAGTATATTTGATTCAGTTTATTTACCATCTGTATAATAATGTGTTGAAAAATTTATGTGAGAACAGAGAGTATAATTATGGTTATACTGAAAAAAAAATCGTAATTTTTACTATTAAAATAGTTAGTACGCTTTTATAAAGCAATGCGTATATTAGGTCATTTTTAAGGTAAATGAAATAACTTGGCAACGCTGCGGAAAGCAAAAAACCTCTTAGGTGCATGAAATGCTAATCAAAATATATGAAAATATATAGGATGTTCCATTTAAAAAAAGATAAATAATTCTTGCCGAGCCGTAATGCAACAACCTGTATATGTGAAAATAATTTTTCTGACTACCTATACGAAAAGTGAAATTTTACGTACTTATTTTCGGACGAAAAATGACACTTTTCTGAACGTTATCACTTTTCGTCCCCAAACCTTTTTCGTCCGCAAACCTTTTTCGTACGCTAAGCCTACTACGATTTTATGATTATTGTAATTGTGTGTACTACCGGAATTGTAAATAACAAATATCAAACGAGCAAATAAAAATATTATTTTAATGATAAATTTAATTTAAATATGTGCGCAATTAATAATGAAATTAACTATACTAAAAATTATTAATTTTGACATGACTAATTGTTAATCTAAGATGCCGCTGGATAGAGTTGTTTTCGAGGTTATTTTGTTGGTTTTGTTTATTTTCACCTGTCAAATAGTGTTGATGTGTCTGTGAGTGTAATGTGTCTTCCTTCAAACTAAAACAGAGCTAAGAATTAAAATTTTGTGAAAATGGCAGAAGATATATATTATTTATTCGTATAATAAATAATAAGATTTTACGAATTTAAAAAAACGTGTATTTATTTCTAGATCTATTACGTTAAGTAAGGTAGACAGAAAACTGTAATATGTACCTCGGCTTCGCCTCGGAAAGCAAACTCAAGCTCTGCTGTAATATGCAATTTTTTGTCCTAGGTACATAAATAACTATTACGTTATGCTCCTTTAGTAGTCCAATAAATTATGTCAATAAATTTATGCTGCATTTCTAACGACAAGGGAGCTATCCAAGAAGGGATGGCACCTGTAGATAGCATAAAAAAAATAAAATTAAAAATATTAATCTCTTTCGGGTACAAAAACTTGGTAAATGGGGTCATTTCACATTTTCTGATTTATTTTTTTCTTGAAAAAATAGGTCAAATTAAACATGTATGTGTATGTTTTACCTCTTACAAGTCTTTAGAATCAGAGATATGATTTTTTAAAAGTTGCGTTTAATTTCAAATATTTCAACGGCTGACGACACATATTCACGGATGCGACAGTCGAGCTCTACCGTTTTAATTTAGAACTATGATTATTTGGTTTCGTATTTATTTGAATAAATCGTTTATTTACATACCTTACACTGCACTAGTACTTTTAAAGAAATAGAAAGTAATAATAATCTCCTTTCTTGTATATTTTGCTGTCAGCTGTCACACTTTTAGGTTAGGTTACTGTTCCATTTTGTAAAGCGTGTGTGTGTGAGAGAGAATTGTCTTTGGGTGAGTATGAATAAGTGTCGTCACAAATTTAGTCCGTGTATAAAAGCGCGAAAGTTTATTAGCAAATTTATGAATGAAAAGTTGCATATTTAAAATTATTTTCTATTACTATATTTATTAAATGAGATGGATTTCATGATTTTATAAAAAAAATCGACAATTATTTTTTTTGAAATGACCCCATTGTTTGGTAGAAAGCAAAGCATATTACAGTTAATCCATTTCTTCTTAATGCATTTATATTTACCATTATTAAATCTTGAAATACACATTGGCTGGTAGTGCGAGCTCGGTTTTAACTAAAACGCTGTTTTAAGAAATGTCAAATTTCATTATTTAATAATAAAAATAAATAATATCAAATTTATCAAAATATGATTTTTAAGCAGAACATAGTATTCAAACAAATATTTTAAAAAAAAATTCTTTAAACTTAAGGGTGAAATTAAATATTGAAATTCAGGGTTGGAAAAAATCATGATTTATTTAAAAAAATCAAAAATCATTGATTTTTTTAAAAAAGTCAATTAAAACATGATTTTTTGATTTTTTTTATTTTTAAAGATGTAGTGGTGTTATTGTACTTTTTTAATTGTTTTAAAAGCAATATAAATATTTTATTTCATAAACGAAAACGAAATCTCTAATAAACCCCAAAAGATGCATTTGAATTTGAAGTATATAACGTACCCACGGGCGCGCTTCTTTTTAAACAATACATACCTAAATAAAATAGGTCAAATCAGTAATCTGTTAGAATTCAAATACAGTCCATATTTTTGTTATTATTTATACTTTTGTAGTAAATAAATTCATTTTTATTACAATTTGAATCTTTTTTCATCTTTGATAAAAATCAGTGATTTTTTTGAAAAAATCAGTTGATTTAAATCAGGATTTAAATCATGATTTAAATTAGGCCAACCCTGTTGAAATTTGAATTTGACATTTCTTAAAACAGCGTTTTAGTTAAAACCGAGCTCGCACTATACCAGCCATTGTGCTTAACCATAGGATATATCGAATGATGCATTTTCATTAGAACTAAACGCCAGAATAAGACACGAATGACACTGGCTTGTCACGTGAACAAGCGGGATTTTTGGTATGACAACTAAGAGCAATGACAAAAAAGGTTTCTGCCCTGATGACGTAAATAGCCTTTTCTTACGTGACGGCCACTCTACATAAAATTGCGAGTATCTAGCAACCAGCATTAGATTTTAGCAGAAAATTTGCCGTAACTCTAATGTTAGTAAATTGAAATTGACTGCTTTGGAACTTCTTACCTCTGTTCAGTACACAGACCAAAAAACACTATTCACTACAAAGGAACGCAGTTCGCCACGACAACGATAAGAACTACCAAGACGGAAAGCTACGAAAGGCCTAAATTCAACTGATTACAGCGCATGTCAAAATGTTTCTTTAAAAATAATATGTGTTAAAATAATATATTGTGACTATACCGTATTCTTGGAGAATTTTCTTTTTTCTGATACATCTATGTGTTTAAATTATAATAAAATTTATTTTTTATGATTCAAATATGTGTTGTTTCAATTTAATATGAATATCATTCAAAATACACTTTTATAAACAGTCACTGGAAATTACTGGTTTTTACAGTTAAGTGACCCACCTAACTGTAATCTGAAAAACCAAAAATAAAACAAATTTCCATAAAACAAGCAAATAAAAATAATTACAAATAGATAAAAGATTTATTAAATTTAATTATTCTAGCATTTAATTCATAAAATTTAAATTCAATTCAATGAGGTTAAAATAAAACTCACGCACAAATGTTTCTTCATAATTCTGTACTGTCGTCAAAATTAACCCATCAATAAAAGCTATTAGTTTTGCAATGAAAAGTGAATTGAATATCCGAAGTCCGGATATCTGAGGAAAAATATACAAAAAATTTGTTATTACAAACTTATAAAAGTTTGGCGCTCGTTGAGTTAGTGGATGATGTTTTACATTTATTTGTGCGATAGCACTCTTGTTATAGTGTCATTTGGAGTAATCATAGTGAATGACTCATTCTGAAATTTATTGAATTTAAGACGTAATTTCAGAGACTAAAAAGAAAATTTTGTTAAATAAATATATAAATAATTTTATATACAACCAGTAAATAATGTTAACTTTATTCTTATCAAAATCATAACAATCTGCTTCATTATTTATCGAGGGAAATAAAGTACTCCCTAGGGAAATAAAGTATTCCCTAGGGAAAAAAAGTGATTCAAGTCCTTTGTTAATTGATATTGATTAATAAATAAGGACTATTATCAATTATATTTATTTTGGAAGAAAAATATAATGATTTTTATAAAATTAAATTTAAAATAAATAGTTTTTCTTCGTTTATAGAAATGTGCTTCATTCTTACTAATTTCACATGCTCTTTTGTTAAATAACGAATTTTTCCGTTTGTATATAAAATATTGTATATAACACAGGAGTAAAGTGTCATTATTTACCTCAAGCGATTGCATCCCTCGGGCTCCGCCCTCAGGATTCAATCTTCGCTCTCGACAAATAATAACGAACTTTACTGCCTTGATATATAAACTACTATTATTCAATGACGTTTTAAACTGCCATCACTGTCAATATTAACTCCATAGCAATAACTATAAGTAACTGTTTAGTTTCTAGTAAATAAATAGTTATTAACGTCATTGGGCCGATATGAGGTAAATAACGGACGCGGCTGAAGTTTATAATCAGCCGAGTTCGTTTCGTTATTTGCATATCGGCCGTGTGGCGTTCAAGATTTTTCGTACTAACATAAAATTTAAACATTTAGGAATAATAGTGTATACACTGTCAACTTTCACAAAATTGTGGGAACTGTTGTGCTGCCACCTGCAAAAGTTTGGCGTGAACGTAATTTTTATTTGGTTTATATAGTTTAGATAAGGATATAAATTATGCCCTTTGATTGGTCAGAATGTTAACTTAGTTCACAAAAGCAAAAAAAATATCACTTATCACTTGTCAGCTGCCATTTATCAAATAAAATCGACAGAATTAAGCGAAATTTAACCATGTTGTGTAGTAATTTTTAACGTGCAGGACTCGTACATTTTACAGGTAAAATTATTTTTATTATTTACAAAGTTTGATTTCACGAATATAAATTTTTGATTTAATGCATGTAAAAACAATCGGCTCTCAAGCGCCATCTGCTATTTTCTTTCGTGAAATGAAGTATAATAGTTTAAAACGTCAACAGGGTGTTAATTTAAAAGCGGGCCATAGACGTTTAACATGGAAAATCAGTTTTTCCTTGCGCAAAACTTCCCATTTAATTTAAGAAAAATATTTCAAATAAATGTTGTACACCTAAATCACTAATCAGATTTTATTTTGCGTATTTAGTAACCTGCAAAATCGAATTTGAAATTTTATAAATATTGCTCATTTGTAGTGATAGCCATGGAATTTCAATAACATTACAAAGAAATCCCAAACTATGAAAACAAAACGCATAACCTCTAAACATGCTACCAAAACAAACTTCAGGGTTGCATTCCAAAACCCTACTCCAGAGTACGAAATTACTCAAAATCGTTCCAAAACTAATAACCTTACTGTCAGAGGAGCTTTGACATTAATGTTGTAATTATAAGTAGTTTTGTTAATTTTTTAAAATTATTTTTAATTTAATTTCAATTTTTTACTCCAACAGAACTCATTCTTCCAAAACACACTACACTCTTAAATTACTTTACTCTTGAATTTGGAAAGTTGCCCATCTCTCTGACCTTCGATCTGATAGTTTCTCCCCAGTTTTTGATTGGCTTCGTCACGTGAGTGTCCGCAAGCTATTAAAAAATTGATGAAGTTATGTGTTTTGCGTTTTGTTAATTTACTATTTATGAGAACTTCTATTTGTGAAAACGTTCTTCCTGAATATGCAATCCATTTTGTATTTAAGGAAAATAAATTAATGAATGTACGGAGTCTCTATAAATACCATGTATATCTTCATTAATTCCTTGATATTATTAACAAAGATGTATTAAAATAATCACGGGTCATAAATGATCCCACGAAAGTAATTAAGTACGTTCATTAAAAACACGATAGTAGTTGAGTGTTAATAAATTAAAGATAACAAAATCACAGTTCGTCATCTCAGTCAATTATTATAAACCGCAATTAATTTTCAATGGGCTAATATAAAAATATTTTTTATGTAATATGTATAATAAAAATATTCACAATACTAAAACTGCAATTATTCTTCTATGGTGTAATAATAGTTATTTATTATACATGCGCGAGTGTAGTATAACTGTTTATTCAATTTTGCCCCAATAAACTTCTCCGATTTGAGTGTAAGATTTTTATAAATGAAATCAGAATCTTAAAATGTCGCTAATCGCTTACGGACAGGGCCGCATTTATATCTTCAGAGGCCCGAGGCGCAGTGACTTGTTGAGGCCCCTATTTTTATATACTTTAAAATATATCCGGTGAAAAACACCTGTCTATTTTAAATTAAAAAATAAGTTGTTAATGGTTATTAAATCCAAATAAATTATGGAGTATTAATAATAGTAAATAATTTTATTCTTATTAGTATCACATAAACAAAAACAAAAATAGTTCGAAAATTGTAAATAAATATATTATCTACCTGTATAGTACACATCTATATAACATTTAACGGTTACTATGGTTACCGTACAGTATATTATCAAAATAAAAATAGAAAAGAGGCATTTTGATTGGCTTAACACTGGTTTCCTCCAGAGGTTACTTTAAGGATTTTTTTCCACTGTACATAAGGAAATAAATCGTTGTTGGTAGGTTGGGGGAGGGTTACGGAAAATATGCGCCGCAGGCGATTTTTTGAAAAATGAAAAGGTCAAACGAGTTTTAATGCAAAGTACGATAATATAGAGTTCTTTACAAAGAAGCAAATTTAACAAATTCATAAAAAATAAAATAAATATTTTGACGAAAACGCGTATATGTGCTCCAAAAGCGTAAAGCTGGGCTGTCTTACTAGGCTATTCAGCTTTTTTCTGAGGCCCCCCGGAAGACGAGGCCCCCAGCTAGCGCCTCATGCGCCTCTGCTTAAATGCGACCCTGCTTACGGATATCTAGTCGCTTGTCGCTGTGTATGAGTTTTTCTTATGCGTTGTCATAGTGATCTGTGGTTGCCATGGGTTGAATTATTTATAATAGACTTTGAAACAAATTATTCTGAAACTATTTTTAGAGGTTAACATCTCAATACGAATACGACATACGTTATTACAAAATTGTAACATTCTTACTCTTCTTGTGGCGAAATGGCGAGTACACGTTTAATATTAAAATATATTTCAACAATTTTGGTTGACATTTGACATTTTAAAACTGCTAGTGAAATTAAATTCTTTAAAACGCTAGCGAAATAAAATTGTTTATAAAAGAACAAGTCTAATGGTTCGTATCCAAGGAAATAAACTTGATTTTATAAAAAATTGAATAAATAAATTATAACAGACTAGCTGTACCCGTTGCTAATACTTGCAACATTGCAGCAAACAATATTAAGGCGTAATGTTATTAAATCATAAATTTTCTGTATTTGTAATGTTTGGTTCTCTGCTACACTGTTTTTTAAAACTATTCCCCGCTGCTTTTTTTAATATACAGGTTGTCTCAATAAGCTTGCTCACTATTGGTAACTTTTTTATTTGAAGAGATACGAGGTTGGTTAAATGAGCAAAATTGTGCCATTTTATATTAGAAAATTGGTCAGGTAGACAAAATAAAAATTGTTTCTGCGGTTATCAAAATTTGGGACAAAATATATATTTTTTAAATGGAACCATATATTTTTTATTCTCTTATTGGAAAGAGTATTTTTTTCTCTTTCCAATAAGGTAATATTGTTTATGTACAATTTTTTCAAATAAACGAGTTATTTACGGTTAAAAATTAAAATTTTGTAAACTGTTTTATTAGTTTATTTAGCCAAGTAAGCCATGGAAACAATTGATTCTTTGTTTGACGTTTAATAATTTCTCCCTTAAAGTTCTCTGTGTTTAATAATGTTTAATAACTTTATAAATGAAGAAAAATTAGATATGATCTTGCTATATGGAAAGTTATATATAGTCACCAGTTACGTGGAACAGTCGGCTCTCTTTCCAAAAGAGCTGAAATGTGCGAAATGGCTTTCAGTTTGAATATTTTCGGTAATTGTTTTGATATTACTGTAAAATAAGTTAATAAAATAAAAAAAAATATAAAATACAATTGTTTCCATGGTTTACTTGACTAAATAAACTAATAAAAGATAATTGTTATTTTTAAACGTAAATAACTCGTTTATTTGAAAAAATTGTACATAAACAACATTACCTTATTGCAAAGAGAAAAAAATACTCTTTCCAATAAGATAATAAAAAATATATAGTTCCATTTAAAAAATATATATTTTGTCCCAAATTTTAGGAACTGCTGACACAATTTTGTCTACATGACCATTTTTTTAATATAAAATGGCACAATTTTGCTCATTTAACCAACCTCGTATCTCTTCAAATAAAAAAGTTACCAATAGTGAGCAAGCTTATTGAGACACCTGTATATATATGGGCAGAACTCTGATTAATTATTCAACATAACGCTCATTTAATAATTAATATAAAATTTAGGTGCTGAATACAAGGATAAAAATGCCTGACAACAAACACAGTTAATAGTAAACTTTTATGGTTATTATATTAAGGCCCGAGATATCCACCTCCTAATAAATTTATTTGACGAATAATTTCTATGGTAATAATTGTTGATACAATTGTATCGATAGTAATTATTCGTCAAATAAAGTTATTAGGAGATGGATATCTCGGCCCTGTGTGTTATCATTAATTGCCAATTAACATACGTGTTAGCAGTGAGTATAAAGTATATACTTGACCGTATCTCACTGAACAAAAATTTTTAGGTTCGTAACGTTTGACCCATAAATTTTGATAAGGGGGTCATGCCAAAAAAAAAAAAATGTTGCTAATATTTTTACAAAAATAGAATCTATGACACTTATTATCCATATTGCAACATAAAACATACCAAGATATAATACTTTTCATTCATAATTTACTTAAAAGATATTCGTGCTACGATTTTCTGTGACGTCATGTATCGGCTACTCACACAACGACACTAGTCACACGTACATGAAGATCACAATGTCACAAACTTTAAAGTTAAACGTCAGATCAGAGTAAGCTAGCCAAATATTTATAAAGCTGTTAGAGGAAAAGTGCGCTCTATTCAATCTTTTTTGTTTCATAAAGATTTAATTATTTCATTAGAGAAATATTATTTGTAATTGCAGGTTTGTGTGCTTGATATATAATTTAATACATAAAAGTGCAATAATTGTATATTTATAATAATGATAAAACATGGTGAAGAAGAACTGTGCAGTTCCAACTTGTGGAAACAATTTATTAAAAAACCCAAAAAGACTATTTATAAACAATCTTAATTTACATTTTGTCCGCCAGGGTGAACTGGAATCGTTCAGATACATGACGTATGCGCTCATGTGACCTCATTGAGATTTAAAATTGACCCCTATTTTTAAAAAAAATATATCTACAAAATAATGCACACAAATGGCGTGAAATAGTTATTTACATTCGAGTGTGCGTAAGTTGTATTTTACAGCGCGACAGCTTTGTTTAAGGCACTCGCCTTAAGGGCTCGTGCCTTATTAGCTGGAGCGCTGTAAAATACTTCATGCACGAGAATTGTATCAAATTTTTTGGCCGACGATAATGAAAATCACTTTTTTCAATGAGATGAAGTTGTACTTCTGAAAAGGGTTAGTTTAAAATACTGGGGTTAAGTCAAATTTCCAAATTTGATTTTACTTACCTTCATTAGAGCACTTCTAGCAAAAATTTATCTGTAATAATATATTTATTTGCTCATGTTTTCTTCGTAATAAATAATAGGTTATGTGGTGTCGATATTTGACATTTCAGCAATGCTCGCTTATTTGACAGGTATATCGATCGGTGACTATGTTGGTAACGGCGGAGTTTTACAATAATGACAGATGTCGCTATCGTGAGTTTGGTTTATATAAATTAATTTTATATATATGAAATGTTAAAGTAAAAAAATAACTTAAGTAGGTAGTACTTTTTTCATGAACTTTATTATAGTAAAGATGATTTCTTTTCTAAATGCCCATAAACGTCCAGTGTATTTTGATTATTTTACCGCATAGTTAGATAAGTTACAACACAGTGGCTCGTAGTATGATCACGGTTTTAACTAAAACGCTGTTTTAAGAAATGTCAAATTTCATTATTTAATAGCAATAATAAATAATATAAAATTTATCAAAATATGATTTTAAAGCAGATTATAGTTTATATTCAAACAAATATTTTTTAAAAAATCGTTTTTTACATATAAGGGTGAAATTAAATATTGAAATTTGAATTTGACATTTCTTAAAACAGTGTTTTAGTTAAAACCGTGACCATACTACGAGCCATTAAGTGTAAAATGTAGGTTACACTTGCTGTGTATACAATGAGCTACTTGCATGGTACTGAAAATCCGATTTCTGTCACTATATACGTAATGTTATATTGAAAACATATATAAAAATATAAATTTTATTTTAAAATAATTATTTGTTTTTTACTAAATTAAGAAAGAAAATTTTCTGTGACGTCTTTATATTGAACTCGGGGAGGGGGAAGCATGTTTAAGAATGTTATCAATAGATGGCATGACGCGCGAGAAAGTTTTAATTTGAATTTGACATTAGTTCATTTTTCTCTCTCTCTGGTCTCTCAAATACATTAATTACTTAATAAATAAACACATAGGTAGTTACTTGTAATTTAAAATATCGATACCAAAAAGATAAACTAAAATACTAACCTCCAAACTATTATTGAAACGTCAAACAGGTGATCTACATTACCCGCACAAACATACCATTACTATGGGACGGCACCATGCTGTGACTTTACGACTATTCATTGGTGCGGCGTAATTCTACGTCATACATGGGGGGAATTCAAATAATCAAATTTCATTATTTTTTTTCTGGCTAATTAATAAAAATTTTGTCAAAAGAAAAAATATGGGTAGCAAGTTTTTACCTTCTCTTCAAAAATATTAAATAAAAAAAAGGTACGCAAGTAGCCCATTGTAAAGTTCCCATTACACTTCAGGAGGGCAAAAATATTATTTACATATACTGTGACCGGTAGACTTCCAGAAAAAAAATAAAACAGAAAATGTGGCATGACCCCGCGGTATCTATGGTTACCCACTAAAATAGTTTATTATTAAAAAATCATGAATTAATAGGGGTCATTGAATCATTTTCTATACATTAACATAACCTATTAATAAATGGTCAAAGGAAAAATAAATTATACAGGGTGGTTGATTTTTCATTGTCCAGCTTATATCTTCTGAAATATTAAAGATACAAGAAAAAGTTATATAGAGAAGTTATTTGATGCAACCTGGTCAATAATTTATCATAAACAATTTTTTTCCAAGGCCTACCAATTTTCAGAAAAATATTTAACTCTGAATTTTTAAATGGAATAGCCTGTATATTTTTACGGAATAAAATTCTAAATAAATGTCTCTTTACAATGATGTATAACAAGTAAGGGTTTACCTTTAAATTATGTCTAATAAAGCAAATAGAAATACGATAAAAGTAGGCTGTGATATTCTATTGTTTATACCAGTAACATCTGTCACAGATTTAATAATACTGATTATAATAATGAGAAAGGTGTTAAGATTCTTTTTTAACTAAGAAAAATGAACGTCGGTTACAGTAATAGCGAAAAAGTTGACATGCTATGCTGTTTCCACAGATCAAATAATAATAAACGTAGGGCTGCTATCCTGTAATCCTGTATCAAAATTTATAATATTGTTTTATTTAAATTAATAATTTTGTAAATCATCAATGCTAGTAATTCTATTACTTGCTTTATTAGACATAATTTTATTCAAATGAAAACCCCTACGTAACCAATGTTCATGTGCGACAGAAGTTACAGGTATAAACAATAGAATATCATAGCCTACTTTTATCATATTTCTATTTGTTTTATAGGACATAATTTAAAGGTAGATCCTTACTTGTTACACATCATTGTAAAGAGAAATTTATTAAGAATCTTATTCTGTCAAAATATACAGGTGCTCCATTTAAAAAATTAAAGTTAAATATTTTTCCAAAACAATGGTAGGCCTTGGAAAAAAATTGTTTATGCTAATTTATAGATCAGGTTATATTAAACAACTTTTGTATTTAACTTTTTTTGTATCTTTAATATTTCAGAAGATATAAGCTGGACAATGAAAAATCAACCACCTGTATAACTGTTACTGTTTATCAATATACAGTCTATTTGCCAGTTTGTGTACTTTATATATAATGACATAAAACTTACCGGGAGAATAATACAGTATAAGAACGTTTTACTTTTAACGACGGATCACATTTTGTTTGTTATTTATCTATGTATTTCAAATAGAGAATTATATATTATCAGCATTGATTAAATTCAATCTTCAATGTTATCAGCAATATGTTGCTGTCGTAGGAGAACCAAACAAGTGCAATGCGTGTTGATTAGGGTACTCAGGGCCGGATTATCCATAAGGCAATATAGGCAGTTGCCTAGAGGCGCCGACGGCTTGGGGGGCGCCGGCTACGAACAATAACACAACAAATTTTCATTATCGAAAATTCAGAACAATATACCGTATGTCCACGGATCGAGTTCCAAAGAGGAAAAACTTTTTTATTTTTTATTTTACAAAAAAATGTATTCTTGATAAAAGTTTTTGGATGTCCCGAAACGGCCAATTCAGTTTTAACATTTTCAAATTTTCTTTTAGTTTCAGATAAAAATCGAAAAATTGGTCGTTTTAGTTGAAAATAAAAATAAAATGAAATAATATAGGAGTAATTTTTAACTCACCATGAAAGGTTTGTTCATCTTTTACGTGCTGAACAAATTCCAAATAAAATCGTAATACATTTAATATAAAATACTTTCTGATTCAGAATATAATAAAACAACAATCATTGGGTAATAAAATAATGAACTAAAATATATTTCTCTTGATTTGAGTAAGATGTAAGGTACCTACAGACCACACTTAAAATTTACTCAATTGACACTTAATTGCAACTCACTTGTCACTCACTTGTCACTGAAATTCGAGCAGCCTAATGTCTCTGAATTCCAAATAATGACATTTTGATCAATTGAGTATAAGCTGAGTATGAGGTGAGTGTAAGGTGAGTGTGAGTCGCATCTCTGAATTTGGCCCTAAGTCCCAAAAATAAGTTTGCGCTGTCATGGTAATTGCCGTTATTTATTTATTTTCATTAACTGTCAGATAACATGAAAATAAAGCGATCAGCTATGATACGAGTTATTCGGCTAGGTTCGGTTCGGCACGAACGTGCGCGAACAGGACCAGCCATTATTGTTCAATGAGGCTTCAGTGCAGCGTACGCTGATAGGTAGAGTATGCGAGTTCCAGTTAGTATATATTTCAGTGGTTAAAATACATTTAAATTAACGTAAAAATAATATTAGAACTGGATAGTATATTTATAGACTTATAGCATTTAATAAGTAATATATTACTTATTAAATGCTTATAGGTAGACCTATACCCTGCATAAACTAACAATAAGGGAGCAATAATGACGTGTTACATCATTCAAATTAGTATGCGAAGTCGCTTTAAAAAATCCGCTCCGTGCGGTGCGAATAACAAATAGGATACGCTTACCTTTATTTGTATATGCGTACATATTTATTAATGCTCAATGCGCGCTGTTTATTCAGCTCACTCGAAAATAATTTTCATCATAAGTAACACATTAACTAAACGACTCGTATATCATTAATTTGTAATACTGAAGTGTAATCCATTTACACAAAAAAAGTAATATCAACAATATTTGGTTTTACAAATTTAATTTTTTTATTTAAGCAAAATCGGACGGCTCCCATCTTTCTTCAATTTTAACTGAAACGATGTATATTATAATTTTACATAACACAAAAAGGAAAAACTTTAAAAATTATGAGAAAAAGAATACAGACAGATGATATATTATTAAATATAAACAATAAAATGAGAACAGTCTGCAATATTCGAAAAAGATGCAATATATTAAAATTCATTTTTACTCTGTTGTTATGTTTATGTTTGAATGTTTGACTTTTATTTACACAGTCCGTAGCAATAAGTAAACCGGGCCTGTGTGCAGCAAAAAAAACCAACGTATCTTAAATATTAAACACGGTTTAAACTGACAATATTGCATCGAAATGAAATGTCAAATGAATTATAATATATTGCTGTCAAAATTTCGATTTGCAATTTTTTGTTTAAACGTAGATTAAACGTGATTAAACTTAATGTCATGTTGGTGCAATTGGACATAAGTCTACAATTTTTAGTAGACTCCTAATATTTTCGTTCCTACGTCATAAAAAAATTATGCTTGAATAAAATAGGTCCCCTTGGCTCGTGGGCCCATGTCCACATCATGCAAGACTGACGCTTCTACTCTCATAGCATTTAGGACCGTTACGTAACATACTATTTTCAACAATTTTATTTTTTCTAGTACATTATTAATTTAATAACAAAGTACAATATAATTGCAACACTTGGTGAAACTGTTCTATGTGAAACATGTGAAGTGTTATATTTTTAAATATCATATTATTGATTTGTTGGAAAATAAAAAATAGGGTCTATTTTTATCCAGATTAACAAAAAAATATTGAAAATACCGGTTAGTGATTTCTGAAATAAACCAGTTCTGGAAATCAAAAAACTGTAGTCCGGAATTCGGGAAGGTACAATTTTTCAAGCTGGATTTGTAAAATGTTAATTCCCGTTCCTGATTAAAAAGCTATTTAGAAATATATAGGTATAGGCTGTGTTTTATATTAGGATCAGCATTGGTATCTCGGAAACTGTAAGAGCTACGACATGTTTGTC
Organism: Ophonus ardosiacus; assembly: GCA_943142095.1. Taxonomy (NCBI): domain Eukaryota; kingdom Metazoa; phylum Arthropoda; class Insecta; order Coleoptera; family Carabidae; genus Ophonus; species Ophonus ardosiacus. The sequence goes on from OW964823.1 coordinate 37,762,807, forward strand.
ATATAAATCGGTATTAAAATGCCTTGTTATCTGTTTAACAGTTGTTGTTAATAACATTTGCAAAAAAAGGTTTTTTTTCTTCAAAATTGCCAAATGGCTTTTCTTGTAATTTTTTACCTCCCGCTACCCTAGGTAAGGGAGGTATAGGGATCGTGCTAAAAATAGCATATAGAGATTTTGTATAATAAGCACGTTTTGATGTCCCCAGAATCCGATTTTAACATTTTTACAATGATGTCTGTAGGTATGTATGTGTGTGTGTCTGTGTGTGTGTGTGTGTGTGTGTGTGTCTGTGTGTGTGGATCTTGTGGACACGATTACTCAAATACTATCAATCAGAAAAAATTGAAATTTTGTATACCCATTCTATACTAATATGGGAAGTGCTCATTAGTTTTTAGTGTATATCGGATAACCGGAAGTATCATTTATACAAGCTTTTAACAGTTTTTCTTGTAAAAAATTCATTGAATATAATTTTTTAGCAACTTTTACTAATTAAAATGGAATATAATGGTTTAATCTTCAATTCTACGATAATAAAATGTAGTAAATAACTCTAAATAACTTTAAATATGAATATATAATATAATTTATTTCCATGTATCACCTAGCCTATGCGTCAAACAAAATCATAATTTTAATGACAGGTTTGACATATTTAAACAAATGTCACTGACAGGCAGCAATTAATAATGAAACCGTGTTAATGAGAATATAATAGTAAAATATTTTATTAAGGTTTGTAAAAATAATTTATTTTCCATCATACATAAATGTTAGATGTACAGGATGATCTGATTTAAATTTGCTAATTGCTATTTTTTCAGCACTATAAATTAATATAAATTTACAACTACACATTTACGAAATGGAATATGTACGGCGAAGAATTGACAAAGATTGCGTTTTAGAGCACCTAGAAGATGATGCTGATTTTTATAAGAATGTGTATGTGTGACGATTTTTCCTTAAAGCCTATTAAAATATGATCCAAAACTTCTCAAATTTGGTATTTAAAACTCATATATAATTTGAAACAACATATTAAATTTTAACCATATATGATAAATCGGATGTAGTACTTAATTTGGAGCTCGAACAAATTTTTGAGGATAAACAATAAAATAATCCAAAATTTCGTATTACAGACTTTTCTATTTATTGGACAACAAATTAGATTTTATTTACAAACGATTAACCGGAAATGATACTTTACTTAAAGCTCAATGCTATTTTAAACATGGAATTGGCGGGAGGTCATATGTTGGCCACATCAGATTTTTTATTATTATTGCACAAATGTTATCCATTCTGTATAAAAATATAAGGAGTATTATTATTTTCAAAATTTAATTGAAAGAAAATAAATGTAGAAATATAAAATATAGATACCTTATAAATAAATTTTACTTTTATTCGTATCCTATTTTAACATTTGCCATCTATTTCACTTAAATTTTGTTCATGGAAGCAATATAAAAACTGCTTGCAGATGAACCTAAACAGCGAAATATTTTCAGTGTAGAAGGCTACATGTTCGGCAATGTTCGGTTTAGTGTAGGTATAGGCAGGCGGTGTAAGCACTCGAAGTTCTGCTTACCTACCAGCACGTTTTGTACAACATGGTAAGATCGTATCCCAGTGATAGAATTAGATTAACGGTGCGGTAGGCAACAGCAAATACATTTGTGTCTTTGCTTTTAAATTTTGTTATATTAAAGTTCTAAAAATATAAATATAATTGTAAAAATATATTAAAAGTAACAAAATATAAAGGCAAGCAATGCTTGCCTTGCTTGCATGGAGAAAACGCCACTGGTAGAGGGCCATTTTTGTCATGTTTTGTTTTTCTAGAAAAATACATAGGTCCGAATTAGCACTCTTCTTTAATGTAGTGATCATCTCTAGTTCCATAGCTTTCATCTTTTTCTTATTAATGTATCAATATATTTCTCTCTTTATTTTGTTTGTTTCATTAATTAAAGAAGGGTGCTGAATTTGGCTCATTGTCAATAGTTAATGGCGAAAAACTGATTTCGGTCATTTATTTCTTTTTCAAACAACTTCTGAACACTCAGTTATCAAGAATACTGTTTTAAATATTTTTTTTTATAAAATTATATTGTCTATTTATTAGTGACTTAGCTTTTACAGTTTCCGAGATACCAATAGTGGCCCTGATATAAAAAGAAAAACATTCTGTTTGTTCTAATCGATTCTACAATTAATTAAGCAATTAATTTTTAAATTACGCGCCAATTTCAGGCCACAATCAATAGCTTGCGGACACTCACGTGACAAAGCGAAGTCAATCAAAAACTGGGGAGAAACTGTCAGATTGAAGGACAGAGAGCTGATGTTTGTTTTAGTTTATAGCGTATTATGCGTTTTCTTTTCATAGTTTGGCAAAACATATAAAATAACTCAATACGCACTAAAAACTTCTATATGAAAATTGCCAAACTATGAAAACAAAACGCAGGGCTGTGTTCCAAAACCCTACTCTAGAGTATGAAATTACTCAAAATCGTTCCAAAACTAACAACCTTACTCTCAGAGTATACTCTTAACCTGTTCCAAAACTGTCAGAGTTTAATCCAAAGTGATGATCCACTTAGCCTACTATCAAGGAGTGTACAGAAATTACTCTACAATATTTTCAAACATGGATGTTCACGATTCTCAACCATGAAATAATTTGCCTTTTTGAGGAAGAAAACATGCTTTTGATTGAAAATAAACATAAGTAAACACATTGGCCTGTATTACGAGCACTCTTTTATAATAAAAGCGTACTTTCACATTATAAGGAAAGTGCTCTATAAAAGCGCTTTTATTATAAACAAGCGCTTGTAATACTGGCTTGACATTAATGTTGTAATTATAAGTAGTTTTGTTAATTTTTTAAAATTATTTTTAATTTAGTTACAATTTTTTACTCCAACAAAACTCATTCTTTCCAAAACACACTACACTCTTAAATGACGTCACCCTACTACAATATTCGGTATCATGATTTTGGAACGCAGCCCAGCTCTCTGTCCTTCAATCTGACAGTTTCTCCCCAGTGTTTAATTGGCTAATTCGCTTCTTCACGTGAGTGTCCGCATGCTATTACAACCGTTTTTACGGTCGGTACGGGAAAACACTTTCAAAAGACATTATATTACGCATGCGCATCTCATTTTCATTTTGCTTCGAATTTGATGTTTTATGTGGATAAATTTAATAACAATGGCAAGTTTATATCATGCTTATATGTCTAAACAACGAAGAAATAGTAATAGTATTGATTATAGAAAAAAATTAAAACAGTTTAAAGTTTTTATTAAGGATTTGATTATTGTAAGTGTACATTGTATCTAACCTAAAAATGACTTGTTATTTTAAGAAACATATTATAATTGAAGGAAAATGCAGCTCTCTGTGATCAAGTGGCAGAAGTGCAAGAAAAAGTTTTAATTATGTCTGAAGAACGTAGATTTCTTTTAAAAAAACTTTACCAATTTGAACCTCATTCGGATGTAGAAACACAACTGAGTAAAAATCATTTACCCAGTACTTCATCGTCACATAGTGATCATAAAAAAAATAGAAAGCGACCTCATCCAGATAGCTCTGGTACGTTTGCACAAATTAACACAATTATCAAGTTACCAATAAATACAAAAATTTTAGATCACAAGCCTGCTAGACCCCGCAAATCAAATTCTCGGATGCGTAAGAAAGTTGTACAACAAATTCCATTGGATTCAACAGGAAGGCCAGTGTTTCCTATCGAATTAGGGGGTTTAACAGTTCACTCTTTGGGTGATGTTATATCTGATCGAGCTGAATTCCATACCGAAGAAGTAATCTATCCTGTTGGTTATGTAAGCACTAGAGTTTATGGTAGTTTAAAAGACCCGCGAATAAAATGCGTTTATACATGCAAAATTTCCGATAATAATGGTGTTCCTCGGTTCGATATCACAGCAGATAATGATTTAGGAGTTCCTATTATCGGTGCAAGTCCCGATATTTGTCATACACTTCTTTTGAGACACATCAACGAAGCGATACAAATGGAGGTTGTTAATGTTAAGCCAAGAGGGAACGAATTTTTCGGATTATCGCATCCTACTATATTAAATTTAATACAAAGTTCTCCAGGAACTAGAAAATGTGTAAATTATAAATGGAGTAAATTTGAAGTAGGTAGAAACCCTGATATAATAGATGAATGTGATCCAGCGTTGAATTATGATTCTTTGCAACGTAGTATAAATTATAACAATTACAAAACTGTTCCTGAAATTAAAGAAGAACCTCCAGATGATATTATGGACAATTCTACCGGTACTTTACGAGATTTATTAATGTCTTGACAATTCAGTGAAAGTATACAACTGGTTTTAAGATGTAATATTTTTTTAAAGTAAAAAATAGATTATGTATAATAAATTTTATTTTGCAAATAGTGAAAGTTTTGTGTAATTAAATGCTGTATATATTTTTATGTATGTGAATACAATAAATCAATATTTAATCTTAATATTTACTGCCACTTTTTAATATTTACAACTGTTTCCAAACAATTAAAACATTCCCGAATGTAAAAATAAATAAATAAAAAACTTTTGCTATCATTAATGAGTGTTTAACATACATGATATTTTAGTTACAAACTTAACTATCCAAGTATAAAAATCCCATGGAACATGTATTTCTACTTACAAATTATCTAACAACACATTTAAATAGCGTACAAAAGCTTATTTATATTATTAAAACAATATGCCGTATTATTAAAATGGTTTTATCACAATGATATTAAGCTTAAAACGGATTGTCGAATATACCGTTTATAAAAAAATAATGTTTCAGTCCTATCCATGATAGCTGGTGAAGGGAATAAAATATGTATGTTACGTTAATTATAATATTTCCGAAATCGTTCCATGTAGAATAGAGAGACAAGCAAAGATCATCTTCGAGGATGAGTATTTTGCACTGGAACAGGGCCTATTGTCTTGTTGAACAGTGTATTTGATATGGCAATTACAGGAGAAAATAGTTGTAATGGGTAGTCACTGAAAATGATAAAATTGATAATTATAATTAAATGTACACGCTACTAGATAGTGCAAAATAATGTTTTCTATTTTGATAAGATTATTTGTTACATTCCTTATCAATTTTTATTTAAAAAAAATCATAGATATATTAAAAAAAAAAAACTATAATACTCTTTGAACTATTACATATTGGTCAAGGTACTAATGATAATTGTCTATATCTATAATTGAGCTGTTTTTGAAAATCGTTAAAAAAAATCATTACTTACCACGCATCTGTCACTGGATTTGCTTCATTACCACTTATAATAAATAACGGAAATAATACAGAAAATATACATCCACTGTAAAAAAATCACATTTTGAATATTTAAAAAAAAAAGAAAAAAAATTGTAAATCATACCTCACAACCCAATTCGATGTCATTTGCGTTAAAATAGCTAAAGGCAATCCAAATCCTATAAAATATGGCCAGTTGCATTCAATAAAAGTCAGTCGTTTATGTAATTCCCAACCCATGTTAAACCACTTGTACTCGAAAGCATAAAGAGAATATAACATGCACATGTGAATTAAACATACAATATCTCCTAACATGACTATGGGAATCCAATTTACAATTAATGCTTGAAGAAGGAATAGTGCTTGCACTAAAATGCTAAACAGTGAATCTGCTATTAATTTACTCAAACTTTGCATAAATTGTGGCCTGCCTCGACTGTATCTGTATGCTGAATCTGCTATGTCCTAAAATGTAACATTAATATGCAATATTACTAATTTTTGTTAATCAGACTGACTACAAATGACTTATACATTAATATTTTTTAAAGTACCTGAAACCATAAGCTGTTCACTACTTTGCTCAGCAAAAATAATGGCAACACCCAAACTGCCTCAAAAACTAGTGAAAGTACAGGACGCATCCATGACCAAATAAATTTTCCCATAACAGACTCATTTCCAAATATTAATCCCAATGAAACTTGCAAACTTGGCAGCATAAAATAATAAAAAAATAAAATACTGCTTAGGAACACTCCGCCATTCAATGCACAGCATTGAAAAACTCGTTTTAAAACTTTTGATTCTCTATAAACGTAAATAGTTAAGAAGATGTAAGTACTTTAAGCAGTAAAATTATTACTCATGATCTTTGAGTACTCTAGTATGTGTAGCTTCTGTATTTTCATTTTTCCTTCTTGGTGTTCCGTGTGATTTTGTTGGAGATAATCTAGACCTAGCTCTTTGGTTTATTTCATTATCCAAATAAAATAACGTGTATGTACCTTTTAGACTATCAACAAAACCTCGGTATACAGCATAACCAATACTCTGAAATACAAAATTGTTATTACAGTTGTTCAATGAAATATTATAAATTCACAAACCATTGGCAAAGGAATATCTTTGTTATTAGGTCTGATGTAAGTCATTTTTTATAAAATTTGGAAAACATATAACGCTTGATAAGTATAACCAAAGTGACTTCAACGTAAGTATATAAATCATGCACCTAGAAAACTGTTGTATACTTAACTCACTTTTAAATTTTCCATTGTATTGTAATAATTAAAAATAAAACTATTTGTAATTCACGTAGAGAATTTCATTATACTTAGGGTCTATTCAGTTGTTCACAACTGTCATCTCAGTTGCCAAAATGTATGACGAATTTTTTTTCCAAAAATAACAAATACTTCTTACGTAAATTAAACCCACAGTTAAAAATTTCAACAAACATGCTAAAATAATACTCTTATACAATAGAAATGTATTTATTTTTTAAAATAATTAGAATTTAGAAAGAGGTTAACTGAACGAATATTTTCATGTAAACATAAGTGTCAAAGTCAGCTGTTTGAATGATGAACTTTTAAATCAATTTAATATTTCTATATAAATAATGGTTATTTATGGTGTATACATAGTATCAAAATCCGGCGGTCTTATTTTCAACCATGATCATAATGTTCCGAAAATAGAAAATGAAAAAACTTTTAGTTTTCCATTAGATATAAAGTTAAAATATGAAAATAAGAAAATTGTTGTAGAATTTGGCCAGAGAGATGGCATACATGGTATACTTATTAAAAATCTAATAATATAAGATGCATTTATTAAAATATCTGCAATGTTTTTAGTGGGCCATGTACTACTTTCAGTAAACGGCATTCCAGTAACTGGTAGACAGTTAGACGATGGTAGAGATGCATTTGATTTAATTGAAAGTAAAGAAAATTACCCGTTAAACTTAAAATTTGGTAGAGCCAAGATGACAACAAATGAAAAGATATTTTTAGCCAGCATGTTTTATCCCTTGTTTGCAATTGCAAGTCAGTTGAGCCCAGAACCAAAATGTTCTGGAATAGAAATTCTTGAAGCTGATACTTTTAAGTTGCATTGTTTTCAAACTTTAACAGGTACAAATATAAGCTTAACCTGAAAAAAAATGTTCGTGTGTTTTTTATCATTTGTTTTATTAGGTGTTAAGATGATGGTAGTTGCAGAGCCTACTCAGGCTGGAATGGAAATATTGTTGAAGAGAATATATGAATTATATGCTGATTACGCATTAAAGAATCCATTTTATTCTTTAGAAATGCCAATTCGATGTGAACTTTTTGATTCTAATTTACAAACATTGTTGGAACAAGTTGAAAAAAGTGGTATTTCTAACGTTTAACCATGTACTTTATTTTTTTTTTGTAAAAAGAAGTAATAATAAAAGATATGCACGAATTATTAATATTTTTCCTAACTTTCCAGCAACCTACAACCCAAATGACATGTATGTTCGTCACGTTACTGGTAAAATTTAAATATCTACGTTTCTGTAAAGCATAAAGTTTCTAAAATCGAAAATTGTCAATTTGTAGATCTTTTTACCTCCCTCTACCCTAGGTAAGGGAGGTATAGGGATCGTGCTAAAATCGCATATAGAGATTTTAGTGAATAAGCACGTTTTGATGTCCTCAGAATCCGATTTTATCATTTTTACAATGATGTCTGTAGGTATGTGTGTGTGTGTGTGTGTGTGTGTGTGTGTGTGTGTGTGTGTGTGTGGATCGTGTGGACATGATTACTCAAATACTATCAATCAGAAAATTTTGAAATTTTGTATACCCATTCTATACTAATGTGGGAAGAGCTCATTAGTTTTTAGTGTATATCGGATAATCGGAAGTATCACTTATACAAGCTTTTAACAGTTTTTCTTGTAAAAAATTCATTGAATATAATTTTTAGCAACTTTTACCAATAAATTTAGTAAATAAATATTAAATTATAAGATAATTTATTTTTGTACATCACCTTGCCTCTGCGTCAATCAAAAACAATACTTTAATAACAAATTTGACATTATTTAAACAAATGTCACTGTCACGAAGCAATTACATTAAAGTTAATAATGAATTCGTGTTAAGAAGAATTTAGTAGTTTAAATATGATTCCAATGAAATTAAGGTTTATAAAAATAATATATTTTCCATCATACATAAATATTAGATGTACAGGATAATCCGATTTAAGTGTGATGTTTGCAGCACTATATATCAAACAGCTCTCAATAAGAACGTGATTTCAAAGTGTGAAATAATAGTTTGCAAGTACACATGTACGAAATGGATCATATACGTCGAAGAATTTACACAGATTGCGTTTTAGAGCATAAGGAAGTTGGTGCTGATTTTGACAATAATGTGTGTGTGACGATTTTTCCTTAAATATATTAATGATTCAAAACTTCGCAAAGTTGGTATTACAACATATTAGATTTTGACTATATATGATAAACAGATTTTTCAGGAAAAACATAATAAAATATAATCCATAATTTCGTATTACAAACTTTTCTATTTATTGGTACAACAAAGTAGATTTTGTTTACAAACGATCAATCGGAAGTGATACTTTACTTAAAGCTCATTATTGCTATTTTAGCATGAAATTGGCAGGAGGTCATGTGCTGGCCACATCAGATTTTTTTATATACAGAATGTTGATTTTAAATGGGCCACCATTGCTATCTCGAAAACTATACTCGTATGCAAGACAAATTTAAATAAATCTTTTTTTCAATTAGTGCTTTTCAAATTACCTATGTTTCCTAACTTTTTTTACTTTCAATGAGAATATATTAATATATATATATTTTACATTCGTTAGAGAATTTAATTCTGAAAATGCATATAAAGTTTTATGATAATTTGAGTAAAATATGATTATATTACGAGTGCCTTTATGGCCCGATTTTTAATTTGATCGTAGAAATGCCGCAATGCCAATATGAAACCTGAAATTGGAAAATCATGAAATGAAAAATGATTTCGTTTGTCATTTATATTAATAGCTGTCATTCTGTCACGGGTCCCCATATCTGCTTGTCAAGAAAGACCAACAAAGTCACATGACTGCTCCCGCCTTATAAATCAGTATCCCATGTAAATATATAGTATATGACGTCATTACTTTAGGGATATTTTTTGATGAGGTAAGTCTTCTTTCATTTCATTTCTACCATACCAAAAGTTTCTTGAAAAAGAATAACACTTGTCAATTTTGAAGGATTGAAATCAATGGTGACTGTTCTGGCTCTCTTTTCCGTAAACCAAATGCATGTTTTTCGGAACAACTAGATTTTTTGATGTGTCACATCTTAACTTAAGAGATCAGGGCCGGATCTAGAACAATAGTTGGGGTGGGCAAGATCTAAAAATGACGCCCCCCCCCCCCCCTATATATATATACAGGGTGTCCCATTTAAGGTACGAATGCATTGGTATCTCGAGAACTGTAAGAGCTACGAGGTTGGTTAAATTAGACAAAAGTTTCCTCATTAGGAGGCTATTTTAATGGTGTTTTGTTATTTGCAAAAAAATGCATAGGTCACTAGATACAGGTGAAAATGTAAATTTCGCGATTTTCTTTTTTTGCTTATAACTTTGTTATATGAAATAATACGAGATTCTGGTTTGCACTTTCTTAAGGCACTTTTGTATGGTGAATTTGCAGAAGTTCTCAAATTTTTTTTATATCTAACCATTTACGAGTTACTGATAGCAACTTTTATTTTTCATATGGAGGTCATATTAAGCTATGGCATTTTTAAATAGAGATTTTTTTTAGCTTTACAATGATATAAAACAATAATAATTTATTTTTATAATTAACAGAAAAATTAACAAAAATTGTTATTTATACTAAAATTAAATTGAAAAAAGTAAATTGACGGTTGCTATGGATACAACAAACAACAAAAAAGTGCAACAATTGAATTTCTGAATTTTACTTAACAATAGTACGTTATTACGAGTAATAAAAATGAATTTTTCTCGTTGGGAAAAATATGATATGTTGAGTTGTTACATTCGTTGTCAAAGCTCGTAATAATCTACTACTGTCAAGTAAAATTCAGAAATTCAATTGTTGCACTTTTTTGTTGTTTGTTGTTTCCATAGCAACCGTCAATTTACTTTTTTCAATTTAATTTTAGTATAAATAACAATTTTTGTTAATTTTTCTGTTAATTATAAAAATAAATTATTATTGTTTTATATCATTGTAAAGCTAAAAAAAATCTCTATTTAAAAATGCCATAGCTTAATATGACCTCCATATGAAAAATAAAAGTTGCTATCAGTAACTCGTAAATGGTTAGATATAAAAAAAATTTGAGAACTTCTGCAAATTCACCATACAAAAGTGCCTTAAGAAAGTGCAAACCAGAATCTCGTATTATTTCATATAACAAAGTTATAAGCAAAAAGAGAAAATCGCGAAATTTACATTTTCACCTGTATCTAGTGACCTACGCATTTTTTCGCAAATAACAAAACACCATTAAAATAGCCTCCTAATGGGGCAACTTTTGTCTAATTTAACCAACCTCGTAGCTCTTACGGTTCTCGAGATACCAATGCATTCGTACCTTAAATGGGACACCCTGTATATATATATATATATGTATACGAATACTCCATATTTCAAATATATATATAGTATAATAAATTAAATTTCACTCTGATAATGAATATCAAAAAACCTAAATAAAGAACATATTTTAATAGAATTTCAAAAGAAAAATATATCAGACTGCATAAGAATATACAAAACACTTACGAGTTGTGACTTATGAAGTACTTGTGATTTATGAATTACTTAATGGCACTTTCCTTGCCTTTGCTTGAGGAAATCTATCTTTGTCGTATAATCTACTTATTGTGCGATATGGCTTTCAATAGATAACATAGACCATCCAACAAGTTTTTCTTGGGACAAAGTTGATCTCAGGTAGGTTTTAATTATCTTTAATTTGGAAAATGATCTTTCTCCACTCGCTGCACTTATATGTTAGTAATAATCTTAAAACTATTTCAACGTTTGGGAATAGACTGTTAAAGGTTTGTTTATAAATATAATTTAATACCTCTTTCGGCGTCAAATTTTTGTCTAGAAGTATGGCTAAAGACTGGAGTTCTGTACGTAACTCATCTGCATCAAAATCGCGGTCATTTTTGTCTTTCTGTAAACAATAATTCTAAATTTTTGCATTTATTTCTCAAAATAGTCCATAGTACTAATATTTTTTATGTTAAATAAAAATGAAAATGAATTTGTATGATTTTGTAATGGAATAAAACGAAAATAATTGAACTCTGAAAATTGGCTCGTAATGTGATCACGGTTTTAACTAAAACGCTGTTTTAAGAAATGTCAAATTTCATTATTTAATAGCAATAATAAATAATATAAAATTTATCAAAATATGATTTTAAAGCAGATTATAGTTTGTATTCAAACAAATATATTTTTTTTTAAATCGTTCTTTACATATAAGGGTGAAATTAAATATTGAAATTTGAATTTGACATTTCTTAAAACAGTGTTTTAGTTAAAACCGTGATAATACTACGAGCCATTATGTTTATAGTATATACTTCAGATAGGTAATTAATAATATATTAGGTAAGTGATAATTTTAAATAACTCAACAATACGAGTATTTATATTAAATATGTGTCTAAATAAACTTTGTGAATTGCCGCTCCTTACAAACTTTGGGGTGGGCTGCCGCTCACCTCGCCCGCCCCTAAATCCGGCCCTGTAAGAGATTGTGCAGAATATATTTCAGATTATTATAACTTCTTTTAGTTCTCTTTATCATACCATGAACTATGGCACATTACTTACATAACACCCTGTAAAAATGTGTTATTACAATTTTTGTTATATAGAATGAATATTTTAATATATTTATAACACATATAATATATCATTCAAGTGGTTATAAGTTTAATAAAAATGTTTGGAATTACTAAAAGAGATTTTTAAATTTATGTAAAGAACAAATAATACAGACATAATTAGTGAATAGATTACTATTTTAACTTTTATGTAAAGAATTTTCCGTAATTGTTTGTGATTCAGGCCGAGTTGATTTGTTAGTTTTAATTTTTAACAATTAATACGATATTTTTTTCTGAAGCTTTTAAAACTGTAAAAATTAATGAATAATAGTTATTTATATAATCATACGGTAACTTTTCCTTCTCCTAAAAAAAGTATTTTACTCTCAAGTTACATACAAAATTTTTGCTGCGTCTCCAATAAAAGCGTGAAAAAATAAGTACCATAGAATGGGGTATTCCACTAATTTTTTTTTTTATTATTTTAAATAAAACCATTCAGTTTTGAAGAAATTCATAGTATTAAAAAATCTTAATTGTTCTTAGTATAACAGTATTTTATTTTCGAGAAATCAGTGTAACGTCACATTCCTCCTATACTTGTCTTTCTCACACACACTGCTCTGACTACGCTACGAGAGAAAGATATCAATTATATGACGTCAATTTCCCCTTTTAGCAAATGTGAAATATCTCGTAAAATAATTATTTAAGAAATGTTTTCATTGTTTTAACTATTATTAATTGAGCCATACTTTAAGTTAAATTGAAAGTAATTAAAAAATATTTAGATATTATATTGTATTTTCTTTTTATAAAAGATTTTTAATACCAATTAAGTAACAAAAATGTAGTCGCGCATACTGTTCACATGACATTATGGAATCCGTATAAGATTTACACTCAACACTTTAATTATATGTTTGTGTGGCTTGAGACTCGCAGCAGCGTCCATCTCGAATGGAGCCCTGAGGCTAAGCCCCGCAGTTCACGGTAATCACAAACTCCACCCAAAACTGCTTATTTTTTTTATGAAAGGTGAACTTAATTGTACTTCGTGTTTCGTGTAGTAATATGACAATTTAATAAAAATTGAAAGAAAAAACTTTTCTTTTTAAAATAGCGCCAAATCAAAAAACAATTTAGAATTAGTTTGAAAAAGATTACTCTCCGATATCTGTTTTATCCTGCGACCTAACATCCGGATCCGCAGTGCAGTTATTCGGCTAAACGGTAAAAAAAAAAAATTCTGTTGTGACCAGCACAATACCTCTCGCTATTTCTATTTTATGTTATATAAGTATTGTATTGCACTTCGCTATCGAACCGTCGTTTAATAACAAAAAAAATACAGAACTTTACCCAAATATTGTTTTTTATTGTATTTAAGATGCCTTCTGCACACATAAAATTATAATTATTTTTTTTGTTTTGGAATTATTAATACTTTTGATTAAGAGTTAAAGCTTTTAATTAATATTAGCAAAAACTGTTAAATAGGGGCCATATATTTTATATGCATAATGTATAATTTAGCAGTGACTTATTCCATATAAACTTTATTGAGTGGTCCTGCAATCTCATTTCATATCCGTGTAATTACTGATAGCATCAGCATAATACAATTAATGGTCGAAAAACAAAAACAAACCCCCTGGCTATTAAATATAGACTGCCTACCTATATAGTACAACATATTTCTCTTCCATTAACGAACACGTTCGTTGCTAACGTTCAGGTGTACCCTGGGAACATTCCACCGTAGTTACTCATTCACCAGTTGCTCGCATATTCTGCATACCAGCAGAGATCCTCCGTGACTCATCCGACTCCGACTTGACATCTCATCTTAACATAACCTAATTCTTGCAGTTTGGAACGACTACACGTGCGTTTTTATAAGTTTTCGAACTTCTTCGATGATTTATTGGCAGAAAGAAAAGGATTTGTCGATTTAAAGAATTTTTGAATGAATGATAGATAGTATCATTAGTGAATTTTGTCTTGGGATATGTCTCATCTAAAATACTGTATCCACATCCGTCTGTCCCGCCACTCCCTTCGTATTGCCATCACACCATAATATCTGTTCTTTTTTTTCTTCTTCCATCTTCACTTTATAGTATACTTTATACTCACTGGTTCTATCTATGACAGTTTTGAGAGCCTATGAAGTGACTCCTTGTAAACGCTATCTATACAGCAGAGATATGAGATATGTCGTCATTACAAAAATCTGTGAGTAAAATCAAATTGGCAGAACCCAGAAATGGGTAATAAGATTATGCCGTGTTAATATACAAGTTTACGCTCAAAATAGTACGACCGGTTTACGAGTACATTTTCAACAAACAAATTATAAAACCTACACAGATGCATGGTAAAATACTAATAAATAGATTTTGAATTTACGAAATTACCAAGAAATTACCGCATAGAAACTACCATGCGTGCAAACTTTACAATTAAAATCATAATTTTATTTTTTTCTGTGTGAAACTAACAGATATCACAAATTACACAGAGAGAGAAAAGTTTACTATTGAATGTATCTTTCTGAAAAAAAATAATTTCATGTTATCGGCGTGGCCATTAAAAAGTTATGGTCTAATCAATTTTGGGACACCTAAGTTTCATACACTAGTGGTTCACTAATAATAACAAGTATCATCTTAAAAGATGACAACCATATAAACTGTCATACTAAATTTCATCCAAATCGAATAAAATAAAGCGTCCGGTTAGTATAAGCAAAATTAATTTTTTTCAAAGAACTTTGAAGCAGAATACTGGCTAAATGGTACACTTTCCGGTAGAAGCAAGTTTGATTAAATCGTCTTATTTTAACCTCAGGAATCTGTGGTTAAGCCATGTTCCCCTATTTGAGAGACACTTTGTATATAATTATAATTAATTAAAATAATAACCTCAATATGTATATTATTTTATACAGTAGAACCTCGATTATCCGTGTTCATCAGGATCGAGCATGTGACGGATGATTGAAGAACACAGATAATAAAAATGTTGTAAATGAATGAATAAAAATCATTTACATATACCTATTTCTTCTCACAATACATACATATGGGTACATACATTCTAGGCTTTTCTCCTAAAAAAGTTATATAGATCAAAGTTAAAAATTAATTATTCTTAATAAGTCCAAACATAGTACATAATACATCGTTTAAAATTATAAAAATTATCCTTAGTCGGTACGAAGCTCGTACTGCTCTTAATAACTTAAATAACTAGTGTGTTAGTGATGTATATTTTGTCATCTGTATTTATGTATACCAATAAAAAATAAAAACAGCTTCATTAGATTATTTTACAATATTCCCACACGCATGCGTGCATGAAAAAATGAAAATGTTAAAATCGGTTTTTATAGACTTTAAAATTTACCTTAATCTTAATATGTTGCCAAGGGTAGCGGAAGATAAAAACCATAATAAGAGTGAAAGGAACAAGTATTACATTGTTGTTACTGTTACATTAACATATAATTTAATGAGTAGTCTGGTTTTGTGATTATGTTGAATCCTGCGTGACAGATGCTGCAGGAGGCTGCACACGCAAACGCGTGCCATGTGCCTGGCACCTTGCAACAGGCAGGCGCCCGCCTGCGACAGGTGTAACCGCAGACTTCCTGCTCGCTGCCTCAATCTTCACTATGTGCTTACTTCATCATATTTTCAAGTTTGTTTTGTAATAAAGATTCTCGTCAATATTATCTACTTAATCACAATTTTTGTTCTGATTAGTTTTTGTAACTATAATAGTTATTAATGTCATTAGGCCAATATGAGGTACATAACGGACGCGACTGATGTTTATAATCAGTCGAGTTCGTTATTTGCATATCGGCCGTGTGGCGTTCAAGATTTTTCGTAATAACATAAAATTTAAACATTTAGGAATAATAAAATTCTTCTATATCTGTCATACTGAACAACTTTTTTGGTTAATTTATAAATTCACCTAGACAACAGTCCCTCAGTATGCTGTTATTTTTCTAGGAACACCTAATCCTTAATTGTAGGCGACTGTTATAAAAAATAACGGCCTAGGCCGTTATTTTTATCTTTTCATTTTTGTTTTTAGTCCTGTTATGTCATAATAACAGTATGGTATTACGAAAAGTATATAACCGAACTATGCATGGCAGCATGGCGTAATGATAACGTTACCGGTTCACGACCCAATGGGTCCGGGTCCACTAAGTGTTTTTTCCTTATCATAGATATGTTCTATACAATACATTTAACATTAGGTGTAACGAAGAGTCAGTTCAAGAATATTTATTTTATTATCTTAACCGTTAACTACCTACTCTAATGAAATGTGAGGTATTTATACATAGTTAGCATTTCATAAATTCTGCTGACGTCCTACGTAACCCAAGAATAAACTTATCTTAACAAATGTGTTAATAAATAAAATTTTGCACTGAAAAATCGTGTATGGATTTTCTTTATTAATAGTTATAAACTGTGAAGCATTTTACCATAATGACTTGTTCCATATTTCATAAAATATTGTTAAGTATTCATATTACTTACAAATACATATTCTGGAGTCCTGAGGAACACACCAGTTTTAAGAAGTGTTAAATCTGCTAGAAACGCAGAATTTAATGGCTAGGAGGAAGAAATGAACAAAATTTAATTATATTTGTTGTATTGGCATTGGGAGGGAAGATTTATAAAAAATATCAATACAGTGTGTCCCATTTAGAAATGCCACCATTGGGATCTCAAGAACTATAAGAGATACAATGTCGGTTAAATGGAACTTTTTGTGCGCCTTTGGAAGGCCATCTCAGATGTGCTTTTGTTTTTCCGAAAATTCTCATAGGGCACTAGATAATGACGAAAAACTGAATATTGTTGATTTTTTCTTTCTTAAATAACTTCTAAACTATTAGTAATTGAGAAAAACGTTTCAAATATAAAAGATAGATATTTTTATTAACTAACCAGTGGCGTACGAAATAAATTTTTATATCCGTAAATTTTCGAGATATAACACAAACTTATATTTTTACCTCTCGCTAAGAGAGGTATTGGATTCATGCTAAAATTCGCATATCCAGATTTTATTGAATAAGCACGATTTAAGGTCTCTACAATCCGATTATAACATTTTTAAAATGATGTGTGTGTGTGTGTGTGTGTGTGTGTGTGTGTGTGGATGTGTGGATGTGTGTGTGTGTGTGTGTGTGTGTGTGTGTATGTATGTATGTCTGGATGTTGTAGTCACGATTCCTCAAAAACTATAAGACTTAAAAAATATTTAACTGCAGTATCCTCAATCTGACATTCCTGGGAAGAGCTGAAAAGGTTTTGGTAACAATTGAACAACCGGAAGTAGTAGTTTCTTAGAAAAAATCTTCTAAATATAATTTTTTGGGAGTTTTTTTTATTAAATATTGAAGAACATAAAATTCTCCATCTAATACGCTTAAAAATTTTATTATATCTTGTATAGTTTTAGAGATAAAGACACTATAATTTATAGAGTAAACTAATCGCAGAGGCCAAGGCACTAAGGAAACCTTGACAAATTCCAATGTTTATAACATGACACATGTCATTGTCAAATATCAACAGTTTTAGTGACATTCTGATAGCTTTTTCTGGGAAGTATATTTAACTTTTCTTATTGTTTTATTAATTAAATATTTGAAATTTTAGGTTAAATTGTGGTAAAATGCATATATCCATCAGAGATACCGCCAATCTGATTAATGAATTGGAACAATATTTGACATTTAGAAACTTCCTCATACAATGAAAAATAGATATAATTTGAATTATATGTGTGCAGAAGACATGTTAAATATAGTAAAAAACAATATTTGGGTAATGTTCTGTAAGATTTTGTTATAAAACGACGGTTCGAAAGCGAAGTGCAATACAATACTTATATAGCCTAATATGGAAATGGCGAGAGGTCTTGTGCTGGCCACAACAGATTTTTTTAAATGGAACCCATATCTGATTTTAGGCTCAAAAAAATCAATATTTTCTTCTCTTTTCAATGTTGTAAGGGTTATTATGTTTTATATTTGTTTTGCACCTAAAATTTAATTTTTCTCTTTATTTTCCTGAATTTTCTTATTATTTCCCAAAAAAACATTATTATTTTTATTAATTATATTGTATTTGATCAAAATAATTTGTTTTATGCCTTTATTACTTAATATTTTCATTCTAGACTCATAATCACAAATTACACTATGATGAGCCAAGGGCGACCTGATACAAAATATTATAAAAATTAATTTGATACGAATTTTGAGCAAATTTTTTTAACGAAGTCAATTATTTAAATACAAGGAGTATTTCCAAATAGAAATCTACCAATATTTTCAAAATAATTGTAAATTTAATACAAAATAAGGAAAAAATAATAATTTTAAAGGCAAAACAAATATAAAACATAATAACTAAAGATGTGCCGACTAGTCGGTAAAGCCGACTATCCGGCCACTATCGTAGTCGGCGACTATTCGGCGTCTATTCGGCAAAGGGCGCCGACTATCCGGCTTTTTACTTTGTATATATTTCTTAATAAAATGTATGTAGGGGGAATTACATTAAATAAAAACCTTGATTGTTTATTAAAATTTTTTTTATTTTATAATCAGTCTTATACCTCGTCCAGATTTCATTTGAACAAATGACTTTTAAATCCTCTGTGTTAATTCTAATCTTTGCTACTGTGAATATGTTTACGTTTCAGGCAAATATAGTTTCTTCTCAAAGTACATTATATGTCTATGAAAGTTGAAAATTGCTTCTAACTATTTAAAAGGGGAAAAGTTTTATTGGGATATTGGGGTATAACTCAATACAATCCTGTACCTCGTGCATAATTACATTTTGGCACTACCAGTTGCTCAATTCAGTAATGAGCGTTCATTGTTATTCTTGGATAAGAATTTGACAGGTCAACTATGGTTCTCTGGAACCCCAATAACACTTTTCCCCTTTTAAATAGTTACAAGCAATTTTCAACTTTCACAGACATATAATGTACTTTGAGAAGAAACTATATTTGCGTGAAACGTAAAAATATTCGCAGTAGAAAAGATTAGGATTAACACAGAGGATTTAAAAGTCATTTGTTCAAATGAAATCTGGACGAGGTATACACATTTTGAAATGTAAAGCAAAGCATCCTTTCCTTTGGTAATCAGTTTCTAAAATTACTTGCTTGTAAAGAAAACATATCTATGACATTTACGTCACGGAAATCCCCCAAAACCGTGATCGGCTTGGCCGACTAGTCGGCCTCTTTACAACCGACTAATCGGCTAGTCGGCTAGTCGGCCAAAGTCATAATCGGCACATCTCTAATAATAACCCTTACATCGTTGAAAAGAGAAAAAAATATTAATTTTTTTGAGCCTAAAATCAGATATGGGTTCCATTTAAAAAATATAAGTTTGTGTTATATCTCAAAAATTTACGGATATAAAAATTTATTCCGTACGCCACTGGTTAGTTAATAAAAATATCTATCTTTTATATTTGACACTTTTTTCTCAATTATTAATAGTTTAGAAGTTATTTGAAAAAGAAAAAAATCAACAATATTCAGTTTTTCGTCATTATCTAGTGCTCTATGAGAATTTTTGGAAAAAAAGCACATCTGAGATGGCCTCCCAAAGGCGCAAAATAGTTCCATTTAACCGACATCGTATCTCTTATAGTTCTCGAGATTCCAATGGTGGCACCTCTAAATGGGACACACTGTATAGCCAAATTCATTACTAGCACGAAATTATCTATTGATCTAGCCGACAACAAAATGTTTAAATCTCGAAAAAAATCTATGATAAATTAAAAGAACTGCAAAGAATAGAGAACTCAACTAACCGCAACAATTATAGCAGAGGTTCTCAAACAAAAAAAAATGTTCATTTTCGGTCATGGTAGTAAGATTTTAATGTTAATAGTAGTACAAAAATAAGTTATTTAGCGTGCATTACACAATGAAGTTTTTCTTTTCAAGTAACTTGAAAAGTTTTCTCTCTCGCACAATGACTTGAGTGCAAGAGAGACAAATGAATAGACTTCATGAAAAACTTTTAAAGAAAAACTGGAACATGCGCTACTTTTTCTTAAAAGTCCCTATAAGTTTGACTGTCAAATGTCATTTGTGTTTTATTTTTGATGTATTCAAGTAATGTTACAAGTGATCTATAATAAACTGAAAAATGGCAAAATGGGGGAGAGAAGTAATTGAAATCTTGATGGCTATAACCGTTTTCGATTTAAATAACAATTAAGCCATTAAGAAAAATATGTTATATACGTATTATATTGCACTGTGCTATCGAAACGTCGTTTTATAATAAAAAAAATTCAGAAATTTACCCAAATATTGTTTATTATTGTATTTAACGTACCTTGTGCGAACATAAAATTCTAATTATCGGGGCTTTCCAATTAGATACAGGAGACAATGTGTAACACAGTGTACGACACAAAGCGTTCCATAACATGTTTTACAAGAAAAAATTCTTATAAGTCAATTCCGAACAAATCTGTAAGTCAAAAAGAGAAAAAATATTGATAAATACGCAATCTGGTGCACTTTTGGCGAATTAAAATTAATAATTTACCTTAATTCATAATTATCAAAATACCTGATAGACGATATATAAAATAATTTGGTGCGCAGATGTATATCAAATGTCATTTGAAAAGTTTTGCAGTTATACAATTTTCCTGTTTTTTTTTTCACTTAATCATTAATAGTTAACCTTTTTTGTTGAATTAAAATATAACTGCTGTAGTAAATATAACAAATTTGTTGGTTTAATAAAATCATCAAATTTGCTAAATTGTGACATTTTTGAGGTTATAATTACACGAGGGGTAAACAACTGTGGATTTCTGGTGCACACACATATGGAATTCCGTGGATGTTCATGGATTTCTGTAGATGTCCACGGATTTCCGTGGATGTCCGTGGATTTCGGTGGATGTCCGTGGATTTCGGTGGATGTCCCTGGATTTCTGTGGATGTCCGTGGATTTCTGTGGATTTCCATGCACATTCAAGTGACAATTGCGCACGCGCGAATGCGTACGCACTATGTCCTCGTAGTTAATGTCGTAATATTACTCCTGTTTTGTTAAGAAAACAAATCGTTATATTATTTGTTATTTATTATTTATGTTTGTGATATATGAGTTAAAACGAGATTAATGCCCATATTCATAAACACTCGTAAAGTTTCAAAACGGCCCGTTATGATTTTTGACAAATAGGATCAAACTTGACAAATAAAATTTCGATTTTTCTTTCAATGTCGACTGTTTTTATTGGATAAAAATTATAACGAAATGTTTAAAATTTTACGAGTGTTTATGAATACGGGCATAAGAATTAGGTATATATAAACGATTATTTACGAGATTATTTACAATGGTGACTATGTTTCAATTTCCTGATGATGTATTCCGCAAATTAGTGGGTACCCAGCAATAATGTTATCTCTTAAGCCTGTTTTATATTACATTAAACATTTCACACTACTCTGAGCAATTCCGTAGATACCGTCAGTTCATTTATCTGCAATTTGCAAGTTTGTGTTTTTGCTCTTAACTTATTTTAATAATATTTTTACTGGAAGGCCCACCTACATAAAAGGCAAGGCAGTTTATGTTTTCATTTCCGACATTTTTAAAAAATATTTTTACCTCCCGCTACACTTGGTAAGGGAAGTATAGGGATCGTGCTAAAAATTACATATCGAGATTTTAGTAAATGACCACGTTTTAAGGTCCCTAGAATCCAATTTTAACATTTTCACGATGATGTCTGTATGTGTGTATACGAATTTTGTTTGCACTCTAACTCAAATACTATCATTCAGAAAATTCTGAAACCTTGTATTTCTACCCTATTCTAATAGAAATAG
Source organism: Ophonus ardosiacus (assembly GCA_943142095.1). Taxonomy (NCBI): domain Eukaryota; kingdom Metazoa; phylum Arthropoda; class Insecta; order Coleoptera; family Carabidae; genus Ophonus; species Ophonus ardosiacus. Next base: position 37,785,003 of record OW964823.1, read on the forward strand.
AAGCCATTAGATTTTGGTGTAAATCGGATAAACAGAAATGGTACTTTACTTGAAGCTCATAATGGTTTTTCTTCAAAAAATACCATTAAATGCCATTTTTTCGCATTTAGTGTCATTGGAAAATTATAGATTATTGAATTTTGTACAGGTATACATTAATACTTTTTCTATATATTTTACAGATAAATTTAAAAATCATTTTTCTTTTTTTAATCCCGAAGCCTAAGATAAACAAAATTCCTTTGTTACACAGTTTATTTTTCAAATGAATGTAACTGACAGGTAAACGTCATTGTTAAAAAACTAATCACTTCAAATTAATAATAGTGACATATTAAAAAATAAAGAAAATCGTAAATAAAGCAATAGTTATATGCAATGGAACATAATATAGTTTGAAGCATTATTAAATACGTAGGTATGTATTTAAATTAATAAAATTTAAATAGCGGGAGGTTTTATGTTAGCCACATCAGATTTTTTTACATTAGTACAGACCAGTAGGACTCTGAATATCTAACTTTGAGTAAGAAAATGTATGCATCACACGAGATATAAATTTTAAAAAAATTTATTCCAATTCAAATTTTCTTATCATGGCGCGCTTATGACGTCAACTCGATGGTGACATCTGCAACGAACTTCAGCGCCTAAATCTGCGTGTATTTCGGTGTTTGTCCTGTGTTTGTTTATGGTAAAAATAGTAATAATTATAAAGTGAACGAAATGTCAAACAAGAAATATACTCGCGCATGTTAACTACTGGTACCATCTGTGTTTTTAAACGAAAATATTTACTTTGAAATGAGTAACAGATTATCAACTTGACGTCATAAATTTCAAGGACGTTTCTAGAGCTGTAAAAATTCCAATTTTGTAACAAATTATGAATTAAAACTTTTTATTAAACATGTTTTATTATAATTTTCTACTATATGAAGATGGAAACTATAGAAAAAAGTTATTATTTTGCATTAATTCCATATCTCCGGAATACCCCATTGCCTAGGGCGCTATATTTTTAGGGCGCCTATTTGTTGCAAAGAAAAAAACGATATCATTCACTGATTGTATGTATTAAAGAACTACAGTTAATTTTAAAACTAAAAGAATTTGCTAATTATGAAAATTATATGTAGGTTATAATAAATCGAAAATAAATTAAATTTAACTACATATAGGCAGGCTATAACATGTATGGGAAACATGATATAAAAGTGCATAAAAAGATTGGTATAATTTTTATTATGAAGCTGACACAAGAAGAGAGAAATACTGTTTTTGAAAAAGGACCATTAGTACGTGTAATAGTAGCATCGGGCAAGTCAACCATCATTAAAAAATCTTCATTTTGTTGGATATATATTACATTTTCTCGGATTTTCATGGATGTCCGCAGATGTCTGTGGATATCCGTAGATTTGAATGGATGTCAGTAGATTTCTTTGGATATCAGTAGATTTCGGTGGATTTCTTTGGAATTATGGATTTCTGGTGTACAAATTTTGGTCAGTTGTTTACCCCTCGCAATTAAATTTTAAAATCATGACGAGATTTTGACAGTATCAGTGTTGCGATTATTACCGAATGCTTACGATCATGTTCTCAAAAGATCATCGTGATTTAATGAACATGAGAATTAAGAATTAGAATTTTATTATCATTGCAGTCGTCGTCAGTCTCGGCTATAAAAGGAAGTTCCTGAATGTCAGAGATTCTTCCCATTCATTATCAAGATTAGCGGTATTTTTTATGGATATATGCATTTTACCTATAATTTTAAATATTTAATTAATAAAACAATGAGTAAGATTAAATATACTCTTCAGAAAACGCTTTCCGAATGTCACTAAAACTGCTGATTTTTGACAATAACATTTATCTGTCATTATAAACTGTTACAAACTTTTGAATTTGTAAACTGGTTTCCTATTTAGTCCATTAGTCCAGTCAATGGAGATGAAAAAAGACCTTTACCTTGCAAAAGGTGGGGAAAAATCGATTTTAACATATTTTGTTTGGGTCGAAACGGGGATGAAAAATTCAAATTTGTGACCTTGGGGAGGCTCGGCGTGAGCGGCCATCTTGGATCAAAAGTGCAAAAAATGAGTTTTTCGCTATTATCTCAAAAACAGTGGCCTGTATCAAAGTTTTACAAGAATACAAAATTAAATCTCGTTACTTTTTGTACAAAAAAGGTTCATGCATTTTTTACCTAGAATGAACTTTCAAAGAGTTATGTTCAAAAATAGGTAACCAGAACAACAATTTATGAAAGAATTTAATCACACAAAATATGTCCAATAATAAGTTTTTTGTTATTTGCAACAGTTTACATTTGTCGTGGCATCAAAAGAAGTAAATTATCGATGACTTTTAAATAATTCTTGTCAACTCTTTTTCACAAATTCATCAACCACTCTGGCTCGGTTAAAGATACGGTACCCCCGGGTTTAACAATTTTAATTCAGCTTGGAATTCTCCTTCATGTTAAACGATTTTTGCTCCGATGAGCGGTTAACGAATTATTAACAATTTAAACTTGTATGAAATTTCACTAAAATTTGAAACATCTGTAAATCGGCTTAGTTTTCATTTTTTCTTAATTTTGGACACGATTAAAGATAGACATTATTGTGCATTTAATACGTGTATAGGGTTTGTGTTTATGGGCGAAAACGCCCGACAGCATGCAGTGCGTGTCGTTTCCGAATATTTACAGCAAGTGCAAATTCATCATTTCGTTTGGCCAGCATGTAGCCCTGATCTAAACAGTGCTGTAGTCGTAAAATTAGCAGAGGGTATACGCTGAAAATATATTTGTAAACATAGGGTATACGCAGAGGGGGGGGGGGGGGCCTGGTCAATAATTAAGAAGAAAGAAGATACTAAAAAAAAATGGCGCCGCAGGCGAAATTTTTTTTCATTCAAGGTCAAATGCCTTATAATTGAAAATTACATTTTGTCCCTTTCATGTATAAAAATTACAAAGGAGAATATATTTATCTGGATAAACTGTCTAAAATCGAAACACAACAACACAACAAGCGCGCGACTATTATACATTGTGACTTAATACGAAGTTAATGTCATCTTTTAAATTTTCAACTAAAATTCAAAATACAAAAACTATAAACACAAAGAAAAAAATAAAATAATTAAATACTGCCTTACGTATAAAAGTCGCAAACCTGCCTACTACGAATCGTACATTTTGCGAAAACTGAAAACGGTATACGGCTTCTATATAACAAAAATCAAAATTAAAATTTCAATAATAGATGGCGACGCCAATCAAATAAAGTACATTTTATAAATATAAAGATAATTTCAATATAATTTCTAAAAAAATGATATTAATTGTGGGATAAAATTTTCATTAGTTGATTTAATTTTTATAATTTTTGTTTCAAATATTTAAAAGCAGAGGGTACACGCTCGGGCACCTAAAAAATCCAGAGGGTATACGGCGTATACCCGCGTATACCCTCGACTACACCCCTGGATCTAAACCCAATAGAACATGTTTGGGACATGCTGAAAAAACGTGTTAAAGGTAGTGTAGTCGTTCCAGAGAATCTAAATGCCTTCGCATTGCTCTTCAGTCTTCAGGAAGAGTGGAGGAATATTTCTCAAACTGATATTTAGGACGTTATTCAAAGTCTTCACCGAAGACTGAAAGCAGTAATAAGGAAATTCGCGTTATTAATAATTTAATCAATGAAGTTAACTGTAATTTTCCTTTTTGTAATTTTGTAATATTTTCCAATTTTAGTAATATTTTTTATAGTTAAATGCTTTCAAACAACCTTAAACTACTTGAAATGTAACATACAGCCATTTAACCATTTTTCGAAAACATTGGCGTAATACTATTGAATAAAAAAAATAAAAATCTTAAAATATAAATGATCCTGTTTTTTTTGCCGGTGAGTGTATTTAGTTCGAATAAACTTATATTGATTTGTTATAACTTTTTCTCGTCTCTAAATAATGAAACGAAGCTAATATAATAGAATGATTTTAGAGATAACACAGATGAATATCAGCGCTTCACAGTGTCGAGTTCTAGACTTCCTGGAAGGCGGTGATCCATCTCGTCCTGTTTCCATGGCGCGTCGGAGAGTCGCCGTTCGCGAGCCGCCTTCGATATTTAACGCCACTTTTTTTTTATTTTGATGCTCTTGTATTTCATTTTCAATGAACATTTTTTGGAAGTGCTGTTAAAATATATGACGTCATATTTTACTAAGTTCAAATGGGATTCATAAACTTGTTTCAAAGATAAATATTCGGGGAAATAATTATAGAACTAATTTTAGCATTACATTATTCACTTATCACTTCCTACTACTAGCATTAATTACAAATAAGTGAATATCTCTTTACTACAGTTAAGACTTAATAATTCATTCTATTACCTGCTTTATATATAAAATTTGTTGTGACTAGCACAAGACCTCTCGCCATTTCCATATTAGGCTATATAAGTAGGTACATATTGTATTTAACATTTCTGGTTCACATAAAAAATTCTAATTACATATATTATTCAAATATATTTTTAATTCTTTCTATAAATAAGTTTCCTCCTACTCTTCTAAATATTCGAGGTACTTCAAATTCATTGACGAGATTAGCGGCATTTCTGATGGGTTTATGTATGTATCTATATCATTTTAAATATTTAGTTAATGATAAAATAAGGAATATTAAATGTATTTTGCAGAAAAAGCCTTTAGTAATGTATCTGTATTTTTGACACTCAAATTTTTCTGTCAGTTACAAACATTTTAATTTTTCAACTCGTTATCGTCGAATTGTTTGGGCTGTGAGATTCATTACAGCGGATTATTTTACATATTTATAATTCTCTATCTTTAAATCTATAGAAGATATAATAAAATGTTAAATGCAAAAACTAATTTCCTTCTATTCTTCTTCAAAATAACATACAGTAAAATTTTTGAAAGAAGTCCGATCAAGGCCATCTACTAATTGCATCTATGAATTAAGATTTTATGCTGTCAAATTTAGTAGTGTCGTTTACATAGTTTTTATGAGGTACACAAGATATTATGTACCCTCATAAAAACTAAGTAAAAGACACTACTAAATTTGACAACAAAATCTTAATTCATAGTTACAATTCGTAGATGGCCTTGATCGGACTTCTTTCTAAAATTTTACTGTACATTTATTTTTTTATCACACTATTTCCTACAAAAAAATAAAGAAGATTGTGTTTATTACAGAGAAACGTGACATTTTGATAAACCATGTTTGAATTAATATATCTTTATTTTTTCGTATACCTATTTGATGAATTATCATTTAAAATGATTTATTTTACTGTTAATAAAATATTATTATTGTTATTAAAATAGAAGAAAATAATCAACTAGCAAAAGAAACTGGAGATATTCCTTCAGTACCTGCCGAAATTGGAGTAATTGCCATTAAACGTGATCTTTTTACCTTCCGTCACCTTTAGGTATAAGGAAGGTATTGTCTTTGGTCAAAAAATTCGATGGGGAGTTTTAAATGAATAAGCACGTTTTAGTGTCCCTACAATACGATTTTATTGGTTTTACGATGATGTCTGTATGTGTGTATGTGTGTGTGTGTGTGTGTGTGTGTGTGTGTGTGTGTGTGTGTGTGTATGTGACAAATTTTTCTCCGACGATAACTCCAAAACTACAATTCTAAAAATTATGATTCTATCGTATTATTCTTCCTTACAACCCTATGAAGAGCTGATTAGATTTTGGTTATAATTGGTCAACCGGAAGTACCCTTATTTGAAGTTCTTAACAGTTTTTCTTGAAAAAACGCAGTTAAATATCATTTTCGATATTTTATGTGATTATCAATAGAAAGATTATCTTATTCTCTATATGGTTCGATTATACATTTTTCTTCATATTCAATAGATATATAGTTATAGAGAGATTAAGGGAGATTAACTTTCAAAAATCAGTCAGCTTTGCAAAAATTATGAAAACATCAGAATATTCAAAAAATTTTAATTGACAGATGTCAGTGTCAAGTGTAAAACCAAAGTGGAAAGTATATGATCTGAAAATGATATAAGTGACAGTGTCCCTCGCCAGTGACTTGCATTTGCGGCCTCGCCTCAAGATAGGAACTTATAATGCCTGGAGTACGAGAAAGACAAAAGAGAAGATGGAAGGACTGTAACAGAAGATTTGAGGGAGGAAGAACTGTGTCATGAAGATGCGTTGGACAGGAATGAGTAGAAGAGAAGAGTAAGAAACAGCGACTTCTAATAAAATAGGGAAAAGTTGAAGAAGGAGGAAGTGTTAAGTGCAATATATAATGTACATACGTTCGTATTCGTATTATAATTGTATTGGATTTTAGAATCTTTTCAAAGGAACTTTCAGTATGGATTTGTAAAAAATAGTGTGTTCTTGTTACAATTTTGCAGGATATATAGAATCTTTTTCAAGGAACTTTTGGTATGGGATATTTACAAAATACATCGAATTGGCGGAAGATTTTGTGCTGGCCACAACAGATTTTTTTTAATACATACTTTATTTTATAAATAAACTAGCTGACCCGCCCCGGCTTCGCACGGGTAAAGCTAGAATAACGATTGCTACACGTGTACCAGTAATTTTTCACATTTACTTCGGAGACATGCGCTGCGTAGGGAGCCGGCAACCTGCCTCGCATCGTACATGTAACAGGCTCCGCCCATTGCCAACCCAATCCCCGCACCGCACCTAACAGCGCCCGTTTCTGAACATGTCTCGGGTACTATTACTTATGTAGGTACATATGATGTAAACTATCTCTCCGACAAATATCGAAAATCTGCTAACGTTAAAACTTAACTATAGATACAAAGATAAAAAATAATTGAAATCACCCCCTATTGTACCGCCTTGAGGGATGATGTTTGAAAAACGCTAAAACACTCTTTATTTCTTACCAAAAGCATAAAAAAGAATTTTTATATCCCTACTTGAGAAATGACGGATTCTCCATACAAACTTTCATCCCCTATTTCACCCCTTTCAAGTTTTATTTTCGTGACAAAAGGTAGCCTATGTCCTTCTCCAAGTCCAATTTATCTCTATACCAAAATTCATCAAAATTGGTTCAGCGGAAGATATGATGGGTTCTCCATACAAACTTTCATCCCCTATTTCACCCCTTCAAGTTTTATTTTCGCAACAAAAGGTAGCCTATGTCCTTCTCCAAGTTCCAATATATCTCTATACCAAAATTCATCAAAATTGGTTCAGCGGAAGATATGATGGGTTCTCCATACAAACTTTCATCCCATATTTCACCCCTTCAAGTTTTACTTTCGCGACAATAGGTAGCCTATGTAGTGTACTAATTTTTTTTACATAAATCGATATTTTAATAGTCATTCTGCTATTCGGGGCGGAGACGAATCCAACAAATCAGAGATCATCAAAATCGGTCCAGCCGTTCTTGAGTTATAAATGGTGTAACTAACCCGACTTTGTTTTATATATTAAGATAACATAAATATTTCATCACGGTATATTACCCATTGCTGGATGTGTTAATCTGCTTTGTTCACTGACATCGTTAATGATGTTGACATATTCGTACTTTGTGGACATTTACCAGACGTTATATTTTGTACAGAATTCTACCGTTATGACTTTGACTTACTAAGCTTGTGGTAGACCAGGCACATCAGGGGGTAGCAATTCCTGTCGCTTAGGGGCGGACTGCAGGAAATTTAAATTTGCAAATCTCTGTATAAATTTCGTATTTCAAAATTAAAATTAATGGATTCGCAAAATCAAAATACGTCTTTGATCTATGTTATAAATTGAGACAAAATTAGAAAACGCAGTTAAATATTATTTTTTGAGATCTTATGTTATTATAAATATTTTCCTTCATATTCAATAAATATAGAATTTTAAAGAGATTAATTTTCATAAATCAGCCAGCTATGCTTTAAGCATGGGAACTGGTGATATATTAAAATATTCTAATTGATTGATGTTAAATGCGTAATTTACATTGTATATATTCCTGTTACAATTTTATTGTATATATAGAATCTTTTTCTAGGAATTTGCGGTATGGAATTTGTAGAAAATAGTTATGTTCGTGTTACAATTTTACTGGATGTATAGAATCTTTTCCAAGGAACTTTCGCTAAGCGATTTGTGAAAAATACATAGAATTGACAGAAGGTGATGTACTGCCCACATCAGGTATTTTTACTACTTTATGTCTCAAGTTTTGTTTTTTATATATTATTTGTTTCATTATATATATACGTACCTGTCCTTTCCCCGCTATAAATCAAGCTTAAAGCCTGAACAGTAAATCGGCTGAGAAGGTCATAACGATAGATTTCTGTTCAAACTATACCTCAAAGATAAAATATGATGAAACTTACAATATATACGAGGTCTGACAATTAAGTAATGAGACTGAGTGTATAAAAACCGTATATTTAAAAATTATTCATGATCCCCTTTGAAATAGTTCCCTTGGGCACCAACACAGCGATTCCAGCGATTTTTCTATGCATCGTAGCAGTTCTGGAAAGCTTTGATAGGAATGTCCGACAGTACCCTCGTCACGGCCTCTTGGGTCTCTTCAATCGACTCAAAACGCTTGTCTTTTACCACCTGCTTGACTTTGAGAAACAAAAAAAGTCGCAGGGTGATAAATCAGGCAAGTTCGGCGGCTGTGGTAACACCGCGATCCCTTTAGAGGTCAAAAATTAGGTCACACTGAACGCGGTGTGACAGAGCGCATTGTCGTAGTGGAGAATCCAAGTTCGTGCGATGTCGGGACGTACTCTGTTGACTCTTTATCGAAGTCTATCGAGTACTTCGCGGTAATAAATCTGGTTAACGGTCTGTCCAGGTGGAACGAACTCCCTGTGGACCACTCCGCGGTGCCAACGAAACACTTATGCATGACTGAGAGAATCACCACCATACACTTTATGTATTTTACAGTACGTATCCGTAGCCGAATCGCCCAGTTTTGCGCAAAATTTGAACGCTACACGTTGCTCTAAATTACGCTTTTCCATTTTCGTGACGAGCACCACTAACACACTTCTTCAAAACACGACACAGCTGATGAATTAATGATCTTACCGGGGTGGTAAATACATCTATCGATAGGGCAGGGATGCCAAAATAATAAGTAAAAAATTTCAAACCTGCAGTGTTACCACAACCGCGGAAAAAAATCAGTCTCATTACTTAATTGTCAGACCTCGTATAATTTAATATTTTTCGTGAATCCTAATAGTAATAATATATATATATATATACAGGTGTTCATTTTAAATGGGCCACCATTGCTATCTCGAGAACTATAAGAGCTACAAAAACGGTTAAATGGGCAAACAATTTCTATTATACAAGACAAATTTAGAGAACAGAAAAATTTTTTTTTTCGACCAGTGGTTCTCAAATACGGGACTCAACTTTTTTATTTTAAATGTGAACATATTTTTTTATTTGCTTGTTCGATAGAGAATTTAATTCTGAATTCAATGATATAATATTATCATATCCTCACATAACGATTTTTTTGAGTAAAATAGATATAAAATTTTAAATTAATTTGATTAAAATATGATATTACTAAGAGTGCCATGAATGGAAAAACTGAATACAAGTAATTTTTTAACCTGGAATTAGAGTGCTCTGAATGAAATAAGTGAATATTTTGTTTTGTTAAGTGATCATAACTGTCAAGTGAAGTTCAAAATCATTTAATTTAATTTTAAAAATGTATAATTTTACTCACATTGAAAAAGTTGAGATGTTTGAAACATACATTTTATCAAGAAAAAATTCGCGAGCTGCAGTTAATATGTATAGGGAACGATATCCTGAAAGAGTAGTACCGTCGCGGAAATATTTCCGAAAACTTGACCTAATATTACGTGGTAATACTAATGCATTTATACATAAACCCAGAAGACCGGTGGATGAAAACAATGAAATAAATGTTTTGGCATATTTTGAAGCCAATCCAAGAGCTTCTGTACGAATGGCCTCTGATGAATGCAGATTAAGTGTAGGGACGGTGCATAAAATTTTAAAACGACACAAGTATAAGCCATACAAATTCCATAAAGTTCAACACTTGCAACCTGGTGATTATGACCGCAGACTTGAATTTTGCCATTTAATCATTAATGAAGGAATTGATATTTTAAAATGTGTTATTTGGACGGATGAAGCAAATTTTTCCAATAATGGAATGTTTATAATGTAAAAAATAAACATTATTGGAGTTCCGAGAATCCTATTATGGTACGTGAAAGAAGTTTTCAAAGAAAATTTAATATAAATGTATGATGTGCAATTTTGCACGATACAGTGTTTTTTCACATGTATGAAGGTACTCTAACTGGAGATCGTTACTTAGAATTTTTAAGAAACAGACTTGATGATATATTGGATGATCTGCCATTAAATGTCGTTAGAAATCTACACTTTCAACAGGATGGAGCACCAGCCCATAATTCTCGTCAAGTAACCGCGTACCGGAATGAAACATTTCCAAATCAATGGATTGGTACCAAAGGACCCATTGCATGGCCTGCAAGATCACCCGATTTAAACCCTTTAGACTTTTTCTTATGGGGTTATTTAAAAGATAAAGTCTACGATACTGTGCATCAGAATCTACAACAATTAAAAAACAGCATTGAAAATATTTTGAACAATATTGACGGAAGAAAATTAAGATTAGTTAGAAATAGTTTATTTCATAGAGTACAGTTATGTATAAATGAAAATGGAGGCAATTTTGAACAGTACTTATAAATTTATAGGAGTTTATTTTATTTTTGTAAATATTTCTTGATCATAATTAAATATTAAAATAAAAATTATAACAGTTTTTTTCATTCATTATACTTTTATTCACTTCTTTCTATCATGGCACTCTAATTATGCGTAAAAAACACATGTACATATTCAGTTTTTCCATTCATTGCACTCTTAGTAATATCATATTTTAATCAAATTAATTTAAAACTTTATTTTACTCAAAAAAATCGTTATGTAAGGATATGATAATATTATATCATTGAATTCAGAATTAAATTCTCTATCGAATAAGCAAATAAAAAAAATATATTCACATTTAAAATAAAAAAGTTGAGTCCCGTATTTTGAGAACCACTGGTCGAAAAAAAAAAAATTTCTGTTCCCTAAATTTGTCTTGTATAATAGAAATTGTTTGCCCATTTAACCGTTTTTGTAGCTCTTATAGTTCTCGAGTTAGCAATGGTGGCCCATTTAAAATGAACACCCTGTATATATATATATATATATATATATATATATATATATATATATATATATTTATTTATTTATTTCAAGGTATGTCCTCATATAGGGATTTATATAAATTACTATAAAGCATTTTTAACAATCATACAGGCATTTAAAGGTAACTAGTGATGCGGAAATTATAATCACTTTAAAGCTTTTCTATAAACGAAGGGTCACTTCATGTTTATTGGGTAGTGATCCAGAGTTTTCTATCCTAAACAGAGATTGATGGATCGATTTTTTAGAAAGGAAGAATTGTTCAACCTTGCATATAGTTTCAACCCGAGAAGGTAGTTGCAGCTAGGTCAAAACGTTCAGTGTTGATATGTTCAAGTATTTTAGTTAAAATGTCCAATAAATAATTCATTTGAATAGCCTGTTTTAACATTTCAAAGTAAGTAAGAAATGATATAGCTATATTTGTGTGAATTATTTTTGTATAATACCATTGCAGATGGTTGCAAAAAGAGGTCGTCTTCCAAACGTTAGTATGCAGGGTGTTCAAAAATAAGTATCACAAATTCAGGGCATATAGTACTGACCAAAATGAGTAAAAAAAAGTTTAATCAATATGGGTCCGATCTTCAACTGTTTTTGAGAAAGAGGCCATTTTGTATTAGAATCGAAGAAAAACTAAGATAGTAGTCGTATAAAATTTTGTCTTTGCCAGTACATAGACTATAAAAAGCAAAAATATTTTTCAAGAAACATTTTTTTCACTTTCTAATAGTTACGAAGTTATTTGAAAACTAAATATTGGCAAAGGTCGCCATAACTTTTGCCTTAGTACAATTATTTGATTTTTTTTGAAAAACAAAAACACATTTAAGATGACCTCTGAAAGGTAAACAAAATATCTCATTTAATCAAAGTCGTAACTCTTACAGTTTTCGAGATAGCAGAGGTAAACACCGAAAAAACTCATTTTTCACTGCCTTTTATCTCGGAAACTATTGAAGATCGGACCCATGTTGATTAAATTTTTTTTACTCATTCTGGTCAGTACTATAAGCTCTCATAATTTAGGACACTTATTTTTCAACACCTTGTACAGATAAGAGGATAATAAACGATTAAAGAAATACAAAAACATTGTAAAGAAATAAAATTAATCACGTAACGTGCATTTTGTAAGGGTGGAACACTGTTATTATTAAAAAAGAAATAAATAAATCACACTATAGTATAGAATACGTCATTTGTAATAAATTGTTATTTACAAATTATAAGGAAATTCTAGATGTTTTTTTACTAAAGTTAATTTATTGTACATATTTTCATTAAAAAACACAAATGAATTGTTTTAAAGAATTTAGTATCAAGTACAAGTTAATAGAACTCGAGGGATCGTAATAAACCGTTTAAACGACCCTCAAATATAAAAATACAATAGTAGTTTGTACAACAAGAGTGGATATGATGGCCATATCGCATGAGGATGAAGTTTGAGTACGACGCCTAGGCGGAGTGTTCTATCATTCGAAGGCGATGTGGACATTCCACTCGAGTTGTACAGCATACTTTTTCTACGACTAACGAAAAAGGGAAAAATACGAACTGCAGAAATTTGAAATTTTATTAAACAATATTTTAAATAAGGAACATCATATTTTTATGTTATTTTATGTGGGGTTTTACTGGGATTTTATAATGAATGTACCATTGTTAAATGTACAATTTTTATGGGTAATAGCTTCTTTTTCTAAATTTTCATAATTGTTTTTAATTACATTATTAGGGTGGAATATATTCCTTCGAGGTTGAGGGAATAACTTTCGTTCGTATATTTTTTACTGACTGTACAATAGTATTGCCAATCTTCTCTTTTTTGCTTAGAGAATTTTCAATGTAAGTTTCCATTAATGGAGTTGATTTCCGACCACCAATATAATTCCGGATTTGGCAATTTTAGAAATTTGGCAATTATTTCAGGTTGATTACCAATTTTTAACTTGCTTGCAACATTTGCCGTTTTGGTAATTAAAAAAAAAGGTTCCATATCTGGTGGTCTAAGATCCATATATTTTTTGGAAAGTTCATAAAACATCCCAGGAATTACAAAGAAACGATCCGTTTTTGTCTTTGTGTCCACCAATTTAATTTGGAGTTCATTTTCTAAATCTCTTACATGATTTATCTTCAGGTTTTCTTAATTCTTGCCGACGGCATCCCCCGGATATTCCAAAAATCAATACTATCTGTAATGTTATAACAATTATTAAAATTATTGGGACGGCAAATTAAAAACTAAAATACATAATTACTTATGTTATTCGTCATTTTCATTACTGTAATCAAATTTTCATTATTGTAATTAATTTTTTCTTTCTATAAACTGAAGAGCTATAAGACATGATATCTGCATTAACATTTTAAAGAATACATAAATATTGAACTACATTATTTAGTAGCAAATAAATATGAATAATTCTTTACAAATCGCGGGGCCTTCTGAAGCGGGGGGACTTGTGCGTCTGCTAGCATAATATAATATTTTGAGTAGAAAATCGTCTTACTACAACAAAAACATATAAATATGTAAATATTCAGCATTTTTGCTAGATATTAATAAAGAAGATACCTGTTACAGACCCCAGGTGTTTAATAAACTTATACCTAGGACTTACCTTTGTAAATAAAAATTCTTTATCCGGTGCTTCTATAAGAAACTTTTTAATTTGCCCAGAAGTTAAAATTTTAGTTTCTTTTTAGTTTCATATCCATTTGATTGTAATGTGTATATTGTTTTTAATATTCATCATTGTTCGTAACATTGAATACGTTGTCCACAGTGTTGACACGGTTTTATTTCTTTAGATAATTTTTTCATGTCGGCAGTTACAACATTTTCAGAAATTATTTTTATATTATAAGCCAGTGTCCATTCGATAATTTTTTTGTAGGTTAGTTCGTACTTAGCTTTGGATTTCGCGGATACCAGCGTATCGTACTTCGTACGTTTGGTTAGCTGCCAAACGTATATCCGGCGGAGTATCGTCCATCGATTCGTCACTAGAATCACTTATTTAGAACAAATAACTTTTTTTTTTCAAGTGGGAGTAGAGAAAAAAATATTTCAACACTGATGTCGCAAATTGTTATATCTTTACCAGAATACATCCAATTTTCAGGGTCGAATTCAAGGAAGAATAATTTTTGTCTTTACAATACATGTCAGTGATCATCAATCATTTATAATACATGTAGGTAACGATTCAAGTACTGAATCAGATGAATAATTTTTATGTAAATTATGTATTGGGTATATTGTTTATGTTAAAAATAACTATAGTAACAATTGACAGCAACACTTTAAATAAATATTGTCATAACAGATTAAAAAGTTGTATTATTTAATTCCTATTTTATTTCTTATATTTGTTAGGACAGGGTCCAACTTTTTGCAAAACTTGAGAAATCAGCGCCAGTGTTAACATATTTATACATACAATTTAATGTTTCCTTATGAACGTAATTGAGGAGTGTTTAAATGGGTTTATATCGTTCGAGTTTTGGTGACAGTCGAAACTATAAAAATTATTGCTCCTTTCATTTTTCTAATATGGATATTTTTTTAAATTTTATAGCCCGTAACTCATGTATGGGCCATCCAGCTAATCAAGCGGTTTACGTCATCGTTTAGGGATTTTTGAAATTTTCTTTATATTTTTAAATATATTTTATTAACAGTATTTTATTGGTTTTTTTTATTATTATTATGTATTTGAAACCTTTAATAGAAATAATTATATTTGCAAATATTATTATTAAGTAAAATTTTGTAAATTTTTGCAAAATATCGTTTGATTATATTTTATTTAATATTGGTAATTCTGGACATGTATATTACTAAATATTATGACTGGTAGTATTTACTCTTAATCAGGGGAGATTAAGCTATAACTAAAATAACAAATTCACTTGTTTTTTAATCATTTCAATGTATTTTTAAATGGTAGCCCTGGTAATTAGTTAGTTACGGTGATTAAAAATTTGAATAAATACTACCGATCAATATGTCTACAATACAGAGAATTTATTTTAAAATGCAACATTATGGTTCATCACTTCCATGGTTACTTACTATTGTCAAAAAATGACAGCAATGTAATATTTGTCCATTTTAAAATGCAACATTATAAATAGTATTGAACCATAGGAGATACATCCAGAACATATTACTAATGGTGTCTATTCTTATTACGACCGACTAGGATATTCCTCAGTGTGAATAGGGATATTTTTTTAACTTTTATTACATGAAAATTATGAATTTTTGTAAGTTAAAGTTTGTTAAGATGTGCAACATTCATTTTTTGATTTTTGTTAATCGTATGTAGGCTAATTTATTGGAAATTAGTTTTGATAATACAAAACTACGAATTTTGTATGTTGCATTTTAAAATGGATAAATATTACATTGCTGTCATTTTTGAAAATAATGAGTAACCATGGAAGTGATTGATCATATGTTGCATGTTAAAATAAATTCCCTGTATACATTTCAACCTGTATTGTGATATAATTTTGTTTCTTGTTTCGTTGTTCATTGACAAAATGTCAAATGCTCTGTCATGTCAAATTCAAAAACTTGTAGTTAATTTATTGACTTATTTTGAAAATGAAAAATAGAATAGTGGGCTTTTACGGATTGGATTATTGAGGTAATATTTTGTTTTATTTTTTAGTAATAAATTAAAAATTAAATCTATATGTACAGCGTGTGGCAAACGCTATACGGAATGTACAGAAACAGTGAGAAATTGTTTGGTATTATGCAGTATTCTGTATATCTTTTAAGGACCTTACATAATACTAGATACTAGGTAGTTTGTTGCATATACTATGAGAATGAATTATTTATAACGGCGGATGGAGTATCCTTCAGAAAAATTTAAATAAAATTGGATATTTGGATTTATGAAGGCAACCCACAGATCATATTTTAATCTATTTTATATGCTCATGTAAACTTTTTAATACATGATGTCATTGTTTCTGGTGATATTGTAAACCGCTTGATTGGCTGGATAGTCTATATATCATTTTCCATATCATTATTATTAAATATTTCCTTCACTTTTAATACAGGGTGTTATGTAAGTAAGTGATCAACGCTTAACTAATGGTAGAACTGACCCCAAAGATAGTAAATCTGGCAATAATTTTTGTTTAACATACTTTCTACAAGAACTAGAGGCCTTTAAAACTGACCAATCACGTCATAGTTCCAAACTTTATAAAAAAAAGTAAAAATCAGTGTGTTCTCTGGAAAAAATATTGATTTTCAATCTGACGTTAAATGTTTTTTTTTTGCATAGACGTACAATTTATATTCTGTTTCAGATAAAAACAGAGTAATGCGGTATCCTTCTATTTGGAAATAACTCTCTGTACCATCTTATAGCAGCACGACTATTTCGTAATGTCTCGCCACTCTTGTGGCGTACTCTTGGTTGGTGAAGGTAAATGGCATTTTGAGAATATCAAAAAAACAGAATATAAATTGTACGTCTATGCAAAAAAATATTTAATGTCAGATTGACAATCAATATTTTTTCCAGAGAACACATTGATTTTTACTTTTATATAAAGTTTTGAACTATGACGTGATTGGTCAGTTTTAAAGGCCTCTTAATTCTTGTAGAAAGTATGTTAAACAAAAATTATTGCCAGATTTACTATCTTTGGGGTCAGTTCTACCATTGGTTAAGCGTTGATCACTTACTTACATAACACCCTGTATATGTTAGTAAAATACGAATTTTCTTTTAATAAAACTGCAACAAATTGTCAAACGTTAAGTCGAAGACGTAGTAGGGTTTAAGTTAACTGCAGACTTCCCGATTAAGCCTTGGTTTAAGAACCTGTGCAACTCGCTTAAAATTTAAACGACGGTTTAACTATTAAACCGCAGTGGTGCATGTGAGACAGTGCCACACGTACGAAACTAATGTTGGCGGCGCTAAAAATGCTTTTAAAATGGCTGCTATACTTCATTTCATGTAAGAAAATGGTGACCGGGAGGTAGATGCAGTTTCATCTTGTTTTTTGATTGGAATGGGGTATAGGTAAAACAATTTAAGATCGTTGCGCTATCAGCGTACATTCTGTGAACTATTCAGTACGGGACCGAGACAGTATGGGATTATTGGTTAAGATTACGGGAAGTATGTACTGAACACTGAAATATATACTAACTGGAATGCGCGTACGAACCGTGACTGTGAAGCATATTGAAAGCCTGCTGCTGGAGTAGTCGGCAAACATCGAGGCAGTTCGTGAGTAGACGGAAATTATTTCGTTTGGCGCATGTTTAAATAAATAAAGCATAATATGAAAACAAAGCGATCAGCTATGATACGAGTTATTCGGCTAGGTTCGGTTCGGCACGAACGTGCGCGAACAGGACCAGCCATTATTGTCCAATGAGGCTTCAGTGCAGCGTACGCTGATAGGTAGAGTATGCGAGTTCCAGTTAGCATATATTTCAGTGGTACTGAACTTTTATTTGAATATACATTTTCCTCCGCCTTATTTACACAAATGATTTATTTTTTAGTAACAGAAACGACATAGTATTACGAGTAATTAGTTAGTAAGTGAAATATTGAATAAACAGTAAATATCTTTATATAGTTACTTTCAAATTTCTAGGTTAAAGAAACTATTCGTTTTCCATTGATATATTTTGTAAATTACATTTATGGAAATAAGAGATCGTGATGTATTTATCAAGGAGAGGAGGTTTGTAATGCTGATTCCATTATTTTTTGTTGTTTCGCCGAAAAACAAAAGCATAGTTTGAAAAAATTTATTGTATCTGTAAACAAACGCCTTATAAAAATATAGAAAGCCAGGTTAAAAAATGCTTTGTACGTATAAAGCGGGTAATAGTGGTCGCTGAAAACATATGTATATTAACCACATTAATTCATTGAACCAGAAGTAAAATATATTACAAAATTGTGATCAAGCTATTTCAATTAATGTGCTTATTAGGTCCTAATTTAACTATTTTGGTGCTTCTGCTTTTGTCTTATGTTTTAGGATTGCGTTGGATAAATTGATGTTCAAATTCCAAACAAAATGTACAGATCATCGTAAAAAAGGCAACTAACGATACTAAGTTTTTGGGATACCAACGCAATGACCACTATATTAACCACTTTTTTTTTTAATTGTGCTTTTAATTTTCAATTCAAAATACTTTTTCAGTTTTGCGTGGTGGTGATCGTAACGCGTTTGTCTCAAGAACAGATGGTACAATTTTTAAACTATACTATTGTTTTTCAGTTAAAACACTTAACAATGCGACCAGCACTATAAACTTCTTCTCCTTGACAAACACATCAAGGGAATTTATAAAATATATCAATGAAAAACGAATAGACCTAGAAATTTGAAAGTAAAAATATAATTATATGTACTCTTTATGCAATGTCTCACTTATGCTAACTAATTATCCCTAGTACTGTCATCTCTCTTATTAAAAAACAAACAATTTGCATTAATAAGACAGTAAAATATGTAAATTAAGATAAAATTCATATGTGTACTTACCGTAATCTTCACAAATAATGGTGGATAGTTCTCAAAATGTCCGCCAGGCGGTGTAGCGCTTATCTGGATCCAAGTAACAATGACCAACGGTCGACCAAAAAGTGACGTCGATTTTAGGTTGAATTTACGTCATAGACGGCCGTTTATTTAGACGTCACTGTGACGTTGATTTTTGGTCAAAAATTGGTCTATTTAGACGTCTAAGGGACGTCACTATGACGTTGATTTTTGGTCTGAAATAGGACTATTTAGACGTCTATGCGACGATACTATGACGTTGATTTTTGGTCTGAAATAGGACTTTTTAGACGTCAGATTTGTGGGCCATGTGACGACTTTGTTTGGTCGTAATTAAGTTTCGTTTATTTTTACTTTATTTATAATATTATTAAAAATATAAAACAATATATTGTTTACTACAATTATTTTTAAAATTCGAATAAATATAATATAAAACTTATTTTATACATACAGGGTGTCTCTTAAATAGGGGGACATGGCTTAACCACAGATTCCTGAGGCTAAAATAAGACGATTTAACCCAACTTGCTTCTACCGGAAAGTGTACCATTTAGCCAGAATTCTGCTTCAAAGTTCTTCGAATAAAAATTAATTTTGCTTATAATATTCGGACGCTTTATTCGATTTGGATGAAATTTGGTATGACAGTTTATATGGTTATAAGTTATAAGTCATCTTTTAAGGTGATACTTGTTATTATTAGTAAACCACTAGTGTATGAAACTTAGGTCTCCCAACATTAATTAGACCGTAACTTTTTAATGGCAATGCCGAAAACGTGAAATTATTTTTCTTCAGAAAGATACATTCAATAGTAAACTTTTGTCTCTGTGTAATTTGTGATATCTGTTACGGTTCACACAGAAAAAAATAAAATCTGAGTGTCTGCACTGCTAAATTTTTAAAATAAATTTAATCTAGCAGTCTATCCAATTGTCAAACAAGTAATTTTTAATGACAGTAACGAGTTGTCAATCTTTACAACTTGTTTAGGAGTAAGCTAAGATATGTAATCGTCTTATTTATAATAATGGTAGTAAAATACTATTAGGCCGAACACACGGATGTTACTAATTTTAGAATATTGCGAAGAAAATTTTTGACAACCCGTAAAACAATTGTTACCGTCATTAAAAATTACTTGTTTGACATTTAGATAGACTGCTAGATTAAATTTATTTTAAAAATTTAGCAGTGCAGACACTCAGATTTTATTTTTTTCTTTGTGAACCGTAACAGATATCACAAATTACACAGAGAGACAAAAGTTTACTATTGAATGTATCTTTCTGAAGAAAAATAATTTCACGTTTCGGCATTGCCATTAAAAAGTTACGGTCTAATTAATGTTGGGAGACCTAAGTTTCATACACTAGTGGTTCACTAATAATAACAAGTATCACCTTAAAAGATGACCTATAACCATATAAACTGTCATATCAAATTTCATCCAAATCGAATAAAGCGTCCGATTATTATAAGCAAAATTATTTTTTTTTTCGAAGAACTTTGAAGCAGATTTCTGGCTAAACAGTACACTTTCCGGTAGAAGCAAGTTTGGTTAAATCGTCTTATTTTAGCCTCAGGAATCTGTGGTTAAGCCATGTCCCCCTATTTAAGAGACAACCTGTATATGTATAATATATATTTTTATTTATGTATCGTCATTACCAAAAACTACGAATAGAAGCAAATTTGGCACACTCAGAAATAGGTAATAAGCCGCGGTAATATTTATATTTTATTTATTTAAAACATATATGTTTACATATTTAATTATAAATGTGAAATAGAAAAAAAAAATGTTATATTTTTTCGTATAAATGGACATTTTAATTTTCAACATTTTAAACAAAACCTATAGTAATGACAAGACAACCTTTTAAAAAATGTTTATAATACAAAAGCAAATGTATAAACAACGGAAATATAAATTTTGTAACTTTGGTAGATCTTGGGGTCTTCAGTAGTGATCTAGCATCCTTTGGAATGTTGTTGTGATATCTAAGAATAAATAATAATTTATTTACTGAAGATTAAGTAATATTTTCTTCAACTGCCCATTTTCTTATATCGTATAATATATTATTGTTCTGATTACTATTTTTGTGCCCAACCGATTTTAAAGGCAACATTTCTCTAAGGAAAAAAGATATGTATTAATTAAGAATATAACTAACGTTTAGTAGGTATAGTATTAAGGTCCCATAGCTGTGCATGTTTCAATTCACTTGGAATGAAGGGTTTTTGTCATTTAATTTATCAGCATACAGTAAATATAAATATTGAGAAAAACCAATTGTTTAATGTACTAAAAACTACGACTACCATCCATTTGCCACAAAACGAAAATGTAATAAATGACTTTTGAATTTTCCGCCCTAATTTCCAATGTTTTTCGTTCCACGCCCTTCAGACATCACTACATGTGTATAATATTAATTTCCTTCTTTTTATAAAATATTATTTAGCTTTAAGCTAATAATAAATGAATTATAATATTTTCCCGGAATCGCTTAAATTATTTAAAAATTATTCATAAATTCTCAATTTTATGACATTTTGACAATTGTAATAAAAAATAAAAATAATAATAAAAGTCAGATTGTGTATCCATGGCGAAATTTTCCATTAAAGTACTCAAAAGATTTTTGCGTAATTTTTCTTATAACTAAAGAAAAAACCCCTTAACCTTAACAATAAATTTAAAAACTATATACGTATTTCGAGAACTAAGTTCTCATCATCAGTAGAAACTACAAAGTAAAAACAGAGTTAAGATTACTCAGCATGTAAACCATGCCAGAGGTCAAAACAGCTCTGAGGAATAAGGGAGAGAACACTGGTTATATAGGGACAGAACTAAGATTAAACAGAGTAACTGTCTTATATTAACTCATATAATTTAGAATTTGGGATGGGACCTAGGTCCTAGGTTGTGTTATACAAATTTAAGTGCCTTGCTATAAGAATATACAATATTTTTGTATATAAGCGTCGTTTTCATCTATCTAGTATTGATATTGGAACTTTTATGGTAGGTATTACTTACAAGGTTATGCAATAATTTCATTGCGATATTTTTATATCATTTCCGTTTCATTGAATATTCAATAACATCGTAGTTGTTATTATATTATTATTATTATTATTATTATTATTATTATAAACCTATGTTTATATAAAAATTTAAAAAATAAAGCGAAATTACCTTTCAAGCAAGTTCACTAGCGGCGCTGACGTCTAAACTTGCATCGCGAATAATGGCTGCGCTGCAAAGTCAAGTGAAAGAGATATTAGAAAACTAATAATTACATACTAATAAGAACATTGAAACTAAAATTTCATAATATGAACATTGAAAATTTAGTATAGGTATTGTAAGTAGATCAAATTGTGGTTATATTGCATATTACATTTATTTTTTTACAGCTATCGCAAGATATGAAAGCAAGTGGCTCTATGAAGAGTATAAACAAGGAATGGTGAACTGTAAACTATGCACGACAATGGGCGAATAATTACAAAAATAATTTATTGTTTTATAGATATAACAAGATGCATTATTTAATTAATTTATATTTTTCGTGAATATTTATCTTTTTCAAAAATAGTTTTATGTTTAATATTTTATTGTAGGTTTATTGTTTTATTTTATTTAATATTTTCTAATTAATGTTTTATATTATAGAGTACAAATAAAACTTTAGAATTAAATTATTTATTTTTCCTAGTAATATTTCCCGACCATCATTTATGTTTATATCATAAAAATGACGCCGAAACAACGTCTTAAAATGACGTCTAAACAACGTTTTGAAATGACGTCGATACAACGTCTTGAAATGACGTCGACACAACGTCTTAAAATGACGTCGAAACATCGAAAAATGACGTCACACAGCTCTACGCTGAGACGTGGTCAGGACGTCTATATGACGGAATTTCAGACGTCATAGTGACGTCGATTTTAGGTCATTTGTGTTACTTGGGAAGTTCTCTATTCCACTCAGTTTTTTTCTTCATTCAGTTTTGAAGCAATTCATAGTATTAAAAAATCTTAATTGTTCCTAGTTTAACAATATTTTATTTTCGAGAAATATTTCTTTAATATTTATAATAATATAGAATGTCAAAAAATAATATTTATCTGCGTTTTTTTTTTAAACTTCAAATAAGGGTACTTCCGGTGGATCAATTATAACCAAAATTTAATCACCTCTTCATATGGATGTAAAGAAGAAGAATACGAATAATACGAAAGAATTATAATTTTTAGAATTGTAGGATTGGAGTTATCATCGGAGAAAAATTTGTCACACATCTTAAAATAGTAAATTCGTATAGTAGGGACCCTAAAACGTGCTTATTCATTAAAAACTCACCACAGATTTTTTTGACCAAAGACAATACCTTTCTTACCTAAAGGTGACAAGGTGACGGAAGGTGAAACCCATAAAGATCAAGTATCACCAGATGTATCATTTTATATTTTATCTGCGAATAGATTTCAAAACGTATTTACTTATAATAATCTATTTGTAGAAATGTAAAATTTTAATTGATCACAGTTCACAGTACATTTGTATCTTATTATTAAAGTAATATTGGTAAAACATGCATTAATTTAATTTATTGTATGTTGCATGGTATGTATATGATGCGAATTTTAGAAGGTTTACAATGTTTAATATTAGCTTACAAGACAAATTAATTTTCTCTTTAAGAGAGTTTGTAAATATAGTAAAACTCAATCAACAACAGTTGCTAATTAATTATGTTTAATTCTAATTCTTTTTTATTCTTGGTTAATCCAATAGTAAAATTAGCAAAATATTGTAAGTACCTACAATATAAAAAGTTGAAAACTTCAAAAAACTTTGTAGTTCCTTTTATGTCATTTTTGTTTGCAATTTTCGTTACGGAGTGTTAATTCCAAGTGCTAAAAATATACACTGAAACCACGTAGTTTAATTAACCCCATGACTAGACCATTCTATTAACCGCATCTAACAATATACTAGCGACACTCTAGTTAAAGTTGGATTTCCCACTTACTGGGAGGGACGTAACGGTAAAAAGTATAATAGAGAGCAAAATTTTATTTTAGTTTAGGTTATTTTATTTTAAAAGTCTGACTACGCTTGATTGAAAATTTCATATGATGAATTTAAAAAGAATCATAATGGGATTTTTCTATAGTTGCAGGATTGCAGTACATGTCAGATAATTTATTACGATAAAATTTTATTGACGCAACTATCAAGTTATGAAGTAAAATGAAAATATTGTTATGACTCTTGTCATCGTGAATATGTGAATTGAAGTGAAACAAATTTGGTACAAACTTTTATTAAAATATCTGATGTGGCCAGCACATTAGCGCCCGTCAATTCTATACCAAAAGTTCCTTCGAAAATTTTTTATACAGGTGTCTCTAAAATAGAGGTACATGGCTTAACCAGAGATTCCTGAGGCTAAAATAAGACGATTTAACTGAACTTGCTTCTACCGGAAAGTGTACCATTTACCCAGTATTCTACTTCAATGTTCTTCGAAAACAATCAATTTTACTTATAATAACAGAACGCTTTATTTGATTTGGGTGATATTTGGTTTGACAGTTCATATGGTTGTCATCTTTTAAGATGATACTTGTTATTATTAGTGAACCACTAGTGTACGAAACTTAGATGTCCCAACATTGATTAGACCGTAACTTTTTAAAGCCCATTCCGATAACGTGAAATTATTTTTATTCAGAAAGATACATTCAATAGAAAACTTTTCTCTCTCTGTGTAATTTGTGATATATGTTACGATTCACACGAAATAAATAAAACCTGAGTGTCTGCACCGTAAATTTTTTTAAAATAAATTTTATCTAATTTTTAATGACATGTCAAAAATAGGTATTTGCCACTTAATTGATGTCCATTTCTTTTTTTTACCACGTTGTTATATTGAATTTACTCAGTCACCAAAAACGTAAATTTTAAAAATCTGATGTGGTTAACACAATACCTCCCGATATTTAATTTTTATTAATTTAAATACATATCTACATATTTACTAATCCTTCAAAGTATATTAATTTCCTTTACAAATATCTATTGCCTTACATGATCAATTTCCATCTCGTTAATGTGTAATTGTAAACTAATATTTGACACTTTGATAACTCGTGCTTATTGACAGCTGTTTGATTTATAGTGCTGCAGGCATAGCAAACTTAAATCGGATCATCCTTATGTATGATGGAAAAGGAAAATATATTATTTTTACAAACCTTAATTTCATTACAATCAATACAATCTCTTTAACACGGTTTCATTATTAATTTTAATGTAATTGCTTCCTGACAGTGACATTTGTTTAAATATGTCAAAATTGTTATTAAAATATAATGTTTTTGTTTGACGCATGGGCAAGATGATGAACAAATATAAATTATTTTATAATTTTATATTTAAAGTTATTTAAAATTATTTGCTAAATGCGATTATCGTAGAATTGAAGATTGTTCCATTATGTTCAATTTTTAATTGTAAAAGTTGCTGAAAAATTATGTACTATGATTTTTTTAAAAGAAAAACTGTTAAAAGCTTGTATAAGTGATACTTCCGGTTATTCGATATACACTAAAAACTAATGAGCTATTCCCACATTAATATAGAATGGCTACACAAAATTTCAAAATTTTCTGGTTGATAATGTTTGAGTAATCGTGTCCACACTATCCACACACAATCACACACACACACACTCACTCACACACACACAGTCACACACACACACATACACACATCCATACCCACAGACATCATTGTAAAAATGTTAAAATCGGATTCTGGGGACATCAAAACGTGCTTATTCACTAAAATCTCTGTATGCGATTTTTAGCACGATCACTATACCTCCCGTACCTAGGGTAGCGGGAGATAAAAAATGACACTTCTTTAAAACTATAAATCATCCTACAAAGTTTTATGAGATAGATAATACGTAAAAAATGTGGCCGTCGCGTGCCGCCTGGCAGTGTGAAACATAGAAATTAATTTGCATTGTCTACAAAATAAACTAAAATTACATTTTATTTTGTAGACAATGCAGATTTCGTATCAACAAAAATATTCTTCCAGATATTGTGTGTTTTGTTGTTGCAAACCACTGTTGAAGTTTTTTATCTCAAGCTCGATACGAACGACACTCTGCGAGTCGAGACGGAGAGAACCAACGAGTGACGAGGCTGGCCGAATGGCACGTTGCGTCGCGTCATAGAAGCCGTTCTTACCTCTATATATTTTTTTATTTATTTTTTCACATCAAAAACTGATTTCCAATGTTAAACGCCTATGTTACAAATTTTCGTGTTAACTAAGATCACTTTTCAAGTTTAACTTTGGTTGGATTCGAAGCTAGGCCATTAGAATTACAATAGGTCATATATCGCACTCAGTCCCGAATATATGCTCGTAGTTCTTTAACGAATGCATTAATATTAAATAGGTTATAATTTTGAACTTTGTGGAACTGTAATTACGTAACTGTTAATTTTGTTTTGTTTATTAAGGATAAAATCTTAAATTAAGTAGGTATCTATTCCAAGTTATTATGCAAACGCAGTAAAAATAAAATGCATTGAAGTAATTTAATTTCTATATAATTTATTTCATCTTTTCTTAATATTTAGATTCTACGTAAACATAACTTCATACTAAAAACTTGACAATATATAATTTTCACGAAAACAATATTGTCTATAAAATATTGTATAATATTTTTAATACGAAATTATTGAAATTATAGTTATTATAAAATTCGCGAAAATTATAAAAAATAAAATAGCTAGAATAGCGAATAAGTATTATCTTTTTCTATAATTAGTTAATGATATCTTATAGGGTCAACAAGTATAGTAATTTTCGTTGAAGACTGAGTTACACAAGAAAATTATTTTTCTTTTGGCATCTCTTCAAACTGTTTATGAATGAGTTTGAATGAAGTGGCTTAATTCCAATTATTATGTTGTATATTTAATGTGCATGCCAAATAGTTTCTCGGTAGTGTTTTTAATTTTAAATCAGGCGGCTATCTGGTGTACGAGAAATGTATTACTCACATTTTTTCCATTCTTTATAAATAATTAATTTTTCTTTTGATCAATGCATTTAAATACATATATTTTTTATGTTCGTATAAAGTCAATGTGTTGAAAATATAATATTATTTAATTATAATGTAAAAATAACCAAAAACTTAAGTGTAGACCCAATTTCATGACTCATATGAAAACTTCGTTGCCTAGCTACAGGCGCCAAACAAGTGACATGACATGTTTTACAGTGTAAATCACACTTCACCGGTTTTCCAACGATGAAAAGGTCGCCTATAGTTCTCTTAATAAACAAAAATAGAAACATAAATTACATCTTTTAACAACATAGAACGTCCGCCTATACGATTCCAGCAACCAATAAGATTCCAGGAGGTTATTTCTAAAAGGAGTTACCATTTTTTGTGCCACATTTTGGCCAATTGGCACCAGAAACCCGTTTCATTCATGCGGCTGGTACCAAGCTACGCACTGAGATCTCAGTCGGTTTGAAAACAGCGCGTTAAACGTACAGTGGATGATTCATAACTAACGGATAGTTTGCAATTACTTTACAAGTGATTCATTAGTAAATATCGTTATTTTTGCTAAAATATGATTCACTTTTTAATTTTTATCATAAAATTCAAAGAATTTATTATAATCTGGCATTGGAAATAAAACAGAATGCTTTTAGTCAATGAAATTAACTGTCTGTTAAAAATGATTCATGAATAATTTTACGTTATTTTTACTATTGATGATTCAATGAATTAGTAGAACTAAATCAATTACAATCTGGATATAAGTGTCAAACGTTGTCTAAGGCCGGAAGATACTATAACTGGATTACTAAGAACTTATAATGTGGGTTTTTCCTCAATCTTACATCTGTAGCAATTTCGAAAGTTATTCATGATTCTCCGAAGCATTTTAATAAACGTCTGAAGTTTTGCCGGGTGAATCAACTGCAAAAATGATCACGAAATCTCGTGATTCATTCTCAAAATCATTTGCTAGTAATCTGCCGAACAGATCAGTCTTAAAATGTGGAGAAGAAGCCAGCAGCTGCAACAATCAGTGTGAGAGAAGTAAGAGTGATTCAGACATCGCATTGTTGAGCACTTCGGAACTGTTAAAACGACTTCTGCAGAATAGGCCTAATAGGGCGAGCTGCAACAGTGAGTGTAATCAAAGGCAAGAAACCAAAAAGAAAAAACTGTTTGGGAAGTTGAAAAAGAATTCCAAAAGCGATTCATGTACTTCGAACCTTTCAGTGACTCAAACTGAGAATAAATCAAACTTTTTTGCGGATAAAGTGAATCAAGTGAGCCAAGATCAACTGTGTTTAAGTGCGAGTGATCTACAATCGAAGTTCAGTTTTTCCGACGGAGCGTTAGTGTCAGTTCCTAGCAGTGCTACCAACAATGGGAGCATGCACCACCCTGAACTTAGCGAAAGAGAGACAGACACTTTTAGCAATGGAGAAGATCTTCCGGTTATCCCACAGGAAATCCTATACAATCACACGATGGACTTCCTTCTTGCAGAGGCAGAAAGGACATTATGCATTCAATCACCGACAAGTAGCATACAGACTGACTCCACGGATGTTGAGTACACACAGTTGCAGACCTACTCGACGCTATCACCAGATGCAGGCTTACCAACTGCGGTGGAAAGGGCGAAATGTCACTACGGGTCCATGGTTGAGAGAGAAGTGTCTGTTGATAGCGGCTATCAGACTTGCCCTACAGACGGATCTGACTTGAAGAGCCCTGGCAACTGTGAATCAAGTGTCTGTGATGAAACTGAAGAAAAACAAGAAGAAAATGACCCAATGGTGCTTGTCCCTTCCAGTAAGATTTTTTTCTTATTCATTATATCACATTTTTTATTAAATTAGAATTGTCATTTTTTTAAATATAATAGGGCGCATATATTTAACAAGATTACTATTAAATTATTGTAACCTTTTATTGAATTTGTATACTCGATCATATAAGTCAAATGAAGTAATATTTTGCAACATATACGACAACATTTTATCACAAACTGTTAATTATAAAAGTAACTAATTTGTGTAATGAATTTAGTGTTGCATTAAAATCTTAATAGTAAGCCGTATAATTTTAATTATTTGAAATTATCTTAAAATGTTATAGTAGTTTTTTGAGGTTATAAAGTAGTAAATATTTCATTATTTATTGAGATAAATTTTAAGTTAATTAAAAATTGTAATATTGATACAAAGTTACTTCATTTTTCTTCCGTGCTTCTCTAGGCTTAAATAATCCACTGTAAAACTAGATTTTGCTAGTTAGTGTTCGTTTTCTAAGAATTATTTAATATCATAGTTTGTGCTGATTGAAACTTCCTTATTTATTAAACCATTTTCGTTGTTGCACTACACGTTATCTATTCATCATTTTTTAAATCTTACTGATGTGGATGTATTATAAATTTAAAAGAATATTTTATATTTCATTATTTTTTTTTACTTTTCTACATTTACATAACATTATGTAATATTTTATAACAAGAAAATTAATTATTAATAACTATAGTACAGGTAACTTTCTTGCCTAGTTTTTATTAGTAAGCCTTTATGTATTCTATAAGTAAACTTTTTCCCGCTCAATCTGTAATTTCATTCATAGCAAAAAGTACACAGTTTATTTTGTTTTTTGCTTAAAGTTCTAAATTTCTTTTTTTTTAATTTTATATTATAAATATATGGTTAAATGTTAACTGGAAATATTGAGTTAATAGCTATACATATATTTATTCTCGTACCTAATTTTTTCTTTTGTCAAAGAAATTTAGGTAAGCCGTTAGTTTGGAATGCATTGATATCGTTTTCAAGTTTTCGAGTTTAGTCGGTAATATATACACAAGCAACGAGTTGAGCAAAAAGTAAACAATTTTTTTGTAAAAAAATTGTAACTGTATTAAATAGAAAAAGATGAGTATTGTAAAAAGACCAGTATTAAGGCCCATTCCCAGTGCCTGTCATAGACATAGTTTTTGTTAGTTGTCATAGTTTCAAACAGTTTGGTAAGCGAAATATATATATATATATATATATATATATATATATATATATATATATATATATATATATATATATATATTCATTCCCAGTGCTTGTTTTAGTCATAGGGTTTAGACATAATCATCTGCGTATGTTTAAGATTAAAACAAAAATTTACGACAAAAAAACTATGACTATGACAGGCACTGGGAGTGGGCCATTACTTTCAAATATGTTCAATAATTTTCCATCATACAAATCCAGCTTTACACTAGTACATCATAATTAACCTAACGAGCTACTCGTTTTAGATATAAATTTCAGTTTTACTGTAAAAACTTCATGAAAAGTGTAAGTAAATTATGAGCCAGTGACATCAGATATATGATTTATTAATAATTGACAACAATCGGAACAGTCGGATCCAAAGGCAAAGGCGAAAGTACCGTTGAAACTTTAAAATTAACGTTAAAAAAGCATAGTTTGTAAAATAGTCTTAATTAATTTTCTTTTTGAATAAAAGCAGATTGACAATAATGTATAATAAGCTGTGATGATATATATGTTTTTTCAATCATACAATCGTTTCTAGCTAGAAAAAGCACAAGTGACCAAGTTCAACGTTCTGTACTTTGAAAAACCTTATATTTTGGTTATATATCAGTCCACAATCAGTTATATAGGTACTGTTCCCATTGACGGCCAAATCTATAAACTATGGACTTTGTCTGCTGTCTGCTGAAAACTTACTTCCACATCTTTGTTGTATGTATAAAAATTAAATTATCCAAAAAAGGACTTGGCCTGTTTGATACGGTTATAAATTGTTTCATCGGAAACGAAAGTTTGGACAAATATGTCGTTCTACTTCTATTCCATTACAAATTTCATTATAAATTACGATGTATCACTTTGACACGACCACAGAATTTTGTTAACAAAATTAAGATCGTGTCAAATGACCTTTAGTCTTCGTGTGCTCTGAACTCTCAATATATCAAATATTATTTATACAGTCACTTTTTGTATTTTTATTTTAGAACTTATTTTCCTTTAGATCCCGAGGAATGGACCTCCACCCACATAACCTCCTGGTTACGATGGTGCGTTCAGAAATTCTCGTTGGACGTAGCACCAGCACGCGGTTGTTTTCCAGACACTGGCGCAGAGCTGTGCCTGCTGACGTTGACAGAGCTTGAGGTTAGGGCAGGCGATGCACGTTCTGCCAAGCTGTTGCATACGCACTTACAGCATCTGCGACACAGCGCCACGGGGAAACCTCTACCAGAACCAGAACCTCACCAAGATAAAGATGAGAAGGAAGAAGATGGTGAGTACATGATTGATTAATGTGTATAAAATTCGTATATGTGGAGTATAGCTATTAAGAGGAGGGAGGAGAGCAGGGTTGAAAAAAAACCCGGGTTTTTTATAAAAAACCCATCCCATCTGGTTTTTTTTTGAATAAAAGCAGGTTTTATTGAATAAAAGCGGGTTTTATTGACAAACATCGAAATATAATATGTATCATTCTTAACTTTAGTTTTATAAAGTATCTTAATACACATACACAAGTCGGCGTAATAGATAATAGATATTAATATTATTAATATTTTTTTTAAGACTGTAAAGTAATAAACAGTAAATTAACTAGAGAGTGTACATGCGTACAAGTTACGAATTAATATTAATAGTTGCAAGTGTGTACAAGAATAAGATCCAAGTGTCACAACTAATAGTATGTTTAATACACAACTTAAAAAATAATTAAAATGCTGACACCAGGATTGAAGTTGTTCAAATATAAAAGAAATACTGTGCAAAGCACAGCAATGAAAAATATATTTAAAATGATCAAACACGAAGTACACAGAATGAAATTGATTGTAAAATGTTGCCGGTGAGAAAAATTTATGTATATATGTGTGTACCATATTTATATACCATATTTAATTAATAAAATATGATTTCATAAAAGTGGGTTTTTATATGGGTTTTTTTGGGTTTTTTAGATGGGGTTTTTTAAAAAAACCCGGGTGGGTTTTTTTGGGTCGGGCAAAATTACAACAACCCTGGAGGGGAGGCTCCGGTTTATAAGTCTCCCCATTGTAAATATTAATATTTCATTTTAATGAATAAGTGATAATTTTTATTTTATAATAAATAATTATATTAACATTGTTATAGTTACGAATACATATTTGAAATAAAAAATTATTACTTGTTCACTTATTGGAAATTGAAACATAATTCCCATATTGTGATATACGGAGATAAAATATGTCTGAATAGTTACCTACTTTCTTGGAGCGCCGAGCCCGCCACTGCTTCTAGTTGAGAAATCCTCCCGATTTACAAGCGATTTGGCCACCGAATTGATTCATACCGCTTCGTGTGTTTTGTTTTGAAACTATGTCGAATCGGCGACCTTCAAAACAGAACACACGAAGCGGTATGAATTGAATCGGCGAGTGTGGACTCGCTTTTGCCTTTGACTGACCCTGATCATCCAATATAGTTTTTCGATATATCGTTGCGAAACCACAGAAATAAATGAACATAGATAAGTAACTAGAATAATGGTTAAATGGAAAAAACAGAGTTGAACAATTATACATATAGAAAACTAAAAAAATCTTGTAATGGTAAAACTTTCCAATATAGTGTCCATATAAAAAATTAAAGTGTTGACATCGTAACTCAAAATCTAACAGTAATAAATAGAATGGGGTCCTATACCATTTTTCTTTTATATTTTTTTCTATAAGAACAGGATAAAATAAGAATTTTAGTGCAAACGCGACTTAAAAATTTTACGTAATAAGCGAGATATGAATTTTTATAGTTTAAGAATTTGCTGCGTGACGTAGCAGGTACTAACAAATGACCGACAAACAATGGGACAAACTGTTAGTTATAGAAGGAACAATTTTTTTCATGTTTGAATAGCTGAAAGGTTTTTATATAAAAACTTATACGTTATACTCATGAAGAAATTATTATTAAGTATAAATAACATAAATAATAAGCATTTTTTTTCCTAATAAATTATGGAACATTCAAACAGTTTAACAATATTATTACACAAAGTATGACGACGGATGGCGCTAGTGTTTGCCTGATTTGAAGTTTCAATATTAATTTAATTAATATTAAAATTTGATTTAATTATAAATATATTATTATTGTTAATATTACTAGATGTAATAATTAAACAAATTCATCAAACACAAAATTGTTAAATGTTTTGTTAGGTTATAGAACAACATGACATTTCATATTCTTTTAAAGGTGACTGCTGCAGATGCGCGAATCTCTTTTTTTAAATCACGCGACCAATCATATTCTTAGTACCTAACGCGTCATACCCAATTAGTAATCAGCTTCAATCGCCTGTAGTTTGTGACCTAGTCAATATTTAAATAAAAAATTTTCACTAATACTCATTAATTTATGTATATTTTCGTCTTCTTATTTAAGATAGTTAAAATATGACTATGGTATAGGACCCCATTGAGCAATGCTATTCGAAAGAGCATGAAAAAGTGAGATCTAAATCAAAATTCAGTAGTATTTCACACTTGGAAGTCATTTACAAAAACAAAAAAAAAAAAATATTTTTACCTATAGTGGTCTCATAATGAGAGAACTTTTGTTAATTTAACCGACTTCGTATCTCTTGTAAATCTCAAGATTCTTATGCAGAACCCGTTAATTGGGTTCGTCATAAACATGTATACTTAATATAAATTTTGTTATCAAAAGCTTATATTTTTATTATAAAACAAAAATTGTAGAATCTTCATAGCCACTAAATAAATGAACATATATCATGAGCACTAACCTAATGTAATTGTCGGATCTTATCAAGTGATTACCGGAAAATGCCCGGAATCCCCGGAGGTCTATAACGGGTTCCGGTCAGCACCGGAGCTTGTCGGACCCTATACACTGATTGCACGGAATTTATCTCCACTACGTCTACATATGGACGAGAATCAAGGATTTCTACTCGTATTACTTTCACCCTTATTTTGAGAAAATAAATTGTATTTATATTCAGTTGCAGCAGAGGGTGAATAGAAGATATTATTGATAATAGATTGATGATTGCGTAGAAATAATTTCAATCATTGGAATAATATAAATCAAAGGGAAATACTTTTTACTTATAATCATGCTAAAAAATATGACTTGCAGTATTTCTTCAAAATTTTATTTACCCTGCCATTAAAAATACATTGGTATTATTATGAAACATTGCATTTAAAATATATAAACATTTAATAATTAGTTCTGTTTTTCCATACAAAATAAAACATTTGAAATGAACCTACTAAGATTCGTTTAGCTTGGTGTAGATTCGGATTAGCTGAAGGAAGTGTTTTATGTATGCTAGTATATGGTGCTTTATTAAAAAGTCATTAACCATATCATAGTAACATCTATTTTAGGTAAATTGCTAGAATTGCCATTAAAAAAAAACTAATTATAAAAATTGCACTAGAAATAAACGTAAAACCTCACTTCTTGCATTTCTAAACATATGTAAATTTGAAAATATAAACAAACATAATTTATATTTTGTCCGTTATGGTGAGTGACGTGTACGCTGACGTCAGTCTGTAATATTTAAAATTGATGCTATTTTTAAAAAAATCTGTTCTGGCCTGCCCAAAACCTTCCGTCAATTCGATGTATATTGCGCAATCCCACACCAAAAGTTCCTTGAAAAAGAATATATATATATCCTGTAAAACTGTAATACGAACACACTAGTTTTAGAAATTCCATACGGAAGTTTTTTTGTACAGATTCTGCAAATCCAATAAAATTATAACACGAATGTACATTATGTAAATTGCATTTGGCACTTCCTCCTTCTTCAGCTTTTCCCTATTTTATTAGGGGTCGCTGTTTCTTACTCTTCTCTTCTACTCATTGCTGTCCAACGCATCTTCTTCACATAGTTCTTCCTGTCTCAAATCTTCTGCTACACTGTCCAAATTCCAATCTTGAGGCGAGGCTGGAACTGCAAGTCATTTGCGAGGGACTCTTTGTCACTTATACCACTTTCTGATCCTATACTTTCCATCTTTGGTTTTGCACTTGACACTGACATCTGTCAATTAGAATTTTTTGTATATATCAGCTGTTTCCATTATTTTAGCAAAGCTGACAGATTTTTAAAAGTTAATCTCTTTATAATTCTCGATATCTATTGAATATGAAGGAGAATGTATAATCAACCCGTATAGAGAAAAAGATATTCTTTAATGTTGATAATCACATAAAATGTCGAAAAATGGTATTTAACTGCGTTTTTCAAGAAAAACTGTTAAGAACTTCAAATAAGGAAACTTCTGGTTGACCAATTATAACCAAAATCTAATCAGCTGCAGCTTTTCATATAGATGTAAAGAAGAGGAATACGAAAAAATAATAATTTTTAGAATTGTAGTTTGGAGTTATCGTCGGAGAAAAATTCGTCTCTCTCACACACACACACACACACACACACACACACACACACACACACACACACACACACACACACATATATATATATATATATATATATATATATATATATATATATATATATATATATATAACAGACATCATCATAAAACTGCTAAATTTGTATTCTAGGGATCTTAAAACGTGTTTATTCATTAAAAACTCACCATCGAATTTTTTGACCAAAGACAAGACCTTCCTTACCTAAAGGTGACGGAAGGTAATATATAATCTACAAAATAAAGTAAATTGATTAAGTTACTAATACTAATGTATTTATAAACATATGATACTTTTTAATTTGATATTTCATATGAAATATATTTGTTATATTCACGGTAACCGTTGGAAATCCTGCTATGCAGTGGTCATTTGAGCGCTAAAGGGTTCTAGGGGAGGGGATAAAGGAAGTTTAGCGGTTATCGGAGGAAAGAACCGATAATATTGTTCCTTCCGCCAGTCATTTCGTTCCCTGGATGTTTTCTTCCGTTTGTAATCACAGTCATTTCCAATTCCACATGGACTTTGCCGCCGGAACGTGAACGCTATTTATTTTATTTACTTAAGAAAACAGAACAGAGGCGTGCGCTTTCAAATATAACAAGGACAAGGCGTATTCAGTAATAGGTTAGTAAACATTCAGTAATTTACTTTTTAAATAAAGATAGTAATAGTGACTTTAATGATATATTATTTAAATATAATGAACTTGTTACTTGTGCATGTTTCATAAATTTTAAGCTTTTTCGTAAATTCAGGTGTTAGAGAGATGTGTAAACTAACAACATCGATCCATTCGTTCAATAAACTTGTAAATTCTTTATTACTGAACATTATTATTGATTGTACTGCAGAGAATCACGGGCTTGGTTTGGAGCTTGGCTTGAAAAATCTTGAAAAATTAAGTCAAACTGACGTTTTTAAAGATTTGAAATTGCAAGCCAAGCCGAGGGCCACGCCTTTGAACGTTTGAACATCAAGTAGCTTAGTTGAGAACAAACTTTAAGTGATGAGGCCAACAAAACTGTAATTTTATGGAGTAACGTACATTTTCAATGCTACGGTACGTTTGTGCGAACTTCTAAGAAAATGATGATATTCAGGAAAGACCAGCCATCGTTACTTTACTTGCCAGTGTACGTAACTTTAAAAATATGTAAATAGGAAAATATTACAGTATTAAGTTTCTAGGTAACTTGATTTTAAATACTAACCACCAAGCTTGAAGAAATATTTTTTAAATTACCTATCTAAAGAAATTTATTTAAATTTATTTCACTGAACTACCTATATTCTTCTAATGTTAATATTATTGGACAATATTCAATGAGTATTATTAGAATAGAGGCTTTCGTTTAGTGGGAATGGATGATTTTTGGAATGACGTCACGGCGCTAGTGCTCGTGTGAGAGAGATTTGAACTAACAGTACAATCACACAATCAGTAAACATTTTAACCTATACCGTGTTTTTAAACTGTAGACAGCACTAGACGAAGTCACATTTACATCGCTAGAAGTTACCAAAAAAAGTCACTAGATTTATTTGGCGGGGGAATTGAAATGTTAAAATGAAGGTCACGTCAGCATTTATACTTTCCAGGTTATATTTTCATTAACCAAAACTATTATAGACATAACTTAATTTATTCATATAAAATCATAAATACATAACTTTTAATTATAAATTAATTAATTGCATTATTTTTTTGTAATTCCTTGATGAAAAATTTATATATTTTTAAAAATACTGTTAACTCTTGGTTTTATACATGCTGTTTTTATTCGTGAAATATCACAAAAAGAGAAATGAAACAAAAAACACGTGCAAATTCAACAAGTGATTTGACAACTACAAAGAGTTTGACGTTTCAATTACGTTTGAAGGTTAACTTGAAATTTCGTCTGGTTAAATGCGGCTTCACGAAATTGCTCAGCAGCCAATCACAGGCTTTGATTTTCTCACTAGAATTTCTAGTTTAGTTACTGTCTATAGTTTAAAAACAGAGTATAGTAGATATTGCTGTCTGATAGTAAAACG
The DNA here is from genome assembly GCA_943142095.1 of Ophonus ardosiacus. Lineage (NCBI taxonomy): Eukaryota > Metazoa > Arthropoda > Insecta > Coleoptera > Carabidae > Ophonus > Ophonus ardosiacus. Next base: position 37,822,618 of record OW964823.1, read on the forward strand.
TTGTATTTGGGATAAATTCTTTATTTTTAAAAACATATATTGTGGTAAACATGTCACGTAATATAATTTTAACGAAAGATGATGTGCTGGGTGCTAAATTTCGCCAACCGAATGTGGAGTATTATTCGGTGCTGGAGTAAACGATGTTTAGAATGCCGAGGTTTACAAAAAAGTGGAAGAAAAACGAATTTAATATCCAGATAAATATTTATAAATAATAATAAGGTTCTCATTAATAGCAAATTAGATAAATAGTTGCAATAGTGTATATGAAGTAACATTATTTATATTTCTTTGTAATAGGTGTAAAAATTGCATCAATGGCAACATTATCGATGTGACAGTGAATAAGGAAAAATGGTACGAATTAAAACTGTCCTCCAGCAAAATGTTTATTACACATATGTGTGTAATTTAGCATTTTTAACCGAAAAATCCTTTCGTTCACAGGTATTTGCCCACACTTTGTATTTAATTAATTTCTCGGTTGGCTTCAGGAATAAAAAAAAAAAAACGCCTTGCATATAATCTTTATGTCTATATCTCTAGTCACTGTTACGTAGACCGTAAGCACATCTCATTTTTACCGAGTAAATAATTAAAACATATATCAAATTTATACAGAGGTGAAATGGGGAACTGCTTTGTATGTACTGGTAGTTAAGTTTTCATCCGCTGGTGCTACCATCGATTTTATTATAAAAATCATCCATTGAGTGAAATAATACAACGCCGTCTATGTGCTACGGTGTAGTGCTTATCAGTTAATCTCCCTTTCCTCTTATTTCACCTCGTTTCCTTCCTTTCTTCCTTCCGAGTTTCACCACGTCTTTTGTTCCCAACAATAAAATGGAGAATAGGCATTTAAGAAGAGATTACCTTCCCATTAATTAATTATTTTTCACGTATTTCACTGCTTTTTCTAATTTTATTGAAACTTTTAAATAATGACTAATTTGTGAAAACACAAATATACTAGATGAGAAATTTAATACAAGTTGGGACAAGGTTGTTTGTATGACTTCATGTTGGTTTGTTAGTGTTTCCAAGAAGCACTTCAAATAAAATAAGGTCATCAAACTAATTACATATTTTGTTTTTCTTTCTGCAGTCATAACAATGACCAAATTGTGACAATAAAATTAAAAATTCATCGGACTTATGTACATGAAAAATGAAATTGTGTCGTAAATTATAACAGAATTTATGTATAATAAGCCTGCATTATAAATGAAGTAGGTATCTAATTGAAAATATAGCAACAATTTTATTAAACTAATATCTCATAATCTTTATACATATTAAGTATTATCATGCTCAATGTATAATTGTACAATATAAATAAAAATAATAATTAAATTAATTAAGTTTAAATTTTCATATTTTGATAACATATTGTCTCTAATTTCTTTTTTCTCCGTAAACTATGTATATGTATACATATTTTTGACGTGTGTGTTATCTTGAAAGGATCACAAGTTGTTTTGTAGTGATTCGGTCGAGACGAGAAATTCATTGTCTCGTCTCGTTTCAAATTAATAAAATTATGTCTCGTCTCGAAATTTTTCTCGTCTCCTTTAATAGAGTCTCGTCTCGGCCGAGATTCTCGTCGAGATTTCTCGACGATAATTTAATGTGTATATTTTGGTCCCATAAACTAATTATTAAATTTATACAATTTTGTATTAATAGTAATTTGAACAAAAAGATAAATATTTGTCGTTTTATGTATCAAAATTTGATTTAACCTAAAACTTGTGAAAATTTTTTTTATGTTATAATTTTATTAATTTAATCTGTTATAAAACATTAAAAATAAAATAACGTTAAAAATCTTAGCTAAAGCCTGGATTACACGATGAAGTATTTATTTTCAAGTGACTTAAGAGTCTTTATAAGTGACCTTACAAGTATATTTACACGATCAAATTTTGCGTGAATTAAAATATCCAACAATACTTGTATACATCAAAAATATAAACACAAATTTGACAGTTACTTTACAGTTAAAATTTGTAGGGACTTTAAAGAAAAAGTGGCGCATGTTCCAGTTTTTCTTTAAAAGTTTTTCGTTAAAAGTCTACTCATTTGTCTCTCTTGCACCCATGTCATTGTGCGAGAGAGAAAACTTTTCAAATAATTTGAAAAGGAAATCTTCATCGTGTAATGCACGCTTAACAAATTCTGATAGACGAAATGTCAAATACTTTTTTAACTTTTTGTTCAAAAATGCCATAGCTAAATAAAGACAGATATTACTAAAAATATGTTAAATTTCACACGTTTGCAAATATCTCATAAGAAAAATAACAACCGAGAAATCTCGAAACAGTTTTCGAGAGTCGAGATCTCGGCAAATATATCTCGTCTCGTAATAGTATATTATGTGGCAAGTGTGTGAAGCTGAAATTTTTACATGAGACCCGAATGTAAAATAGGCTTCACACACGTGTTACATACTATACTTTTCTACGACCAATAAAATATATTTTTTCTTCACATTGTCATTCTTTGAACGTAAAGCCTCTGTATTATCGACTTGTGTAACCATGGTTACCAACGTTACGGGTGTTTAACAGCTTTGTTTTATTAAAATACAATTCAGTTTGTAATATTTAAAATAAGGAACGGTACGTGAAATGTTACTTCACGCACTGTGTGCAAAAAATCAAACTTCACACATAAAAATTGATCCGTGAAGTACTCACTTCACGCATGGGAGTAGAAAAAATATTTTTTACATCTTTATCTCGTCTCGTCGAGACGAGAAATCTCGAGTACGAGACGAGACGAGAATCGAGAAATATCTCGTCTCGACAGAATCACTATTGTTTTGTCTCTATTTTGATTTATATTATTAATTTAGAATATTTCGTTACTTGCACATACTTCTTAAATAAAAAAACACATGTTACAAGCTTAGCGCAATTTTCAAAATTGTAGGTTATGTTGGTTAACGTTAGGGTGTCTTTGAATACTCCCAGGCTCTGCGCTGATATTTCACATACAATGTGTATGTGAGTAACAATCATTGCATGAATTGATATATGCCTGTGACGTCACTGAATCTGACGTGTTTGTGAAAAAAATATGAACGAGAAGTATAATTTTAGATATTGAATGACATGTACCGACGCGGGTAACACGGTTTCAAACATTTATTATCGTATTACCCATGCCGTCACAGGACACACGGTTACTCTATATTTTTGTTTTGTAAGCAAGTCCCAGTCTTTGTTTGTATTTATATTTTGTTTTGAAAATGGTATATATTTTACGCACAACTGCATCAAAATTGTTTGTTTACAGCTTCGTTCTCAGGGCGGAAAGTTAAACATTACGTCCGCCGGGCTTTTGCCATAGTTTTATCGTCCGCCGGGCTGTAAAAGAGCTAATACGCCCGGCAATGATACTAACCTTTATTTAATTATATGAATTTTAGAAGTATTTCATTAATTATTTATAATATAACGACAAAATAATGTTAACCGGGCCACGTCACGAAATATTTTTATATAGCAACAAGCTTTGCATGTATTTAAAAAATAATTAAAAAACATTTCATTTGATTGCAGTAGGGCGTAAAACATTGTACCTACACACCTCAGGCCAAAAGAAGGAATGGGTTGAAACTTACATTAACATTTACCATAATGTAAAATATATAAAACATTATAAATATAGAGTAAACGTGTGCCCTGTGACGGCACGGTAATAATAAATATTTGAAATCGTGTTGCCCGTGTCGTTACAGACATCTGTAAAGTTAGCGAAAAGCACTGCCGATATAACTGATATAAAACACTAATAGGGCTATTCTGTAAGCGATCGTTATGACATAAAGAATCGTTATATCGTTATAATAACGATAATAGTTTAAATGGTATTCTGTAAGCAAAAATTCAATTGTTTATAGCGACAAGATGATAACGATTTTCGTAAAATCGTTATTTTTTAACGACAAGAAAAAACTCGTTGACTTAACATGTCTTCTGCACACATACAATTTTAATTATATCCATTTTTCATTGTATGAGGAAATTCTTAAATGTCAGAGATTTCTTATGGATATATGCATTTTACCTATAATTTTAAATATTTCATTAATAAAACAATAAGAAAGATTACATATGCTTTCCAGAAAAAGTTTTCAGAATGTCACTAAAACTGCTGATTTTTGACAATGACATTAGCTGTCATTATAAATAATGTTACAAATATTGTAGTAGTGTAGTTAAGCGTGAGCGATTTATTACATCCAATTATTCTAATATAGTGCCTTTATCTCTAAATCTGTAAAAGATATAAAAATTTTAAATGTCTCATATGTAGAATTTTATGTTTTTCAATATTAGTAATAAAACAAATTTTCAAAAAATAATATTTAGAAGATTTTTTTTAAGGAAACTACTACCTCTGGTTGTCCAATTGTTACCAAAACCTTTTCAGCTCATCCTATGAATGTCAGATTGAGGAATACGAAGTTAAACTGGTTTGAAGTCGTATGGTTTTTGAAAAATCGTCCTTTCAACATCCGTCCACACACACATACACACATCCGCACACACACAGACATCATCGTATCGTAAAAATGTTAATATCAGATTGTGACCTTAAATCGTGCTTATTCACTAAAATCTGGATATGCGATTTTTAGCATGATTCTAATACCTCTCTTAGCGTGTAAAGTGTAAAAAGAAAATTTCAAAAGACCTGTTATCGCACTCGTCTTTAGTGAAACTCATCGGAAATTGGCTCGTTTTACAAATTTGGACTCGTGCCTTATCAAACTTGTATTTTAATATACGTGTTTATCAATATGTACTTAAATACACTGACTTATGATACAGAAAGCAATACTTTTATTTTGCGATGATCGCACTATTTACATAAATAAATAAAATATAAATATATCATCGCGGCATATTACCCATTTGTCGGTGTGCCAGTTTCTACAACACATGTAGACATCGGTAATGATGACGATATATTTTTACTATTTAACGTGCTTTAAATTTTGAAAACTAATTAGTATTTATAAGTCTCCAGCTATTCCATTCCTTAATTTAAATTATTTAAACATACGTGAATATTGAAAGACAACTTATGACTCATGAGTTGGTGTGTCACAAACTAAAGAAAAAGTATTTACTTTGTAGACGACACATAAATGGAGAATAATAGAATAGGTTGGTACTTCGCAATTTCACACAGCTATTCAATTATTAAACTTTTTGTGCCTAAAAAGGATACGTTTTGAAATTAACGTTAAAGCTAATATTAGCAAATAATTAAACTAGTTAATTCTAAGAATGTCACTCTTCATATACATATATTAAACGGATTCAACATGATAGTTTTCAGAAATGGGTTTTAGTTCATAATAGTTTAGAAAAAATTTAGTAATTTATTTTTAAAAATTCAAGCTTTAAACAACTAAAAATAGCATTATGGAATGCCAATGGCTTGGCCAATCGTAGCCAAGAGTTAAAATTATTTTTAATAGAACACGACATAGATATTATGCTAATCTCGGAAACCCATTTTACAAACAAAACTTACTTAAAAGTACATCGATATACAATATATGATACACAACACCCAGATGGCACTGCCCATGGAGGAACAGTCATAATTATAAAAAATTCGTTGAAGCATTATGTACTACCTGACTACATGATGGATCACCTCCAAGCAACAACTGTACTAATAGAATAATGGGCTGGTCCAATTACTCTATCTGCAATATACTTTCCCCCAAAACACAACATGAAAAAAGAACACTTTGAACAATTCCTAAATACCCTCGGCAATAAATACATTCTAGGTGGAGATTATAATGCGAAACACACTATATGGGGTTCCCGTCTAATTACACCACGTGGAAGAGAACTGTTTAAAACCATTCAAAGTAATAATCTTATTCATCATTCTACAGGAAAGCCAACACATTGGCCCACCGACCCAAATAAAATACCAGATCTCTTGGATTTTTATATAACTAAAAACATTTCAAAAAATAATGTAGAGATCAAGGAAAGCCTAGATCTATCGTCGGATCACACACCCGTTCTATTTGAACTCAATTCAAACATAACAAAAAAACCTACACCGCCTACACTTCACAACAAAAACACAGATTGGGAACACTTTAAAGAATTAATTAACCAAAAAATAAATTTAAATATACCTTTAAAACAACAAAAGGACATAGATGACGGAATAGAAATACTAACTCAAAGTATACAACAAGCCGCATGGGAAGCAACACCTTCCATGCCTGATAAGAAAATAGATTTGCCAGTTCCATTCGCAATAAAAGAAATCATAAGGGAAAAACGTCGCATACGAAGAACATGGCAACAAAACCGAAATCCACTGGACAAAAACAGACTTAATAGAATGGAAAGAGAGTTAAAACAAGCCCTACATGAGTGGAGAAATAACAACATACAAGAATACGTCTGCAATCTAACTAACACACAAACTACGGACTATTCATTATGGAAGGCAACTAAACATTTGAAAAGACCGGTACAAAGAATTCCACCTATAAGGAAGCAAGATAATAGTTGGGCAAGAAGTGATAAAGAAAAATGTGACAGTCTGGCTGAACATCTATCCCAGGTATTCAAACCCTTTCCTATAAACAACAACACGCGAGAAGAAGAAGAAATAAAACAATACCTAGAAACCCCCAATCAAATGTGTTTACCGATTAAAAACATAGGCATGTACGAAATAAAAGACATCATTAGAACAATTAATCCCAAAAAATCGCCAGGCTATGATCTGATCACAGGTAAAATACTGAAAGAATTACCAGAAAAGGCAATAAAATTAATCACATTTATTTTTAATGCAATATTGCGATTAAGCCATTACCCTTCACAGTGGAAAATAGCACAAATAATCCCAATCCAAAAGCCCGGAAAACCACCCGAAGAACTTACTTCTTATCGACCAATTAGTCTGCTGCCAGTTTTATCAAAGGTTTTTGAAAAAATATTGCTGAAAAGACTAAAACCAATTCTACACAAAGAAAACCTAATTCCTGAGTACCAATACGGATTAAGAGAGCAACATGCTACAACCGAGCAAACACATAGGATTGTTAATCAAATTAGAAGTGATCTAGAAGGAAAAAAATACTGTTCAGCCGCATTCCTAGATATCACACAAGCCTTCGACAAAGTGTGGCATGAAGGTTTGCTTTATAAAATAAAAAAAAGTTTGCCAAGCTCATTTTACCAGCTGTTAAAATCGTACCTGATGGAACGGTACTTCCAAGTCAAATATCAAAATGAATACTCTGACTTATGTCCCATCAAATCAGGCGTACCGTAAGGTAGCGTCTTAGGCCCTGTGCTGTACCTTCTTTATACAGCCGACCTACCCACTACAATACATACAACAATAGCCACCTTCGCCGACGACACGGCAATACTAGCATCAGATGAAAACCCACAAACAGCCTCACAACTGCTACAAACACACTTATATGAAATAGAGAAATGGTTAATCAAGTGGAAAATAAAAGCAAATACCACAAAATCCGCACATGTCACATTTACAACTAGAAGAAACACTTGTCCGATTGTGTACTTAAATAAAGAACCACTTCCTCAAGTCAATGAAATTAAATATCTGGGTTTATACTTGGACAGAAGATTAACGTGGAACAAACATATTAAAACTAAAAGAAAACAACTAAATATAAAAGTTAAACAAATGTATTGGATGCTGGGTAAAAAATCAAAATTATCGACCGAAAACAAGCTATTGCTGTACAAAACCATATTAAAACCCATATGGACATATGGAGTCCAGCTTTGGGGCAGCGCCAGCAATTCCAATATAGAAATAATCGAAAGGTTTGAAACGAAAACATTAAGAACCATACTAAACGCACCTTGGTATGTAAGAAATACAACTATATACAACGATCTCAATATGAAAACTGTAAAAGAGGAAATACAAAATTATAGTACAAAATATATGCAACGTCTAGAGAAACATCCAAACTATACAGCAGTGAACTTATTAGACAACAGTCTCGACATAAGAAGACTAAAACGACACAGCCCACTTGACCTGCCCCACAGATACAACTGAGAAAGGAATCCGACCAAATTACCCCAAGTTGAAATAAAAAAGAGGAGTCTCACTGGATACCACCTCATTCATGTTTTGCTATATTTAATAAATCATTTACTTATTGTTATTTATAACAGATTGTAAATATAAAAGAACAATAAAAAAAAAGCTTTAAACCGTATGCATATACGTATGTATGTTGTAATAGGTAAGGTATTAGGTACCTTTATTAGTGCGAATGAATATAGTACGACTCTCAAAATTTTTATTTAACTTAACGACGAAGGAATTTGCTCTTCATACGAGGGATGGTATACAAGAAAGTAGCAGGTTTCACATTTTTTAAAAAGTATTTTAAATGAAAGTTTATGCAATATTTTTTATAATAATAAAAAATTAATATTAATTTATTGTTATTTACGTAAATAACTAAATAAAATATTGCCGCCAGAAATAGTCATGAAAAACATCCTCCCCGCTCTTGTGACGTCGAGTTTGCGTCAAGTACATATAGCACGTCGTTCATAGTCCATAGGAAACCAGTTTACGTTATTTAAATAAATAAAAGTAAGCCTTATGCCCATATTCATAAACACTCGTAAAGTTTCAAAACATCTCGTTATAATTTTTGACAAATAGAATCGAACTTGACAAACAAAATTTTGATTTTTCTTTCAATGTCGACTGTTTTTATTGGATAAATATTATAACGAACCGTTTAAATTTTTTATGAGTGTTTATGAATACGGACATTAGTATGTCACATGTTAAACTATGTATTCTGACGTCTCATTCTGTTTCAGATCACGTGATTTTTTCTAAATATACAAATTTCAATATTTAATTGAAAATATCTAATATATCTTTTAAAATTTACTACTTAGAAGTCATATACAAATTCTTGCAATAGCCCTAGTCCTATTGATATATACACTAAAAACTAATGAGCTCTTCCCACATTAGTATAGAATGGGTATACAAAATTTCAAAATTTTCTGATTGATAGTATTTGAGTAATCGTGTCCACAGGATCCACACATTCATACACACACACACACACACACACACACACACACACACACATACCCACAGTCATCATTGTAAAAATGTTAAAGTCGGATTCTGGGGACATCAAGACGTGCTTATTCAATAAAATCTCTATATGCTATTTTTAGCACGATCTCTATACCTCCCTTACCTAGGATAGCGGGAGGTAAAAATGTATGATTTAAATATTTTTAACAATCGAATATAATACAAATATTCTTTTTTAAAGCACAGTACATTTGATTGCGTATCTCCAAAGTTTAACTGTTTAGTTCAAATCATGTCATCATCAACATAATTTTGCTTCATCCCTGCGATTACAAACTTTAGCATTTCCCCATTATTAACCACTTCCCATATTAAGCTTTAAAGTTGCAGCATCGCTTGTGGAAGAAATAAAGTAATATATCCGAGACAATTTATCACATGGTGGTGTGGCATTGTGTGTTGAGTGATCCCGCGTCTGTCGGAGGGCGCGACATTTGACTTTCAGATGCGCTGACGCCGCGGGACGCCCGACGACCCTTGACACTCTTAAGCCGGCCCTGATATATCGCCCGACCTCTTCATGTTTGAATAACGCTATCCTAGAGGTTATATGTTGGTAACTGTGGATGCCATCAAAAGTTATTTTTGTCAAGTTACAGATAAGGTTCTGAAAATATTGTAACAAAAAAGTATAATGTGTATAGAATTTATTGATTTTGATATGTAATTACTATTAGGGATGTAACAGATTGGAATTTGACCGCAATATCGGAACAGTCCATGTAACATTTTGACAATTTTGAGATGAAAATATTATACTTTGGTACAAAAACTGTCTGTGTTACGTGGACTGTTTTTATCGTAATCTTAAATCGGATCCTTTAGTTTTTCTTTTCAGTTATAATAGACGGCTAGATTTTTCATTAAACGCAGGGCTAGGACTTAGAACTGGATATAGTTAAAAGGGAAAAACCCACCCACCCGGACCAAATGGAGTATGGGTCGGAGTCTATTCTTCAACGATAAGACCCATAAAAACCTTAAGAATCGTATGGTCATACGATCCGCAAGACTTGACGTTATGTGTGAAGTGATGACTGCCTGCATTAAGGGGAATACTTCGCACCGAGAACATATTTCATTTCATATTGCATTTAAATACACATTTAAATTATTAATAATGGAGTCTGTCTTACAAATCGAGATTTTTTACGTCTTCTATTATTGTACAAATTACTAACTTAACAAAATTAAATTATATAAACGGTTTGATATTTAAACGTACGAGTATATTAGAAACGTAATAATATGTCATATGGTTCTTATGGGTGATGAATCGATTTCGACCGCTGAAATACGGGTGAGCGGATGCTCTTTTGGATCCAACGATATTCCGAGCACTAAATAAAGGTAATGAAATCTCTATAAATTTTCATGTTAATAATTTTTAAAACGCTTTTCCTATTTATTTCAAAATTACTTTTTTCTTCACGTATACTGTTGTATTATAACCAATGAGCCCTTTTAGAAATTATTTTTAAAACGTTTTTCCTTATTATCTCGAAACAACTTTTTTGCACATGGACTGTTGTTGAGCCCTTCAATTCCGACCGACAGATCGGTTCCTCTTAGTTATTATGACAAAAAAAGGGGCATGATTCCTCGAAGAATTCATTATTGAGTTTTTGCAGGATTACAATAATATTAGGTCACCGTCAATATGTATACATAGGTACTACAAATTCTGGAAACAACATACTTGATCAATTTAATCTTTATTTCAAAATGGTAATTGTATTCAGAATATCAAATTCAATCTTGTGGTAATATCCTTGTATCCATAATCATCAAGAAACATATCCTGCTATAAGTAATATATGTACCTATGTAGCTAGGCAGCTTTTATCTAGCCTAGCCAGATCAATCTATAGAAATAGATAATATCTACTGTTAAAAATTAATCTACATTAACATGAAGAAAATGTACTCTTTATATTCGTACGTCATAATTTTAATAAAAATACAATAGGATTATTAGCAAATAATCATACGTATCCTGTTTTAGCGAAAAAAAGTCTATGATTTTTCTCTCTTAAACTTTAAAATGTTATTTATTTTATTAAAAAAATCGGAACTGCAGATCTGGTTTTTAAGCCGGACCAGCCAGATTTAATGATACCGCTGGATATCCGTCCCATATTTTAGTGAATTTGTGAATATCTACTTTACATTTTTTCAAATTATATTTCAGAAAGCGTCACTTGTAAGTTGTTATTAGTGATCAAGATAGTTTATTTGATTTTGAGTAAATGAAGACTAAATGTATATCGTACTGTATTACAATTGATATCTACGTAATGTACCTACGGAAATAAAATATTTTTTCTTCTGAAGTACATTTGAAGCATTCTGAATTAAAATTGGCTATTCTGAATTACAAAGATACCTATACCTACATTTAACAATTCAGAATTACAAGAGAGACTTTTGCAATAAACTTGACCATTTCTGATATACAATTGAGATTGAGGCATTGAGAGGTTTTACACAATAATCCAAGTTCATATTGTGAAGTTTCCAGTTCATGACCTGATATCATTCGATTCCGGCCGCATCACGTTGTGAGCATCAAGGTTATGACAAAAACAAAAGAAAGTACGAAAAATATAAGGGTATACGATGTTATACAACATTTGATCGAAAAGTAACAAGAATTTTTGAACTTTGCCCGTTATCCATTTTCGATTGAACTCATTTTTACCTCTGGCTAAGAGAGGTATTGGAATCATGCTAAAAATCACATATTCAGATTTTAATTAATAAGCACGTTTCAAGGTCACTAGAATCCGATTTTTAACATTTTCAATGATGTGTGTATGTGGATGTGTGTGTGTGTGTGTGTGTGTGTGTGTGTGTGTGTGTGTGTTTAACTATAATTCCTCAATCTGACATGCCTGGGAAGAGCTGAAAAGATTTTGATAACAATTGGACAACCGGAAGTAGTATTTTCTAAAAAAAAATTCTTCTAAATATTATTTTTTGAAAATTTTTGATATTACTAATATTGAAGAACATAAAATTCTACATCTGATACATTTAAAATTTTTATTATATCTTCTAGAAATTTAGAGATAAAGACGCTATAATATATGGAATAACGGGATGTAATAAGTCAAGTAGGCTAAACTACACTAAGGAAACCAGTTGACAAATTCAAATGTTCATAACATAATTTGTAAATGACAGATGTCAATGTCAAAAATCAAAAGTTTTAGTTTCTGAAAGCTTTTTCGTGGAAGTACATTTAATCTTTTTTATGGTTTTATTAATTATATATTTAAAATTATACGTAACTTGCATTCTTGCATATATCCAATGGAAATACCGCCAATCTTGTTAATGATTTGGAAGAATCTCTGACATTTAGGAACTTCCTTATACAATGAAAAATAGATATAATTAGAATTGTATGGGTGCAGAAGACAGGTTAAATACAATAAACAACAATATTTGGGTAAAGTGCTGTAATTTTTTTGTTACAAAACAATGGTTCGATAGCGAAGTGCAATACAATACTTATATAACTAAAATGGAAATGGCGAGAGATCTTGTGCTGGCCACAACAGATTTTTTTTCATCAAGTTGGTACCACGATCTGTAAAGTACATGTCAGGTTTCATTCATGACGCGTAGTTTATTTGACAGCTTCATAATCATAATGATAAACCATGCTCAAATACGTTGCAGTTTGGAAACAACGTTGGCATAAGTGCATTAAATATATATTATAGGTAATACTTCGAACTTCAAAGGGTACAAGGTTAATGAAAATTCTCGTTATTTTTTTGGACCTCGTGTGATTGTATTTCTACAAGAATAAAATTAGCCCCCCTTAACACCCCCCCCCCCAACCCTTTATAATGAATATTTGTATAAGGGGTTTTAGATTTCATCAAAAAATAAAAAAAAGTATGTTCTTAGTTTTTGCACAATAGACGGTTGTCACTTAATAACTGAATATTTTATTTTACGCCGTACAAATGTGATTACAAAATAAAGTTTACCTATAGTTTTATTTTTTAATTAATTATTTGCATTCGCACTGATTCGTGAATTGTACTCGTAAATATAGTAAGAGGAAAAAATATGGCAAAATTGTTTCACATATGAGATTATTACTAGTACCGAGTACTTGTTGCTTATATCTTGATTTCAATTAATTATCTGTCAACATAATGAAGAACTGTATAAATGTCATAAGATTACAAGGGAATAATATTTGAGAAGTGATGTAGTTGGCCCCATTGCCGCAATGATTGCAGATAGGGGTGACCCGCCCCAAACATTTATATGTTAAGCAGAGTTAATCTTGCGCTTATCCAACTGATATTGAAGTTCCTATAATACCGACACCCCTGAACTCTAGCTTGATAATAGTCCTTAATCGACGGACGTCCTTGGAATTAGTGACTTACGAGGATATTGAGCGTTATATTAGGTATATTAGACTTTAACCAGAAATCGAATAGAAGAATACTGTTCTTCTAACTAATGTAAGATCGGATGTGTTGCGGACATGTTACAACAGGTTTGTTTACAATATGCAATGTTTTTCTAAAATGCTTATTCATAAATATGTTATGTAATTTTTTATCTTTATGTATCTTAATAAATTAAAATTGATGAATCAGATTAACTAAATAAGACTGAATTTCGTAGTTATATATATATAATAGTATAAAAGTGGCGACAGTTTTGAGAACTCGTGAGGTAACGCCTGTAAAATATCTTCAGTGGTACTTGGTAGGTACAGATATAATAATAATAATAATAATAATAATAATATAAATAAAAACTCTCGGTACGGTACACGTGTATGTATATTTTTATATTAATTACTTGATGAATCCAGTATCAAGTTGATGGTACTAATAGTCACATAGAAAATTTTAAAAAATAATATCTCAGATTTCTTTTTGATATTTTTGAATTGCAATTGTACTGCTTTTCTTAGATTTTCATATAATATTATATGCGACTATAAACATTTTGTTGATGGAAGCAAAGTCGAGAGTCTTGTCGAGACTCGAGACAAGACGAGGTTGACTTCAAGTTTCGTCTCGACAAGACCAAGACAAGACCAATGTAGTCGAGACTAAGTCAAGAGTTAAGACCAAGACAAGACCGACTTCAAGTCTCATCTCGTCTTGTCTTGTGGTAACACTATGTAGGTAGAGTGTCGAAGTTATTCATGAGAACATTTGTGAAACCCTAAATCTTAAAGAATTTCTCACGAAATTCAAACTTATGTACATAAGATCATTTTAAGTAAACATTAACAAAAAATTCTACAATTATGTATGTGGTGACCAAAATTATTTTACAAGATACTGTGTCTTACGGATCCACTTTTACTTATTAAATATACGAGTGTACTAATCGATATAAAATTGTTGTTATAATTGTTACCTTTTCGGCTGATTCAAACTTAGTTTTGGTAGAAAAATGTCCTCGTTAGTTTCCTTTTTTGTTTTCATATTTGAGTTTACCTTAGTCTTAGACCTTACTGGTTTTCGTAATAAATAATGATTAATTAAATATCGCTTGGTTCACCATTTTTTGCATCTTAAAATTGCTGGCACGGCACAACAAAGGTAAAACTGAAAATTGGCGATGTGTAACGTTGTAAATTATCGTATGGCGCCAGCTGAAAAAACCAAGACGCGTGTGTGGTGTGGTAATGTTCTCAACTTCCCAAAGAGTAAATTGCGTGACCACTGACCACGTGTGTGCGGTGTGCGTAGCACAAACATCAACCTTGACTTTTTTGGGTAATTTGCTTTACTACACTTCCGTAATCCATTACTTAATTATCGCCAACCACAAATAACACAAATCTTACAATACCCTGCGCTAAATAGTAAATTTATATAAAATTTTACAACACCAAGTTCCTTGAAATTTCAGAAAGACCGTTATCTAGTTTTTGTAACAATTATACTTCATTTGTTTCGAAAATTGTAACATTGAATTTAGAAAAAAAAATCTGTTCTGGCCAGCACAAGACCTCTCGCCATTTCCATTTTATGTTATATAAGTATTGTATTGCACTCTCGAACCGTCGTTTTGTAACAAAAAAATTACAGAACTTTACCCAAATATTGTTTTTTATTATATTTAACATGTCTTCTGCATACATATATAATGGGGTATTCCACCATAACAAAAAAATTTAAAAAAAATTCAATTTAACATAAAGTATGGCTCAATAAATAATAGTTAAAACAATGAAAACATTTTTTAAATAATTGCTTTTCGTCTCGTCTCGTACTCGAGATTTCTTGTCTCGGCGAGACGAGACAGAAATGTAAAAAATATTTTATGAGACGAGATATATTTGGCGAGATCTCGATTCTCGAAAAGTGTTTCGAGATTTCTCGGTTATTATTTTTTTCATGAGTTATATTTGCAAACGTGTGAAATTTAACATATATTTAATATATGTCTCTATTTAGCTATGGCATTTTTGAACAAAAATATAATAACGTATTTGACATTTTATCTGTCAGCATTTGTTAAGCGTGCATTACACGATGAAGTTTTTCTTTTCAAGTGGACTTGAAATTTTTTAAAGAAAAACTGGGACATGCGCTATGCGCTACTTTTTCTTAAAAGTCCCTACAAATTTTAAATGTCAAGTAATTGTCAAATATTATTATTGTTTATATTTTTGATGTATACAAGTAGTGTTATAAGTGATCGATATTAAACTGAAAAATGGTAAAATGGGATAGAGAAGTAATTGAAATCTTAATGTAAGTATAACTTAAATTTTGACACTTGAATAATTTTTTTGATCGAGTAAATATACTTGCAAGGTCACTTGTAAATAAAAACTTCATCGTGTAATCCAGGCTTTAGCTAAGATTTTTAGCGTTATTTTCTTTTTAATGTTCTATAACAGATTAAAAAATGCTAGATAAATATTAAATTAATAAAATTATAACAATAAAATTTGTACAAGTTTTAGGATATATCAAATTTTGACGGATAAAACGACAAATATTTATCTTTTTGTTCAAATTACTATTAATACAAAATTGTATAAATTTAATAATTAGTTTATGAAACCAAAATATACATATTAAATTTCCGTCGAGAAATCTCGGCGAGAATCTCGGCCGAGACGAGACTCTATTAAACGAGACGAGAAAAATTTCGAGACGAACAATATTTTATGAATTTGAAACGAGACGAGACAATGAATTTCTCGTCTCGTCTCGTCTCGGCCGAATCACTATTTACGAGATATTTCACATTTGCTAAAAGGGAAAATTGACGTCATACAATTGTTATCTTTCTCTCGCAGCGTACTCAGAGCAGTAGGTGCGTTCAATGAAGTTAGCAAACCAGCTTGCTACGCTAGCGAATTGTATATGACGTTATAAGTGACGTCATATTTAATGCTTTGCTAGCGAGAAATGCTAGCGCCGATTACTTCGCTAGCTTGATCTGCTAAGTGCTGCTAGGACACCAAATTTAAAATGGAATAAAAAATAAGTTTTTAAATCACGTTTTAAATGAAGACGGTAGCTAAATGTTCGAAAATAACAATTATATTGGCATCACAGCAGGTATGTTTTGACATTTGTGGTTATGTTGAAGTAAATCTAAATTTGTTGTAAAATGTTTTGATAGAGAACTAATAGAAAGTGAGAAGGATAATGAACATCCATTTTAAAAATAAAGCACAGTGGGCCATTCAACGTAGCATTACATTATCTGGACAACACAACCATAAAAGAACAAACGTCAAATATTCATATTCGCGCCAAAGTTGCCGTTCAGTAAACGTTTTGCTAACTTTATTTTGCTACTTCGCTAGCGCTAGCTTGCTAACTCCACAGACTGTGTCTGTGCTAACTCTATTGAACGCACCTAGTGTGTGTGAGAAACACAAGTATAGGGGAAATGTGACGTTACACTGATTTCTCAAAAATAAAATACTGTTAAACTAGGAACAATTAAGATTTTTTAATACTACGAATTGTTTCAAAACTGAATGAAGTTTTACTTAAAATAATAAAAAAAATTGAGTGGAATACCCTATTCTAATTATATCTATTATTCATTGTATGAGGAAGTTTCTAAATGCCAGAGATTCTATCCAATTCATTAACCAGATTGGCGGTATATCTGATGGATATATGCATTTCACCAATAATTTCAAATATTTAATTAATAAAACAATAAGACAGATTAAATATACTTACCAGAAAAAGCTATCAGAAGGTCACTAAAACTGTTGATTTTTGACTCTGACATGTGTCATTTACAAATTATGTTATAAACATTGGAATTTGTCAACTGGTTTCCTTAGTGCCTTAGCCTCTGCGATAAGATTACTCTATGTATTATAGAGCCTTTATCTCTAAATCTATATAAGATATACAAAATTTTTTAAGTGTATTAGATGGAGAATTTTATGTTCTTGAATATTTAATAACAAAAATTTCCAAAAAATTATATTTAGAAGAATTTTTCTAAGAAACTACTACTTCCGGTTGTTCAGTTGTTACCAAAACCTTTTCAGCTCTTCCCAGGATCAGATTGAGGAATCCATAGTTAAACAGTTCTTAAGTCTTATAGTTTTTGAGTAATTGTGTCTACAACATCCAGACGTACACACACATACATACATACATCCACACACACACATCATTTTAAAAATGTTTTAATCGGATTCTAGGGACCTTAAATTGTGCTTATTCACTCAAATCTGGATATGCGAATTTTAGCATGAATCCAATACCTCTCTTAGCGAGGGGTAAAAAGTGGGAATATTCCGATACTTTTATCTCTGTATATATAAAGAATCGGGTGTCTATTTTTATTTTTTTTATTGGAAATAGAATGGTGCAATTTTCATTTAGCTAAAGGTTCTTCCCTATTCATGTTAGAAATTTATTGATGTAATACATTCATGTTACGAGGTAGACATAAATTAAAAATTTCCATATTCAAGTCCCATGAGAGATGAAACAAATAAATGGAAATTTTGGAGGAAGCTGTTCTCACTTCAGTCAGAATTGGATAAAACTTTTCTAAACATACCATAACCCGCAAAACTCGGAACTTCATTTTACCTTCCTTACCTAAAGGTGACGGAAGGTAAAAAGTAAACACCAGGTATATAGATTTAAAAACTTTGTATACTTTGCATTTTATATTTTCTAATATATAGTCGTACTACAAACTTCAATCAAAATTCATTTTCATGTTATACATCCAGATTTCATCTTTACTAGCTAGTTTTGTTAGTTTTGTTAGTCACAAAAAAGTCTAATACCAGGTATATGGCCAGTTTCGCCCAGTACTATACTCACATTTTAGAAATGCCTGAAAAGTTGGTGCAAAGTAGTGCAAATAAATAGCTGTTCCTATAGAATTCGATATGTTTTATTAAATATATTCAACAAAACAAAGATATACCAGGTGTAACTCGAAAACCGGGCCATAGGCGTTTAACTTGCCCAAAAGTGGCCTATTAATTTTAGACAAAAATTATGCAAATATATGTTGTAGACAACATAATTCTACATATAAACCAAAAGTCATATTTTTTTTGCATCTTTTGCTAACCATGAGTATTAAATTTAAAATTTTACGATAGGCACTTCTTTATAACATTAGCCATGGTATTTCAATAAAATTTCAAACAAATTTTATGACATTTTACCTGTCAGAAATTATAAAATATAGTTTTCATCAAAAAAATATTATCTTCTTTTCCTGTGAATAATTCTCCATTTTCAGTAATGATAACTTAAAGCAAAGCGTTTCTGAGAGGTAAAATTACAAACAAATTTTACTTTGTCAGAAACGTATCTGTCAAATTGTGACATATTTTACCTGCCAGAAACCTATCTGTCAGATTGTGATATATTTTACCTGTTAGAAAAGCTCTGTTTCAGTTATCATTATTGAAAATGGAGAAACAGGAAAAGAAGATACAAATCATTGAGTATTATTTTGATGAAAACTATATATTATAATTTCCGTCATAAAATTTGTTTGAGTATTTATTTGAATAGCTTGGCTAACACTATAAAGAATTAGGTTTTATAAAATTATAAATTCATTTCTTCTGTTACGAAACATGCAAAAGAAAATGTAATTATTGATTTATATACAGAATTTAATTCTGTACGTTTACAACATTTATTTAAAGCATTTTTGTCTAAAATTAATAGGCCACTTTTGCGCAAGGAAAAACTGATTTTCCATGTCAAACGCCTATAGCCCGGGTTTTGCGTTACACCCGGTATACATCTATGTGTGTATAGTTTGTTTATCTGGTAATAAAAAGTTGCCATACATATTAATGACCTCGTTAATGAATTAATTTGAGTCGATTCGCCATACTTTAACTAAAATTTCTAATATACTGTTTCTATAATACTTTATTAAATAAAATTGAAAATTCTTCGTTTATGTAGTATGTAGATGTTGATGAACTATTCTATTATTCACAAATCATTTAGCAATATATTTAGATATATGTATGTAAGTAAGGCAAGGCTCCGGATAGCTGTTGGGCTGAGCAGCTCCGGGTTCCGGTTAATCCGGTCCGCGCTGTCTGATTATGCAGCGCGACGGGACGCCCACGATATTGTTTTCTTGATTACGGCGCCGGTGACACGCCCGGCTTTAAACTGCGACCTCGTGATCCGTGCCCGAGCCACCTCACATGACCTGACTGCCAAATTGCACATCACAAGTTCATCAGATCTTGTCGTGACGAATCAAAAATAATTCTACTTCTTCCCTATCGGCCGCCGAGTTGCATTTTCTAATTTGATTGGTAAAACTTTGTGATGTAATAAATCTACATAATGAATGGATTATAAAATGATTTAAACCACGCAGGAAAGAGCATTTAAAGCTTGTCAGGCTCGTAACTTATGTGAATCACTCTGTATACAGAAAGCAAAATTTTTTACTTCCTTGTACGAAGTAAAGGAAGTATTGTAATCGCGAAAAATTTCTGTTTCCAGATTTCAACGGAAATATCCATTTTGACCATCCCTGAATCCATTTTGACTAATTTCGTCGTGACGTCTGTACGTACATATCTCGCATAACTGAGAAACGGGACGCCGTAGAAAGTTAAAATTTTGTATTTAGGACTTTTATAACATCTAGTTGTGCAGCTCTCTTTTTGGTCATTACATAACTTTCGGAAGTGGTACTTTACTTGACGCCTATAATAGATTTTAATGACAAACTATATTAAAATATAATCCAAAACTTTTCAAATTTGGTATATAAGACTTTTGTATCAATGGGAATAACATAATAGATTTTAGTTAAAATGGTCTACCAGGAAGTAGTACTTTACTTGAAGCCTATAATAGATTTTAATGAAAAACTATATTAAAATATAATCCAAAACTTTTCAAATTTGGTATATAAGACTTTTATATCAATGGAAATAACACAATAGCTTTTAGTTAAAATGGTCTACCCAGAAGTGGTACTTTACTTGAAGCCTATAATAGATTTTAATGAAAAACTATATTAAAATATAATCCGAAACTTTTCAAATTTGGTGTAGGTATAATACTTTTATATCAATGGGAAGAACATAATAGATTTTGGTTAAAATAGTCGAACCAGAAGTGATACTTTACTTGAAGCTGTTATCAGTTTTTCTTGAAAAAAATGGTGTTATTTTGATTTTAATAATAAATGCTTCAAATAAAAGTTTTAGAGAATTGAATTCAGCGTCGAAAAGATCAAGTATGATTAAATTAAATTAACAGGCGTACAAGGAAGTCATGTGGTGTCCACATCAGATATTTTCTTTTTATTAATACCTCAACCATTGTTGTCATTTGAAACGGGGAACAACAGTACGTGCATGTACCTACTCTAAATTAATTGACAGATGTTAGTTTGAAGTCCATGTCAAGTAAAATTTACTTAGTTCGTGAAATAATTTTATTGGAAATTTAAGAAACTCTGCATGGAACTTATTTAAAATACATAGAAATGACGGAAGGTATTGTGCTGGCTACAACAGATTTTTACCTCTCGCTAAGACTGGTACTGGATTCATGTTAAAAATCGCATATCCAAATTTTAGTGAATAAGCACGATTAATTAATGGGATGAGCTGAAAAGATTTTGGCAACAACTGGACAACCGGAAGTAGTAGTTTCTTTAAAAAAATCTTTTAAATATTATTTTTGAAAATGTTTGTTATTACAAATATTAACAAAAAAAAAAAAAATTCTTAGTCATTGAACATTTTTATTATATCTTCTATAGATTTAGATATAAAGAATTATATATATATATATATATATATATATATATATATATATATATATATATATATAATAATAATAATAATAATAATAATAATAATAATAATAATAATAATAATAATCCGTTGTAATGTATTTCGCAGTCCAAATAATTCCATGGAAACCAGTTGAAAAATTAAAATGTTTGTCATTGACAGAAAGATGTCAGTATCAAAAATCCAGATAGGTTTTTTCTGGGAAGCACATTTAATATTTCTTATTTATTATTAATTAAATATTTAAAATTATAGATACATATGTTACATATCAGTGCAAAAGACTTACAAGTGTTAGTGATAAAAAACTGGAAAGAAAGCACAGGATAGAATACAGTGGAAGAATATTACAAGAGGAACCATGGGCCTGCACGGCCTGAAGAGCTGAGTGTTATTATTATATTACATATACGCATCAGAAATACCGCCAAACTTGTCAATGAACTTAAATAATCTTGAACATTTAAAAGAGTAGGAGGAAACTAATTTATAGAATCAATTAAAAAATATAAAAACATGTTAATAACAGATGTAAATATAATTTGTGTGTGTACCAGAAATGTTAAATACAATATGTAGGTACTTATATAGTCTAATATTGAAATGGCGAGAGGACTTGTGCTGGCCACAACAGATATTTTTACTGGTGATTTAGTATTTTTTTACTGAGCATTTGAATAACTTATTCTGGAAAATATACTTTATATTTTAATAAAGTACCGAGCATTTTATTTTAATTTAACCTTAAATTGCTGTCAACATCTGATGAACGTATCGTCCCGTTCTTCAGTTGAGCTTTCCGAGTCTGTCACGCGTATTACACCTCAGCCTCGTAGTTGGCTGGGGTGGGGGAACAGAGAAACATCAACCATCCGAAGAGGAAGGAAGGAAGGAAGGAAGGAAGGAAGGATGCGGGCCGAGCACTTCCTACCTGTCACGTGGCTGCTGCACAGCCAATCACAGCACAGAATACCAGCACCGATGTGATTTACATCTCGCGTGTTGTAGTTATTAAATAACTTAATTTATATTCTTAATAAAGAGTCCACGTCGAGTGCAATGTAAATTTTCGGGGATGTAAATTAAATATGCTTGAAATATTGTCTGCACATTAACCATGGGCGTAGCTAGGGGGGGGGGGGCAAGGGTGGGCAATGCCCATCCTAGAAAGCTCTTTGCCCACCCTAGAAATATTTACAGGGTTGAAGAATTGCTACATTCTTTAATTGCTTTTTTATTTTAAGATGCGATACCAATCCTCATATAATTAATTTATCCAAAATCAATACTATCAAAATCGTCTCTAATGGCCACAGTTACAGTCATTTGCAAGTAGGTATACTAGACCTTGTACGTATCATACACATACGCATGTGCATGAAAGTAGAAAATTGCGGCTGTACGAAAGGAACCGAATGAACCTGAATGTAGTAAGTAAATCAAGTAATAAACACGTTTTTTTTTTACTTTACAATTTCGTTTCTATAAATATCAACTATTCTAATTAAAAAACAATATATTAGATTTTCGCTTGGGAATGAGTTATTTTCCTGCGGTAAAAAGTATAAAGAGTTAAGAAAGACGCCACATAGTAATAAGGAGAGTGAATGAACTGCATTATTATTTATCACTAGATGTCATTTATGATCTCTCATTAAATGACTGCTTAGTTCAGGTGGACGGCTGCCCCCCCCCCCTAGAAAAAATTCCTAGCTACGCCAATGACATTAACTGGAAATATAAAGGTGCTTACTACTAATGTCTACATAGCTGCGTGGGTAGCATATGGGGCAATAAATTGTAGTTTCCCTAAAATTTTATTCGAAACATTTTAAAAATTGTGTTTTGTATATTTAACCGTATTGGCTAGTGGCACGAGCGTGGTTCTAATACCGGTGTGAACTAAAACCATGCCAACGACTTGGCATATGCTTTAGAGTTATTAACAAAATCACTGATTAAGCCGAAAATGTAGTGACACTCACTTGCAGATATATTCCATAAATTTGACGGCATTATTTAAAATTGTTTAATGTAATTTGTTTTTTGAGTTGGTTGTAGGATAAACAATTTTTTCTACAGCTCCAAAAAAAAAGTTGATGTTTCTGAATTGATATCAGTATACAAAATATGTGATTATTTCATTAATTAATCATAACAATGTATATTTCACACATTTCGTGTACTTTCTCGGGCACACTTCCAAAATCAGGCATAAAACGAGCAAAAATTTACATTTTAAATTATGAATATAATGTATTATAATATTACTAAATTTGTAAAATTTCAAAATTAAATAAATCAAAATTTATTGAAAATTCAACTGTTATCTGTCTCTGTCATATTGATAAGATTTCTAAATATTAAATTCAGATGTAGAAAAAATATTGTGTGCATCTTGCGAGAGAAATATGTTTAGTGTTCTAGAGTGATTTTTTTGGCTCGGCTAAAGTTTCATCAAAAAACTTATACTCTCGTCCACTAAACTTTGTACACAAATAACTATTAAATAATTCTGCTAAATTTATTTAATATGGCTGTTAGTACATAGTGTCAAAACGTTGACATGGTTCTAGTTAAAACCGGTGTTAGAACCACGCTCTTACTTTCAGTCAATAATTTGATGGAAACCGTAGTTTTTTGTTTACCCTTCATCGAGTTCAAGAAAATAACAATAGACATGCATAAATAACTCAATTACCTAAATTTCCATTTTAATTCAAATATGGCTAGTTTTAAATAGTAAAATGGATACATTCGGCAAAATTTTTGGCTATTTAATTACGTCATAAAGTAGATGTAACATTGGTAACAGGGCCGGCGCGTGAAAATATTTCTAGTTAAACGAAAACAAAATCATAATTACTCTATGTCTTTCAAAAATACACAGACCATTTTAAAATAGTTTTAATTTAATTTTCCCGATAAATGCATTGGTCACTAGATAAATATAAAATTTCAAATTTCACTGATTTTTTTTACCTCTTGCTAAGAGAGGTACTGGATTCATGCTAAAATTATATATCCTGATTTTAGTGAATAAGCACGATTAAGGGCCCCTTCGTTCCGACTTTAACTTTTTTACGATCATGTGCGTGTGTGTATTTGTGTATGGATGTTGGAAATACGGTTTCTCAAATATTATAGCCTTAAGACATACGTAACTACGGATTCCTTAATCTGATATTAAAGGAAGAGCTGATTAGGTCTCTTTAAAAAAAATATGTTTTTACAAATATCAAAGAATATAAAATTCTCTATCCAATACATTTAACATTTTTATTAATCTTCTACTGATTTAGAGATAGAGAATTATAAATATATAAAATAATCCGTTGTAATTAACCTCACAGCCAAAACAACTCCATGGAAACTAGTTGAAAAATTAAAATGTTTGTAATTAACAGAAAAATGCCAGTGTCAAAAATCCAGAGACGTTACTGAAGGCTTTTTCTGGGAAATACATTTTATATTTCTTATTTTATTATTAATTAAATAATTAAAATTATAGATACATATAGTACATATACCTACCCATCAGAAATACCGCAAATCTCGTCAATGAATTTAACGAATCTCGATCATTTAGAAGAGTAGGAAGAAATTTGTTTATAGAATGAATTAAAGAAATAAAAAAAATATAAAGAATAGATGTAATTAGAATTTTTGTGTATCAGAAATATTAAATACAATATGAACTTATGTAGCCTAATATGGAAGAGTGAGAAGTATGGTGCTGGCCACAATAGATTTTTTTGCAAATACCATCGACCTTTAAACTAATAGATGCAGCGTACGAGCAAAACGCTTGTCCCGCCATAACGGTGCAGACACAGATCTCTATCCTTCAACAGTACGGAAGTTAAGAAAACGCGGCAAAATAAAAAAAATGATTTTTCCCTAACTTGGTGTATAATCGCTAAGAGTATAGATTTTTTTTGTGCATAATTAGTTTTATTATATATTATTAATACAATATATTATATTATAGGGGACAAATAATAATTAGTAAGAACTTACATATGAAATAGCACAGCTAAACCGCGTACGTACTGCTCACTGTACGAAATACACCGTTTCTCCATTATTTTGTCGCATATACATCTCACAATACATATACGTATGTATTGACAGAAATAATTGTAAATGTTCTCCAAAAAAGTAAATAATACACAAGTCACGAAACGTCAAATGTAGATTTTGACAACTAGTTAGTGATAGAGAGCAATGTATAGAGGTTACATATAGCTGAAAAAGATGCACAATGAGTACGAACGTATGCGCAGTGTGCTTTAACTGAGAACTTCCGTATTGTTGAAGGACAGAATATATATATTTCTATCCTTTTATGTTGGAGCATTATTCTAACAATAAAAGAATAGGAGACACTTGGTCCATTAGTTTAAAGGTCGATGGCAAATACCTAATAGTTGGCCTAGAGGAAAAAAAAAACAACTTTTTGAGAAAATTCGGTTTTATTTCGCGACGTAATCTTCTTTTAACTCGACACACTTCACTCAACGCTTTTCCAGTTTTTTGAACCCCTCTTTAAAATACGTCTTCGGTAAGTCTTCAAAATAAGTGTTTGTTTGGGTAAAGACCTCATCCTTCGACCCAAATCTCTGTCCGTGCCATTTCTTCAGGTTTTTGAATAAGCACGCACAACAATTTAACATTTTCACAATGATGGCTATCCGTTTTAGCGTAACTTCTCTTATATGTTTCTATTTATTTTAATTTATGAATGGCCGTGCATCTGCCTTGATCCGTTGATCATATTAGCCTCTAATCGAATTCACAATCCTTTGGATCGCGGATCGGCATCGCTGCGACCAACTCCATCTGGGTGGGCAGAAGTATTAAAATATATTGGAAGCGAAGCACATTTATGCCTTTTTAGATATTTAAAGATTCAAAATTATATTTGCAAACCGAGTAATCACTCAAAATAAAAAGAGCTCTAGTTGGAGCAAAAAAATTGAATTTTATAGTTTATTGCAAAGCTCATTCGTTATCAAACTATTCCAATAATAGTGTAAATCCCCTTTTGAGTTGATGGTTAGCGGTGGTGGGGATAGCGTCGGGACGCTGCATCCCTCGACGTCAGTATGGCATAGTGATGAGCGCGCTTGTGACGTTGAGAACGTGAAGTGAACGTAGTGGTCAGTGGTAGTCGCGGCCGTGGGATGTGGCGCCTGCCGGGCTGCTCTGCGGAAGAGCTGCTGTCGCGCCGGCTCGTCGCCGTTCACCAACACCGAAAGCTGCACCACCACACCATGATATACAACGGTAGGGGGGCATCTGTCAAGCAGCAATTTTTTATAATGGCCATTGATATAAAAAGTTTGTTTTAAACTTTGTATAATGCAATTATCTTTGAAAAAGACAACGTGACTATGGCCCGAAATATGCACCTCCTAATAACTCTATTTGGCGAATAATTTCTATGGTAATAATTGTTGATACAATTGTATCCATAGTTATTATTCGCCAAATAAATTTATTAGGAGGTGGATATCTCGGCCCTAAGATGAACATTGTATCGTAAATACGTACTTTATTTTATTACCCTTATTTTCAATAACTGATTATGAAAAATATCTATTCAGTAAGTAATACTACAAAATGTTCGAAAATAATCGAATATACAGTTGACACATCGAGTCCGCAAACTATATATTCAGCTCGAATTGTATGTTGAGACTATACAACAAATCAACCAACTAATTTTTACGAAATGTCAAAAATATTATTTGTTTGTTTATATCCATGGATGATATGATTACATATGATTCGTTTGCGAGCAAAATACTCCAGCATTTAAAAATATCCGATGTTATACACCGTTAACTAAGAAAAATTGAGATATCTGATTCGATGAGTTGTATAGCCATGGTATGACGTATGACATTCAAATCCCCACAGTTTAGATTTCTAGATATCGGCAAATTAAAGCTGCAGAAAATAAAATAAAAATTGATTATTGCACATATTTATTTTCTACTCTCATGCATGATGTAGTAGCTTTACAAACGAATCGCAATTTGCAATACATGAAATCTGTCTTTTAATAGCGCTATACGTAAAATGCTATTCATTTCTTATGGAGTTTATATTAAGCACTATGCACATGAGAGCTCTTTTGCTTCCTGGTACTTATGGATAAATAATTTAATAAATTTTTTATTCTCTTGTGGTTGTACCAGTGCCGGATTACCGAGTAGGCTGGACTAGGCATCTAGGTACAGATTTCAGGGGGCGCCCAATTATCATGGGGTGCATTTATCAAATTTTAGTTTAGTTGGAGCTAAAAAAAATCACGAAGACCATAATCAGGCACTGGGTTGCACTACTCGTTTACTATTCATTTTCGTGTTCTACTACACTATTTTTTTTCTCCAAAAATTCAGAAAATTCGTTTTTTAGTATAAATTATTGACCAGCCGATATGAAAGTTTATAACAAATTTAAAACAATACAAATAACCTATTCTCGAAATATTTTCCCGCGTAAAAATGAACATATGTAATTATAGGCGAGTTCTTTTATTCACCGATGGATCGTGCGCGTGAAGTAGAAATTCACCAATGGGTCTTTTTATTCAGAGCTTTAAAAGCAATGAATTTCATCATAGCGTTCCTATTTTCACCGATTAGTTAAACAGAAATCCATTGGATCCATCAGGTTTGAGTGTCGATGGATTGATAATTTCTGATGGATTAATAGTGGGGGTATAGTTTTCAGGTTATGTTCACAAGTTTGTTGATGTTTTAGCCAGTAGTCAGTGAAAAAAAGTCGTGAATTATGAATGTTGTAGAAATGATTTCATTGCCACTATCACATAATTTTCTAAATTGTCACTACTGGAATTAGTAGAATTTTCTTCATTGGAAAATGAATCCGAATCGGAACAATTTAGTAATTTTCCCAATAAAAAGCCCTTCATAACTTCTCTAGTGACAGCGACCATTCTTACTCTAACCTACAATATGTATAACTTCCAGCACCTTTTCATCTATCTGTTCCATCACATATTCATCGGTGACGTCATTATCAAATTTTTCGATGAATAAAAGAACTTGCCTGATATACATGGTCGTACCGAGTCCTTTTAACAAACAAGCGTGGTCCTACAGTACTACAGTCGCGGTGCGAGAGCGCGCGGTGTTTTTATTATTTATTTGTGACATACTGATGCACACACTGTGCCAGAGTGGACGGTGGCTTTGAAACAACGGAGGCAAACTTCAAATTATGTGCCCCAATTTTTATTAACAATTTACAATTAATTAACAGTTAATTAATAAAAATGCAAATACGCAGTGTCAAATAAATTCTGGGAATAGTTCAATAAAACACAAAATATTAGTTTAATCATCCAAATTTATTTTGTTGCCAACGAATAATCTGCCGTCGAAATGCTTCCTATAATCTTCTTCTCGTACGGCCTTCAACACAATTTTGTTTTATGCCTTCAATAGACTCAAAACTTTTTTCAAGAAATGGTAATTTGAGTTTGGGGAATAAAAATAAGTCATAAAGGACTATATCTGGCGAATACGGTATGGTGCTTGATCGATGATACTCGTTGGGTTTTTTGCCCAAAAATTCCCGTACAATAGTCGATTTGTGGAACGGTGCATTTTCATGGTGTGAAATTCAAGAATTATGTCCCACAGATCTAGTGTTTTCCATCAAACATTTTCTCTCGAACGTTTTATAATTTCCAGATAATATTGTTTAGTAACTGTTTGCCCCTCAAGAAGAAATTCGAGTGAACAATACCACGGAAATCAAAGGAAAGAGTCAACATGACTTTGATGGTTTTTCGGTTCGTTATCGAACCACCTTTCCGAAACTTGTTGCTTGGATTACGTGTCAAACTTATTAAACCAAGTCTTGTCACCCGTTGCCATTATGATGCATTTCATGAATGTAGGGATAGTTCAAGCATATCTTCTTCTCAACCTGATTGCGGTGTTTTCGTTGAATAAAATTCAACTCCTTTGGAAAAAGCCGTACCGCGACGCGTCTCATGCTCAGAACCACAATGGTGCGAACGGATTCGTGAGACATCTGTCTTAAACTTGAATGATGATTTTCCATCACTATTTCCTTTACTTTCGTCAGTTGGGAAGACATTGAATTTCTACCGGAACAAATTTCGGTCTTTTTTAAATGCTATATAATAGTCGTACCCTCGTGTTTTTGATAAAGCTGACTCACGATAGGCTCCAACATTTTCAATTACTCAGCACAAGAAATATTGTAACCAACACAAAATATCAGACACTTTTTGTTCAATATTTTTATTCATTTCAAAAATCGCAGAGCACGCTTTAGGTCGACTATCCTAACAAATAACTGTACTCCACGAACCAATAGTAATATAGTATATTGGTTCGTGCTGTACTCAAACCGAGCAACACAGCGCGCTAAAATTCAATTTGCTACCAACTTGCAGCAATTTTTTCACACCATGAACGCGGGCTTTTTAAAGGGCATTTCCTGGTACTCATTACACAGAATTATCAATAACACCTCTAATTTCTTCAAAAATAAATCTTTTTTAATAAGAAAGCAACAGAATGACGCCGTCCCCTAAATCATATGATGTGAAATGTCTGCCTCATGCCATTATCCGTGCGGTTATACTGTATATATACTATAATATATATATATATATATATATATATATATATATATATATATATATATACAGGGTGAGTCATTGAAATTCCCTTCTTCGATAGCTCTCTTGTCGTTAGCATAAATTTATTGACATAATTTATTGGACTACTAAAGGAGCATAACGTAAAATTATTTTCACATATACAGGATGTTACATTACGGCTCGGCAAGAATTATTTGTTTTTTCTTTTCCTGTATACCCATAACTATACTTCTTCACATTATTATACAGGCTGGTAAATAAAGCGAATCAAATATACTCAATTTCAAATAACTATAACTCGTCATTTTCAAATGGAACATCCTATATTTTATTATTCAGTTGTGTTTATTTTTGTATTAACTTTATTTTTTTATTAAGGGCCTATGCCTAAAATGAATAGTTTCGGAGTTTTCACCATTTTCTCTAAATTTACTCTTTTTAATTATAAATTGAATCCAGTATACTATGGAATTCCGACAAAAACTCTGCTCACATCTATACTTTACGCTCTCTTTAGTCTTATTCTATACTGTAAGATTGTAGACATAAGAAAACGTGTGTCTGTGCTTGTTTGCCAAGCAGACACGGTGCAGCATAGTTTACTACAGTACACCACAAATTGCTTTAGTTTTGTGTGCAAAACACTGATAGTATTCATTCCGTCATTATTTATGATGGGCGGTTAAGCTGTTTATGATCGTACCTTGCTACGTGCTGTAACAACCCTAAGGGTTTTACAAAAGGCAAGTGTAACGCACCCTAGTTCGTCAGGAATGCGGCCGCCAACTTTTAGACAGTGGAGTCGGGAGTGAGTTCGTACGATTTTCAAATATGTACATAAAATTGAAATATAAAAAAAAGGGGCGCCACGATGGTTGTTTATTTTTAAAATGGTATACAACCTCGAAAATACCAATATGTGGAGGATAAGCAAGATTCAATAAACAAATAAAGCTCCTTTTAAACTTAAAATGAAACATATATTAAAAGGTTTATTTAATACATGGAATAAACTGAATGTTAAATAATTGATAATAATATATAACTCATGCGAGATATGAGTAATAAAATAATGATAATTTAGGAGAATAAAGCGCATCAAATAGGGGGTGCGTGGTGCGTGAATGAGCGAGGACCGTAAACGTCGAAAGAACGTGTAATATATAGAACCTAAAACGCAACAATAGGCGCAATACGGGTGGTTGGTCGACCAATCAGGGTAATGCGTGCGTAACATAAGCCAGAAATTAAATAAACTAGTCCTAACCCTTCTAGACCGAAACAAACCCTAAATGAGAATTTCTCACAGTAAAAAAAAAAATTAATAAACTCGCGTGAGCTAGCACATAACAATATAAGACAATAATCAATTAGAATTCTCAGATTCAAAATTATAACACACGCTATAATCAAAATGCAAATATTAAATATAATACAATTATTAAATTCAATGAACTTTAAATTCAAACAAATAATCTAAACAAAATGGAGCTTATCTGCATATATGTGGAGAATCGCTGGCGACGACGTTGCGGTAGTGACGTAGTAGTGGGTGGGGATGTGGTGTGACGTTTCAAAATGGCGTCAGTCATCCAATTCTCCAAAATCCTCCGTCAAAATGTTATCCACAAATATCAGGGCTCGAAGTCCCAATCCAACAATGTGTTTCCAACACAATGTATCCCGAACAATGGATTACAATGGACAACCCAAAATAAAATTAAGGGGAACCAAAAGTTAAAAGCCTTGGCTCGTGGTTGGCTTTGAAGTATATCAGTGATCGTAGTGCAATAAAATCCGGAACAAATTTCCGCGGGAACAATATTTCCCTTAACTACCTTTCTCAGTTAAATCCCCAAATAACGGGCACGTTAAAATTCTTCCAACAATCCAAAATCAACAAGTGAAAAATAATAACCAACACTGAGATGTAGCGAAAGCGACGATCATAGATAGAATGAATATATTCGCTCAAGTCTGCGAATGAGCTCAAACTTGCAAAAACGCATAAGTATAGAAATATAAAAATTTAACAAGCCTGACAACAGACGACCAGCAATGCTAAAGAGTATCAAATATTGTTTACAATAAGGGTAATGCTAATGATGAGTTTAAATTATCCTTAAAATTTAAATTACAAAAATAGACTGTAACAACTCCCCCCTTCCTAAAGAGAAGGTTGTCAACGACAACAAATACTACGATTCGAAATTTTCATCTACTGAGTACGGCTTTAAATCTTTGGCATGCCAAACGCCACAATTCTTTCCTACATCATTTTGAAGTTCATAAGTCCACGGAGATAACTTTTTAATAACCGTAAAGGGGCCAATGTATTTTGGGGCTAAAGTCGAACTAAAATACTTAGAAGCATCGGACAATACATAATTTCTACGCCAAACTAATTCATTAGGTAAATAACGCACATCCCTACGTCTTAAGTCATAACGACGCTTAGTCTTTTCATTTACTTCTTTCAAACGTGCTCTAACTTTAACGTAAATGTCCTGAAATGCTTTTCTATGCGTGTCTTTATCCTCCAATGAACCTACTCGATCTGGGACCGACTTTATCATTTCGTCCGCAAATGAAATTTCCCTTCCAAAATTTACAAAGAATGGGGAACATTTAGTACTTTCATGAACTGAGGTACGTAAGGCACAAGATATCTTCTGCAGGTTATCTTCCCATTTACGTTGGTTTTCACCAATGTACGAGCGGATACTTTGTTTAAGCGTGGAATGCACTCTTTCGACAGGGTTAGCCTGAGCATGATAGTTGGCATTAAACCTTAGTTTGACGTTATACATATCAGCGAGCCGTCTAAATTCTCTCGAACGAAATTGTGTGCCGTTATCAACTAAAATTGATTCGGGGCTTCCAAACAACAAAAATACGTCGTTTTCTAAATGTTTTATAATGGCAGTAGCAGTAGCTTTCCTGAGGGGGAAAGTTAAAATGAATTTACTAAACGTATCAGCTACAGTGAGAATATATTGATGTCCCGAAGTTGATCTAATCAAGGGTCCAATCAAATCTATGCTAATTTGTTTCCATGGTCTATCTACAATGAAACGTTGAGCCATAAGTCCAGCAGGTAGTTTTCTTTCCGTTTTATTAGCCGAACAAATTTTACAATTCCTGACATAACGAGCTATATCCGATTTCATGCGAGGCCAATAATATTTTTGTAAAATGCGATTGTAAGTTTTAAAAACACCTAAATGTCCTGAAGTAGGGGCATCATGCATCCTTTTTAAGATATTCAATCTTTCCGCATTAGGTATAACACGTTTCCAACGGTACTCATCGCTATCTAACCCAGGAATACGATTATTGTAATAATGGTATAACTTATCACCATCGATGCGCCATGCCGGAAATTTTAAAGGATTAGACAAGATATTATTTAACATTTTACTGTACCAAGAACAAAATTTCGTCTCCTTCTCTACGTTACAACTATCAACAATTGGCACACTTCTACTTAAGGTATCTGGAACATGATGGTCGCGCCCTTTCCTATGAATAATTTTGAAATTATACTGTTGGAGCCGAATAGCCCATCTCGCCAAACGTCCATGTGGATCTTTCAAATTATGAAGCCAACACAGACTATGGTGGTCAGTCACGACCGTAAAATAAGATCCTTCTACATATTGTCGCAATTTTTCTATGGCCCACAAAACCGCTAAACATTCAAGTTCAGTTACAGTATACTTTCGTTCTAGACGAGTTAGTGATCTACTCAAGTAGCAAATTACTTTCTCTCCGTCACTAGTAGTCTGAGTTAAAACAGCGCCTAAACCGTATGACGATGCGTCAGTCTGAATCGTAAATGGCAGCGAAAAATCAGGACAACTCAATATCGGAGCACTAATAAGGTACTGCTTAATTTTAATCCACGCTCTATTACAGTCATCATCCCACTTGAACTTAACTGATTTTCGGGTCAATCTATTTAAAGGGGCACAAACTTCCGAATAGTTTGGAATAAATCTCTTATACCAACTTGCTACACCGAGCATTCTACGAACTTCGGCTACTGTATGAGGAATAGGAATTTGCAAAATGGCTGATACTTTATCTGGGTCAACAGCTAGTCCGGTAGCATTAACAACGTAACCTAAATATTTTAATTCAGGAACAACGAAGGAGCATTTTTCTTTATTCAAACTCAAGCCTGCCTCCACAAGTCGTTTTAGTACTTCTTCGAGTACTTCCAAATGTTTATCGAAAGTATCGGCTATAACAATAATATCGTCTAAATACTTGAAAACATAGGGCTCTAATTCTGGCCCTAAAACTTTATCAATAAATCTCTGAAAAGTTGCTGGAGCTCCATGGAGACCAAAAGCTAGTCGCGTAAATTGCCATAAACCACGACCAGGAACAGTAAAAGCCGTAAACTTCTTAGACTCTTCAGACAAAGGAATGTTCCAGTATGCTGACTTTATATCCAAACTCGAGATAAATTTAGCATTCTTCAATCGATCTAATATGCTCGACATATAAGGAAGAGGATACGCATCGCGTTGCGTTACCGCATTGACCTTTCTAAAATCAACGCAAAAGCGCCACGAACCATCCTTTTTAGGAACCATCAGTATGGGTGAAGCCCAATCCGAATCGGATCTCTCTATAACTCCATTGGCTTCCATATCGAATAACTGTTTATCAATTTCTGTCTGTACCGCGGGAGAAACAGGATAGTATCTCTGCTTAATGGGCATCTGATTAGGATCACTCAATCTAATATGATGTAATACTTGTTTGGCACAACCTAGTTTGTCACTTAACTTTGAAAAATACTTGTCTACTACTTTTCTTAAAGCCTCCGATTGTATTTTATCTAACGAAAATTTTTGGCTATCTACGGACAATACGTCGCAATCTTTAATACTAAATTTCCAATTACCGCTACGCAAATCGGGTACTATTCCCATTTGCTTAAAAAAATCTATACCCAATATGAGTGTATGCGACAACTCTGGAATAACTAAGACCTCGATCCATTCGGTCTTATTTTCAATGCAAAATGGCACATATGCCGAACCGAGAGCTACAAGTTTCTGTCCATTAGCGACAGTACAATGTGTCTTACGACAAGAATTTAAACCGAATCCAATATTTTGCAAAATGTCCCAGCCTTTGCTACCAACAATTGTGCGTGAAGCGCCGGTATCTAACAAACCCGTAATACTACGACCCAAAACATCGACAGAGAGATAGGGTCTCTCATCGTCTCTAATATGAGCAAGAATAAAATCGAGAACCGGATTTATGTTAACGTCGACAGATGATAACCGATCTGCTATCACCTGCGATTGGCTTTTCCCGAACTATTACACTTTTGGCAAGTTGTTTTTGTGACATTTGGAGTACCACAGCCGTAACATTTTTTAACAAAAGTTTGATCACAATCTCTAACTAAGTGACCCGAACTACCACAATTAAAGCAAGTCAATTTATTTCCACTTTTGCGAGAAGTAGCTGACACATTAACGGAACTACTGCTGTCAGACTTACGTTGGCTTGTGTCTGCTTCTGAGTTACTGGCCACATAGCATAATGCGGGTTCCACAGACCGTTTACTTCTGTTTGCCGAAGGAGCAATGTATCCATCTATTGTTTGAAATTTTTGCTCCAATCGTCTACCTAGCTTAATTAATTGTTCAATA
Organism: Ophonus ardosiacus; assembly: GCA_943142095.1. Taxonomy (NCBI): domain Eukaryota; kingdom Metazoa; phylum Arthropoda; class Insecta; order Coleoptera; family Carabidae; genus Ophonus; species Ophonus ardosiacus. The sequence continues at coordinate 37,858,472 of OW964823.1, forward strand.
GATTCAACGTCTACAAGCGATAACTGATTTTGTAATTTGGGATGAAGGTTACGCAAAAGAATTCTAAGTTTAGTCTCTTTTGAGACTATCGTATTCAATCGGCTAAACATTGTTTCCATAATAGCTATATAAATATCAATAGTTTCGTCTGGACCTTGGCAACGCGATTTAATTTCATCAAACAATCTCTCGTCAAAGTCGTATGGTAAGAAAACTTCGCGCAATTGAGTTACAAGTTCGTTCCAACATGAAAACTGGCTTTTATTAGCACGATACCAGATCAACGCTTTACCTTGGAATAAATCTATCGCGGAGTTAAATAACTGAACTTGACTAACATTTCTAGCAATACAAAGTTCATCAACACGTTCCAAAAATGAACCTAGCGACATATCTTTAATATCACCGGTGAACTTTAAGTTCCAATGAGTGGGCAATATCGTTTTAGGTTTGACCTGCATGGGAGATAAATCTGCACAAGTATCTTCGGTACCTGAACTTTCCAAATTGTCCTCAACCAAAGATTCATCAGCGATATGTAATGAATTAAGATCTAAAATACCAGGATGTTTCGGTGTCGAAGATTTGGCGTTGGTTTTACTTTTAATTGACACATCGGACCACGAATTCATAACTTGAATCAGAAGTTTTGACCGAGTTTGTTCTTCTTCACTACTAGAAGCTGGCATTCGCGTAATCCGCTCATAACAATGCGCTATTTTAGAGGAAATTTTTTTATAACTACCCGAAGATTTGTTTCCATCAAACTCTTGTACTAATCCATCAAGTTCCGCAAAGGTCTTTTTAATTGCCTCGTGATCTTCAGCAAATGTATACGGATATGCTGGTAACTTAAATGAAGAATTAATCTTTTCCAATTTCATCAGATTACGTAATGTTTTTCGTCGTACATTAGCGTCAGTTAAATCAGCAACTCCGCGAATTTGTAACTCATACTGTAACTCATTTTGTGACAATCTATCAATATCTAATTTAAACTCCATGATACAGATTATTCGAAACTCAACCAAACAAAATTCAAAATAGAATATTACTACTATATTTTCAAAAAAACTAAAAAAAAAATTCAAAAAAATTGCCATAAAACTGCTCAATTTTATTTTCTTCCAAATTGCTTCAATTTGAGGGAAACAAAAATTTATTACGTCGCGTCGCCCTGCCCCACGTTGGGCGCCAAATTTTGCTACGTGCTGTAACAACCCTAAGGGTTTTACAAAAGGCAAGTGTAACGCACCCTAGTTCGTCAGGAATGCGGCCGCCAACTTTTAGACAGTGGAGTCGGGAGTGAGTTCGTACGATTTTCAAATATGTACATAAAATTGAAATATAAAAAAAAGGGGCGCCACGATGGTTGTTTATTTTTAAAATGGTATACAACCTCGAAAATACCAATATGTGGAGGATAAGCAAGATTCAATAAACAAATAAAGCTCCTTTTAAACTTAAAATGAAACATATATTAAAAGGTTTATTTAATACATGGAATAAACTGAATGTTAAATAATTGATAATAATATATAACTCATGCGAGATATGAGTAATAAAATAATGATAATTTAGGAGAATAAAGCGCATCAAATAGGGGGTGCGTGGTGCGTGAATGAGCGAGGACCGTAAACGTCGAAAGAACGTGTAATATATAGAACCTAAAACGCAACAATAGGCGCAATACGGGTGGTTGGTCGACCAATCAGGGTAATGCGTGCGTAACATAAGCCAGAAATTAAATAAACTAGTCCTAACCCTTCTAGACCGAAACAAACCCTAAATGAGAATTTCTCACAGTAAAAAAAAAAATTAATAAACTCGCGTGAGCTAGCACATAACAATATAAGACAATAATCAATTAGAATTCTCAGATTCAAAATTATAACACACGCTATAATCAAAATGCAAATATTAAATATAATACAATTATTAAATTCAATGAACTTTAAATTCAAACAAATAATCTAAACAAAATGGAGCTTATCTGCATATATGTGGAGAATCGCTGGCGACGACGTTGCGGTAGTGACGTAGTAGTGGGTGGGGATGTGGTGTGACGTTTCAAAATGGCGTCAGTCATCCAATTCTCCAAAATCCTCCGTCAAAATGTTATCCACAAATATCAGGGCTCGAAGTCCCAATCCAACAATGTGTTTCCAACACAATGTATCCCGAACAATGGATTACAATGGACAACCCAAAATAAAATTAAGGGGAACCAAAAGTTAAAAGCCTTGGCTCGTGGTTGGCTTTGAAGTATATCAGTGATCGTAGTGCAATAAAATCCGGAACAAATTTCCGCGGGAACAATATTTCCCTTAACTACCTTTCTCAGTTAAATCCCCAAATAACGGGCACGTTAAAATTCTTCCAACAATCCAAAATCAACGAGTGAAAAATAATAACCAACACTGAGATGTAGCGAAAGCGACGATCATAGATAGAATGAATATATTCGCTCAAGTCTGCGAATGAGCTCAAACTTGCAAAAACGCATAAGTATAGAAATATAAAAATTTAACAAGCCTGACAACAGACGACCAGCAATGCTAAAGAGTATCAAATATTGTTTACAATAAGGGTAATGCTAATGATGAGTTTAAATTATCCTTAAAATTTAAATTACAAAAATAGACTGTAACAACCTCCATTTTTAATGATGAGAACTGTATTACTCACGCTCATATTCAGAAACACTCGTAAAGTTTCAAAACGGTTCGTTATAATTTTTGACAAATAGAATCAAACTTGACAAATAAAATTTCGATTTTTCTTTTAATATCGACTATTTTTATTGGATAAAAATTATAACGAACTGTTTAAAATTTTTACGAGTGTTTATGAATACGGGCATTAGTCTGATAAAAATCCCAAACATAACCGATCATATAACACACTCAGTACCGCAACCCCATCGACATCATCATTTTGATAGGTCATTTTTAGTACGATGTGTATACTTTTCTAACCTTCAGAAGGTAAAGATATATATCAGCACGGCATATTATCCATTTCGAAGTGTACCAATCTGCTTTATTACAGAAGATATCGGTAATGATGATGACATATTTGTACCGTACGGGCACTTACCAAGCGTTACCTCACGGGCACTCATTTCTGGCGTGGAGAGTGCATCACAGGGGTCACTTTTGTGCCATTTAAAATTCGTAATATTTGGCGTCGATCGGGATCGAACCCGGTTCCCCCGATTTGCTACCGGACCCTCAGGCACGCGGCCACAGGACCCCGTAAACAAGTGTGATATTAAAATTTTAGGAACAGCAATTTTTGTACATTCATTTGCCGTTGTGGTCATGAGTTAGGAGTAAAATATAAATATTTTAAGAATATCAAAATATGAACTTTCACATTCTATATTTATTTCTTTGCTAAGCTGTGCTGTGCAGTGCATCATATAGACTTGTGAAACAATCTCAGTGTTTCATGGCTAGGTGCGATCATTTGCCCGGAGTTCCAAGAATTATGCTCAACTGTTTCAGACTTGGAAGAATGCGGATCCCACTATAGCACTGTTCACTGACATACATTCGTGTGACTTTGTGCGTGTAGTAGTGAGTGAAATATCAGAATATTTATATGTTGTTGTGTTTTAAAGTTTTGTAAGAGAAAAAATTCTTAGGAATTTAATTCTTTATTTAGGTTTATTTTGCAATAACCATATTTAGAGTAGAACGGTAGAACTTTTACTGTAATTGTGCAAAATAAAATATTTGCATTGCTAGATAGGCAGTTAATTTAAACATAAAAGTTTTTTAAATATTTAAAAAATATATATTGTACACGGCAACCCACATAACATTGCATTGTGCACTTTGCATATTATTTTTTTTACTAATAAAATTAACAAATTGTATGGATAACCTTCAAGTAATTATACAGCAATACATAAAGTAATAATTATTAGTTTATGAATGAAAAGTTTCCAATAATTTTATGCGTAATGAAGAATAATTATAGTTTGTAAAAATTTTCCAGGAAGATGAAGTATTTTAGTATTTATAGTTTATAAATGTAACCAAACCACAAACCATGAAATTACAATATCACATAATAAAATGTATAATTATAGTCAGTTTCACTATTGAATAAAAATATAGTGCAGGATGTAAAGAGTGTAATGAAATTAACTAGGATTACTATGTTCTAGCATGGATTACAGAATGATGACTTATAGTCACTTCTGGTGACTTATACTATATACCACAGTATAGCCGTCGAACCTTGGTATTGAAAAATTCTTGGATGATGTTACAAAATTAAAGTAGATCCTGCTTCAATCAATAATAAATTCTCACGGCGCGAGACTTGGCAAGCCAGTGAGAGCCAGGTTCATCTGGCTCCCAGATTTCGTCAAGCCACGCGCTGTGGCGCAGTGGGGACTGTTGCTCGCTATGCTCCGGAGCTCCGGCCGAGGATACGTGACTATCCAATGGTCAACTGGGCCATCAAAAATGGTCGATGGTCAATTTGGCGATAGAATTTTTTTACACCTTTAGTAGACATACAACCTGGCGGTTATTTTAGCAACAAGAAAAGTAGTTAAAAAGGCGTTCTATTTTTTCTAACCAAACATAACCTAACGGACAATTTTATAATTCTACACTTTCATTACTTTATTACCTATACAGAGGTCAGGCGCCCGCTTACCTATCGCCCAATTGTTTATGAATGTGTTAACAATTCACAGAAACAGTATCAATTATCAAGGTGGGCGGTGATCGCTAAAGAACAAACACGTATCGGCTATAACAAAAGAAAGTGTAAACAGAATCATATCGCCTGCGGTGATAGAGAGGCCGTAGAATGGAGTAAGCACCTTGCATTAAAACCGCGGCAAAACTTCCTTTGTGGTTTTTACGAATTGGTTGACAGACCTGGTTATAGATCTTCCAGAGCAGATGAAAGATTAGGTGAAAATATTACCGCCTGATACACAACCTGGGTGGTACGCTTTAAAATTATAAAAACACCGCACATTTGAAGTTACCGAAACACACATTTTATTTTCTTCGCGTGCGGTAGTATGTATGGTTGCGAAGTAAATAGTGATAACAGGAAGTAATTATTATAGTTTCACACCAATACCAATTAAAATTCCATTAATACCTACCACAACTGAAAATTTATAAAAAAAATCTATCAAATACCAACACAGATACTTGTTAAATGAATCATAATATCAACAAGCTATGTATATGTGTCATCTTCCTCGTAAAAGATATTGCTTTGATCGTAAAATACGACTTAATGTTTTATTGGTGTCATCGTTTGAAAATTTGATGTGGCCAGAGAATTGTAGTTTGCCTATCCTTCCACCCATAGTTCATGTCATCGAACAGAATTATAATTTAAAAAAAATCTGTGTACCTACATGAGAATGGCGGTATTTCTGAAGGATATATGTAATATACATATGTATCTATAATTTTAAATATTTAATCTCTTCCCATACGGCCCTTAATAACAAGACAGTCCTATATAATCGAATCTTGAGCGCAAATAGGTATGCCTAGTTAGGACGTAGACGTAGGTATAATTGGTTCGTGCTGATTTGTAGATTTGTATTATAGTCTAATCTATTTAATTAAAGGAATACAAATCCACGTGGTTTCGTGTGTCGTGATTGGTTCTCGAACATGTGCTTAATGCTATGTGAATTCCCGCGCCATCTGTTTTCCCATGTTAAATGCCTATGGCCAGATTTTTATTTAATACCCTCTATACGTTTGTAGTCGTATAAAAATCTAATTAATGAAAAACCAAGGTATATAGGTATACTTTATTTTATAAACATAATCAAACACCTGTTTCTTCTCGCAATAACTTTTTTTACTTACCGTAAACTGATTTCAATATAAAAAATCTGTTGTGGCCTGCACAAGACCTCTCGCCATTTCCATATTAGGCTATATAAGTATTGTATTGCACTTCGCTTTCGAACCGTCGTTTTATAACAAAATATTATAGAACATTACCCAAATAATTTTTTTATTATATTTAACATGTCTTCTGCACACATATAATTCTAATTATATCTATTTTTCATTGTATGAGGAAGTTTCTAAATATCAGAGATTGTTCCAATTCATTAACCAGATTGGCGGTATTTCTGATGGATATATGCATTTTACCACAATTTTACCTATAATTTCAAATATTTAATTAATAATACAATAAGAAAAATTTAATATACTTCCCAGTAAAAGCTATCAGAATGTCACTAAAACTGTAGATTTTTGACACTGACATGTGTCAGTTCACTCTATAAATTATAGTGTCTTTATCTCTAAATCTATACAAGATATAATAAAATTTTTAAGTGTATTAGATGGAGAATTTTATGTTCTTCAATATTTAATAAAAAAACCTCCCAAAAAATTATTATTTAGAAAAATTTTTCTAAGAAACTACTACTTCCGGTTGTTCAATTGTTACCAAAACCTTTTCAGCTGTTCCCAGGAATGTCAGATTGAGGAAACTGCAGTTAAATATTTTTTAAGTCTTATAGTTTTTGAGGAATCGTTACTACAACATCCAGACATACATACATACATACACACACACACACACACACACACATACACACACACACACACACACACACACACATACAGACATCATTTTAAAAATGTTATAATCGGATTCTAGGGACCTTAAATCGTGCTTATTCAATAAAATCTGGATTTTTTTTAGCATGAATCCAATACCTCTCTTAGCGAGAGGTAAAAATATGCGCATAATGTTATTCCAGTGTCATCGCCTCTCTCTATGGGGGACTGTGAGATTATGAAACATACTTCTTTGAAATCTCGTCTTATTGAAACATTAGCATAGTTTTTTTTTTTATTTACAAGTTGGGTGAGAAACACAGGCGATCAAGGTCGATGAGTAGTTAATCATTGAGCAGTAGAGCTGATCGAGGAGCGGTCAACAGAACTAAAACCGCAGACTATTTTCCTCGTACACAGATTAGTAGACAACAACACTGACAGTTCTTGGGAAATATGAGTGTGGATACAGGTCCGTAACGTTAAATTTAAACTACACACGTTTACTACTTTTGGCTGATCATGCATCTTTAAAAGAAGCTGAATGGCAAGCGATTGGACAAGTATTCAAAACCAGTTAGCGAACTCAGTAATAATTTCTTCTTCATTTGCGGATGATTTCGATTTCACTATTTTCACACAACTGTCAAAGAGGCTCAACGACATCAAAAAAACATATATCTTTTCTATAATATATCTATCCCATTCTACTCTGTGCTGTGATTAGCTATTTCTGTTAAACACTAACCAGGAAGTTTAGAGTTTACAAACTCGTGCGCTAACTGAACTTAGGGCAGACCTGCACTGCGCTAATTTCGATATTGTGAACGCTGTAGTACAGCTACGTTACTGATCTTTATACATATTAAGCTTTTGTGACTAATTGAACACCGCATGTTGGAGGATTTTGGCGCATCAGCGCCAATCAGCGCTCGCATCAGTGCATAGGGAAACATAAGAACACAACTTACACAAACGTCAAACTAACACTGATGCACTGATGCGAGCGCTGATTGGCGCTGATGCGCCAAGATCCTCCAGCATGGCGGCGTTTAATTGGTCACAAAACGCTGTATCTAACTTGGCCCCTGTAAGCTATCCAGATATGTATAGAGATCAGTGAGCTACGTATATGTCAAGCTTTTTGCGCTAACCATAATTACGAGCACTAACCATTAATTTCGTATTCATAAATTTATTTCATACCAATATCAAACTTTTCCAAGCATTTATCAACGTATACCAGTTATAATATTGAATAAATATTACAAGAAAAGCACCTCTACTGTAATAAAAGTAGTGTTGCCAGAAGTCAAGACGAGACGAGACTTGGGGTCGGTCTCGTCTTGGTCTTGACTTGGTCTCGACTAGAGTGGTCTCGTCTTGGTCTTGTCGAGACGAGACTTGATGTCAGTCTCGTCTCGTCTCGAGTCTCGACAAGACTCTCGACTTTGCCTCCATTAATATTTTTTTTAATAATCGTATCTAATAGTACATAAAATTCTGAGAACAGCAGTACGATCGCGATTAAAAAATTCCAAATAACATTTGAGATATTTATTATTAAGTTTTCCATGAATATCATCAACTTGATACTTGAGCTCTTCAAACAATTAATATGAAAATATACGTATATATCGAGTGTTGTTTATCATTACTAAACATAAAATATAAAATTTCAATTCCTTAACTACAGAATGCATTTCTATTATTAGCAATAGTTAAATAGATATGTATATGTTTAAATGAAGCAGTAAGTAAATGGATAAAAATCCCCAAAAAAGTAACTTCTTGCGCTATTTTTTTAATTTTTTTCTAAATATACATAATGTTATATGATGATTATACTGACTCTAAAACTTAAGGGATGGGGGACAAAGCAATGGTTTTTCCAAAAATATCACTTCCTAACAAACTTTTCTAATCTTTACATTATGCTTATTTTTATTAATTATATTCTAGCAACAATTTTATCAACGAAGCTGAAAATAAGAAAATATGAATGAACAAAAAATTATGAATTACAATCCCAGTACAAGGATATCCCTGATTCCAGTATTTTATAATACCCAGTTGAACTGAACCTTAGATTAAAATACGCCGAAGAGAAAACAAAGGCCTTTATGACCAATGACACCGGGCGAAGAAAGTGTACTTGTATTTTGCACGTGTTTTTACAAGAAATGTTTAATACCAATTTCTTAGAATGTCTGATACCAAATTTCCCAAATTGTTACCTATATAGCTGTAACTACATATTTTAACAATGTCCCTTACATTTTACTTTATTGGGTTAAAGTTTTACTTTCATTATACATCACATAATAGATACATAAACTTTTATCTTTTGAAGTACATATTTTCCAAATTTTTGTTTATATACGATACCATAATTTTTTTAGTGGCATTTAATGATAACACTAGAAAATGTTTTATTTTAATTCGCAGGAAAAGTATTTTTACATAAATTATGGATACAAAGTTTGAGAAGAATTAAATCATCGTTTTTTATACTTTTACTATTTCTTTACAAAATAATTATATAACTGATTTGTTAGTATTAATAGTTCACATTATTTGCATTTAATATATTCCTATTTCTATATGCAATATGTATTCATATGTTTGAATGAAGTGAAATATTTAGACGAATAAGAAGTACGTCCGTTGAACAAGTACAATATGGTTGTTTTAAACCGGGACACAGACCGGGAATTTCCCTAGGATCGTAAAATCTTTGTCTGCATTTCCGTAAAATTCTAAGAATCACAATAGATTCTTTAAAAATGAATAATACTGTATATTTGAAGGAAACGTTACTTTATTATAATAAATTAATTTAATAAATAAAACTGAAGTACATTGCTAGCGTGGAGAATGCACCACAAATGTAACTATTGTGCTATTTGAAAATTGGAAATATTTTCCAAGATATTTTAATTTTATTAAAATATTGGTGCATTAAAATAACATAAGAATTCTAAATTTATATTTCTTTCATTTCATCCCACCTACATTGTAAATTCATTTAAAAGTTACATTTGGATTATTTAGTATGAAAGTAGAAAATTACAAAATTTGAAAAATTATGCCCGTATTCATAAACATTCGTAAAAATTTTAAACGGTTCGTTATAATATTTATCCAATACAAAAAGTCGACATTGAAAGAAAAATCAAAATTTTGTTTGTCAAGTGTGATTCTATTTGTCAAAAATTATAACGAGCCGTTTTGAAACTTTACGAGTATTTATGAATATGGACATTAATGTCTCTCTTATTTATATGAATTTTCGAACAGTATTTACAGCAATATTCTCAATTTTTGAAGCACTTTTAGAATATATGTTTTAAAAAATACCTTTGAACTGAAGTCGAGAGTCTTGTCGAGACTCAAGACTTTCTCGACAAGACTTGATACTGGTCTCGTCTCGTCTCGACTTTTCTAGTCGAGACCAAATGATGGTCTCGTCTCGACAAGACCAAGACAAGACGAGACCAAGACCAAGACCGGTCTTGGTCTTGTGGCAACACTAAATAAAAGTTTCTACAAGAAATTTAATGGGGTATTCTAATAAATTTATATTTTATTTTCTGAATATTTATATATAATAACGACTAGTTAAGAGTCTCTATATTTTAGAAATAAATTGTGAAAAGATCATGTCAGCCATCGGGATTCAAACCCAAGACCTTCACTTTGCCGGAGTAACGCTCTTACCGACAACTAATCTATTGGCTGCTCTATCACGATGGCTGAAATGATCTTTCAGTTGGTGTACTGCAATTGCATCTCTCATTCGAGCAGGATACCATTTTTATTCGTCACGTTACTCGATGTGGGGTTGGAATTACCACTACTCGTACATTTTAAATTTTGTGTCTTATTTAATTTGAGCAAGATATTAATTTTTAAATATTAATTGAAAATTTGAATTTTACCAGATGTGGAGGAGCTGATGTTTAAGAAATATATAAAAATAGAAAACTTGTAAACACACAAAATGTACCTAATAAATCTAACACGAACTAGATAGTTGACATCGCGTCAATGGCTGAAAAACTGCTTCCTGTTAACATTATACAGTTATATGTAGGTATGTAGATACAAAATTTGTTAGAAATGTCATCGTATATTTACTTTTTCCCTAGTTGCATACAATTTTTTTTACGTCTACAATAAAAGTGTGAAAATAGGTGCCATATCGTTTCATTTTTTCACCCGTTTGCGTTAAAAAAGTGCAGTTTTTTCACAATTTGTGTTAAAATAGATATTTTATAAACCCATTTCAATAAAAAAAAATCTGTTGTGGCCAGCACAAAACCTTCCGTCAATTCGATGTATTTTGTACAAATCCCATACCAAAAGTTCCTTGAAAAAGATTCTATATATCCTGTAAATTGTAACACAAACACACTATTTTTTACAAATTTTATACCGAAAGTACCTTTTGAAAAATTCTAAAATCCGATAAAATTATAACACGAATGTACCTATATTATGTAAATTGTATTTGCTGTTTCTTACTCTTTTCTTCTACTCATTACTGCCCAACGCATCTTCTTGACACAGTTCTTCCTCTCTCAAATCTTCTGCTATACAGTCTTTCCATCTTCTGTTACTCCCGGCATTATAAGTTCCTATCTTGAGGCGAGGCCGCAACTGCAAGTCACTTGCGAGGGACACTACTCTGTCACTTATACCACTTTCAGGTCATATACTTTCCACTTTGGTTTTGCGTCTGACACTGACATCTGTCAATTAGAATTTTTTGAATATATCTGCTGTTTTCATAATTTTAACAAAGCTGACTGATTTTTGAAAGTTAGTCTCTCTTAATCTCTCTATAACTATATCTATTGAATACGAAGAAAAAGGTATAATCAAACCGTATAGAGAATGAGATATTCTTTCATATTAATAATCACAAAATGTCGAAAAATGATATTTAACTGCGTTTTTTCAAGAAAAACTGTTAAGAACTTTAAATAAGGGTACTTCTGGTTGACCACTTATAACCAAAATCTAATCAGCTCTTCATATGGTTATAAGAAAGAGGAATACGAAAGAATTATAATTTTTAGAATTGTACTTTTGGAGTTATCGTCGGAGAAAAATTTGTCTTTCTCTCTCTCTCTCACACACCCACACACACACACACACACACACACACACACACACACACACACACACACACACACACACACACACACACACACATCACGCAGACACACCACACACGGACACACATACACATACAGACATCATCGTAAAACCAGTAAAATCGTATTGTAGGGACCCTAACAGCCGAGACAGACGACAAAAATTAATGATCATTAACGGTTAGTTATAGTATGCGTACCTTAAGGTGATACTTTTGACAGATGTCAAAATTGCGTCTATTAATAAACCAGAAAATATTGACTGTAGTAAGCAAGTGCTACTTATTGTTTTGAACTGTACAAGTACAATGCAATAAGTGGAACGTGCTTACTACATTCAATATTTTTTGTTTTGTTAATAGACGCAATTTTGATATCTGTCATCAGTCTCAACTTCAGGTGCGCATACTATATCTAACCCTTAATGATCATTAACGGTTAGTTACAGTATGCGTACCTTAAGGTGATACTGTTGACAGATGTCAAAATTGCGTGTATTAATAAACCAGAAAATATTGACTGTAGTAAGCACGTGCTACTTACTGTTTTGTACTTTACGAGTACAATGCAATAATTGGAAAGTGCTTACTACATTCAATATTTTTTGGTTTGTTAATAGACGCAATTTTGGCATCTGTCTACAGTATCACTTTAGGGTACGCATACTATAACTAACCGTTAATGATCATTAATTTTTGTCGTCTGTCTCGGCTATAAAACGTGCTTATTCATTTAAAACTCACCAGCGAATTTTTTGACCAAAAACAATACCTTCCTTACCTAAAGGTGACGGAAGGTAAAAAGTGTATTTATTTACATTATTCGAGTACTGTTCAGCATAATCCACAATGTTATAACATTTTTTTCCCTTGAATTTTACTATATTAGAATAACTCATTATATTAGAACTGTGTTAAAATTTATCTTATATATAAAAAAAATTGTATTACCATTATTGGAGCGATGGTACGAGGATAATTTAGAATATTATCTCTATATTCTACCTAACTATGAAGGAAAATAAATGAATCAAAGTAATATTTGATTTAGTTGCTTCTTACATCCCCACACCATTGGCGATCAGAAAAACTGAAATTTTCTTTTACTCATTCCTATCCTGAAACTAAAAAACTCTTTCATTGGGGTATTTAATCATTCTTTTAATCCATGTAATTATAGTTATAAAAAATATATGTACATGTATTTTTTTAAATTTTGTTAAATATAAACAATTTGAGAAAAACGGCATTAAAAATATAGATCTCTTTTCTCTTGTTAAGTATGTTACTTTATTTTAACGTACTTATAGGAAAATATTTATACTGGATGTCCAATATAACATTACGTTCTTGAATATCTCGGAAACAATGCATCGTAACAAAAAGTGTGCCGAATCAAAACCTTCATAGTTTTTGGGGGGACATCAGATTCTGACAAAATGGCCCCCCGACCCCCCCCCCCAGGGGGTCGGGAAAGGTGGTCAACTTAAAAATCTTAAATGGGACCCCCTATTTTTTATTGCAGATTTGGATATCCATGAACGAGTTAACCCGTTGCTATGACAACCAAGGGCAATGACAAAAATTGGTTTCTGCGCTGATGACGTAAATGGCTTTTTCTTAGCTGACGGGAACTCTACCAAGCTTTCTAGCCTTCACCAAATCATGACTAACACATTTCTCGACTCCGCTAATCTAGCTCATGAAGTTGGCGCGTACCGAAATGTTCAAATCTCGACACATGCACCGTTCGACAAGATGGCTGTCTAGTTCACTGTGAAGTATAAAATGAATTAGGATTATGTTACGTTATTGGTAGTATTTTTTTTAATTGTTGAGTGTACTTGTCAGCGTCAGCCATCTTGATTAACGGTGCACAAGTCAAGATTTGAGCATTTCGAACTTCATGAGCCTAAATTCACGGAGTCGAGATGTCGAGAAATGTATAAATCGTGATTTGAAGAAGGCTATGTAAAAGTTTTCGTTTGTTGAGACCCTAGCTATAAGAAGCAGGGTCAAAAAATTTTGATTGAATCAATTGCTCTAGTTCTATTTAACCGAAGTAACTTATGAACACATAACCTTCGTCCGATGCCCTTTACCAAAGCAGCGAATCACAGCCAAACAATTCAACTAAATTTTCACTTTATGATTGAATCCTAATCCAACCCTGGGTGTAATAATTAAGATGGCCGTGTTTCAGACCCATATCAGCTGCTGAACGCAGCGTCTAGTCGATTGGTGGCACAGGGAAGTGGGCAGATCCAGCTGTGGCAGTTCCTGCTGGAGCTACTCGGCGATTCGTCCAACGCCACGTGCATCACATGGGAAGGCACCAATGGGGAATTCAAACTCACCGACCCTGACGAGGTGGCGAGAAGGTGGGGAGAGAGGAAGTCCAAACCTAACATGAACTATGACAAACTTTCCAGGGCATTGAGGTAAGAAACGAATTTATACTGCGTGAGTTGCGTTATAGTAGTTTATATTTTCTACAAATTCCAAATTAGATGATTACGGGATAAACTCATCTGTTATCAAAATAACTTAATACACTGTTTTAAACATTTTGCTCATTTATTATCAATATGACAAACTTATTTACAAACTAATAGACTATTTAATTTTGAACGAATCTACAAGTCTTGCAGATCTGTGTAAATCTATAAAAAACTAACAAAAACGCATCTATTTTTGACGATTAATTTAAAATTATATATAAGAGAGCCAGCGTGCTTTGCAGTTTACAAATCTGTAAGGCACAATAGAGCTATAAGTCTTCAAAGATATGTCTACTTTCCACATGAGTTCCGTTTCAAAGTACTTGCTTTTTGCTTTTCATAATGTGCGCGAATGCTGGGTTGACGTGTTCTAGCGAATGGTTTGTACAATTTTTTAGGAAACGAAATGAAATCGCGAAAATATCAAATTATACAGGGTGCTCATATTGTCTGTTCCAGCCTGAAAGTTTGAATAGGCAACACAAAATACATTTCATTAGCCACTTCGTTCAAATTGTTAATACTAAGTAAATAAAGAAAAAGTCTTACAGTAATTTTAATTAAAGATTTAAAATGAGCCTGATTATGATAACTCCCCTAAGTCAATTATCAAATTTATAAAGAAATTTCTGAAAATTTATGGAAAATTATTAGACTTTTGCACTTTTGTATTATCTATTTAACTATTTTGAAAGGTGATTTAAAAGTTTGAGTATTTTGGAGTTTTTTCGTTGGAATTACCATTTCGATTCCTTAATATTTAATCAGATATCGTTAGTAATTTATTGTGATTGAAAAATATAACTATAATTTCAATGAAGTTATAGTGAATTACAGGGCCGTAGCCAGGTTATGGTTTTAGGAAGGACGAAATATTTTATTGAAAGGGCGAACATTTTTTTAAGTTTGAGATTTATTTTATATAAATACGAGTAATACAAATAATACGGACATTAAATCATTAAAATAGTTGCAACTTTCTATTACGCCTGTTGTTGAATTTTATTAAAAACAGATTAAAGTCGATGGCTTCCGCTCTTTTCTTTTCAAAAGTTAGAAACACTAATGGCTGGTTGCACCAACGTAACGTAAAAATTAAACTTGACTTAAATTGACAATATTGAATCGAAATAAAATGTCAAATGAATTATAATTATATTGTTGTTAAAATTTCGATTTGCATTTTTTTGTTTAAACCTAGCTTAAAATTTAAGCCTTGTTGGTGCAACTGGCCATAAATCGGCCATCTATTGGTGTTCCATAGAAATTCTTTGTGGACGGTTAACAGCAGTAAATAAAATATATAACTATTTTCAAAATTTTTATTTGTAAAATAAAATTATGAAAGTATATAGACATGAGTTTCAGGAAGGGCGAAAGTTTTTATAGAAAGGGCTGTGCCCTTCCTGGCTCTCCCCTGGCTACGGACCTGGTGAATTATTGTTCAGTTTTCTATATGTATATCTTATATTTTAATTTTTATACTCAATTGTTAATATTACCAAGTTTTAAAAAAATCACATTTTTTGAGTAGATAGGAGTTATAGTCAATTAATTATTAGTTTTATGTTTAAAAAAGATAAAAAAATGATTCATTGGCAAATATATGTAGTATTGGATGCTTTTTAACGCAACATACAAAACATTTATGGAATATGAATTATGAAAGTATTTAAATAAACACGCCATTCTAATCTCTGTATTGCAAATAAAGATAATATTGGCAAATATATGTGTGTATTGGATACTTTTTAACGCAACATACAAAACATTTATGGAATATGAAAGTATACACGCCATTCTAATCTCTGTATTGCAGATACTACTATGACAAAAACATCATGACGAAAGTGCACGGGAAACGCTACGCTTACAAGTTCGACTTCCACGGGCTGATGGCTGCGTGTCAGGCGCAAGCTCAGGGCCAAGGGGGTGAACTTCCCGCCGCTTATAGTAAATACCACGCACACCAGAGCGAGTTAGGAGCGGCATTGTATCCTACTGCAGCACCACCGCCAGTACCACCCCCACCCTATTGGAGTTACTCTAGTGCGGGGTTCGATCCCAGGACCGCCACGTTCAACCCCTGACTTTTCATATTAAGCTAAGTCAGTAAGTGCTTCAATGAGTAACAGCAAAATCAACATTTTGCGGTTTATAATCGTCCTTCTCCTAAGTTTCAACGTACTTTTAATAATACTTAGTCCTTGTACTTTTTTGCCAACGATTTACAACAGATTTTAGAACCAGGGACTATACTGGCAAGATTATTGGAATAAATCGTCGTAGACCCCCATATATCTATCAAGTTACACGTCAGCACGAAGATATATTTACGAGCCCTGTCCCATAAGTGTTGGTCCAGTTGCATAAAATCATTAAAATGACTTATTTAAGCAAAAAATCAAAACACCTAGTAATTTATTTCCATTGAATTATAACTTAATGCCTTAAATACTGGAAATAACTAATCTACACTAACCAATGCAATTGGATGCAGCTTCTCCAGTTGAGCACAAGTATAAGAAATGCATTTTTTTATATGACTGGGCCAACACTTATGGGATAGGGCTCGTATGTGACATTTGTCATTAAGATTTAATCTTTGAGTCAGACTAAAAATATAGATAAATCTTTTTCTTGTGATGCTTTCTTTCCTCGTGGATACCATGGCGTATTCCAGTGTCTTCAGGCTGAGTTAGAAGGAATTTGACAAACTTCGGGAGTGTATACTACAAATAAATATATATGACTAACAAATTCAATCAGATTCTTATTTATTTGTTTTCGAATTATTAAGTCTTTTATGATCATTTGCATCGCTATAGAAAGTCTTAACTACAGGTAAAAGTGCGCATCGAAATTTTGGCAGTAATATTTAACAACTGATTTGACGTTTCGAGACGAGATATGTCAATTTAACCAACAGTTAAAAATTTAACTATAAGCGGTGCAACATTTTCTAAATTGTTTACAAACACTCATCAGCGTATGTTATTCTCTCGAGCTCATCTTGATATTCTTTTATGCAAGCTGTAACATGCAAAATACAACATATTTGTGTTATCTTAATTATTCATTTCTGTTTTGGTATTTCACTTTTCAACCAACCCCACAAACAAAGATCTTGTAGCGTGTTGATATGAGGCAAAGTTGCATTTGTTTATCACTTTTAAGCAATAACTCGAAAACAAATAAAAATCGGATTATAAAAATGCAAATCGAAATTTTGACATCAATATATAATAATTAATTTGACATTTCATTTCTCTGCAATTTAGGCCCGGTTTTTCATCCCTGGATAAAGTATCAGTTAATTTAACTACCAGATAAAATGAAAATATCAATATTAGTGCGCAAATTGACAAAATTATAAACATGTCAGTTATATGATGCGATATTTTTCTTTTAACTGGCAGTTAAATTAATTGACACTTTATCCATAGATGGAAAAACCGGGCTTTAAGCTTAGTTTGTACGTTGGCGTAACGTGCCATTAGTTATTTATTTGTGTGTATACTTCATTTCACATAAGAAAATAGCGTTGGTTTTCATAGAGAAAGAAATTCTGCCCCGTGGTAGGTCAGAATGCACACCTAGTTTACAAAATTCTGTCAACTATTAGTTATAAAATAAAATTGATGGTATTAAGTGATATTTAACAACCATGTTTTTGACTTCAAATTTGTAATTTTTTTAATATTCACGTATGGTATGATAATTTTTTTCTAGACAAACTAATCGGAGTTTAATACTTTTGGCCTGACTCTTCTGGTCATTCGTATATTGACTTCAGTAGTTATACGAGGCTCTTCAATTGTGAAAAATGCAAACAGCGTCGGTATGATGAATATGCTATCTTGCTATCATCCCGTGTACACTAGTCTATTCATTTATTGGTTGTTGACACCTTTGTGTAAGAATTTCTCTTCCATGAATTCGATATATCTAGGGTATTTTTTTTCTGGAATACCATTAACTTGCTGTTACTTTTTTAATCATCCTTGTGTATTCTTATATCTTTTTTACTTTAGATAAAGGTTAACATTAAAAATTTATGTGAAATTTGAAAAATATAAATATGTAAATTCAATTTTAAAGTTTAAAATATTACAGCTTACTTTTCAACCAACAACCCTTCTTAAATATCAAATGTGGTATTTGTTATTTCCATATCAACTGTAAAACATTCTTTTTACTTGTTACTCTTATTAATTATCTACTTCAAAGAATGAAATACAAGTCTTAAAATAGTAAATATAGTTACCTAGATAAATTGTAGTTAAATTAACTAAACAAATTCCCTAATTTTCAGTCTAGTAATATGATTCATTAAATGAACAAATTTGTTTAGTTAAATTTTCTAAATTTTTAGTAGCAAAATATAATAAAATTAAATACAAAATTAGATGAAATGACAACATTTATATCTTAAGAACTATTGAACAAAACATAAATAAATTAACTGAAGAAATATTTAAATTTTCTATTTAATTTTCTAACTCATTAGATAAGTTACCAAAAATTTGAGTGCCACCAAAATATAATAAAATTAAATAATTGAAATAACCATTTGTATCTTTAAATTAACAATTTTTCAGGCCTATTGTATAACTCAGTGGTTAATTTTTAACAACTGGTTAAAATTTTTATCCAATCAAGTATGTTGATATAAAACAAAAAATTGGATTTTTAGTTGTCAAAATCTATTGGATAAATTTTTAACCAGTTATTAAAAATTAACTACTTTCTTACAGATAGGCCCGTTAAGATGCTAAATTTGGTTTCGTAAATTATACTTAAATATTAGACATATTTGAAGAAGTAGTAAACGACTGTGCTAAGGATGAAAGTAAAGATGTACTCAGGATTTCAGTCAGTGATAATAATTTTATTCTACAGCCAACGTTTCGCCCCCATTTGGAGTTTCATCAGGGCAAAGAACAAGTTAAAATTTTTTTTTACAGTACAAGAATGTCATAAATATATCTAGAAGATATCGTCAAATAAAAATGTAGCACGTCAGCCAAATCATATTACAAAAGCACACAAAATTTTATAAAATCTTTACTTTCATTAGACATATTGTCCAGAAAAATAATATCTACTTATAATTAGACAAAATTTCAACTTTTTTCAGAATTTATACATACTTTTAGAATTAATTTGTTTTTGTGAACGTGAAAATATTGCAATAAGTATATAAAAGAAAATTATTGTTGAATAATTTAATATTTTAAACCAAATAAAGAAAAATGAACATCGAACAAAAAGGTCTTACAAAAAAGTAATTAATTGTAAATGTGAATTAAAAAAAAAAATTAAATAGTTATCGAACTAAAAATTATAAATTAAATTTATATATGAAATCAAACCTGAATCTTAAATTAAATGCCATTATTAAATAATATTCGCCAACACTAAAATTTATGTGATAAAAAAAGAACATGGTAGAAAAGTTTGTTATTATCTTATCACAAAGGCTTGAACAAAATAAAAAGCAACAGTCAAAAAAGAAAACGACCAATGATAGATGACGGTAAGCAACTAAACAACAAAACTGTTTTTAAGCTTTGGACAAAAAATATCATTTTAAAAACAGGTTTGACATTTTATGGGTACCTATTTTTAAATGATTATCTACTTTTTAATGCAGTGTTATAAATTTTAAACTAATCCAATTTTTATTTTTAACTTGTAGCATTAAATGTATTTTGTTTGGAATCTTATATTTTGTATATAACGTATGGTTAGATTTTCACTGTTCTGAAAATTAGTAGGCATTCATTAATAAAGGGATATAAATGTATCTCTATTATGCATGTTCATCTCTCATTCGTTGATTTGTACGTACAATGTATATGTTTATGTAAATAAAAAAATACTTATGTTAAAACTATTATTCAAATATTTTCATTATTATTCTAACAGGAAACTATTAGTTGTGCGCCGAATTTTACAGCGACCGAGCCGAGTATTCGGTCGAATATTAATTCCATGGCTATCGCTATATTTCAGGTGTATTTTATGTACTACATGTGAGAAACACTCCTAATAAAATTGATTCAAGTCCAACACAGAGAATATTTAAAGAATTTTAAGAACTAGTCTTCCTTGTTCAATAAAACAATTAAAACCGAAGATACTTCATAATATTACAAACAAAATTAAAGAAAATAGAAAGAAAACTAAATTATATACAAAAAGTTTAAAAATTATCCTGAATTGAAAATAGGGCAACCAGTTAATGTACAACTACAAGACACATGGTCAGAGGGTATAATTGAAAAGAAATATCCCGATAATTTTTACTTAATAAATATAAATGGTTCGTCTTATAGAAGAAATGAGGTAAATATAAAACCAAGAATAATAAAACAAAATCAATCTCCAGTCGATCATCGTTACTCCAAATAATACACAAAGTTTGCCAGCAAATTTAGAAATCCAGGTAGAAACAACACCGATCAACCAAAATGGTGATGAAGCTACTCAAGAGTGTCCAGCTGCAAGGACTGAAAGAAAACAATGTTAGCATCGAAGTCGAAGATCGACCAGCTACCACTGCAGACAATAACACAGTTCGAGCTGAAGATCCACAAGCCTCCTTACGACCACAAAGAAGAAGAAATTTAGCAGCAAAATTTAAAAAATTTGTATTGTATTAAAAAAGGGACACATGTAACATTGTATATATTATAGTTAGCATTGGAATATATTATAAATTTATAATTATCTCTGCAAACAAAAATTATCCTACATATTATTATATGTAGATTGTTTATGGATATTTATACACCAAGTGAGCTAAGGTAATGTTCTTCGAGTGAATAAACATTCTTAGCTCACGTGGTTTATGCAATATTTTATTCAATTTTGACGAAATAATAATAAAAAACCATTATAATATTTAATTTTGACAAAATAAAAAAAAAACTAATCAGTTAGTAGACTGTGTATGATAATCGTTGATGATAGACTTCAAGTCATCTATTTAAAAAGCTTTATTGTCTGTCATTTATGTCGTAAAAAATAATGAAAATGGCTGATGTCTGATAAATAATGTGGTGAGTTCTTAATGTTATTTTTAAATGTATTTTTTGTTGCAGAGTGAGTTAAAATCTTGTGAGAGTGATTTAATTTTCTTTAATTCACTTGTGAATAAAATATTAGTTATAGTTGTTGCTCGAGTTGTTGCTATGGTGTTAATAGTTTAAAACGTCAAAATTGAATAAAAATATAAATAAACTGTCTACTTACTTTGTGCACTATTCATTACTATCACTAGTATTAAATACTATAACAATATTACGTTTTATTGCCTCTAGTGCATGTGCGCACGGCTGTAAGCAGAGGCGGATGAAGGGTATACTGCGCCATAAGCTGAACAAAAAATGTGCGCCCCCCCCCCCTCCATTTTATTTGTCTTCTTTAACATAGGTATGAAATGAATAATAAAATGCAACTTTTTAGAGATTTTTGCTATTTTATGAAATTTCATCAAATAATTTAAAACTAAATAATTAAAAAAAAAAAAAAAATGCAGAAAATTTTGCGCCCCTCAAATTTTGGCGCCCAAAGCGCTAGCTTCTTTTGCTTACTGGTTAATCCGCCTCTGGCTGTAAGGTAAGAAATAATCATTATATTTTAATTGTAAATGGAGTAATGTAAATTTAAGTAAATATGGACAGTGCCGGATTAACCATAAGGCGCGCGCCTCAGGGCCAGGCTACGACACCATTTTGTCGAGTTGTATTTTATTTACTTTATGAGTTTATTTCTGTTGTAATTATTTTTCTGTTTAATTTATGAAATAAATTATATTTTTGGGGTCTTATGTTTTATTCTAGGGGCCCGAAAATTGTTAGCATCTCAGGCCCGAAAATACTTTAATCCGGCCCTGAATATGGACAAAATCCTTAATGGGGGAAATGAAAGATATTTGCAAAAATAATATTTATTAATAATATTGTTGATCCTTACTCGCTAGGATAGGCAGAATTTGATGAAAAATATTCCAAAAATTGCTTCTGTTGTAATAACCGACCAAGAACAGAACTGTGGCATAATAAATTATATATATTTTATTTAAGTACATATATTGAAAAGCTACTGTTTCATAATATTCCTTAAAATTTATGTATTATACTTACATTATAAAATGTTTTTAAATTGTCTGTACGAAAAGATGCCACAGAACAGAACCGTGACATTTTAAAAATTATATCTATATATTTTATTTATCTAAGTACATTTATTGAAAAGCTATTGTTTGATAATATTCCTAAAAAAATACGTATTTTATTTACATTATAAAATATTTATAAATTGCATGAACAAAAAGATTCCAAAACAACAAGTCTCACACTCGGAAAAAAATTAAATAATACCATTACTTATTATTATTATTGTTATTATTATTATATCCGCTATAATGAAACGTCACGTGCAAGTACCTCATTACCTACCTCACCTACTATGTCGGCCATATTATAAATATGGTGCTGCCTCTATCGGTCATTTTCGTTGCCAATGGCAGGCAACCTGTAAGTTCATATCAGAGGATATATTTTTAAAATGCCTTTAGGTTTGTGACTTGGAACAAAGTATGACTATTATCGAATAGATGGAGACAATTAAATGTACAAAGAATTCTGCTTTATCGACTCAGCCATAGCTATTCATTTCAAAGGTCACGAGAGCTCGCCTCGGTGCAGAAACAAATTAACAGGAGGTACCATTTCACCTTATGATACCTGTTTTTATACTATTTTTACCTCTCGATAAGAGAGGTATTGGATTCATGCTAAAATTCGCATATACAGATTTTAGCGAATAAGACGATTTAAGGGCCCTAGAATCCGATTATAAAAATGATGTGTGTGTGTGTGTGTGTGTGTGTGTGTGTGTGTGTGTGTGTGTGTGTGTGTGTGTGTGGTGTGGGTGGTGTGTGTGTGTTTGTGTGATAATAAGACTTAAAAGACCTGTTTAACTGTGAATTCCTCAATCTGACATTCCTGGGAAAAGCTGAAAAGGTTTTGGTAACAACCGGAAGTAGTAGTTTCTTAGAAAAATCTTCTAAATATAATTTTTTCGAAATTTTTGTTATTACAAAAATTGAAAAACAAAATTCTCCATCTAATACACTTAAAATTTTTAAAATATCTTGTACAGATTTAGAGATAAAGACACTATAATGTATAGAATAATCTAGTCGTAGAGGCTAAGACAGGTACTAAGGAAACCACTTGACAAATTCAAATTCAAACATTCAAAACATAGTTTGCAAATGATAGATGTCAGTGTCAAAAATTAACAGTTTTAGTGACATTCTGGTAGCTTTTTCTGGGAAGTACATTTAATCTTTCTTATTGTTTTATTAATTAAATATTTGAAATTATAGGTAAAATCCATATATCCATCAGAAATACTGTCAATCTGGTTAATGAACTGGAAGAATCTCTGACATTTAGGAAGGAACTCCCTCATACAATGAAAAATAGATATAATTAGAATTACATGTGTGCAGAAGACATGTTAAATACAATAAAAAACAGTATTTGGCCAAAGTTCTGTATTTTTTTGTTATAAAACGACGGTTCGATAGGATTATTAGCAAATAATCATACGTATCCTGTTTTAGAGAAAAAAGTTTAAGATTTTTCTCTCTTAAACTTTACTCTAACATGTTATTTATTTACTTTCTAAACAAATCGAAACTGCAGAGGTTTTTAAGCCAGACCAGCCAGATTTAATGATACCGCCGGATGTCCGTCAAATTATTTTTACCTTCCGTCAAAAGGAAGGTATTGTTTTTGGTCAAAAAATTCGGTTGTGAGTTTTCAATGAATAAGCACGTTTTAAGATCCTTAGAATACGATTTTACTAATTTTACATTGATGTCTGTATGTGTGTGTGTGTGTGTGTCTGTGTGTGTGTCTGTGTGTGTGTCTGTCTGTGTGTGTGGCTGTGTGTCCGTGTGTGTGTGTGTGACAAATTTTTCTCCGACGATAACTCCAAAACTACAATTCTAAAAATTATGATTCTTTCGTATTCCTCTTCTTTACAACCATATGAAGAGCTGATTAGATTTTGGTTATAATTGGTCAACCGGAAGTACCCTTATTTGAAGATCTTAACAGTTTTTCTGGAAAAAACCCAGTTAAATATCATTTTTCAACATTTTATGATCATTAATATGAAAGAAAATTTTATTCTCTGTAAGATTTGATTATACATTTTCCTTCATATTCAATAAATATAAAGTTATAGAGAGATTAACAGAGGTTAACTTTCAAAAATCAGTCTGCTTTGAAAAAAATATGGAAACAGCAGATATGTATATTCAAAAAATTCTAATTGACAGATGTCAGTATCAAGTGCAAAACCAAAGTGGAAAGTATATGACCTGAAAGTGATGTAAGTGACAGAGTGTCCCTCGCCAGTGACTTGCATTTGCGGCCTCGCCTCAAGATAGGAACTTATAATGCCAGAAGTACGAGAAAGGCAAAAGAGAAGATGGAAGGACTGTATAGCAGAAGATTTGAGAGAGAAAGACCTATGTCACGAAGGTGCTTTGGACAGGAATGAGTAGAAAAGAAGAGTAAGAAACAGCGACTTCTAATAAAATAGGGAAAAGTTGAAGTAGGAGGAAGTGTTAAGTGCAATACATAATGTACGTTCGTATTCGTTTTAAAACTTTATTAGATTTTAGAATCTTTTCAAAGGAACTTTCAGTATGGTTATGTAAAAAATAGTGTGTTCTTGTTACAATGATACAGGATATATAGAATCTTTTTCAAGGAACTTTTGGTATAGGATATGTACAAAATACATCAAATTGACGGAAGGTTTTGTGCTGGCCACAACAGATTTTAGTGAATTTGTGAATATCTACTTTACATTTTTCAAATTATATTTCAGAACACGTCACTTGTAAGTTATTATTAGTGATCAAGATAGCTAATTATGGATTTTGAGTAAATTAAGACTAATGTATTTCGTACTGGATTACAATTGCTACGTACTGACATAGTTTTTTTTTCTCCTGAATTATACATTTGAAGCATTCTATATTAAAATTGGTTATTCTGAATTACTAAGGTACTTACATTTAACAATTACGAGAGAGACTTTTACAATAAACTTGACCATTTCTGATACACAATTGAGATTGAGGGGTTTTACACAATAATCCAACAAGTTCATATTGTGAAGTTTCCACTTCATGAACTTATATCATTCGATTCCGGCCGCATCACGTTGTGAGCATCAAGGTTATGACAAAAACAAAAGAAAGTACGAAAAATATAAGTGTATACGATGTTATACGACATTTGATCGAAAAGTAACAAGAATTTTTGAACTTTGCCCGTTATCCATTTTCGGGTGAACTCATTTTTACCTCTGGCTAAGAGAGGTATTGGAATCATGCTAAAAATTACATATCCAGATTTTAATGAATAAGCACGTTTCAATGTCACTAGAATCCGACTTTAACATGTGTGTGGATGTGTGTGGATGTGTGTGTGTGTGTGTGTGCGTGTGTGTGTGTGTGTGTGTGTGTGTGTGTGTATGTCTGAATGTTGGACGGACGATTCCTCAAAAACTATAAGATTTAAGACCTGTTTAACTATGAATTCCTCAATCTGATATGCCTGGGAAGAGCTGAAAAAGTTTTGGTAACAATTGGACAACCGGAAGTAGTATTTTCTAAAAAAATTCTTCTAAATATTATTTTTTGAAAATTTTTGATATTACTAATATTGAAGAACATAAAATTCTACATCTGATACATTTAAAATTTTTATTATATCTTCTATAAATTTAGAGATAAAGACGCTATAATATATGGAATAACGGGATATAATAAGTTGAGTAGGCTAAACTACACTAAGGAACCCAGTTGACAAATTCAAATGTTCATAACATAATTTGTAAATGACAGATGTCAGTGTCAAAATTTAAAAGTTTTAGTTATATTCTGAAAGCTTTTTCTGGGAAGTACATTTAATCTTTTTATGGTTTTATTAATTAGGTATATATTTAAAATTATAGGTTACCTGCATATATCCATTAGAAATACCGTCAATCTTGTTAATGATTTGGAAGAATCTCTGACATTTAGGAACTTCCTTATACAATGAAAAATAGATATAATTAGAATTGTATGGGTGCAGAAGACATGTTAAATACAATAAAAAACAATATTTGGGTAAAGTTCTGTAATTTTTTTGTTACAAAACGATGGTTCGATAGCAAAGTGCAATACTTATATAACATAAAATGGAAATGGCGAGAGGTCTTGTGCTGGCCACAACAGATTTTTTTTCTATTGAGGTAATTTTACAATTAAATTTTTTTAATATGCGACGTCAAAAGTATGACTTGGTATTTTTTTTTAGTTATGTTTATATTAGTAAGCGCTTCCCGCTAACATTTGAAATTTCATATTTTGACAGCTAGTGATTAGTGTCTTTTTTATAACAGTAGTTAGTGCTTCGTTAGTGTTCTTTTGTGCTTCAAAAATTTTTGAAATTAATTAACTTCACACTTAGCACGTCAATAATAGAATTTCAAATTACAACTTTTGTTAGTGCTCTTTTGTGCTTCAATTGTTTTCGAAATTTATAAAACCGTTCATGAAATTAATAACATTATTTATTGATGTGCCAACTTCACACCTAGCACGTCATTAATAAAATTTCAAATTAATTAATACACCATTTATTAGAGCATCGTTAGTGCTCTTTTGTGCTTTAAAAATTTTTGAAATTCACAGAACGGTTCATGAAATAATTGACATTATTCAATGACGTGTCAACTTCACATACACCTAGCACGGTATTAAAAATTATCAAATTACATAATAGTATATCCTTTATTAGTGTTTTGTTAGTGCTCTTTTGTACTTTAAACTTTTTAAAAACCATAAAACGGTTTATGAAATAATTAACTAAATTTATTGACATGTCAACTTCAACTTCGCACCTAGTACGTCTTTCATAAAATTTCAAATTGTTAAATACATCTTTCGTTAGAGTAATGTTAGTGTTACTGTTCTATAAAATTTTTTGAAATTCATAGAGCAGTTCATGAAATTTCATACCATGTTAATATTAATTTAAAGATAAACTTAATTTCGCTGTAAAGTATTTGAACAAATCAAAAGCAATAATAGCAAGTTACGCCCATGGTACATACATACCTAACTTTATGCACGACCGAAGATTTTCGAATTACCAGTATTAGAAAAAAGAAAAAATGTTTCGAAAAAAAAAAAATAATCCACCTACATCTAGTAGAATCTATGGGAGCGGGAAATAACAGTTTGTTTATTAGTTCTGTCAGTTGAGTTTTATGTTGTGTAAAGCCTCATTTCCACCGAATGTCTTAATGCTTAATACATAAGGCTTAATGAATTATAACAATTTACTAGGATACCATTTCCAGCTATTTTGTTTAGTGACAATTCAACAGAAATGTCATATCTTTTTTCCGAATTACTTGTTGTTTAGTAGACTGCCATTGCAGCAGCAATTCTTCTTTTTTTAATATGTTATACCTATACACAATTTTCTGTATTTATATCGATGCCGAAAAATTAATTAAAAGTTTATAATTGTAAAACAGACTGAGAGCTGACAGTTCAGGTTAGAATTTTTCAATCATTTGTTTTTACGCATTGCTCTTAGTTCTTAAGCATTAAGCCTTATGCAAAGCTGGAAATGGTAGTAAACGTTGTCATATGATAAACATTTTTACGCATTGCGCTTAGTTATTAATTATTGCTTTTACGCATTAGGACAATCGGTGGAAATGAGGCTTAACATTGTGTACCTACATTTCATATAAATTTCCCAAAATCAATTTTCATTTTTCAATAAAGAATATAAAATTTTCCGATTTGTAATAAAAACTTTTCATTTTATGTGTTTAAATTGCCTGTAGGTAATACTTTTGTTTGACGCCGGGCTATAATAAGGTCCGAGGGCTATGAAATGACGTTTATGTCAAAAAAATTCGTTTTTAATTGTGAAATATATGATATGTCCGTGCACAAATATATTTGATATAATTCAAAACAACTCAAAATTGGTATTGGAGCATTTATACCGATAAGAACAATAATTATATTAAATTTTGGATACAATTAATTAACCAAAAGTGATATTTTACTTGAAGCTCTTAAGAGATGTTTATGAAAACGTAGGTATATATGAAAATCCAAAAATTTCTTATTAAAGGATTTTATATTTATGGAAACAACTGGTTAGATTTTAGCTATATATCAAACTGGAATTAGTATTTCACGTGAAATTAGTTATTTGTATATCAAAGCCGCGAAATTTCTTTTTAGCGTACATACCAAGAGAATAAATGTCGCCGAGGGCGCCAAAGGATTTCGTGGCCGAGGTGTACAAAATATTTTTTTTCAACATCACTTGTGAAAATGACATTTTCCTCACATAATTTAGTTTTGATAGTAACCACTTCCCTCACAAATAAGGAAAGTAATTACTTTCTTTACTAAGTGACGAAAGGTTTTTATTACATGTTTCCACATTTATTCGTTGAAATAACAGGTATACGAACTTCAATACATATGAAAAATGTAATTTTCACATGTAATGTTGAAAAAAATAGTATGTAATACACGTGGACAAGGACCATTGCAAATCTGTACTCATTTTACAATGATGCCCTTTCCTCACTTGTATTACAATATACTTTTGTGCAACGACAAAAATATTTAATTACAATTTTTATTAATTTTTTAAATTTAATTCATTGCAAATAGAACAGCGGCTGAGAGATTGACATTTTATAAACAAAACAATTATTAGTATCGCGAAAAATTGTAAAAATGTTTTAAAAATAATTACTGTACAAAGTTTATTGTATTTATTTTAAAAAGTAACAGGGAACTTATTCCTGTGATATTTTGAAAACGTCACTGTTATTGTTATATTATTTTCTGTCATGCATCTCTCAAATGTCAAAATGACATTTTAAGGCTCCTTTCACATTATACAGTTTTGAACGTGCGGCAAAAAACCGTCCGACTGTAGAACTGAAGAAAAGTATGGGATCTTTGACATTATACGGCAACGGTAAAATGCCTGTGCCGTGTCGTGCAGCAACCATGTCTTGTTACTATATTTGACGGTCGCCGTACGACGCCTTCGACACAGTAGCCTACGTGACTAAATGCATGATTCTACATTGGACGGTTTTAAGTCGTACGGCATCGAAATAGTAATTTACGTAACAAGACCTGAAAGTGATAGTTTACTGGATGAGCAAGCATATTCTAGAGCGAGCCGTATGCGAGCTTTGGAAGCTTGTGAGCCCAGTATAGACACTTTCAGGTCATGTTGGGTACACCATTTTTTTTTGCGATCCTGAAAAAAGAATAAAAAAGTATTAGTGTTATAATTATATTGGATTTATAGAACCTTTTCAAAGGAACTTGCAATATGGAATTTGTAAAAAACAGTGTGTTCGTGTTACAATTTTACAGGATATATAAAATCTTTTCCAAGGAACTTTTGGTATGGGGTTTGTACAAAATACATCAAATTGACGGAAGGTTTTGTGCTGGCCACAACAGATTTTTTAAAATGTCACCATTATGAATTTGATGTGATTAGTTTTTTGACAGTGACATTTACCTGTCAGTTGTATTTATTTGAAATATGAACTGTGTTACAAAAGAATTGTGTTCATCTTAGGCTTCAGGATTTATAAAAAAAAATAATTTTTAAATTTATCTGTAAAATATATAGAAAAAGTATTAATATATTATTAATAGAAAATAGCATTTAATAATTTTTTTGAAAAAAAAGCCATTATGAGCTTCAATTAAAGTATCATTTCTGATTATCCGACTTACAACAAAATCTAATGGTTTCTTTCCATATTAGAATAGAGTAGAAATACAAGGTTTCAGAATTTTCTGAATGATAATATTTGAGTTATAACGAAGGCAAAATCCATACACATATATATACACACACACACACACACACACACACATATGTTAAAATTGAATTCTAGGGACCTTAAAACGTGGTCAATTACAAAATCTAGATGTGCGATTTTTAGCAACTGGCAATTATTGAAACTAATTAGTAGCTACATTAACGTTTACAGTAAAATTCGAACTGTTTTAACCAATCTTGACGATGAAAACATAATGAATTTGTAACTAAACATGATGTATTAAGATATAATTATTATAAGAATAACGCAAAGGGTAAAGAATATCTCACCGACTAATAATCTAAAGGCTACCTCATGGGGTCGTAAACTATAGGAGGCTATCAGTGACCTCTATATAGAAAATGGACCGGCGGCTTGAATAACTTGCGTGTATCCACCGAGAATACCACCCGCCTGACTGGTGGGGTGTCTATCTCTCTCTAACTTTCGTGTATAGTTGGACCAAGCAGATATGCGAAAATGTATTTAAGCTTTCTTCTTCATGTTCATCGTTAATTCGTCGTACTGGTACTAGATGACGCATGCGTACTTCTCACTGTTAGAAAGAGATAGCCACCCCACCATGACAGTTGAGTGGATACAGCTCGCGCCGTTGTAAAGAGATAGGAGTCGCCGGTCCATTTTGTATATAGAGGTCACTGGAGGCTATGGTGGTGAACATTTATTTTTAACGAGTTAACCACTATTTGATAAAATGATTGTAACAGATATCATAAAAATTTGTGTAAGAATGTGAAGTCAAATACATATTTTTTAAACAACATTAGCTTACTTTTAATTTATTAATGCTGCAGCATTTTGTAAGTCTGGCCGTTTCTCGAAATTTTTTAAAAAAACATTTTTCCCCGTTGGAAAAAACCGACGTCGTGTCACAACCACTAAAAGAATGTAGAAAAGGATATGCTGTTTACACTTTGGTAATACTGTTTCCAAATTTTTAGATAAGTACACTTTTTGTGGTATTTTGCCTTTTGCTGGTTTTTGAAAATAAATTTCTCGATTTCTTGGTGAGAGCGCAGTCAGTAAAAGTAGAACATCCACATCCTCGGAAACTACAACGATATTTTCGGATTGTAAATTAATTGCGGTGTCAATTATTAATCTATCGGCATCAGCTTCCGCTTGACAAGAAAATATTTGATTTTTTTGTGTGTTTCGTAGCATATCTATGAGGCTACTCTTATTTTTGACATTCGCTAAAAATTTCTCTTGTCCTATTTTGAAAGGCATGTTTTTGTCGAATATGATGTCATTACAAGCATTTTTTATATTAGTGTCGAAGCGCTATAACAAAAAACCCTCTATTTCCGAAATATCTCAATTATACCAATTCATTTTTTTATTAATATTCGTTATTCAGCATATACATTCGTATTTTTTTACTATTTTCCTTTAATTCGATTGAGCCGTAATCCCCCATTGTTACGTAAATTTCTTATCTAGTGTTCACAAATAGTGCCGAAATTTTCATCAATTACGTAGGAAAAAAAAAATTACATCGTTCACATTCACCATCATTTCTGGGAATAGGTCATATAATGCAGATTTTTTTGTTTTGCGCATTTCACCATCTATTCTTTTTTTTCAATTCATTCTATGATAAAGTTTCCACCTACTCTTCTGAATGTTCGAGATTCTTCCAATTCTTTGACGAGATTGACGGGATTTCTGAAAGGTATTATGAAATATATGCATAGCAAGCGCGTGTTTAGTTGACATGTTCATGTTACTGTACATACTTTGGCTTACAAATGATTCCCGTTTCTGTTCATATCAACTTTAGATATTGACGGAGTCTTTTCCTTGTTATAAAAATAGCATATAATTACTATTACACCTCGACTTGTCCAAGTACGAATTTTAGGTTTTCTGTATTCAAGAAGAGAGTTAATTTAACGTGCGGCAGCTATATCTATAATTTTAAATATTTAATTAATAATAAAATAAGAAATATTAAATGTACTGCCCAGAAAAAGCCTTCAGTAATGTCTCTGGATTTTTGACACTGACATTTATGTCATTTACAAACATTTTAATTTTTTAACTGATTTCCATGGGCTATTTGATGAATACAATGAAATATTTTATATTTTCATAACTCTCTATCTCTAAATCTATAGAATTTATAATAAAAATGTTCAATATACTAGACAGAGAATTTTATATTCTTTAATATTTGTAATAACAAATTTCCAAAAAAATAATATTTAGAAGATTTAATTTCTGCAATGACGTTCGCACTGAGTACAACTCCAGTTGACAGCTGACAACTGACTGAAATGTTTTGTTACTAATTTTCCGCTATTGTAAACTTAGTTCGCGTTTAGACCAATCAGAAAACTGGAATCGTAAACCCCATCTTAGTCTTAACTCCATTCATATCTGAAATATAGTATAATTCAATTCATAAGTTTTATGTATGTAGAAAAGGCTGGCTCCGCACTGCCACCTAGTCTATTCTTACGGGGAATACAGTATAGTTACACAGTTCATATTTCAAATGTATGTAGGTACTAGGTAACGGACACTGTAAAAAAACTAATCATTACAAATTATTAATTTTAATGGCTACTTATTAAAAAGAAAATAGAACAATAAGATAGAGAGAGCCAGAGGATAAGGGGCTAATTCAAAAGTCATATAGGTTTTTAGTTCTTCGTCTGATTTTTTTAAAACGCAAATACGTTGAAATAAAAGTAGTGGGAATGATATCATCATTCACTTTTATTTTGCTTGAGGAAGCCAATAACGGCCTCAAGGATAGGTATGTATTAGTTATCTTATGTAAAATATAACTTTAATCGCAAAAAAATTAAAGTTTTTAACAGAAAATGACTGAAAACTCAAAAAAAAAAAAAAAAAATAATGATTATTTATTTTAATAATTAAAAAATTGAGATCGGCAAAAATAAATGGGTAAACATTTTAGTATTTAGTGTCAAAAACACTTTCCAAAAAGTTTTACAAAAATCCGTTCAGTGGACCCGGGTTCCGAGGTATAAACCTTACGGCGCTCCATTAATTCACTTGTGAATAAAATGTTCCTTATAGTTGTTGTTATGGAGTTAACAATGGCAGTTTAAAACATCAAAATTGAATAAAAATAATTATAGTAAACAATATATTGTTTTATATTTTAAATAATATTATAAATAAAATAAAAATAAACAATGTCTTTATAAAGACGTCAAATTACAAGACTTCTGGTAAGACGTCTAAATAGACCTATTTTTGACCAAAAAATAAACGTCACAGTGACGTCGCATAGACGGCTAAAATCAATGTTTTTTTTTGGTCGACCGTTGGTCAGTGTTACTTGGGTACATTCCTAACAGTTACGTACTATATAAATGTATTACAAAAATAAATATTCTTTTAAAAGAAATAAAGTAAAATATGTGTGGCTCAAAACTTTTGTACGCCACTAATATTTGTGTATGTCTCAATGCAATTTTTAAATGGTATCTGTTATTCGTGTTATGGCAATTAGTTAGTTTGAGTGACTAAAATTTTAAATATTTATATAATACTCCGTTTAAAAATTTAGTTACAGTAAAAAGTATCAAAATACTCGGTTAAAGAAGAAGTATGAACAAAAAAGTAAAATATTTTTGGCACAAAAGTTATTTTCATTGCAGAAAGAAGTGCGAGAAAACAGTGATTCTAAAGCATGCAAGTTTTTTGAAATGAGTGCAGCGAGTTTTGAAATATACATGGAGTAAATAAATAAAAAAAATTTATATTTTTAATTATTTCCTGCACCAGTGCGAGAATTTCCTGCCCTCGTTTTCAGTATGAGAACATTTATTTCCCGCAGGATTAAAGAAAAACGATTTTTTCAAAGTAAAATAAACATTTATTCTATGAATGCAATTTAAAAAAAATCTGTTGTGGCCAGCACAATTACTCTCGCCAATTTCATATTAGGCTATAAATATTGTATTTAACATTTCCGGAACACACAAAATATTTTAATTACATCTATTCTTTATTTTTCAATTCATTCTATGATAAAGTTTCCACCTACTCTTCTGAATGTTCGAGATTCTTCCAATTCTTTGACGAGATTGACGGGATTTCTGAAAGGTATACTCGTATTATGAAATATATGCATAGCAAGCGCGTGTTTAGTTGACATGTTACTGTACATACTTTGGCTTACAAATGATTCCCGTTTCTGTTTATATCAACTTTAGATATTGACGGAGTCTTTTCCTTGTTATAAAAATAGCATATAATTACTATTATACCTCGACTTGTCCAAGTACGAATTTTAGGTTTTCTGTATTCAAGAAGAGAGATACTTTAACGTGCGGCAGCTATATCTATAATTTTAAATATTTAATTAATAATAAAATAAGAAATATTAAATGTACTTCCCAGAAAAAGCCTTCAGTAATGTCTCTGGATTTTTGATACTGACCCCTGATCATATACCTATTAGAAAATATACCGCTGACTCAATCTTCTCAGCATGATCGACATCAGAGTACAGAGATATATATTTCTATCTCAACTTGTCCCCTTATTCAATTTGCGCATGCTCGAAGTCTGAATATTCTATTGGTTAAAAACCTTGAATTCTAATGAAAAACCGCTAATCTTTGAATGTAATTTTATTCGTAACAAATATAATATGTAGGTATTTGAAATTAAATTCGTAAAACATTTTAAAACCGACGACATATTTATTTTATAAATTTTCTATTTCGTTTATTAAAATAAAACTTTTTTATAAAATTTAAATTAGAATTAACAAAATACATTTAAATACATTAAAATGATTTCCATTTGTATTAATTTAAACATTTCAACAAAGAATAACAAAATTTTTGCTTGAATTTCATTTATTAAATAGTTAGTTCAAAATAAATAAAGTTCTAATTAATGGGTTATGCAAATATTAGTTAAAAAAGTAGCTTGAAAATAAAAATTAAAATAACGAAAAAGTAAACATACAAGGAACGGTAAAGAAAGATGGGTCAGAATACAGATGTCATTAATATTGTTTAATATTGTATTTTTTGTGGATTACGAATTACAGTAATAATTATAATTTTACAAATACATTACATTTTTTATTGATTTTTAAATATAACAAGCCTATTATATTTATTTCTTATGTAATCGTGTTTCTGGGAAAACATTTTTGTCTCATGGAAAATTCTAATTTTAAAAAATATTTCAATCACATGTTTAATCAATTGAGATTTATGATTGTCAATGAAATCTTGGTCCTTAAGGTGATCTATAAAAAAACAAACATCAATACAATATGGTTTAATAATACTTACGAATGCAGAGTAACTGCTGGACTTTTTGCACTGAATAAATAACACTTCCGAATAGCCATTTGTCTGTCACACATGAACACGAACAAAACTAAACCAAACACGTGGACAAACTGGCAAAGAAATTTTCTTCAACTTCAAATTACCGCCAGCCAGATCTACCGCTGTCACACATAGCCAATAGAAATGAGGTGTCCGAGCATGCGCACATTTAGAAAGGGTGCAAAACGAGATAGAACTATCAATATTGCTGTCGCTCTTTGCTAATCATGCCCACCACTCATTTTCAGAATACAAGCATTAGCGGTATATTTTCTAATAGGTATATGCCCCTGATACTGACATTTATGTCATTTACAAACATTTTAATTTTTCAACTGATTTCCATGGGCTATTTGATGAATACAATGAAATATTTTATATTTTCATAACTCTCTATCTCTAATGCTGCGATTCTGTGTTTTTCTAGTCGTAAAATTGTAAATTTGTAAATCTGTAACTTACAAAAACCTGTAAGGTCAAGACTTACAGAATTACAGAAAATGCAATTCTGTACAAACATCTGTAGTGCACGGGGTTACAGTTTTTCTGTTACAGATATCTGTAGTCATGACATGCGCAACAACTACATTCTTGTATATGTTATCTGTGTTTGACGTTACTTGGCCGTTTAAAGTCAGAAAATAAATTTAAAATAATCATTTTTGTGGGCACTATGAGGTATGTACATATTTAAAGTTATTAATACATATTGATTAATGTTGTTTTAATAGAAATTCTAGATCAAAAAATAATATTTACCAATTCTAACCTATAAATTACTGTCAATGAACTATTGTAACTGTATACAAATGTTTTCATCTTTTACAGTAATGAAATAAACCCGAAAAAAAGAAAAAGAACAAAAAATACTATTCCCGAACAATATGAAATCTATTTACAATGTATGGAAAATGACTACGTATTTAGAAGTGGCACCATAAATCTAACTATGGAAGCAAATTATTTAAAAAAAAAAAAAAAAAAAAAATGGGAAAATTTGGTTAATCAGTTGAATGCAGTATCTGATGGTCCAATTATGAGTGTAACTGAATGGCAGAAAGTAAATTTTGCGAGAAATATATATTAATTAAACTCTATTATGTACATGTATATTTTTAGCGCTTTTTGGATTGGAAATATAAAGGAACACAGGATGAAAACTGGATCAGGACCCTGTGTACAATTTTCATTTGTATTTAAATTACCTGTCCTCATCTTCATCTAATAAAACACCTATGAATATTAATAATGGTTGATTATTCATTTTTAAGTAATATTACAGTTGTATTGCAGAAAAATCAAAAGTTATATGAATCTATAAATCACTACAGTCAGAGTTTTGCTAGCTGTAAGATTTACAAGAATCCATAAGAATTTATAGAAATATGTATACTACAGATATGTTCAGAATTGCAAATGACCATATCTGTAAAACTCTTACAGACCGAGTTATAGGTGTTACAGATATGCACAGAATCGCAGCATAAATCTATAGAAGATATTTATAATAAAAATGTTCAATATACTAGACAGAGCATTTTATATTCTTTAATATTTGTAATAACAAATTTCCAAAAAATAATATTTAGAAGATTTTTTTTAAGAAACTACTACTTCCGGTTGTCCAATTGTTACCAAAACCTTTTCAGCTCTTCCCAGGAATGTCAGATTGAGGAAACTACAGTTAAATGTTTTTTAAGTCTTATGGTTTTTGAGGAATCGATCCTCCAACATCCAGTCATACATACATACACACATCCACACACATACACACACACACACACACACACACACACACACATCATTTTAAAAATGTAATAATCGGATTGTAGGGACCTTAAAACGTGCTTATCCACTAAAATCTGGATAAGCGAATTTTACCATGGTTCCAATACCTCTCTTAGCGAGAGGTAAAAATCTATTTAAATTAAATAAATTCACAGTTCATAGTCATACTGTGAAACGATGGTTAAGGTAGGTTGCTACTTTTTATTTTACTTTTTTACTGAGAATGAAAATTTTGTTAATGAAATTCTATTGGAGTCTAAGGTTAAACTATTATTTTGTATTGAAAATATTTATTTTTAACCTAGTATTTTGTAGGTTTGTGTAATTTTATGACTTCTATGAATACATAATATAAATAAATATAATATAACCAACTAGTCTAAATCTAAATGCAACCACGCGTACTAAATATTAGTATGCTACGCATGTTTCAGATGTTACAACATACGTTCAGATACTGCCATTCAATGGTTAGTTGGATGTTGTACGGCTGAGACAATGGACCGTCAAATAATGATATTTGTGCTATTTTTTCTTATCACGTGTTGGATAAATATTTCCGAAGCTCATCATAAAAATAATAGTAAGTATATTTTACATTAAAATATTATATGCATTCATTTATTATTATGAAATAGAGATAATAATAATTTATAGTACATATTTAATATAGCTAATACTTTACTTCCCGCCAAATTCATTTCTACGAGTATTTCGTATAATATAATATAGGGTGAATACAAAAATCAGTTATAAAGGCGTTTAAGACGGGAAAACAGTATTTTCCAGCTATTCTTTCTACATAGAGATTTAGAGAATAAAATTCCGAATTTTTGATTGTCAAAATTTTTAAATTTTTGTGTGTGTGTGAATGTGTTACTGGGTGCACGTGCGCCTTTGCGTGTGTGTGTGTGTATCCTCTACTCTAGTACTCTAGACGTTCTAACTCAAATATTGTCATTCAGAAAATTTTGAAACCTTGTATTTCGGCCCTATTCTAATATGGAAGAAGCCATTAGATTTTGGTGTAAATCGAAAAACCGGAAATGACACTTTACTTAAAGCTTAAAATCTTAAAATAGTTTTCTTCGGAAAATATCTTTAAATGTCTTTTTTTCGCAACAATAAAAATTAAAGATTATTGAATTTTCTACAGGTACGTATTAATACTTTTTCTATATATTAACAGATAAATTTAAAAAATAATCTATTTTATGAATCTCGGAGCGTCGGAGCCTCTATGTTTTATAGATAAACACAGTTCCTTATACTGTATTCCAGATAAATATGGAGTTAGGAGTACGATAGGGCCACATAGGTTTACAATAGCTAAAAAATTGCAACAAAACGTTTCAGTCAGTTGTCAGCTCTCATCTGGGGCTGTAGTCAGTGCGACCATCGTAGCAGAAATTAAAGTCAGAAGTATGCAAGATAGACGAGCAATATCAATGTTAAATAGTATTGTGACATAAGGCCGTCAGGCAATATCAAAGAAAAAAATCTGATGTGGCCAACACAAAACCTCCCGCTATTTAATTTTTATTAATTTAAATACATAAATATTTAGTAATGCTTCAAACCATATTATGTTCCATTGCATATAACTATTGCTTTATTTACGATTTTCTTTATTATTTAATATGTTACTATTATTAATTTGAAGTGATTAGTTTTTTGACAATGACGTTTACCTGTCAGTTACATTCATTTGAAAAATAAACTGTGTAACAAAGGAATTGTATTTATCTTAGGCTTCGGGATTAAAAAAAGAAAAATGATTTTTAAATTTATCTGTAAAATATATAGAAAAAGTATTAATGTATACCTGTACAAAATTCAATAATCTATAATTTTACAATGACATTAAATGCGAAAAAATGGCATTTAAAAGTATTTTTTGAAGAAAACCCATTATGAGCTTCAAGTAAAGTGCCATTTCCGGTTATCCGATTTACACCAAAATCTAATGGCATCTATTCCTATTAGAATAGGGTAGAAATACAAGGTTTCAGAATTTTCTGAATGATAGTATTTGAATTAGAGTGCAAACAAAATTCGTACACATACACATACACACACACACACACACACACACACACACACACACACACACATACAGACATCATCGTGAAAATGTTAAAATTGGATTCTAGGGACCTTAAAACGTGGTCATTTACTAAAATCTCGATATGTGATTTTTAGCACGATCCCTATACCTCCCTTACCAAGGGCAGCGGGAGGTAAAAAAAAACTGATG
The DNA here is from genome assembly GCA_943142095.1 of Ophonus ardosiacus. Lineage (NCBI taxonomy): Eukaryota > Metazoa > Arthropoda > Insecta > Coleoptera > Carabidae > Ophonus > Ophonus ardosiacus. The sequence goes on from OW964823.1 coordinate 37,898,095, forward strand.
TGGCCAGCCCACAACCTCCCGCTGGGTATTTAACCACGCAGTATAAACAAAGCAATCATTATATCCAAATATTTTTATATTCATTCATAACAAACTTTATTTTACATTTAACAAATATATCATACCTACACAAAATAAATTTCACAGATATTGACAAAACTAATAGAAAAATTTAACAAAATTTCAAAATAGTACTCGCATCTTTATACAAAATCTTTTCAGAGCTGTACCCTGGCAGACATTGAAGCAAATCAATAGTATATATAATATTTATGATGTACGATGGAAAATATATTATTTTTATAAACCTTAATTTCCTTAGAATTAAATATATTACTACTATATTCTCCTAAACATTTTAATGTAATTGCTTCCTGACAGTAACATTTTTGTTTAAATGTGTCAAAATTGTTTTTAAAGCATTGTTTTTGTTTGACGCATAGGCTAGATGGTGTATAAAAATAAATTATTTTATAAATTCATATTTAAAGTTATTTGAAGTTATTTACTAAATACTATTATCGTAAAATTGAAGATTATACCATTATATTTAATTTTTATTAGTAAATATTGTTGAAAAATTATATTCAATGTAATTTTTCAAGAAAAACTATTAAAAGCTTCCGGTTATCCGATATACACTAAAAACCACATTAGTATAGAATGGGTATACAAAATTTCAAAATTTTCTGGTATTTAAGTAATCGTATCCACAGGATCCACACACACATACATACACACATACACACACACATACATACCCACAGACATAATTGTAAAAATGTTAAAATCGGATTCTGGGGACATCAAAACGTCCTTATTCACTAAAATCTTTATATGCCATTTTTAGCACGATCCCTATACCTCCCTTACCTAGAGTAGCGGGAGGTAAAAATAACCTGTCGAGCTATGTATATCTTACACGAAACAAAACTATACAGTATTCCAGACGAATGGAGTGTTACAAACATAAAACTTATGAATTAGTTTTGTTTCGTGTAAGATACGGTTATTCAACTTCCCTCGGTTGCTAAGGTATTCAAAACTTATGAATTAGTTTTGTTTCGTGTAAGATACGGTTATTCAACTTTCCTCGGTTGCTAAGGTATTCGCGATTTGTACACTTTACGGGAAAAACCGCTATACGCTGCACACCAGATAAACCGCTCATGTCAATCTGACGTATTTGTCAAATTTAATTAAATTTTCTGTTCTTTGACTTTTTAACAATTTACAATGTACGTCTATGATACGTATAGTGAGTTCCTGCACTCAAACATTGGTGCATACTCAACACCCGAATATTGAAAACCAGAATATGCAGGAACAGAGTCATTCAAATCCCAAATATTTAAAAAGAAAATTGCGCATTGCACGGAAACCAATAACCACATAATTAATCACCTAACCAAACCTATCTTAACGTGACCTCCGCTTGGCCACTCTCACGTATTATTCGGTTTTTGAATGTTTCGGGTGAAGCACTTTCTGGTGATGCGCGATTCAGTTTTTAAATATTCGGATTTGAAAGATTCTGTGCATGTATATTCTGGTTTTCAATATTTTGGTTTTGTATATTCGGGTGTTGAAGGCTTTCCTCCCAAATCATGAAAGAAAATAACCTTTCTCATGTGAAAGATATTTTAATGTCAAGTACATTTTGCGAACAATAGATAAGTTTATTGCATAACTTTTAAAATAATTACATGAAAATATGATTATACTTAGTTTTCTTTGCAAAAATATTGTCCGCAAAATGTATTTAAAGCTAAAATATTTTTCACATATACACAAAACAGGTTCTCTTGCTAAAACTTGATAAACTCAGTAGTTTTAAAAATATTTTAACTTTTAGAAAAATCAAATATAAAAAAAAATAAGTTGCAATTAAGAAACAATCAAACGCACAACAACTTTACCGTTATAATATCCATTTAACAAACATCCTATCTGTATATTCACTAGCACTAACATTTTCAATTTTCTTTAATTAATATAAAAAATTACCAATAAATAACAATAGTTATAAACATATTTTTTTTCTGAGGTAACTTGATTGATTGCACCTTTTGTGTATTTTTGCATTGTCTTTAATATTTTATTAGTAAATATGAAATCACGTATTCATTAACATTCTGTATAATGTTCTTTTTCCTCTTATTGGTGATACTTATTTCTAGGAATGTTATCACGAAAAATACGGTATATAAATTGTTGAAAATTCAAAGAACAAGAAGATTTTAAATAAATTTGGCATTGTCAGATTGACAACGGTGCGCCGCATAGCGGTTTTCCCCGTAAGATGTACAAATCGCGGAGAAATATTTTAAGCAATTCGTCGAAGTTGGTGTAAGACATACTTGGCAACTAGATACGTCAAAAAAAAAAATCTTTTGATATTGTCTGATCTCACAGAATACTATTTAACATCGATATTGCTCGTCTACTATGCATATTTCTATTTTTAATTTCTGCAATGACGTTCGCACTGACTACAACTCCAGTTGACAGCTGACAACTGACTGAAATGTTTTGTTACAAATTTTCCGCTATTGTAAACTTAGTTCGCCTTTAGACCAATCAGAAAGCTGGAATCGTAAGCCCCATCTTAGTCTTAACTCCATTCTTATCTGAAATATAGTATAATTCAATCATAAGTTTTATGTATGTAAAAAAGGCTGGCTTCGCAGTGCCACCTAGTCTATTCTTACGGGGAATACAATATACCGTGAGTATTTTTTAACGTGAAACATTGGGTTTGTCATAACCATAGTTACGACTTGATTTTTGATTGACAGCAATGTATTTGTCCATTCCATTTAAAATGAAACATAGGGAACGAATCTGACAGAAGTATTATATTTAAATATTGTAAGAAATTTAGCGGAGTCAGAAAACCACTGGAAAGCACTCAACATATTTAGGGCACAAGATGCACACAGTATTTTTTCTACATCTAAATTTAATTTTTAGAAAACAGGTATAATTATTTAAACAAAATTAACCTCTAATGACATCTTGTCAATATGACAGATAACTCTTGAATTTTCCTAAGTTATGATTTGACATTTGATTGACAGCAATGTATTTGTCCGTCTCATTTAAAATGACACATGGGGAATGAATTTGACATAAGTATTATATTTAAATATTGTAAGAAATTTAGCAGAGTCAGAAAACCACTCGGGCACAAGGTGCACACAATATTTTTTCTACTAATTTTAATTTAGAATGCAGGTATAATTATTTAAACAAAATTAACCTCTATTGACGTCTTATCAAATGTCAAATTCGTTCCCTATGTTTCATTTTAAATGGAACGGGCAAATACATTGCTGTCAATCAAATGTCAAGTCGTAACCATAGATAAGACAAACCCAATGTTTCACGTTAAAAAATACTCACGGTAGTTACACAGTTCATTTTTCAAATGTATGTAGGTACTAGGTAACGGACACTGTAAAAAAACTAATCATTACAAATTAATAATGTTAATGGCGACTTATTCAAAAGAAAATAGAACAATAATTATATTATATACAAAGGAACTTAATATAGTTTGTAGCCTGTGGCACTAGTAAATATATATGTAGGTATGTATTTAAATTAATAAAAAATTAAATGGTGGGGAGGTATTGTATTGGCCACATCAGATTTTTATTTAATAAATTTGTAACTATTAGTAATCGAGCAAATTGTTTCAAATAAAGAATGTATATTATAAAAAAAAAACAACCTTTTAGTTAAATTTTTTGTATATTTATTACAAATCGGCAGCATAAATTGCTGTTGCTGCCTTCTTCAAGATAGAAAATAAGTTGTAAACCATCACTACATGGTTGAGATTATTCCTCTTAGATAGTTTTAAAAATCGCAATGGCTTCTCTAATTAATCTAAATGTTACGAGATGTAGATCTTGGAATGATTCTATTATCCCAAGGAAACTTAAACACAATTAATATAAATAAATTAGTCATAAATTTAAAAAATGAGTTGTGTTCGGATTTTGCTATCTCTGTTTTGTCTAGAAGGCTGGATTTTATCATCACTTCACGACGTACCTTCCTGTAGATGTAGAAGATATTGTGAGTACCTACTGTCTAATCTGCATTGTATATTACTTGCACCAATAAATCTAGTAGTACATTTTTATTAAATAACGCAATGTATAGTGATGCAAATAATGTTTTATTAGATAATAGACACTGGACTTATAATTGATTCACTTTCATTTATTGCCAGCGAATCTCGTTGTAGTTATCCGGTTCCCGGTTGTAATGTAATCATAATCCTACTATCGGGAAAATATTTAAAGTCAGTTCACTTTCGATGTAAATAACTTTTATAAAAATTAATATAAAAAAATCTGATGTGGCCAACACAAAACCTCCCGCTATTTAATTTTTATTAATTTAAATACATACTTACGGATTTACTAACACTGCAAACGGTTCCATTGCATAAAACTATTGCTTTATTTACTATTTTCTTTTTAAAATGTCACTATTATTAATTTGAAGTGATTAGTTTTTTGACAGTGACGTTTAATGTCAGTTACATTCATTTGAAATATGAACTGTGGAACAAAGGAATTGTGTTTTTCTTAGGCTTCGGGACTTAAAAAAATATTTTTAAATTTATCTGTAAAATATGTATATAGAAAAAGTATTAATGTATTCCTCTAGAAAATTCAATAATCTTTAATTTTCATAACGACAAAATGCGAAAAAATGGCATTTAATGGTATTTTTTGAAGAAAAACCATTATGAGCTTCAGGTAAAGTGCCATTTCCGGTTATCCGATTTACACCAAAATCTAATGGCTTCTTTTCTTATTAGAATAGGATAGAAATACAAGATTTCAGAATTTTCTGAATGATAGTATTTGAGTTAGAGTGAAGACAAAATCCCTACACATACACACACACACACATACACACACACATACACACATACAGACATCATCGTGAAAATGTTAAATTTGGATTCTAGGGACCTTAAAACGTGGTCATTTACTAAAATCTCGATAAGTGATTTTTAGCACGATCCCTATACCTCCCTTACCAAGGGTAGCGGGAGGTAAAAATGCGATAAAATGCAAAATGTCCACCAGTCATTTATCAATGCATATCTGTTTTAACAATTTTTTATGTTATGTCATTAACAAAATAATAGAGTAAACATGAGAAAAGATGGCATATTTTGATACGAATTCAAATAGAGACAAGTTTACCTTCATATAACAACTTAAATTAGTGCACTATCTATTTCAAATTTTAGTAGGTATATTATAAACACATCTTAGAAATGGCATGTATAAGAAATATATAAAAAAAATCGCATAGTATTGTTTATAAAAAAATAAAAAAAGGGAGCATCTCACTTACCATTTGTGATACAAATTTCGGAAGTTTATTTTTTAATAATTTATTCATTTTTAATCATATTCTCATAGAAAAAATGAAATACGTGGACCAATTACATGTATAATGATTTTTTGGAGTTTTTATTTTCATATATTTAGCTCTCATCAAGGGCGTCGTCAGGGATGAGGAGACGTAAGATGAAGTGGTGTAGTTCGGTAGCGCTTTGTCTGTAGACATCCACTAAGGTTTATAGTAAAGTGAGCGCGCAATACAGAATATTGCAAATAAATACTAATTTATTTTCCGAAAACGGTTTTGTGTTTTATTATAAAATTAATATAATATATATCCCTTGAAATTCTTTAAAACAAATTTTAATTTAACGTAAAAATGTTGAAGGGTTTCCAAAATACTTTGGTTATAAATTTGTTAATTGTATACTAATTATTTATAAATATTCAATTTGAAATACATTTTCGGAAAGTATAGTCCATTGAATATTATATGTAAAAATAAATTTTTTTCGCCCAATATTTTACGAGCTGCATCAACTTAAACTTGCATGTAAGAAAACAGTGACCTAAAATGTTGACTATTTTGAACATATTTTTAAATTACAAAAAATTCTAATCCTTGTTTTTCTATATATTAAAGAGGAATGTTTAAGCTTTCATTTGTTTTGCAAATTTTTACTTTTTACTTTTTATGTTGAAAAACTTATTGACATTTGTTTCCAACTGACTATAATTATTTCCCCGATAGTAGTTTATATTTAAAATATTTTACATATTTTATATAAATTTAAAACAGAAAATTTTATATTTATGAAGTAATAACTAAATAATAATTTTGTAAAAATGCCGTCTTACAAGATTTAAAACGTGCGACAAATATCATTTTTGTTTTACGAAAGAAAATATTAAAAATAAATAAAATAAATAAATAAATATATCATCACGGCATATTACCCATTATTAGGTGTGCCATTATCTACAACACATGTAGGCTTGGGTAATGATGATGATATATTTTACCGTGTGGGCGCTTACCAGGCGTCACCTCACGGGCACTCATAGTTCGTGTGGAGAGTGTCCTACAGGGATCACTTTTGTGCGATTAAAAGTCTGCCCTGGCCGGGATCGAACCCGGGTCACAAGATTGGCAACCGGACAATATACGCACACAGCTACGCGACCCCATATAAAATAAAAATATTAAAAATAAAAACAAATAAACATTACTCTGTATTTTACAAAAGTGTCCCCTATCATATTTTTACAATATTTAAAAAATCGTAAAATATCATTTTTCTTCAAACGTCATAAAAATGGCATCTTTTGTGACTTGATTCACAAGGTAGAAAAGTAATAAATAAATATCCATGGCAAATATATAAAATGAGCGAATAAGCAGTAACTTGTAAAATAGAAACTTGTCATATCACCCCAAGTTGCACTATACACTATATAACTTAAAAATAAAGTTGCTAAAAACATCCAACAAGTGTCAAATTTAAATTGATAACCTACAAATTGAAATATAAACAGTGTATTTAACGAAATAACATATTATAAAATAGCAGACTTACATATTGGTAATGACGGTAAGAATACTTAGAATTAAAGTGATAAGAAAAGTTCATATTGTTTTTCAGTAATTCCTCGACATATCACATCCTTGAGCAATATTGTTGAACTTCCATTCAACTGAACAACTTCAACGGCCGTACATGGCAATACTTCAAATTCTGATATAATTGCACATAAGGAGAATATAAAATTGCATAGTTTTTATTTAAATGCCAAATCGTGAAAATTTTCACTTGAATGTTTGTAACAAAAAGTGAACAAATACGAAAGTATCCATAGCAACAGAGCAATTGAAATCAGCAAACGCCCTTCACGTAAAATATTTATAATTATGGTAAAGTCAAGTTGTAATTATTTTATTTAAATACGTATGTTTGAAGAAAAATATAATGTGTCATTCGGAGTAAAAGTGTCATGTAATTGTCCGACTCGCGTACCGCTCGTCGTGCAAACTTACATGCTCGCCACACAAAGAATCACTTTTACTCCTAATAACTGTTTATTGGAACTTGTTTTTTAAAAGATAAAGACTGAAAGATTTTAGTTTCCCAGGAGACTTATAACCTCCAGAACCCAATATGGAATTTCACAGTAACGGATCAGCTAAAACACAAGCTGTTTTTACACTACGACAAATTTGCTCGGCCGGCGCAACACAACACGACGACTACCGTAAAGATTGGTATCCGAGTCACCCACATCGATGTCAACGAGTTAGACAACACTTTTTCAGTCCATGGCTCACTCAATATGGTAAATATAAGGCTCGATTTTAACCTTCCGTCACCTATAGGTAAGGAAGGTATTGTCTTTGGTCAAAAAAATTAGTGATGAACTTTTAATTAATAAGCACGTTTTAAGGTCCCTAGAATACGATTTTACTAGTTTCACGATGATGTCTGTATATATATATATATATATATATATATATATATATATGTGTGTGTGTGTGTGTGTGTGTGTGTGTGTGTGACAAAAATTTCTCCGACGATAACTTCAACACTACAATTCTAAAAATTATATATACATATATATATTAACAGTTTTTTTCTTAAAAAACGCAGTTAAATATCATTTTTTGGGATTTTATGTTATTACAAATATGAAATAGTTATTTGTATCACTAGGCCAGAAACTGAAAATTTGCGAGGGGAGTTTACTTTGACAGGACGAGCTGAAAATGAAGTCTGCAAATTACGAAATTTCGCAAAACAGTTCCTGGGTGTGTGATACACAAGATTTTTTGCGCCGACTTCTCCATAAATTCTTCATATGTTTCTCTGCACTATTCTATTTTTCAAATGAACATATATTTTTATCGGTTTTGCATTGCAAGTTTAATTATAATTACTCATATTTGAGCTTAAAATGCGTAATTATTTTATATTAATTCAAAATATATCATACAAACATTAGTTATGTATATTTTATATACTTTCGCAAATTTTTAATGACGAATGGCGGAAACTCGCGTGATGTTAGTTGTAGTTTATAGTTACAAAACAAACTAGTCCTAAATTTGGAACTTATAATTAATTTATACGAGATGACAGTATATTATAATTTTTATGGCAAAATTTAGTTATTTAAGTTACAATAATTAAAGATTTAGCCCTAAAATTTGTAAACAGTTTGCTAATTCTTGTGTTGAAAATAATCTTAAATTGACATATCATCAGAACAGTAATGCCAACTCCTTTCGCTGGCCTAGGTCAGCAACAACGCATTTCTGGATTTTGAGTTCTGTAATATTAGTCAAATTGGACGGAGGTACGAAAAATAGTTATTTGTATCACTAGGCCAGAAACTGATCATTTGCGAGGAAGCTCGGCCTGCAAATTACGAGATCTCGCAAAACAGTTTCTGAGTATGTGATACACAATTTTTTTTGTGCCGACGACATTTTTTATTTATTAAAGAAATATTATTACTACTTTAAATATTATATTCTATAAATTTTTTATAAATAAAATAAAATAAATATATCATCACGGCATATTACCCATTTCTGGGTGTGCCAGTATCTACAACACATGTAGACATCGGTAATGATGACGATATATTTTACCGTGTGGGCGCTTACCAGACGTCACCTCACGGGCACTCATTGCTGGCGTGGAGAGTGCGCCACAGGGGTCACTTTTGTGCCATTTAAAATTCGAAATATTTGGCGCCGGTCGGGATCGAACCCGGTTCCCCCAGGTTCGCGACCAGACACTCAGGCACGCGGCCACGAGACCCCATAAATTTTTTATGTTGGTAACATTTTCGATTTATATGGTTTTATCAACAATTCATTTGTTTTATTGAAAAAAATTAGTGACATTTTAGTCCAATAATCCGCATTATAGGTTAAAATTTGAAGATACATAAAAAATAAAATATCACAATAAACTAAAGTGAAATAGGTAGAGCAGTATCAATAAGATGCGAAATAACTTTGCTTGCTAAGTCTTAGGAACGCAAAAGTCAAAAACTGTTGTTAAACTGAAATGAGGTGAGATTTACAGTAAATAGAACGCTGTTATTTATTTCTTTTTCTTCGCAGTTATGGAAAGACGAGAAGTTACGTTGGAACGCTTCTGAATATGACGGTTTCAACACTCTGCACGTTGCGAACCACGAAATCTGGCAACCTGATATAGTTCCATACTACAGTGGCGTTAGCAGCAGCTTCGACCACTTTGGAAACACGAACTGTCTAGTATATAATGACGGCACTGTATTCTGTGTACCTCCCTTTCACTTCATTGTCTTCTGTGAGCTCGACTTTCGTCACTGGCCCTTTGACACGCAGATCTGCATGATCAAACTGGCTTCCTGGACGCACCATGGGAATTTGATTAATATTGAATTAGATAAATTTTTCCAAGTAAGGTGCACTACAGGTGACCTAGTTCTAGATGTTTCTTTTATTATTAATATGTACTCCGATTTGTGCTGAATAATTTGATGAAAATTTTTGACATCATAACTCGAAATCTAAAAGTGACTGTCCTGAACAGGTACAATTACAATTCAAAATCCAGTATTATTTTATACCTGGAAGTTATTCGCAAAAATTAAAAAAAAAAAGAAAAAAAATACATTATACACCAGTAAAATGGTCTCCTAATGGAGTAGCTTTTGTCTAATTTAACTGACATATCTCTTAGAGTTCTCAAGACCCCTATGCAGGGTACTACCTAGAACCAAATGTTTTTCTTTTATATTTGTTTTAATTTGATATTTAGTAATATTTTGGACACTTGTGATATAACAATTTATGATAATATAAATCCAAAGAATATATAAAAATAATGTAGTATTTTAAATAGTATATAAAAATAGTGGCGGAAATACTACTCCAAACGAGTTTCAGACTATACTTTCTTTACCACTATTTAAAAAATATATATTTCTACGACCACTACAAAATATTGAACTTTTCCCATGCCTTACAAAGCCCGAAAGTTATTCATTTCCCACAGTCGTGGGTTAAAGTTTGAGAAATTATTTCTCACACATTACAAAGCTCAAAAGTTTATTCGTTTCCCACAGTCGTAGGTTAAAGTGTGGGGAATTATTTCTTACACAATTTGCCAACTATAATATAATGTTAATATTTAAATATGAATTTTTTGATTTATAAATATAAGTAACTATTGTACCTATTTATTTTAAAGTTCAATTATATTATGTTCTTTATTAAAAATGAATTATTTATATCTTACCAAAGAATGTGGTCGTAGAAAAAGTACAGTGTACCACTCGTGCAGAAACTCCTATTGTCCAACTTGATTTCGAAAACAACTGCATTTTTCCATGTATGTATTTTAAATGGGTGAATTTGAAAACTAGCGGGCTTTGACTGCCTGTTACAGAATATTATTCTGTAGCAGAATGTGCTCATTCTGTACCACTTTTCAGTTACAGAATGCGAGATTTTCATAGCAGTATTAGAGAAAATGAATATGTATACAGTATGTCCCCGGATTGAGTTTACAAGAGGAAAAAATTTTTTAATTTTGATTTTACGAAAAAATGCCAAGGGAAGAAAAAATTTTGCTTGAATTAAAACGCATGTTTTTGTTATTAAAACTTTTAATTAATGTAAGGTCCTTTTATTATAACGTTTTTTCGTATTTTGTCGTCCTATTAATACAGTTATTACATTGAATCTAACGTAATTTTAGTTAGCTTTGAAATATTGACAAATGATTATTAGTTCTAATTTCATGAAAAAAACAAAAAAAAAAACGGTGAAAATCAAAATACTTATAGTTTATTCAATTAACTCTTTTTTATCTGAAATTAGAATTAATAATCATTTGTCTATATTTCAAAGCTAACTAAAATCATGTTAGATTCATTGTAATAACTGTATTAATAGGACGACAAAATACGAAAAAACGTTATAATAAAAGAACATTACATTAATTAAAAGTTTTAATAACAGAAATATGCGTTTTAATTCAAGCAAAAATTTTTCTTCCCTTGGCATTTTTTCGTAGAATCAAAAATAAAAATTTTTTTCCTCTTGTAAACTCAATCCGGGGACATACTGTATATCTCCAAATTTATTGTTACTTCAGTTTTAAAAATAGCAATAGCCTGGTAGATGTTAATATTATGTGATAGGCTACCGTAGCGCAAATAGTAGCTAATAATTTTCTAGATTAATAATTAAAAAAATAATGTACAATTTATTTTTATTGCACTGGTTTGCTTTTAGACTAATTTATTCATAAAAAATTCTGAATGGCGATTGATTGGTTGGTCAGCTCAAATGAAGTTTAATAAGTACAGTTGTTGCCCAGAGGTATATCCAGAAGTATCTTTCAACTTTACTGTTCACCGTAAATCTCCTGCATATAAAGCTGTCATCTTCACTCCTACTTTTAGTAAGTGACTGACTAAAAAATGGCGGCTCATCAGAGGTGGATAAGGAGGCTGTAGCTTAATTTACATTAGCAATACGATCACGATACGATTTTATATGCTCCAATGTTTTTAACGAATCCTTTTTCATCTACATTCGAGTATAAGTATAATGCATCGTGCACCAAAAAACAGAAGCCATAAATTTGCCACTAGATGGTACCACCATTGATCTTTAGAGCCCACTTTTTGACCATTCTTCTTCATGAATTTACTTTGATGTTTTATTGTAAATCAAAAATATAATAAAAAATATGTTCCATTTCAAATTTCAAAGTTGGTATCACATTCCGGAACCGGAAGTAATAGAACGTTTCTTGAAACGACATTGTCGCTTTCTTTCGGTCCGAAAAAATTGGATTGAGCAATCCAGATCGGTTTTTATCCAAAATGTTTTTGATTATATACCCCCAACAAAAAATTCTGGATTGCGATCTGAATTTTTGAATCGCTTTAAAACACCGATTACGTCAGTCGGATTGCTAGTCACAAGGAGGGAGGATCGGTGATATTACTGTTTATATTTTTTTGTTTGTACAGAGTGTACACAAAATAAATATAATTTTTTTTTTCGTTTTGTTCGCGATACAATCGTTTAATTACCTACAAAATTCAGTTTTCTAAACTAATATTTGTTCACAGAAGGTTGATAGAAAAATCACAGTTTTAAAATATATTATGATTGCAATCATATGCAGCTAGTTCTTTTGAGTCATGATTTGTGACGTCATGCGATCGGATTTGTTCAATCAGATCGGATTGACTCGCTACCGGAAGAAAACGGCTTTTATTGCCTGTATTGTCTAATAAATTTGCTTATTTTAAGATAATTGCTATCTCGCTTATAACGAAGATTATTGCTGGATATTCTTGATTAGGTACAATAAAAGGTGCTTATAATAATCAAAATGGCGTATCACAAAAAATATTAGGTACACTAATAATTGATGTTGCATATTTCATATTAAATACACATATACTTTTAATTAGCCTTCCTCTTCTTCCTATGACGCCACTATGTCTACTTAAATTATTCTTTGTAACAATTTTTTTACAATTTTATTTCTAATTTTTGCAGCAGTGATTGCAGTAACTCTTGTCGCATTTTTATTGCCACCCGAAGCAGGTGAAAAACTCATTCTAAACATCTGCGCTATTATAATTTCGTTAATATTTTTACTCTACTTCACTCAGAAATGTCCAGTAATGGGAGATCACACTGCACTGATTGGTAAGTGGACTATTGGTTAATAATAAACGATTAATAATAAATTGAAATATTTATCATTGTAGTATCATTCTATACCAACAGTTTATATGTGGTCATTTTCTGTACTATGGAATCAGTGGTCGTGATATGGATTTCTCGATATGATCACCAGCTAGATCTTCCATGGGTTTTAAAATATGCATTAACTGGATGGTTTGGAAAAAGTATTGGTTTATCTCATTATATTACACAGGTAAGCATTAATTATAATTAAAAATTTACTCTACCCAATAAACTCTGTTCCGATGCATTTATGTGACAAAGAATATTCTAATGTTCAAAAATTCCAGGACAACCGAATTAAATGATTATTTTTCATTAATTATTAATTTTTCAAAACTGAAATTTATTTTACGCACAACTGCATTAAAATTGTTTGTTTACAACTTAGTTACCAGGGCGGAAAGTGGAATATTGCGCACGACGAGCTTTTTGCCACTTTTGCCGTCCGCCGGGCTGTAAAAAAGTCAAAACGCCAGGTAATGATACTAACCTTTATTTAATTATATGAATTTTAGAAATATTTCTTTAGTTATTTATAATATAACGACAAAATAAGGTTAATCTGACCACGTAATAGAAACAAGCTTTGCGTATATTTAAAAATATTTCATTTGATTTTAATAGTGCGTTAAACGTCCCCTCAGGCCGAAGAAGTTTACATCCACATTTGCATTAAAATTGTTTATTTACATCTTAGTTACCAATGTTACCATGGCAGAAACTGAAGATTGCGCCTGCGGGTGGTAAAGTAACACACGCGGGCGGTAAAGTAGAGCAAAAACCCGGCGTCTGGTAAACAAAACGTCAAAAATACAGTTGGAATTATAATCAACATTAAGAAATGATATTTCCGCTAAATCTTCACTAAGTTTTTATTATAATTGCTTGGGGAATTTCTTCATAAATTGCCTCCGAACTTGATGGTTGACATTTAAAAAAAAAAATACTTAACCAAATAGTTAGCATTGCTATATATAGCCTTATTGTTTAATAGCCTGTGTTAGAGAAATATATTATTTGTATATTTTAAATAATTTATATAATTTGTATTTTTATGTTGGCTGTGAAAAGAGAGAAAAAGATGTACGTAATTATTGTAATCAAGCAATAAAACTGTCATTGTATTATATATGTCTTTCATTGAGAAAATAATAATTTTAACTAGTAATTACACAGTAAATTATTAATATAATAATATTTACTGTGTAATTACTAGTTAAAATTATTATTTTCTCAATGAAAGACACATATAATACAATGACAGTTTATTGATTGATTACAATAATTACGTACATCTTTTTCTCTCTTTTCACAGCCAACATAAAAATACAAATTATACAAATTATTTAAAATATACAAATAATATATTTCTCTAACATCCTCCCCCGCCTTGCGGAGCAAAACTAACAATATTCAACAAATAGAATATGAAAAACAAATTATATATAACTCAAACGCTCTGGTTTCCTAACCTCTCTACCTAATTTAGTAATTATTCTATTTTTACAATTATCTACAAACTCCCCACCTGTTTTATTAATTAATTCTAGTGGATATAACTTCTGAACAGGTCTCGTCAAAATCGAATTATTTACCTTCACTTTTGCTACTCTAGCCTGCCCATCTTTACCCACATACAGCTCTCTAATAACGCCTAGAGGCCAAAATTGACGTTTAGTTTCAGTTTCTACAAGAACTACGTCTCCTACTATTAGATTACTGTTCAATTTAAATGAATTTCTTTGTACGAGCAAAGCCAAAATCCTCCCCACCACGGAGCACTAGGAGCATTGAATTTCCATTGAATTTGTAAAATATTTGATTGTGCTTGTATATGATCCCAATTTATATTTTTTAGTAAATTGTTGGCACCCACAAAATTTGTACCGTTATCTGAGTAAATTATACTCACTCTACCTCTCCTGGATATAAAACGTCTTAAAGCCATCAAAAAATTTTCCGTTGACATAGTCATAACTAATTCTAAGTGGACTGCTCTATACACAGCACAAGTAAATATTGCAATCCAACATTTTTCACCTGATTTTAGAAATAGAGGCCCTGCTAAATCAACGCCGGTGACTTCAAATACTTTTGATGCTTTAATTATCTCGTTTGGTAATGGAGCAATAGGCACTTGGGTTGCTTTACATCTATATCTTTTGCAAACTGTGCATGATGATAAAACTTTTTTAACGTTTCTCCTTGCTCTAGTTATCCAGAAATTTTGTCTTAAATTACTTATAACTGTAGCAATAATTGTGTAATTACTAGTTAAAATTATTATTTTCTCAATGAAAGACACATATAATACAATGACAGTTTATTTAAAAATGCAGCTTCTAAATCTTTTTCTGCCAATGTGTAAAATCTACGTAATATTGTCCGTTCTTTTACTAATTTTTCCATACTATCACTTTGTCACGGTCGCCAATTATTATATTAATAATTTACTGTGTAATTACTAGTTAAAATTATTATTTTCTTAATGAAAGACACATATAATACAATGACAGTTTTATTGATTGATTACAATAATTACGTACATCTTTTTCTCTCTTTTCACAGCCAACATAAAAATACAAATTATTTAAAATATACAAATAATATATTTCTCTAACAGCCTGGCCATACCTGGCCACGTATTATACATAACAACAAGCAATAAATATGTTTAAAAATGATTTAAAAGCTTTTCATTTGGTTGCAGTTGTACGTAAAACGTTGTATCAGGCTGATAGAAGTGTACACTCTTGGACGAAAAAAGCCCTCCGCAATTTCGTCCGCAGGTGTAAACCTTTTCTTTTGACCCTCTATACTCTATACTAAATAACTATATTTGTTCGTATCCAACTATATAGTATACACAAGTAAATTAATGCAAAATAAATATAAATAGTTGGTAGCAGAATTATTACTGGTTCGCTACGAGGTTACTTCTGCTTGACCCGTTTTTCAAAAATCCATTTCATTTATGACAGCTGTAAATTTTGATGCCAATCTTTTTATCTTCAGACACTTCCTTTTGTCTTAACTAACTGAGCTCATATCCCGCCATATCGATGTTGCATCGCATGTGTAATAAACTCAAAAAGATCTGAGTCATTTTTTCAGTAGAAGGGCTAATGTTGTAAAAAGAAATGTCAGTTTGCAGGTTATAAATATATTATTAATGTTAAGCCTTAGTCGGTGAAAATAAAAATGTCATATATGGTAACGATATTTGAGTAAAAATTACACTTTCTAGTTTTTTTTATAAGTGAAACGTTGTTTTCATATAAATCTCAGCTCAGTTCATCTCAACTCACTTATCAACAGAACTGAGTAAAAATATTAAAAAAAAAAATACATATTTATGATATTCATTTCGTTCAGCATCCGGGAGTAAATATTATGTGGTTTTATAATCTCCGAAATCAGAAATTTATTGTTCAATGCTGCTTTTCAAGTGTTAACTTCCGTGAACAACTTGTTATCGTTAACTTAAAGCAAAGTGCTCGCCTATTCCAGGAAAACTTTTGAAAACATTAAATAAAATAATACAATACAACTAGCGAAGTTGACTTTCAAATTATTTTATAGATGTGGTTTCTTTTTATAACTTCGGCTCAGGTGTAAGCAACCCTCGAGTCGGAACTACTCTTAGATAAAATTAAAAATAAGCCTATTTTAATAGAATTGTCAAACTAAATAGTCTAAAAGTCAAAATATTATATAAAAATCAAAATAAACGAAAAATGATTAAAATATTTTAAATGCAGCTCTGTTTTGTTATTCTTTTACTAGGAGGTACCGTAATTATCCATTTATTTTCAGCAAGACATAGTAATGTATATCTGGGATTTCCTAGTTCAGTATTTAAATGAGTACTTGCTTGCAAAAATTCTCAAATCATAGGGCAAAGAAACCACATCAATAAAATAATTTAAACGTCAACTTTCATTCGTTAGTCGTACCATACTTGATTAAGATGTTATTTTAATCCACTTCGTATCTCAACCTGTATTTTATACATTTGTTTTATTATCAGACTTCTCCAAATTGGTCTCGAGTAACTGTCTCTCGTGCTAGCGTCATTTCTGGAAGCAACCTGACTGTGGATTTGGATGTAAGCAGATATTACATCAACGAGGATCGTCGCAGTGTTGGTGATTGTCACTACGACTGGATACTGTTGGCAGCTGCCATCGACAGAATTTTCTTCATATTTTATCTCATAGTGTTTATGATATTAGGGGCCAAATATTTTAGAGAATATGATTTGGCAAAAAGTTTTATCTTGAAATGAAATAAACATTGTTTTGATTGAAATTTGATTTTTAGATTTAATATTAAAATTATTATCCTTTGAATTAAACTATTTAAATAGTTATTTGTATCACTAGGCCAGAAACTGAACATTTGCGAGAGCGAGTAGCGAGGCCTGCAAATTACGAGATCTCGCAAAACAGTTTCTGGGTGTGTGATACACACGATTTTTTGTGCCGACCACTGAAATATATACTAACTGGAACTCGCATACTCTACCTATCAGCGTACGCTGCACTGAAGCCCCATTGCACAATAATAGCTGGTCCTGTTCGCGCAAGTTCGTGTCGAACCGAACCTAGCCGAATAATTCGTATCAAAGCTGATCGCTTTATTTTCTTGATGCTATGCTTCATTTATTTAAACCTACGCCACACGAAATAATTTCCGTCTACTCACGAACTGTCCCGATGTTTGCCGACTACTCCAGCAGCCAGCTTTCAATATGCCTTCAAAGTCACGGTACGTACGCTCATTCCAGTTAGTGGTGCCGACATTTTTAATTTATTAAAGAAATATTATTACTACTTCAAATATTATATACTATAAAATTTTTATATTGGTAACATTTTCGATTTACCTGGTTTTATCAACAAATCATTTGTTTTAGTAACATTTTAGTCCAATAATCCGCATTGTAGGTTAAAATTTGAAGATACATTTGCTTGTATTCGATCAACAGAACCTCAAAAATAAAACGAATGTGATGATATTTTACAACAATTAATATAATAGTAATCGTATAATACGAGTATAATATAAATAATAAATCAAAAATAGTGTGACGATTTCGAGATATGTAAAACAAGCTATGCCGGACGAAGGCACGAAAAATAATTTTATCTTGTATTGCCTAAAATAGGTAATGCTTATGGATGCAAAATAATGGCGGTATACATACCGGGAGTTTATTTTATCAGTAAACATAGGGTATATCATTGCCATAGTATACTGTATTACCTAAAAAATAAAAGCGATGTAGTTTCCTTAGAAAGAGAATGAAAGTTGACTATACACCGTACAGTTATGAGTATGATATATTTTGTGTATATATTACCTTATTCTCATTAAATTATAGTATTTCAATATAATGATTGTTTTTTCATAAATAAATTATTCTGTGATTTTATGATTACGTGTACAGGTGTACAATAGTAAAATTTTCATTTGGCGATAGTTTCATCCCTATTAATTTTAAAATAAAAATGTAAATACAGAAGATGTTCAGAATTCTAAAATGATGCATTTTTTTTTGTAAATCGTGATGTATATAAATAAGGGGAGGGAGAGGGTTTGATTCAAATTAACTTTTCCCGCCATTATGACATCACAACATTGTACGAGCTGTCAATCATTGATATAATGAATTTTACGCTATTGAAAAAGTTTCAAAACATGAAACTTGTGTTAAAGGATATTTTAAATAGCTTACAATCTCTAGAAAATTTCTGTGAAGGAAAGGAAATACTATATTATGGACGTATTTTTAGTTCAAACTTTGTCCACCAGATAAGAGTTTGCTTAACTTGAATCGCGAATAGGCGGTATATGAAATTTACGCACAGATGCATTAAAATTGTTTGTTTACATCTTAGTTACTACTTTTACTAATTTTACTGCCAGCCGGACTGTAAAAAAGCCAAAACGCCCGGTAATAATACTAACTTTTATTTAATTATATAAATTTTAGAAGTATTTCTTTAATTATTTATAATATAACGACAAAATAAGGTTAACCTGGTCACGTAATATTTTTACATAGCAACAAGCTTTGTATGTATTTAAAAAATTATTTAAAAACATTTCATTTGATTGCACTTGTCCGCAGAACTTTTTACATACCTCAGGCTCAGGCCGAAAGAAGTTTTCACCTTTGGACGAATAAAAGACCCCCTCTAGGCGTCGAGCTTCAAATTTCGTCCGTAGGTGTAAACCTTTTCTTTATTCTCTCTATAGGTAAATAACTATTTCATACTACATTTACTTGTTTAATGTAATGTGAAAATTTCATATACCGCCTATGTTAAGTTTAGTAAAAACAAAAACATAGCGGCTTGGTTCATATATCGCCACTGCAGGTACTTGAGGCAGAGGTACTGTATATGAATATGGTCTAAAGATTTCTACATTGTTGGCAATGTTGGAAATACTAAGTTATGAAGAAGCGGCAACACTGACAAGGGACAGGGTGCGGAAAAGGAAAATAGTTGAGTATTAGTCCATACTTATTTGACGGCGAGGGGGACAGTATAGTACAAAACTATCTAGAGGGAGAGGGGGCGGTGCCCCCCTCTGTTTTAAGTTAGGGAGGCGATTCGCCCCCTCTGATCCATACTTGCGACGCCCCTGAGTTATAGAGAAATTAATTGTATACATCTCTTATTAGAAGTATTTTTCCCTAAAATTATCCATAAACGACTCACAGAAAAAAAAGAATTTTAGTCAAATGCTCGCTAATCACAATTAATCATTAATAAATGATTCATTGTTACATAGAGTGGAAAAATGGGCTTATTAATAATTTTTTACACGCTACCTCTTTTTGAAACATCGAAAAAGAAGTTAAGAAAGGTAAGGCAATAATGAAAATAAAACGAATATATTCTTGACATCATCCAGATAAACTAACTAATAAATAATAATTTGAGAAATTGTAAATAAATATAATTGAAAACTTCAATAAATATAAAATATAGTTAATTATTATCGTCACCACGCAATCTGTTTATTCTAATTCGCGACTACTGTGGTGGTTAATTGATAAACATGCACATTTAATTTAGACTAACATATTACACAGAGCAACCAAATTATTTTCTAAATATGTATACTTTTATATTCCTAGAAAAAATATTGTATGCATTGCAACGCTTGCAATAAGTCCATACATATGTTAACAAATACAAATAACATGTAAATTAATTGGTTATTTTTGTTTTTATAAATGAAATGATAAACTGATTATTATAGTTCAACATAGAATACGTATAAAGACATTTAATAGAAGAAATGATTTATAAATTTAAGAGAAAATAAAAATATGCACATATCATTGGATAGGATAAGAGAAATAAGGTATCAGTTACGATGTCCGGAAACACAAGCTCGTTTGATAATCCACTAACCTCCTCTCTCTTCACTGCCAACGGACCTTGGGGTTTATCAGCAGCCTGCAATTCCGTCCACAACCAAATAAAAATCATTTCAGTAACTACATACTTGCATCGTTATCCTAAAAATTCATAAAAAAAAACTTTTACTTCATAAGAGAGTTAGTTTAATATAAATCATTTGATTTGTCTATTTTATAAAATACACTTTTTCAAACATGAATTCTTACTTTATTTTTCAAATTATTCTACACTGTAATGTTATACATATTTTATATAATTTACTTATTTATAGGTAAACTTATTTTTGACTGCTATGCGACACGTTTTCTCACTTCATGTTTAACCCTGTTTTTCTTATACATATATGGATATCTATTTTATACTTGCTTCTAATCCACATACCTAATATTAATATGATGATTTTAGCTAAATAGTTGTTTTTTTTTTCAACCCTGCTTTATCAGATTCATGAACGTGTATAGCGTCATTATTCAAGACAGAACAGTGATATATACTGTATTTATCTATTTATTTATATTTACTTTTAATTTTTATTATGTATATGTCACGTATTATGTGATTGTAATGAATAATTGTCAAATAAATACTGTTAGAGAACTAATTATTATTTTATTTTTTTGCATAATGATCGTTTTTTTTTACCTCCCGCTACCCTAGGTGAGGGAGGTATAGGTATCGTGCTAAAAATCGCATATCGAGATTTTAGTGAATAAGCACGTTTTGAGGTCCCCTAAATCCGACTTTAACATTTTTACAATGATGTCTGTGGGTAAGTATGTGTGTGTGTGTTTTTGCGCGTGTGTGTATGTGTATGTACGTGTGGGGATGTGTGGATCGTGTTGACCAGATTACTCAAATACTATCAATCAGAAGTATCACTTACAAGCTTTTAACTGTTTTTCTTGAAAAAAAAAAAATATATATATATACATATATATAAAATATATAATAAATAAAAATTAAATATAATGGTACAATCTTTAATTCTACGATAATAGCATTTAGTAAATAACTTTAAATATAAATTTATAAAATAATTTATTTTATACATCATATTGCCTATGCTTCGAACAAAAACATACTTTAATAACATATTTAAACAAATGTCATTAATAATTCATGTTTTACTCATGATTAGAACAAAAGAATGTACACTGTATATGTATAAGGCTATATAAGTATTGTATTGCACTTCGCTATCGAACCGTCGATTTATACCAAAAAATTACAGAACTTTACCCAAATATTGTTTTTCATTATATTTAACATATCTTCTGCACACATATAATTCTATCTACTTTTCAATGTATATGAGGAAGTTACTAAATGTGAGAGATTCTTCCCATTCATTAACCAGATTGGCGGTATTTCTGATGGATATATGCATTTTACCTATAATTTCAAATATTTCATTAATCAAATAATAAGAAAGATTAAATATACTTCCAAGAAAAAACTATCAGAATGTCACTAAAACTGTTGATTTTTGACACTGACATATGTCATTTACAAACTATGTTATAAACATTTGAATTTGTCAAGTGGTTTCCTTAGTGCCTTGGCCTCTGCGATTAGAATATTCTATATATTATAGTGTCTTTATCTCTAAATCTATATAAGATATAATAAAATTTTTAAGTATATTAGATGAAGAATTTTGTTCTTCAATATTTGTAAGAACAAAAATTTCCAAAAAATTATATTTAGAAATTTTTTCTAAGAAACTACTACTTCCGGTTGTCCAATTGTTACCAAAACCTTTTCAGCTCTTCCCAGGAATATCAGATTGAGGAAACTGCAGTTAAATATTTTTTAAGTCTTATAGTTCGTCCCTCCAACATCCAGACACATATACACACACACACACATACGCACATACACACATACATACACACATACACACATCCACACACACACACACACACACACACACACACACACACACACACACACACACACACACACACACACACACACACACAGACATCATTTTAAAAATATTATAATCGGGTTCTAGGAACCTTAAATCGTGCTTATTCAATAAAATCTGGATATGCGAATTTTAGCATAAATCCAATACCTCTCTTAGCGAGAGTTGTCTCAAAAAGTTGGCCCGCAAAGATCTACAACAATTTTCTGTAGCGTACTTAATAAGAAAGTTTTTCATATAAGGAGCTCGAATTTGATCCATCCTGTACATTGGTACATTTAATAACTTGCTTAAAAAATTCAAAAATTATGAAACACAGTTTTATTTATAGACTATACATTTTCACGTAATTATACTAATTTTTATATTTCTAAATTAATTAATATAAAATAATGACAATACCAACACACAGATTGTCCCAAGATAACTTGGCCAAAATGGGGATTTCGAGAACTATAAGAGATACGAAGCCGTTTAAATTAGACAAAAGTTTCCCCATTAGGAAGCCATTTGAATGATGATGTGTTATTTGAGAAAAAAAATACATATTACTAGGTATAAAAAAATTCTTCCAAATGTGAAATAATACTGGATTTCGAGTTATGATATCTAAGTTTTAATTTGTATATGGAAAATTACACCATTGAAAAGATATTTTTTTTAGCATGCCAACGATATGTAATTGTGTCTATATTCATTTGTTTCATAAACCAAAAATTCAATAATTATTAAATATTTAGGGTAAAATGAATGGGATAGGTTAGGTTATTATCTAATATTATTTCACACTTCGAAGATAATTGCAAAAATATATATAATAAAATTTACTTTTTCCTCTATATCTATTGACCTATGTATTTTTTTTTTTTAATATCAAAACAATATTAAAATGGCCTCCTTTTGTCTAATTTAATCGACTTCGTTCTCGAGATCCCCATGTTTGACAAGTTATTTTGGACACCTGAATATGAAAAATAACGCCCATTTTTACCTCTCGTTAAGAGAGGAATTGGAATCATGCTAAAATTCGCATATCCAGATTTTAGTGGATAAGTACGTTTTAAGGTCCCTATAATCCGATTACAACATTTTTGCGATGATGTCTGTGTGTGTGTGTGTGTGTGTGTGTGTGTGTGTGTGTGTGTGTGTGTGTGTGTGTGTGTGTGTGTGTGTGTGTGCGCGTGTGTGTGTGTGCGTGTGTGTGTATGTGTGTGTATGTGTGTGTGTATGTGTGGATGTGTGTGTGTATATGTGTCTGGATGTTGGAGGGACGAACTATAAGACTTAAAAAATATTTATCTGCAGTTTCCTCAATCTGAGTTTTTTTATTAAATATTGAAGAACATAAAATTCTCCATCTAATACATTTAAAATTTTTATTATATCTTGTATAGATTTAAAGATAAAGACACTATAATTTATAGAGTAATCTAATCGCAGAGGCTAAGGCACTAAGGAAATCAGTCAACAAATGCAAATGTCAGTGCCAAAAATCAACAGTTTTAGTGACATTCTGAAGGCTTTTTCTGGGAAGTACATTTAATCTTTCTTATTGTTTTATTAATTAAATATTTAAAATTGTAGGTAGAATACATATATGTATACATAAGAAATACCGCCAATCTTGTTAATAAATTGGAAGAATCTCTGACATTTAGAAACTTCCTCATACAATGAAAAATAGATATAATTAGAATTGTATGTGTGCAGAAGACATGTTAAATACAATAAAAACAATATTTAGGTAACGTTCTGTAATGTTTTTGTTATAAAACGACGGTTCGATACCGAAGTGCAATACAATACTTATTTAACCTAATATGGAAATGGCGAGAGGTCTTGTGATGGCCACAACAGATTTTTTTTAGAGCGTTTGAAGAAATGCTTAAGCCTGTATCCCACGATACAACGTATCGGCAATTTATTGCAGTTAACGGCAACAGTTGCTCGTATGTGCGACAAAACGCCGTGTGCTAGGCAACTTTTTAGCTGCAATTAGTTTAGACGTATGCAGCTAAACTTTTTCGATAACGGCAACTTTCTACGAGCAACTCGTTTGAGCGCATGCGCTAGATCACAGATGCAGCATGCAGCGACCAAAAATAACTTATGTTTGAAGCATCGTATGATCACGCAGGCGTCATTCTTGTCAAAATCATTTTATTTGTCAACAATACGTGTGCTCGCATATTAAGTACACACAATGAAGACTGATATTTTAAATAATAAACATGTGGAAGAGGAACTGATCAACCTCATGAAAAGTTACCCAGTTTTATGGGATGTTAAAGATCAAATATCAAAATTTCCCTATATCTGTTAGAAACTTTAAGCAACGTATTTCCCTAGATTTTAAGGGAACATACATTCCGTGGGATAGAATAATCGTCATGTTGCCGATATCGGCAACTCAAGTTGCTTGTATTTTTCATCGTGGGATACGGCCTTTAGTGGTGTCGAAATATCAATATGTATGAATGAAAAAAAAAAATTATATGTCGTAACCATAGGTTTTGTGAATAATTTAAACTTTTTTCGTTTTGTTTATATTTTGTTTATAACAATTAAAAAGTAAAAATATTAGATCTCAGCTTTTTATAAATTATTAAAAATTTAAATTTGGTACGTTGATTCAAAATGCAGTTTTATATAAAATTTTAATAATTTTTTATACAAAAATGAAGAGTTTAATTTTAATACTTCTTATATATTTATGCGCTTTTACAATAAAAAATTAATTAAAAATAAAGTAATCAATTTCAAATAAAATTTTATTAATATTTTATATTGAAATTACATTTTGAATCAACCTGAAATATTTCAATTCTTAGTTATTAAGAAAAGCTAAGATCTAACACTTTTACTTTCCAAATTATTATAAACAAAATATAAATAAATCGAAAAGAATTATCGTTTAAATTATTCATTAAAGCCTATGGGTACAACATATTAATTTTTTTTCCATTTGTACATTGATATTAGACATCAATGAATATTTATTTTCTTTATTTTTATATTAATTAATTTAAAAATATGAAAATTGTATAGTTACGTAGAAATATAAAGTCTTTAAGTCTATAAATGAAAGAGTGTTTCTTAATTTTTAATTTTTTTTAAGCAAGTTGGGCTTCAAAGTCAAATTCAACTAACTATAATTATTTCCCCGATAGTAGGTATTTTATAAAAAGACAGATTTTACAATCTGCCTACGATGTATGTTTATAAAAATCAAATTTGAAATTGTCGACATCAAATTTTTTTCATGCGATCAATAACTTTCGAGAGTAATTTATCAGCAACAAATTTTCTTGAGACCAGTTTTCACACGATCTATTTTCCTTGCGATCAATTTATTTATTAATTTACCGGCGATTAATTTTCTGAGCGACAAATTTTCTACGATCAATTTTCCAAGAAATCTATAAAAATAATAGTTTTTTTCTATTTCGGTGTCTATGAGTCGTAAAGAAGATCTATAAACGCACTCTTTTTGGCGCTTTTCGTTTTCTAAAGGTGGTATGACTGCTTCCAAAACTGATAGATGAATGACATATAACCTCAATTTGTTGTCAGTCAACAATGAATTTTCAGCGAGAAGCGCTACGAACTTAACTGACAAGCAAATCATATTTTAGGCTCTTAAAAATCTAATAGAATTATAAATTTACCTTATAAAAAAACATATTTCATAAGGTCTGTTTTCGCACTCGTCTTTTGTAAAACTCGCCGCTAAGCGCCTCTTTTTCCAACCAAGGACTCGTGGTTAACAGGTAGCCTTATGAAATTTGTTTTTTAATATATTATTTTGTTTTTATAAGTACTCAAAAATATATTTTTAATTATATTGCTTTGTTTGTATCAAACTGCATAGGTAGAAGATTATCGTAACGTAGTAACTGTAAATATAAAAAAAATCATAATCATATCCTAAACTACTTGGTAGTGATCTTCGGTAAGGAAAGGATTGAAACGTATATGTAGCACAAACATAATTTCAGTACAATTTCCTGTATATTAACACACCCATCGTGTTGTATGTGAAGCACGTCGCCTGATCCTCTGCTCAACAAGATAGCCACTTAGCACAACGTGATCAGAGACCGTCGCTAGGCGCTACTTAGAGAAGGCGCTGGTTCTTCTCAAAATGCTTCGCAATAAACTTTTCTCTGTGTTTAGTTTTACTGTGATTTGTTGTTTCAATTATGTGCTAGCAGATACAAATAGTAAGTATTACCTGCATCTTTTAATATAGTAAATTTATTGACGACCATGTGGAAATATTTAAGAAAATAAAATTTATTTTTTTGGATAGAGTATTTTAAACTTCATTATAAGCTTGTTTGGTTACCCAAAATCATTTTTTAGGAAACTAAACCTAAGATTTTGTAAAATTATATAATTATAACGTATTTTTGTACTTGACTTATCTTGTATAGAACTCAAATATAAATTAGACATAATAGAAAATATAAACTATCTAGTCCTAGCTGAACATTTCTGGTTTAATAAATAGTACCTACCTAATAGTTTAGTTAACAAGACTACAATCTAGCTAGACCAATTCAAATAATCTCAAACGAGTAATTTGATTTTATTGTCCCTACGTTGTAAATAAATTTAAAATATTGCATCATAACATAGTAAGCAGTGAACAAGATTATTAACAAATTATTCGCTTTAAACTGTTTCATTACTGGTAATGTAGTGAAGTGCTTTTGTCGCGTACCTAATCTACGCATTTTTTATTTACATTTGACAAACACAGTTTAAATAAAATGATAACTGAGCACAATTTATAATTTCTCTGATAATTCCACTAATATATAGAAAGACATTTAAAAACGTCAAAATAAATTTACGATTCTAGATATTTATTATAGTTATTGTTTAATATGAATATCATCATCCTACTGCCCATCATTAATATTATTTAATTTATTAATTATATTAACAAAATTATTCCATGCACAATTTTTAAATTTATTGAATTAAAGGTAATTGTTAAACTCGTTACATTTAACCCAAAACAAATTCTTCTTAGAATTTGTTTTGTTCAGTTTTTTCATTTCTAAAATTATGAAAATATTACCTTTTAACTGAAGTACAAAAAATACTTTATAAATTTGTTAATTCTATATTTAACATTATTATAAAGTAGGTACAGATTGATCAAAAAAACTGATTCGGTTGGCAATAACAAAAAATTATTTGAAATTGGTAACACTGATACAAAAATTTATTTCATGTTGTTGACAGGGACATTTGAAAATTTAAATTTAGGTATATTTACATTTAGCTATGATTTCTGCCCTGTAATTTGATTAGCCAAAACGTACCCTAAATTCACAATCACGAAGTCAGGTGACATTTTGTTAGATAAATATTTTTACAGACCAAAATATTAATTCAATAAGTTATTATGAATGTGATAGTCCAAATTTAAACGTGAAGTTGTGACTTACGGTACTGACCTATCAGTACCTTAAGTACATTAGTTTTTATCATTTATCATTTTTCTTATCATTTTAAAAACAAATATATTTTTATTACATAAGCACATTCTCAAAACATAAATAAATAATAATCTGAAAAAATCAGACCGATATCTTCATTAACTACAAAGATATGTGCAAGTTAAAAATTGTGAAGACATTTAACTGAAATGATTTTTCTAAAAACGTGAATTTTCAAATTTCCTATATGATCATGTAACTTTTAACTTTACAGTAGCTAGAAAGGTTTCAATCTCCTGCTAAAATTATGCCGAAATCCTCCAACACGACGGCGTTCAAATAGTCACAAAACGCTGTATTTAACTTGGCCACTGTATGCTCTGTCTCATGGAAAGCCAAAGGATCGCCATAAACCTTTGAAACGCCTCTCAATTAAGATAACAAAGAAACCCAAATTTACACCCCTCATAAAAAAGAGTGTGAATCTGTGAATACGGTCACTGCTTTGCACAGAGTTGGACTTTTGCGTAACAAAAATATTATGAAGTAAAACTTTTTTTTATGTTACACTGCTTTTATATTAATATTTATTGAAATAATTATACAGTACTTGTATATTACACTTATATATCTATATTGTGGTTTTATTACATGCAATAAAATGAAAATGTTAGCAAGACAACAACTTTAAGTAGTAATTTATTTTAAAAGAAATTCACTCAAAAATGCGTACGTCCAAAAAAAATTATGCAGTATTTATATCATACATATATACATACAAAAAATACATAACACATATTTTAAAAGTTATTTACACAATTAAATGATACACAAATCTAAAATATGTAATTAATCATCTGATTCGGTACCTGAATCATCGTTGCTTAAATGAATAACAAATGATAGTTGATTAGTAAATCTAAACAATTCTTCCGTTTTTGAACGTGATTTACACAGTTTTTCCACAATTCCGGTGTAATTTGTTTAACCTCCGTTCGAATTAATTTTAAAACCGATTCTGACAGATTAGGCGTAGAATTGTTTTTTCCTAAATATTGCGTTTTAAACTTGACCAAATTAATTCAATTGGGTTGAATATAAAGTGGTACGGTGGCAACCTTAACACTTCATGTCCATATTTATTTGCCAGCAAGTCTGTGAAGTGCTGTTTTTGAAAATCATGCTCAATAATATTTAATAATTGGCTTTTCGTACTTTTTTCGGGAAATGAAACGTTATGTGCATGTAAAAAATCAACAATTTCTTGTTTTTTGGTTGATGCACAAGGATTTTTTATTGTTTGCCGAGAATGGTAAGCTGCGTTATAATTACTATACCTATACCTTATCAATGATCAGCGTCGTAGCTAGGGGTGCGGCTGCCAGGGGCGTAGCCCTTAGGGGGCGCACTTTGCAGACCCACAGCCTGCGCGCTGCTAGGGCACAGGCACACAAAATTAGTTATTATTTTCTTGGTTAATACATTATTGATTTATTTTTATTATTTATGAATATCTTTTCCTTTATTGTGATAAAGAAAACCGGATTTCAAAATATTTAAATGTTTTATATCATTAGTAATATTTTATGGAGATATTTGCGATTATCAGTGATTTTGTAGGTTTTGATACAAGAAAATGACGAAAATATCATATTATGTAATACATTTTATTACTGTTAAGACTTACGATTATTTTATTATAGAATACCCGGGGAAGCCAGGAAATTTTCTTGTATCAAAACCTACAAAATCACTGATAATCGCAAATATCTCCATAAAATATTACTAATGATATAAAACATTTAAATATTTTGAAATTAAAAAATGAAAATGTAATCAAATATTATTACATATCTACAATACGAATGATTTGATTATAGCTAATATTTCCGTTTGAATATTAAATAATAATATTGTTATATTGTTTGATAATGTTTATTTTATTATAGTCTATTACACGGTGTTTAAAAAAAGGGTATTTTTTTAAGGCGTATAGTATTGACCAAAATGAGTAAAAAGAGTTTAATCTACAAATATTCTGGCGACCTTGACCAATATTTTCAAATAATTTCGTAACTATTAGAAACTGCTATATATAAAAATATATTGTTTTTTTTTTAAAGTCTATTTAATGACAGACAAAATTTTTTCCGAATTTTTTCGATCACTATCTTTGTCAGTTTTTCATCGCTTCTAATACAAAATTCCTCTTTCTCCGAAACAGTTGAATATGTTGATTAAGCTGTTTTACTCATTTTAGTCAGTACTACATACCTTCAAAATATTTTACCCTTTTTTAATTATAGTTTTTTTAAATTGTTTTACCTAAAAAAATGCGGATTTAAAAATCTAAATAAAACCGTATTATTATTATTGTTATTATTATTAAATTTATTTGTGCCCGTGCCATTTATCAATTGTCAAAATAAAATATAGCCTCAAATTAAAAGTATCATAGACTATACTCCATTCGCTAGACTAGAGAATGTGCAACTAATGCTTGAACAGAAACAAGTCATTCTATTGATTCGGCCGAAAAATTATCTTCTTTTGGCCAACAGAATGACAATTGTCTCTGTTTAAGAATTAGTTCCACATTTTCATGTTTCAGGAATGAACCATATATGAATTTATAGGGTCCCGTGGCCGCGTGACTGAGTGTCTGGTCGCGAACCTGGGGGAACCGGGTTCGATCCCGACCGACGCCAAATATTTCCAATTTTAAATAGCACAAAAAGTGACCCCTGTGGTATATATATATATATATATATATATATATATATATATATATAATATATCGTCATCATTACCGATGTCTACATGTGTTGTAGATACTGGCACACCCAGAAATGGGTAATATGCCGTGATGATATATTTATTTATTTTATTTATGAATTTACAAATACATTACTAATTTTTGCTTTGTTAGTATTACAAAAAATATCTTACGAAAAGACGTCATATGTTAATATGACGTCGGCCAATGAGGAAAGGCTTCCTGCACTTCAGTTAGTTCGTAATTAAAATTGTTATAAATGTAAATTATTATTTCTTTTTTTTCTATAAATTAAATGATCATTAAATTTCTCTACACAACAAATGACCAAATAAAGGAATTAGTATAATAAAATAGAATGATACGATTGGTATGTGTAATTACTATATGTATAGTGAGATTTAAGAAAAAAATAGCCGCCTCTGTGATCAAGCGTGTAAAGGTAGCGCTCAAGCGACCTTCACCGCTCGGCCCTGGGGTCGTGGGTTCGATTCCCACCAGGAGCTTGCATGTTTGTGAATGTCCCAAATTAGCTCCGGACTATATATAAAAGTACCAGGTCGAACCCATTTTTTTTAAAGATAATCTGATTATTATTACTACTTGATAAAACTTTAAGAACTAAAAGACACTTATAACATTTAAATTCAATATTTTATTTAAAATTATTATTGTCGATTACATACACGACCGCCATGACGATTGGCTCCAAATTAGAAGAGTTATAATACCTAACATGAAAAACTACGGCTTTTTTATATCACTATCTTTTTATGGGGCAACAAATAATACTGAAAAAATACGTTAAATTTTTCTCAACAAATCATTGTATGTTTCTGTAAGATAATACTAAAATTATACGTAAGTGGTGGTACTGATACAACAGAACGGTTTATGCTAAAATTAGCGCAAATTTAATCCATTATAATTAGGTCACCAACATCTACTACATTACTTGTGTTGGTCAATGCTCAGACACATTTGTATAGATGAAGAGTGTATCTTTCTATAGAGATGCAAATGACATAATATGGGTCCACACAAAGTTAAGATCCGGTCCGTAATTCAATTAGTACTAACTGTTTCTTTAAATAACGCGGTCATTTTAATGCAATGTTGAGAAGTAATAGAATAATGTTAAAAATAACTTTTTAACTTTGTTGATATTGTTTGATTATAAAATATAAAATTAGATTGATAAATACATATTTTTTTTAAGAATAAATTTCCGTATAAATAGATTGATAACATTTTAAGTTTTCATTTTCATACTAAAACTAAATAAAGCTCGATGATATGGTCTTTTTTAAAGAAATTTCTAATGTTAGCTTAAATGTAATAACAAGCATTTTAAATTTTGAAAACGATATTTTCGTAGAATCTCCGCCTCAGTGAAGACGGGTGTGAAGACATTCCTCAGGGCATATTACGAGTATTACATGCCGATCGACGAAATATGTCCTACGAATTTCTGACTCTTTCTTCCCTAATTCTGATCTCGGCAATTGGCAATGTTGTACGGGTGGTTAATGTATAGGTACCATGGACTTCAATTATACCCAAAAAATCACATTCTGCTATAGTAAAAATGAAAAGTAAAATTTCAACGAGTGCTTTCAAAAATAAACATTTTAGGCATTTACGAAAATTCTACCGGTGAACTGTTACCTGTATACAGGGTGTCTCAATAAGCTTGCTCACTATTGGTAACTTTTTTATTTGAAGAGATACGAGGTTGGTTAAATTAGCAAAATTGTGCCATTTTATATTAGAAAATTGGTCATGTAGACAAAATAAAAATTGTGTCAGCGGTTCCCAAAATTTGGGACAAAATATATATTTTTTAAATGGAACTATATATTTTATATTATCTTATTACTATGGAAACAATTGTCTTTTATAAAATTATTATTTTATTAATTTATTTTACAGTAATAACAAAACAAAGAAAATATTCAAATTGAAAGCCATTATTTCTTTCGCACATTTAAACTCTTTTGGAAAGAGAGCCGACCGTTCTACGTAACTGGTGTCTAGATATAACTTTCCATATAGCAAGTTCATATCTAACTTTTCTAATTTGTAAAGTTATTAAACATTTTTAAACACAGAGAACTTTACGGAAGAAATTATTAAACGCCAAACAAACAAAGAATCAATTGTTTCCATGGCTTACTTGACTAAAAAACTAATAAAATAGTTTACAAAATTTAAATTTTTAACCGCAAATAACTCGTTTACTTGAAAAAATTGTACATAAACAACATTACCTTATTGGAAAGAGAAAAAAATACTCTTTCCAATAAGTTAATAAAAAATATATAGTTCCATTTAAAAAATATATATTTTGTCCCAAATTTTGGGAACCGCTAACACAATTTTTATTTTGTCTACATGACCAATTTTCTAATATAAAATGGCACAATTTTGCTAATTTAACCAACCTCGTATCTTTTCAAATAAAAAAGTTACCAATAGTGAGCAAGCTTATTGAGACACCCTGTATATCGGTAAACAGATGTTCATTAGATATTTTAAGAACGCAAATGGTAAACAAGGTAGATTTATAACCTATGAAAAGCAGTTGAAAGATGAAACATTTGAAATAAAAATATTTTAAACGTTATCTCGTCTCGCTTTCTGTAATATCATAATTAACTTCTGAAACCTATTTCCGATTCCAACTTCGCTTGACATCTCTACCTTTTTTGAGGTTAGATTCTTCATTTACCGCATTTACCGACTGAATTACTCGATTCACTCAATTCATGGATCCGGTAGATATGGTACAATTTTCGAACAGGGTAACTATTAACCACTTGTGTTTTCGAACGCAGTCGGTACGTGCGGTATCTACCGGTAGAATTTTCGTAAATGCCTTTTGCTACTTCTTTGCATTAGTATACTTATTAATTAAGTACGTGTAATTTGCACTTGAATGCCTCTCATTAGGCATTTACGTAAATTCCACCGGTGAACTGGTACCGGTATATATCGATAACCAGCTGTTTATCAGGTTACAGCTACCGGGATAGATATTTTAAGAACGCATGTAGTAAACATATACCTATTAGATTTTCTAATAGGTATATGGTAGTAAACAGGGTAGACTTATAACCTATGAAAAGCAGTTGAGAGATGAACCAGATTTGAAATTTAACGTAGTTAAACGTTAAACATTATCTCGTCTCATATTCTGTATTATCATAATAAACTTCTGAAATATACTTTTGATTCCAATTTCGCTTGGCATTTCTACCTTTTTTTGAGGTTAGATTCATCATTTACCGCATTTACCGTCTGAATTACTCGATCCACAAATCATGGATCCGGTAGATGGATCTGGTAGATGTGATGCAATTTTGGAACATGGTAACTATTAACCAATTGTGTTTTCGAACGTAGTCGGTAGGTATGGTATCTACCGGTAGAATTTTCGTAAATGCCTGATACATATTTTCATTATGATACAGGTTTTCTTTTCATCAAGTACAGATTATCATTATGATATAAATTTTCTTTTCATTTCGATTCAGATTATCAATATGATACAGATGAATTTTATAACCAATCTATAGTTTATTTTTTTTTAGTTATTATTAATATTCGTAGAAAAAATAGTGTATGCAACTCATGTATAGTGACTAATATACAGTCGTTGCCTTGGGGCGAACTACCTTGATGTAAACCTGACTGTGTGTAGGAAGATTCACCTTGAGGCCAAAGCGCAAAGAGTCCACCGGGCATCGAATCGAATTCTTGTTCGTTCGCCGAAAGGCAAACCCCCTTTCCCAGATCGGCACGAGCTTGTGCGCGACAGTACTATTGTTTTTGCGCACATTGAGGCGGTTTTGTCTACCATTGCCTACCATCCTCATATAATCATACCAATATTTTGCTATGAATCTCCAGTTCATTTAACAAATGTACAAATAACTAGTTACAGTTACAGTTACCTCCAAAAAAAAGTAATTAAGTTACTTAAGTTCCAGTTACTTTGGTGAAAGAACTAAGTTATTTACTAGTTACTCATTAAAAGTAACTTAGTTACCTTGAGTTACTTTCTAACTACTTTTAATTGCGTGAAGTGTAGACTTTGACTGTTGACTTAGTTATTGTATAGTATACATATCAGGGAGTTTTTGCACTAATTACATTAACCTAAATTTTAATGTTATTGCTTGGCAACACCCAATCAAATTATTATTGTTAATGTTAACGGACCTACAGGGCCTTATTACCGCCTAGGCCCACGAGGCCACGGTCTAGGGCCCGCTTTGACAAGAGGACCTACATTATAATATAACATAAAAATAAAAAGTAACATTTTATCTTGTGAGAAGGGAATTTGCAAAAATGAAACGAATTCAAGTCTTGCAACCCTTGGAACAACGAACAAAATACGAGGTGTGTTCAAAAACTATCGCGAATTTTGAATTTTCGCGGGTTACGTATATTCGAATTTCGATCTTTTTGTGGCTTTATGTTGGTACTCATGTCTCTCACTTATGTCGACAAGCTCGGCCATTTTGAATGTTCACTTAATTGTTGACAGCTGCTTTGCTTGCACGTGTTTTGGATCGTCTTCGATTTTTACCTATTCAAAAAAATGGAACAAAGAACCTGTATCAAATTTTGTGTGAAAAACGAAATTAAGTGCGCGGATGCATTCCGAATGTTGACTGTGGCATACGGAGAAGCTACCTTGGACCAAAGCAACGTTTATCGGTGGTACAAAATGTTCTCAGAAGGCCGAGAAGATGTGAACGACGAAAAGCGTGCCGGACGCCCGAGCACTTCAACAACAGACGAAAAAATTAATGAAGTGGAGAAAATGATATTGGCCAATCGTCGAATCACCGTTAGAGAAGTTGCTGAGGACCTAAACATATCGATTGGCTCGTGCCATTCGATTTTTATCAATGATTTGGGCATGAGACGGGTCGCCGCGAAATTTGTACCAAAATTGCTCAATTGCGACCAAAAACAGCATCGCATGAACATTGCTAATGAGATGTTGGACTCTGTCCGCGACGACCCAAATTTGCTCCAGAGGGTCATAACTGGTGACGAATCGTGGGTTTATGGTTATGACGTGGAAACCAAAGTTCAATCATCTCAATGGAAGCTGCCGCACGAACCAAGACCGAAAAAAGCGCGCCAAGTTCGGTCGAATGTGAAAGTTTTGCTGACAGTTTTCTTCGATTGCAGGGGCGTGGTGCATCATGAGTTCTTGCCACAGGGTAGAACGGTCAATAAGGAATATTACTTGCAAGTTATGCGCAATTTGCGCGAAGCAATCCGCCAGAAACGCCCGGATTTGTGGAAGAACAAAAATTGGCTTTTGCACCACGATAACGCCCCTGCTCCCACATCGTTGCTTGTGCGCGACTTTTTAGCCAAAAACAACACACTAATGATGCCGCAGCCACCGTATTCCCCAGATCTGGCCCCCTGTGACTTTTTCTTGTTCCCTAAACTGAAGAGGCCCATGAAAGGACGACGTTACGCTACGCTTGACGAGATAAAGACGGCATCGAAGGAGGAGCTGAACAAGATAAAAAAAAATGATTTTTTGAAGTGCTTTGAAGATTGGAAAAACCGTTGGCACAAGTGTATAATATCTCATGGGGATTACTTTGAAGGGGACAAAATAGATATTCATGAATAAATAAATAATTTTTGAAAAAACACAAAATTCGCGATATTTTTTGAACACACCTCGTACACTATTTTTTGTATAACCTGAAAATTGGAATAATTTAGATGATTTAGTGGCAGTTTAATTATAATTTATTAAAACGTATTATTTGTAAGCGAGGAAAACATTTGAAAATAAATATTTTATAAGTTAAATTTAACATTTAGTGACTTTTTAATTCTAGAATTAAAAGTTAAAAGAATGTGTTATTTTTAGTTTTTCTGTTTACCTTACAAAAACTCTATTATTAATGAATATAATTACTTATTTTATTATCTATTATGGCTTGAAATCAATCAACAATAATATTGCATTTAATTATGTATTAAAATAAAAGTTACACATTACAGAGGGTATGCGCGATGCTGCGCTCAACACTCCCACTCTGGACAGACATTTATTTAAAACCAAACAGTTTTAGTTAGTGTTCCTAAAAAAGGCATCAGCCTCAACAAAATATTTCTTTGAAATTTTAATCCCCCCCGTTACTTTTTATGACTAAGTTACATTCCACTTTTTAAGTTACTTTGACTAACTTAAGTTACATTCTAATTTCTGAGTTACTTTAAGTAACTTAAGTTACTCAAGTAACTAGTAACTAAAAACCGTAAAGTTACCAACTACTTTTCGTTACGTAAAACTAACTAGTTAGTAACTAAGTTCCTAAAGTAACTAGTTACTGCCCAGCTCTGCTCCTAAGGAAACAATCGTAAAAGAACTTTTTAGCTAGCTTTTTATGTTATACTAGCTGTACCCGCTGCAAATATTTGCAACAAAAATATGGGGTAACGTTATTCATTCATTTCATTGTATAATGTAAATAATTTATAGTCACCAACAAATATTGTTATTGTTGTAATCAACGTGTTTCATTTATGATTTCAAGTTCAATTATCTATATATATAAAAAAATAAGGTTTTTCTTTGGGGCCTTAGTTATGGACTTCTACCGAACCGATTTTAATGATTCTTTTTTAAATGAAAGCTGTTAGCATGTAGATATGCACAAAAATCTAAAATGTTACAGTTTTGATTCCGCCTATTTTTTATAAGGCCTTAAAGATTTTTTATTAAGTACCGCTGTCAGGCGATAGATGGCAGCACTGAACAACAAAAAGATGAAGAGAATGAAGTAAAAATACACACAATTTGTGAAAATTGGTACAAGAATAATATTTTTTGTTATTTAGGGCTGGTTTATCAATACAAGGTTAAATAATTTAACAGGTAAATAACGTGCAAAGCTTTTATCATACAAAAGTCTAAAGTTAACTTTAAATGACAGATAAATATGTCTACATGTCAACTTATAGTGAAACCATTTCCTTATGGAAATTTGCCCTTAAAAATTAATAAATATAATAGTTAATTTAAATATGGTAAGTAGTTTAATAATATTGAGCAAAATAAATAAAGATATATATTTTGTATTATAATATAATAATTTTTTTAACCTAAAGTTTAAAAATTTATTGAATTATATATCCCATATATAAAATACAGCATTATTACCTATTTTAAAATGGACAAGAGACAAGTGTACATTTACGAGTTTTTAAATAACGAAATCATTAAATTCAAAAGAGTATATTACAATCAACCAGTTGGATTAACAAAATATGAATTCATATTAACGAAAACTGAATTCACATAAATGAAAAGTGAATTCCCAGTAACGAAATACGATTTCATATTAACAAAAACTGACTTCATGTAAAAGGAAACTGATTTCACACCAATAAAAATTAATTTCAACTAAACGAAAACAGATTTCAAACCCTCGGGTTACTTATTCTCGCTTCTAGCGTAGCTAACATTGTTGTAATCAACTTTTATCATTGTTGTAATCAAGTTTCATCATTGTCTTAATCAAGCTCTTTTATTGTTGTAATAAATTTAGTCTTTAGTTAAGTTTCTTAAAAATACTATTCGCTATTTATTTAATATTTTATAAGTTCAGAAAAATATTTTAATATATTTAGAGGCAATACATTTGTCTTATTTTTTTGCCTCTCCAAAGATGGCTTTTACCCCTTCTTGCTGCCCTTCCTTGGCGGCGCCTATTTAAGGTTCCTATGTAAAATCTGTTTTCATTTAGTTGAAACTGGTTTATAAAATTGTGAATTCTGTTTTCATTATTGCAAAATCGGTATTCAGGACTGATAAATTAGTTTTCGTTACTGTGAATTCAGGTTTCCACTTTAGATTCTATACCTTCTAAAGTTTAGGTGTAGATATGCAATGATTCCTCATAGATTACAATAATGCATAAAATTTTGGTGTACAATAAATTATTACTACAATAATTGAACTGGAATATGGAATTAAATTAAGTAAGAATGATTGCAACATTGATTCATAATTATAATTTATAATAATAAAATATAACATTGAAAGACGTAGAATATGCGGATAATCTCTATTAGATGTTTTACCTTTCTCTTCATTTAAATTTATAACAGTAAAAAAAAAAAATCAGACGAAATGTCGAATTTACCACTAGCATCAAATCTTCAAATCATAAACTGGTCAATTAAATTAATACCTACTATAGTTCCTATAGAATTTTTATTATTATTTTTCTATATAAATTGCATATTTCTAATAGGTATGTTTATCTGTTGAAAATTTAACATTGCTGCTGTTTGTTGTAAAATTTATACAATAATATCCAAAGTTCCTCATCAAATAATTACATAGCATTAAAATCCATCCTGGTCCTGTGTTACAAGACCTGTATTTTTTATCTGTCGAAACAGTTTCAGTTTCCAATTTCCATTTTTTATTTATAAACAGTCAATCAAACATTTAATTTACCTAACTGACTGTTACCATTACTTCACTTTTCACTTTGCATTAACAAACCGACTCTAAATAATTTACTTATTATTACCAGTGCTGTGTCAAATAATCTCCTTATTCCTATGTGCCCAATAAAGCAGCGGTAGTTAAAAAAGTATAAAAAAGTACCAAACATTAAATAAAATTTATAATTTAATAACATTACCCCATATTGTTTGTTGCAAATATTTGCAACGGGTACAGCTAGTTGTAGTAATAATGGCTGTTTTATTGTCCACAAAAATTTTATGCATTATTGTAATCTATGAGGGATTAACGTGTTTCTATTATGCAAATTAACATCTTTATTCGGTTTAAAACAATATGCATAATCATTGCATGTCTATACCTTTTACAGTATGATTTCACACTTTTGAAATTCTATTTCACGTTACAAAATATGATTTCACATTAACGAACCTTGATTTCACACAAAGGAAACTTGAATTCACAGTAACGAAAACTAATTTATCACTCCTCAATACCGATTTTGTAACAATGAAAACAGAATTCACAATTTTAAACA
The DNA here is from genome assembly GCA_943142095.1 of Ophonus ardosiacus. NCBI lineage: Eukaryota > Metazoa > Arthropoda > Insecta > Coleoptera > Carabidae > Ophonus > Ophonus ardosiacus. Next base: position 37,937,913 of record OW964823.1, read on the forward strand.
CCAGTTTCAACTAAATGAAAACAGATTTTATATAGGAACTTTAAATGGACACCTCCAAGGAAGGGCAGAAGGGACAGTAGCCACCTCTTGGAGAGGCAAAAAAATAAAGCATTTTTATTGTCTCTAAAATATATTAAAATGTCTTTTTGTCCTTATAAAATATTAAATAAATAACGAATAGCATTTTTCAAAAACTTAACAACAATAATGAAACTTGATTACAACAATGATAAAAGTTTATTACAACAATGTTAGCTACGTTAGAAGCGAGAATATGTAACCCGACGGTTTAAAATCTGTTTTCTTTAGTTAAAATGAGTTTCCAATGGTGTGAATTCAGTTTTTTTTCCCTGAAACTCAGTGCCGGATTAACCATGAGGCGCATGAGGCGCGCGCCTCAGGGCCCGCGCCTGTTAGGGGCCCAGATACGGCACCATTTTGTCGAGTTTTTATTTTTTTAGAGTTATATTTTATTTACTTTATGAGTTTATTTCTATTGTGATTGTTTTTCTGTTTGATTTTTGAAATAAATTATATTTTTGGGGTCTTATATGTTATTCTAGGGGCCCGAAAATTGTCAGCGCCTCAGGCCCGAAAATACCTTAATCCGGTCCTGGCCTGAAACCAGTTTTCGTTACTTTGAAATCATATTTCGTTACTGTGAAATCATATTTCGTTACTGGAAATTCACTTTTCATTTGTGTGAAATTCGTTTTCGTTAATGTGAGTTCATATTTTGTTAACGTGAAATCAGTTTCAAAAGTGTGAAAACATATTGTAAAAAGTAGCATTAAGGGGTAACGTTTAAGAGCGGGAAAATAGGGTTATCCAACTGGTAGATTATTTTCGTTATTTTTTAAAAACCTGTAAATGTACACCTATCTCTTGTGCATTTTTAAATAGGTAATAATGCTGTATTTTAGATAAAGGATATATAATTCAATAAATTTGTAAAATTTAGGTTAAAAAAAAAATTATTACAAAATATGTATCTCTATTAATTTTGCTCAATATTATTAAATTACTTACCATATTTAAATTAATGAATTAACTATTATATTTATTCATTTTTGAGGGAAAAAATTCCTTCTCATGTTTTCATTGTAAGTTGACATGTTGACATATTTATCTGTCATTTAAGGTCAACTTTTGACTTTTGTATTATAAAAGCTTTGCATGATTTAAGATATTTACCTGTTAAATTATTTAACTTTCATTAATAAACCAGCCCTAAATAATGCAAAATATTATTTTGTAGCAGTTTTCATAAATTGTATGTATTCTAAATCATTCTCTTCTACTTCATGTTGCTCAGTGCTGCCATCTATCGGTTGACAGCGGTACTTAATAAAAAATCTTTAAGGCCTTATAAAAAATAGATGGAATCAAAACTGTAACATTTTAGATTTTTGTGCACATCTACATGATAATAGCTTTCATTTAAAAAAAGAATCATTAAAATCGGTTCGGTAGAAGTCCATAACTAAGGCCCCAAAGAAAAACCTTATTTTTTTATATATATAGATAAGTATTGTATTGCACTTTGCTATCGAACCGTCGTTATATAACAAAAACATTACAGAACTTTACCCAAATATTGATTTTATTGTATTTAACATGTCTTCTGCACACATACAATTCTAATTATATCTATTTTTCATTGCATGAGGAAGTTCCTAAATGGCAGAGTTTCTTCCAATTCATCAGCAAGATTGGCGGTATTTCTTATGGATATATGCAGTTTACCTACAATTTTAATTATTTAAGTAATAAAACAATAAGAAAGATTAAATGTGCTTCCCAGAAAAAGCTTTCAGAATGTCACTAAAACTGTTGATTTGTGACATTGACATCTACTATTTACAAACTGTAAACTATAAACATTTGAATTTGTCAACTGGTTTCCTTAGTGCCTTGGCCTCTGCGATTAGATTATTCTATATATTACCAGTGCCTTTATCTCTAAATCTATACAAGATATAATAAAAATTTTAAATGTATCAGATGTAGAATTTTATGTTCTTCAATAATAGTAATAACAGAAATTTTAAAAAAATAATAGTTAGAAGATTTTTAAAAGAAACTATTACTTCCGGTTGTCCAATTGTTACCAAAATCTAATCAGCTCTTCCCAGGATTGTCAGATTGAGGAAACTGCAGTTAAATATTTTTTAAGTCATAGTATTTGAGAAACCGTGGTTCCAACATCCACACATCCACACACATACACACACACACAAACACGGTCGTAAAAATGTTATAATCGGATTATAGGGACCTTAAAACGTGCTTATCCACTAAAATCTGGATATGCGAATTTTAGCATGATTCCAATACCTCTCTTAGCGAGAGGTAAAAAAATATTTTTAATTAATTATTTTCAATATTAAAATAGATTGTGATCTTTTGAAAATTTTTAATATTAATTCCTGAGCTCAAAATTATATTAGATAAATTTTTCGTTACTTCCTGCTTGTCAGATTTTTTTTAGAAATATCGATAAGGGCGTGATTATGTTGGAGCTGTGATAAACGATAAGAGCAGCGATACTAGCGAAGCAGTGCGAATGAATGTATAGATTTAGGTGTTTACATTGAAGCTGCGCGCAAAGCTACACTTAGGTGCTGAGCAGCGATAAGAGCATCGAGAACGAATTGAATGTATTTCTACACTCTCATCGAGGCAAGACATGTGATGCAGCGATATCTCGATTTTTTTTTTATGTTGCGTAAATATTATACAAAATAAAATATTTGTCGGTATAAATAAATATTTTAATTGCCTCTTCATTTACATTCATATTTATTTATTCCCATATGTCAATAAATTATCACCTTATGATAAAATGTCCTATAGAATGAAAATATTAAAAGTAAGGGTGTGAATAAGCTATAAGAGCGACGATAAGAGCAGCGATAAAAGCGAATCAAATCTATCTTTCTTTGATGTGTTTACAGTGGAGCTACGATAAAAGCTATAAGAGCGACGAGAAAAGCAGCGATATAAATGTTGCTGACAATATTGTTAAAGCTATTTGTGTCCTACATAACACAATCATTGATATGGAAGGTATTGAACATCATTTAGAAGATACGTTAAATATTCCAAAACAATCAAATACCACAACTAATAATGGTAGACCAACCCTGGTTGCACAAAATATTCGTGAATCGTGATTTATTTAAAGCTTGCTTGTGTCACAATCCTATTGTAAATGACATATAATTTTTGACAAAATGTACTGTACCCTACAATAAGGGAGACCTAACAAATACTTCGCTAATTAATTTGTCAGAAACAATCCACCCTCGTGTCGTCTCGAATTTTCGAAGACGAGATTTCTCTGCATCTGTCTCGTCATATTTTTCCTTACTTTCTCTCGATCTCAACTCGATAGTCTCGAATTTATAATTAAAAATAGTAAATAAATTAACACTAAAAGCAACATGAATATAATAAATGGGTGCCACTGATTAAAACATTGTTTTACTAAGCCTGGTGTTTGATGTTATAGCATTTTCTTCTTACTAAAACCGAATAAATCAAAAATTAATAAATAAATATGAATGTAAATGAAGAGGCAATTAAAATATTTATTTATAAAGACAAATATTTTGTTTCGTATAAAATTTATGTAATATAAAAAAAATCGAGATATCGCTGCATCACTAGTCTTACCTCGATGAGAGCGTAGAAATACATTCAATTCGTTCTCGACGCTCTTATCGCTGCTCAGCTCCTAAGCGTAGCTTTACGCGCTGCTCCAATGTAAACACCTACATTTAAATCTATATATTCATTCGCACTGCTTCGCTAGTATCGCCGCTCTTATCGTTTATCGCAGCTCCAACATAAACACAGCCTAACGCAAGATTTTTTCATATTAAACGATCAAACACAGAGTATTCCTGTATTCCAAATCTACCTATAATTACTATATCCAACAATAGTGCTACTCAGACTTACAACAAAACGGGTACATCGAAAAGTTATAACGACTGCGAACTGCGACAAATCTGACCATCTAAATCTAAATCCTTAAAATCCCATTCACTATATTCTTAATAGATTATAATTTTTTTCTAGTGTACTTTTTACTTCCCGCTACCCTAGGTAAGGAAGGTATAGGGATCGTGCTAAGAATCGTTTATAGAGAGAATAAGCACGTTTTGATGTCCCCAGAATACGGTTTTAACATTTTTACAATGATGTCTATAGGTATGTATGTGTGTGTGTGTGTATGTTTGTGTGGTGTGGATCGTGTAGACACGATTACTCAAATACTATCAATCAGAAAATTTTGAAATTTTGTATACTCATTCTATACTAATGTGGGAAGAGCTCATTAGTTTTTAGTGTATATCGGATAACCGGAAGTATCATTTATATAAGCTTTTAACAGTTTTTCTTGTAAAAAATGCATTTAATATATTTTTTTGGAAAATTGAATATAAAGGTACAATCTTCAATTCTACGATAATAACATTTAGTAAATAACTCTAAATAACTCAAAATATGAATATAATATAATTTATTTTCATATAATATCATCTTGCCTATGCGTCAAACAAAAAAATAATTTTAATAACAATCTTGGCATATTTAAACAAATGTCACTGTCAGGAAGCAATTACATTAAAATTAATAATGAAACCTTGTTAAGGAGAATATAATAGTAAAATATTTAATTCTAATGAAATTAAGGTTTGTAAAAATAATATATTCTCCATCAAAAATAAATATTAGATGTATACGATGATCTGATTTAAATTTGCTGTTTTTGCAGCATTATAAACTAATATTAATTTAGAACTACACATTTACGAAATGGATCATGTACGGCGAAGAATTTACAAAGATTGCGTTTTAGAGCACCTAGAAGCTGATGCTGACTTTTATAAGAATGTGTGTGTGACGATTTTTCCTAAAGTCTATTAAAATATGATCAAAAACTTCTCAAATTTGGTATTAAAACTCATATATAATTTGAACAACATATTAGATTTTAACCATATATGATAAATCGGATGTAGTACATAATTTGGAGCTCTAACAGAATTTTGAGGAAAAACAATGAAACATAATCCAAAATTTCGTATTATAGACTTTTCTATTTATTCGACAACAAATTCGATTTTATTTACAAACGATCAACCGGAAGTCATACTTTACTTAAAGCTCACTGCTATTTTAAACATAGAATTTGCGGGAGGTCATGTGTTGGCCACATCAGATTTTTTCTTTTTAATATTAGTTAATAATTAGGCACAAGCATTTTTGTGTTATTCAAAGAAAATATTATATGTCAAAATAATATTTTACCTTATTGTTATCATTAACCGCTCCACATGAAGTATTGGCCTAGCATGACAGTTGCACCATGTTTTTGTAATTTCATTTGAAACCTTCGCCAAAATATAATGAAATGTTTTTATTGTCATTCGCATTTATTGAAAAATAAAAATTGTGGATATTTCCTCAAGTCATTATATAAATTATAGAATTCCCCAAATTCATATAGTTTGGTGTTAATCGGATGTGACGTTTGCTTTTATAGCTTTTATCGCAGCTTCAACATATTCACTCCCTAATCCATATTAGTTGGCCTAGTCGCTAAAATTTTATTTTATTTAGTGCATATATAATACAAATAATAACTAACGTAGTTATCAGTATTTTTTTTTATATTACAAATATTTTGTGATTCTCGTGCCACATAGCAAGTTATATTTTCTGAAATATTTTGTTGTTTTAATGTAAAACGAAATAATTCATAGATTTCCTATGGTAGAAATGAAAAAGCAGAAGACATGTCGTCAAAAATATCCCTAAAGTAATGACGTCATATACTACTACGTTTACATGGGACACTAGTTTATAAATCGGGAGCAGTCATGTGACTTTGTTTGTCTTTCTTGACAAGAAGATATGGAGGACCCGTGACAGAATGACAGCTAGTAATCATGTACATAGATTTTCATTCCAAATTTACTGAGTTTCGAATTTCATGTGATTTATTTAACTCGCCAAGTAAAGTCCACACTCCTGGTGACAAAGAAACCAGGTATTTTCCTAAAAGAAAGGTGCAAAAGTAGTGGAATTTTTAAGTTATATGTATATGATTACTAGCTGTCATTCTGACACGGGACCCATATCTTCTTTTAAAGATTTGCTTATTTGCAGGGCATCTTTATTTGCTCTCTAAAAATACATAATTTAATTGAAGATTGATAACAAAAGAAATATTTGAAAAAAAAGCTATCGAATGGCTTTCAACAGAATTAATAGCCCACCATTGGACAATTCCCGTTCGAAATAGTTCACAATATTTATGGTTAGTTTCTGAAATTTCTTTGTTAAAGCTTTGGGCATTATTATGGATGTATTACAGTATATTACTTATTAAAACAAACAAGTAATAATATTGTAGCACGTCACAAATACTTAACGCAGAGAAAACTGACAACCAAGTGACAATAGTGACAGGATCGATATTCAACAGTGTCATGCCAACGTATGGTATAAAAACCAACTACAATTATTTCAAAAAATTTTATATTCTGTAAAAGGAATAGAGCTCGACTTAGAAATACTTGTAAATTTCATCAGTATACGCATACGTTTTTTAATACTAGTATTTTTTTTCTGTATTTAAAAATAAATAATTTCTAAAAGTTATATTTCATTTTATAAGGTTTTTTTTGCGGTCGATGACGTAAGTCTTCTGCCTTTTCATTTTCCCTATAACAATACAAGAAAACAAAGTTTGAAAAGAATTGACGATATTTGTTTGTCAGAGTTTAGAAATAAGACACCATAATTAAATTACGGCAATTTTTAAGAATAACCAGCGAATTATCCAATCTTGATAAATAAAAGAAATTTACTAATAAATTTGAGTTATTATACTGTTAAATATTTATGTTTAGTAAGAAATATAATTTAAAGTTACGTTATAATGTGGAAATATTTTTATTTTAAATAAAAAAATAAACACTTCCTCCATTATTATTACAAATAAGAAATAATACTATTTAAGTCACGATAAATGTTAACAAATAGGCCAACTATTATGGATTAAGCATTAGGGCTGGTGTAGAAAGAACGTAGAAAAAGTAATGTGTGTTATGAGCGTAAAGTGTTATTGTCGCTTTCGAAAGATTTCTTAAGCGACAACGTATTACTTTATAGGCAACTCTTCCTAAGCGATATACCATCTTGTGGCAGATTTTGGAAGCTTTCAGATAGACATTACCAAACATAAGTCATAACCTTTATAAGTGCTACGCTACATATTTTGTCTATTTATCCATTTATTTCTTGTTATAATGTCAAAATCAAATTATTATTGCTGTGTTCCATAGTGTAATTCGTGGAGAAAGAAAGATCCGAATTTATCTTTTCATTCTTTTTCATTAGACAAACAAAAAGTAATATTTGGCGGAGAATTAGTTAAAAAGCGAAAAATCTGGATAAATAATCTGAGAATGGTCAAAAATCCAAGCCCTTACATGAAAGTTTGCAGCCTTCATTTAACCAAAGATTCATTTTTTAAATTTACAAATGAAAGTAAACTTAGACGTTTGAAAAAAACTGCAATACCCACTTATAAATTGCCTCAATCATCGTTTCCATCCAAGATTCCATCTAAAGACAGGGAAGAAAGGGCTAGGAAACGAGCTAAATCAGCACAATTAAATGAATTATTCAATTACAAAGTCGTTAACTTATATACCTGTTGCAATATATCAAAACCGCATATACAGTGTGTTAATTAAAAACCTGTCCATAGGCGTTTAACATGGGAAAACAGTTTTTCTTTGCGCAAAAGTCCCCAGTTCATTTTAGACAAAAATGTTTCAAATAAATAATATTCTACGCCTGTCACTAAACAGATTTAATTTTGCACGTTTAGTAACTTGTAAAATCTAACTTGAAATTGTACAAATATTGCTCATTTGTAGCGATACCCATGAAATTGAAACAAAATTACAAATAAATTCATATCGCTTGAACTGTCAGAAATTTAATTTTATATATTACAGAATATGGAAAACTAATAATATTAAAAGTAATTTAAGTGTTAGATTTTTAAAATAATACCTGTGTAGTAATTTAGGTGCAGAATTGAATTATCTGCAACTTTTAATTGAAAATTGAATTTCTGACAGTTAAAACGATACGCATTTCTTTCTAACTTTGTTTCAATATCATGGGTATCGCTGGACATGAGCAATATTTTTATACAATTTCAAATTAGATTTTAAAAGTTACCAAACTTGCAAAATTAAAACTGTTTACTGATTTAGGCGTAGAATATAATTATCTACAACATTTATTTGCAACATTTTTCTAAAATTAATTGGGGACTTTTGCGCAAAGGAAAACTGTTTTCCCATGTTAAACGCCTATGGCCAGATTTTTAATTAACACACTGTATATGTTTGCAGCGACTACTAATCTTTATTTACCACGCCGCATAAAATAATATGCTCAGCCTTATAAACTTCTTCGCCCTCATATATCCTTGAATTTTCATTACCTCCCATGTATTAAAAATACTGAACAAGGGAAAATGAGTGTTTATTAAATTCCATAACCTAAAAAACCTTCAAAATTATAGTATTGTTAGGTACTAACTACAAAAATTATATTTAAAAACAAGTAGAATAATTTGACAACAAACTTAATATTTAAATACATGAAAATAAATATGGAATACAGAAAAAAAAACATTAATTTTCAACACCAATATTGTTTGTCAGTACTACGTTCCTTGAGTATATCCCAGTATGATGTCTATCTGGCAGCTTCCTTAGCCCACCGTTTCGGCGCTGGGATGTTAATCGAGATCGCCTATTACTTTACTCTCCACTCCATAATAACTGTTAATAGATAACTGTACCAAAATTAAATATATTTATAATTATTTTATTTAACATGTTTTTTTTGCTAACTATACATAGTTTAGCGCGTAAAGCGGGTGAGGTAGATATTTCTTAAAAATAATTTGAACTGAAGTGAACTTTAAAGTGGAAGCTACATAAGTACAAGCGGTACAAACCATTATTGAACTGTCACTTATTTTTATGTTTGATTTTGGTAGCTTTGTCACGTTGGTTGCAGTATTACTTTTTACATATACGTAAAATAAAACATTAAACAAATTATATCCACACATTTATTTTATAATTAATTGTAATTTGTGTAATATTTTTAAGAAGTCACTTGATCTGGAATAGAATGTGACGTCAAACTTCATACAGCTTGTGAAAAACTATATCGCCTACGTTTATTTATATAAATAACGAAGATGATGGAGTATATTCAGCCAATCAAGCAGTTTACATCATAAATACAATATCACTTGAAACAATGATGTCATGTGTTAAAAAGTTTACATGAGCATGTAAGACAGATTAAAATATGATCTGCGGGTTGCCTTCATAAATCGAAATATTTATAAAAATGTAACACGTCATCATTTTTCCCACCGAAATCCAATTTTATTTTAAATTTTCTGAAGGATACTCCGTCCGCCGTAATAAATACTTCATTCTCGTAGTATATGAAATAGACTGTCTAGTGTTATATGAGATCCTTAAAAAAAATACAGAATACTGTATAATTAATACCATACAATTTCTCACTGTTTCTGTACATTCCGTATAGCAACTTCAGAAACTGTCAATTTCAAACACATAGCCTAATTTTGGCTTCATTTTCAATTTCAGAAATACCAATAATAATAAAATAATTAAATGTCATTTTGCAAAAATTAATAAAATGTTAGTTAATAATAATATTTCCAGATATAATTATTTCTATTAATGGTTTCAAATACATAATAATAATTAAAAACTAATAAAATATCGCTAATAAAATATATTTAAAAATATATAGAAAATTTCAAAAATCCCTAAATGATGACGTAAACCGCTTGACTGACTGGATACCCTATAACTATTTTCCTATGGAATAAAAATGATGTATGTAATTTGACGTCATAAGAGTGGGAGGTTGCTTTTCAAGACTATTTCTGGCACCAATCTTTTATTTAATTATTTACGGAAATAACAAATTATTATTTTTTATTACTATGAAGAATATTGCATAAACGTTCATTTAAAATGCTTTACAAAAATGTAAAACCAGCACATTCAACAACAGGCAGCGCTATTAGAATTTAAAAAAGAAAACATATCGTGCTCAAATTTAATGAAAATCTCTTAAAATCTAACATTTATATTTTAAAAATCTGATGTGGCCAACACAAGACCTCCCGTTTTATTTTTTTTAAATTTAAATACATATCTACATATTTCCTAATATGATGCAAACTATATATTTCCTTTGCATGCAGGTAACTATTGCTTTATTTACTATTTTCTGTTTAAAATGTCACCATTATTAATTTGAAATGATTAGTTTTTTGACAGCGACATTTACTGTCAGTTCAATACATTTGAAATATGAACTGTGTAGCAAAGGAATCTTTAAATCATAGGCTCTGAAATATATAAAAAAAATCTTTTTTTAAATTTATCTGTAAAATATAGAGAAAAAGTATTAATATATACTTCTAGAAAATTCAATAATCTTTAATTTTTAGCATGCCAAAAAATGACATTTAATGGTATTATGAGCTTCAATAAAAGTGACATTTCCGGTTATCCGATTTACACCAAAATCTAATGGTTTCTTTCCATATTAGAGTAGGGTCAAATGCAAGGTATCAGAATGAGAGATATAGTCCAGGCAACGAAGACCGAAAAGAGCCAAATAGCGGAAATAATACATGTAGAAGCCAATTTTGGCACAGTTATAGGGGAAGGTGTCCTTAACAAAATACTAAAAGTACTGATGGGTGGGAGTGGAGCTAAGGGGGGGAGGGGTCTCTAAAAGTCCCTTTTTTCAGTTTTTTGTTAATAACTCGAAAACTACTGCCCCTAGCGAAAAAATGTTTATGTATTAGATTAATCTACATAAAATTCTCTACAGAAAAGGTCCTATATACATTTTCGTTAGAATCAATATTTAAGGAAATATAGAGGGGGAAAAATGAAAAATTAAAAAAAAAATATTTTTATTGTTAAAAATCAAGTTTTAATAAAAAATGAACCATGCAGAGCCCACGTATTAATAACAAAAAAGATCCTATACACATTCGCTAGGATCAATACTTAACGAGATATAGAGGGGGGAAAATGGAAAATTAAAAAAAATATATTATTAAAAATGAAATGTTAATTGTAAAAATAAAATATATAGTAAGGAAGGATGTATCTTGAATATTAGTTTTCTTCAAATTCTAAATTTTCATCATCATCATCGGTGCTGTCTTTGATGGGAGCTGCATTCGTACATGAGCCGAGGCACACCCCGCAGTCGTGCATCAACAAAAGATCGTGTTCAAAACGGAATCGGGTACTACAGGGTCTTCTTAGATTGCTTCATGTCACCAAATTTCTTGTCAATGAAACTTTGCATGGTTTTGGTTCCAATATCCAGGGCTTCGTGGCAGTTTACTTTGGAGTTTCCCAGGATGCCCGTTGACAGCGACATGAGCGAATTCAACTTTGGAAAAGGAGGATGGTCATTGAACCATTCGTGAATCTTAGATCGATCCCGTGAATCTCTCTTTTCCCGTGATATACGGAAATGTGCTGCTCTCCACTTGAAAAAGCCACTCCAAAGGTCCTCTATACATTTTTGCTAGGATCAATACTTAACGAGATATAGAGGGAGAAAAATGAAAAATTAGAAAAAAAATATTTTTATTGTTAAAAATCAAGTTTTAATGAAAAATGAACCATGCAGAGCCCACGTATTAATAACTTTACTACAAGTAATATGTAATGGAAGAATTGTGTGAGGGGGGGGGGGGGGTACCACAATAATGTACGTCGTTGGAGATGACTATAGACTATAGACAGAAGGGGAGAACGGTTGAAATGACTTCAGGGCTCCCCGTCACTGGCTGTTGGTCCCGTTATCTTCCGGGGCCTTCGTATTGGCGTTCGTCCTTATCAGGGACAATTCGGGACCCGCTACTCAATGTTAAAACTAATGTATCGTCTAAACGTTCTTGTCAGTCAGGTACGACCTCACCCACTACGTTGGTGCTAGTATCAATTTTTTATTATTAATTTTACAGTATAATAAATGATTAACATTTGCATTCAAATAAATGCTTTGCATACTTCTCTTATTTCATGTAAGTAATAAAATGTTCAACTTACCTTAATGAAATGTAGAAAACAATCAAAATCGCAAGTCCAAATGACAGAGTCAAATAAACACGTTGAGCCAATCATCAAGACATGATAAAACTGAAAAATATCCATCCACAGCCGTACAAGGAGTTTCACCATTAATCGCACAGGTACACCTTGGGCAGGACTTTGGTCGGATATGGTCATAAGGTCATAGAACAAACTCTTATGCCCTCCATGAAAAGTTTAGGTGGCCTAACGCGAGGAAGAGGAATTACTGATTCTGAACTCGCCAAGTGGGTTTGTGGATCACCGGGAAGCACCGCCATCTGCACGTCATTGGAGGAGTTTGCTGGAGTGGCTTTTTCAAGTGGAGAGCAGCACATTTCCGTATATCACGGGAAAAGAGAGATTCACGGGATCGATCTAAGATTCACGAATGGTTCAATGACCATCCTCCTTTTCCAAAGTTGAATTCGCTCATGTCGCTGTCAACGGGCATCCTGGGAAACTCCAAAGTAAACTGCCACGAAGCCCTGGATATTGGAACCAAAACCATGCAAAGTTTCATTGACAAGAAATTTGGTGACATGAAGCAATCTAAGAAGACCCTGTAGTACCCGATTCCGTTTTGAACACGATCTTTTGTTGATGCACGACTGCAGGGTGTGCCTCGGCTCATGTACGAATGCAGCTCCCATCAAAGACAGCACCGATGATGATGATGAAAATTTAGAATTTGAAGAAAACTAATATTCAAGATACATCCTTCCTTACTATATATTTTATTTTTACAATTAACATTTCATTTTTAATAATATATTTTTTTTAATTTTCCATTTTCCCCCCTCCACTCCCACCCATCAGTACTTTTAGTATTTTGTTAAGGACACCTTCCCCTATAACTGTGCCAAAATTGGCTTCTACATGAATTATTTCCGCTATTTTTCCTTCGTTACCTGGACTAATAGTATATTTAAGTAAGAGCGGAGACAAAATCCGTACACATGCACACACACATACACTCTCATATAGACATCATCGTGAAAATGTTAAAATTGGATTCTAGGGACCTTAAAACGTGCGTAAATCGACCATTAAAACACGCTAAATTTTTGAGTTACCTAGGTAACGAAACTGACAATAAATATGAATAACAACTAAAACAATAAAAAAAAAATATTGATTTGTTGACTTAACGTAAGCAATACCAATAATTGCTAACTGTCTCCTTGGAAACGCTCAAATACTCACTAGATCAAAAATCAAAACCGTATGATTTGCAATAATTTTCAGTTTTAAATGGTTATGATGCATTTATAATAAAAAATAGCGTATGATACACGTGTATAAGCTAGCCTTTAAAGCACTACGACATTAAAGACACTCCGCTACGCGTCGTGGCTTTAAACTTGTCGTGCGTGCTTTAAAGGGTATCTTATACACTTGTATCATAATATACTATTTACCTCCCGCTACCCTTGGTATAGGGATCGTGCTAAAAATCACATATCGGGATTTTAGTAAATGACCACGTTTTAATAACCCTAGAATCCAATTTTAACATTTTCACGATAATGTCTGTATGTGTGTATGTATGTGTGTGTGTGCGCGTGTGTATGTATGTGTGTATGTATGTATGTTTGTATGTATGTATGTATGTATGTATGTATGTATGTATGTATGTATGTATGTATGTATGTATGTATGTATGTATGTATGTATGTATGTATGTATGTATGTATGTATGTATGTGTATGAATTTTGTCTTCGCTCTAACTCAAAAAATTCTGAAACCTTGTATTTCTAATATGAAAAGAAACCATTAGATTTTGGTGTAAATCGGATAAACGGAAATGGCACTTTACTTGAAGCTCATAACTTCAAAATATACCATTAAATGCTAGTTTTTCGCATTTTATGTCATTATGAAAATTAAACATTATTGAATTTTCTACAGGTACACATTAATACTTTTTCTATATATTTTACAGATAAATTTAAAAATCTTTTTTTTAATCCCGAAGCCTAAGATAATAGTATATTGTGTTATTAGGAGTAAAAGTGACACTTTGTGTGGCGAGCATGTAAGTTTGCACGACGAGCGATACGCGAGTCGGATAACTGCATGCGAGGCACACAATGTCACTTTTACTCCGAATGACACATTATATTTTTTCTTCAAACGTACGTATTTAAATAAAATAATTACAACTTGACGTTACAATAATTATAAATATTTTACGTGAATGACGTTTGATGATTTTAATTGCTCTGTTGCTATGGCTACTTTCGTATATGTTCACTTTTTGTTATAAACATTCAAGTGAAATTTTTTACGTTTTGACGTTTAAATAAAAACTATGCAATTTTATATTCTCCTTATGTGCAATTATATCAGAATTTGAAGTATTGCCATGTACGGTCCTTGAAGTTGTTCAAATGAATGGAAATTCAATAATATTGTTGAAGGATATGATATGCCGAGGAATCGCTGAAAAATAATATAAACTTTTCATATCACTTTAATTCTAAATATTCTTACCGTCGTTGCCAATATGTAAGTCTGCTATTTTATAATATGTTATTTCGTTAAATATAAACTGTTTATATTTCAATTAGTATGTTATCTTGGTTAACTTGGGGCGATATGACAGGTTTCTATTTTACAAGTTACTTCTTTTTCGCTCATTTTATGTAGTTGCTATGGATATTTATTTATTTCATTTCCACGCCGGCGGCGTAGAAATTAGCTATTTCTACTCCGGCGGCGTAGAAATGAAACTTCTACCTTGTGAATCAAGTCACAAAAGATGCCATTTTTATGACGTTTGAAGAAAAACACAATTCCTTTGTTACACAGTTCATTTTTCAAATGATTTGTAACTGACAGGTAAACGTCATTGCCAAAAAAACTAATCACTTCAAATTAATAATAGTGACATAATAAATAATAAAGAAAATCGTAAATAAAGCAATAGTTATATCCAATGGAACATAATATAGTTTGCAGCATTGCTAAATACCTACGTAGGTATGTATTTAAATTAATAAAAATTAAATAGCGGGAGGTTTTGTGTTGGCTACATCAGATTTTTTATATTAATGCCCGTATTCATAAACACTTCTTAAAATTTTTAAACGGTTCGTTATAATATTTATCCAATAAAAACAGTCGACATTGAAAGAAAAATCTAAATTTTATTTGTCAAAAATTATAACGAGTCGTTTTGAAACTTTACGATTGTTTATGAATATGGGCATAAGTCTCTTGGTCCATCGATTATAACGCAATGTTCTAGTCCGTTTACGGTTGTTTTTTTTTTGAGTTTCGAAAAAAGATGAAAGTCTGATGGAATTATTCCTTTACAATTTTAATTTCAGAAAAAGTAAATTCAAGTTTGGCAAAAGTAAATTTCAAAATGAGTAGCTTCAATTCGCTTCATTTTCAGAATAAGTAAATTCAATTTCGGAAAAAGTAAATGAAATTTTGATACTATTTTTCTGAAATTGATTTACTTTTTCTGAAATTGATTTATTTTTTCTAAAATTGAATTTACTTTTTCTGAAATTGAAGTTACTTTTTTCTGAAATTGAAGTTGAAAAGGTATAGATCCCGCGAATAGGGAAGATGAGGTACCTGATGTACACCTTTCGGTCATTTTCTATTTATTTCTTTATGAAATTGATGTAAAAAGTTCGAGTAGTAGGTAACTATTGACCTTGCCTTAAATCCACCATCAATTTTGCCAGCGAACGGATGTGTTTTTCGATTGTTGCTTTGGTTCAGGCTGATAGTTGTGAGCCCATGTCTCATGGGTGAAACATGTATTTTCAAAAACATATCAGGAACGCCACCATGTTGGAGGTTTTTGGCACAATTTTAGCTGGAGATTGAAAACTTCTTAGCCACTTTAAATTTAAAAGTTACGTTATCTTATAAGAATTTTTCCGACTAATTTGATGGTATTATTCGGAGTGTTCTATCTCATTGCAAACATTGTAAAATTGGCATATCTCGAAAAAATCATCTCATTTGAATGTCTTCACAATTTTTAAATTTAACTGCTCATATCTTTGTAGTTATTGAAGAAATCGTTCTGATTTTTTCAGATTATTATTTATTTGTATTTATCATATTTGTTTCTAAAATGATAAGAAAAATAATAATAACCTAGCATTCGAACATGTTTGTTTTGGATTTTGCAGCGTAAGAAACACTAAGCGAGAAACTTTTCGTCCTTACGAGATTGACCCTAATATCCAACAACAAAGTTGTAGTAAATGAATTAAAGAAGTTTTTTATTTGAATTTTTTTTCCAAAATCTTACCGGATGCGAAAAAACTAACACAAAAAGTTATTACATCGTAATGCGCGCATCTAGGCGGTAACTCCAGAGGCGTTAGTCAATTTCCATGAGTGCCAAAGTCGCGTGCATTACGATGTATTTACTTTTTGTGTTCGTCTTATTCGAAACCGGTGAAGATTTTGGAAAAAAAATTCAAATAAAAAAACTTCTTTAATTCATTTACTACAACTTTGTCGCTGTATATTAAGGTCTATCTCGTAAGGACGAAAAGTTTCTCAGTTAGTGTTTCTTGTGCTGCAAAATCGAAAACGAACGTGTTCAAATGCTAGTTTTTATCATTTTAAAAACAAATATCATATTTTTATTATACAAGCACATTCTCAAAACATAAATAAATAATAATCTGAAAAAATCAGACCGATATCTTCAATAACTACAAAGATATGTGCAGTTAAAGTTAAAAATTGTGAAGACATTTAACTGAAATGATTTTTCTAGAAACTTGAATTTTCAAATTTCCTATATGATCATGTAACTTTTAACTTTACAGTAGCTAGGAAGGTTTCAATCTCCTGCTAAAATTATGCCGAAATCCTCCAACACGGCGGCGTTCAAATAGTCACAAAACGCTGTATTTAACTTGGCCACTGTATGCTCTGTCTCATGGAAAGCCATAGGATCGCCATAAACCTTTGAAACGCCTCTCAATTAAGATAACAAAGAAACCCAAATTTACACCCCTCATAAATAAGAGTGAGTATGGGGTCCCGTGGCCGCATGCCTGAGTGTCTGGTCGCGAACCTGGGGGAACCGGGTTCGATCCAAACAGACGCCAAATATTTCCAATTTTAAATGGCACAAAAGTGACCCCTGTGGTGCACTCTCCACACCAGCTATGAGTGCCCGTGAGGTGATGCCTGGTAAGCGCCCACACGGTAAAATATATCATCATTACCGATGTCTACTGTGTTGTAGATACTGGCACACCCAGAAATGAGTAATATGCCGTGATGATATATTTCTTTATTTATTTATTTATTTATATATAAATAAGAGTGTGAATCTGTGAATACGGTCACTGCTTTGCGCAGAGTTGGACTTTTGCATAACAAAAATATTATGAAGTAAAACTTTTTTATGTTACACTGCTTTTATATTAATATTTATTGAAATAATTATACAGTACTTGTATATTACACTTATATATCTATATTGTGGTTTTATTACATGCAATAAAATGAAAATGTTAGCAAGACAACAACTTTAAGTAGTAATTTATTTTAAAAGAAATTCACACAAAAATGCGTACGTCCAAAAAAATTAGACAGTATTTATATCATACATATATACATACAAAAAATACATAACACATATTTTAAAAGTTATTTAAACAATTAAATGATACACAAATCTAAAAGATGTAATTAATCATCTGATTCGGTACCTGAATCATCGTTGCTTAAATGAATAACAAATGATAGTTGATTAGTAAATCTAAACAATTTTTCCGTTTTTTAATATGATTTACACAGTTTTTCCACAATTCCGGTGTAATTTGATCAACCTCCGTTCGAATTAATTTTAAAACCGATTCTGACAGATTAGGCGTAGAATTGTTTTTCCTAATATTGCGTTTTAAACTTGATCAAATTAATTCAATTGGGTTGAATATAAAGTGGTACGGTGGCAACCTTAACACTTCATGTCCATATATATTTGCCAGCAAGTCTGTGAAGTACTGTTGTTGAAAATTATGCTCCTTAATAATATTTAATAATTGGCTTTTCGTACTTTTTTCGGGAAATGAAACGTTATGTGTATGTAAAAAATCAATAATTTCTTGTTTTTTGGTTGATGCACAAGGATTTTTTATTGTTTGCCGAGAATGGTAAGCTGCGTTATAATTACTACACCTTATCAATGATGGTGGAATATTAGGGTGTAATTGATGTTTAAACCAATTTTCAAATAGATCTGCGTTTATATCTGAATGATAATCAGCACTAGAAGATGCAATGTTTTTGGCGGATAGTAGCAAGGAATATTCAATAAATCCTTCCTCACATCCAGCATGCAAAATTATTTTCCGTTTACCACGAGAAACAGGTGTGTCAACATGACATTTACCGGAATCGTTGACCCAACCCTTCGTCACAACATCATGGGTGTCGTACCACGTTTCATCTAGATATACTATTGTTCTTTTTTCTTCTCTGTATTGTTTTATTTTTGTTAAAAACTCGTAACACCATTTAGCAATACGAGGATAATCCATAATTCTTTTTCTATTGTCCAACTTTTGATATTTGAACCCAAGTGACTTTAAATATCTATGAAATGTGGATCGACTACAATTTGCTGGTATGCCAGCTTCTCGTAAACTTCCCATGACACAGTCAAGGGTTGGTGAATTGTTAGCAGCAAAAAAAAAAACTATAATTTTTTCTTTTCACTGCACCCTCAAAAAACGAATCAAATGTAGAAAAACTTTGTCGACTCACTCGCTTTCGTTTTACACATTTTTCTCTCTTCACTATTGTCCGAACACGATACTCGGACAGTTTACAAAATTCTGATGCGTTTTTCTAAGCTTGAAACTCTCCGAATTCAGTTACACACTTATTATACACATTTAACACAATCTGCTGCCCATGTTCGTGTAAATAACTTACTTACTTACTTAATCCTGCACCTTTCTACCCTCACGGGTGTAAGACGTTCCCCCGGCCTGCGGGGGAGGGGGTTGAGTTCTGATTCGTTGGTCTTCTCCATATTTCTTTCCACTCTGCTCTATCTTGTGTTGCTGTCTTCGTTTCTTCCCAAGTTAGACCTCTTCTTTGCGCTGCCTCCTTTACTTCTTCCAGCCACGTTCTTCTTGGTCGTCCTCGTGGTTTCTTTCTTCCAATTTTTGCTTCAAACACTTTTTTAACTATTCTCTCCTCTCCCATCCTTTCTACATGCCCATACCATCTCATCTGTCCTTCTGCTATCTTATCTTCTATTGCTTTTACTTTTAAGTTTTGTCTGTGGGTTGTGTTTTCAATTCTGTCCAGTCTTGTTTTCCCCTCTATTTTTCTCAAGAACCTCATTTCACACAATCTGCTGCCCATGTTTTTCTTTTTGTCTTTGCGTTAATGTCCATGTATCAGCTCCGTGTATGAGTATAGGTGTCACTACTTTCTTAAATATTTGTACTCTGGTCTCTTTCGGTATTTCTTTCTTTCCTAAGAAGCTGTGTTTGATGCTATTGAATATTTTGCCTCCTGTTGTTCTTCTTTCTTTTATTTCTTCATCAAATCTTCCATCTTCTGAGATCATTGACCCCAGGTATTTAAACTTTTGGACTTGCTGTAGATTTTCATTTTTTAGTTGTATCGTGTGGTGTTGTTCATTTCTTCCTAGTATCATGGTTTTCGTTTTTTCTTTATTGATCTTCATGTTTAATTTTTGTAGCGCTTTGTCATATATTTCTATATTCCTTGTTAAGGTTTTTTCGTCTTCTGCTATGATGACCATGTCATCTGCATAGCATAGTTCTGCTATTTCCACTCTTCTCAATTTCCAATGTCCTATGTAGTATTTCTTTACTTCTTTCTTTGTCTCTTTTATTCCTTCGTCAAGAATTAGCGTAAACAGAAGCGGGCTCAAAATGCATCCTTGTCTTACTCCGGCTGTAGTTTCAAATGTATTGGAGGTCTCTTGTTTCACTCTTACATAGCTCTTAGTCTTTGAATATAGGCTCTGAATTCCTGTTATTAACGTATTTGATATTCCCCTTTTTCTTAGCGTTTTCCATATGTCTTCTCTATTGATTCTATCAAACGCTTTCTCTAGATCAATGAAGCAAACATGTACGTTTCTCCCTTCTTTTATTGCCTTTTCCCCTATTTGTCTTAGTATGAATATCGCATCATTTACTCCTCTATTTGGTCTAAAACCAAATTGAGTTTCCTCTAACGATTCTTCCAGCTCTGTTCTTAGTTTCTTGCATATATTTTGGCCACTGTGCTTATTAGGGTAATTCCTCTATAGTTCTGGCACTCTCTGCTATCTCCTTTTTTAAATATTGGTGTTATGATACCTATTTGCCATTCTGTTGGTGTTATTCCTTTTAGCGCTTCATTCATTATGTCTTTAAGTTCTCGTAGTGCTGATTCGGGTAGTGCTTTCAGCATGTCTGCTGTTATTTTGTCATGTCTGGGAGCTTTTCCTCTTTTGGTTTTTCTTATTGCTTCTATTATTTCTTTCAAGCTTATTTCTTCTTCTTGTGTTGTTTCTGTTTCCTTTGTTCGTGTGCGATGACTTTCTTGTTGTTCTTCATCTTTAGTATCCTTTCCCTATAGTAGTTCTATGAAATACTGTCTCCATCTGTCCATTATTCTGTCTTCTTCTGCTATCGTCTTTCCTTCCTTATCTTTAATGTTCGTAATTGTTGCTGTCTTCTTTTGTCTTATATTTTTTAGTGTTCCAAAAAATAATTTCTGGTTTTCATTGTATGCGTTTTTCATTTTTTCACCAACTTCTCTCCATGCTTTTTCTTTTTCTTCCTTTATTACTCTTTTTACTTTTTTCCTTTGTTCTTTATATTTTTCATAGTCAATAGGTTCTTTCGTTTGTAGATATTTATTCCACTTGTTCTTTTTTTCTTTCACTGCAACTTTTACCCTTTCCGACCACCATCTAGTTTTGTTTGTGTTTCTGTTCACTATTCTAGTCGTGCCGCAGCTTTTTTCTGCTGCCTCTAGTATTGTCTTTTTGAAGTTCTCCCATTCCTTTCTATGTTTCCTTCTTTTTCTTTTGCTTTTTTCTTAAACTCTTCGTTGACGTTCCTTTGAAATTTTTCTTCTATCTCTTGTCTTCTAAGTTCATGGCATTTTATTTTCTTATTTACTATCTTTCTTTTGGTTTCGTTCTTTGTGATTACTTCTTGCTTTAGTATCATTGTTACAAGGAAATGGTCGCTTCCAATCTCTGGTCCTCTTTTTACTTTTATGTCTTTTACTCTATTCCAGCTGTCTATGTTAATTAGGAAATAATCTATAATCGATTTTTCATTTCTGCTTATAACTTGTCTAGTTATTTTATGTATTTCTTTGTGCTTGAAGTGTGTATTTCCGATTTTAAACTCATTCTCTAGGCAAAACTCTATTATTCTTTCCCCGTTTGTATTCATCACATTCTCTCCATTCCTTCCTAAGCACCACTCTATTCCATCATTCTTATTTCCTACCCTCCCGTTAAGGTCTTTCATTATTATTACTCTCTTTTCACTTCTGTCTACTATTTCTTGTAGTTCTTTAAAGAAGTTATCTTTTTCTTCTTTTCTTGCGTCCTCGTTTGGTCCATAGCCCACAATTAGCGTGTATTCTTCGTTTTCGTCTCCTTCCTTAACATTTATTGATAGTAGTCTTTCGTTCAATAGGTTTTCTTTAGAAACATATTTCATCTTATCCTCTTTAATTAAAATTGCCACCCCTGCCTTGGCGTTTTCTTTTTCCGATACTCCTACCCAGTACATCCAATATCCATTTTGTGTCTTTGTGATTCCTTTGCCTTTCCTCTTTGTTTCTGTTATACCCACGTAATCCATATTCATTTTTGCCAGTTCTTCTGTTAATTCATATTCTTTCCCTGTTAAACTTTTTACATTCCATGTTCCAAATTTTATTATTTTCCTTGGTTTATTTACTCTATTTTTTATTTTGCCCTTCCCGTACTTAATTATATATGTTTTGTTGTTCCTTATCGTATCCTTTTCCTTTGCTTGCGACGTCTTTCCTTTTTGTTGCAATTTTCCTCGTTTTTCCCTTAGTTTTTTGACGCAGTACCTCCTTCTTCTTTGACCTCTATCAGCTTCTTTTCTGTTTTGTCCCATTTCCATTCCTTTCCATTTATTGTTATTTTCTGATAGCCTATCTTCAATATGTCACCTGCCTTTTTATTCTTCTCCGCTAACATTTTTATTTCCTTTTGTATTTCGCGCTCGTTTCTTGTTAGTTCGTTGTTTATGAAAATTTTGTCCTTTAAAGTTCGTAGGTTTTTTTTATTCGCCATTACTTTTTGTTTATCTTGAAAATTTTCCATTTGTACCTTACATGTCTTCTCTCCTATCTTTAGTGCTTCCTTCACTTGTACATTAACTCCAATTTTCTTGTGTATGAAGTCTTCTACGGTGTTTTTTAGGTCATTTCTGTTGATTGAGCAAAATACATATGTACAGTAAAATTTTTTGAAAGAAGTCCGATCAAGGCCATCTACGAATTGTACCTAGTAATTAAGATTTTGTGCTGTCAAATTTAGTAGTGTCTTTTACTTAGTTTTTATGAGGGTACGTAATATCTTGTGTACCTCATAAAAACTATGTAAACGACACTACTAAATTTGACAGCATAAAATCTTAATTCATAGATGCAATTCGTAGATGGCCTTGATCGGACTTCTTTCAAAAATTTTACTGTATGTGTGTTTTGCTACTACATTTTCTTGTCACAAATAAAGCAAAAACATTTTATTTACTAAAGTAGTTATAAAACGTTTATAATATTGAATTTTGTGCGTCAAATATTCCATACAGAATGTACCTCAAACGTAAGTGACAAAATATCGATTTACATTTTCATTGATTCATGGTTTATTGCCGAATAACGTTCAACCAGTTTTTCAAGACTAGCCGGTTAACCGGTTGTTGTCGACTATTCGCGGTTTACCATTTTTGTCGACTATTCTCGGTTAAAAGGTTTTGTGGCTATCCGCGGCTAACCGGTTTTGCAGCTAACCGCGGTTAACCGGTTAACCGAATACTTTTGACAGCACTCAGCTATAGCAGCACCATAGTCGTTGGCAGTCCTATAGCACAAACCTAGGTTAGGTTTGTCTGTGCTTATAGTATATAGGTTCGTACCAACGAGCTATGAGTAAATAAAGAGTGGCGCATCGCATGCTGAACGCGTAGTTTACCCGTACACAGTTGAATGCTTAGGTCGGCGGCCATTACTATAACTGAGCACTCAGCTCAGACGCTATACGTTGTTTTTCTCAGGGCTTATTGCACTATTTATTAAAAATGCCCGCAAAGTGTGTTGTTCCTCAGTGTGGAAACAGACAAATTAGAAATAGTTGCAAGTCGTTTCACAGGTAATTTTTATATTCAAAAATTTTAACTCACAGTTTTAATTAGCGACGGATTTACGATTTTACCGCCTGTAGTCTGATAATAGTTTCTCGCCTAAAACCAACAACGAATATAATCAATTTATTTTTATGTAATTACTGATATTTATTATTACAATCAAATTTTCTTTATTGAAACAAAAATTTCTGTTGTAATTAAAATAAAATAAATACAAGAACAATTATTATAGGTAATCAATTTTTTGTGTAAATAGGAGGACTGTTTCTACAGATATTCAAGGAACTAACATTCGACAATTTTTAACCAAAACAATCATATTTAAAGGTCAATAAAAACATTATTTTCTATTTCATATATGTAGTGATTATTTTCACAATTTTGTTTATTTTATTTAAAGAATATGTTTTTGTTATTGTATTTTATATGTTATATTTTTTATATACGTTAATATTGTCATAATAAAATATATAATTTAATTTTCAATAGTTACGTTTTTATGTATCTATCTACCTACCTTGCTACTTTTTTAATATATTGTATTAATGCAGTTACATTTTTCATATTAATTGTTATTTATTATCGTAAAATATTATAACAAAATAAGGATTCACAGTAAAAATTCTTAAATTATATTAATTTATCAATAGTTTCACATCATCCATATTATATATATGTGAAACTAAATATGTATTAATTTATTTATTTATTTCGAAATATGATATATGTCAGAATAAAACTTTTCGCCACAAATTGCATTATTTATATTTATAATTCTAACATAAAAGGTAAATTATTTCGTTAAAAATAATTCAGAATTATTACTGGTAGGCTGCAAGCTGCTTGGCAGGTTATAGTAGACATGGCGTCCAAGTGTGTACGGCCAGCAGCGCTCATCCGCCACTCTATATTTATTTATAGCTCGTTGGTTCGTACTCTAAACTAATATCCGTTCACATAATCTCACTAAAAAGTAATTGTGCGTTTAATTGTACTGCTTTCTCTATATTAAGCCGCGAACTTTACATTGCACTCTCATACGTCTCTCAAGATTTTTAATAATAATTTTTAATATTTTCAGAACCAAGTAATCCCAAAACACCTTGGAATGCAACTATAACAGACCGTCTAAAACATGAACTCTTGATGCATTATGATAAATTTGCTCGACCTGCACAACATTATAATACCACCACGGTCACAGTAGGAATGAATGTTATCCACATAGAAGTCAATGAGTTCAAAAACACATTTACTGTACATTGCTGGGTTAGACTGGTAAGAAGTTACATATTATATAGCCACAAACTTCCGCCATCTCATTTTGAAAACGAATAAATAGTAATTAAGTAAGGAATTAAAGTAAAGCCTTTGTGGAGAATTATAAAAAATAATAACTTAATATTACAATTCAAAAACAAGCAAAGGTAAAAATTATGAAATTGAGAACCATTATTCAAAGAGCATAAAAAGTGCCCCAAAATAAGTGCAAACCAAAATCCAGTATTATATTACATTTGCGGTGCACTCTCCACACCAGCCATGAGTACTTGTGTGGTGACGCATCATTATCGATATCTCCGTAGAAAGCAGATTGGCATACCCAGCAATGGGTAATATCAGAGCTGTGCACGTACTGAAGTACATGTACTTTAAACTGTACTTAAATACATTTTTATTGTACTTGTACTTGTATTTAAGTACAATTTTTCAATGTGTAATTGTACTTAAGTCCAATATTTTTGGAATTGTACGTGTGTGTTCACAAGTACATGGACAAGTACTTTTGTTTTGCCTGCAAAATTACGCAGCAGAAAATATATATCCAGTTTGTCTCGTAATCTCGAACTAAACAAAGCGCTGTATTTTTTATGTTATAAAATCATTTCATTTGCAGTTCAAACTGCGGGTGTATTCATTGCTATTAGTTGTTGTTCTTAGTTGTTTATTTTCTTCGTAAATTAAATAAAACTTGTACTGTCTATAAATATCTATAAAAATTAATTAACAATTTGTATTTAATGTTAGTTTTTTTGCTTGAAACCCGCAGTTCCGTAGTAAAAATACTCGTTTCGATGAATCAGGCTCTTCATATTTTGCAATGAATTATTAGATATACAGTCTTACAAAAAAGTCTCCGTACGACAATAGTTTTCAGTCTAAAATCCTATATATTAAATTTTCTTTTAATCCAAAATGAAAAGTATAATGTTACTTTATTATAAACAAAAAATGTAGTTATTTTATTTATTTTATGGGGGTAAACATTGAAAGTATTCATAATTTCATGACAAAAAAGTCTCCGTACGATAACGAAAATATTAAAATAATAAACCATTTATTTATGTTTCATAAAGAATGTCAAAGAAAAATAAACTAAATGTTTTTTTCAATTTTCGTATTTTTTATATGTACTTAAATACTTTTAAAATGAAAGTAATTGTACATTTTTCAGCAAAGTACTTGTACTTGTACTTAAATCCTTTTTTCTTGTACTTGTGCACAGCTCTGGGTAATATGCCGTATATTTATTTGGAAGTTATTTGCAAAAATTGAAAAAAACTCTAAAATTTATATTTCCGCCTAGATCAAAATAAACATTTCGTTTAGCATTAGAGGTAATTGCAAATTAATGTTGAGGAGCAGGGATATGATGTCGTCTGTATGGTTTTTTTAGTATGTATTTTTAAAGCTGCATTCCCAACGAGAAAACACCAAGCCGATTATCGATACTCTTACCACTAAAGCTTGATTCACATGGAGTGTTGCAACCGTTAATTTTGCGGCCGTAACGGCTGTCATAACATACGAGATAACAATTACTCTTTTCATATGCTCCGTCATAAATATCAATGTGCACAGTAACAGTTCCAAATTTGAAAAGCGAAATATTACCAAAACATATGTTTTGATCTCAGTGTCACTGCCGGTTCACATAACCTGTAATAAGTTTTGTGTCGCTGGTTTCGCGTTTCGTCATTAACATATTACAAAGTAATTGTTTTATTTCATTGCACCCAAAAAAAAAGCATAAAGAAATATAATAGGCCCATAAACCATAACAAAAAATAATAAAATGTATACTTTATCCTTAAAGTACTACTCAATAAATAACGATTAAGATAAAGAAAATCATTTTTTTAATAATTGCTTTGCGAGATATTTTAATTTATTTCCAGGATACAGATGACGTCACACTATTGATATCTTTCTCGCGCAGCCTACTACAAAAATTGATGTGAGAAAGATAGCTATAGGTTATTTAAAAATCAAATGCAGCTATACAAAAAACAATTATGACTTTTTGATACTACGAATTGCTTCAAAATTAAACGAACTTTCATTTAAAAATATTTAAAAAAATTGGTTTATGGGCCCCATTAATTTATGTCAAACTGGTTTGAGTTAGTATTATTAAAATATGTGATCTGATCAAACGCAGTTAAAATTTACGGTGGTAACTTCCCGTCAACACCGACATGAATATTTCAATAGCCGCCGTCGATGTTCGTTGCGTCGAGATCGTTCCTACCGTATGATTTCCTTTCGCCATTCGCAATGATTTACCGATACCGACGTACTACTATACATAACCTTTCTAGTGCGCAATTCATTTAATAGTACAAGAAATATATAAAATTTTATTAATGGATTACCTGGAACTATGACTTGCTGTTGGTATCTTACACCGTCATAAAGCATGAACTTATATCCGTAAATAAATGATGTTCGCTGTCTATTCAAGTCCGAGTTGGCTGGGCCAAACATTTGTCCCATTAGTAATTAACAATAAAAAAATTGAAAATTTTATTTACAAAAAAAGTGAAAAATCTTCGACACCTACTTACAATTTTCTCGTGACCCATTCCCATATTTTGAAATACCCTAAATATTCAAATTAATATGGCAACGAGTGTATTAGGAACAATGTGTATTAAATAAGATGAAATCTTTATTTATCTCAAAAAATACTTAAATATAAAAAGTCATTGAACATCAAAATTTCAGAAAAATAAATAAAACATATTTAAAAACAATATTGTACAGTAAAAAACATTTATTAAAAATTATTCCTCGAACTGTTTTGTAGTAAATAGCTTGGTAGCGTCTTTATAATCTTCTATCTATTGTTTTAGATAATTAGATATTATGTCCTTTGATAATTATTCTTAGGTAATTTAGTCGTTTTTCGGGTTTGCTACTTGTAAATAATACTTTATATTTTTCAGTTTAGAAAAACTGCTTTCAGCTTTCAGCTGTTACTACAATTACCGGCGATTGTTAGCATAATTCTTCTAACTATAGCGTTTGAAAATATACATTGAATATCAAATTTAATTTTTGTTGTCTATTTTTTAGTTTATTTGGAAAATTAGATAAAAATTTATTACTTCGTTTTGAGATTATTTGCAGATAATATCGACTTAATCTTCATCCTTTAGCATTAAATGCAAATCGTTCAAAATATTAAATCTTCGTTCGACGATTTAATAAGTACAGAGTGTAAATCGAATAGTGGGACATAGGCGTTTAATATGGAAAATCAGTTTTTCTTTGCGTAAACGTTAACTATTTTATGCAAAATAATAATAATAATAATAATAATAATAATAATAATAATAATAATAATAACAATAATAATAATAATTTCTGCATCTAAAAATTAATTACAGTTACAATTTTTTGGACTTTTAGTCTACGCATCCATGGATTTTTGACAAAAAATAAACAAATGCATTGTTTTTAACTGTCTTTTATTTGAAGTATTTTTGCCAAAATTAAGAGGCTTGAAATAAATAATTTTACTACAGACTGCTTGTCCGATTATTTTTCCTTCGGGAACATTTATTAATTAACTTTTGCGAAAAGAAAAACAGATTTCCCATGTTAAACGCCTATGTCCCACTTTTCGATTTACATCCTATACACCGAGTAAAAAGAAAAAAATCTGATGTGGCCAACACAAAACCTCCCGCTATTTAATTTTTACATACATACATAAAATCACGCGTTTCCCACTTAGTGGGTTAGCAAAAACCCGGAAACAATAGTAACGATAAGAAAAGGGATAAGAGTAAGAGCTCAGCTGACTCACTTCACTCTTTAACAACATTCTTCTTTCGCCTTGTCAACAATCATCATTGCATTCATACATAAGAACATATTAAAGTGACCGTTTTTCGGTAGCGAATAACCGCATCCGGACCACAATAATAGCTACGCAACAATCATCCTTCGCCACACATTTCTATCCTATTTTTATTAATTTAAATACATACTTACGTATTTACTAACGCTGCAAACTGTTCCATTGCATAAAACTGTTGCTTTATTTACTATTTTCTTTTTAAAATGTCACTATTAATTTGAAGTGATTAGATTTTTGACAGTGACATTTACTGTCAGTTACATTCATTTGAAAAATGAACTGTGTAACAAAGGAATTGTGTTTATCTTAGGCTTCGGGACTAATAAAAAAAATTATTTTTAAATTTATCTGCAAAATATATAGAAAAATTATTAATGTATTCCTGTAGAAAATTCAATAATCTAACATAAAATGCGAAAAAATGGCATTTAATGATATTTTTTGAAGAAAAACCATTATGAGCTTCAGGTAAAGTGCCATTTCCGGTTATCCGATTTACACCAAAATCTAATGGCTTCTTTTCATATTAGAATAGGTTAGAAATACAAAGTTTCAGAATTTTCTGAATAATAGTATTTGAGTTAGAGCGAAGACAAAATCTCTACACATACACACATACATACATACATACATACATACACACACACATACATACATACACACACACATACACACATACAGACATCATCGTGAAAATGTTAAAATTGGATTCTAGGGACCTTAAAACGTGGTCATTTACTAAAATCTCGATATGTGATTTTTAGCACGATCCCTATACTTTCCTTACCAAGGGTAGCGTGAGGTAAAAATAATCAATTTTTTTCTGTTGTACTATTGCCTTTTATGGCTGTGAAGTGTAAAGGGAAATGAGGCAAAAAAAGAATTGGTTGTAAATATTTTTAAATATATGTAATTTTACAATTTTTTATTATAATTTTATACTTAATCGGTGTGTCTCATTTTAGCGCCTACTTCATTTCGGGGCCTGAAGCGGTCGCCTCGCCACCTCACGTACCGGACCAGCCCTGGACTGAATAGCATCATATAAAATGTATTATATAAAAAAGTAGAAAAATTATTGGCAAAAATTAGTGAATAATCGGTCTCAATAATAAAATCTCATTGCGAATTAGGCTTTACGCCATCAACCGCTATGGTGTATTTGTCTTTGTCTATCACGATCGGGACATGGTGACATCGCACCTTCTCCAATTTTTTAATATTTTTTTTCTCTTAAATTTCAAATAATCAATCAATTTAAAAAATTGAGCATTTAATTTTTTGTCTACTCTTATATATGTAAAAAAAATAGTACACTCCATCGGATAACTTTTGCGAAATTTAACCGACTTGATATACTTTATACTTCTGGAGATCCCATGTTTGCCACGCTATCTGCATATAGGCGCTGAAAATAATGTAAAATAGGCAGTTTTTTTATTTTTACATATAACTTCCAAAAATATACAAAAAATATTGATTTTTGGTTTGCATTCTTGAATGGCACTTTTTATGTTCTTTCGAATGACAAAAGGCGAGAATTTCGAGTTATGGTGTCAAAAGTTAACATTTTTATACAGGCATCGTTATCCATGTTGCCATAATTTTGTAAACATCTCTTAAAATGCTGTTTTATCGCGACACACACATAGTGGTTTAAAACATTACATTTTCTGGATTAAATACGGTGCAAACAATAGGGAGTTTTTGGAAAGCACTTACCGTATTACGTTAAAAGTTATGTTTATAGTAGAGAGTTATTGCAGCTTCAACGTAAAAATAACGTGCACTTTAAAGTCACGTGACAGCCCGAATGCGCATGTGTACTAATAAGGTTCACGTTAAATGAATAATGAGACACGTTATATGCGATGGAATAGCGAGCGTTTAACGCCACACGTTCTGTATGTGTTGAGGTTATGTTTCGGTGACAAGTACGGCTATGACTTTGTTTGTGTTGTTTTTAGCGTTAACGTTAACGTGAATACAATAATTATATGCGGTAAACATTTTTAAAATAAGTTGTTTTCTACATAACGTTAACGTTTACGTTCTTTCATCTTAGAAGTTGCAATAATTCCCTATTATCTAATACGATACTAGTCATAAAGTTATATGCTGAAATGAGAGTTTTTGCACTAACAAAGAACGATAACCTAAAAATGGTAGTAACTTTAAGTTTACCATGTTCTTTTTCCAGGTATTCTTAAACCGTACCGAATTTTTGAAAGTTTGCCTTATCTTCTTTTGCAAATAATTTTAGCAAATGTTCTGTCTAGATGATCTTTCATAGCTCGCAGGGTGTATAGCCTATCTGTTATTCTCACACATTTTCATGCTTCACAAGGTTTCCAATCTTCGATGTTTTCAAAGGGATTCATATTCAAAACTTCTCTTAGAAGGTATAAATCTGCATCCGTGGAAAAGCATAAACGATTATTACTATACACAGATTTTTCACACTTGACCGTTATGTCATAGTTTAATGTTCGTATATTAGATATACGTATCGAAGACAGAATGTAGGAAACCATAAGTAAGACAGAGATAAACATACAATTACTTGTTATTTTGCTGTTCAGCAATTAATGACGCAACGGTCAAGTATGAAAAATCGGTGTTTACTCATTTTCAAGTTCTAACCTCAAAACTCGAATCATACGTTCAGTAAAATATGCGCGTTAAACGTTCGCTATTTCTCTATAAATAGCGTGGCCTTGGCCCGCTATTGGTTTAGCGTTACGGTGTATTGTAAGCATGCGTAATTCAGTTGTCACGTAACATTAACGTTTATCGTATTCGCTTCCTTATGGAGGAGTTATTGCAACTTCTAAGACGAAAGAACGTTAACGTTATATAGCAAATACGCTATTTTAAAAATAAAGGACTTTCATTGTCAATGTTTACCGCATTTAATTAGTGTATTCACGCTAACGTTAATGCTAAAAGCAACACAAACGAAGTTACAGCCGCACGTTTCACCGATACATAACCTCAACACATACAGAACGTGTGTCGCCAAACGCTCGCTATATCATCGCACGTATCTTCTTTCTCCTTATTCATTTAACGTGAACCTTATTACTACGCATACGCATTCGGATTGTCACGTCACTTTAAACTCACTGATTCTACAATACCTAATGTACATTTCAACGGTACGGAATTACCACTATTTGAAACAAAATAATCGTCTTAAACTATTTCTAAGATAACGTAACAACATCCTATTATACGTCACGTTACGTTATAAGTAACCAAGGTTCGCAAACTACCTAACAATAATTCTTATGAAGACTTTTATTTTTAAATAATTGTAGTTTTGTTTTAATGTAATTGCCATCATAATATAAATATGACACAATGCACTAGAATGAAATCATAAAACCATTCCTGTTTTATTAATGAAAACTTAAAAAAGATTTCACTAAATATCAAGATCAGTTCAAAAAAAATTATCCTGGGTCGGACATAAACCTCTTGCGGGCCGTAGGTTTGGGACACGGGATAATATTAACACCCAGATTGTATACAGAATGTACCACAACTTCAGGTACAAACTTTAAAAGCATGCAGTACTGACCAAAATGAGTAAAACAAAGCTTAATCAAGACTGGTCTGATCTTCAACTGTTTCCGAGACAGGGGACATTTTGTATTAAAATAGAAAAAAAAAAAACTGACATAGTGATCGAAGTAAATTTTGTTTGTCAGTAATCAGTAGATAGAATATAAAAAAACAATAAAATTATATACCATACATTTTTCTTAATTTCTAATAGTTACGAAGTTATTTGAAAATTAGATATTGGCTCGGCCATAACAAAACTCCCTAATGACGTCACTCGCGAACCGTTTTCAAACTGTTTTGAACAATGAACCAGTCACTGCAGTTGGTTCAAAACGTAATTCAAAGAATGAGTAGAGGAAAGGGAGGGCTGTCATAACGTAAATCAGTTTCCTGTAATCTTTTGATAAATGTGTAAACATTTATTTTAAGTAATAGTAAATTAAATGTACATGGTGATGCGAAATAGATTTTAAAAATCATACTTCATACATTTGCCAACTTATTTTTGTTTAAAATAATGCATTCTTACAACCCACAGATTAATAACGTCATTGTAGAATACGGTTTGAAAACATACATGAATAAGGTTCATCGCAAAAAACAGCTTTAACTACATTTATTGTATTTGTTGTATTTGTTATAGGTACCACTGAAGGCAGCACTTCGCTGTAGAAATCGAAACATCCTTTAACAATTATAAACAAAAATATATTATATTATAACCGGAATATTGCTTAATTTATTTGAGTTCTGATTCTGAAATAATTTTTAAATATCTAATAATAACAGATAAAATGCAACAATTGTATAATTTATAGAGTAAAAACAAAGTTTATGGCAAAAAGAAAATCTCATAAAATCATGTTACACCAGAATATACTGTCATGATGGCAACATGTAGTAGTTACGGGAGGAAAGAGTCGGAGAGTGTGTGTCGTGTGACGTCATTTCATGTCCCTATTAACGCAAACATAATTTTAAAAATCTCTTTGATAGTTCCCTGTTTATTCTAAACAAATTTCTCTGTTGTTAGATTTGGAAAGACGAGAAGCTGAAATGGAACGCAACTGATTACGATGGTTTTAACATGCTACATGTAGCAGACCACGAAATATGGCAGCCAGATATTGTACCTTACAACAGTGCTGCTGGTAGCACCATTGACCACTATGCCAATACGCATTGCTTGGTATCTGATGACGGAACCGTCATATGGGTACCTCCAGCACAATTCGTAGTCTTCTGTGAGCTAGATTTACGGCTGTGGCCCTTCGACACACAAAAGTGTTGGGTCAAGTTAGGATCTTGGACGTATCATGGATACTGGGTGGATTTAAAAGTTGGAGACACGATTCCTTATGTGAGTTATACAGAATTTTTTTTTCTATCAGTGAACATGGGCGTATGTCATTACCATAGTAACATTTAGAAAGAATGATTGACAGATTCGAGCATATACTGACTAGAGAAGTAATTCCCTATACCAATGCATAGGATGTAGGCGGGGGGCTGGAACTCATGGTGAATTGCGGACAGTGTTTTGTTGTGTTATATGTCACTACTTGTCGGATTATATCAAATTGTAATGAAAAATACAAAGAAAGTAAGGATATTTCGTTTCATGTGTAAGTAACTGGGATTTTTTTTACAAATAATATATAAAACAAAGTGTAACTTTTAGGTTTCCTACTAATAATGACGTAAGAGTAACGAGACTGAAATTTATTGGAAATAAAGGTGATTTACATATTTCAAAAGCAGCAATTAGTCATTACTTTGTAAAAAAATAAAAAAATAAATAAATATAAATATATCATCACGGCATATTACCCATTTCTGGATGTGCCAGTATCTACAACACATGTAGACATCGGTAATGATGACGATATATTTTACCGTGTGGGCGCTTACCAGGCGTCACCTCACGGGCACTCATAGCTGGCGTGGAGAGTGCACCACAGGGGTCACTTTTGTGCCATTTAAAATTGGAAATATTTGGCGTCAGTCGGGATCGAACCCGGTTCCCCCGGTAAAAAAAGATAGTACAAATATTAAGATAATACGCAGTCCGCAATACACCACGGTTTCAATACGCAGTCCGTAATACACCACGGCTTCCGCATGTATTCCGATCACAACAAACACCGTAAGGCGGCCCCTAGTCAGTATATGCTCGAAGATTGACAGCAATATATTTTCGCGTTTTTTTTTTTTAAACTGAACGTAGGGAGTTGTCAAAATCATCAAATTGTCATCTTTCAAAATGTTATACAAATGAAGAAAATTAAAACATGCTATAAGTCCAATATGAGTCTAATCCCCGGTTTTATAAAGGGCAGATTAAATTTACTTATAGAGTAAAGTTGTTTAAATTAACAAATTAGAATCAATTTTTATCATTTTATGGCATTTATAACATTACTGTCAAAAGTACGACTGCCATTTGAATGAATAAATTTTATTTACTTTGGAAGTAAATTTATCTATCGTTTGTAAAACCGGCCATAAGACAAGTTTCCGATTTATTTCCTGCTACTTTAAATAAGCGATCTAGTCCAACAACTACTAAAAAAAACCTTTAATATTCATAGAACTACAGGATACGTCAAAACAGCATTTAAAAAATCAGAACAAGGAATGTATTTAACAATAAGGAACATTATGTTATACATTTAATGAAAATATCAATACCCTTTCGATAAAAAGAATTTCTGAAATTGACAGAAGACAGTTTGATAGCTGGCAATAATTTTAAATGTAACTATAGTAATGACACAGGTACGCCCATCTTCAATGATAAAAAGAAAACTCGGTATTTTATAATAAATTTGATCACAATAAACTATAATGCCTTGTTTCACCTTAAGAATAAGAATAGAGTAGATAGCGCCGGTTTACAATGATAAGCGGAAGCCTATTATTGGGCAAACTGATGGCTTCCTGTAAATAAATAAAATTTAAAAAACTGTAGAGCTGTAGAGATAAAATTTTGCATCTGAAACTATAAGCAAAATTAATTTTGCATGCTTTGTACCGGCAGATTTTGGTACGAAAATGTCGAAAATAGCCTCAAAATAGCGATAGCCATGGAATTGAGACAAAATACTTAACAAATGTCTGACAATTTGGGTTACTTTATTTTTATTAGGTATTATTTTTGTAATTTCTTGTCCAGTGAACAATTATCTATTAATTTAAATTGATCATTGTTCATGTATACCTAACTTAACAAATAATAATAAAAAATATCTGATGTGGACAACACATGACTTCCTTGTACGCCTGGCGTTGCACTATACATATTTTGTTAATAATTAAAATATGTATTATTACAGACCCAATCATTAAATTGCACGTGTTGGACATAATTTGACATTGACATTAAATTCTTTTTTTTTTTTGGTTTTTTTTTGTCCTAATTCATAGCAAACTTAATTACAGAAACCAAAAAGTACATAATTTTTAAATTTACATATCTCGCTTATACAAAGAGCTAATTTAATCATACTTGATATTTTCGACGGAGAATTCAATTTTCTAAAAGCATTTATTGTTAAATTCAAAATAACACCATTTTTTTAAAGAATAACTGATAACAGCTTCAAGTAAAGTATCACTTCCGGTTAGACTATTTTAACCAAAATGTATTATGTTATTTCCATTAATATAAAAGTATAAAATACCAAATTTGAGAAGTTTTGGTTTATATTTTAAAATAGTTTTTCATTAAAATCTATTATAGGCTTCAAGTAAAGTACCACTTCCGGTTAGACCATTTTAACAAAAATCTAATATATTATTCCCATTGATATAAGAGTCTCATATACCAAATTTGAAAAGTTTTGGATTATATTTTAATATAGTTTTTCATTAAAATCTATTATAGGCTTCAAGTAAAGTACCACTTCCGGTTAGACCATTTTAACTAAAATCTAATATATTATTCCCATTGATATAAGAGTCTTATATACCAAATTTGAAAAGTTTTTGATTATATTTTAATATAATTTTTCATTAATATCTATTATAGGCTTCAAGTAAAGTACCACTTCCAAAAGTTATGTAATGACCAAAAAGGGAGGTGCACAACTAGATGTTATAACAGTCCTAAATACAAAATTTTAACTTTCTACGGCTTCCCGTTTTTCAGTTATGCGAGATACGTACATACGTACGTACGTACAGACGTCACGCCGAAATTAGTCAAAATGGATTCAGGGATGCTCAAAATGGATATTTCCGTTGAAATCTGGAAACCGAAATTTTTCGCGATTACAATACTTCCTTTACTTCGTACAAGGAAGTAATAAACTAAGAAACTTGACATATAAACCGTTAGACATTTGTTATGTTTTGTCTCAATTCCATGGTTATAGCTATTTTTAAAGTGATTTTTGCAAAGTTGATTCACGAAAAATGACAGTTCAAGATTACTTGTTCGAAGAAAGAATACACAGCACTTTTGTAATAGAAAGAGAAAGACTACTTGACGGATGCCTATTTAATCAATGCTTGTCATATATATATACTTCATTTCATGTAAGAAAATAGCGTTGGTTTAAATAGGGATATAAATTGTGCCCTTTGATTGGTCAAAATACTAATCTAGTTCACAAAAACGGAAAAAATATCACTTGTCAGGTGTCAATTATCAAATAAAATCTACAGATTTAGTGATATTTAAACATGTTTTAATGTAATTTTTAATATTCAGTACTCGTACATTTTACAGATAAAAATATTTTTATTATTGGTAGAGTTTTATTTCACGAATTTAAATTATTTATTTAATGTATGTAAAAACGGTCGGCTCTCAAGCGCCATCTGCTGTTTTCTTACGTGAAATGAAGTATTCGTAAATGGTGACGGTGACATTACTTTCTACCGCACTAAAAGTAAGAGTGACGTATGTCGTAGATTTACAAATATGTAATTATCTACTACACTGCCCTCTATGCTAATATTTATCCAATGATGTTAACGTTTAAATCAAATTATTGAAATATATGCACGCATATTTCATGTTTGTACGCCTATGGCTACGAAATGCAGTCAAGTTATTTGCAAGTAATATTGCATCAGACGGCTTGTAAATGACCTTGAATAGTCATCTTTGTGAACCAAACTACACCTAATTACTGCCGTTACACAGCAAGCAAAATTAATATGCTTATTGATTCAGTTGCACAATTTTATGCTCTATAACTTCTATTTGTAGCTTTTTTTCTGAAAATAATTACCACCCTGTATGAGAATATAAGTTCTATGCATTTTTTTATAATCGTTCTGTTGTTGGTTGTTTTGAGGACAGTAACTATTGTTTTAAGGCGGACTTAATAGTTCGAAACTCGGAATGGGAACTCCTTAGCTTAACATCAGAGGTGCACACAAAAATATACAATTGTTGCCCAGAGCCATATCCTGATGTTACTTTTAACTTTACCATTCGCCGCAGGTCTCCGACTTACAAAGCTGTTATCATTACACCAGCATTTGGTAAGTTGTTCTAGTATATAAATATTCCTTTCCCAATGTATTACGTTCTGAAATTTGAATGAAACATTCACGTTTTTCAAGAACGTTTAGGATATTAATCTGTTTAATATATATGGCAGTGAGATTATCGAATTAAATAATAATCATTTGAATTAAGTAAGTGATAGAAGTATCATTACTTATAAAGTTACTAATTTAATAACGGGTATTCAATAAGTCTTTACATCCTGGTTGGTTGGCTATGGGTAGTGAAACGCATGTCTATATTTTGTTTATACGTTTAACCATAAACAAAACGACAAACGTCTTTCAAAATGAGTAGGTATAGTACGTTTTTGTTGATGAAGGACTCCAGTTCAGAATTCATGGTTATGTTGTAGGAGTAAGGTTGAAGAAAATTCTGACTTTAATAAATATTTAAATATATACTTAAAATTTAAAGTCAGAATTTTCTTCAACCTTACTCCTACAACATAGTTATAGTGCATTTTTTAGAACAACACACACAGTATCTTATTAAAATTATATTACTACTGCAACATTTGAATACAAATTGATCCGGTGTTACATGTTCTCGAACACACGTATAAGCATATTTTCATCATTTGTTGATATAGTGTGGTAATATTGTATTGTTGTCTATGGTGTGCACTGGAGTTTTAAAAATTGTTTTTTTTAGATAAGGAAATACAAAATAGTCCAAAGGAGTCAAATCACATGTCTTGGAGAATAACGGTCTTTACTGATACGTCGGTCGTCGAAAAATTCTCGCAGATATTCCAAAGTAGTTTGTGCAATATGTGGTCTAGCAGAATATTGTTGGAAGTAATAAAGAATAATATACTCAAATCATTCAAGCAGGCACTGCACGTCATTAATAAAAATTGAATAAAAGTAACTAGATGTGTGACGTCATGTACTGGTACGTTTGCAGAGGTTTTAGAATCTTTATGAAAAGAGTTATACATATTGCAATTTGTATTATCGACATGTTAATAAACTGTCACATCTACAAAATAAATACTATATTTTCGTCACTGTCCATTTCTATTTAAATTATTTTATAATACTAACCTGATTTATACTTATGTATGCCATATAAAGGAAATAATTAAAAGCGAGCCAAATTTCAAAGAAATATACCGAATTCTTCTGATTGGCAGATTCACAGATTTTGTGTTTGCGTTAACGGTCACGTTGCGTCGCGTTTAACATTACTTTATTATAAATAGGCCTTTACAACGCGCAAAAATGTTTCAAACACGATACAAATATTTTTCAAATAATAACTTTGACAGTATGAACATACAAATTATCAATGTTATCAACTATAGCAACAATTAAACGAATAATATGACGTTGATGTACATTATTTATATATTATTCATGTCATATACGATAAGTAATGAACTCTACTATTCATCTTAATAACAATTAAATAAGGCTATACACTTTTTGACGGTTAAAAATTATTGAAATTTTATTTCATTTTTCTTTATTAGTGATTTTAATGCATTAAGGTTTTTACACTAAGTGATGACGTGCATTGGCTGCTTGAATGATGTGGGTATAGTACGAAAATTTTTTGGTTAAAAAATTATCCAATTGAAACCCTGTATTTCTGATCGTGTTCAAAAGTAACCAATCAAAACAAAGTTACACTGATAATTATCCCAAATAATTATTACTTATGTCATTAAGTTGCTAAGTAACAAAAACTCGAGCAAACACTTTTTGACAGATAATTAAAGATTAATTGTTTTAATTTGAAAATGTCGTTTTCATTGTAAGGCAGTAATAATAACGATTCAATTAATAAAATACACACTCACACTCACAATAAAACACTCTATCATAAATTAAAAATTAGAAAATATCATTCTATTATAATTTCCATTACACGTTTGTATAATAAAACTGAACGTGTCTTGGCATTGGCATCTCGTAGTGTCAATATCAATCTTATTATCAGTACACTTACACACTTCTCGCTGAAAAATATTCATAGCTACTACTGGCATCTATTGGGTGATTTTATAATTATAAAATTCTGCTAAATTCAAATTTTTCGTAAATATAATTAAAATTGCAAAAAAAAATCTCACTGAATACCCCTTGACCATTGGTAAATACTTCTAATTTTATCATAACTTCCTCAAACACATTGCTTTTATGTAACAACCCTCCGCTTCGGCGTCGGGAGGTTACCAAGCAACACGCTTTCGGCAACTGTCATAAAATTATTTCGTAATTATCAATGTTCTTGGAATATTATAACTTAAATTTTCTGCATTTATATTTCCAAAAGATTAGACCGATAATTATTCTTCTTCTGAATATAACTATCCATGTTTCAATTTTTATAGGATGTAAATCAATTTCGCTGAAGTAATGCGGATTTTCAGTGCTCCACTTACGTATGTTTTGAGAATTGATATACACAGTTAAATGAAACTATGATTCATCAGTAAAACATGTTCTATTCAAAACCACCGGCAATAAGCAACTCTCTTTAAATAATCGGGACGTAACTATTCATGGTAGGTACATCTTTAATTTATACGGGTGCATCTCATGGTCTTGAAGAGTATGAGTTGAGATATTCATCCTACTGAAATTGGCGGGTCTTTGTTAACTAAATTTCTTGCTTCGATAACATTTTCAGCTCTACGACCAGGTCTTCCTGCTCTTGGTCTGTGATTTATAGACCCTGTTTCTTCAAAACATGCTTTCTTTAAAAAATTCGAATTAGAAAATTCGAAAATTTACAGAATAAATTCAATTTCCGTTTTCATTACGTTGACCATTGCGAAAATATGACTTCACTATAAATGTTTTTTGTTGCTGAGAAAACATTGTACTGTAAAGTAAAACAATTCAAAAATAAATTTCTAATTAATTTAATTTATGATCCATAGCGAACCAATAGTGGTAGCACTTTAGAATTCTATCATAGAAAGCAGGCGAATGCGATTTTACTTTTACGAATCTTGGTAGCATGCACTTTAGAATTCTATATTCACTTTTTGTTTCGGGAATTATCGGATTATATGCTATTAAAATAAAAAATATTATTACATTTGTATATAAAAAATGTATAAATTATATATAAATTGGCT
Organism: Ophonus ardosiacus; assembly: GCA_943142095.1. Lineage (NCBI taxonomy): Eukaryota > Metazoa > Arthropoda > Insecta > Coleoptera > Carabidae > Ophonus > Ophonus ardosiacus. Next base: position 37,978,901 of record OW964823.1, read on the forward strand.
TTGAATGGAATTTTGGCAAAATAATGACATTGTTTCGACACTTTCGCCTCGAGTCGTACGCTTGCAGGCGAATATTTTGAGACACGCATGCTACCAAATTTGCGTTTCGTTGCGAAAAACGAAAACAAATGCCTTATTTGATAGAATTCTAAAGTACGCGCTGTCACTGCAGGACGTAAAGACTTAATGAACATCCGTTATAAACTTTTTATGGGATCTATATGACTAGTTGACTGGAATGGATGATGAAAGATAACGATATTCCTGGATTTCAGTCAACTTTATTGTCATGTCCAACTAGTTTCGACACCACATGTGTGTGTTCTTCAGGGAATGATTTCTCTTAAAAGTTTGTAACTAATATTGAAACAAGTGAAAATTTTGTGTGATGTAGAATTACAGACATGGAAATTATTGTTTTATAATTTTATTCCAAAAAGAACAATATTCTTACAGTTAAATGAATTTATTTTATTTTTGACTTATTTCAATTCATTTAACTGTAATAATATTGTTCGTTTTGGACAAAAGAAATATAAAACCATAATTTCCATGTAGGTACTGTAATTCTACATTACACAATATTTTCACTTTTTTCAACATTAGTTACAAACTTTTAAGAAAAATCTTCCCCTAAACTTGTTATATTTCCTTTTTTCTACACTTATATAGTTTTAAAGTATTCATAAGCGAATAAATATTTTTATATATGTTTCTAGCTGTGATAGCAATGACCCTTTTGGGATTTTGGTTACCTCCGGAAGCAGGTGAAAAAATCCTTCTTAATTGTTGCACCGCTGTAATCATCTGCTTATTTTTACTATACTTTAGTCAAAAATGTCCAGCTATGGGTGATCATACACCACTTATAGGTTAGTAAGACTTTTAATTTTTTTTTACTTCCTACTTATTTCCTAAAACAGTGCGTAAACTACATACTTTACGCTCTCTTATTTACAATGTGTAAAGCGTCCCTTTTCATACACTAGTACGTGAAAAGTACTTTTCAAGCACTAGTGCGTGAAAAATAAATACGTTGCTAGGCAACATGCACAATCGGTTAATTTAGTGTCAACTAACACTAACAATATTTGAAGATATCTGATATCTGTATTCTCACACTCAGTCTTATTAGAAATAGCAGTAACGTTTCGATTGTAGGAAAAATATTGTATGCAACTCGTGTGTAAATAGTATTTTTTATCTTGTGCTAATTTCCGCATTCGGCTGTGCTGTATGAGTAAAACGTCACACTCGACCAAAAAAGTACAACTTTACACACTTGTTATATAAATAACTATTTTCTACGATCGATAAAAATAGTAGGCTTTTCTAATGTTATTTGGTTACAGAAAGTAATTAATTACTTACTGACCAAAGCTTTTTGCAAACCGATATTGATAGTAATGCTCTACAGTCTACACAGTACTTTGCAAATCAGTGTATTGTTCCGAAATTACCCACAATCAAATTTTTTTATTAATTACATTTTAAAAAAATTAGACTTTCTGATAATAGAAAAATTTTAGGTACCTATATCTCTACTTTAAAGTATTTTTGCAGACTTAAACTAATTGCAACCTCGCTATGCTTGGGCGGCTTGCAAAGAACTACTTTCAATCCGTGGTATACAAATAACAAACTATTGTGTGGTACTGGAAACCAAATTTAAACATTCCTTAATATTTCAATAATAAATATTATGCAAAATTACTGAACATCTATTCTAGGTTTAAATTGATTTCTTTTGCAGTAATGTTCTACAGCAGCAGTTTGTACGTGATCAGTTTTTGCATTATCGGTTCTGTGATTGTGATTTGGATTTCCCGAACTCAGCACAACAGAGCATTACCTTGGGTAATAAAGCACGCACTTACTGGTTGGTTAGGAAGATGGCTTGGATTATCCAGTTACATTAATCAGGTAAAAATAAACATCATAAATTTCATTTCAAAATGTTTGCCCATTAAAATTAAAACACAGAGGGTAGTAGCATGAACAAGATATGACCAGCTAGGAGTTGACAAGTAGTGTTTTAGCGCTGTCAATCGTTTATGGATTATTTTAGAGAAAAATACTTCAAATAGCAGTTATAGAAAAAATAATTCTACGCAACTTTTATTTGAACTATTTTTCTCTTAAATAATCCATGAACGATTAACAGCGCTAAAACATTGTTAGTCATCTCCTCCTTAGTCATCTCCTAATCACCATTCATGCTACCACCCAGAGTAATCAGAGTATGTACATGTGGAATAAAAAGATCCCCATAATTGTATTGCCAACTGCACAATTTCTTTTTGATAACTCTTGTCGGTTCCGGGGGCTCAATGGTTAGAGCAATGATTAGTCATGATTGTGTTCGGGGCTCTGGGTTCGAATCCCACTAAGGCATGGATGCTTGTGTATGAGAACCTACTCAGTAATTGGGATTTAATCCTGCTGAGAGGGTTTTTTTTAAAAAAAAAAACTATTAGTTCCGTATTTTGTATTTTCGTCGAAAAATTTCGCCATAAAAATATTATTAGTTTCAATAAATGAAACCCGGGAAAATCTACGACACGTATGAGGTCTTCTACACCAAGAACATTCGTCGCATCGCGTCACGGTGGAGGCAAGACTCGCCACTCGGTTTGCTCATTCGAACTGCTATTAGCCAATAGCGCTTGCCAGTATCCAGCACATCACAAACATGACTGATACTGAATTTTAAGCGCTCAATTTAAATGAATTAAAGTTTCACTTGGAAACTCCAATTTGAATTCAATAAGATTAGGAGATACATTTAAAACTGGAAAAATATAAATACAAATAATGAAACATGTAAGTATTAATGTAATTTAAATCTATTAATATTTGTTTTTTAATTCCATGTCTTGTATAGGCCGAAAATTTTAAAATAATGACTAGCAGTTCAAAATCAAAATATTTCAAAATATTGTTCCTGTCAAAGTAACAAATAGCAAATAAATATACTTCATTTCACGTAAGAAAATAGTGATGGGACGATCAAACTACACCTATCTTCCCGTCACTATTTTCTTACGTGAAATGAAGTTAAGCTGATTTGAAATATTGCAAGGTCGTTCAAGTCACATAACTGGTCACGCTCTATTGTACAAAAAATTGCTCGTGCTTTTTATAGTCACAATATTTTTTTTATTATTTATTTCTAGACATCAATCTCCGGTGCACGTGTCCCGATATCCAGATCTAGTGTAGTGTCTGGAGAGGAGCTCCGTGATCAGCTACATCCTGTAGGATTAGACCACAGTGGAGACGATGCCAGCGATGAACGCCGCATTCTTGATTCTTCATCAAGACGCTATGATGCAGAAATTAGACACCAAGACTGGCTACTTTTTGCTGCAGCGATAGACAGGCTTTCCTTCGTATTTTACGCGCTACTTTTTGCTATTTTGGCTCTCGCATATTCAGTATAATGAAAATTATATTAAGATTTGTTCAAAAGTGTGAAATGATGTTAAAAAATGCCAATTAGTTATAATTCATACATAATTAAAATATGCAAATTAAATATTTATAAGTCTTGTAAACACTAAATAGTAGAAACTTCATTACAATATTACAAATACTCAAAAACGCAGTAATACAGCATTTATTCTTAGAAAAACGACGTTTCGATACTTGTACGTTCAACAATCATTAGGGTAAGATCTTACAGATTTTTACATAGAATCATTCGCAAAAAGCACATGGACATCGAACAAATCTTAGACTACGTTCAGAGAGCAAGCAGGTTTCTCGCTTCAGCTTAACAAGTGCGAGAAAAACCGGTTAAGCCGAGTCTGGCTGGCGCAGGTTGTACACCATAAAACAAGCCTTACTACTCGTACTATCAAGTGTGAAATTTAGTGTCAGAGTCACTGGTAAATACAAAAAAAAAAAAAATGTCTTGAGACTCAAGCTCCACGGATGAAGATTTTATACTTTGCTGAATGCCTTTCTGGTTCTTCGTTCTTTTTCTGCCCTTCTTCTAATATATCAGTTTTAGTGTTTGATAAATTTATTACGATGCCTGAATTAATGTTATTCGCAATGCCAATTTTAAATTTTGATAAATTACCCGACGATATTCTTAGTTTTACTATATGTTTTTAAAAATGAAAGAGGATTGAAATAAGACCATTTAGATTTAAAAAATTTGTCCGCCGAATCCCTTGACCGTGGCTCTGGGATTTTTCCAACCTCAACCGAAAACTGGTCCCTTAAAAATTTTCATTTCTTCTTCAAAATATTTTCTAAATAAGTAAAATATATTATAAGTAGGTAATTAAAATATGGAGTCTCGTGGCCGCGTGTCCGAGTGTCTGGTCGCGAATCTGGGGAACCGGGTTCTGAAGTCGGAAACAGGTAACCTGCTTTCTCACTGAACCTTACTTACCCTAATAATGGTACAAGTGGATATCGAACGTCAGTTTTCTAAGAATAAATACTGTATGCCTGGGTGAGATTTCGAGTATTTGTTAATACCTAATTTACACCAGTCGAGAAAGTTACTCACATTTACAAAATTTTATTTTTAAATTCTTTTATTTTGGCTTCTATTGAAGAAAAGTAATGGGTTTTAATTTTATATGAAGCCAACACTAGTTCATATATGCATATCATGAATATAACAAAATTTAAATGTAGAATTTTAGATCTACATGCTGAACGCGCTTTTATAATAATAAGCTATTATTATCATGTATAATGTATTTTTTTACAAAAGTGCTAATAGAAGCGAATTCAGCATAGAGGCCATAGATTTTAGATGTAATTAGATTTAAAGTTATATGTAAATAAAATAATTTTTAAATTAATACATACCACTTAATATCATATTATCCCCAGAAAAAAATTTCAAATTTATCCAACGTTTAGCGTAATAAAAAATAAAGCAAGCAAGGTTTTTATTCTGATTTTAATTATGATAATGGGGAATAAGGGTAAAGCACAATACCTCTCGCCATTTCCATGTTAAATAATAATGTTTATTTCTTAACAGGCGAACCCAAAATAAAAAAATCTGTTGTGGCCAGCACAAGACCTTCCGTCAATTCCATGTATTTTGTACAAATCCCATACTAAAAGGTCCTTGGAACAGATTCTATATAATATCATGTAAAGTCGAACACGAACACATATTATTTTTTACAAATTCCATACCAAAAGTTCATTTGAAAAGGTTATATAAATCCAATAAAATTATAACATAAACTACACTAACTAATGTCCTTCCATCTTCTCTTTGGCCTTTCTCTGCGTGTCACTTGCGAGCAACACTATGACATACCAATTTTAGATCCTATACTTTTTTCCATATTTGGTTTTGCACTTGCAACTGACATCTGTCAATTACATTTTTTTGAATAATTATGTCAGCTGTTTCCATGATAAATAACAAAGCTGACTAATTTTTGAAAATTAATTTCTTTATAATGCTTTAACTCTACTTTTATTGAATATGAAAGAAAATGAATAATCAAACCATATAGAGAAGAGTATTTTCTTTAATAAATATAAAAACAAAATGTCAAAAAATAATATTTAACTGCGTTTTTTTAAGAAAAACTGTTAAAAACTTCAAATAAGGGTACTTCCGGTGGATCAATTATAACCAAAATCTAAACAACTCTTCATATGGATGTACAGAAGAGGAATACGAAAGAATTATAATTTTTAGAATTATAGTATTGGAGTTATCGTCGGAGAAAAATTTGTCACACACGGACACACATACACACACACGGACACACACACACACACACACACATACATACATACAGACATCATCTTAAAAATAGTAAATTCGTATTGTAGGGACCCTAAAACGTGCTTATTCATTAAAAACTCACCACCGAATTTTTTGACCAAAGACAATACCTTCCTTACCTAAAGGTGACGGAAGGTAAAAATGTACAAAAAAAAAAATACAAACTATACAGAATACACAATTTAATAGATTCATTATATGGGTTGCACATAACAACGATCGGAGATTTAAGCAAGGTATTCGTCTTGCAAGATGGTAAATAAAATAAACGGTAATTCCGCGATGATGCTGATGGTATAGTTTATATAATTAACTTGGAACATTAATATTATTATTTAAAATGCTAGAAATGATGTAAGCTTATGACGATCTTCAACAGATTCAGAGTTAAATTCTTGTAAAAGAATATTGTGTTCTATATTCTATTCCTTGAGCAGGGTATACACGGAATTTTTTATACCACATGAACTTAAGAAATTTACGTTGAACGCTTTCAAGTAAATATTTATAACTGATTTGAAGAGGGTACCAAATTAAACATCTACACTCAAGTTTAGAGCGAATGTAAGTCAAGAATAATATTTTAAATATATTTTCATTGTAAAATTGTCTGTTATTTCTGACAATAAAACAAAGTAATCTAAGTGAACTAGTGAACAAACTAATTCAAAAATATGCTCAAGAAATTTTAATTCAGGATCAAATACGATGCCTAAATCTTTCATGGAAAAAGTACGCGATAAGGATACATTTTCAATACAGTACATAAAATGCAATGGATTCCTTCTACGTGCATAAGACAAAATTTTGCATTTACTAATCTTTAAAGGTAAATTGTTAATTTTGCACCACTCGTGAAAGGTATTAATATTATTCTGTAAGTCAATGCAGTCTTGTAAAGAATTAATTTCTCGAAATATTTTTATATCATCCGCGTACAAAAGTATGTCACAGTTTATAGAGGAGCAAACATCATATCATTAACAAAAATCTGATGTGGCCAACATAAAACCTCCCGCTATTTAATTTTTATTAATTTACTACATACCTACGTATTTTTAATGCTTCTAACTATATTATGTTCCATTACATATAACTATTGCTTTATTTACGATTTTCTTTATTAGTTAATGTCACCATTATTAATTTGAAGTGATTAGTTTTTTGACAATGACGTTTACCTGTCAGTTACATTCATTTGAAAAATAAACTGTGTAACAAAGGAATTGTGTTTATCTTAGGCTTCGGGATTAAAAAAAGAAAAATTATTTTACAATTTATCTGTAAAATATATAGAAAAAGGATTAATGTATACCTGTACAAAATTCAATAATCTATAATTTCCATAATGACATAAAATGCGACACAATGGCATTTAATGGTATTTTCTGAAAAAAAAACCATTATGAGCTTCAAGTAATGTGCCATTTTCGTTTATCCGATTTACACTAAAATCGAATGGCTTCTTTTCGTATTAGAATAGGGTAGAAATACAAGGTTTCAGAATTTTCTGAATAATAGTATTTGAGTTAGAGTGAAGACAAAATTCATACACATACACACATACGCACACACACATACACACATACAGACATCATCGTGAAAATGTTAAAATTGGATTCTAGGTACCTTAAAACGTGGTCATTTACTAAAATCTCGATATGTGATTTTTAGCACGATCCCTATACCTCCCTTACCAAGGGTAGCGGGAGGTAAAAAGTATGAAGCAAAGCGGACCAGGATTTGACCCTTGAGGTACCCCGGTTGCAGAAAAAGCCTCACTAATAAATCCATTGTAAGAAACCAATAACAACCGATAAGCTAAGTAGTTTGTTAAAAAATAATAATATCATTATTGATACCAAATAAACCCAATTTATGTAATAAAATAGCATGATCTAATTTGTCGAAAGCTTTGGAATAATCACTGTAAACTACATCAAGTTGTCCATTCATACCTAGAACCTCAGATGCAAACTGCGTAAAAATGCATAAGTTAGAAATGGTGGAACGTTTCGGCAAAAACCCGTGTTGTTGAGGCGATATAAACTAACGAACCTGGGGCAGTATTTGATTATATAATAAAATCTCCAAAACTTTCGCAAAATTACATATTTTATGCTAGAAGTTGGCCTCAGTGGCGTAGCTAGGCCGCTAAGGGCCCCTGTGCAAAAAAATAATTTGGGCCCTCTAACGAACATTCATTAATTAAACAAAATATATAAAAGAATAGTTTATTACTTAATGTAAGTCTATTCAATACACAAATAAACGAAAAAAAGAAAATAATTCGCGTTATAACATGCAAATTATAGCTACAAAATATTTTTACAAAGCATAACTTAAAAATATCAATGGGTATTGTGGGAGCCCGTAATTGGGAATTAATTAATTAGGAATTGTAGTTGTATTGTGTAATATTATTATTATGTTCTGTCTGAAGATTTTGGGAGGCAGTCGGCTGAAGGCAGCTGAAGTGCGTACTTCGCAGTGTTAAATATATCTGTATAGTGGGTTATCAATAAAGGTGTTATAAGTGAAACGAATCGTGTTGTTAGTGACGGGCAGGGTAGCATAGGTATACAAATTAAATATTGTTACAAAGGAAAAGATGTAGTACATTCAAAAATAATAAACAAAAAAAAAAACAGATTAAGGGAGCAGAAGTAGTTTTCTGGGTTGCAAGACAAGGTATATACATACATATGTAGGTTGATATCTATAAAATAAGTTACTTACAAATATACAAGTCTATAGAAGTGAAAAATGGATTATAACTAAAACAAAACACTTGACTAGTACAAAGCGCCTAAATGCGATTTCTAAAATACGAATAAAGATATTCATGAACAGACAGAAAAAGACATACAGGGATAATAGAAAAATTAAGTTTAACATATTTCAAAATACCATTAATAACAATAACAAGTAATAATTACAGTCTTTTGCGAGCTTTAGTTTTGGCAAAGTTATCAATTAGATCGTTTAAGTCCAAATTCGATGCAGTTTCGTTTTCAATTGTTATCAAGGATAAATATCGCATTCGATCTTGTGCCATACTATTACTTATATAATTTTTAATCATTTTTAGTTTGCTAAAAGATCTGTCAGCTACTGCAGAAGTAACAGAGGAATAGTGTGAAAATGTGATCCAAAACTTCTCAAATTTGGTATTTAAAACTCATATATAATTAGAAAGAACATATTAGATTTTAACCACATATGATAAATGGAATGTAGTACTTAATTTCGATCTCTAACAGATTTTTGAGGAAAAACAATAAAACATAATCCAAAATTTTGTATTACAGACTTTTCTATTTATTGGACAACAAATTAGATTTTATTTACAAACGATCAACCGGAAGTAAAAAGGCAAAAAAAATAAAGTGCAAGCGCACAAGAAAAAAACAGGTCTTAACTCTACGAGACACAATACATGAAGACAATATTTGCTCAAGCTTAATATTGGAGGGACGATTCCTCAAAAACTATAAGACTTAAAAATATTTAACTGCAGTTTCCTCAATCAGACATTCCTGGGAAGAGCTGAAAAGGTTTTGGTAACAACTGAACAACCGGAAGTAGTAGTTTCTTAGAAAAAATCTTCTAAATATATTTTTTTGGGAGTTTCTTTTATTAAATATTGAAGAACATAAAATTCTCCATCTAATACAATTAAAATTTTTATTATATCTTGTATAGATTTAGAGATAAAGACACTATAATTTATAGAGTAATCTAATCGCAGAGGCTAAGGCACTAAGGAAACCAGTTGACAAATAAATGACACATGTCAGTGTCAAAAATCAACAGTTTTAGTGACATTCTGATAGCTTTTTCTGGGAAGCATATTTAATCTTTCTTATTGTTTTATTAATTAAATATTATAGGTAAAATTGTGGTAAAATGCATATACCTATCCATCAGAAATACCGCCAATCTGGTTAATGAATTGGAAGAATCTCTGACATTTAGAAACTTCCTCATACAATGAAAAATAAATATAATTAGAATTATATGTGTGCAGAAGACATGTTAAATACAATAAAAAACAATATTTGGGTAAAGTTCTGTAATATTTTGTTATAAAACGACGGTTCGAAAGCGAAGTGCAATACAATACTTATATAGCCTAATATGGAAATGACGAGAGGTCTTGTGCTGGCCACAACAGTTTTTTTTTAATTCATTCTATGAATAGGTTTCCTCTTATACACTTCTAAATGTTCGAGATTCTTCCAATTACTGATGAGATTGGCGGTAAATCTGAAGGGTATATATACAGGGTGTAACACGTACACCGACCACTGCCATTATTACCTTTATTATTATAGTTACAAAAAAATATTATAGAACAAAGTTGTAGGGGACCAAGGGGGACATTCTTTCAGAGAAGAAAATATTTTTTTAAACCAGTGGTTCTCAAGTTTCAACACAAAGTTATATTTTTTCAAATGGGATTCTACATATTTTTTATGCCTATTCGATAGCATATTTTTTTCTGAATTCAACCATGTATTAGTTTTATATCCTTACATAATAAAAATATTATAAAAAATGCGATTGAAATTTTATTAAATTTTTATTTTTAATATTATTGTACAGTAGGCTATGGATGAAAAACAATAACAAAAGAACAAAATATAGCTGCTGTCAAATAATAATTGGCGTACTAATGGGTGTATTCTAAACACAATCCGTTACATGTAAACGGACCGTTAAAAAATTTAGCGAATCAAACAGATTGACACATAAAAAAAACTTGGATTTTGTTATATGTCATTCTACTTGATTCGGTAATTTTTTTAACGGTCCGTTTACATGTAACGGATTGTGTTTAAAATACACTCATAATTGTTGTAAATTGTTATTCTTTGTGTTTTGAGATTATTTTGTGACAATATGGCTGATGTTTATACAAATGAAGATTTGTATCGTTTATTATTAATTTATGGTGAGTGTAATGAAAATGACATACAAGCGTGCAATATTTATGCCACGAGATATCCAAACAAACCGCGTCCAGGGAGGTCAGTAATCAGGCAATTAGCACGAAATTTGAAAAACTATGGATCATTTTCACAAAAACGTGAAAGGCAACATCCCGTGAGAAACAATGAAGAAATAGAAATCGCAGTTTTAGCTTCTATTGCGCGTAATCCCAATTCATCCACACGCGAAATTGCTCAAGCACATTTTATTTCTAATATGTCCGTATGGAGCATTTTGAAAAAGCATAATTTAAAATCATATTCATACTAGTAATTTACATTGCAAGACCGTTACTCAGAACTTTACGGGCGTGTACGGTAACTAACGAGCGAGCGAAGCGAGCTTGTTATCCGTGTTAGCACGTAAAGTTCGGGTAACGGTAGAGCATTGTACAACGTTTTACGTTATACTGAATCGTAAATAATTTATAAAAAATCTGATGTGGCCAACACATAACCTCCCGCCAATTCCATGTTTAAAATAGCAGTGAGCTTTAAGTAAAGTATCATTTCCGGTTAATCGTTTGTAAATAAAATCTAATTTGTTGTCCAATAAATAGAAAAGTCTGTAATACGAAATTTTGGATTGTTTTATTGTTTTTCCTCAAAAATTTGTTAGAGCTCCAGCATCATCTTCTAGGTGCTCTAAAACGCAATCTTTGTAAATTCTTCGCCGTCCGTACATAATCCATTTCGTAAATATGTAGTTGTAAATTAATATTAATTTATAGTGCTGCAAAAATAGCAATTAGGAAATTTAAATCAGATCATCCTGTACATCTAACATTTATGTATGATGGAAAATATATTATTTTTACAAACCTTAATAAAATATTTTACTATTATATTCTCATTAACACGGTTTCATTATTAATTTTAATATAATTGCTGCCTGTCAGTGACATTTGTTTAAATATGTCAAACCTGTCATTAAAATTATGATTTTGTTTGACGCATAGGCTAGGTGATACATGGAAATAAATTATATTATATATTCATATTTAAAGTTATTTAGAGTTATTTACTAAATTCTGTGGACAGATGAATCTAAATTTTCAAATAATGGATTATTTAATAGAAATAATGAGCACATTTGGGCTGAAGAACATCCTCGTGAATTTAGAGAAAAAAATAATCAACACAGATGGAGCTTTAATTTATGGCTTGGAATGTTTGGGAATAAAATTATTGGACCACATTTTTATGAAGACAATTTAAACGCTGCACATTATTTATGTTTCTTGGAAAATGAATTATTAAATTATTTAGAAGATTTAAACTTGAATGAAAGACAAAATATGTGGTTCCAACAAGATGGAGCGCCGGCTCACAATACTCGTCGAGTGTACGAACGGCTCGACGAAATGTTTCAAGGTCGGTGGATAGAAACAAATGGGCCATACAGATAGCCCGCTCGTTCCCCGGACTTGACACCCCTTGATTTTTTTTATGGGGATATCTTAAAGATAGAGTATATTCAAAACCAGTGACAACGAAACAAAATTTGATGGACAAAGTTAGAGAAGCTTGCGCTGCTTTGACACCAGAAACTGTAATAAAAGTTACTTCTTCTGTTTTAAATAGAATAGAATTATGCTTAGAAAATAATGGAAATCAAATGGAATATTATTTATAAGAAGTAATTAACAATTATTAATTTTCAATTTAAATTTATCACTCTTGTTTCTCATCCATGGCCTATTGTACAATAATATTAAAAATTAAAATTTATTTAAATTTCAATCGCATTTTTTTCAATATTTTTATTATGTAAGGATATAAAACTAATACATGGTTGAATTCAGAAAAAAATATGCTATCGAATAGGCATAAAAAATATGTAGAATCCCATTTGAAAAAATATAACTTTGTGATGTAACTTGAGAACCACTGAATTAAAAAAAATTTTTCTTCTCTGAAAGGATGTCCTCTTTGGTCCCCTACAACTTTGTTCTATAGTACTTTTTTGTAACTATAATAATAAAGGTAATAATGGCGGTGGTCGGTGTACGTGTTACATCCTGTATAACATATGTATCATAATTTTAAATATTTACTTAATAATAAAATAAGAAATATTAAATGTACTTCCCAGAAAATCTTCACCAATGTCTCTGAATTTTTGACACTGACAATTATCTGTCAATTACAAACATTTTAATTTTTCAACTGGTTTCCATGAAGTTTTTTGGGCTGCGAGTTTCATTATAAAAAAATATTTTTTATACAGTACAATCGCGTTAGTGCGAACAGAATAAATCCAGGCTTATTCATATTATCGAACTGTTCACATCACGGAACGTATATAAAATAATATAAGTAATAAAACACGCACCCTTATTAAATAAATATAAATAAATACATACGTATATTTATTAGGCCAAACATACTATAATACCGTGAGTATTTTTTAACGTGAAACATTGGGTTTGTCATGCATGGTGACGACTCGACATTTGATTGACAGCAATGTATTTACCCGTTTCATTTAAAATGAAACACAGGGAACGAATCTGACAGAAGTATTATATTTAAATATTGTAAGAGCGGAGTCAGAAAACCACTCGAGAAAACTAAGCATATTTCGGGCACAGTATTTTTTCTACATCTAAATTTAATTTTTAGAAATCAGGTATATTTATTTAAACAAAATTAACCTCTAATGACATCTTGTCACCATGACAGATAACCGTTGAATTTTCCTATAAGTTATGATTTGATTGACAGCAATGTATTTGTCTCATTTAAAATGACACATGGGGAATGAATTTGACAGAAGTATTATATTTAAATATTGTAAGAAATTTAGCAGAGTCAGAAAACCACTCGAGCACAAGGTGCACACTATATTTTTTCTACAACTAATTTTAATTTAGAATACAGGTATAATTATTTAAACAAAATTAACCTCTATTGGCGTCTTATCAAATGTCAAATTCGTTCCCTATGTTTCATTTTAAATGGAACGGGCAAATACATTGCTGTCATCAAATGTCAAGTCGTAACCATGGATATGACAAACCCAATGTTTCACGTTAAAAAATACTCACGATATACAGGGAATTTATTTTAACATGCAACATATGGTCAATCACTTCCATGGTTACTCACTATTGTCAAAAAATGACAGCAATGTAATATTTGTCCATTTTAAAATGCAACATACAAAATTTGTAGTTTTGTATTCTCAAAATTAATATCCAATAAATTAGCTTATGTACATACGATTAACAAAAAAACAAAACATGAATGTTGCACATCTTACAAACTTTAGCTTACAAAAATTCAAACCTTTCAAGTAATAAATGTTAAAAAAAAAATATCCCCATTTACACCGAGGCAATGTTCTAGTCGGTCGTAATAAGAAAATTGACACAATTTGTTTTCTGGAGATATCTCCTGTGCTGCAATACTATTTATAATGTTGCATTTTAAAATGGACAAATATTACATTGCTGTCATTTTTTGACAATAATGTGTAACCATGGAAGTGATAAACCATAATGTTGCATTTTAAAATAAATTCTCTGTATGTATACATACAGTAATTTTTAAAAATCGCACTTCATGTCGAACTTTGAGCCGCTGAAGCCAGTGATCACTAGCGTTAAATGACCCAGGTTTTTCATTTAATTTTACATGCAATTCTTTCGCTTTTTACCTCTCGCTAAGAGAGGTATTGGATTCATGCTAAAATTCGCATATCTAGATTTTATTGAATAAGCACGATTTAAGGTCCCTAGAATCCGATTATAACATTTTTAAAATGATGTCTGTGTGTGTGTGTGTGTGTGTGGATGTGTGTATGTGTGTGTGTGTGTATGTATGTCTGGATGTTGTAGTCACGATTCCTCAAAAACTATAAGACTTAAAAAATATTTAACTGCAGTTTCCTCAATCTGACATTCCTGGGAAGAGCTGAAAAGGTTTTGGTAACAATTGAACAACCGGAAGTAGTAGTTTCTTAGAAAAATTCTTCTAAATATAATTTTTTGGGAGGTTTTTTTTATTATATATTGAAGAACATAAAATTCTCCATCTAATACACTTAAAATTTTTATTATATCTTGTATAGATTTAAAGATAAAGACACTATAATTTATAGAGTGAACTAATCGCAGAGGCCAAGGCACTAAGGAAACCAGTTGACAAATTCCAATGTTTATAACATGACACATGTATTGTCAAATATCAACATTTTTAGTGACATTGTGAAAGCTTTTTCTGGGAAGTATATTTAATTTTTCTTAATGTTTTATTAATTAAATATTTGAAATTATAGGTAAAATTGTGGTAAAATGCATATATCCATCAGAAATACCGCCAATCTGGTTAATAAATTGGAACAATCTCTGACGTGAAAATGATATAAAATAGATATAATTAGAATTATATGTGTGCAGAAGACATGTTATATACAATAAAAAACAATATTTGGATAAAGTTCTGTAATATTTTGTTATAAAACGACGGTTCGAAAGCGAAGTGCATATATATATAGCCTAATATGGAAATGGCGAGAGGTCTTGTGCTGGCCACAACAGATTTTTTCTTTTAGCATATCTTCACTAACTCGACAATTTCGGTTACGTTGTTGCAAAAACCATTTTTATAAGCCTGCTTCAATTTTTGGCAAAAATTCTGTGTCGAAAACATCAAGTATGATTAAATTAGCTCTTTGTATAAGCGAGATATGTAAATTTAAAAATTATGTACCTAGCTACGAATTAGGACAAAAAATAACAAAAAATAAAGAATTTAATGTCAATGTTAAAGTAACAGGCGTACAAGGAAGTCATGTGGTGTCCACATCAGATATTTTATATAGAGATAAAGTTTTTTGTTTAAATTTAGACATATTTTGCGAAGAAAATTAAAAATAATATTTGATAAAATAATATAAGCACAACTAACACCGCACAGCAGCACTACTTTTATCAACTATAAGCTGTTTCTACGTTTTACCCGTTTTACAAGTAAATATGAGAAGTCCACAAGTAGTGAATACAATGTGTTCAAATTAACGAAACAGGGGCGTAGGAATCGGGGGGGCAGAGGGGGCAATTGCCCCCTCGTAAATTTTGGTGGGGGGGCCAAAACAACACTTTGCCCCCCCTCCCAATTTTTGTATCTTTATATGTAAAAAATATTGGATGACTGTAATTTTGGCAGCTTTAACTTTGATTCAAATTGTAATATCTAATACAATAATGTGTTGTAGATACTGGCACACCCAGTAATGGGTAATAAGCCGTGATGATATGATATATTATATATAATACAATAATTCAAGTTTATTCATTTCCCTGATAGCCAGCTTTACATAAAAGTGTAAACAGGTGCCAGCATTTACATAAATACATATCAATATTCATGTCTTAAGAAATTTCTGCAAAAATTCGTAATTTTATTACAAACTCGTAATTTTATACTTGTAATAAAAACTGTCAAAAAGGAAACAGATTATGTTTGCTTTTTGAAAGAACTATCAAATTTATTTTAGGTGTCGTAGACATGTTATTATGGTAAATATTTTATGAAATCAAATACCTTCAGCGCGTCTGAAAACTTATTTAAAATCAACTATGATGCAGAAACGCTTAACGCAGATTTTAATTCTACACATCTATAGAGAGCACACAGCTCTTCTAAACCTGCACGATGTTTTCAAAATGGTCGTGAGGACCGAAGAAAGGAGTCGCGTTTTCGGAAAACTATAATCTGATTGTTATGGTTCCTTTTATCTAATTTAATATTATCACACCGTTAATTTTATATTTCAGTGGTAACTAAACTAATATGTTAAAGAAATGTTTTATTTCGATGTTTAATATTAATATAAATTTATAATTTATTTTAATTTGCACGCTACACTATAGTTTGTTTAATATAACACTAGTTTTTTTATAGTTGTTGTAGTAAAGGAAAAAATCGGTTTTTTCATTATTAAATTTACTTTTAAAAAATCTGCAGTGGCCAGCACAAAACCTTCCGTCAATTCGATGTATTTTGTACAAATCCCATACCAGAAGTTCCGTGGAGAAGGTTCTATATATCCTGTAAAATTGTAACATGAATATACTATATTTTAGAAATTCCATACCCCAAGTTCCTTTGAAAAGATTCTATAAATCCAATAAAATTATAGCACGAACGTACATTATATAAATTGCACTTGACACTTCCACCTTCTTCAGCTTTTCCCTATTTTATTAGGGGTAGCTGTTCTACGATACAGTCCTCTCATCTTCTCTTTGGCATTCCACGTACTCCAGGCATTGAAAGTTTCAATCCTGAGGCGAGGCTGCAACTGCATCTTACTTGCGAGGAACACCATGACTTGTACCACTTTCTGAACCTATACTTTCCACTTTGGTTTGTAACGGCGAATGGAAAGGACGCTGTTGTCCCTATTCAGTCGCCATTTTGTAATGACGTCCCTGTTCGTTCTCCATGCTGTCAAAGGGTTTGCTCGGGCGCCAATCAATCGGAAACACAGCACAAGGAGAGATGGTCGATCCTGTAAAGGACGCTCTCATAGTGTCGCTGAAAAGGCTGGCTTGAACACCAAAAAGGGCTCGAGTAGCTTAGTGGAGACAGAGTTCGGCTTTTGACAATGAAATCAATTGCAATTATTTTTAATATTTTATTAAAATAAATTAAAACGAGAAAGTAATAAATATAACAAAGCAAAGTAATAATGAACCAGCGATACTTGCAGGATATTTTCTCTACTATGCACGATCAACAATGAACGGGCAACAATGGCACACATCAAGGTTGCGGGAACACGCTATGAACGAGTAACAATGTAACAAAGTAACACAAAACAACCGGCTACACCGGTACGGTCCACCTTCTGCACTCTCACGAGCTGCCGGCACACACCAACAGCACTGAGTCAGAGGCAGCCAAGGCCATCCCCAACCCTCTCACCCGGCCCTCACCAGGTTCGCAGAAGACGGCACACTCCGTCTAAGGCTCGTTGGAGAGCTAACGCTCCCATGAGAGAGCACACACTCTCTGCCTGTAGCTAACGTTCGAGCTCGTATTTATACCCAGAAAAACCGTTAAAAATATCAAAAAAGGTTCAAACACGTTTTTAGTAGTGCTGTCAAGAACCTGAAAAATTTGGAACCGGGTACCCGGTTCCAAAATTATCCGGGTACCCGGGTAGTGGAACCGATCTTCGGTTCCGAGTAATGGAACCGGTCATCGGTTCCGGTTCCGGGTAATGGAACCGATGTACGGTTCCGGGTAATGGAACCGATTTTCGGTTCCGGTTCCGAGTAATAGAACCGATCTTCGGTTCAGGTTCCGGGTAGAGGAACCGGTTCTCTGGAATAGAACTTCAGATTCGGGTTATGGAATCAATGATATTATTCAATTATAATTTTAAATTAGCCTCGGTATTTTTGAGAAATAAACAGATTTTCTGTTTTATTTGAGAAATATTATTGAACGATATTAATTTTTTTATGTAACTTAATTGCATATAATAATGTGAAAATAATATTATACCATATGCAGGAGGATGAATTTTTTTTTTTTAGAATATGTAACCGCATAATTGTAACTTACACTTTCAGTTTCATATTATATATTTTCCATTTTCATTCAATATGGTTTATTACAGTAGCTTGACCTTCAGTGTTGTTCTAAGATACCTACCTACCTACATAATAACAATAGTGACCATAAAATGAAGGGACAAAGCAATAAATATTTCCTAGAATTTCAATGAGCTACTTATACATTCCGCTTTAATCTTTACATTTTGATCTCTCACGTTTGTAATATAAAGGAATATTTCTGAATTTCTTGACTTCAGTTCGATTAAATACAATCAATATAGCCATTTAATATTTTGTTTGTTTATGTAAAAATTTTAAATCCATCATTTTTGTTTAATAGACAATTATATGTTTTGTTTATTTGTATCATTTTCTTTACTGCAAATTCACACCAAAGAGTCGGCTAGAGAAATGAGAAAATTCCGTGGTAAAAGTGGAAATACCTGATAATTTATATAAATACAAAATACAAATTACACATAGCAGAACACAAAATTTTTAATAAAAGTTTTTCTTTAAAGTATTTATTTATAATTCATAATAGTCAAAATTTTTCATATTATATGCACACGTGTTTCATTTTGCACATGTATTATTCAATTTTCTTAAAAATATACAAGAATGCACTTAGTATGCACTTTACATATATTCCGACCTATATTCAAGACTCAATCTCTTCGGGTTCCATAACTGAGAACCGATGAATTTCGGTTACAGAAGCGAGAACCGATGAGTTTCGGTTCCAGGACCAAGAACCGATGAGATTCGATTCCAGAACCGAGAACCGATGAGTTTCGGTTCCAGGACCGAGAACCGATGAGTTTCGGTTCCAGGACCGAGAACCGATGAGATTCGATTCCAGAACCGAGAACCGATGAGTTTCGGTTCCAGGACCGAGAACCGATGAGATTCGATTACAGAACCTAGAACCGATGAGTTTCGGTTCCGGAACCGAGAACCGGGTAGTTTCGATTCCAGAACCGAGAACCGGGTAGTTTCGGTTCCAGAACCGAGAACCGGGAGTTTCGGTTCCAGAACCGAGAACCGGGTAGTTTCGGTTCCAGAACCGAGAACCGAGTAGTTTCGGTTCCAGAACCAAGAACCGGGTAGTTTCGGTTCCAGAACCGGGTAATTTCGGTTCCAGAACCAAGAACCGGGTAGTCTTGGAATCGGAACCGAGAACCGGATAGTTACACATTCAAATAACCGGGTACCCGGATAATTTTGGAACCCGAACCGAACCGGAACCGGTTCCCACCACTAGTTTTTAGTCATCCTGCAAATTCTCGCTAAGTTTGAATAAAAATATAAAAATATACAGTTTCATGTAGGATCGAACCGACGATATCTAGCGTGCTGGTCAAGCGCACTAGCCACTCGATCACACAATAGCTGACAGAGAAACAACAATTTTATAAACATTAGCAGCTATAACCAAAATACAACAATACATTTTACAACAAACGACATACAATATAACCACACAATTATATTGTATGCGTAAATCAAAACAATACAAACCAATAAAAAATGAAAAACAATATTTTTACTTGTGGGATTTGAACTTTGATTTAAATAATCAAACTTTAGCAAAAAACTGACATGATAACCACAAGTTTACAACGTTAAACATGAAGAATAAATCGTCACAGGTTTTGCACTTGACACTGATATCTTTCAACTAGATTTTTTTAAATATATCTGCTGTCTCTCTAATTTTAGCAAAGCTGACTGATTTTTGAAAGTTAATCTCTCTTAATCTGTCTATAACTCTATATGTATTGAATATGAAGGATAGAGAATAAAATATTCTTTCATATAGATAACTACATAAAATGTCGAAAAACTTTCGGTTGAGCAATTATAACCAAAATTTAATCAGCTCTTCATAATGGTTGTAAAGAAGAAGAATACGAAAAAATCATAATTTTTAGAATTGTAGTTTTGGAGTTATCGTCGGAGAAAAATTTGTCACACACACACGGACACACACACAATACCTCTCGCCATTTTCATATTAGACTATATAAGTATTGTATTTAACATTTCTGGTACACACAAAAAATTCGAATTACATTTATTCTTTATTTTTCAATTCATTCTATGAACAAGTTTCCTCCTACTCTTATAAATGTTCGAGATTCTTCCAATTCATTGACGAGATTGATGGTATTTCTGAAGGGTATATGATAAATTACATGTATTGTAAGCGCGTAGCATATTATATTTCTATTACATTTCCACTTGTCCATGTACGAATTCTATATCTAACTATAATTTTAAATATTTAATTAATGATAAAATAAGAAATATTAAAAGTACTTCCCAGAAAATTGGGCTTATTCACGTGTACATTGTTATTAAACAAGAAATTGTTACTTAACAAGAATTGATAACAATTAGTAACAAACTTGCTATCATTTAACATGAAGTTTTATCCAGTACAGCTGTCATTATTTAAAATTGCAGTGTTACAACTATTAGGATATTAAAATTAAAAAAATTCTTATTTAAAATAATGATTTTTTTAAATTCATTTGGGTTATTAACGATACGTTTATTATAGTATAATATTAAAAACTGACAAAAACATTTTTAACTAATAAATATCTAATTATAAAAACTATTAATGTTTGTACTAGTATTGTAAGGGTGGTAGAAATGTTTTAAGATTTGTATACTATGTTTGAATGACAAGTGTGACAAGCTGACAAGTAGAGTTGTTTCAACATTTACGTCTGATTTCCTTCAAATTCACAGTAAACATGGTGAAAAGAACAGTAAATACCAGCCAGAAATATGAAAAAAAAACTTGCAGCTTGAATCTGAAAGTATTTTCCTTGATAAGTACTTTTTATTGTTTATTACTACGTTTTGTAGTTTATATTATCTTCAATTAATAGGGAATACCCCCCATCTGCGCGTTCTCTAATCCTAAGGAATGGTGTTACTTCAGCAATTGTACTCTGTCATGACATACGAAATATTCCACAATATATATTTTCTTTTCAGATAAAAAAGCGGATCACTTCCATATCCCCTAATTGCGGCATATTTATTCTTAATTCATGCCTAACGGGGTAGACAATAAATTAGCTAAAAATTATCCACCTAATGTACATATTATTATTATGTATATCACTTATGTGAAATAGTAATTATTCGACATGTCAGTCTACCATTTAAACACACGATTACACACTAATATCAAATAAAGAAATGATACGAATTATATATTTGTGAATGGATTTTAGTTTAAATACATTAAATTTACCTTTGATGAATATTTTCCATCGCATTTATGAGCATTTGCCGTTTTAATTTACTGTTAACAATAATTATTGTTGACACCTCGGCAAGTGGTCAGGAACTCTTGCCTGACTGATAACAATTATTGTTAAAATAACGACAGCTTGTTGACACGTGAATACGAATTATAACAATCATCTTTAAAATAGCAATAAATCGTTACGTAGCAATATAGATCGCATAACAAGGTACACGTGAATAAGCCCGAATGTCTACAGTAATGTCTGGATTTTTGACATTGGCATTTATGTCAAGTATAAACATTTTAATTTTTCAACTGGTTTCCATAGGCTAATTGATTCATTATATATAAAATGGATTATTTTATATAATTATAATTCAGTCTGTCCCTAAATTTATAGAAGACATAATGAAAATGTTCATTGTATTGGATAAAGAATTTTATATTCTTTCATATTTTATATTATAAATTTTCAAAAATATTTAGAAGATTTTTCTTTTTAAACTATTACTTCCGGTTGTTCATTTATTACCAAAATCTAATCAGCTCTTCCCAGGAATGTCAGTTTGAGGAAACTGCAGTTAAATATTTTTTAAGTCTTATAGTACATATTTTGAGAAATCGTGGCTCCAACATCCACACACACACACACATACATACACACACACACACACACACACACACACATACGGACATCATCGTAAAAATGTTATAATTGGATTCTAGGGACCTTAAAACGTGCTTATCCACTAAAAGATGCGATTTTTAGCATGATTCCAATACCTCTCTTAGTGAGAGGTAAAATTTAAATGTATCAGATAGAGATTTTCGTATTCTTTAATATTTGTAATAACGTAAATTTTCAAAATCTAATATTTAGATTTTTCTAGAAACTAGTACTTCCGGTTGTCCAATTGTTACCAAAATCTAATCAGCTCTTCCCATTAATGTCAGATTGAGGAAACCGTAGTCAAACATGTCTTAAATTTTATGGTTTTTGAGAAACCGTGGATCCAACATCCACACACGCACGGACATCATCGTAAAAATGTTATAATCAGATTCTAGTGAACTTAAAACGTGCTTATTCACTAAAATCTGGATATGCGATTTTTAGTATAAACTCAATACCTCTTTTAGCGAGAGGTAAAAACCACGAAATTTTGCTTTGCTTTCCATCAAATATTAGGCAAAAAAATAGCACTAAAATAGACTTTTATTTCAATTACAATTTGAGGAAAAATAAAAAATACGAGTTTATTATTTTTCACTACTCTATCGATTAAAGTTTAAAGTTATAAAAATAGTCGTGCCTTGTGCATGACATTCCTGATCTTCAAGGTCTATCACTTTTTTGTGTCTTCATCATTCCCCACTTTAGTTATCCCCACCTCTGTTTTTTGTTCGCCTACACAATTTCGTAACTTGAATTCTTGCAAATTTCTTTACTTTGAGTAGCAACTTAGTGCAAGGTGCAAGAATTGTAGTTCTGATTGAATTTCAGATAACCGGATTTGATCTGTAATCTCTTAATTTTCTTTGAAAATGTTTCATTGCACTAAAGATTATAAAAGTGATATTAGACTAGATGGGAAAACAGTTGTAATCACTGGAGGTAATAATGGAATTGGAAAAGAAACTTCGACAGATTTATACAAAAGAGGTAATAATTTTAAGGAAAATAGTCCTAATAATATAAATACCATTTAAAAAATTATTTACGGATATTGTTCGCCAATTTTTCACAAAAAAATATTCTTTTTTTACCTCCCGCTACCCTTGGTAAGGGAGGTATAGGGATCGTGCTAAAAATCTCATATCGAGATTTTAGTAAATGACCACGTTTTAAGGTCCCTAGAATCCAATTTTAACATTTTCACGATGATGTCTGTATGTGTGTATGTGTGTGTGTATGTATGTGTGTATGTATGTATGTGTGTATATGTATGTATGTGTGTGTGTGTGTGTGTATGTGTAGGGATTTTGTCTTCGCTCTAACTCAAATACTATCATTCAGAAAATTCTGAAACCTTGTATTTTTACCCTATTCTAATAGGAATAGAAGCCATTAGATTTTGGTGTAAATCGGATAAACGGAAATCGTACTTTACTTGAAGCTTATAATGGTTTTTCTTCAAAAAATACCATTAAATTCCATTTTTTCGAATTTTATGTCTTATGAAAATTAAAGATTATTAAATTTTCTACAGGAATACATTAATACTTTTTCTATATATTTTACAGATAAATTTAAAAATAATTTTTTTTATTAGTCGCGAAGCCTAAGATAAACACAATAATTCCTTTGTTATACAGTTCATATTTCAAATGAATGTAACTGACAGTAAATGTCACTGTCAGAAAACTAATCACTTCAAATTAATAATAGTGACATTTTAAAACGAAAATAGTAAATAAAGCAATAGTTTTCTGCAATGGAACAGTTTGCAGCGTTAGTAAATACGTAAGTATGTATTTAAATTAATAAAATTTCAATAGCGGGAGGTTTTGTGTTGGCCACATCAGATTTTTTCTATAGCAGATTTTAAAATGTGATTTTGTCTACTCAAAATAAATGGATCAAGTAACACTAACCGCAAGAGGTAGATAAAATAATACTTTAACAGCAAGGGTAGAAGAAGTACTTTAATTTTTATTTAAATTGAATTAAATGTACTAAAAACTTTGATGGTTTGTGTTCATAACAACTTCATTTAATTAACGTTACCAGAAAGGTCTATTCTTGGAACTGAATCACAACTCATATTAAATTTTAAATAATAATTTCATTTATAATTGATTTTTTCTTATATTTAAAAACTGCTATAGAAAATAAATATACAAGACTCCGACTTTAGAAAAATAATTTTATCGTCTTGTACAAAAAATAACAACTAAAGAATTATTATTGTTTCTTAAATTAGTATAGAAAAATTATTAATATTCTTTAAAATATACATGTTTTTATTTCGTTATTTTTCATTGAAACATAGATAAATTTTTTATAGATTACTTGTTTTTTTGTTTCGTTCTGAAAACTATCAAACCAAGATAGTTAAAATATTTTTCTACAACTGTCAAAAAACTTGACATTTACACATCGTTATGGATACGTGAAGTTTGTGTTTTTCTTTTTACGTGTGAAAAAATAACTATTATTTTTTCACGTGGGAAGGAATATATAAGTATTCTCTATTGTATTCTTTGACAGTAAATTTGACGTTTTGCATAAATTATAGCAATGGACATGATTTGTTTAATTAGTGCGCGTCAACTTAAAGGCATAGTGTGCTCTTGCTAAACCCTAAATCTATTTCCTAAAATCCTAAATAATGACGTCATTTAGAGCATATAAATTTAGGATTTAGATATTAGGGTGATAAAAGTGCAACATTGGACACATCCCGAATAGAACAGCAACAAAACATAGATAGAATTGAAGTTAGTCCGTCATGAAGTTCGTGAAATTAGCTGTATTTTCTAACCTTGCTGCGGTGAACCGAATAGACATGGCGGATGTAGCTCGTGACCAGATTCTGATTAGTGTCTCTACAATAATTTACAACCTCTATGGGGTATTCGAATGTAGTAAAATTTAAGGTAAAAAATGTTATAACATTGTGAATTATGCTTTAAAATGACCAAATAATGAAAAAAAAATCAATTTTTTTTTTTACTAACATGAGTTTTCTTGTATTTTATTTTACCGCTGAACAGGTATCACGTGGGTAGTGACGTACGAGGGACTCATGACATCTAAAAAAATTTGTGCATGACTATACCAAATACAGGAAACAGCTGTTCCGCCATTGATGCATTGTGAGCTGTCTTGATCGTGTTAGTTGTATGACGTTTATATGTTTACAAGTTTTCAACTTTTGTAATTTGGTTTTTATAATAGTTATTATTGTTAATACAAGTTTTCATTACGGAAAATTCACTTAGATAACGTAAACAAAATTGAAATACATAGAAAACAAGCGACAACTAACCAAACAAACATAAAATGCCGAATGACAATAGACTGCAGCGCCAAGTGTTGTGTTTGTACCTATGTAAACATGCCCCGCCATTTAAATGTCATGAGTCCCTCATACGTCACATCCGGTAAAATTCAAATTTTCAAAGAATATTTAAAAATTCATATCTCGCTCAAATTAAATAAAAAAGAACTCAAAATTTTTTATTTGTAATACATATACGTGAAAGTTTCAGAAAAAAAAATAAAAAAAAAATCATTAGAATACCCCATTATCTTGTTCGCAGTGTGATATACCTATTTTATTTAAAGCGTATTGCTGTGATAAAGAATACGATTATAAAAATTGTCAAACATTCCATATTTATTTCTATTTAAACGAGCTTCACTACTAAAATGTCAGCGTTTTAACAACTAAAAAAGATAGCTATAGTAACCAGGGGTGGGATCCCAAAACTACGCTGGCGTTGCGAAAAATACCCTTTACGTTTCATCGTCCTTTCCCCATCAACTTCCACGTAGTTTTGGGATCCCACCCCTGGCATTTATCCGTCATACATACCGCGGTTACATGTTTGACTTGTAAAGCCTCATTCACAGTTCCGAAAATAAAAATAAAATTATACATAAAAATAAAAATATCGATATAAATAATATATTCTTATAGTGTTCACACCTCTCGAAAATAAAATTAAACATGAACACAAGGATTTGCAAATGTTAAAATATTTTACACAAAAATATATATTATGTTATAAGCACATGCATAACAACTGTTATTTGAGCTGTCAGTTTAAGTTCTGGCAAAAGAATTTCAATTTAAATATAATTTTAAAAAGCTGTCTTAAGACAAAGGTTCGCATATATGATTGCGTACAGGTATGAAGTTGTTATTATTGCTTGTTAATTATGAATATATTAAATGACACTTAAATGTTAATTTACGTGTTATTTTCGAAGATGTGAACACCAAGCATAAAGTCTTATTTATAATTTTATTTATATTACTTATTTTCGTAGCTGTGAATGAGTCTTAACCGCAAGTAACCGGCGTGCTCAATAAAAGGCGGTTACTATGTAACCGTAGGTAACCGCTCTGAATAAAAATGCTTTTATATGTTGGATTGGTGATATAATTTTACTGGAAATTCAATGAGATATGCTACAACGATCACAATTGGAACCAAAACCATGTTCGTACTAACATTTGTTTGTTCTAACATTTTAAAAAACTTATTAGTTAAACGGATCGAAAACATCATCTCTACTCTTTTTGAGATAGTGTTCTGTGGTATTCGCCAGTTGGAAGGCGTTTGTCCACCTTTTTGTAAAAGGCATCTATAAGTAATAGTTTTACTCGAGAATTTCTCATTCGTTATAGCATTTCGTTCTAAAATCCAGATTTTATTATTACAACTGTTTGTTGTAGCGCCCGTTCGTTATAGCATACCTCACTGTATATAATCTTTTGCAAAAAACTTTCTGTAAAGAATTTATGTAAAATACATAGAACTGGCGGAAGGTTATTTGTTGGCAACATAAGATTTTTTTTTCACTACTAACCTAGGAACCCACTATTATTTACCTTTATTTGACATGAGAAATTGTTTATCACTACCGCTTGCTTGTAACCATGGTAACCTAGGTCAATAATAATTTATTATTAACCTTGGTCT
The DNA here is from genome assembly GCA_943142095.1 of Ophonus ardosiacus. Classification (NCBI taxonomy): domain Eukaryota; kingdom Metazoa; phylum Arthropoda; class Insecta; order Coleoptera; family Carabidae; genus Ophonus; species Ophonus ardosiacus. The sequence goes on from OW964823.1 coordinate 38,006,174, forward strand.
ATAATACAAACTGTCAGTTTTCAATCAAACTCAAGCCTCCAAATCCAAATATTATTTTTCTCATTAAACTCAAGAAAGGGGTTAAGTATATAATTTAAATTTGCCACTATAATTTTAAATTGACCTACGCTGCCGCCTTGCCTGGCCACTGTGCTGTTTTGGTGAAAATGTGAAATATTTGTAGATGTAGGATTGAACAACTCACTATTTTTTTGTATTTGTAGGTAAATACATTTCAATAGATTTATTTAAAAATAATAATAAACTAATAAGGCTGCTGACTGTAACAGCACAAAGTGTTTTTATTAAATAATTAAATCAAATACAAATCAAGGCCCATAAGTGAGGTTATCAAACCAGCGAAATGAGCAAATCGTCAGATAAAAACAAATGCAGCCTACTTTGTTTTTGTGAATATTAACAAATAAGTAACGTTATTATTCATGTCAAAATTATTGTTATTATCAATAAAAAAATTCAAAAAGAATTTATGTGCTAGTAGTGAAAAAAATAGTAGGTATATACACCACGGTTGAGAAGATCATTATTGACCAGGCGCCTTATATCCCTCGGGCTTCGCCCTCGGGTTACAATAGGCGCTGGGTCAATAATGATTATCTTCTCAACCTTGGCGTATAATATACTATTAAATATTAAGTTCATAGAAAGAATATAGTTTGCAGTGTTATACACTCATGCAAAAAATTCAACTTCAAACATTTATTCTATAATGGCAAGTTTTCATTATTTCATTCAGTTTTCTTCAATATTTTATTTGGTTTTGTTCAGTATTTTATGTTCTGTAAAAATAATATTTGTTTGGTAAAAATTATTTGTTTCAAAGTTATAATTATTTGAAATGATCGTCAATTTTTACTCCGAGTGCCGCAGTAGGTACGAGGAGATACTGCTTCAGTGCATTGTGTGTTTATAACTATTATAATGATTATAGGTCCTATTAAAATTTTACAAAATAATGCTTAATTTTTGTGTTTATGGTTGCAAACGTAATAATACAAAAAGCAGATTATATTAAAGAATACCGGACAAAAATACAAAATCTGATGTGGCCAGCACATGACCTCCCGCAAATTCCATGTTTAAAATAGCAATGAGCTTTAAGTAAAGTATCTGTCACATGTCATATGTACGTCACATGTCATACGTATGTTATATTTATTAATTTCACAGAATAGACATTCATACAGCAGCGACACTCCTGTAGTGGTAGCACGCACTTTAGAATTCTATCAAAAGAAGCATTTGTTTCCGCTTTTCGCCATTATTTTGCCACAATTCTATTCAAAGCCAATTTATATATAAATTAAACATTTACTATATACAACTGTCATAATATTTTTTTATTTTAATAGTATAAAATCCAATAATTTGCGAACCAAAAAACGAAAATAGAATTCTAAAGTGCATGCTACCAAGATTCGTAAAAGGAAAATCGTATTCGCCTGCTTTCTATGATAGAATTCTAAAGTGCGTGCTACCAGTACTGGTCGGCACCATTGTTGCTGCGATTTGATGTTTATGACCTTGACCTTAAATTTGTTGGCAAATTACGCGCGAAATTTAAATTGTTTTGAGTGGTAAAAGAAAAATTAGAACACAAAAGTACTAAAATTTTAATTTTATTAACGAATTAAAAAGAAATCAGATAAAATAAACACATAATTATATTTTTATTAAACAAATACGTGAATTTTACAAATTCAATACAATGCAGAATTTTCTATATCTTTGATATGGGACACACAAACGTCAGACTCGATGAATATATCCCAAATATCCTTCTCCATCAAATTTTCTCTTCCTCAGGCCTTGAGCCACATTTCACACCTATATTTATTAAATGAATATACATTTTGCATGATATGGAAGTTGTTTTGCATTACTTACATTTAAATATCTTTCGGAAACGAAAAAAACTTACATTTCATTTTCTCCATTTTTTAAATCTTCTTATACAGTTTTTATACGAACAAACAAGTCCTCTCGATTCTACCTTCTTCGTTTTTTCCATTTTATTAGAAACTAACACCACTTCTAAAATTCACAATCAGTTCACAAAATCACATATGTCAAAAGTGAGAAGACGTGTTTGGTTTGCTTGAATTAGCCATAACTCTAAAATACAAGCTGAGACAACCGCTCCTCCAGAATATGTGAAATATAATCAATTTGTGTTTCTCAATATACTTTTATTATTGACCCCTAACAGAAAATGTTCTCGTCGAGATAATGAAAAGAACAAAGAATCGTAAGATACGAAGATATGCCGAAATAATCCGATTTTATCCGATTAGCACTTTAAATTTGTTGGCATACTCTTGCTCTCTCTAATTTTCGTTTCTCTCTCTGACTGTCGCTTCTGTATGAATGTCTATTCTGTGTTAATTTATTAGTTGTTGTCATGTTTTTGTAAAATTTGTATCAAGTGGTCACAGACAACAGATACTATTAAGATAGTCAACTGCAATGATAAAGTAGTATGCATTCATGCCCTGCAATACTAGCGCTCGGTGTCGTAAGACATAACTAAAATCAGTATGGCGGGTAGTATCGGGGATAGTCTGCATCCCGCATTACTATTGAGAATATATTTATTCTTTTTTATTGATAAAGTAATAAACAGAAAAGAACAAAATATATATTTAACTAGAAATAGAACGCATATTTATTTCTTAAAACTACATAGGGAAAATATTAAAATATAGTCAGATATCCTTTTACCATAAGGTATAGAGTATACAAATACATTTAGTTGTGTACAAATTTCGCCCATTGCTTCTTATTCCTTGTCATCTTCGTAGCGTTTTGAATCGTCGTATTGTTCTTCTCTAAGATCTTTAATATTACCTTACACCAGATGTCTTTAGGTCTTCCTCGGTATATTTTTTTACCACTTTTGTCATCCATATTTGTCTAGCTTCGTTCATTCTAATCATGTGGCCCCACCAAGCTAGCTCTCTCTGCTCAATGAAGTCCAATACAGATTTATATTATAATTGTCCTCTAATCATTTCATTTCTTGTTCTATTTTGTATTTGTGTAATACTCGTTCAATCCAAATTTTGTAAATTTCTTCTTCATAAATCGGAAAATAATGTTTTGTTGTATTTTCAACATCACAACCTGGCACACAACAACCTCTTGACCAGGGGCGTCACTAGGAATTTTTAACAGAGAGGGCGCAACAAGGCGCACCTTTAGAACGAAATAATTAAAAATGACAACACTTTATAAATTAATATAACAATTTATTTATAAAAAAAGCTTTACATAAACCAGAAACAAAATGTACCTACTATTATAGAAAAAATATGATACAGTAATATATTAATATAATATATAGCCAAATTTAATTTAATATATATTAACCTTCGCCGACTTAAAAGAATTTACAATCTTTAATTCCCAAAAGTGGGTCATTTGTGACCCGGTTTAATTTTTTTTTACCCGACATCGTACAAATAATTACAAATTTTAAGTAAATTAATCTTATTGCACGCTTTTTTACACAAAACAAAATTTAAAAAAAAATATTTTCACATAGACATGATGACCTGAAAATATAAAAAATATTCTTAAATTTGTTATTAATTTTTATTTTTAACTTGGTTCGTCATCTTCATCCTTTAAGCTATATCATTGTCCGGTGAAACTAATTCTTCATTTTCTGACTCACTAACCTTTTCTTCAATATCTTCAACACCTTCGGAATCCTCTTCTTCTGATTCTTCATCCTCCGAATCATTCATTAGGAGCTTACACAGCTCTTTGTGTGACAAACCTTTTTTTATTTGTAAACATTATACGAAATTACGACAATAAAATGCACACTAACACTAAGTAAATACTGACGTTTAGTGAAAACAGTGATTCCTAAACAAGTACAGACACGTTTTCTGGATTATAGAACTGCGCAAGTGTTAAAAAAAACCTCAAAATCGGTGTAATAGTTTCAGTAACACTGATTCCTAAAACCGGGTCATTACAGACCCGTACACAAAAATTGCTCATAACTTGCAAAAATCAATTCATACTTATAATTTTTATAATGCAAAATATCCTTTGACGTATCATAGGAGAATTCACAGAAGGAAATTAAATAAAAAAAAAAACTATTCGCAGAGTTATTTAGAAAATACATGATCTTGGGTCAACGGTGACCCTATTTTAGGTCGGGAAAGGTTAAATACATTACTTAGTAGGCAATATAATAGCTCATTTCTTCTATTAGTTCTACAAGCAAATTTATCAATAATTTCATCTGCATTAAAATCATCGACATCGACACCCTTAATTGACGTTAGGGTTATTGCGCTAAGTCGCTCCTGGTTCATCATGGATTTAATATTCGATTTTAATCGTTTTAATACACTGAATGAGCGCTCACATGAACATGAACTAATAGGTATTATTATTACTAATTTCAGAAAAGTGTGTAAATTGGGAAACATTATTTACTCAATGATTTTAATAAACAATTGTGTCGGTGTCCCTGATCCTCCTTGGTCTCTGTCAATGAAGTTTAGATGTGCAAAATGTGATTTTAGTTTATTAAAAATACAATACTTCAAAATTTAAATATTTAAATTAATATTTATTTGTGACGGATAATTTCTCGACATGGTACAATGTTACACTTTTTGTGTAATTTTAGTGACATTTGAGACGGCCGTAATAAGTGTAGCGAAATTCAATAGTAATGGTCGTAGATAAAGCGCAAAATTAAACAGGGAGGGCGCATAATTGAACAGGGGGGGCGCAAGCCCCCTCAGAAATGGCCTAACGACGCCTCTGCTCTTGACATTTTGCAGAAGCAAATAAACACAAAAACAGAATAATATAAAATAACACAATAATGAAGAATAACACTTCACGAAAATACAATTTCAAATTTGAATTGTCAGTATGACTTGCCGCCAAGCCGCTACGATTTTAAAATCACCGAACATACGAACATTTACGAATTTTAACGAATTAATCCGAACGATGCACTACTAGCGCTAAGTGTCGTAATACATAACTAACTGTAAGTCTTAAGGTCATGCTCAGTGTTGTTCCTAGTGTTACAAACCATATACCTATTAGACTAATATACTGCTGATCCTCTATCTCGCCAATGTGTTGTGCTTCCGTTAAAGAATATGAGATAGAAGATATATCTCCATCGCTCACAAGCGATGCAGTGATTTGTATGCGCATGCTCGTGAAACTAAAATATATTTCTTAGCGGCCAGGAAAATTTCCTTCCAAGTGACAATTTTGTGAATTGTGTGAATTAAATAAATAAATATATAAATTTCAACAAAGTAAAGAATTCTTATACATATTATCATTATAATTTAATATTGTTTATATATAATAACATTACTACAGCGCGAAATTTAAAATTCAATGAAATTATGATAACTAAACAAATATTTTAAATTATATTAAATTATGTTTTGTACAATTAAAATTTATTTTATTCAATTTTTACATTTTAGACTGTGTTTATCAATTTCATAGGAGCAACTATAAGCAACGATTTATTTGGTAGTGACTGAAAAAAATAGCTTTCATTATCATCTAAATAATTAGTTTTTCTTTTGTCAGAATGAAATTCATAATGTTTTGTTATTGCCAAATGAAACCATTCGCCTAATGAATAAACATTATCTTAACTCATTGCTGTAAAAATATATATTAATATTTATGATACTTTTCAATTCTAATTTAGATTAATTGTCACCGTCTGAACTACAGTTTTTACAAAAGTAAATGAGCACAAATTCACTTGTTTTCACAGTAAATGCTGCAATCACATTGACAATTGACTTCGAATAACGCACGTGGTTACAGGAAACTTCAACTTTCAAATCCCACTCTTTCATTATTTCCGTTAGCGGCACCAGTAGCCAATAGAATTATAGAATGCGAGCATGCGCATCCAAAGCACTGTATCGCTTGTGAGCGATGGAGATATATCTTCTATTTCATATTCTTTAACGGATGAATCGCGGAGGATTAGCAGTATATTAGTCTAATAGGTATATGTTACAAACGTAACAAATATGGTACATTTTGTACACTCCTGTTACAGTGTTACTACAATCATAAAATCTGTCAAATATGTTACAATTCGTTAAATACTATATTATTTATTCAAAATATTCTCATTTTAACAAGTATTATCCTTCTGAAAAAGAGAAACACATAATTTAATTTATTTAAATAATAATTTTAATTTATTAAAATGTTTTTCTGACTGTACAAAGAGAAGAATTTTGGCACTACTGCCTACGTTCACTAACTTTATTTATATGTTGGTACTTGAGTACAGGTCTTTCTGGTCCCCTGTTTAATGATTGAATTGTATGTATCTTTATAATACCAAATAATTTATATTGTAGTATTTCTTATTTTGTGAAAAGACTGTTTTGTTATATATAATATATGACTTATTAATTTAATTTTTTCATTGTTAAATTTATTTAAATCCGATACTTTTTATCATTACTGAATAGATTAATATTCCGTAAACCAACTAATAATAATAATTTAAATGTCCCGCCAACGTTGTTACATTTGTTAAATTTTAGACAGTGCCATCTGTTACAGTCGGGAGAACTAAAAGAACAACACTTCAACACTGGTCATGCTACTGGCACGGCCAGCAAGTAGTACAAGTTATCGTTTGTTATGTAAAATGCAATGTAATACAATGTCAAGAAATTAAAAATTAATTATAAAACACAAAGTCAATTCATTAGTACGAGATAATAATCACATACACAACATTTGGTCCTCCGAGCCGGATAATAAGAAAAAAAAGACAAATATCAAAATAAGTACATCAAAAAACAAATATTCAATAAAGGTAGGTAATTTTCCAATTCTTCTTCAAAATGAGCAATTTAAATGCATTAATTAAAAAACGTGGTCAATATAAATTCCAATTAACTAAATTTAAAAGTTTAATGGACAGTTATATAGAATCAGATCATCCAAAGCTTCTAATTAGATTGGAAAAAATAGAACAGCTTTTGGATAAATTCGATAATGTTCAAACAGACATAGAATTACAACAAGATGTAGAAGACAATGAAAGAACAGAATTTGAAGATATTTTTTATGATATAGTAAGCAAAGCACGACAAACAGTAAAGAAACATGAGGCTGCTCAGCGAGCACAAGCAGAAAGCGTATTATTACAAGCAAGACAATCAAATTCAAACACAAGCACAAATCAAATAAATGTCAAATTATCTACATTAAATCTGCCAATATTAAATGGAAGATATACTGAGTGGATATCTTTTCGATATTCATTCACTTCAATCATCAATAACAACACGAATTACCAGAAATTGACAAATTTCAGTATCTCAGAAGTGCATTGAAAGCAGAACCACTGCAAATCATAAGAGGATTAGAAATAACTACAGAAAATTATAAACAGGCATGGGATCGTCTTAAAGAAAGATAAGAAAATCAAAGATTAATCATTAATTCGAATATAAAGGATCTAATGGATATTCAGGCAATATCGAAAGAATGTCATAAATCAATCAGACAAATGGTAGACACAGTTCGAGCAAACATAAGTGCATTAAAATCATTAGATAAGCATACAGATCTATAGAATACAGTTATGATATACATTCTAAATAACAAACTAGATTAGAAAACTAAGAAACTATGGCAGGAAAACTTATCATCATTAGGACATTCAAGTCATTCTTAAGCTTTTTAACAAATAGATGCCAAACAATAGAAATGATAAAATCAGGAACAAATAGATACCAAAATACATCACAAAACTTCAAGAAGAATTTCACTTTAACAGCAACATTACAAATCAAGTGTACTTTTTGTAAGGGTACTCATTACATTTTTCATTGCAGATAATTTTTAAAACAAACGCCGAAAGAACGGTATAAAACTGCAACGAAATTAGAACCTTGCATTAATTGCTTAAAACAAGGACATTTCGGAAGCAATTGCCTCTCATCGAAATGTAAGAATTGCAACAAAGCCCATAATACTCTGCTACATATGATAAAACAAGGAGACAAGAAAAATACAGAAGATAGAAAGGTAAATGAAGAACAACAAGCTATAGTATCGGGCTGTTGTGCTCAACAGAGTCAACAAATTCTACTGTCAACAGCAGAAAGTACTAATTTGTGCATCAGATGGTACGTGGCATCCTGCAAGACTTCTTTTAGACTCAGGCTCGCAATCAAACTTCATAACAGGTACTTTAGCTAAAAAATTACATTTAAAATCTGATAATATAAACATACCAGTTCATGGAATAAATCAAACTTCAACCAATATAAACAAAAAGACATCAGTTAAAATTAAATCTCGACTTAATAATTCTTAGATTTACAATTCACGAATATGTAATTACAGATGATGTCGCTATGATGTATCGACAGATTTTAATAAGAGAAGAAGATCGCAAATTTCAACAGATTTTGTGGAAACCTGAAGCCAATGAAGAAACAAAAACTTATCAACTCAACACTGCAACTTATGGTAAAGCTTCGGCGCCATTCTTAGCCGTTAGATGTTTGAAGCAATTAGCAATTGAAGATGGGAATAAATATCCAAATGCCAAAAGGGTGCTTCAGAGAGATTTTTACATGGATGATGTATTAACAGGTGCAAAAACTGTTAAAGAAGCAGCACAACTACAAAAATATTTGACAGAGCTGTTAAATAAAGGAAAATTCGAACTCCGAAAGTGAAGATCTAATTTAGAAGAAATATTGAAGAATATGATGGAAGAGAAAAGTGAAACTGAATTATTAGTACTAAATAAAGATGAATTATCTTTCACAGCTCTGTACTAGGCGTGACTTATGGTTGATACTAATAAATTCCGCTTGTGGCGCTAGTTAGAAGTAGCAACTTTTACATAGAAAAGAAACAGACACTAATTTAAAAAATACATATAATTTTTTTTACTAGCAAGTTAAAAGTCTGTACTAGGTCTGGATAGTAACAAATTTTTTATTTTCATTCTAGTTTTTATAATATAGGTAGCCAAAGTATACTAAATTCAAAGCCTTATAAATCGAATAAAAAAATAAAAATTAAAGAAAATGGCACTATACAGTCATGAAGGCATCCTTTATCTTTTTATTTAAAAAAATTAGCCAATTCGGACTAAAATTAGGGTAAATTTCGTGACCCTAACAAAAAAATATTTTTTGCTTTATTTAGCACGGGTGGCATTAATCCTTCGAAAGTCAGATTACCGGGGCCCGAAATTTCTCTCGGCGGCCCTGGCCATATGATAAGCATTGCGCTTTAGGGCAATCGGTGAAAATGAATCTTTACAGCCCTTTGAAAATGCACGTCATCAGACTCACTTTTATTAATAACTGGTACTAGTTGTAGGTTGTAGTAAAATTTTAAAACTTGGTATGTGGATAGTACTTGTTAGATGCATATTTATACTTTCTTTTGTTTATGTATCTCAACCAGAGGCGTCTCATATGCATATGGGGAAGTTATGAACTTTTTTATCGTTATTCTTTTACCTATTTTTCATTTTTACTAATAAAATATACAAAAATACAGAACCTGTACTGTTTCTAAAACTTGATCAACGTAGTAGTTCTTGAAATATTTTAATTTTTAGAAAAAGACAATTACTCAAAATATTTAGTTAACAGTTCAAATACAATCATCATAGAAAATAGAACAAAACATAGAAAAAAATCCGTTTAATTATTGTTAATTTCCTTATTTTCATTATGGGTAAATTTTTCTGTTAATTAAAAAAATGGAAAATGTTAGTGGTGATGAATATGCGTATATGATATTTATTTATGGATATAGTACCAGTAGTGATTTTTAAGTAAAAATGAGAAAATGTTAATAGGTAAAAAATAACTATAAAAAAGTACCAGAATTATAAATAAAAATGCGTCTGATGAGGTGCACTTTGAAAGGGTTGTAACTATGTAATGAAAAGGTCCCAGACATACCTTCGTAACATTTTTTACTCAAAATCACTCTTTCAGTATATGGCTTTATTTTGGCACATTTTTTATGGATCACCACTGTATATATCGGTAATTTTAAACTAATATAATTTTAGGTGCGAGAGTATTAATTTGTAGCCGTAACCAAGAAAAATCTGAACAAGTAATACAGGAAATCAAGAAAGAAGTAAAACAAATTAACAAATTTCATGATATCATATCAAAGCGTTTGGATCTAGCAAACTTATCTTCCGTGAGGAGTTGCGCAAGTGAAATTTTGGAAGAAGAAAATGAAATTAATTATCTAATAAATAACGCAGGGGTGATTGGTCACCCCCAACATCTCTCTGTGGATGGTTTCGAAATGCACTTTGCTCTCAACTATCTGGGGCACTTCCTCTTCACGCTCTTGTTGCTTCCGAGGATTATACGTTCAGGACCAGCTCGAATTATCAACGTATCCTCAGTTCTACATAAAAGTAAATATTAATACAAACATATAATTCAATTTTAAATCTATTATTTCTCTATACCTCCTTTTCTCTCATAACTTTACTAGGGAATGGACTTTACTTTTGCACCAAAACGTCCTTTGTTTTTACAGTACAACTTGATTTACCTAGTTGTAATAGTTGACATTGATTTTTGTTTCTTTTATTTATTTTCACAATAAAAATCAAAAAGTAAATTCGTATATAAAAGTTAATATTTGCCCAAAACTACTGTTTCCTTGCAATTCAACCAAAAATAACAATAACCTCACCTAACGCACAAAAATTACTCTTGGAAAACTCGGAGTGGGGTTTGTGCGTTATTGTTGTTATATTTAGTTGATTTGCAAGCGAAAACAATTTTAAGCGCATCTGTACATTTACCGGGCACATCATCCCACTATTTACATTTGCTGTAACATATCCATTGTAAAATCAAAATATAAAAATTCATATACTCGTATTTTCCAAAATTTATTCTGTGTATTAATTTCTTACCTTACATAATATATACAGGGTGTTAAAAATAAGTGCCACAAATTATGAGGGCATATAGTACTGACCAAAATGAGTAAAAAAAGCTCAATCAACATGGGTCCGATCTTTAATAGTTTCCAAGATATAAGACAATGAAAAATAACTGTTTCGGTATTTACTTCTACTATTTCGAAAACTATACGAGTTACAACTTTAATTAAATGAGACATTTTGTTTACCTTTCAGAGGTCATCTTAGATGTGTTTTTGTTTTTCAAAAAAAATCGAATGATTGTACTAAGACAAAAGTTGTGGCGATCTTGTCCAATATTTGGTTCATAACTATTAGAAAGTGAAAAAATGTTTCATATAAAATGTTATTGTTTTTTTATAGTCTATTTACTGGTGTAAACAAAATTTAGTTCGACCACTATCTTAGTCAGTTTTTCTTCGATTCTAATATAAAATGGCCTCTTTCTCAAAAACAGTTGAAGATCGGACCCATGTTGATTAAACTTTTTTACTCATTTTGGTCAGTACTAGGTATATACCCTCATAATTAATTACCTACTAAATTTTCTATAAAGCAGATTGTTATATTCAAAACATGATTCAAGGATGTGACAGCACTTTGTGGCACTAAATGTAGTTTTAAAATAATCTTTTAGTTCGTATCAGTTTAATTATATCAAAAATCTTTTTCTAATATTTTTATCATCAAAAGTTACCTACATTCATTATTAAATCAATGTCCGTCCGTCTTGTTTTATTCAAGGTCTAATGCCTGGTTGCACCAATATTTCAAATGGAAATTAAATAAATATTGAAATAAAATCAACATTTACTTACGAAATACTTAATTTTTTTATATTTTATGCGAGCTGTTAAAAGAAGTGAAAAATAAGTATTTATTTTTATTTGCGAAAAACTGTATTTTTCATTTATTAAACATATGCATTATAAACTATTGGTATTTATCATCTTAAAACAATCTAACATTCTAACCCACGATAATGATTAACACTTAAAAGATATTCTATATTTCAGCGTTTTGGCTATCAAGACGTTTGGATTTGTCTGAAGTAAGAAAGGTTAAATACTGGTTATTACAGTTAGAAGGTTATAGCCAGAGCAAACTGGCACAAGTAATATTTACAAAAGAATTAGCTAAAAGATTAAAAGGTATTTATTATATAGATTAATATTACTTGTTACAATTTAAGAAACAAAATAATTATTCAGATGCTGGTGTACAAAATGTAACAACGTATAGCTTGCATCCTGGCATCATAGCCACAGACATATTCCAAAACTGGGACATATTCTTCTGGGGTCTGGCGTGGCTATGGGGCCGTTTTATTTGCAGGCTGTTCTTTCTCACACCCGAACAAGGCTGTAAAACTACTCTGTATTGTGTTTTAGATAAAGAGTTAGAAAATCAGTCTGGTTTATATTACAGGTAATATTTTTCTGAATTCTGATCTTAAATGCAGTTGATACAATATTTATTTTGTTTCAGCTATTGCTCGCAAGATACTACCAACAGATTAGTAAACAATGCTAATTTAGCTAAGGAACTATGGGAGAAGAGTTTAGAATTCATCAGTTTGGTTAATTATAATCCATTTAAAACAGAAGAAAGTTAGAAATAATATATTCCATATTTGTTTTTATAGTTATTTTAGTGATCGCAGTAAGCAGTTGTTATTCAGATGTTCAAATCTCAGATTAGAACTAAATTTTTATAGTATATTTTTATAGATATATAAGTCATATTTATAAGTCATATTTTGGTGTATTTATAATTATGTTGTTATTTTAATACATTTTATTTTGGAACCATAAACTTGTTTATTCGCCCTCACAAGCAAGCGTAATTTGATTTATATCTCCCTAGGGCGAGGGCCTATAAAGTTGCTAATCAACAGCTATTTATAAATCAAAATTGTTGGAATTTGATAAAAAACAATTTTCAACACACGCAAAACTTTTTGTATTCTTTCTCGTATAATACGTCTTTTGACTTATATGAAACCAACTTGCCCTATACAGCTTCACATTAAAAATATTCGGTATCTTCCATTATCATTTAACAGTAAATGAAAATTGTTCATAAACAAATAATACAGGGTGTTAATGAATACGTGTCACAAATTTATAGCGTATGTAGGGTATGTAAAATATATTAACTTTTACTAATAAATTCATATTCGGAAACGCACCGTTTTTGAGCTACATAGACTTTTAAAAGAGTAATTATCTACCTTACTTTTAGTTGGCTGAAATCTGTCATTTTCCGTATTTTAACTCCTAGCAACGATTTTTACCTCTCGCTAAGAGGTATTGGATTTTTGCTAAAAATCGCATATCTAGATTTCAGTGAATAAGCACGTATTAAGATCACTAGAATCCGATTTTAACATTTTTACAATGATCTGTATGTGTGTGTATGTATGTATGTATGTATGTGTATGTGTCTGGATGTTGGAGGGACGGTTTCTCAAAGACTAAAGATCAATTTAACTATGTATTCCTTAATCTGACATTAATGGGAAGAGCTGAAAATGTTTTGATAACAATTGGACAATCGTATCGTAAGTAGTAGTTTCTTAAAAAAAATCTTGTAAATATTATTTTTTTGGAAAATTATGTTATTAAAACAAAGGCGGACTGGCCATAAGACTTACCGGACTTTTCCCGGTGGGCCGGTGGCTTATGGGGCCGATCGGCTGGCGGCCAGTGTCTTTTGAGTCTGATCGGCGTAACGATTTTTAAAGTAACGATATAAACAATATTGAAATCTATTTTTCAATATTACGTTTACTTAATCTTTAAATTCAAATTTATTTATCCGTACGTATACAGGGCGTCCCAAATTTAAACGGCCAAACTTAAACCATGGATTAAACACTTAAAAATAAGGTCCCAAGTTCATTTGAGTAAATGTCGGGAAATGCTTCGAGATATTCCTGTTTTTCTTATTGTAGCAACATTACTTAAAAGAATCATATTCGTAACAAAATATCAAATATTATTTTATTGAAGTGTGATATAATGATTAAATTAATTATAAATGATTTGGTTATTATCTAATTTCAATACTAAAATTAGTTTGTTACACTGATTTGTCGGTGGAAAAATAAAAATTATCATTGAATTCAAACAAATTTATAATTTACAATAATCTAATAACATATCATAATCTACTATTTTTTTATAACATTTGTTCAAAATGTTCACCTGCAGCATGCAGACAGGCACGACAACGATCTACCACTGCATTGGTTGCTGCTTGACATTGCTCGGGAGATATGGTTTCACAAACTTGAATAATTTTTCTACGTAGAGTATCCAAATTATCTATCGGTTCATCATAAACTTTTTGTTTTATGGCACCCCAAGCAAAAAAATCTAACGGTGTTAGATCGGGCGAACGTGCTGGCCACGGTACAGGTCCTTCCCGGCCAATCCACCGTTGTGGATAATGAAAATTTAACCACTCCCTTGGTTGTCTCCCATAATGTGCAGGCAGCCATCCAACTGTAGCCAAGAGTTTCTTCTTACTGCTAAGTTAACTTCTTCCATTAAATTATACAAATCATTATTGAGAAAATTGTAGAATCTCTCTGAATTTAAACGTGGAGGTAAAAAGAAAGGGCCTACTAAAGTATTTCCAATAATACCCAGCCAAACATTACAATGAAATTCATATTGGAAATTGTTCTCTTTAATTGCATGAGGATTTTCATGTGTCCAAAGATGAGAATTTCTTTGATTTAAAATTCCACGCCGTGTAAATATGACTTCATCAGTCCACAAAATGTATGAAGGGAACTGAGGTTCATTATTCATTTTATTTAAAAACCAATCACAAAATTCTCTCCTTCGCCTCAAGTCTCGCGGTAATAACTGGTGTACTTTTTGAATATGATACGGATGACGTCCATCTGATTTCAGTGTTCTCCACACTTCCATTCGGCTTGAATTTAATACTGCCGAAGCACGTCGGACACTTGTCGATAAATTCTCATCAAAATGTTGTAATATCATTACAGCTCGTCTTTCGTTTTGTAAAGGCGCAAATACACCATCAGCACGTGGCACAGAAGCAAACGAACCTGTATCTCTAAGTCGCTGAAATGTTTTAGAGAAAACAGTCCTATGTGGTAATCTTCTGTTAGGGAATCGTCGCGAATATTCACGACGAGCCCTATGCGTACTACCATTACAAAAACCATAAATAAATACCATGTCGGCATATTCACTATTTGTGTAAAAACGAGGCATTTTGTCCAATAATCACAAGCAAACTAAATGTTGCATTGAAATTAGATAATAACCGAATCATTATAATTAATTTAATTATTATATCACTACTTAATAAAATAATATTTGATATTCTGTTATGAAGTTGATTTTTAAAGTAACGCTGCTCCAATAAGAAAAACATTAATATCTCTGAAACGAAGCATTTCCCGACATTTACTCAAATGAACTTGGGACCTTATTTTTAAGTGTTTAATCCATGGTTTAAGTTTGGCCGTTTAAATTTGGGACACCCTGTATATAAGGGACCGGTCGCAGTTACGATTGGGGCCAGTCACTAGAATTCTTGGTAAAAATTAAATCCCAATCCGCTCCTGATTACAAATATTAAAGAATTTTTTTCACTACTAGCCTAGGAACCCACTATTATTTACCTTTATTTGACATGAGAAATTGTTTTTCACTACCGCTTGCTTGTAACCAGGGTAACCTAGGTCAATAATAATTTATTATTAACCTTCGTCTATAATGCAAACTGTCACTTTTTAATCAAACTCAAGCCTCCAAATCCAAATATTATTTAACTCATTAAACTCAAGAAAGGTGTTAAGCATATAATTTAAATTTGCCACTATAATTTTAAATTGACCTACGCTGCCGCGTCGCCTGGCCACTGTGCTGTTTTGGTGAAAATGTGAAATATTTGTAGATGTAGGATCAGTGCCGGTTTTACATAATAGGCTAACTAGGCTATAGCCTAGGGGAGCCAGTCGTTGGGGGGCGCCGAGAAAAAATATTTGATA
Source organism: Ophonus ardosiacus (assembly GCA_943142095.1). Classification (NCBI taxonomy): domain Eukaryota; kingdom Metazoa; phylum Arthropoda; class Insecta; order Coleoptera; family Carabidae; genus Ophonus; species Ophonus ardosiacus. The sequence goes on from OW964823.1 coordinate 38,022,211, forward strand.
TAATAATGAGATGTCAAGCAAAAAAAAAAAAATTAAAAACTTGGAAAAAACATTTTTACCTTTACGGCTGGCATTCGTATAGAAAATGCATTCTGAAGTAATTTGGAGACACTTTATGAATAACAGTTTTTTCATCAGATTTCATTGTTTTGCGGTGTAAAACACTCTAAAAACACGTATAACGCCTAGAAAACATTCTGAAGCGATTTAGAGACACTTTATGAAAAACAGTTTTTTCATCAGATTTGAACGATTCTCGGCGTAAAACAAATTTTTTAAGTAAAACTTTTGAGACCCAGTTTCTTTCTTATATTTTGATGTAATATGATTGTTTATGGCTGAATATGATATATTACACTATATTTTAGTGTATACCAGCTTTTGAAGGGCTTCCGTGGTGCCCTTGCCTATGCAGTCGAAGTACCGTTTTATAGTATTGAAATTAATGCAAAACACTCTAAAAACGCGTATATAGCCTAGAAAACACATTCTGAAGCGATTTAGAGACACTGTAAGATAAACAGTTTTTTCATCAGATTTCAACGATTCTCGGTGTAAAACAAAATTTTTAAGTAGGTAAAACCTTTGGGACGCAGTTTCTTTCTTATATTTTGATGGAATATGATTGTTTATAACTGAATATGACAGATTACACTATATTTTAGTGTATACAAACTTTTGAAGGACTTCCGTGGTGCCCTTGCCTATCCAGTCGAAGTACCGTTTTTAGTATTGAAATTACTGCAAAACTCTCTAAAATCGCGTATTTCGTATAGAAAACGCATTCTGAAGCAATTTGGACTGTTGGATCCAAACCTCCTTCTCACAAAATAAAATGACAATTATAACATTCGTTCTTTAATACACTATTATCCAACACCGAGGCATAACTTGTTATTATGGTATGGTTATTTGAAATAACTAATGTACAACATTATTGACTCCGTGAGAAAATATTTAAGAAGTCATGGAGGAATTATTTCTGATTTTTGCGTTTTCTAATGTAAATAAAAAGTAAGTTTACAAACACTATGAAACTTATTTATTTAAATAATTTTTTGTACTCACAACCTCGGAAGTGACATTTGACACACGCTATAGACAACCGGAAACACCACTTTCCCGATGCACTGAATCAGGAAATTAAGCAAAAAACACTGACGTTTTCTGGGCAATCTTCAACAAAATAATCTTTAAAATAACAAAATATGATTTATAAAATGGCATTCATACGATTTTCAAGCATCAAAAATCAATAATAAAAAAAATCTGATGTGGCCAACACAAAACCTCCCGCTATTTAATTTTTATTAATTTAAATACATACTTACGTATTTAGTAATGCTTCAAACTATATTATGTTCCATTGCATATAACTATTGCTTTATTTACGATTTTCTTTATTATTTAATATGTAATTTGAAGTGATTAGTTTTTTGACAATGACGTTTACCTGTCAGTTACATTCATTTGAAAAATAAACTGTGTAACAAAGGAATTGTGTTTATCTTAGGCTTCGGGATTAAAAAAAGAAAAATGATTTTTAAATTAATCTGTAAAATATATGAATTATTTGACATTTGTCAAATATTTATTTTGTTCGTAGTGTGATACATTTGATTTAAAGCGTATTTTTGTAATACAAAATACATTTACAAAAAATGTCACAGATTCCATTTTTACTTTTACTGAAAAGGGCTTAACTGCCAAAATATCAAACTGTCAAAACAATAGAAAAGGACAGCTATAGCAAATTGGTATGTAACCGGCCTACATACCGCGGTTCCATGTTTGACGTAATCGGATGGTCAATTGAGGTTGTAAATTATTGTAGAGACACTAATCAGAATCTGGTCACGAGCTACATCCACCATGTCTATTCGGTTCACCGCAGCAAGGTTAGAAAATACAGCTAATTTCACGAACTTCATGAAGGACTAACTTCAATTCTATCTATGTTTTGTTGCTGTTCTATTCGGGATGTGTCCGATGTTGCACTTTTATCACCCTAATATCTAAATCCTAAATTTATATGCTCTAAATGACGTCATTATTTAGGATTTTAGGAAATAGATTTAGGGTTTAGCAAGAGCACACTATGCCTTTAAGTTGACGCGCACTAATTAAACAAATCATGTCTATTGCTATAATTTATGCAAAACGTCAAATTTACTGTCAAAGAATAGAATAGAGAATACTTATATATTCCTTCCCACGTGAAAAAATAATAGTTAATTTAAGAAACAATAATAATTCTTTAGTTGTTATTTTTTGTACAAGACGATAAAATTATTTTTTTAAAGTCGGAGTCTTGTATATTTATTTTCTATAGCAGTTTTTAAATATAAGAAAAAATCAATTATAAATGAAATTATTATTTAAAATTTAATATGAGTTGTGATTCAGTTCCAAGAATAGACCTTTCTGGTAACGTTAATTAAATGAAGTTGTTATGAACACAAACCATCAAAGTTTTTAGTACATTTAATTCAATTTAAATAAAAATTAAAGTACTTCTTCTACCCTTGCTGTTAAAGTATTATTTTATCTACCTCTTGCGGTTAGTGTTACTTGATCCATTTATTTTAAGTAGACAAAATCACATTTTAAAATCTGCTATAGAAAAAAATCTGATGTGACCAACACAAAACCTCCCGCTATTTAATTTTTATTAATTTAAATACATACCTACGTATTTAGTAATGCTTCAAACTATATTATGTTCCATTGCATATAACTATTGCTTTATTTACGATTTTCTTTATTATTTAATATGTCACTATTATTAATTTGAAGTGATTAGTTTTTTGACAATGACGTTTACCTGTCAGTTACATTCATTTGAAAAATAAACTGTGTAACAAAGGAATTGTGTTTATCTTAGGCTTCGGGATTAAAAAAAGAAAAATGATTTTTAAATTAATCTGTAAAATATATAGAAAAAGTATTAATGTATATCTGTACAAAATTCAATAATCTATAATTTTCCAATGACGTTAAATGCGAAAAAATGGCATTTTATGGTATTTTTTGAAAAAAAACCATTATGAGCTTCAAGTAAAGTACTATTTCCGTTTACCCGATTTACACCAAAATCTAATGGCTTCTATTCCTATTAGAATAGGGTAGGAATACAAGGTTTCAGAATTTTCTGAATGATAGTATTTGAGTTAGAGTGCAAACAAAATTTGTACACATACATACACACACACACACACACACACACACACACACACACACACATATATATATATATATACATACAGACATCATCGTGAAAATGTTAAAATTGGATTCTAGGGACCTTAAAACGTGGTCATTTACTAAAATCTCGATAAGTAATTTTTAGCACGATCCCTATACCTCCCTTACCAAGGGTAGCGGGAGGTAAAAATTATTTTTAAATTTATCTGCAAAATATATAGAAAAAGTATTAATGTATTCCTGTACAAAATTCAATAATCTTTTATTTTTACGTTTATTGAAGAGCTAGTATAATCGTTTCATATGATTTAGAAGCAGAATTTAAATCTCTATAACTTTTACTTTAAGCATTTTTGCATAAAATAATTAGGTAACATTTGCGCAAAGAAAAACTGAATTCCCATGTTAAACGCCAATGTCTCGTTTTTCGATTTACACCCTGTACATTTTAATATTCCCTAATGAAGTTACGAAATGTGTAATGAAATATTAAAAGGAAATTTAAATAAAATTAAGTATTTTATGGAATAACAATATAATTCCTTACAATCACCGCCGAGAAATCCGTTAATACATTTTATCTATCAACAAGTACGACGTTACCCGTTACTTCCTCCTAACAAATATTATTATTATTAATATCAGAATCAGACATTTTAACTTTTAATTCTGACTATTTCACTTATACATTTATAAACCAATCCAAATTCAGGATTCTACCTAGTTACCAAGTTTCATTTTGACAAAACAAAAAAAAATACGCACCTTTTAAGCCAATAAGATGCTGTATTTTGTGAGTTTTGATTAATGAAAATTTTTTGACGTTTTAAGCGTTTTGAGAGTGCCTAGGAAATATTGTTTATATACCTGTCAAAGTCTTGTCCGCTTATTTTTATTTTTGAAATAGTCATCCGAATACTATTTGTGGTTAAATTTTATCCTGGCAAAATTTTCAGATTGTACTCGAGCCTTTTGCTAATTTATCTCTTGACATTGATCAAAAATCACTCGCTTGACAGCTCGTGATTTTTTTTTTTTTTATTTCAATGTCACTCAATAAATTGCTAGGAAACCGGCTCTCGTAACAATCTGAAAATTTTTCCGGCAAAAATTTACCACTTATGATATTATATATGAAAAAATATGCAAACAATTATGTTTTTGGAAATCAACAATTTACTTAACAACCGTTGCTATGAAATTGCTGCTGTGCTATTTACTTGTATATTTGCGAATTTTGTACAATTAATAATGATTTTGTTCGTTACAAAAAGTATTGTACAAAATTCTTGCGGGAAGACGTCATCCACGCATTCGCGCAAATGAAGCCCTCGCTCGCAAGCTCGCTCGTGCCTCAAATAAGCGCTCATGCGGGAAGAGTGTCTTCCCGCACTAAGTATGTAAATTGTAAATAACTATTTTATTATTACTTATTTGTTAAAAGGTACTTAGTTTACTTATCTTTACACAATGAAAGCTGTCATGTACGGCTGATGAAACGAAAACTAGTGATTGCTAGCTTCGAAATTAAATTCAAAGATGCTACTTGTGATTTTAATGAATATGTTTTAAAGGGAGGTCCTCAGTTTCACTCATTTTTTAATGTATTTTTCTTTCAAATAATTCCCAATACAGACAGACAATAATTATTATTACAGCATTTTTTTTTTTCAATAACAATATAACAAAACCATAACAACCATTCAATGGCTACTTTGCAATTTAAAATAGTATATCAATTGACTTGTCATGCACTGTGAAACGATGAATGAAGAAAAAATTAAAAAGTTTTGGATACAACGTTGTATTACACTCTTGTGGAATACATATTAGTCACTAAAGAAAATGAAACTTTTTCTTTCGTGACTAATATGTTACATTACAGACTCATATAATAAAAACTATATTCGTATTTTGTACAGTAATGTACTATGTTAATATACTCAAAATCGTACAGTAATGGCTTACTTTACAACATAGCAACCGTTACTGCATGCATAGCAACGTTATTATTAAAATACATTTTGACACAAGGAATTTTTTATTTTTTATTGCTTATCTTCTAATTTGTTTTCCGTGTTCTTTTCATCATCTAAATACATCGTTTTGCAAATCGTACTGCAAAAATTAATTTCTTTGGAGGTTGTAAGATACAAAAAACAATAACTGTCAAGTTACTTTGTTACTGAGCATCAGACTACTATGTTTCTTTATATATTTTTAATTCAGTATACTATGCTACAAAAATTCAAATTTTAATATTAATATAAAATACGAAAAAATGGTATACGCACCGCGTCAGAAAAGTGATTTTACTGTACACGTATGGCATTTAAGTACTCGCTATCGCTCGTACTTAAACTTGCCATACTCGTCTGGTAAACTTTCACTTTTCTTAACTTGAAACGTGATATACTATTAAGATACTAACTCGAAAACAAAAATAGAATTACACTTTTTTGGGTTTATTTTAGAGTGTAAAATCTCGATACGTGATTTTAGTATAATTCCTAAATCTGTCTTACAGTTATTTACAAATAGAGTGACCAGAGTAAAAAAGGTTTCTAAAAACTAGTAAAATTTAACCAAAAACGTACAAAAAAGCGGTTGTTGTCAAACCAGTAAGATAAGGAAGCCGCAAAATTCATCAAGGTCTAAAGAGTGACCAGTGATATTTTTAGTTTCGGAATAATTATTATTTCTGTTTTAAGTTTAACCTTGTACCTACCGTTAATATTTTTTATTTGAAATATTTGGGAAGGTAAACAGTTGCCCAATTAAATTGGCTTCCACTGATTAACAAGAAGATTATGTAATAAGTAATAATATAGTCAACAATCCAGAACACATAAGCTAATAGTAGATAACATGAAAAATATTAAAAGAAAACATGAAAAACATTAAGTATCGGTATGTAGTGCACCCTTAAACTGAGCTAAGAATAAATGAAAAATGTCTGTGTTGATATGAGTGATTATAAGTTCACATGACTCTGTTGAAGGGTGAATTCATGTAATTGTTTGTATTGCATTTTGGTACATAAAAAAAGTTCTACTGCGAGTATAAATAGCTGGAATATGAATTCTTATGTTGTCTATAGTGCTCGGAATACCAGTGGATCCATATGACCACCCGCCCACCCGTATTTCAGTGAATACGGGTCGGAACCGATTCTTCACCCATAAGACCGTATTACCCGTAAGAACCACACCCATATTACCCGTAAGAACCATATCACCCGTAATACGTATTATTACGTTCCTATCTGTTTAAATAATCGTACCGTTGAAAAATAATTTTATTTAATTAAGTTAATTTATTTGATTGAACACATCACATAGGTAATACAATTAGTTTTAAAACATAAGTTAGTAATTTGTACAATAATAAAACAAGTTCAAATCATTCGACTTCGAACCGCCGTACGAGTCAGATGTATTGTGTGCGCTCCTACGGTGTTTTGAATTTCATTTATTAGTTATTTTAACTGTTATATTAGTTTACGTAAAACATTATTTAATTTGTATGACTACAGAGTCTAAAACTACACACAAATATCTCTTATATCACAACAATTTGTGTATTTTAAAATAACGAACAAAATAGAAAACGCAAATAAAGTATACAAAACACCCAGCCATCACCCCGCCCGCATCTGAAATGCGGGGCGGGGGTTCGAGTTCCGGTGGGTGGGGACGTAAACGTCTCCACCTAGACAACCCAAATGAAGAAGATTTTCCCAGACTACAACCTGGAGTTAACATTTTCTCACAAAATTCAAATATAGATACTGGAAAATTTGTTTTAGTGAAATGCATTGATGAGAAGGAAAACTTTGCAACCATAAACCCTATCACACTTCATTATACCATAAAAGATATAATAGGAGAAGTAATCCAGTTAAAGAAAATAAAACCAGGCCTATTAATTAAAACCAGCAACACCAAACAAACTGATAAACTGTTAAATCTAAAACATATTTTGAACAAAGACATTAGGTGCACACTTCACCCAACACTGAATAGTGTAAAAGGTGTCGCCTTTTGCTACGACCTTATCCAGTGTACTGATGAAGAGATACTAAACGAAACGAAATTACAAGGAGTAACGGAAGTACGCCGATTGAACACTTTCAGAAACGGAGAAAAAAACCCTAATGGAATGTTTGTGTTCACTTTTGACAAACAAAGCTTACCTCGCGACGTAAAGGTGGCTATGTATATGCTACCATTAAAACTATATATCCCCAATCCGATAAGATGTGTAAATTGCCAAAAGTTTGGTCACGTCGCAGATGGATGTAAGAATACAACTATTTGTATTTGCGGTCAAATACCTCACAAAGGTCAACCTTGCAACAGAGAAAGTATTGCATGTCCAAACTGTAAGGGTCCTCACCTTGCAATTGCCAAATCTTGTCCACTGTTCGTTTATGAGAAATCAATTAATGAGCACAAGATAAAAAACCGATGTACATATCAACAGGCACGCAAATTTATTGAACAGACTTCCACACATCCACTGTCGTACAACTATGCTAAGGTAACGGCGTCCAATGCACAAAACCAACAAAATATAAACGCGAATGATAACAAAAAAACACAAGAATTAATAAATGAATCTATTAATCAGTTAATTCCAATTTTCAAAGAAATGATAAATCAAGCACTTAGTGACCTCAAAAATTCATTACAAAATATAGAGACAGCAAATACCGAAAAACAACACACAACATCAACGGAATCAATAATTTCAACTGTTGATAACAATTTATTCGATGAAGACATCTCAATTTCACAATTTCCTCAAACTCCTAAAAATATAGACTACCAAGTTTTGTCATCTGCCGACTGTGATATTACTCCTGAAGCAGGAGCAGATGGTATGACAACTAGTATGGATTGCGATATATCGCCGTATACTTCAGTAATAAGTGAAGCTATAAGCTCAAATCAAGGCACTTACATTCCTAAAATTAAAATTAAAAATGTTACAAATACAAATTTAAATGTAACCAAATTTAAATTTAAAAAACATTCAAGTAAATAAAAATAAACATTACACCATAACCTTAACTTATATAATACAGTCAATTAATATACAACAAAAATTAAAATTACATTATTCACAATGGTTATTCTGCAATGGAACTTGAACGGTTTAGCGTCTCATTTGAACGAGTTAAGGTTACTCATTAAAGATATTCAAGCCAAAATTTTATGCTTACAAGAAACGCATCTCTTGCCTAATAAAAATTTTACATTCAAAGGTTTCGATATATATCGTTTCGATGATGCACCTGATCTTCGGGCTAGAGGCGGAGAAGCTATTTTCGTTCATAACTCAATTCCTCACACGTCGGTTACTCTAAATACACCACTGACTGCGGTAGCTGTTAAAATATACGAACCATTTAATTGTACAATATGTTCAATATATCTTCCACCAAATTTAAACTGGCAAATAATCGAATTAAGAAATTTAATTAGACAGTTAGGTAGGAATTATATCATATGTGGTGACTTCAACGCTATTAGCAGTTCGTGGGGCCAACCTGGTGTCGTACCAAACCGCGCTGGCAGAATGATGGAAGATTTTTTGATGTTGAACAGTACTGTACTTCTAAATATACCAGGCACTCCTACCTATAACAACATGAGATCAAACTCCTTTTCATCCATTGACCTGTCCCTTTGCTCTCCAAATATGGCCCCAAATCTCGAGTGGGGAACTTGTAAAGAAGACCTTTATCACAGCAATCACTTCCCAATTATAATCAAGGGTATAGAATCCACTAAACCTTCTCCCTCCCCTAAGTGGTGTATTGACAAAGCAGATTGGAATGCTTTCAGAGAAAACTTACCGATATTAGATAATTTTAATACTGTAACCGCAACTGACCATAACAAAATTATAGAAGAAATCAATAAAATAATTTTCAATGCCGCAATAAAGTCTATTCCACATACACAAGCCATTCATGAACTTTATAATAACAACTTAAATATATGTAAAAATTGCAAAAAACATTCAAATTCTAAGTACAATGTTCCTTGGTGGAATGATGAAACCGAAACAGCAATTAAAAATAAAAGGTCTGCATTCAGGACATACAAACGCCAGCCTTCTACAGCAAATGCCATCGAATTTAAAAGAGCACGCGCTATAGCTCGTCGAAGCATAAATCAAGCTAAATCGAATTGTTGGAAAAAATTTACAAATAATCTAGGCTCAAAAACAAACCCGAAAGAAATGTGGAAAAATATTAATGCCATAAGGGGAATAAAAAATTATAAACCCATAAACAAAATAAAATCAAATGACGAAATTATCACTGATATTCATAAGATGACTGACGCATTTGCAGAACATTTTAGTAACGTAAGCAGCGATGATTCTTACAATTTAGAATTTAGATTAAACAAAAATAAAGCTGAGAAAACAAATCTAAATTTTAATGAGAACCCAAACCGAAATAAAAATGAATATATTTATAATGAACCATTTACTTATAGTGAATTAACTGATATCATTACAAAACACTGTAAAAATGGTGCTGCAGTAGGACCTGATGGTTTGTCCTATTTAATGTATAAAAATTTACCAGAAAACTTCTTGATGTTTATTTTAGATTATTTCAACTTCATATGGACAAACAACCTATATCCAGACTCGTGGCGCAATGCATTAGTCACTCCTCTTTTAAAAAATAATAAAAATTCTGAAGATATCAACACATATCGACCAATCTCATTAACATGTCACATTGCTAAAATATATGAAAAACTAATCAACAATAGATTAACATGGCATCTCAATAAAAACAAATTAATTAACAGTCGACAATTTGGGTCTAGACGTGGCCACTCCACTCAGGATATAATTAACGGTTTTACAAATGAGATCCAAAATTCCATCATGCGACGACAACACTTAGTAGCCATCTCCTTCGACCTTGCAAAGGCCTTCGACATGACATGGAGATACGGAATAGTTGCAAAACTACATGAATGGGGTATACGAGGCAATATGCTCTACTTTGTATCTAACTTTCTTTCCAAAAGAACTCTCCAAGTCAGAATTGGACAGAGGCTCTGGCATAAGTTCCCAGTAGACAACGGAATCCCGCAGGGATCAACAATAAGCGTAACCCTCTTCCTAATTGCAGTAAATTCGCTTCTTGATCAACTACCCAGAGAAATAAAACATTACTTTTATGTAGATGATCTACTAATATATACCAAAGGAGAAAACTTAAGTTCAATAACGTCTGAACTACAAAAAGCAGTTAACACTATCGCAAGAAACGCATCAAATAACGGTTTCTGTTTTTCAGTCGAAAAGTGTAAGGCAATCGAGTTTTGCAAACTAAGAAGACCACATAATTGCCCAGTATTCTACATATTCAAGCAAATAATTCCGTCGGTAGATCAAATAAAATTTTTGGGCATGATATTTGATAAGAAATTAACTTGGAAACCCCATATTGAAACCGTAACCGCTAAATGTAGAACTGCTTTGAATGTTGTTAAAATTCTTGCCCACACTACCTGGGGATCACCTCGGGATGTTCTTGAAACAATTTATCGCTCACTAATAATGTCACGAATTGATTACGGCCTAGTTGCATATGGATCAACCCGGAAAAGTAATTTGAAAAGATTGAATGCCGTCCATCATCAAGGAATAAGATTAGTGACAGGAGCCTTTAGGACGAGCCCAATAGCTTCCTTATACGTGGAGTCTGGTATCCCTCCAATTGAACATAGGCGAATTAAAATTATAACAAAATATACAATAAATATTAAATCCAACCCCGACCATCCCAATCATAACCCAATATTCTATAACAATGCAAATCGCTTGTATTACGCAAAAAAAACCTAGTACTACAAATTGTCCAATATTTATTGAGTGCTTTAGAACTTTCTGCAAATTATCCAACAGGGAAACTACTGAAATCTATTATGATAATCCTATTGAACTTCCTCCATGGCACTGCAACAATATAATTAAAATTATCAAGATACTACATGAGAAGTTCAATAAAAAGGAAGTTCCTCACGAATTAATAAGAAACGAATTCTATGCACTAACGTCCAAATATAACGAGACCAGCAATAACTACCTTTGTATATATACAGATGGCTCCAAGATTCCAAACATAGGAGTGAGTTCATCATACTACATACCCAAATGGAATGTAACATCCGCTTATCGCCTACCACCTTGTTGCAGCATTTTCACAGCAGAGTTCGCAGCAATACTTTTAGCATTAGAGCGCATAATTACTAAACTTAACTTGGAAGACTGTACTACAAATAGTATCACCGACATCATTTTTTTCACGGATTCCTATAGTAGCATCCAGTTCGTACAGAATACATATTCAAATTATTATAAAAACTTATACCAGTGCTTACTAAATAAAGCAATATATCTATCTGTTTGCTTTAATATTAAAGTTACTCTATTCTGGATTCCAAGCCATATCGGAATATTAGGTAACGAGATTGCTGACAGGAATGCAGTCGAAACAGCAAACAACCCACATGATACACAACTGTATAACAAGGTATCCACAGATGATCTCATAAATCTTGCAAAAGAATATATAACACTTTTGCTTCAGAAGTATTGGGATGAGACTAATTCCCCTCACTTTAAATTTATAAAACCAGGAGCACTCCCTTGGTCTAAACATAGATTCGCCTCACTATCACGACATGAACAAGTAATTATTACCCGCTTATCAATCGGCCATACAAAAGTTACACACTGCCATTTACTACTAAAAGAAAATAGACCTACATGTGAAACATGCAACATAGAACTAACAACAAAACATATCCTCAACGACTGTCCAAGGTTCCAAGATGCTAGAAACAAAAATAACATCTCCGTATCCTGTCTTAAAGACTGAGAACCAAACTACCAATGACGAAGTTAAGAAAGTTATAAAATATTTAAAAGAAATTAACATGTTCAAATACATATAATTACACTTCTTCTAACCCTGCGAAACATTTTACCAGCGACTTAGATCGCGGACGCAATAGCCAGAGCAGCTGCGCGTCCTTAAACCAAAAAAAAAAAAAATAAAATAAAACAAGTAAAACATATCTCTATTTATAAGACATATACCATTACGGGTAATATGGGTCTGTGGTTCTTACGGGTAATATGGGTCTGTGGTTCTTATGGGTCTTACGGATCTTATGGGTGAAAAATCGGTTCCGACCCGTATTCCATTTGGTCCGGGTGGGTGGTTCTTTCCCATATAACTAAATACCCAGTTCGAAGTCCTAGCCCTAGTTGTCTATAATATTATAGTTTTCAATATAATTATTTAATAACTTAAAGAGGAGAAGCATATCAGCATTATGATAAAATTTCATTATGTCAAGTTGTCAAAGGAAAATTTATATTTTAATAAGGATATAAATTTGTTTTGTATTGACTCCATAAGAATTATACATATTTTTTTTTTGTACATTGGATTCCAAACCTGGAAGGCATTCTTCTAAAATGTGAAAATGAATAGTTACGCCACAAGCGACTGGGTACCTTGAAATAAATGATACATATACACACTCTATACGTAATTATGGTTCGTGTGTAGTAGTTAGGAAATACAGTGTTAAAAAAAATCCAATTCGGAGTAGGCTATGAACAAAAAAACGTATGTCAATTTCAAAGTATTTAATTAAATGTCAATTTGATACAAGATATTGTCAAAACTGTTATCTAAAAAAATCAAAGCTTTTCTCTTTGAATTCTTATTTTAGAAACAGAAATAAATTAGAAAACGGTGTATTCTGTATCCTTCTTTATTATCTTTTCTCCGTAAAATTACAATGGGGTATTCCACCATAACAACATTTTTTTAAAAAATTCAATTTAACATAAAGTATGGCTCAATAAATAATAGTTAAAACAATGAAAACATTTTTTAAATAATTATTTTACGAGATATTTCACATTTGCTTAAAGGGAAAATTGACGTCATACAATTGTTATCTTTCTCTCGCAGCATACTCAGAGCAGTGTGTGTGAGAAGGACAAGTATAGGGGAAATGTGACGTTACACTGATTTCTCAAAAATAAAATACTGTTAAACTAGGAACAATTAAGATTTTTTAATACTATGAATTGCTTCAAAACTGAATGAAGTTTTATTTAAAATAATAAAAAAAATTGAGTGGAATACCCCATTCACGATCAATTTTGTCAACTTGACTTTTAAATTGAATAACGATCAGACATACGTTTCTCTGTTCATATCCTATATTGCGGTTTGTGAGACCCAACACGTTCTATCAAATTAGTGTTATTGACCCAACGACTACATGACTACAATATAAATTATTTTGTAGTCATCGTTATTGTAGACTATCAGTAGGTAACAGGAGTGGATTGGTAAAGAAAATTGTATAAGCAGACATATGTGAACTTAGCGATTATGTCTCTAAAATTAGCTTGCTAACAATAATTTTGAAAAATTTGAAAATGATTGGTCTATATAGATCTATAGCATTTATTTTAAATACGACAAAAGTGTACAAAAATAATAAAAAATGAAAAAAAATCAAAAAGTCCCCATACTATATAATAGGAAACAAAAGGGATATATATTATGCAAAATCTATAGTGAAAATATTGCAGAATGATATGTATATGGCGTGTTTTATAAAAATTATACATTTTTACATTACTTTTTTTCTTACCGTTTGTGCACCTTCAAAGAACAAAGAAAATATTTTATGTTATATGTCTAAATAATTTGTTTATTACTAGATAAGTAACAATGATTAATATAGTGAAAATGAAATGCCAGAAGACTTGCGTCATAGACCTGAAAAAAACTTTATAAAATGAAATATAACTTGTACAAATTATTTATTTTTAAATACAGAAAAATGAAAAATACTAATATTAAGAAAAGTCTATATTAATGAAATTTACAAGTATTTCTAAGACAATCTCTATACCTTTTACCGAATTTAAAATTATTTGAAATAATTGTAGTTTATTTTTATTCTATACGTTGGCTTGACAATGTTTACATTAAATTTTATATCGATCGAATATCCATTCTGTCATTATTGTCACTTGGTTGTCAGTTTACATCCATAATAATGCATAAAGCTTAAAAAAGCAATTTCAAAAACGAACCATGAATTATTTCGAAGGGGAATTGTGGGCCATTAATTCCGTTGACAGCCGTTCAAAAGGTATTTTTTTTAAATATTTTTTTTTTGTTATCAATCTTTAAATTTTGTATTTTTAGAGAGGAACAGATGCCGTGCAAATAAGCAAATCTTGACAAGCAAATATGGGCACCCGTGTCAGAATGATTTACATAACTTACAAATGTCATAAATTTTAATTCAAAATTTCAAGATTTTGTAAGTTCACGTGGTTTTTTTTGTCACCAGGTGTGTTGACTTTACTTGTCGAGTTAAATAAATCACATGAAATTGGAAAATCATGAAATTTGGAATGAAAAATAATGACATTTGACATCTATGTATGTGTATGATTACTGTTACTGTTTCTTTTAAATAAATTTCATTCTTTGACCTCGGATTTTCGCCAAACATTTCCAGATTGTCTTTATCACTAGAAGAAAATTCCCCCGATTCATACGACTCTTCAGATGAAAATTCGTCAATATAACAGAAAATGACGCTTTCACTTCCAAGTTACAAGGTTAATTTTTAACAAAACAGCTGACTAAAATCGTAGAACTGTGCAAACTCAAATCATTAGTCAAAAGATAAACCACCTGAAATTGGAAAATCATAAAATTTGGAATGAAAAATGATGACGTTTGTCATTCATACATACTACGAGCTGTCATTCTGTCACGGGTTCCCATATCTGCTTGTCAAGAAAGACCAACAAAGTCACATGACTGCTCGCGCTATATAAATTAGTATCCCATGTAAACTTAGTAGTATATGACATCATTACTTTAGGGATATTTTTTTGATGACACAAGTCCTCTGCCTTCTGCCATTTCATTTCTACCATACTTAGTTTCGTTCAATAAAGTTTTGCTTTATACATATATGTATGTGTATAGAGCGATTTTGTAATTTTCTGTAACGCTTTAAAAATGTAATAGTGAACAAAATCGCAACAATTTTTGTTTACTAATACATTTATTATCGTTTGACATTAAAAAATCTGTTGTGGCTAGCGCAAGACCTTCCGTCAATTCGATGTATCTTGTACAAATCCCATACCAAAATTTTCTTGGAAAAAAATTCTGTATAATATCATGTAAATTCGAACACGAACACATACTATTTTTTACAAATTCCATACCAAAAACTCCTTTGAAAAGGTTCTATAAATCCAATAAAATTATAACATAAATATACACTATGTAAAATGCATTTGACACTTCCTTCTTTATTCTTCAGCTTTCCCCTACTTTATTAGGGGTCGCTGTTTCTTCTTCTCTTCCACTCATTCCTGTCCAACGCACCTTCTTCACACAGTCCTTCCTCTCTCAAGTCCTCTGCAATACAGTCCTTCTATCTTTTGGCCTTCCTCGTACTCCCGCATTGAAAATTCCAATCCTGAGGCGAGACTGCAACTGCATGTCACTTGCGAGGGAACACATACCAATTTTTGATCCTATACTCTCCATATTTAGTTTTGCACTTGCAACTGACATCTATCAATTTGAATTTTTTTGAATATATCAGCTGTTTCCATGATAAATAGCAAAGCTGACTAATTTTCGAAAGTTAATTTCTTTATAATGCTTTAACTCTACATCTATTGAATATGAAGGAAAATATATAATCAAATCATATAGAGAAGAGCGTTTTCTTTAATATTTATAATATCAAAATGTCAAAAAACAATAATTAACTGCGTTTTTTTAAGAAAAACTGTTAAAAACTTCAAATAAGGGTACTTCCGGTGGATCAATTATAACCAAAATCTAATCAACTCTTCGTATGGATGTACAGAAGAGTAATACGAAAGAATTATAATTTTTAGAAATGTGGTATTGGAGTTATCGTCGGAGAAAAAATTATCACATGGACACACATACACACACACGCACGCACGCACGCACACACACACTCACACACACACATACATACATACATACATACATACATATACCGAGAGTTTTTTTTATCAGTGAACATGGGCGTATGTCATTACCATAGTTACATTTAAAATGATTGACAGCAATGCATTATCGCGTTTTTTTTAAAACTGAACATAGGACGTGACATTTAGTATATCTGTCAATGTCATCAAATTGTCATATTTCAAAATGTATACAGTTGAAGAAAAAGTTCAAATTATATGGTATAATTCTATACTCTGACTAAGCCTAAGACAAGAAATAATTAATATAAATTATATTTTATCCCTATTTTTTAATTGATCAATTTTGTCACCATTGTAAATACAATTTTTTAAATGGAAAGAAAAAAAAATCGTTTGGTGCAAGATCTGGTGGCATTGCAGGCCACTCCACTTCTCCACCACGTCCTATCCAGCGTTGGGGGAATACCTGGTGCAGATATAAGTGAAAATTTTGACGACTCCAATACCTGCAATTTTGTGAATTTACTTCCCGATTAATATAAAATGTCGCTTCATCCGTAAATAAAATTCGATCCAGTAATATTTCCCCACTATTAATTTTGTTCATCATATCTTCGCAAAAGATATTTCTTCGTTCTATATCGTTGTGTAATAACTCTTGGTGATTTTGATATTAAAACTCTTAAAATGTTCTTGTCTTAAAACCTTGTATACTAGTATTCTTAATTTCAGAAAAAAAATTGTTGACAGGGTGTTGTCACTTTCAATTAATTGTATAATTTCTTGTTTCTTACTATTAACTACAGTACTTGGTCTGATTTTCTTCTTGTGCTGTTGACGCATCTTTAGTTTTGTAGTCATTGTAAATTTTTCTTATAGTTGTTGGACTGGGTCGCTTATTAAAAATTAATGCACATAAGTCAGAAACTTGTTGTAGACTCGTTATAATTACTCCAATTTACAATTTGAACTTTTCTTTAACTGTATACATTTTGAAGTATAACAATTAGATGACATTGACAGATATACTAAATGTCACGTCCTATGTTCAGTTTTAAAAAAAACGCGATAATGCATTGCTGTCAATCATTTTAAATGTAACTATGGTAATGACATACGCCCATGTTCACTGATAAAAAAAACTCTCGGTATATACATACATACAGACATCATTTTAAAAATAGTAAATTCGTATTGTAGGGATCCTAAAACATGCTTTTTTATTAAAAACTCACCACCGAATTTTTTGACCAAAGACAATACCTCCCTTACCTAAAGGTGACGGAAGGTAAACATGATGCGCTTTTGTTGAGAGTTACAGTTCTATAGTGGTATAGAAAATTACAGAATCGCACCGTTAATCTGGGTATCACAGAACCAACGCGTTCGCTTGTGAAAAATTAATTTACGTGTTCAGTGTAGGGTTAAGCTGTATGTTAGTAGCATTTGGCTACACGAAAAATAAATCCAAGTGTTTTGTTTGCGTTTTTGATCATTTCAACATGTTCGTTACGTTAAGCACTAACTTGGAATCGTATATTACGAGGTTGTACAATATTTATTGTCCCTAATATATAAAATAAAATTTTCAGCATAATCACCGTACTTGAAGACACTTATTCCACCTATGTTCTAACATAGTAACACCTTTTTACCTTCCGTCACCTTTAGGTAAGGAAGGTATTGTCTGGTCAAAAAATTCGGTGGTGAGTTTTTAATGAATAAGCACGTTTTAGGGTCCCTTCAATTCGAATGTACTATTTTTCAGATGATGTCCGTATGTGTGGGTGTATATGTGTCCGTGTGTGTGTGTATGTGTGTCCGTGTGTGACAAATTTTTCTCCGACGATAACTCCAATACTACAATTCTAAAAATTATAATTCTTTCGTATTACTCTTCTGTACATCCATACGAAGAGTTAATTAGATTTTGGTTATAATTGATCCACCGGAAGTACCCTTATTTGAAGTTTTTAACAGTTTTTCTTAAAAAAACGCAGTTAAATATTATTTTTTGACATTTCTTTATTATATATATATTAAAGAAAACACTCTTCTCTATACGGTTTGATTATATATTTTCCTTCATATTCAATAGATGTAGAGTTAAAGCATTATAAAGAAATTAATTTTCAAAAATTAGTCAGCTTTGCTATTTATCATGAAAACAGCTGATACATTCAAAAAATTCTAATTGACAGATGTCTGTTGCAAGTGCAATACTAAATATGGAAAGTATAGGATCAAAAATTGGTATGCCATAGTGTTCCTCGCATGTGACATGTAGTGAAAGGCCAAAGAGAAGATGGAAGGACTGTATCGCAGGAGACTTGAGAAAGGAAGGACTGTGTGAAAAAGATGCTTTGGACAGGAATGAGTGGAAGAGAAGAGGAAACAGCGACTCTTAATAAAATAAGGGAAAGCTGAAGCAGAAAGTGTCAAGTGAATTTACTTAGTGTATGTTTATGTTATAATTTTATTGGATTTATATAACTTTTTCAAATTAGCTTTTGGTATGGAATTTGTAAAAAATAGTATGTGTTCGCGTTCGATTTTACATGCTATTATATAGAAACTGTTCCAAGGTCCTTTTGGTATGAGATTTGTACAAAATACATCGAACTGACGGAAGGTCTTGTGCTGGCCACAACAGATTTAAAAAAAAAAAAAACTCGAAGTCTATCGCAGAAGAATTTCTGAACTGCTGTCATAACAGCTTCGTTGGTTTCAAATCTTTTTCCTCGAATACTTCCCTTTAGCTTGGGAATTAAATAAAAATCACTAGGCGCTAGGTCAGGTATATATGGTGGATGTAACATTAGTGTGAAATCGGCATTGTGAATTGCATTCATGGAAACAAGGCTCAAGGTTTTTATGAACTGCAGCGTTATCATGATGAAAAAGATTCCACGCGACAATTATATTTTTCTCTTTTCTTTAATGCAATCACGAACTTTAGCAATTAATGTTACGTAATACTGATCAGTGATTGTGTGGCCACGTTCCAGAAAGTCAATCATTAAAATACCTTCAGCATCCCAAAATACAGTAGCCATAATCTTGCCCGCCGAGGACTGGATCCTAAATTTGCGAGGTGGAGGAGATCCTCGATGTCGCCATTCCATACTTTGAAGTTTCAACTCGAGATCAAAGTGGTGAACCCACGTTTTATCAACTGTGACAAAACGAGTCAAAAAACTATTTGAATGTTCAGGTGACTCACTTTTGTTCGGGCGTCAACATTTGGGATACCCATCTTGCTGACACCTTATGAAGTCCGAAATAGTCATTAATCGTAGTTTCAATTGTACCATTTGAAATGCCCGATAATTCTACTAAACGTCGAGTAGATAACAGACGATCTCTTCTATTTAGGTCACATACTTGATCAATATTTTCTTGAGTACATGCAATTTAAATAAAAGTGATACTTTATGGCTCGCTCTGAAAGCTTGTAAGCCCAGTAAAGACACTTTCAGGTCTTGTTGGGTACAGTATTTTTTTCGCGGTCCTGAAAAAAGAATAAATAAAAATCTATAAGTTATGTATTAATTAATTTTTTATTGCGAGGAAATAAGAATAAATAAACAAATGATCGGCATGGAAACATTCAGCTTTACCGGTACCGGGATTGGTAGTTACTTTCTGATCCCTTTATAGACAATTTTCCGAGCTAGCTCAGTAAAGAAAAATATTCCTGTCTAAAAAGTGATCAGAGATGGCTCATTTTCTAGTCGATCGGGAAAAATTCTTTAAAATGATCAATACTATCAATGCTTGCAGTCCAGGTATCAAAAATTTTGTTGTGAATCTATATTTTGCATCATATAATTATTGTAATTTCGCATTGCAATTTGCACCAAATTTTATACTTATTTACATGTAGAATTGAATTCCCTTCAATTTTGTACCAAAATACATTATATTAATTTGGAAGTATTGAATAAGTGTTAATAAGGGCGATTAATAATCGGGACAATTTAATGCTTAAATGGCGAATAAATTAATGGAATTAAAAATATCTCTTCACAAGAAATGTTAGGACATATACATAACATAATACTTACGAGCCTATCAAGCTCATAATGAGGTCATGCAAAAAAAAAAAAAATTGTACCTTTTTTCTGTTTAAATCGAAAAAGGATAGTCTAATTCATCGATCAGTATGATTAAATTATTTTTTATTTATATTTTTTTGTGGTATAAAATCGTTTTAAAGTTTGATATTTTTAAAAAGTTGCAAAAACCAGCCATGTTTTGTCGTCACAACGTTACGTCCCAAGTTCAGACTCATTTCAAACATACATTTTATATGGATACATAATTTCTAAAAGAAAAATATATATAACTATAAATTGAGGATTACGTAATCTGAATATGCCATAATATATTAATATAATATCGTTCTATTTATTTTTATAAATATAATTTTCATTTGGCGTGAAATTATCTACGTTACATCAGATGTTTCTTTCACTTTTAAATCTTTGAATTAAACGGTAGAAGGTTATAAACGCATGTGAGACATTGAATATATTGCAGAATATTATTTTCTTCTTTATTTTGGCACGAAACAACGTTCCATCGACATGTTTACTAGTTTACTTTCATAAATTTTAGGTTATCTTTAAATGTCACTTTGACGTTTAAGACAATGTGAAAATCAAAATGGTCGTGCCTCGTGCCTGTCACTCTGTGACGTCAATGGACAAGGGACGAAGCGGAGGTCTAGCAGCCTCATTTTAAAGAATGTCATTTTCAATTACAATTTTTTCATGATTAAAGATCGATTTGAGGAAAAATAAAAAATACGGGTCTATTATTTTTCACTACTCTATCGATTAAAATTATAAAAGAAAAGTCGTGCATGACCTCATTGTGAAGTCTTATCCATGAAACCTCTATGTAACAATAAGAACTTATACCAATGTGTTGTTAAAGTGGATTTAATAACTTACCATAAAGCAGTGAATGTAGGTAAACTGTGGGTTGCATATGATTACTGCTCTGTTTATGATGGTATCGACTTACGTCGTTACTTCAAATGCTGTGGTTTTCATCACACTTCGACTCAATGTACAAAAAAAGATGTCACTTGTCCAAAATGTGCTGAACCTCATAAATTAAGTGATTGCAAATCAACGGTTCTTAAGTGTACTCATTGTACTCATCTGAAGTCTGCTTGTAAATTGCGCAAATAATGATGAATCATCGAAATTCAAAAAATAGTCAATGAAAAATTAAATGACAATTATGAGGTGAAGCAAGCGGCTACGTTATACCCGAGAATAAGAATTGTGGGTTTATCTGATAAACTCGAATCGATGCAAATTATTAACCATTTGAAATTACTTAATAAATCCTGTTTTAAGGATGATAGTACTTGTGAAGTCTTATCCATGAAACTTCTACGTAACAATAAGAACATATACCAATGTGTTGTTAAAGTAGATTTAATAACTTACGTCGTTGCTCAAATGCTGTGGTTTTCATCACACTTCGACTCAATGTACAAAAAAAGATGTTACTTGCCCAAAATGTGCTGAACCTCATAAATTAAGTGATTGCAAATCAACAATTCTGTACTCATCTGAAGTCCTCGCAAAACTTAAGTATCAATACGGATCATGCAGTGTGGTATCCAGAATGCCCTGTATATAAGGAAGCAATATCCAAGTCCAACATCAATTATGTTAATTCGTCAAATAGTAACAATAACAATAAAGTTATTTCTTTAAACTTTTATTACCAAAATGTCAGAGGTATTGGAACTAAGTGCCACAATCTTTTTACATATTCATTAAATTCACCTGAATATCAAATTTATGTTTTAACAGAAAATTGGTGTTCTGATAAAATCAATAATTCTGAATTATTTGATTCCAATAATTTTAACATCTTCAGATCCGATCGTGACTTTATAAGGACTGATACTAAACGGGGTAGTGGTGTTCTTATAGCACCTAAGAAAGATCTAATGCGTATCAAATGAATATTGATAGTCTTTGCCCATTTTTATCTGATTTGTATTTTATTGATGTTGTACTTATCAAAATTATTTTTAATCATAAGTCACTCTATATTTTTAACATCTACATTCCTCCATCATGTACTATCAATGACTACAATAGTTTATATGATTCACTCTTATCAGTAGAGTTTCTGTATCATTCCGATACTATTATTCTTGGCGACTTCAACATACCTCAGTATTTAAATTGTGTAGAAAACAATGCTACGTGTCCATTTTATAATAGCTTCTTACATTTTATAAACTTTTGTAATTTTAAACAGCACAATTCCATTGTTAATGAATATGGAAGAATCTTGGACTTCGTATTAAGCAATAAACATTGTTTAATTTCCAGAGTGAATGATCCCCTTGTCAAAGAGGATAAATACCATCCCGCCTTGTCAGTTCAAATTGATACTGGGCCATTTCTTAAAAAATTCCAATCAGTAAACAATGAGGCACTAAATTTTAAGATAGCAAACTATCTGAAATTATATTCGGATTTGCTATCCATTAATTGGGACTTTTTACAAGACTTCACAGACGTAAATTCTGCCACTGATGCGTTTTACGAAGTTTTAAATACTATCCTTATTAATAATGTTCCACTTAAACGTAACACCAATCGTAATTATCCTTGTTGGTACACTGGAGCACTCATTTATAAAATAAAGTCAAAATTCAAAGTCTGGAAAAGATTTAAAAATACAAATAATATTGAGGATAAACTTGAATATTGCACTCTTCGCTCTCAAATTAAACATGAGGCAAATACAGCTTATAAAAACTATTGTTCAAAAATTCAAAATGATATAAAGGAAAAACCGAAAAAATTCTGATCTTTTGTTAATGGCAAACGTAATTCATCCACTATACCATCCGTATTACAACATAATAATACAGTCATTGACGAGCCACAAGATATTGTCAATAATTTTGCCCAATATTTTTCTGACTCTTTTAATGACGTTCATCCTTATGACACTAATTTAGATGTGGCATATAATTGCCAAACTTTACATCCCACTTCAATTACTCATGAAGAAATTGAACATGCTATTAATAAATTAAAAAATAAAATGACAATGGGTTCCGATCTCAAGCATTTCTTATCAAAGATTGTAAATCTATTCTTGCTACGCCCTTACTTACATTTTTAATCGTCTACTTTTCCCCAGTTATGGAAAGTTACAAAAGTAACCCCAGTTTTTAAAAAAGGTGATAAAAATGTTCTTGCTAACTATAGACCGATCTCAATTATTTGTAGTTTCAGTAAAATATTTGAAACATGCAAAAATTTACAATCATGTATGTGGCACTTTATCTTGTAATCAACATGGGTTTGTTAAAAGTAGATCCACCGAAACCAATCTTATGTGTATCACTCAATACATTTGTGAAGCTATTGATGAAAATAGCCAGGTTGATGTCATTTATACTGACCTATCTAAGGCGTTTGACAAAATTGATCATTCTATTTTAATTAAAAAGCTTGAAAATTTCGGATTGTCAGACTTATTAACTATTTTAATATCGTCTTATCTAATTAATAAATATCAATATGTCTACTACTAAGGATTTAAATTTAGTGAATTTTTACAAAAATCTGGTGTTCCGCAGGGATCTGTATTAGGACCTTTGCTTTTCAACATGTTCATAAATGATATTGTTCACATGATAGACGTCGAATATTTAATGTACGCGGACGATTTGAAATTGTTTTGTAAAATATCATCTGTAACTGAGTGTGAGAATTTACAGAAAAACATTAATAATATTACTGATTGGTGCAATGTAAATAGACTACAGCTTAATGTTTCAAAGTGTCAAGTTATGACATTTACTAGAAAGCAGAATGTTATAAAATTCAATTATACAATTAACAACTGTGAACTTACTCGTCCTGATACGATTACTGATTTGGGGGTAATATTTGATCCCAAACTTGCATTTACTAAACATATTGACTCGAAAGTATCTAGTGCCATCAAAAATATAGGTTTCATTATTAGGAATGCGGGAATTTTTAATGTTTGCGTTTTGCGAGTCCTCATACTTATAGAATATAAATACCTAATATTTGAAATTTATTACTGAAGAAATTATTAAATTCAATTAGCACATATGTATGTACAATTTTAATATATTTGAATCAGTTTTATAATCGTCTAAATTTAAAAAATATACAAATTCAATTCAAATAAATCTCCTTGTGCCAATGACATTCTGTTCAATTCTGGTAAAAAATCACGTTGCATTCATTCGTCATTAAATGTACTATGACGCATGTTTAAAAATCCTACCTATATTATATTTTATTGTTGGGAATAATATTTACCGTTACTGTTTTTCAGATAAAATGGCATTACTATATGCTGGTTTAGAAATTTTAGAGGAGGAAGAGTTGGAGCTGGTGCTGGACGATGAGGAACTGGAAGAGCAAGATAGATAAGATAAGGATACCTGCTGCCATTCTCCACAGGCCAATTGCCACAGCTACATCATCTGCTACAGCCACAAAAGGTGGAGCTACACCCAGTACCAGTAGTAAGTACAAATTTTACGAGTCAATTTCGTTTGCAAATTCATTTTAAATCATCAAAGGTATAAACAGATGTCAAGATAGATAAATACAAAGAGAATGTACATAAATATTAGGTATACATTAATTTTGTTTTGTGTGTTATAGGATGATCAAGAAATAAACAACAAACAAATGAATTTTTGGAATGTATAGCTGTCGCCATGGAAACTATTTCTAAAAAATAAAGAATACGGGCAAACATTGTTCTTTCGAGATTAGTTATTGCAGTAGTTGATTTTGACTGTGCTACGTTACGCTTGTGTTGTGAGGTGACATATTTAAAAATATCAAAAATGCTGTTTATAAAAAATGAACAATATAAAAAATATTTTTTTGTTATATTTATTTTCAGGGCTTTATTTTAAATAGATAAATACAAAAAAAATCTTATTTTATGCTTGTTTTAATACCTTGGCCGTAAATGGGATAATATAGTAAATAACAATATAGATTGTGCTTATTTACTTAATAAACTAAATTTTCATGTTCCTAGATTGTCCTCACGTTTCACGAAAACATTTTATTTAAAGAGCGGTAAATCAAATTGCTCAACTAAAGCCCCTATACATCAAATGATTGATTGTTATAGTATTATTGAACATTGTTTAGATATTTTTTGTTGCAATACTAAAGATATAAAACAATTGGTTAACCACTTTTAGGTACAGGATTTTCCCTACCCAGTAATTGGGCTATTGCCAGTTGGGTTAGGTATTAAATAATAATAATAATAATTGTTTGGACGGCTTATATTTTTGAGTACAGGGATTAACTAATTATAAAACAAATTGTCAGAAATTTTTATAAGATTCGTTCGACTACTTTAAAATATATGACTTACAAAAACTGAATATTTTACCTAATAAACAAGTTATTTAACAAAAGATATGGTCTAAAATGACAGTATGAGGTCAACTGGACCACAGTTAATTTCTTTTGCTTATTACGTAACTTTAATATTCAATATTTGATCAATTTAAAGTCTATATTTTAACTATTCGGAACCGGCGCCCAGTCTGACAGACCCGACTGATTTTATAGCATAGGTACCGTACCTACCTACTGTGAATTTTTTATTAGATTATATTATGAGAGTTATTTTTTCTTCAAACGTCATAAAAATGGCATCTTTTGTGACTTGATTCACAAGGTAGAAGTTTCATTTCTACGCCGATCCATAGCAAATATTATTACCGATCAAACCAGAAGTAGTATAATAATATGTTTTATATGGATGAAAGCCTCATTTACAACTCTTAACAGTCACCGTCTTTGTCGAATAACGCGCTTAATATTTCTAAATGTATAATATAGTGATGTGCCGCCAAAAAATTCCCGTAAATTCATTCAGTTACGATTTGCGGGAAGAAATTTTGTTACGTATTTTCCCGGATTTTTTATTTTTTTTGGGAAAAAATAGGCGAAGGCCTATCCCATTCTGAAATGGACTATATACGTACAGTACTGATTCTTCTGTCTAATTACATATTTGTTTACATTTTAAATTATTATTTGTTTTTGTATTAGCAATGTACACTTTTTCGATATTAATAAATTTCGGCCCCCCTCCTTCCCAGGAAATTTCTCAAAAAAAAATCCTGGGAATTTTCCCGTAACTTTAAATTTCGGGAATTGACCCATCTCTAAATATAAATACTATTGATTTATATAAAAAAAATTAGATTGTGAACTAGTTTGTTGGGACATCGGTATATATTGTGACGCCGCCACCGCAGCCTGCGGCTCGGGGGCGGGCATGGCACTGCTCCTTAGTCCGAAAACGAACGGTAAACTCGGATGCCTCGGTACGGTTGGACAAGGAGCTAGCCTCGGCATATGTAGTATTTGGTTCGGTGCCCGGTCGTACATGGTTTGAACTCGGGACTTGGGACCTGATCATCACAATAAGTAAAATACATCAATATTTTTACAAAATAAAAATTTATTGCAGAAACAATAATCGGAACATGTAACAATACAGCGAATTATACAAAAAGAAACTAGTGTACTTTATACATATATAATATTTTTCTTGTCAAAACCATATATTAATATAATATTTCCAACAGTGAATAATAATTTGAAAATCGCTTTATAGAAAGATAAAATTGCGGTACTACTGGTCCTCAGGTGGATTATTTAAATGGTCGGAATAGAAGTTGCAACTTTCTGTTGCCTACTTTTGAAGAGTAAAAGAAAATACTCGTTTTTGAAGTATAAGTAATCCAGCCTTAACAAATAATTTAAATAGTATGAAAAACTGAAGTTGTACAAATAATTTTAAATATTATTATCATTTATTCAAGCTTATGTAAAAATTTTCATGATATGTGTCGAATTTATGTATTATACAATATAAAGCGTCTTTAATATTGTGAAATATTTGAACTTGGAATTTTGGAAAGTTACAGAAGTTTGCACATGCTTTCGTTTATAGATAAAACTAATTTTGTACTATTTATGAATTAAAATATATTACAAACCAATTTTTACTGTTTATTCCAAATATATTTGGAATTAGAAGTAAATATTATTTTTTTTTCTTATTAGAATCATTAAGCAATTAAGCATTTCTTTGTAATTCGGCAGTTCTACGTTATTATGCAAACTACTGTAAGAATACTAGTTACTTTAAATAACAAAACCGATGTAAGAGTTGAATAATTGCACTAGAGAATATTTAATACGTTATCAGTAGTGCCTGTGCCAGTACTCAGCTTTTATCTACATATTTCAATTTCATATGTTCAATGTGAACAACTAATTATTAAATGCTCTACGAAAACAAGTGTGTGACTTGTGCGTATTAGATCAGTGTTCTTATTTATATTTTCGGTAAATAAAAAGAATGTAATAGAGTACTAACACAGACGTGTCATTTAAATAATAAATACTATTATAGAATAAACATGTATTAATAAATAACAACTTACGGAGGAATGCATAGATTTGGTTTCAAAGTATTATTAGTTTTATAATTTCATGACTCAAGTCGCTAGTACGCTGGGCAAATAAATGAGTAAATAAAACATTTTAATATACATTATAACATGTTAAAGAAGTCTAACGATGTATAGAATAGAAACTAATTAAAAATATAAAATTAGAATAAAATACACAATGTTCTAATTTCGATGTCTTTATAAATATCTCCGGAAATACAAAGGTAGAACAAAATTTGATAGTTATATCACAAATTTCAGAGTTACATTATATCCATAAATGTTTCGTTATTATTTATTTTGTCAGATATAGAAAAATGATGCAATGAGCACACGATTTTGTCTTACTCGAGATACATATAACAACAGCGAAAATGGAATACTTGTACATAGTTACTGGTGCGAATTATTTATATAATTAAATGACCTAATTATTTCCTAGTTAAACATAGTACAAAATTGTATCGTTCTCTTCACATTATCAACAACAATTTTATGTAATCATGGCATAAATTTATTTTCAATAAAAAAACCTTTGGTGTCTGAACACTTTAAGGCAACTTCTTACTCTAACAAGCAAATTATTTATAATTAAACAAACCATGTGAGAATTACCCAAATATTACTGATTATCTGAGTGATTGTAATTTGAATTTCTTATATATAATAATACTAAACACTGGATATAAAATGATTGCTTCGTAAAAATTTATGTCCTTATTTCTTGATATTACACTAAGCGAAGTGTTGTTCCAAAATATATTTCAAAATAAATGTTTTAACAGCTTTTACATTATATTGAATTAAGGAATTTTCCCAACTGCATTCATTAAAATAAAATAAAAAAATTTATATCAAATTGTCAAGGCACTGAAAATAAGTTTAAAATATTTATTCGAGTAAAAATCAATGTTTTTACATAAATAGGTGATCTCACATGTAATGAAATTAAAAATCAAAATCACAATCGTTCAGTGCTTAGTTAGCACTAGCAGTTTGCCGCAGTTGTGGTACCTCTATCTGTTCGTAAATTATGGGTCGCGGGTCTCTCGGTTGTCGGGAGTACTTCAATCCGACCTCGTCTGCAAGCTCGTTGATGGTATTTAAGGCGTAGTCCAGCTGCTCCTTAGTATGTGCCGCGGACAGGCAAATGCGAATACGGCCTTGCATGAGGGGCGTAGCAGGGAAACCTACCCCAACGGTGGCTATTTTTCTGGTTTGTAGAGTTCGTACCACGACACTAAAATCAATTTAAATTACAAATAAGTGACACATTCAGATATTTTTAATTATAATATATTCAATACAGCTAAAATAAACGAAATTAAAATTTCAATAATGTACAATATGAAAATTAATGTCAGCCACAAAATAACTATCTATAAAGGTAAGAATTGTTTTTGTAATTAGTTATAAAATGAATTAAAATAATAATACACCCAGTAAATGGAGGAAGACAATCAAAGAAGAGGCAAAATTGTGTAAGAAATAAAAAACACCGTAGACTGAAAACAAAAAAGTAAGTAAATAACCACGAACTATAACGCGTTTCTGAGAAAAATAAATAGAAGGGATGTACGTTGAATTTTTAATAACATAATATTATTTTTTTCAGGGCATCGAACCCGAACCAAAACCGGAACATTTTAGCGAGCCCAAACCCGCATCTCCGATATATATTTTTCAGTTGAACCAGAGTCGGAACTGAACCGGGTATTAAAATTCGGGATCAGTGTTCAACTCCAAACAATATATATCAACATCCAAACATGTTACTATAACGATCCGTAACCTAGGTAATGACGATTGCCGTATCACACAACAGCCAAGATTGAATCCTGTGGGCTTGAGGCAAATAATAACACTTTACACCCGTGTTATATACAATATTTTATATACAAACGAAAAAATTCGTTATTTAACAAAAGAGTATGCGAAATTAGTAAGATTGAAGCACATTTCTATAAACGAAGAAAAACTATTTATTTTAAATTTAATTTTACAAAAAATCATTATATTTTTTTCCCAAAATAAATATAATTGATAATATTCCTTATTTGTAAATCAATATCAATTAACAAAGGACTTGATCACTTTATTTCCCCAGGGAGTACTTTATTTCCCTAGCGAGTACTTTATTTCCCACGATAAATAATGAAGCACATTAAGTAATGATTTTGATAAGAATAAAGTTAATATTATTTACCGATTGTATATAAAATATTATATTGCTGTGCTGAGATTAACGTTTATTTTAATTCAAACTTAATTTTAAATAAGCCCCTATAATTTGTACTGAGGTTGAACGTACACTTGAAAGTGAGTGCGGTAAGGGAGAGTATTCCACATAATCGTGTGTTGTTATTTGGTAAACCATGGGCATCGCTTCGGTGCAATCTACTACTCTTGTTTGTAACAATTCATGTATTATGTATAACAAGTCATATTAGAATATTTATAATCGTAGTGCCGCAGATGCAATCTACTACTCTTGATTGGAGCAGTTCAAGTATTACGTTTAACAAGTCATATTAGAATATTTCTAATTGTAGTGCCGTAGTACAGCAATCCTGTACATTTCCTTCTTTCTTCTTTACTGGTAGAAGGCAAAATATTTGTTTATATAATTTAGGAAAACACCTAGTTATTCAATGTTATAATTGTAATATTAAAATAGATAAATAAAAATACTTAGTTTTAAGTAAAAACAAATATTTGCATGCATATTTTTAGATTTTTTAGTGCATATTTTCCGAGCTCTTCTTATTACTTATTTACCAGTCAACTTTTGTATGTAAGCAAAGGCTTGACATCCTGAAGCCGGTAAAAACAATTTTCCAAAAATTACTAAAAACTTAACTTATACTTTTATAAATTAATTTTTAGTACACTCACCCAATTTTCGAGAAAAGGTAGACTAGAATGGGCACAACAGGTGAGTCTTCGTTTCCATACGTGATAACTCCCATTTGTCTTAGACGGGAACGGAAGTAGCGCGTATTTCTCGCGAGACACTCGATACGACGACGACCCTCACCGTCACCCAACTCACCCATAATGATACGCAGCACCGTAATGATTTGAGCTGTCACTGGGGGAGACATGGCACTGGCGTACAATTCAGCATGGCTGTGTTTTCGAAGGTGGTTGATTAAGGCCTAAATTTAAAAAAATTACATATTGTTTATTTTTCTATAATTTTCAAAATTTAAACACTGACTGATATTCTGAACTTTCGATTAAGCAAGCGTCCGTTTATGGTAATGTAATAATATATACTTTAGTCGGATGACTAGCTAGTCGAAAGCTCAGAATATCAGACTATTCTTCTTCCGATAATCAAAATTTCAAGGGCTACAACAGCGACTGCCCAAAATAGCGATAACCTAACATTTTAACAAGATTCACCGAAATTATAAAAGATATTTTATGCAAGCTTCTTTGACAAACGAGTAAAACGGTTCAAATCTTGAAGGCTGAGTTATGTGGGTTGGGATTTGTTAAAAAAATCGCAAACAAAGCAAACCTCCTTTAAAAACAATGGCGTGAATCATGCGTGTTTTGAGTTCTTTTCTTGCCGATTATTTAAATATTTTTACAATGGACCTGTTATATCTTCCAAACGCAGTATGTAGTTTTACTACGAACTAAATAATCACAGCAAGTCCACTTCGGCTCGTCAATGTCAATATATATATAAAGTCGAATTTAGTAATGTTGATTTGACTGAAAATAACATTAAGGTTTTTATTTTATACGTAATATCTTATATAATATAGAGTAATTTCAACAATAAATTCTTAAATCAACTGTTTTTCATTCATTAATTAAGTTCATTTAAAAGAAATATTATTATTTACAGACCGTGTAGAGTAACCCATTTACAACTTTTACCATTAAGATCTCGAAAACTATAAGAATTACATCTTTAATGCCCAGTTGCACCACTAACACTTATGTCCAGAAGTTGCACCGCTAAACACTTAAAATTTAAACAAGGTTTAATTCAGTTAGTCAATATAAATAGGCACGTTTTTTTATTCATCGATGTATAATGCGCTTAATGCGCATATCCATCAGCGAGTTCTTAAATTATTTGATGAATTTTAGATTGAATATGTATCAAGTTTTTAAATTCAGCAATGAAACATTCGCTTACTCATCATATCCATCGAACTGAAGAGTCGATGGATTTTCAAACTTTCGCTGAATTCGTGGTGGGGGTAAATGTCATTTATGTTTTTAAGGTTGTTTTATTGCGGATTATAAATAATTGCAGTACAAGAGTGTTTAATTCGCGAAACTGTTGCAAATACATACATTGTAATGGAAATGTTACAGTTAGAACACAATGGATTGCAATTTCATGTCGAAGAAAATAGCGTTGGTTTAGATAGGAATATAAATTCTCCTCTTTGATTGGTCAGAATGCAAATTAAATTCACAAAAACGAAAATAAATATCACCTGCCAGTTGTCAGTTATTAAATTAAATCTACAGAGTTAAGTAATGTTTAACCATGATTTGTTGTAATTTTTAATATTCAGGTTTCATACATTTTTACATATAAAAATATTTGTTATTAACAAATTTTAGTTTAACGAATTTAAATTATTTTTTAATGCATGTAAAAACGGTCGGTTCTCAAGCGCCATCTACTATTTTCTTACGTGAAATGAAGTATAATAAACTTAAATGGTATTTTTTCTTCTATAATTGTATTGTACTAAATTTTGAAACAAATTTCTGACAAAAATAATTCTGCCATTTTTAATTTTCAAGCGCATTTTCAATAAAAAGTTCGTAAAATGACCCTTTGCGCTGTTTCATCGGTTACATCTGAAATCCATCAATTACGTCATTTTATACTGTATTTTCATCAATTAATAAGAATTAAATTATTTTAATTAGTTAATTCAATAAAATCAAGTTTAAATTTTAAGTGTCAACATTAAAGTTTAAACTTTTAAAAAGATTAACACAAGTTATGTCCGATTGCAACAATATTTAATTGAGAATTAAAAAAAAATTAAGATCAACAATTTTATACGTATAAATTATTTTATATAAATGTTCATTTTAATTTAATTTTTAATTTCCAATTAAAATATTGGTGCAACTGGCCATTAGTCAATTAATTTTACACTGAAATTAAAAATTATATAATTGGAAACAACATCAATTTATTTGGCTGAGTTATTAAAACTAAGTTAAAATTTTAAGCGTCAGTGGTGCATCTGGGCGTAAATGTTTAAATGGAACTTTTTCTGCGTTTTTGGAAGCCCATTTTAAATCTTTTGATTTTCCAATATTTGAAGGAAGCTATTTATTATAATAGGCTGTTTCACGTTATTTTATTTTCTTCTTGAAGTACAAAAAAATATGTGGAAGTCCGAGTTAAAAAAATCCTCCAAATAAGCGAGATATTAAGATTAGAATTTTTAATTTGCTTTGTGACGTAGGTAATGTGTGCATATCAGAAATAAACATAGTGGTCCACAGACTTACGAAAAATTTTAAGCAAATTAGAAAATAATGTATATTTAAATTGTAATATTTATTATTTTTTTTTTCTCATTTTACAAAAACAAAGAAAAAAGAAAATCATCCGTACAGCATCTGAACAGATCCGACACACTAAAATAAGTACACTATATTCCTAGTTGAGGCGGAGCTTCATAGTAGAAGTTCATACTTACATCCTATTTGCTCAAACACGCGCGTACATATCTTGCGTCATCAAAAGCAAACATCCCGTATTTATTAGAGGTAGTAATTTATATTAAAAAAAAAAAAAAAAATGGAATTTTCTATATCCTTTAACTTTTTCTTTCATATTGTCAATATATTTTTACCGTTTTTTATTATGGTGAAGTAGCCTATTAAATAATATTATTAATTAAACTTATGTATCATAAGAACGTAAAATTCTCATTACCAAAAAAAAATATTTTCATTATCAACATTTTGTGCAAATTTAGGTAAGAAAATAATGTTTTTAATAAAATTTTGAAATTTATTCATAGTTTTTTTTTGTTAAAAAACACTTGTTGGTTTTCAGTGCGAATATTTCTGAAAGTTCAAGGACATTTGTCTACAATAAAATTTAAAAATAGATTATTCTTACTACCCCTTTCTCATGAAAAAAAAACCCCTAACTCAAGCATTTACGAGATTTTGCTTTCATGAACTTGTCACTTATTTTTAGGTCCTTTATTTAAATTTTAAGTTTGGTCGTTTAATATTGGAACATCCAAATATTGATGGTTTACAAATTATACGAAAGAATAATTGATTTAAATTAGTTTCTCGTCACTATCTAGTAACTTTATAACAAGTTTTTCGGAAATTGCCTCCGAAAGGTGCACAGAAAGTAGCTTTTAATCAATATCGAGTTATTAATGGTGGAAATTTTAAATGGGACACGCTAAGTAGTATTGTCACATATAGAGAATGATAAAAATATCCTCGAAAATTTAATTACAACGCATACAAGTTTATAAACACAAATAAATAGAAATATGTACTATGACATACAAACAAGTTTCAAATATAAATTATTTTATAAACAAGTTTTGTTACTAATTTCAAATTATTCCGTTTTTTAGGTCCGGTTTTATAAAAAATTAATCTATGATTAAATTTTACTTCAAAATAAATTTAATTATATGAACAAATTAGAATCAGTTTCCATGTTTCTAGTTTTCTTATGACTTTAAATTCATTTCTGTCAAAAAATCGTGTTGTATTTGGTCAATTTTTTAAATTTATTTTGGAAGTAAAATTTAATCATAGATTATTTTTGTATGAAACCAGACCTAAGAATTATATGAATTTAATAATTGACAATTCAAGTGAATTTTAAAATTGCAGATAAAAATCTGAGCAACGAACAAAGTCAACGCTTAACAAATAAGTAACAATGATATAATCTAATTGGCGTTATCATTAAAAAAATTAGCACGTACTACATTCTTTCACAATGAGTCACTCACTAAAGGGAAATATTTAAACTTAATATAATACGTTGTTTTAAAAATACGTTGAATCGCTTTAGCACTGCACATCTTAAATTACATATCTTACCGTGGAACCAGCAATATATCCCCCAGCACTCCCAAAACTTTTGGTAAAGGTTCCCATCAATACATCGACGTCTTTGGGGTCACAACCGTAATAATCGACGACACCACGACCTCTGGGTCCTATAGCACCGATACTATGAGCTTCGTCCAGGTATAGGTACGCCTTGTAGCGTTTTTTCAATTCGATCACTTTTGGTAAATTGACAATGGTGCCTTCCATACTGTAAATTCCTTCCACCACTATAAAAATTTTCTTCCAGTGAGTGTGTTTCTTGCAGTTTGGCTGTCCTTTTAAAATTGCCTGTTTGAGATTCTTCTCTAGGGATTTCATATCTGGAATATCAATATGATATTTATTTACTATTTATGCTATATTGACTTTTAAACTGAATATTATACTAAGCATTACATTTATTATTTATAAACAAAACTTTTCTGCTAGTTTTATTATATAAACTTTGCACACAGAAAATCTTTTACAAATCATGCATTTCACTCGTGTTTTTCATTATACAGTGTTAATTAAAAAGCGGGCCATGTGCGTTTAACATGCGAAATCAGTTTTTCCTTGCACAAAACTTCCCATTTTAATTTTAGACAAAAATATTTCAAATAAATGTTGTAGAGAATTTAATTCTAAACCTAAATCAATAAACAGATTATA
This sequence comes from Ophonus ardosiacus, assembly GCA_943142095.1. Classification (NCBI taxonomy): domain Eukaryota; kingdom Metazoa; phylum Arthropoda; class Insecta; order Coleoptera; family Carabidae; genus Ophonus; species Ophonus ardosiacus. Next base: position 38,057,786 of record OW964823.1, read on the forward strand.
TTTTGCATGTAAAATCCAATTAGAAATTTCATAAATATTGCTTATTTGTAGTGAAAGCCATAGAATTTAAACAAAATTACAATGAAATGCATATCGTTTGAATTATCAGAATTTCAATTTAGCATATTACAAAATAAAAATAAATAAAATCTGTGCAGTGATTTAGATGTAGATTATGAAAACAAAATATTTTTAGGGACTTGGGAGCAGAATTAATTATTTGTAATTGTTATTTGAAAATCGAATTTCTGACAGTTCAGAAGATATGAATTTTGTTTAAATTCCATGACTACAAATAATATTTACAAAATTTCAAATTGGATTTTACAGATTAGTAAACATGCAAAATAAACTCTGTTTAGTGATTCAGGTGTAAAGTTTAATTTTCTATAACATTTATTTGAAACATTTTTGTCTTAAATTAAATGGAAAGTTTTGCTTAAGGAAAAACTGATTTCCTATATTAAACACTGATGGCCAGCTTTTTAATTAACACATGTATATGTTTAACTTTTTATACACGAAAGGGACTGGCACTGCCGATCATACAACTTTAAATGCAAAATCATACTTCGAAATTTCCTGCAGCCCTAACTATTTTAAGTAAAAAAGCGTAAAAAAATGTAGAACATAACATTCTGCATCTGAATCAATAAAGAAAAATGAATTTTCCATGCTTTGTAAAGACAAATTAGATATGAAAATCACCCAAAAATAGCAATAGCCTTGGAATTAAAACAAATATTTCAAATTTTATCAGTCAAATTGCATTAATTTTATTTTATTAGGTATTATTTGTAATTTCTGATAAAGTGAACAAATATTTATTAATTTAAATACATAAGGAATGCCATATTGGAAAGTTGCATTATTGAAATGAGAATTATTTAAGCTTTCCAACGATGTGCCGTAATACCAAAAATGCAACAATTATTAATTTTATAGGGTACAAGCAAAGATTGTGGCAATGAAACAAATGAAAACATAACATAGATTATAATTTATTTTCATTGCATTTTCTATTTTATTTCTGTAAATTTTATTCAGTTTAATTTTAGTTTTAATATATATATATATCATAGTAGGCGATGACCGCATGAAAAACGAAATTTGAAAAGTGTTTCGAAACTGAATATTAAAAGTATTAGTGAAAATGAAGAAAATAAACATAATAATAACAGATAACAATACCAAATTAATTATTTCATTTGCTTCATTGCCACAATCATTGCTTTTACCCTATAAAATTAATAATTGTTGCATTGTTAATGTTTGAAACAAATGAACATTAATACGTTATACATCGTTGGAAAGCTAAAAAATTCTCTTTGCAGTGGTGTAATTTTCCAATATGGTGTCCAAATAAAAATCATAACTTTGATTGCCTCTCTAAATCTAAAACAAAAAAAAAATGATCTCCGTCGTTCGAAAGAAAATTTAAAAAAGTGTCTAAAGTAGTGCAAACCAAAATTTCATATTATTTCACATTTGGAAGTTACTTGTAAGTAAAAATCAGCAAAATTTGAATTTTCGCATTTATTTAGTGACATGAATTTTTCGGGAAAAACAAATACGTCTTTAAAATGGTCTAGTAATGGGGTAATTTTGCCCTAATATAACCGACTTCGTATCTCTCATAATTTCCGAGATCCTAATGATGAGACTCGAAAAAACGGATTTATAGAATAACAGCTTAGATTTCTGCACTGACTACAACTTACGACGTTCAACAGCTGACTAAAATGTTTTGTTACATATTTTTCGCTATAAATTTGATTCGCGTTTCAACAAATCAAACAGCTGGAAACGTAAGCCCTATCTAACTGCTAAATCCACTCATAACGGGAATATAGTATAGATATTATTTGTAAATTCTGTTCAAGCAAACAATTATTTATTAATTTAAAAAGTTAATTATTTTGCATTTATTAATACTGAAAAGTATTATTTAAATTAGTTTTTATCTTATAATTTTAAAATGTTCCATAAATTATTACAGAATATTAAAATAAATAAATAAATATATCATCACGGCATAACAACACATGTAGACATCGGTAATGATGACGATATATTTTACCGTGTGGGCGCTTACCAGGCGTCACCTCACGGGCACTCATATCTGGTGTGGAGAGTGCACCACAGGGGTCACTTTTGTGCCATTTAAAATTGGAAATATTTGGCGTCTGTCGGGATCGAACCCGGTTCCCCCAGGTTCGCGACCAGACACTCAGGCACGCGGCCCATTAAAATATTAAAAAACAAATAAATACTTTTTAATAAATAAATACGCAATTAATTATTTTTGGGCTATCGTGATTTGAATACGATACAATACTGGGAAAGTACAGCAGTTTAAATTTTATATTTTCTAGATTTTTACACAAAAAAATTGTGACCTTGTACGAAAATACACTATCTCCAGATAGACATTTTCAAAAATAATGAAAAAAAAACAATATTTTAGATATTAAGAGTTATTTTTACTCACCATTATGCTTAAAAACTTTAACAGTGGCGCCAGATAATCTGAGTCCTAAAATCAAGGACGCATGGTTCTTCTCATCACTAAGTACCAGACATCCAGGACTTAGCAAAGTTGGAATATTGAGCGTGTTGGTGGCGAAGCCCATGCCGCAAGTGATGGCCGCTTCAACGCCCAGAAACCTTGCCGTGAGTTCCTCTAATTCCACATGTAATGGACATGTGCCGAGCTGAGCTCGAGGAGAACAGAAAGCCAGGCCATATTTCTCTACAGATTGGATGGCAGCTTCCGCACAAGGACCAGAAGATTCTGCGAAACCGAGGTAATTGTAGGATCCTAGGTTCAGACAAGGAGTTTCTGTTCCCGTAAATCTAGAGAATGATCATTATATAAGTTTTTGAGAATATCTTTAGTCAAAAACAATAAAGTTAAAAATATTACGATAGAATTTTACTATGCGTAATAAAGCTTACTCAATGTACATTTTATATGTTCGTACATTATGATGTTTTCTTGGCTATAAATGATTAAAACTTTTTCTAATGTTTCAATGCAATACTTATACAATCAACAACTTTTATTGCACTCGGTTAAAAACTATGTAACAAAAACGGATGAATGTTAAAACAACATATTTGACTCTACATGTCAGTAATTTTAAGAAACTCATTATATCGATCTGTTTATAAATGAGTAATCAAATAATAAGACATTGTAATTTATATTTACGTTTATAATTGTATGTTTATTTAAATTAGGTATACTACGAAATTATGATTGTCAAAATACGTTGTAATTAACACATATATTGGTAAATAAGAATATAAAATTATGAAAATAAAACTTACTCAAATGACCATCCATAATCATTGGTTACTCGGTCCTTAAGGGTAACTTCTGCACCAGGTACACTACAAATCGGCTTATTCCAACAATCTCTTACACGTCTATATACATAACGTGAATAAAAACTGGAAAATCTGTCGTAAAGGGGTGGATAGCCATCCCGGTTTCGCTCTTGTGCTACCTTAGGGACGAAAAAAAGTTGGTTAATATAACCAAGGAACATGAGAATGTAAAATCCAAAGTAAGTGAGACAGGCCGCCACAAACGGGGGTGGTTCGAACGACTCCTTGCCGAAACTTCTCGGTTTGTCATAATATGCTGCCGGTTTGTGACTCTGGAAAAGAACATGTATTACGTATATTTGCGAGAATAAGTTACAAACTAAGTATTATAATATATGCATTTACTAATTGAGTAAAGTAATAATTCAAATGTCTAGGTCATGGTTAGCAATATAACCGATTGATTTTACTAAGTGTGATGTACTAATTAAGAAAATAAGACATTTTATGAACGTACCTGTATATGACCATTTAGGTAATGTTTTGTATATTCATTTTTATATCCGTTTTTAAGTCCATTTAAAGATTTTTGTTCTATTTGAATGCCATTTAATAAATTGGTTACACCGCTGTCACCACCCTGCAGATTTCGCGTGGCCATATCTGTCGCACAACTGCGCGTGCGTAAGCACTTACTGCCTCGAATGCGGTTCGCTGCTGAATGTCGCGGTTCGCGGTCGCGTGATTGAAATATGCCTTCACTTGATAGTGTAGGTTCTGATTATTTATTTATTTGTCTATTAGTTTTATTTCTACTTTGATAACTCCTTGCGTGCTAGCAAAATAACAATGCCACTTTCGTTGATCACTTCTGATAGGTTTCGCACCAAAATACAGAAAAAACTAAAATAAAAGCAAGAATATAGATTAATATTATTAAACTCGGGATGTACCTATGTAATGTATGTATTAATGTCTAAGAATATTATGTATAAATATATTATTGTTTCCCTTTTCCAATAAAGTTACTTTTCTTTTAGTTTATTAATGACCGCTTAAAACAAGTATTAGGAGATAATGAAATACAATCAAATAATAATGAATTTAAAAGTAGGAAATCATAAACTGTAAAATTATTTCGGTTATTGTTATTATTGTATTATGAAAAGTTTTTTTGCACTTTCTGCGGCAACTATGATTCAGATAAAGAGAAGGGAGAATCACCCAACCAATCAGAGTGCCCCTTGGTGCAGTTTGTGAAACACCAAACGGTGGCGTTTGCGTCTTTTATTCTACTCATGACATTTGACAGTTAAACATTGTGCATCGAATACACGTACATTTCTTTGTTGGAAGTATCCAAAAAATTTTAGTGCAATTGCTGGCTGTGTAATCATAAAAAATGGAAAATCAAGACTTGAAAAGTGATATTGCGAAAAATCCGACCGGCGAAGTGACAGTTAGCCACTCCCCAGTTGTTACGGAAGCCGGTGTTCCTCCGCTGCGACGTGACAACGATTCTTTGGATGATTTTGAACACCTAGAGCACGACGTCTCGCCCGTCAAGGAGACCGGCGGCTCCATCGCTAAGCCAGCCAGTAGTTCCGGCGATTCACCACCACGTGTCGTGCCCGAAGTAATCAATACAGCCGCGGAGTTAGTCGCAGAAACCGCACAGAAAGTTGCAGAAGATTTTAAAACTGAAATTGACAAAACAACGAAGCCAATTGAATCATTAAAAGGTAACATGAGTTCTGTCACAGATCTACTAGACATGGGTACAGAGGATTTTAAAATGGACAAAACAAGTTCAGATCTGCTGGCAGATTTCTCCTATGCCCCGCCCGTGCCTCCGCACGCTGAAGAAACAATAAAAAAAGGTTTCGGAGATTTCGAAGGCTTTAAATCTGCCACGCAGAACTTCATGGACATGGAACGAGATGACTTATTCGCTGCACCAGCCAAGGTAACCTCCGCAGCGGTCAGTGATCTGGCAGATCGTTTCTCCGATTCTGAGCCAGAGATCGATGACTTTAAGCCGTCTTCTAACGAAGAATTTAAATTCACCTCAAAGGCTGACGTTGACGAAGATGCTTCCGATGAATTTATTGTAAAAACATCAGATTTCAAGCCGGAAATGTTTAAGGACGTGATTGACGAGCCGGAAGTCGAACCGGAGTTGCCAAAACGAGATTATTTCGATAGAGAACCGACTCCGGTCAAGGAAACACCACCAGTTCCAGTGCCAACTTACACCCCCGAACCTGAACCCTTACATGAGCCGGAGCCAACACCAGCTCCCATACTAACTCCAACTCCTGCACCAGCTCCGGCCCCAATCGTGGCATCGGCGCCCGAGCCAGACCGCAGACCAGCTGATCGAGTGGAAACCATTTCCGCATGCCCGATTTCCAGGAAAAACCAGGAAGTTATGGGGGCAGAGGCTATGTTCTGCAGAATGGGTCTCGGTAAGTCTTTACATCTTTATTTTGTTATATTTAACCGTATTTAACTATCTAATTCAAAAAATATTTGGCAAAACAATATATTTTACATCCCTGAATAATCATAAAAAATATAGTTTGGTGCATCATAATAATCCATTTTTTACGAACTTAAACTTATCTAATAAAAATTCCATTATACACCTACCCATAAATTTAGGAGTTTTGCCTCATAATTACGTTTTATTAATTATATTTAGTGCGCGTATTATTTTTTATACAACAGTTACTTAAGTTAATTAAGTACAAAGTACTGCAGAATAATTTGCTTCACAGAGCAAACTTCATTGAAATTCTGTTTCATGAAAGAATAATTAAACTGACACAAAATTAGATTTATTGTTTTCGCTTATAAACTTTAAAATTGACACAAAACTGTAGACAGCAATTTATTTTTAAATGCAGTGATTAACGCATGCATCTAGATATTAATTATTAATGTTTAATTACTTTAAACATTATTATATTTCATGTTTTGTATATGCTTTGTAAATACGCAGATTGCTGTAATTGCATGTAATCTTTTGTAAATGTGCTTGATTCTAATCTTACTTACGGTATTAAAATTGAATGAATTTTTTTTTTTTTTTGAATGAATCATACAAGAATCCAATTAGCACTGCAACCAAATAAGTTAATTATAGAACAAAATTAACTTGGATTAACATAGGATCATTCTTGGGAAAGATGACGTCATCATCAGGTATTAAATATGATTCAGCGAGGAGTGTACGTTATGAATAGTGTTAATATATAGCGAAGGATTTATGACAACTATTTCTCTCGTCATGGATTATTTTTATCTCGTTTCATACTTGCGAGTTCACTGCTGAAATATTTTGGTTTCTTGACTAGAGTTCTAAAAATTGTTGCAGCTGTTATGAACGATATTTGTTCTCAAAAGATTTCCCTCGGATTTGCCATCCACATCCACCAGTTGAAATGTGTATTTAAATAATTTTTAGAATTCATACTTTAAGTTTTTATAATACTAGGTGCGCTCTTTAAATTCTTAATTTCTGATGGTCACTAATTTTAAATTTATGTACCATTAACAAATCAAACTATAGTATTCCTCATGAAAAAATGGCGTTGCGCAATAACAAGTGTATGATTCTTGACTACATACATAAATGAAATAGCGAAATAGTCTCTTTTGCTACACAGATCATAGAATCTGTTCATTTACGCTCGTGAAGAATAGTATACTTCAAATAACGTAGGTAACGTTTTCTACTTCACCACTAGACGTGCAATAATATTTCGCTAATTTTGCATAATAATATGATACTGAACAATATTAATCATCGATTCATGAGATCATAAGAGTGAAAGATAAACCTTTATTAGGTGAGTTCCGCTGTCAGTTTTCAAACAAAATAAAAAAAAAAAAAATGTTAACTATAATATTGATATTCAGATAATGTGCATTTTCCATGTAAAATTATGTAAATTAATAAGAACAAAGAATTTCAATTCTTTATTTAATGCGTATGTAAAAAAAGGTTGGTTCTCACTCGCCATCTGCTCTTTTATCGAAATTCAATGGTATATAATTACATACTTATGAAATAAATTGTTGAAGTTAAATTACAATACTTATACATTTATCGTTAAATCCTATGTTAAACCTTCTGTTTATTCAAGTAATTAGTAAGTTTGTTTATAGGTACTAGAATTTTTGAGGTAAAAATCGATTATGAGTTTCGTTTAAAGCGTGGTATATCTTGAATTGAATCGTCATAAAAATTATTTTCGTATACCACTGGAACAAAAAAAAATATGTAACTTTTTTATTTGAAACATTTATCTCTATTACTTATAGTAATGAAGTTTAGAAGTTATGTAAAAAAGAAAAACGGCGAAAATCAGTTTTTTGTACTCACAAGCTCGGAAGTGACATTTGACACACGCTAAAGACAACCGGAAACGTCACTTTCCCGATGCACTGCACCAGGAAATTAAGCAAAAAACACTTGACATTTCTGGGCATTCTTCAACAAAATAATCTTTAAAATAACAAAATATAGATTATAAAATGATACTCCCACGATTTTCTAGCATCAAAAACAAATAATAAAAAAGAATTATTAATAAATAATAAATTTGTCTACCATCAGTGCCATCTGTTGGAGAACAACAATCTGTCATCTGTTCATTGTCAAAATAGAACGTAAACTTAAATATAAATTATCAGACATTACACGTATTACACTAAAAATTAAACTACCAGTAAAATAGAGGCATGTGCCGGACATTTTTCTTTACTTAATTATTTGAAAAGTTGGTAAGTACAACATGCAATATGCTTGAGAACCTTTGCTTAATTTATTTTATATTTTATTTAGGTACTGGCATTGACCGGAACAGTTATTATAGACATTAATATTTATAGGCCAATTATTATTATTATTATTATCAGAATCAGACATTTTAATTTTGAAAAAGTATGCAAACAATTATGTTTTGGAAATCAACAATTTATTTAACAACCATTGCTATGAAATTGCTCCTGTGCTATTTACTTGTATATTTGCGAATTTTGTACAATGAGCCTGTTTCACATTTTTTTAAAAAATATGAGCGAGGCTTTTTGCAGTATTTGTTAAATAAAACAAAAATTTTGTCATAATAAAAATATTAAAAGTTTTAGTTTTAATATCTTATAATAAAAATATATGCAAACAGTACAATTGACGCAAAAACAGTACCTTTTTAGGAGAATTTGAGTACAAACTAAAATTCCCTAGGAACAACACTGGTCAAGCCCCCTCTGAGAGTAAGATTATTAGTATTGGAGCGATTTTGAGTAATTTCGTACTCTGTAGTAGAGTTTTGGAACGCAACCCTGAAGTTTGTTTTAGTAGCGTGTTCAGAGGTTATGAGTTTTGTTTTCATGGTTTTCATAGTTTGGCAGTTTTCATATTGAAGTTTTTAGTGCGTATTGAGTTATTTTATATTTTTTTGCCAAACTATGAAAACAAAACGCATAATACGCTATAAACCAAAACAAACTTCAAATCTCCGCCCTTCAATCTGACAGTTTCTCGCCAAGTTCGGATTGGCTAATTCGCTTCGTCACGTGAGTGTCCGCAAGCTATAAAAAGATTGGTGCCGGAAAAACAACCCCCCACTCCTGTGACGTCGGAGCACATACATAACGTCATTCATAGCCAATATGAAAACAGTTTACGCTATTTATATAAATAAAAGTAGGCGACAGTTTGTCACGTGTTAAATTGTATGTACTCTGACGTCACAATCTGTTTTAGATCACGTGACTTTAACACAATTTTCAATATTTAATTGTAAAGTATCTAATGAATATTTCGTGATATTTTCAAATTTCAGGCTCTTCAAAGAACAATATCTTTTAAAATTTAGTATTTAGAAATCATATAAAAATTCTTGCAACAGTCCTATTATCTTAACATTTATACTCTATTAGTAATGTTTTTGTTCGTTAGAAAAAGTATTGTACAAACTTCTTGCGGGAAGACGTCATCCACGCATTCGCGCAAATGAAACCCTCGCTCGCAATTTCTCTCGTGCCGTCGTGCCTCAAATAAGCGCTCATGCGGGAAGAGTGTCTTCCCGCACTAAGTATGTGAATAACTATTTCGTCATTATCTAGTGGCTTATGATAATTTTTGGGAAAACAAAAGCACGTATTATATGACGTCCCAAAGGTGCACAAAAAGTTCCATTCAACCGAAGTTTAATAGTGTTTAAGCGCCTGTAACCTGTATATTATTCTGAAAATTGAAATTCATACTAAGTAGGAAACTTAAAAAAATTAAATTTTAGAATTAAGAATTTAGCATTATGTATATACAGGGCGTTAATTAAAAAGCGGGCCAAATACCTCTCGCAAAACTTCCCATTTAAATTTACGCAAAAATGTTTCAAATAGATGTAGAACTCAATTTTAAATTTTATAAATATTATTAGAATTTTCAGTATTTCGATTTTGCAAGTTACAAAATAAAACAAATAAAATATGTGCAGTGATTTAGATGTAGATGAAAACAAAATATTTTAAAAACTTAGGTCTAGAATATAATGGGCCCATTAACCAATTTGTTTAAATATTTTTAAATGAAAGTTCGTTTAATTTTGAAGCAGTTCGTGGTATCAAAAAGTCATAATTGTTTTTTGTATAATTGCATTTGATTTTTAAAGAAACCTATAGCTATCTTTCTCACACCAGTTCCTGTTTCTGTTTCTAGTAGGCTGCGCGAGAAAGTTACCAATAGTGTGACGTCATCTCTGGCCCTGGAATTAAAGTCAAATATCTCACAAAGTAATTATTTATGGGCTCATTATCTGTAATTTTTATTTGAAAATTGATTTGTCATGAGCAATATTTATAAAATTTCAAATAGGATCCTCCACTCTAATTTTTTTTATTATTTTAAATGAAAGTTTGTTTAATTTTGAAGCAATTTGTAGTATTAAAAAGGCATAATTGTTTTTATTTCAACTGTATTTGATTTTTAAAGAAACCTATAGCTATCTTTCTCGCACCAGTTTCTGTAGTAGGCTGCGCGAGAAAGATAGCAAGCGTTGTGACGTAGATGTATAGATGCTTAAAATCACTAATATTTCAAAAATTAACAATTTAAAAAAAAAACTTTTATCGTCTCAATCATGACTTTATTTTATCTACTTTCAATATAACTAACTTTTTACTCAATTTTCTGTTATGGTGGAGGACCCTATTGGATTTTAGAGGTTACTAAACATACAAAATAAAATCTGATCAGTGATTTAGGAGTACAATTTAATTCTCTACAACATTTATTTTAAATATTTTTGTCTGAAATTAAATGGGAAGTTTTGCGCATGGAAAAAGTAGTTTCCCATGTTAAACGACTATGGCCCGCTTTTTAATTTACATCCTGTATATGTTTTTAATGAGTTACTCCCTCAAGAAATCGTATTTTCTTTTATTTGGTTGACAAGTCACAATTAATGCATGTACAAGATACAAAATATAACGTACTCAAATTGCTTTGAATATAAACTAATTTTTTGATAAAATATGTTCTCCGCTGAATCATAAATATTTATCAACATCTAGTTTTAAAAAAATATATTGAAACGTGATATAAACTTCAAATGAAACTTTACGCATTGAAAACAAATACATGGAACAAATTTAATATTTTTTATTTCCAAGAATCATTTCATTGGATTATTGATAACAGCGTAATATTATCAGGTGACATTTAAAATACATAAAGCAATGTGCAGTTGCTATAAGGGTGGAAAAATGGGGTGTTTTCTGAAGCAGTACATGATTATCGATGACTAACCCTTCAGGAAGGGTTGTTTTGTCAATACTGACATGAGTCATAATTTGTCTCTGTTGTGTTGTCAGGTTATTTAAATAATGATTATTTCTTGATAGCCTATGATAAATATTGTTATATATATACAGGGTGTATCAAAATAATGGAACAGTGCCGTTTATTCGTGTATGTGAAAAGATATAGAAAAAAGTGATTATGATATTTTGTAAGGGATAGAGGGGGACACATTTTAACATAAACTTTATTTTCATAAATCCAGTGGTACTCAAACTATAGGGCAATATTATATTTTTTTAAATGGCATTATACAGGGTGTCTCTTAAATAGGGGGACATGGCTTAACCACAGATTCCTGAGGCTAAAATAAGACGATTTAACCAAACTTGCTTCTACCGGAAAGTGTACCGTTTAGCCAGAAATCTGCTTCAAAGTTCTTCGAAAAAAAAATTATTTTGCTTATAATAATCGGACGCTTTATTCGATTTGGATGAAATTTGATATGACAGTTTATATGGTTATAGGTCATGTTTTAAGGTGATACTTGTTATTATTAGTGAACCACTAGTGTATGAAACTTAGGTCTCCCAACATTAATTAGACCGTAACTTTTTAATGGCAATGCCGAAAACGTGAAATTATTTTTCTTCAGAAAGATACATTCAATAGTAAACTTTTGTCTCTCTGTGTAATTTGTGATATCTGTTACGGTTCACACAGAAAAAAATAAAATCTTAGTGTCTGCACTGTTAAATTTTTAAAATAAATTTAATCTAGCTGTCTATCCAAATGTCAAACACCTAATTTCTAATGACAGTAACAATTGTTTTACGGGTTGTCAAAAATTTTCTTCGCAATATTCTAAAATTAGTAACATCCGTGTGTTCGGTCTAATAGTATTTTACTACCATTATTATAAATAAGATGATTACATATCTTAGCTTACTCCTAAACAAGTTGTAAAGATTGACAACTCGTTACTATCATTAAAAATTACTTGTTTGACATTTGGATAGACTGCTAGATTAAATTTATTTTAAAAATTTGGCAGTGCAGACACTCAGATTTTATTTTTTTCTGTGTGAACCGTAACAGATATCACAAATTACACAGAAAGAGAAAAGTTTACTATTGAATGTATCTTTCTGAAGAAAAATAATTTCACGTTTTCGGCATTGCCATTAAAAAGTTACGGTCTAATTAATGTTGGGACACCTAAGTTTCATACACTAGTGGTTCACTAATAATAACAAGTATCACCTTAAAAGATAACTTATAACCATATAAACTGTCATACCAAATTTCATCCAAATCGAATAAAGCGTCCGAATATTATAAGCAAAATTAATTTTTATTCGAAGAACTTTGAAGCAGAATTCTGGCTAAATGGTACACTTTCCGGTAGAAGCAAGTTTGGTTAAATCGTCTTATTTTAGCCTCAGGAATCTGTGGTTAAGCCATGTCCCCCTATTTAAGAGACAGCCTGTATATATTTTATTAACTCATTAAATAGAGGATTTTGTTCTGAATTTCAACGATTTAATAATATCATACCCTTACATTGCGAAAAATTTGATAAAAATTAATTCAAAGTTAGTATTTCATTTCTACTGTATCTAAGAAATCTGAGCAAACATTCAAGCAATAAAACAAAAAAATTATTTTAAAAGTAGAATTTATTGCCAAAATCGTAGCTTACTTGCATGTAATAAAACTAAAATAAATTTTATTTTGTTTTATTGATTGAATGTTTGCTCAGGTTAAGATAAAGTAGAAATGAAATATTAACTTTGAATTAATTTTTATCAAATTTTTCGCAATGTAAGGGTATGATATTATTATATCGTTGAATTCAGAACAAAATTATTTATTTAATGAGTTAATAAAATATATATAATGCCATTTGAAAAAATATAATATTGCCCTATAGTGTGAGTACCACTGGATTTAAGATAATAAAATTTATGCTAAAATGTGTCCCTCTCTATGCCTTACAAAATATCTTAATCACTTTTTTCTGTATCTTTTCACATACACGAATAAAATGCACTGTTCCATTATCTTGATACATTCTGTATACGAATAATAGACGAAATTTTGTGTAATATGATTGAAAGCTTATCATTCCTTGCATCCTGCTTTTTTTTCTTTACATTTATGATAAGAATGTTTATCAATTTAATAATTATACTTTTTATGTGATACCAATCTTTCATAGAAATATGTACATAATTAAAACCGCACAATATTATTAAAGTAAAATTTTAGAAATCACAATAAAATTGCACTTTATACAAAAATTTGAATATAAATAAATGTTTTATGTAATATGTTTAAGTGGATCCTAATCCTAAACTTTCATTATTAATGTACAATTATTTTTTATTGTTTTGCGCAATTTTGTTAATCAAAATCTTCGTGAAATATCTTGTGATTCGGAACCGTCCGAGTTCGTTTCCCATCAGTAGTCAAACTTGAAACTTGAAAATTACATATTACCAATTTTCAAATAGCACAAAGTGTCTTTGTCTGTAGTGCTCTCTTCATGACAGCGTCGAGAGCCCGTGAAGTGACGCCTGCTAAACGCCATGAATGGTACAGCTATACGTTATTACCGAAATCTATGAATAGAAGTAGATTGGTATACTCAGAAATACGTACTAGATAAGTCTGTATCATTTTAATATTAATATTTTGCAATGTTTTACTAAACGTAGGGGCCGTTTTATTGGTTGCCCATTGTTTTTAACTATAAATTAATGTTTTTCAAATATTTATAAAACATTTTTTGATATATTATCATTTTCATGCATTGTTGTGTATAGAGGTGTAAATCGAAAAATGATCCATGGGCGTTTAACGTGGAAAATCAGTTTTTCTTTGCGCAAAAGTTTCCAAATTATTTTATCTAAAAATGCTTGAAATAAAAGATATAGTTATTTAAATTCTGCATCAAAGGCTGTATCCAACGTCGCATTTTGGCGTTTAGCATTTAAGATTTAGGCCTACTTTATAGATACAAATACAACTTCGAATGGCACACTAATGACATCCATTGGTTTGTATGGGAACACTTTAGAACAACAAAAGTGAATTATACAATTCCATTTAATTTGGTGCTTCAGATTAAATGTTAAGCCTCATTTCCACCGAATGTTTTATTGCTTAATGCATAATGATTAGTGCATAAGACTTAATGCATTATGACATTTTACCATTTCCAGCTATTTTGTTTAGTGACTAATTCAACAGAAATGTCACAATTTTTTCCCTTATTACTTGTTGTCTAGCAGACTGCAATTGCAGCAGCAATTCTTCTTTTTTAAATATGTGGTATACATAATTTCCTGTATCTGTATCAATACCGAAAAATTAAAAATTTAATAATTATAAAATAGATTGACAGTTGACAGTTCAGGTTAACAGTTTGCAATCTTTTGTTCTTACGCATTGCTCTTAATTCTTAAGCATTAATTATAGCTCTTACGCATTAGGACAATCGGTGGAAATGAAGCTTTAGTGTTATATTTCATAATGTAGAAGTTGACAGTAAATTTGACTTTTGCACAAATTATACGAGCATGATTTTTTTAATTAGTGCGCGTTAGCTTCGTCATAGTGTGCTCCTGCAAAACCCAACATTATTTAGGGCATATAAATTTAGGATTTAAATATTAAGGTGAAAAAAGTGCACCGTCGGACAGCCTAAATCATGTGAAAATATTCTAGCTCTTCATGTAAGTGAAAAAAATATTTAAGAAGTTAGATACTCTTTTTATGAGCTTTTTAGTCAAGGCAGCCATAGATTATGGCAAAAAAATATACAATTGCGTTGTTTTTAACTGTAAGTCGGCGCTATTCTGTATCTCAGTGGTTAAAAAAATTAACCCAGTATGTTGATATATAACAAAAACTTGTATTGTTAGTTGTCACATAATCAGTTACGTTGTTTTTAACTGCAAGGGCCGGTTTTTCAATATCTGGTTAAAATTTTAACTAAGAATTAAATAAACAAAATTGAAACGGAATGAACTATAAAATGACAGATTTATCATTGCTGTCAACAAAACGATGCTATATTGTTTACTTAACTAAAAGTTAAAATGTTAACCAGAAATTGAAAAACCGGTCCTAATGCCCAGTTTCATATCCGTTTGTTTAATCTTAACAATTTGTTAAATAATTTAGCAACTGTTTAAGTAGGAACTATTGTTTCATCAACAAATGCTAGATTTAACCTATGGTTAAATGGTTTGCTGTTTTAACAACAGTCTCGGGTCTTGTTAAATTTCTAACCAGTTGCTATTTATGACATCTGACATCAATTTTATGAAACAACATAAAAATTGAACAAGTTGTTAATTTTGAAAAGTTGTTTACTAACACAAGATTTAACAATCGTATATGAAACCGGGCGTCGGCGGTAATTTGTAATTCAATGGTTAATTTTTAAAAACTGGTTAAAAAAATTAACCAGTTCATTATGTTGATATATAACAAAAACTTGTATTGTTAGTAATCAGTTCAATATCTATTTGATAATTTTTTAACAAATTAATCACTTAGTTACGGAATAGGAGAGTCAGTTTAAACTAAAATAGTTCACATTTTTTGTTTTGTGTTAATTTAGTACTCTAATCTAAAATTAGTTCTAATTGACAGTTAAAAACAACACAATTGTTTATTTTTTTGTTTCAATCCATGGCTGTATTAATCGAGGCATTAACTATAAGCTCATAAGAAGAACAGTAACTTTATAAATAATATTTTCACTTACATGGAGAGCTACGAGCTAGAATAATCGTTTCACATGATTTAGATGCATACTTTTTAATTAAATTAAAGTCAACGTTTTTATACGCTAAAAATATATTATATAAGTATTCATTTAATTTAATTTTTGTTTAATTCTCAATTAATATATCGGTGCAACCGGCTACATAACTTTTATTTGAAGTATATTTACTTAAAATAATTTGGTAACGTTTGCACAAAGAAAAACTGATTTCTTATGTTAAAAGCCTACGGCCCACTTTTTGATGTACAGGGTGTGAGCCGTAGGCTTTTAACAGATGTACAAGCATATTATTAAATAAAATATGTTTTCGTTTTCCAGACTCACAAATGCAATTTGTGCGAAACTATCAATATTCGTATGGTATAGTTTCATTAATGGGACAAGTTTTGTTTTAATATCATTTTTCGTACACATATTTTTGCAATAATTATTTAGAACGAAACAATAATATAATACAATCTAAAATGTCGATAGACAATTTGAAGTCCAATTTTTTAATCTGATGTCAAATTCCCTTACTAGGTACAATGAACTTTGAACAGGAAATTATGCTTGATTTGCACAGTAAACCTTGAAAGTTATAGTTCTGAATGGTATTCAAAATATATACAGTTAAATCTGTCTATTAACAATACTCTTATAAACCGTATTACTGCTATAATAGGGTATTCCACTGTATTTTTTTTTTCCTGAAAGTACTGCCTTTTTGAAATACAAATGTGAAATTTTAAGGTGTTTTTCATTTAATGTGAGCGAGATATGATTTTTTGAATTTTAATAAAATATTTAAATTTTACCGGAATTACGTGAATTTTCCTGTTGATAGATCAAAAGGATGACAGCGCTGCCTACTGCTTAAATGTAGAATCATCATCGCTTTTGACTTGTGACAGTACAAATACAAATAACAAAAATCTTATTCATATCTTAGTTTATTGATGTTTGATGTTCATATTATTTATCTTAATTGTTTATTTAATTTATATATCACACACAACAATCAGCTGACTGGTCGCCAATGGTGTTCATGCAATTTCCGGTTTACAGTACAGTCGGATTAATAATATTTGAGAGCTGTGTTGACAGGAAAATCTACTTCATCTTCATACTTTACGCTCAAAACTATATTTAACAAAAAAAATCATTAAATAAAATGATTATAAACATTTTTTTTCATTTTTTTAATAGAGTAATTAAAATAGTTTTACTTGTAAATTTTACTATAGTGGAGTATCCATATTTCTTTTTGGAAGAACAGGATGAACTAAGAATTTGAACGCAAGGGCAAATTAAAATGTTTATGTAATAAGCGAGAGGAGGTATGAATTTTTGGCGTGTGACATAGTATGTCCTCACCAGTGGTCGACAAACTGTTTTAGAAAGAACAAATTTTATATATTCGTGTAGCTGAAAAGTTTTTATATATGAATATATTCATGAAGAAATTACTATTAAGTATAAATATAATGCATTTTTTTTTAAGTAATAAATTATAAAACATTGAAACCGTTCTAATACTCATGAATTTACGTATATTTTTATTTCCTTATCTGAGATAGTTAATATTTGGCTATGATATAGTACCCCATTAAATAATGAATGTATTTGTGTAGCATTGAAATATATCTTTTATACACTAAATTTTTTCTCTTTGTTATTTTATCACAAAACCGTTGCCAAAATTCTGCAGATAACAAACATTTAGATTTTGTATTTTAAAATAATTTTCATTAAAAAAATACGTACGAATTTTTTTCATAAATCTGTCAATTCCTTTGGTTTTTTAAGATTAATTCTGATTTTGAAAACTATTGAACTATTAAAAAATATTGCCAAGAAAATATTTTTTAATAATTGACATTGTGCAAAATGGAAAAATCTCTGAAAATTAAAAAATTATGATTATGAATAAATATCATAAATAACATTTTTATTTTTATGCTTTATAATTTACATACTTATAATCTTAAATGAAAACGAAACATATATTTCAAAAAACACCATTATCTATTAAACGTTAATTTATAGGTAATGAAAAAAAATCCATGTACGTTATGCTTCATTTAATATTGGTGCATAAATTTCTCGTTTGAAAATTGAATGTAATTTAAAATATAAGAACAGATACAATCGCGAAAAAATATTTGATGTAGAAATCCTTTCCCGTAGTAGAGCCTTTCTATCCTGTTAGTTGGTTCATTGTTCGATAAGCCACCCACATAAGGAGCCAAGAAAGTAAACCAGACGAGATTGTCGAACTCAACCCAACCATGCGAAACAGTTTTAGAACGTCTGCTTCGACACTGGGTCATTGTCCAATTAAATTGTAATACTTTGCATTCTCAACTGCCTGTTCTATGGTTAATCACCGTAAATACAGTCATCATTATCCTTTGCCTTATTACAAAAAACACTTGTTGCATGTAATTTTCATTAATAATTTACTATTCTGCTCATAGGCGATAAGGCTACGCCCGAATAATATACATACATATAGATATAGATTATATTGAAATGAATAATGAGGAAACATACATAATTTAACTTTAAAATATATATTACATTACCTCCCTCAAATATAATGGTTAGAACTGTCCGGTACTGATGAGTCAATTGCCGAAATTGTAAAATATGAAAATACAAAATGTAAATTTAGGTTTATTTAGTTTCATGATTTATGATAAAATAATTATACATATACAGGGTGTCTTAGGACGAGCTTACGCTATCTATATTTTAAATACTATTTAATATAATTTAACGAAATTTGGTATCTAGGGGTTATCCAACATGCCCGTTTTAACTAAAATATTTACAAAGCAGTAGCACTTCCGGTTTGACCGACAAAAAATAAGGGTACTTTATGTAACATGTCCTATGTTGAAAGTTGATAGAATTTCAGTAAATTAGAAAAACATGTAATAATTATTTTATTAATACGGATAAGTAAGCCATGGAAAAAACAAATAAATTCTAAATACAAAACTATGAATAATTTAATACGTATTGAAAACTGTCCTCCATTCATATGTAAGCACATTGTTACTCTATTCAATACTTCTTCTTGTGTAGCATTTTTTATCATCCGAGGAGACATATTGTTAAATGCTGTTCGTACCCTATGTTGGCAATCTTCTTTAGTAGTTAAAGGTTTTTGATAGACGACGTTTTTAATGTAACGTAACCCCAAACAAAAAAATCAGGTGAAGTTAAATCGGGTGAATGAGGAGGCCACCTATGTGGTCCATTATTTGCCAGCCACCTACCTTCAAAAATTGTTTCCAAAAAAGTATTTATTCTATGGCTATTGTGGGGTGGTACCATATTAAATTCCTTTGATCCAACGGTAAATTATCTAATAAATCGTAGATGAGTTTGTAAAAACAAACATTGTTTTTCCATGGCTTACTTATCCGTATTAATAAAATAATTATACCCAGATTACATGTTTTTCTAATTTACTGAAATTCTATCAACTTTCAACATAGGACATGTTACATAAAGTACCCTTATTTTTTGTCGTAATACACATTTATGTAATAAAAGGGGGGGGGGGGGGGGGTTCCATTTAAAAAAATTGTCTTTTTTGAAGTTTGTCAACTGTAATTTTGGTGTAACGTACCCGTCACATTTTTATAAATAATCGAGGATTCTTCTATGGACAATGTAGCTTAAAGTCTCCTTTATAAAAGGCTTTTTTCAGATTATAAAAATTCGATCTCGTTCCCGATATACAGAGTTTTGAAAATGTGCCGGATTTCAGACAAAAAATCAAAAAAAGTTGAATAACGCCGGAAGTAGTTGATCATGAGTAAAATGTTTTTATTGCTTCATATGTAAAATTTTCCGCTGCATTCAATGGTAAAATAAAATATAGCGTATTCCATTTAAAATAAGAAAGTTGAGGTCAATTTCCGGTCAAACCGGAAGTGCTACTGCTTTGAAAATATTTTAGTTAAAACGGGCATGTTGGATAACCCCCAGATACCAAATTTCGTTAAATTATATTAAATAGTATTTAAAATACAGATAGCGTAAGCTCGTCGTGAGACACCCTGTATGAAATATTCAATATATTATTTTTATTTCTGCAGTCGTATATTCAAACGTACATGAATAAATTATAAATGTGTGAAAAAATTATTAACAATAAAAATAAACATATCACGGCATATTATGCATTGCTGGGTGTGCCAATCTGCTGTGTACAGATACCGGTAATGATAAAATATTTGTACTGTGCGGGCGCTTACCAGACGTCGCCGAGGACGTCGCTTCACAGGCACTCATGTTTGAGTGAAGTGTGCACCACAGGGGTAAATTTTATGCCATTTAAAATTCGAAATAATTTTGGTGTCTGTCGGGATCGAACTTGGGTCCCTAGATACGAGATACGGGACCATACACTCAGGCCTCAGGCCACGACACCGATCGAAATAAGAACATTTACATGTTTGTATCTGCTATACATTATATCTCGCTTATTATGAGATTAAGAAAAAATTTCTTAAATAATTTTTCGAGTCAATTTTAAACGGTTTTTGACGTAGACTAAAGGCTTATTTATGATGGATTTAATTTATAAATTTAGATTTATAAATTTGAATTTAGAAATATAAAATGTTCATAGATACATTTGCTGGTTCATGATGCTTTTAGATTTGTAAATTAGATTTACAATATTTTAAATTTTATTTTAAAATTATTACAGCTCACCAATACAGTTTTCTTTCTAATTCATAGCAACAAATAAATAAACATAATGATGTGATAGTTGCTGACAGTATTAAAAATACGTCAGAAAAATAAGTATACTTCATTTCACGTAAGAAAATAGCAGATGGTGCTTGAGAGCCTACCGTTTTTACATACATTAAATAAATAATTTAAATTCGTGAAACCAAACTTTGTCAATAATAAAAAAAATATTTTTATCTATAAAATGTACGAGCCCTGAATATTAAAAACTGCATCAAAACATGAATAAATGTCACTTAATTTTGTCTATTTTATTTGATAATTTATAGCTGACACTTAGATCATATAACTTAAGTTATATGATCTGATCTAAGAGCTGACAAGTGATATTTTTTTCGCTTTTGTGAACTAGGTTAGAATTCTGACCTATGAAAGGGCAGAATTTATATCCCTATCCAAACCAAAGCTATGTTCTTACGTGAAATGAAGTATAATTTATATAATAAATGTAATTCATAATGGATATTCAATGTAAATTAGGTATGGAACTTGTTTTTTTTTTTTTTATGAAGAATTTGTATGAAAAGAAAACCAAATCAATTGAAGAATATCATTTATTTAAATTAATTAATTAATTAATTAATAATTAATTAAATCCATTATAAACAAGTCTTAACGCGATGTAATTAATTTTTTTATCTTATTTTATAAGCTTTTCAATGATAAATAATATGTCCAAAACTTGATAACCTTACACGAAAATCACTGATCTCTGTACATATATATATGTATAGAGATCACTGACGAAAATAAACCTAGTGGCGTCCACTCTCCTCCTAACTACTGTACCGAAAGAGATCGTTTTCATTATTTCATTTTAATTTTGAAATGGTGAAGTTACTTTTGCGCAATGGGGTATTCCACCATAACAAAAAAAATTTAAAAAATTCAATTTAACATAAAGTATGGCTCAATAAATAATAGTTAAAACAATGAAAACATTTTTTAAATAATTACTTGACGAGATATTTCACATTTGCTAAAAGGGAAAATTGACGTCATACTATTGTTATCTTTCTCTCGCAGTGTACTCAGAGCAGTGTGTGTGAGAAAGACAAGTATAGGGGAAATGTGACGTTCCACTGATTTCTCGAAAATAAAATACTGTTAAACTAGGAACAATTAAGATTTTTTAATCCTATGAATTGCTTCAAAACTGAATAAAGTTTTATTTAAAATAATAAAAAAAAATTGAGTGGAATACCCCATTCTGTTCTGTATAGGTATACGTATACATTAAATATAAAACGAGTAATCTAAAAATACATGTTTATTGATATTTGATTCATAAATAAATAATTTCAAATAACAAATATGTTTTTCATGTAAGATTAAATAAACAGTGGAATGTATTTATTCCAAAATTGTTTTATATTAATGTAAACGCTACTGTCTGTAGGAATTCACTTGTTATTTTCAGTAAATCACCGCCCTCCGTATGCAATTTTGCAATTGTCTTGATCTCGAACGAGGATAGCTTCATTATTTCCGCATTTTATATGCAATCTTCCTCAATTTATTTTTTGAAAATTAAGAAGTTTATGCGAATTATATTGTTATCACAATTGTCGTTACTGGATACTTGGCAAATTATTACTATATGATTATTTTTATGTTGAAATGAAAAATTATATTTGTATTTCCGTAAAAAAAAAAAACTCTGTAATTAGTTAGTCCTGGGTTCGACATTAATAGGTATGGTGCAAATTAACCTAATTATTCAAATAACTACAATCTCAATGAATATATTATGAAATAAGTATTTTTGTATTATTAATGTTCATATACATAATTAATACCATTAACGAGCGTCTCCTCCAATTTACATTTACATTTTAAAGCAGAAAATGGTAAATTGATTTCCAAAGGATGTACAAATATATAAATTAATATTATTATATCATCACTGCATATTACCCATATTGCTGAGAGTGCTAATCTGCTTTGCAAACAGATATCGGTAATGATAACGACATATTTGTACCGTGCGGGCGTTTTAAATCAATTGATTTTTCTGTTTTACATGTGCCAAAAAATTGAAGATCGTAAGTCAAACAATAAATTGATCGATTTATCATTAATGCCCATATTCATAAACACTCGTAAAGTTTCAAAACGGTTCATTATAATTTTTGACAAATAGAATCAAACTTGACAAATAAAATTTCGATTTTTCTTTCAGTGTCGACTGTTTTTATTGCATAAAAGTTATAACGAACCGTTTAAAAATTTTACGAGTGTTTATGAATACGGGCTTAAGTGTTTCCGGCCATAACTCTTAAATAAAAGAAGAAACATGCATTCCATTTTTTCCAAGTTTACTTGGAAAAAGAACTAGATTTATTTGAAGAATATTTGAATATACGAGGTGTGGTAATTAAAAAACGAGACTTATTTTTTCCGGCTTCCCTGTAAATTTGGCAACATTGCAGGCTATGTCATATTAATTTGTGATCTTCCCTCCACTCCCTGTTAAAATTTCAAGATAATTAGGCAAACCGTTCGGCAGTAGCCTTTGATTGAAGTTAACTACTTTCTCATACTCCGCCGGAATTATGTTAGTATCAATTATAAATTCAGTGTGAAACTTAAAAAATCCGCTACATAAATATACGAATTGTTGAAGAATGTTTATGGTGATGAGGGTCTATCTAGTACTCAAGTTTTCAAGCAGTTTAGAAGATTTAAATAAGGAAGAAAAGTGATCGGAGACGATTAGCGCCTCGGCCGTGCACTGACATTGTTTTTTTTCTCGAAATACGAGTGATTGTTAACATGGATTGGGTGTCTGAGGGGCATTTCGTTAACCAAGCATATTACAGGAAGGTTTTGATAACCTTTCATGAATGGGTGAGGAGAAAAAGGGCTGAAATGTGAGAAAACGGCTCATGGATTCTCCATGAAGATAACGCGCCGGAACAAAACGCCCTGGCCGGTGTTGGTACATCAACCGTACTCACTTGACCTAATGCCATGTGACTTGCATTTATTCCCAAATTGTAATTTTGCGTTAAAAGCCACCAAATTCGGGGCAGAGATGTAAATAGTTATAGAAAAGCGGCAGAGCTTATGAACAACCTAACAAAAAAGGTCTGCAGGCATTGCTTTCAACAATGGAATATTCGCATCGGGCGGTGCGGTGTAGGGTTCGGGGAGGAGAGTACAATGAAGTTGGCAATATTTGTTTTGTGTAATTTTATACATTGTCAATGTTCTAAGATCAAGCTTGTTATTTAATTGCCACGCCGCGTATATTCAAATATTCTTCAAATGAATCTAGTTCTTTTTCAAAGTAAACTTGGAAAAAATGGAATGCTGATGTGTCATTTCAGTGCTTAGGTACGTACGTAGACCAACTTCTGTAATATGTCCGAGACCACGCAGAAAGTGTATGCGTTTATTTAATTTTTTATTTGATTTCTATTTTTTAAAAAGCCATCAAAAGAATTAAATCTCAATTACAGAGTGGGCTCAAATAGGCAAACTTCCTTGCCTGAATGGAATTCGATTATATCGATTTGTCGCGATTGATCGATTTGATTGATAATTTGATAAATCACAAAAGAAGATCGATTTTTTTAATAGAAATCTAAAAACTATATCAAATAATCGATTTTAATAAAGAATCGAAAGATCAGTTTTAATAATAAATCAAGAAACCGATTTTTATAAATGATCAAAAGATTGATTTTTATTGATACGAAGTCTATGCATGCATTCGCACATCAAATCGCGAAACACAACTCACGAATTAATATCTAACGCGCGCCAAACGCCAAATAATGCTGAAAGCAATAGTTTTTTTTATAGATCTTCCAATAAATCTATTTTTTAACTCACTTGTGCTCGGTTTCACCATTGCCGAATAAATTCACATATATGTAGTTATCTGACGAATAAATTTTAATCATTGAATAGTCAAAGTTTTGTTTCACCAACCAAATTTGTTGAATAGATATAGTTATTCGTCGAAAATTATTTTGCTTTGACTTGACTATACAGCTTAACAAGTTCATCTCCCTGACAAAACTGTCAAATTCGCTGTCAAGAAAAATAATTTTTTGTTTTGCGTCTTTGAAATCAATGGAAAATGAGTGAAAATATAAATAAGAAGAGAAAACGTAGTAAAAACTATCTAGAGGAAGAAAAAAATTTAATAATTTTAGTTTTATAGTGGAAGAATATTTATTTATTATAGAAAATACCAAAACTGGAAAAATTAAAGAATGGAATACTTTTGCACAAAAAAAAAACCTGTGAATGTGATCTTCACAAAAGAACTGTCATATCTTGCATTTTGGCTCCAAATGATGCCGAATCATATTTAAAATTTCATAAACGCATTGTTTTAATATTCATAATCTCGTTCGAAAATATACTTCGTAAAATTGATTATAGATTATATGGATCATTTCTTTTTAGCCTGAATAACAATTTCTTCTTTAGAAGATGTCAACAATGAAGAGGAAGACATTCTAATATTGAAAGAAATATGAATAAGAAATAAAGATAACCTTATATTTCATTTTCTATATTTATATATTATTCATTTTAGATTGGTACCTTTGATAGATTTATCATCTACTACGTGTCAAAAATTTAGAATACATTTTGCTTATTTTTGTGGACGATTGCGAAAAATAGTTATTTATGCAACATGAGTAAAAAAAAAGATTTATTTTACAACACCATTAATGGCATAATAAATTGTATAAACCACTTCACTTGATTGTTTTTTTTTTTATATTTATTTACATCAGTTTTACCTTACACTGTAATTGGGCGTTCGCCTGTGGGGTATTTTATCAAATAATAATAATAATAATAATAATAATAATAATTTCAAGATCAGTTTTGACAATTTGACTTTTGAATTGAATAATGATCAGAGATCAGACATACGTATCTTTGTCAATAGCCTACTCCGAGTTAAGTTGTTATTTGAACACATTGTATTATTATTTTAAATATTGAAAAATAGTTTTCTAAGTTTTACTTATACAAAACCCACAAATATTATTATTATTATTATTATTATTATTATTATTTCATTATTTTTAAACATAAGTGTATGTTAAACATCTTTTTATTATACCACGTTTTTAGTTATCATTTGATTATAATAAATTTAAAATAATTATTATAATATAACGATCAAGATCAAGAAATAAGGTTTACAATAAATGGGTGTTTAACATAAACTTTATCAAATTAAAAAAAAAAATACGGGTTGTCTAGTTACAAAAATAAGTGTACTTCCAAACTTGTACTTATAATGTAACAGGGCGGAGGGGGGAGAGTCAGATGCTTCTTTTTTCTCTTTGTTCTCTTACTTTCTCTTCTCTTACCCCAACGATGACTTTATCTCTTTGCCGAACGGTGACTTTATCTAACTGGTGGACACTTCCCCGAACGACTACTGCTTTATTGAGGAGGAACACGCTCTTACACTCAAACTATCACTAAACACTTGATGATAGATGATGAACACATCTTAAATGGATGACACACACAATATTTTAAGCTACTAAACTTTAACTAACTTTATTTACATAATTACATTAATACTAAACTAAACTGTTATAAACCCTAATTACGAGTCATGGCGTAAACACCCAAAAAACTAAACACGGACTACCACTACCCCATGTCTTATCGGTTTGAATCATAAAACTCGACTGACTTTAAACAGAGGGTTATCTCTTCAACAGGCATATCTGATGAAGGGTGCGAGGGTGTAGCATCCATAGCTAAGTAACAAGATTTATTCTTAGTCTAGGCAATAACTTATAGAGTTAATTGTCAAAACAATAAATGTCTACGCAGTTGACATCTAGACTAAACAGAGATATGAGAGAATAATGATTATTATTTCTAAACAGAATTTTCACTTACAAAGATAACAGAATTAAAATGTTGATATTGAAATTATAATTTAGAAGAGTTTATATTAAAGTTATTTACTTGTTATTTCACTATTCTCACCTTGTTACAATAATACCAAAATATTGTACTTATTAAGATATTTATTTTCAATTGTAAAAGTATACTTTTTGATAAATAATTAATAAAGTGGTAATATTCGATAAAAAAATATTAGTCAAATTTATTTGCAAATTTCATAATTACCTCCTAAACTCTTAGGCTAGATCCGCCTCTGTACAGTGTCATCAATTTTTCATGTTAATAATTTTTGCAGATAAGACAAGAGTATAGGTATCTTACGTCTGGACTACAACGTAAGCACTAATAAAAAATACACGTTTTTTTACGGACATAAACATTGTTTATAACAATGCGGAAAATTGCAACTCCGCATGCAAATTCCAAAATCGCTGTATTTTTATATTTTACCAAATAATAACAGTAGGTAATAACTAATTATTATTTTTACTATAAATATAAAAATCTCAATAAAAATTAAGGATGGCATGATTATAAAATTAAAGTTTGTAATATCACAAAATATGAGATAATCTTTGCTGATACGTACTTGCATTATGTCGATATTTCGTTAATAACAAAGATGAGCTCCGATAGTTATTAGTGAATTTTTATTTTCTGTCAATAAGATTATTAATTATGAAATAATGATTGTAAAAAAGCACAGATCAAATTACTGGGACATTTTATCTCTCTTTTTTAATTTTAAGTTGAAACAATATTTAGTTTAATTTGCAGAAATATATGTAATTACTTTTAACTGGTAGAAGTGTTTATTTACATTGTCAATATTAATTAACATTTTTAACAATAATATGCCTATAATCATCAAGTAGGTATTAGTTTTACAATATTTATGTAATTATTTAAATTTGTTCCGATTCCGGAATACTTTTCCAGTTTTAAAATTTCCTACATATGAAGCAAATACACATTTTAATATGTTATTGAAAATTAGTTGAAAATAAATTATTTATAATACCAACGAAAAAAAACTCACATGTATATTGTAAGAGTTTGTTTTGATCCAGTGATAGAACACTCACGTATCGAGTGACACTGTCAACTGTCACGGAACACAGAATAGCTCACTTACTTGTTTGTCGGACAGTCTACTGCTCTGGAATGCCGCTATTCGCGCAGAATGTTGTTATCTCTCATCGCTAAAGATAATACTTCGTAAAGTATGTATTAGGATTTTTTATTTACTCTACCTTGTAGGTATTATCTTTTAGGGTGCTAACTCTTGTTTGTTGTAAAATATTTGAACTTATTGTGAACACAAATGAACAGAGTATCTGAGAAAATGTGTACCCATTTATCTCGTTTATTATTAATTTTTAATGAATTCAACTTTATAATTTAAATTATAGCAAATTAACCTCTGTATATAATTTCGGAAGTATCTTAATATTATTACTTCCGGTTTTCGAATAATTGATGGCTACTTTTAATTTTTAAATGGAACACCATATATTATATTTGATCAAGTTTAAAAGTACTTAAATTTTCTATCGAATATCATAAAATAGTATATTATACACCAAGGTTGAGAAGATAATCATTATTGACCCAGCGCCTATTGTAACCCGAGGGCGAAGACCGAGGGATACAAGGCGCCTGGTCAATAATGATCTTCTCAACCGTGGTTTATATATTATTTTTTTCACTACTAGCACATAAATCATCTTTGAATTTTTTTTATTGATAATCATTTTGACATGAATAATAACGTTACTGATTTGTTAATATTCACAAAAACAAAGTAGGCTGCATTTGTTTGTATCTGACGTTTTGCTCATTTCGCTGGTTTGATAACCTCACTTATGGGCCTTGATTTGTATTTCATTTAATTATTTAATAAAAACACTTTATGCTGTTACAGTCAGCAGCCTTATTAGATTATTATTATTTTTAAATAAATCTATTGAAATGTATTTACCACTGAAATATATACTAACTGGAATGCGCGTACGAACCGTGACTGTGAAGCATATTGAAAGCCTGCTGCTGGAGTAGTCGGCAAACATCGAGACAGTTCGTGAGTAGACGGAAGCCTGCTTATAGTATTTAACCCGCATCTATATAAATTCGTAAGTGTCTCAATATTATTACTTCCGGTTTCCGAGTTACATAAGAGGGTGGATCCATTTTTTCAAACAAACTTTATAATTATATCATCACGGCTTATTACCCATTCCTGAGTGAGCCAATCTGCATTTTTATTAACATATGTCGTTAATAACCCAGTAAAATAAAACATTAATTTACCTAAAATTGTTATAAATTATTTATAAATTATCACGTGTACAATGTAGTGATACGTTAACTTTTAGTGAGAATAATTTTAATAGGTTATTAGGAGAGTTTATTTCCACTAAAATTCGTCATAAAATGGTCATTAATTTTATCTATGGTAAATATTGTAGGTGACTAATACGTATAGTAAAAATAAGATAAAGTAAACAATGAAAAGAAGACAGTAAAAACTAAATACGTTTATAGGTACCTAACTAATAGAATTATTATTAACAACCGGTTTTGCTCAAATTGACAAAAAAAAATAGAAAACGATTTTCCCAAATCGGATGAAAAAATGCATGAGTGAATCTTATAATCAATGAATGTTTTTTTTTCGATTAATAAAAAAATATTAAAGTGTTATTTTTTATTTCCTTGTACGCTTGTACGTAGTAAAGGAAGTATTGTAATCGCGAAGAGTTTCCAGATATCAGCGGAAATATCCATTTTGACCATCCATGAATCCATTTTGACCTCGATTTTGACAAATTTTGTCGTGACGTCTCTACGTACATACGTATCTCACATAACTGAAAAACGGTAAGCCGTAGAAAGTTAAAATTTTGTATTGTTATAACATCTAGTTTTGCACCTCCCTTTTTGGTCATTACATAACTTCCGGAAGTGGTACTTTACTTGAAGCGTATAATAGATTTTAATAAAAAACTACATGAAAATCCGTAGAAAGTTGAAAGTTTGTATTTAAGATTGTTATAACATCTAATTGTGCACCTGCCTTTTTGGTCATTACATAACTTCCAGAAGTGGTACTTTACGTGAAGACTATAATAGATTTTAATGAAAAACCGTATGAAAATATAATCCAAAACTTTTCAGTTTTAGTATATAAGACTTTTATATCATTGGGAATAATATAATAGATTTTGGTTAAAATGGGCTAACCGGAAATGATACAATACCTGAAGCTGTTAACAGTTTTTCTTGAAAAAAATGGTTGCATTTTGATTTTAAAAATAAATGCTTCAAATAAAAGTTTAAGGGCCGGTATTATAAACGTCCAGTTAAATTTAGTTCCATAGTAAATTTAATTAAATGAACAAATGCAACGCGAATTTTTGATAGCAGTTATAAATGTCATAAGAACATAGAAATTGATTCGAATTAAAATCTGCGTCTAGCACATAAAGTATTATTAAATTAGCCCTTTGCATAAGCGAGATATGTAAATTTGAAAATTTAATTTCAATGTCAAATTATGTCAAATACGTGCAAATTTATAATTGGGTATGTTATAATACATATTTTAGTTATTAACAAAGTAGGTATAGTTTAAAATAGGTGTACAAGGAAGTCATGTAGTGTCCAAATCAGATTTTTTACTTAGCAACGCTTTTCTATTTGGCATGACTTTTCTACATAACAATGACCGAACTTTATTAAAAATAGCTAATAAGTCTCTACAACCGTTTGGAACAAGTGTAAAAGCTTGTTAATATTTACATTAGGAAAGCTAGTTTATTTCTGCGTACTGAGTGAGGAAAATAATACTTTCCTGCAATAAAATACTTTTCCACACTGTGCGGAAAAAATAATCAATGAATTGACGAAATAGAACATGTTCTACTTTAAGGAATTTTTGGTTACTTGTCCAGTGCTTACTCTATGCTACTTCACATTTCATACTAAATTTAATTTTTCTAACCGCAGTTTCTTTCTAAAAAAGAATATAAGAAAGAAGAAGAAGAAGAATTAAAATGTAAACTTTTGCGATGAATGTTAGTAAACAATAAACATTGTAAAAATAAAAAATCGGGAGATGATTGATAAGACCATGATTCGATAAAGTCAGAGGCAATTTATTTTTGGTCGATAATACAACTTTGTAAATAAGAATCCGGAGAAGTTATAAGATCGATTTTTATAAGTATTATAAAATGAGTCTATACTATTTTCTATATTTTGCTTCTTTTATATACTGCAATATGTAAAAAAGTGCTATATTAAACCTAGTTGATTTAGGGAAATTGTATGTGTAATGTAGTTTTGTAATTGGTAATTTATTCAAATATTTGAAAGTTCATGAATAGTAAATGTCATCTAAAACTTCTAGTACCAACCTTCTAAAACATAAAATTGGGCATCGATAGGCAATTCGGTTTCATAATATCTTCATTATGAACGCAAAATATAAAAAAACCGTTAAAAAATAATAAAACCAATACTTTAAAAAATGAGTATTTTATGAGAGTCCGTTCCAGCTAAATTAGTAATTTAATTAACTTCGCTCATATGATAATATTGAGAATATTGAGTTAGTAGCTGTGCTATCAACATAAATAAATTGATAGAAAATAATTTTTAAATGTAAATTTATTGAATTATTTATTTTTAATGTGTAAAAATAATTCATTTGATTAATATTTTATCTCTTCTGTGCTCCTTCATTAAGCATTACAAAAATAGTGATTTATTATTTTGAAAATATTTCCTAAATGCACCTAAATATACTTAATTAACATGTACAAGAATCGTTATTGAAACACTTCCACAACTTGGTACCATGTGTACTGCTCGTGTTGTCATTTATATTTTGTCTTAAAATTTTATATTAGAAATAGTGACAAACTGTCTCTAATTTCTGACACATTGCGACGTCATTTGCAACAAATAAATAAAATGTACAGTGATAACACGCTACTTGATATGACGTCATATTATGATGATATTAGGTCGTATGATAATTTAAATTTATGTTGAATGCTTATTAAGCTTTTTATTATTTTTGATTATTTAATCTTTTTTATTACTGTTAAACATGAAATTAATAATACATATTATCATATAAAGATTACGGTCCTTATTACGAGCGCACTTTTATAATAGAAACGTTTTTACGCGGAGCACACTTCTTACAAGAATATAGTGTAAAAGCGCGCTCCTTAAAGCACTTTTATTATAAAAGTGCGCTCGTAATACAGGCTACGGGCCTAGGTTTTTATTCTTTTTATCAGTATTATTTAATATGGATAGACAAAGCATCTGTCTGCGATAATTATTTAGCAACGACAATGACCTTGCTGTTATATCGCACAGTTTAGAAATTTGAAGCTGTTGTCAGTATGGTTAATATGTGTATGGGCAACCATTGGAGATAACAATATTATTAAAAAAATTAAAGACATCCTGTATTATTATAATATGCATATTATAAATATCAGTACATACATATTTGATATTTTTACTACGAATTTATTTTCGTGATGAAAGTTACTATAATAATGATGTGCGAAAAAAACTATTTTGCAATAAATCACATACAAGGTTTTTCTAATAATTCAATTTAGATTCAATATTTTTAAAAAAGGGGGTTTCCAGTGCTATAGTCGTAAAATTAGCAGAGGGTATACGTTGAAAATATATTTGTAAACATAGGGTATATGCAGGGGGGGGGGGGGGCAATAATTAAGAAGAAAAAATTATGCAGGGGGTGAGCAATAATTTTAAAAAAAATGGCTCCGCAGGCGAAATTTTTTTTCATTCAAGGTCAAATACCTTTCAAGGGATGTGAAGTTGCATGTTTTTTTCCTTTCATGTATAAAAATAAATTGCCAGATCACAGAACATTTTACAAAAGAGTATAATTTATCTGGATAAACTGTTTAAAATCGAAACACAACAACACAACATGCGCGCGACTATTATACATTGTGACTTAATACGAAGTTAATGTCATCTTTTAAATTTTCAACTAAAATTCAAAATACAAAAACTATAAACACAAAGAAAAAAATAAAATAATTAAATACTGCCTTACGTATCAAAGTCGCAAACCTGCCTACTACGAATCGTAGGTACATTTAGCGAAAACTGAAAACGGTATACGGCTTCTATATTACAAAAATTAAAATTAAAATTTCAATAATAGATGGCAACGCCAATCAAATAAAGTACATTTTATAAACATAAAGATAATTTCAATATAATTTCTAAAAAAATGATATTACTTGTGGGATAAAAATTTCATTAGTTGATTTAATTTTTATAATTTTTGTCTCAAATATTTAAAAGCAGAGGGTACACGCTCGGGCACCTAAAAAATCCAGAGGGTATACGGCGTATACCCGCGTATACCCTCAACTACACCCCTGCCCTTTTCTAAAATAAATGTATTGCATATCAATTTTTTTAAAAAAACTTCTTAAATCATTTTTATGTTTCCGTTCATCGTTTGACACTGACAAGTCAGATGATATATTTTAAATTACAAAGTAGCCATTAAATGATTGATATGATTTTGTTATATTATTAAAAAAAAAATTGCTGTAATAACTGTTATTCGGGCTTATTCACGTGTACCTTGTTATGCGATTTATATTGCTACGTAACGACTTATTGCTATTTTAAAGATAATTGTTAAAATTCGTATTCACGTGTCAACAAGCTGTCGTTATTTTAACAATAATTGTTATCAGTCAGGCAAGAGCTCCTGACCACTTGCCGAGGTGTCAACAATTATTGTTAAAAGTAATTTAAAATGGCAAATGCTCATAAATATTCATCAAAGTTAAATTTAGTGTATTTAAACTAAAATTCGTGCACAAATATATAATTCGTATCGTTTCTTTATTTGATATTAGTGCGTAGTCGTGTCTTTAAAGGGCAGACTGACTTGTCGAATAACTTCTGTTTCAAATAAGTGATATACATAATTTGTAAATTAGGTAGATAATTTTTAGCTCATTTATTGTCTACCCCATAGGCATGACAGAGTACAATTGCTGAAGTAACACCATTCCTTTAGGATTAGACAACACGCAGATGGTATTTCCTTAATTGAAGATATATAAATCACTAAACGAAGTAATAAACAATAAAAAGTACTTGTCATGGAAAATACTTTTAGATTCAAGCTGCATTTTTTTTTTTTTCATATTTCTGGCAGGTATTTGCTGTTCTTTTCGCCATATTTACTGTGAATTTGAAGTAAATTAGACGTAAATGATGAAAAAACTCTATTTGTCACACTTGTCATTCATAAACAAAGTAAACAAATCTTAAAACACTTCTACCACCCTTACAATACCAATGCAAAAATTAATAGTTTTTATAATTAGAGATTTATTAGTTAAAAATGTTTTCGTCAGTTTTAAATATTATACTATAATAAACGTATCTTTAATAACCCAAATGAATTTTAAAAATTATTATTTTAAATAAGAAATGTTTTAATTTTAATATCCTAATGGTTGCAACACTGCAATTTTAAATAATGACAGCTGTACTGAATACAACTTCATGTTAAATGATAACAAGATTGTTACTAAACAATAATTGTTATAGCTCATCTAACAACGAGACACGTGAATACGAAATTTTAACAATATTGTTATCAATTCTTGTTAAGTAACAATTTCTTGTTTAATAACAATGTACACGTGAATAAGCCCAATTGTCTGTTATTGGGAATTGTTTGAAAGAAAAATACATTAAAATAGGCGAAAATGAAGACCTTCCTTTAAAACATGCACTTGGACTTGGAAGCATAAGCTTCATTCATCTTTAAATTCATTTCCGAAGCTAGCAACCACTAACTCGTTTTCGATTCATCATCCATAGATGACAGCTTTCATTATGTAAAGATAAGTGACCTGTATAACCCCTAGTTTTATAAAGGACAGAATAAATTTATTTCCATTGTAAAATTATTCAAACTAACAAATTCGAATCAATTTTATTTATTTCATGTCATTTATAACATTACTGTCAAATGTCAAAAATTCGACTGTCATTTGAAGGAATAAATTTTATATGAAGTAAATTTATCTGCCGTTTATAAAATCGGGCATAAGTATCTTTTACCATAAATATTAATTTAAATAAATAAGTTTCATTATGTTAAATTATTATTTCAATAATAAAATAATTTCGTAAACTTGTTTTTTGGTTATATTAAAAATACCGCAAAAATCAGTATTAATTCCTCCGTGACTTCCTAAATATTCTCTCATGGAGTGAGTAATGTTGCACATTTAGTTATTTCAAATAACCATAGTAAGAACTAGACTAGAATTAGTCATACCCGGTTTCACCAACATCAAATAAATCTTCGAATAGCTTATTCATTGGAAAAATATCGCATCGAAATCATTACATTACAAATGACTGTATTTATTCTAGCTGTCATATTTTGATGTGATATTTTTTACTTAATCCATATTAATAAGCTATTTGAAGATTTATTTGATGTTAGTGAAACCGGGCATCAGTGATAAAATTATTTAATTACGTTGTGACGTCATGGTCCCAATTCCGTTAACTTTGTATTCTTGGGGCATGCTCTGTTGATACGTGTAATGTTTTACGCAGTGGGGTTGTATACAAACCTAAAACAAAACAAAATAGTCACCAAGACTAAGTCAACAATTTTTAATGGAGCTAAATATTGTCGTACCTTAAAAAAAATTAATACGTGTATCCCATAGGCCCCGTAGGCTCGTGACATCTGTCCACTGCACCCCCGTTCTCTATTCTGTTTATAATGGGGTCCTATACCATAGTCATATTTTAACTATCTTAATAATCTAAATAAATTAGTATTAGTAAAAAAATTTTCTTTAAATATTGATTAGGTCACAAACTGAAGCTGATTATTAATTGGGTATGACGCGTTAGGTACTAAGATTTTGATTGGTCGCCTGATTTTAAAACGGAGATTTGCGCGTCTGCTGCGGCCACCTCTAAAAGATTATGAAATGGCATGTTGTTCTATAACCTAACAAAACATTTAACAATTTGTGTTTCATGAATTGTTTAATTATAACATCTAGTAATATTAACAATAATAATGTATTTATAATTAAATCAATTTGTAATATTAATTAAATTAATAATAATATTAATTAAACTAATATTGAAACTTCAAAACAGGCAAACACTAGCGCCATCCGTCGTCATACTTTGTGTAATAATATTGCCAAACTGTTTCAATGTTCTATAATTCATTAGGAAAAAAATGCATATTATTTATGCTATTTATACTTAATAATAATTTCTTCATGAATATAATGTATAAGTTTTTATATAAAAACATTTCAGCAAACATTGTTCCCTCCATAACTAACAGTTTGTTCTATTGTTTGTCGATCACTGGTCAGTACCTGCTACGTCACGCACCAAATTCTTAAACTTTAAAAATACATATCTCGCTTATTGCGTAAAATTTTCAAGTCGCGTTTGCACTAAAATTATTATTTTATCCTGTTACAGAAAAAAAATTAAAAGAAAAATGGTATAGGACCCCATTCTATTTTTGTCCAGCGGACAAGTTGTATCTCTCCATAGAAGACGTGACGTCACAAGCAATTTGCAACAATTTTATTAATGTTTTCTCGAGTAATTTGATCGAAAAATAATAAAAAAAAATGAGGAATATTTTTTTTTGTGAAAATTAAAATATGTATGTATAAAAATTTAGTAAATCTTGAAAACCCCCATTATTATATTAGAGAAGGTAAAAAAGTGACATGTTATTGTTGATTGACTGATTTGTTGCATTTTCTCATTACTATTACTGTATTTTCCTACCAAAACTGATGAATTTAGTCTCCAGCCGCAAGTGCGATGGCACCTGCAATTCATTAGTTTTTGTAGGAATGGACATTCATTATTATGTATAAGCAAAAAGTTGACAATGTTAGAAAAAGGAATTTGATACTACACTACAGATTGATTGAAAAAAGTTATATCAAATAGCCAACTTTATTAGTATTATTCTAATCTCATTAAAGAAATTGTGTGGCATCGTAAGAAAATAGAACTTCTTTTCTTTAATTTTAAAAATTAAAAATAAATTTAGTAAGAGTACAAAAAAATGTTTTAAATAGCATTCTTGGATCAAATACGAAATATTCACATCATCATCATTTTTACCTCTCGCTATGAGAGGTAGGTATTGGATTCATGCTAAAAAACGCATATCCAGATTTTAGTGAATAAGGTCCCTACAAACCGATTTTAACATTTTTACGATGATGATGATGGTGTGTGTGTGTGTGTGTGTGTGTGTGTGTGTGTGTGTGTGTGTGTGTGTGTGTGTGTACGGGTGCGCGCGTTTACGTGCTTGTGTGTCGGTGTGTGTGTGTGTGTGGATTTAGGAGGGAGTATTCCTCAAAAACTAGAAGACTTTAGACCAGTTTAACTATGAATTCCTCATTCTGACATTCATGGGAAAGCTGAAAAGGTTTTGGGAACAATTGGACAACCGGAAGTAGTAGTTTCTTAAAAGATCTTATTATTTGGAAATTTATGTTATTACAAATATTGAAGAATATAAAATTCTCTATCCAATACATTCAATACTTTTATTATATCTTGTATAGGTTTAGAGATAGAGAATCATAAATATATAAAATAATCCATTGTAAAATGACTCAACAGCCCAACCAGTTGAAAAATTATAATGTTTGTAATTGACATAATTGTCAGTGTCAAAAATCCATAAACGTTATTGAAGGCTTTTTCTGGGAAACCCTAAAATTCGTACTTGGACAAGTCGAGATGTAATAGTAATTATAATATGCTATTGTTATAACGAGGAAAAGACTCCGTCAACATCTAAAATTGGTATAAAAATAAAGGGGATTAATTTATAAGCCGAAGTACATACATATATATTTTATCATTTACCCTTCAGAAATACCGCCAATCTCACCAATGAATTGGAAGAATTCGAATATTTAGACAAGTAGGAGGAAACTAGTTCATAGAATGAATTGAAAAATAAAGAATAGGCGTGATGTAATTAGAATTTTTGTGTGTACCAGAAATGTTAAATACAATACTTATATAGCCTGATAAGAAAATGGCGAGAGGTATTGTGCTGGCCACGACAGATTTTTTTTTTTATTTTTTGTATTTTTATTACATTTATTACATAAAATTGTCGTAAAACAAATGTAATGGTTCCACAGATTTATGTTCTTGACGTTAGTCTCCCGTAGAATTTTTATTTTGAAAATTATACGATTATTGATAATAAATTTATTATACTCGTATAAATTGCAAATAATGGTATTGTTATTGAATCCTCTTCAGACCAATCTCATAGCATAAGTAATCTTTATTTATAATACAATAATTTACAATACGTATGACTTGATGTAATAATATAAAATGTCAAATTAGTAAACATGACGATACGACGTGCAAGTATAACTTTATGAATATATTTACGATACGCTTACGTTTACTTTACGTTACGTTACTTTTACGTTACGCTTTAAGATTTTTTAGTCTTTTCACTAATTTTATGAGAATTCAAATTACTTTCTTTGACAGCTTTTTATCTTCAATCTTTTTTCAAAATGAAACCCGCGCCAACTTAAATTGTGAATGCAACTTATATTGTCATATTTACTAATTTGTTTAATATTTCATTATACGCCGTTTGCCGTAACAGGTATAATACTTTCGATT
Organism: Ophonus ardosiacus; assembly: GCA_943142095.1. NCBI lineage: Eukaryota > Metazoa > Arthropoda > Insecta > Coleoptera > Carabidae > Ophonus > Ophonus ardosiacus. The sequence continues at coordinate 38,096,170 of OW964823.1, forward strand.
TCGTTCGAATATTTTATCGTTTTTATTTAATTTTCTCGTCAACATGGCAATTTAAATTGCTAATTACATTATTCAGTAAGTAATGATGCAAATATTATTGACTGGAACATTAATACCTCTTTTATTGTGTCATTGGTTTTGATTTGATTACAAGATAAATGTTACTTGATAATTGTTTACTCAAGCATAAATCAATTAGTAATTTATTATTGGATACATATTAAAAAGTGTGTCAAATTATAGACTAAAAATATAACACTTCGACCTTTACACTCATTTTAGTGGAAATTACAAAGTTATAAATAATAATTAAAACCACAAACTATTGCCACATACTTTCCGCATTTTAAATTTTGTTTTGAAAATATTGCAATGGGCTACTTGCGTGGTACTGAAAATCCGATTTCTGTCACTATTCGCGATGCCACTTTAGACGTCAGCGCCGCTAGTGACTAAATAGTGAACTTCTTTGGAGGGTGTTGAGATCTGTCAATCTCGTGTTTACTTTGTCATATTTTTGTGTAATTTCGCTTAATTTTTTAATTTTTATATAAACATAGGTTTATAATAATAATATAATAACAACTACGATGTTATTGAATATTCAATGAAACTGAAATGATATAAAAATATCACAATGAAATTATTACTTAACCTTGTAAGTATTACCTACTATAAAAGTTCCAATATCAATACTAGATAGATGAAAACGATGTTTATATACAAAAGTATTGTATATTCTTATCGCAAAACACTTAAATTAATAACAATAACACAAATATAACTGAAATTACGCAAAAATATTACAAAGTGAACAAGAGATTGACAGATGTCAATACCCTCCAAGCAAGTTCACTAGCGGCGCTGACGTCTAAACTTGCATCGCGAATATACGTAAAGTTATATTGAAAACATATATAAAAATATAAATTTTATTTTAAAATAATTATTTATTTTATACTAAATTAAGAAAGAAAATATTCTGTGACGTCTTTATATTTAACTAAGGGAGGGGAAGCATGTTTAAGAATGTTATCAATACATGGCATGGCGCGCGAGAAAGTTTTAATTTGAATTTGACATTAGTTCATTTTTCTCTCTCTCTGGTCTCTCAAATATATTAATTACTTTATAAATAAACACATAGGTAGTTACTTGTAATTTAAAATGTCGATACCAAAAAGATAAACTAAAATACTAACCTACAAACTATTATTGAATCGTCAAACAGGTGATCTACATTATCCGCACAAACATACCATTACTATGGGACGGCACCACGCTGTGGTTTTACGACTATTCATTGGTGCGGCGTAATATACGTCATACATGGCGGGAATTCAAATAATCAAATTTCATTATTTTTTTTCTGGCTAATTAATAAAAATTTTGTCAAAAAAAAAAATATGGGTAGCAAGTTTTTACCTTCTCTTCAAAAATATTAAATAAAAAAAGGTACGCAAGTAGCCCATTGTAGTTGTAGAACATTATTTAAAAATCAATTCAGGTGTTTTTTAGAATAAATGGGTAGGTATCACAAAAAATGTGCAACATTATTATTTGTGGAAAATACGTTATTAAAAAAAATTATATGCTGTAGAATCTGACCTTCACGTGAACTTGTTATTAATATTTATGCATTCCTAAAATTTATTTACATCGTTATAAACTGTTGGCCGTGGGTGTGGTGCAAATCTTGAAATTTTATTGTATTCTAATTTTAACATAAGTTAACCATGCATTGCAATAAGATAAATATAACAACTAAAATTGTAACAAATAAACATCTTAATTAACAAACGTATACTAAATATTTATTCTTAACTAATTTTACATCTTGAAAGTTCAAAATATTGCTACTTGTCTGACATCTATTGCACGATGCGCAACATAAATGTTTCATTATATGGCCGCTAGATGGTAGCGCTAGTATTGAAGTAATAAATATTGTTTTAAATTGGATAAATTTGACCTTTGGAATGTTACTGATTTAAAAATACGCCTTATTGCTCGGATGTATTTCAAATGAGTGATATACACGTGATTATTATTTGCTCACTAATTTCCAGACGTGATTTTAATTTTACAATATGGAAAAATACATGTATTATTAGCGAATAATATTTATTAATATCATATTATCTTAACTTTTCCTTTGAGTACTTCTCATGAATCAATAAAATATTTTTAAAATTATGAGTCAAATGATTCATTTATTAGAACTGTATATCATACATTTATAATGAATGAAATGCGTAGATATGCTGAAAATGTATAATGTTATCTTCATACATAATCGTTACCTATGCGGTCTTTTTTACGTATTTCATTTTATTATATTTATATTATATGATATCATAACAATTGACCTTTAAATTATAGATTATAAAGTAATCCTGTTAAATTTAAAAATTCCGTATTAATCTTTATCAAAAAAGTCATCGAAGTATTTGTCTTTAATTAAAATTATCAAACACTTTTGTGACATGGTGACAAACAGATTATCTTAAATATGTTTTTACGAACTTATAATATCAAAAATTTACAGATGACCATAAATTTTACTTTTTTTTATTGCATACTTGTGATATCCTTTTTATATGACGCAGAAATATTAAAATTTTCTTTCTAACAGAATTTAATTTAAAATGACAGATGTTGCACATAATATAATCATAAATTGAATTTTATGATTTCCAAATTAATTTGCAACATTGGCATTAATGTTTATTGTTTCAAATTTCAAATTAGTTTTTTTTTTTATGTGCGAGATCATAGAATTCAATGACAGTTAATAGTACGACCCTCCACCGACAGTCGTCGCTGGTGCAATTTGAACCCTGACTTCCCCCCAACCCTAAAATCTAGCACAAGCACCCACCCGGTCGATACAAGCAGCTCGGCCGCCATAGTCAAGCGACAAGCATAGGCTCGCGTTTATCAGACAGTGCGGTAGCCATATCAACTGTAGCCCGCTGATTGCTGATAAATATACACCGTATAGTTTATCTTCTGTGATAGCGCAGGCCACAGGCCAGTTTCCCTTTAGCTCGTGGTGTGAGTGACAGTTGATCGACATGGACGCAGACCTCAAAAACGTGGCGAAATCCGCCGTCGAAGATGTCATTAACGGAGCTACCTTTTGCACGAAATTTGAGGCGGCGAAACCAACCAAAGAATGCTCTGGCCGCAACAGAAGTTTACTATGTATTTTGTTTGATCCCCGTGAGTATTGTAACACGAGCCGAATTGATTACATTGTATGTCACTTGGGGCAACGGTTGCACGCAGAATACTAACTATTGCTACTTGCAGTTTATTGGATATAACAATAACAATTGTTTTAAAATATATGCATGGAAGAGAACAAAGGAATTTTCAATTGTTTTAAATTACACATTACAGATTGTGTTAAAAAGTATGCAGGTATTCACAAATGTACGTTAATTTTAAAAATAACATTTAGTAATAATTATCATATAAAAGTATACTCGAAATTTCTGTGCTATAGTTATCAGTTACACACTTACACTTTGATCGAAAGTTTTGATTAATTTATTTATAGACATAATATTGCTTCCAAACAAGTTGAAAAATTTGGTTATTAAAATGTCATTAAAATAGAGAAAATATTTATAAATTCTTTTTAAATCACCTGCATTAAAGTTGGACAATTTTAAGCAAAAATTCGAACAGAATTAGTTTTATTATTACAAATTGAGGTTAGAAATATCATGTAAATATCGCGTTAGATGAAGTATGGTTATAAAAAGTAGGAAACTCATTTTTATTATTTTTTATTATAATTGCCTAAAGACAAATGAGTAAGAAAGAAGTAGGAAATAAAACAAAATTTAATTTGTGACACCAATTGCACATTGCTAAACAGTAATTTAAATCAAAGGGAAAATGATTTCATAGAACTGAGTTATTATACTTGCCGTCAAATAAGTATGGACTGGAGATTTGCACAATGTTGCCAATTTATATGGGCAATGTTGAAAATGCTAAGTTATGAAGAAGCTGCAACATCGTAGGGCAAGGGGCAGGCTGTGGAGAAGGGAAAAAATTGAACATGTCCATACTAATTTGACGGCGCGTATTGTTTATTTTCCTGCAGGCATGTAGAATTACATCGTGATGTTAATTTTCAAGTTATGATTTATTGATCTTTTTGTTGAACTTAAGTGAAACCGATTATTATTGGACGTTATTATTTTGTAAAGTTTAGTTAAGGCTGGGTCGATATTTTATTAGTCATGTGATATTGGCGCAGTGGGCCATGAATGAATTGCTAATTTATTGTAAACACACCTACAATTTATTTTTAAAAAAGTAGTACATTTAAAAGATTAGATTTTCCGACGCAGTAATGAACGTAATTTTTTTTTTTTTTAGTAATAAAAATTTATTAGGTAGTAGTACAAAAAAGAACGGAAATGAATTTTCCAAATGTTTATTATTATTAATTATATTATGTAATTTCGTAAAATTCATTTCATGATTAAGTTTAATTCAGGATAAGATAATGTTTAGATTTGAAGTATCTGTTAAATAACATGTATAATGAAGTTACATGTATCAAGTACGTATGAATGCTACAAATGATGTCAGCAGCTGTATCTACTTAAATGACGCCCGTTTAAATTAACTTTATAAAAGGGAGTACGTTTAAGCACCTATGTATAGCGGTTTGAAACATCAGCATCAGCTGTGAAGTACGTAATGTATTCCACTTCATTTTTTGCTGTAACCATTTGTACAAGCAAAAATTATATGTTTTAATTGGCATTCAGAACGTCAAGTAAAAAATTAATGTAATATTTTAACAATAATTTTATTAACAGAAAAATAGTTACAATTTTAATTTCATTTAAAATTTGACTCACGTCCGTAAAACTTGGAACTGCGTGAAGTTGTCCTCGGTCCGAATTTTACCAGTTTAAGTCTTGTGCATCACGTTCGGATTTCCCGTTTTACGTCTCAGATCTAATTTGAAGGTTATTAGGGTTAGAGTCTTACTTTTGACTATTTTTCCTTTTAATTAGATGTGGAAATGAATAGAATGCAAAAGCTTGTATTCAATTTTAAGTTAAGAACGCAGCTTTATACAGTTTTATTATAATACGTTCGTAACTTTGCTTTTAATGTGTTATTTAATATTTAAAATAAAAAAAATATTAAGATGTAGTTTTTGATAATTAATGTCATATCATTCTGTATAAGTGTATTTTGATTACACGTATTTATATCTTTATTAGATTAGAGATAAAAAGATAAAATTATCCAATTTTTATAACACTGGCAGCATTGGCTTCTCCAAGGAAAACATTTCAAATATTTAAATGTTTAAAAGTGCCAAAAATAAACTAGTTTACATAGTACATTTTATTTAGGATGTATTTTTGCAAAATCGTCCCATATGATAATAATAGTAATAATAATAATAATAATAATAAAGGAATGGAGGAGTTTACTCATGTTGAAAGGTAATGATTTTTCTACATGAATGCAATACTCTACAAGCAAATTACTATTAATGCAATAAAAGTTATAAAATATAGCGTACAAACGATATTAAATTTATTGTTAGTTAAATCGCACGCAATACGATCACGTATGCGGCATCTTTGGTTCGCCTCGCCGTAGTTGTCTCCTACGACCGCTGCTATACTCGTCAAATAAATATGGACAGGAGATTTCTACACTTTTGCCAATTCTATTGGTCATGTTGAAAATGCTATTATTTGTGTCGTGAGAAATAATGAAAATGGCTGATAATGTCTGATAAATACTGTGGTGAGTGTTATTTTCGTACCTGCTGATATTTTAAATGCATTATTTGTTGCAAAGCTGAGTTAAAATTTTGTGAGAGTGATTTAATTTTTTTAATTCACTTGTGAATAAAATGTCACTTGTAGTTGTTGCTATGGAGTTAATAATGACAGTTTAAAACTTCAAAATTGAATAAAATATTTTTTATTTCTTTTTATTATTGTCAGCACAATGGGGTATTAAGTATATTAAAAAAAAATATAAAGCTATTTTATGCTTGAATCACAAATATTAAATTTGAATGAGTTTTCCATTTCATTTAATCGACATACAATTTTTTAAAATCACTACAAATTTTGCTGGTATGGTGTAGATTTGTTGATTGTATATTGACGTTTGCCGAATATTTGCAATAATTGTTACCTAATTACTAGTAAGTGTTATACGCTATTATTGCAATGAGAAAAATAGTCCATCAACATTTAAAATTGGTAAAGGAAGGGGATTCATTATTCATTCACAAGCCAAAGAAATTATTGTAGTCGATGTTTCCAGATTGGCTAGTATGCGTAGTGTCAACTTATAGGGCGACAGTTATAAATAAAATTATTTTGATGATTTTTTGCATTATTTTGTTATTTTATAGTTTAATCCACATTATTAATTTTTTTTTTTTTGAATAGATCTTTTCAATTTAACAGATATCTCTTTCTACTTATTTGATTTAAAAAATCGAAAGTAAACTAAAAATAAGTTTCAAATCAAGCAGGGCTTACTTCCAAAAGATCACATTGAGATTCAAAAAATTTAGTTCCATACACCTCTTGTAACGTCTATCCTGGGACACGCTGTGTTCAAAAATTGATGTTGCAGACTGTCAATTAACAAATCAGTGCTATTCAATTGTAAATTTCTTTCTGTAACATTTCTGAACCAAAAACTAACATGTCTTGAAAGGACACATTTTACAAAATCGTGTTATCAAGCCTGAAATTTAAATTTGTTTTTTTCTAATTTTTTTATAATGCTATAAATTTTACTTTTGAATTTATTCTTTGTTGTTTAAAAATAAATAAATGAATACGAATTGAATTTTCGAAGAAAAACCAACAATATATTTTATCTCGGTGATATAACAGGTGCTGTTAATATAACAATAGGCATTCAAAATCAGTAGAGTATGGCAAACAAGTGAATCAGCAATCTGTTCTGCACCCCTTATCCATTTATAGGGCTTCATGTGGTATTGACCTTCAATTGTTGCTTAGTATTTGAGGTCAAGTTCGTTTGGATATACTATATATAGCCCATGCCTATAGCATGCTACAGCAAGATGTACTTCACGTAATGAAAGGTCACACTGCACTTATCACTTGCTCGCTTATAGAAATTTGTTTTATAATTAGTATAAACAATGGCGATATTTATTTTTATGATTCACTTATTGTTTCATTGCGGCGTATTTATTTTTTATTTTATGTCAAATAGATGTACCTATCATTTCTATGTCAAATAAATTGTCAAAGAAACTCGTTACAAGTAGCAAGTTCTATTAGTAGTTTTGTTTACAGTAAAAAAATGACTTATGTACGCATGAAAATTATACAACCTTGATGTATGAATGAAAATTTAAAAAAAAATCTGTTGTGGCCAGCACTATACCTCCCGCCAGTACTTCTGATGATGCAGCAACTGGCGAAATGGGGGATTACGCCATTTTTTTTTATAATTTTATCTGAAAATATTAGGAAAATTAAGACTATTGATGAAAATCCGGTGAAAAAATTCCTATTAATAAGCGAGTTGTGGTCCCCCGAATTTTGAAAAGATTGACGTGACGTCACATGTATGTGATTTTATATCAAACTGTTTTCATCATGGACCTAAATGTTCTTGAAATATATGCTATTTTAAGTTATATTTACATAAAAATAAATGAATATTATAACACTGTATAAGTCTACATACTTTATAATTACAGGTGTATTTAAATTATTAAATTTAATGCAAGAAATTTATGTTAAAATAAAAACTGTTTGGAAACTGTAGTACAGGAATGTTAGCCCCTCCTTTCGAATTTGAATTTCTTAACTTCCATTGGTAGTAATCCCCACCTCCTAACACACTATTTGTAATGCATGTGTAGGCGGTTTCTCGGACGCTAATCAAAATATTTTCATATTAGTGTCGAAGCGCTATAACAAAAAACCCTTTATTTCCGAAATATCTCAATTATACCATTTCATTTTTTTATTAATATTCGTTATTCAGCATATACATTCGTAATTTTTTACTATTTTCCTTTAATTCGATTGAGCCGTAATCCCCCATTGTACAATAAAGTAAAAATGTACTTTTCTTGCGAAACAAAACCGAGTGTTATTATTTTTTTAACTTTTATTAATTTAAACACATACCTACATATTTATTAATGCTGGAAACTATATTATGTTCCTTTGCATTCGTGTTACTATTGTTTTATTTACTATTACAATTTTCTTTTTAAAACGTTACCATTAATAATTTGAAATGATAGGTTCTTTGACAGTGACATTTATCTGTCAGTTACATACATTTGAAATCTAAACTGTGTAACAAACGAGGTAACAAAGGAAGTGTGTTTATGTTTAAAACATAGGGATTTATAAAATAGATTGTTTTATATATTTATCTATAAAATATATAGAAAAAGTATGAATGCATATCTGTAGCGAATTAAATTATCTTTAATATTTATAATAACATAAATCGCGGAAAAACTACATTTAACGGTATTTTTTGAAGAAAAACTATTTGACCTTCAATTAAAGTGCCATTTCCGGTTAACTGATTTACACCAAAATCTAATGGCTTCTTTCCATATTAGAAGAAGGTCGAAATACAAGGTTTCAGAATTTTCTGAATGATAGTATATGAGTTAGAGCGTCGACAAAATCCATACACATCCATAACCGTGAAAATGTTAAAATCAGTTTCTAGGGAACTTAAAACGTGGTTATTTACCAAAATCTGATTTTTAGCACGATTTCTATACTGGGCACGCGCGTGTACGTGTGTGCGTGTATGTGTGTGCGTGTGTGTGTGTGTGTGTGTGCGTGTGTGTGTGTGTGTGTGTGTGTGTGTGTGTGTGTGGATTTAGGAGGGACTATTCCTCAAAAACTGTGAAATCGGACTTTCATAATTTCCAGCTTCCTTAATTATTTTAGATAAAAAAAAACTTCAAATAAAAGTTGTAGTGTATAAAATTCTGCGGATCATTAAGCAAATTCAATTTTGCATGCTTTGTATCGATATAAATTAGGAAGAAAACGTTGAAAATAACCCCAAAAATAGCTATAGCCATGAAATTGAGACAAAATAATGTCTAACGGTTTATTTGCCATATTAGGTTAGTTTATTTTTATTAGGTATTATTTCTCATTTCTGTTCCAGTGAACAAGTATCTATTAATTTAAATTGATAATTATTCACTTGAACAGAGCAGAAATTACACATGATAAAAATAAACTAACCTAGCTTATGACAGATGAATCGTTTTCATTTTTTTTCAGTTCCATGGCTATCGCTGATTTTGAGGTGATTTTCGACATTTTCATACTTTTCTGCCAAGGCGCGTAAAATTAGTTTTGCTTATTGATTCTGATACATCATTTTATGCTCTACAATTGTTATTTTAAGCTGTTTTATCTACCATAATTAGGGAAGCAGGAAATTAGGAAAATCTGATTTTACATGTGCCGGTATATTTCAACTTCAGAATGTATGTAGAAATTACAGATGAATTATGATATTGTGAACTTTTTGAAATATAATCTTATATTTATAAACATTCACAATTATTTTTTAGACCGTAAAAAAAAATACGTAAATATTTAAATGTATTTTTCGATCCAGTTATATTTAGGCATTACCTAATTACCGAATAGGCCGACTAATCCATAGCGTAAGCCTAGGCCTAGGATGTACAAATTTTGGGGGCGTACAATTTAGCTCTTATTATTAAACTCTTTTAGGTTTTGGTTTGGTTGGAACAGCAGCACGAAGCCCTAAAACCAGGCATTGAATTTAGAGCTGGTTGGATGTAACCGCTGATTTATTTTGTAATCTTACATCTTTGAAGTTAAAACTATAGATAGTTAACTTTATGCTGAAACTTGCAGCCGTTAAGCTAGATCCACACCAAAGCAACATAGAGGAACTTTTGAGTTCCTGTTGCATGTTTATTAAACTGTTCCTGAATGTTCCAGTGAGTTGCTGCGTTCCATGATTCCATCCAGAACGGCAAACATTAAAGAAAAAGAAGGAACACTTCTTGTAAACTTGTTTTGTTGCTTTGGTGGACAGGTTGTAACTAGTTGCAGTTTACACAGTTTGAAGCGAACTCGTACAATATTTAAATTTCGAAAATGCTAGGTTTTAAGTGAAGTAATAATTCATTAATTTTTCTAATTGAATCGTATGGAAGTTTCGAGTGTATAGAATCCAAAAAACAAAAAATACGTTTAAAAAGTATAACTCGCTATATTGATTTCTTTCTCAAAGACTGAGTCGCCCCCAGTATTTGTGTTTTCTTTTCTTTTTTCGACTTAAAATGATGTATGCTGCTGCTGCTAGTGTAAGACATTCTTCAACAGTCGACATTTTTGAACTTGGTTGATTCAATGAAGTCACTCTGTTCCATCTAGAAACACGGTTATTATTTTTTGTTACTTCGATGCAGACAAAGTGTATTGGTTGCTGTTTCTATATTTTGGAACCAATGGCAACATACACCAGCACAACAGGTCGACAGTTCCTCTATGTTACTTTCGTATGACAACATACACCAGGGCAACAGTTCCTCTATGTTGCTTTCGTGTGGACCTAGCTTAAAGTTCAACTTTTAAGTTGCATCATACATCCTATTTGATTCTCAATAGGAAGCTAGTATATATTACCACGTATACATGTGGCAATAATTTACGTTTCTGACAAATTTGATGTTTCGAGTGCTACGTGCTACAGTTTTTATTGCCTTTTTCCATATTTTAATCAAATTATTAATTAAATCACCTTCCGTTTTCCGTTAACATATCCTTTTCTGAATATCTGATAGATAAGAACAAAACAGATACTTAAATATGGTTATTTTACTTGATTTTAAGGATAATTATAATTTTTCAATTTCATAAATTTACTTCTTATAAAGTCGACCCTACAATGAGTATTCTAAACAAAAAATAATAATAATAAAATCATATAAATATTGGAAACAGTTGTCCCAAATGATATTCCCTGAAAGGAAATTGTGTGATGTTAATGAGGCACTGATCAAAATATCATAGATGCACCTGTCTTCATGTAACTTTCAATCTCAACAACACTGGTTAGTTTTGTCAAGAACTGTTTACTTTTATAGTTTGGAAAAAAAAAACACAGAAAGAAACGTGAATCTTACAATTAGAATAGATTATGTCAAAAAGATAAACGTCGAAATGCAAAATTTATTTATATTTGTATGTAAATGCGTCTGAGCGCTAGCCAATCAAAAACATGAATTGTAATGGGAATATTTTGAATTTATCTTATTTTTTAAAAGGAATATTAAATTAGACGAAATTTAACGCTCAGTAAAAACTTTGTAAACAAGAATGGACTACTTGCGTGCATTTTTTATTTAATATTTTTGAAAAAAAGATGAAAACTTGCTACTCATACTCACAGATCACCTGTTTGACGTTTAAAAATAGTTTACAGGTTAATATTTTTATTTGTATTTTTAATCTTGTACGAGTATAAGTTAAATTAAAATCCTTCAAAATCATAAAATTTATATTTTTACGTACGTTTTCAACATAACGTTAGGTATATAGTGATAGAAATCAGCTCGAAAATCAGATTTTCAGTACCCGCAAGTAGCTCATTCTGTACGGGGATTCATTATTTGGAACTTATGTCATCATTATAATGAATCCAATATCTAAGAACTATTTATTATCACAAAGCAGTATAATTTTTTAAATTTATATAAATGAAATGAAAATAGTCGCATAGGTATATTATGTAGTGACAATTTAAGCAGAGCGTTAAAACTAGAATCTTTCATAATGTGAGGTAAAATTTCAAAATAAACTTGGTAAATGAAAATTATGAACTTCGCCTACGAAGTTTACAACTTGCCAAAAAGTCCTCGCCAAAATCGCAATATATGATAGACATTTTATTTGTTCATTAATCTGTTTCATGATTATTTGTCTAAAGTAAGTTTATATCGTCCTGTATATGCATCTTGTATTCACTTATTAACTTTAACAACTATAAGTGAAATACATAATGTTGCTCGTAGTCGTATATTAATATTCTAAAATAAATTCAAATTCATATCATGAAAATTAAATTTTAAATACCGGAATGGAATAGAATTTACTAATCCAAAAATAAGGATTAGCTTAAACTTTTTTGTGAATCGGGCTGTAAAGTTTTGTTTAACGTGTTTTTTTAGATTAATAAATTAACTTTTAAATAAATTTTCAATTTCGACATTTATTTTAATATTGCCTCTTACAAGAAATTATTTATTTTGTGATAATTTCTAAGCGAAGATACAACAGTACCTAGGTACTTGTAAGAACTAAAATGCGGTTATTATTATTGATATTGGAAGTTGAATTCGGAATTAGTTTCTAAGCAATAAGCAATCTTGCAAGAACTAAAATACGGTAACTATTGTTGATATTGGAAGTTAAATTCTGATTTAAACCTGTCATTTTTTAAATATCTCTTAATAATTTAGTAAACCGGCTATTGAGGTGTAGTTATAAATAAATATTTGCAAAATCACGAAAATCAGAATACTGTTTCCAATAGAATGCATTTATTTCGTAAAAATACGCTTTGATTAAAATTTACCGCAAAGATAAAAAAAATCGATATTCTGTTGTGGTCGGTTGGTTTCAAATTATACAAGTAGGTAAATATTGTCATTTCAGTAGGTGGAAATTCCTAGCCTATATTTCACGTTGTAATGGAGACAAGAGAACTTATTACTGATTCTGGCGTTTATGGCAATGACATCGAATTAGTAAATTAAACGTCAATTTGTCATTTGGATAAATTGGTAAATTACTAATCAATAAAAATAGATTTCCAGTTCTAGTTAGGAACATATTTACAAGAATGAAGGAAATAATTGGAAATAATAGAAAAAATATATTTTTAAAGGATAAAATTTTATTTATATTAGCATGTTGTTGTTGTTCAGCTATAATGTTTTGCAGTATGAAAAGATTAATATTCATTTTGCAATATTGTTGTGAGTGGATATGAATCATATAATGTACATAATAGTTTATATTTCATCTGAGATAAAGGCCCGTATTACGAACGCACTTTTACAATAAAAGCGCTTTTAAGGAGCACACGCCTCTTAAGTCATAAGGATGTAATGAAAAAGCTCGTTCCATAAAAGCGCTTTTGTTACGTAATACGTAATAACCAAGCACTGTATCAGATTCTTGTTCATTATATAAAGGTCAAAGAAATAAATTTCGATTTACAAATGTTCAAAATATTTTTGAGCAATCATTTCAACCTAGATACCTAGAATATAAAATAAAAAAGTTGGTTGAGTTGTTGTACTGTAGGTGCTCAAACTCCTTGATGAGGTAGTAATTTTTTGATTCTCTGTCCTTTTATATTTTATTGAGAGATGGCAAATTTCCTTTTCGTGAAATAAGGCTCAATGTAAATTACTATTACAGGATGGTGGCTGTTAAGGGTGAACATAGAGATTCAACATAGGATTTTCTCCTGTTCATTTTACAATAAAAACTGTAGAATGCAAAATTGTTCAGAATTAAAAGTTGCATATAAAACTATTTTTAATTTTTTTCCTCGCAATTACTGTAATGGGGATAATTTTTTTTTTCAGGATTCATTTCCAAATTGTGGGTATCAACTTTCTTATTTTAAATGGAATCATATATTTTTATTTGCTTATTAGATAGAGAATTTTATTCTGAATTCACTGATATAGTATTTGCATACCCTTAGATATCAATTTTTTTAAGAAAAATACTTTTTTAGATTTATATCAGTTTTATTTTAATATGACTAGAATCAGAGTGCCATATAAGAAACAAGTTAAGAGTGCTGTCACTGAAACAGTAATTACTTGCTATTATTTAATTATTATTGTGTGATTATTAAGAAGCTCAATAAAATTTTAAAAAATGCGTAATTTTACTCATAATGAGAAAGTTGATATGTACGAAGTGTACATTTTAACAAAAAAAAAAAAAAAAAAAACATTTGCCGGTTATATCCTGAAAGAGAAGTAACATCACATAGATATTTTCGAAGATGAGAAGGCAGATTACGTGCTAATACAACTGTATTTCTTCAAAAAACGGAGTACTACAATAAATAATTATACTGAAATAGATATCTTAGCGTATTCTGAAACAAATCCAAGAGCATTAATTAGAATGGCTGCTACCATGTACCAGTATAGTACAGGAAGAGTTCACAAAAATTTAAAAAATAAAATAAATACAGAGCGTACAAAATTTAAAAAATTAAACATTTACATCGTGGAGACCATGAAATACGTCTTGAATTTTGTTATTTATTATTGAATGAAGGAAGACAGATTTCGAAATATATTATTTGGACAGATGAGTCAAATTTTTTAAAAATTGGCATGTTTAATGCAAGATATAACCATTACTGGAGTACTGCAGGTGCGTTCGATAAATCACACGCAGTTAAGAGTATTTACGAAGCGGTGTTAGAGTGGACTAAGTAGAGTGGGAGTAGAGCTGGAGTTGGAGTATATCAAAGAAAGATGCTACACTCCATTATTTGTGATTAACCGAACGCGTAGAGTTAAAATTTTGGTGCACGAATATAATAACTTCCTTTTTTAACAATCTGATATAGTGCACTGCTAAAAAAAATGTATTTACACTCATCATCAATATTATTATTACACTTATAGCAAATAGGCGATCTTGTAATTATTCACATAAACGTAAAATTTCCTTCCATTTTCAATATTTTGAGTCAAAAGTAAACATATGCTCGCGAAAACTCATATTCACTCCATCCATGCTTGCATGTCGAGGTTGGGCTTATGGACTTAACACTTTTCACTCCACTTGACTCCATTCAGCATTTACCGAACGTTCCATTTTAAAACGCATATAATTACCGAATGGTGCTAGGAGTGTGCATAGTGAAAAGAGTGAATAGAACTCATTTACCGAACGCACCTTGAGAATCCTATAATTGTGCGTGAGAGAGGTTTTCAAAGAAAAGTTTGTATACACATTTGATGTGCTATTTAGAAACACAAAATATTTTTTTTACATGTGTGAAGGCACTCTCACAGGTGATCGGTATTTACAATTTTTAAGAGACGCGTTAGAAAATATGTTAGATGATGTGCCATTAAATGTGGTAAAATTTATACATATTTTCAACAAGATGATGCACCTGCCCACAAACCGCAAAGAGTAGCGCAATATTTAAATGAATTGTTTCCGATCAGTGGATGGGTACTAACTGCCATATTGCATGGCCAGCCAGATCGCCGGATTTAAATCCATTAGATTTTTTTATGGGGCTACTAAAGGAATAAAGTTTACAATAATGTGTATCCAAATTTACAGCACTTAAAAAACAGCATAGAAAATGTTTTAAATAATATGTTTCGAAGAATACAATAATGTATTAACGAAAATGGAGGACAATTAGAGTAGAATTTGTAAACTTATGTATTTGTTGTTTTATGTTTCAAAGTAATTGTTTTTCACATTCATTTGTATCGTCCATGATACACTGATTTTAGCTTTATTAAAATAAAAGTGAAAAATGATATAAATCTAAATATATGTTTTTCTCAAAAAGAATATGCAAATATTATACCACTGAATTCAGAATAAAATAGGCTCTTCAACCAATTTTTGTAAAATTTATTTTTAGAAAATAGACGTTATGAATATTTTTCATATTTTCATCTGTATTGTAATATAATTAAGCCTGTAATTAATTGGAAAAGATTCTATACAAATATGAAATTTACAGTATGACGTCATACCGTCTGATGACAGAATAACGCCACCCGCGTAGAATTGCCATTCAGTCAAACTTTTAAACATTTAAACAAGTTGACACATGAAAGCTGATGTTGCGTTGTGAATTGTTTGATATTTGTATTTATGTGTAAAGTTGTATTTAAATATTCTAATATAATATTTAAAAAAAGTGATGGAGAGTGGTTTTGTAAAGGCAGATTCACGCAATTTACCTGTTGTTGATATAATGATTTAAATTTTTGTTGCTGTTATTTTCACAACTTGGCACAAAGCTATACTTTATAACCATAAACCATAACTATAAAGATAACCTAAACAGATGACAACAAAAACACAAATGACAGAACAGATAACTAAATGCAAACGCCAAGATTATGCGCGCGCAATCTCTGTCATAAGTCGGTATGACGTCACAGTCGAATTAGAGGTAAAAAATTCTACTTTTAATAATTAATTACAGGCGTAATATATATTTTTTAAATAAAGTGTTATATTTTTTTTACATTGTTTTCAAGCACATTATTGAAAATTAGTACCAAATATGCTAAATTTTAATGTGGTTGAAGTATTCTCTGTCTAATAAGCAAATAAAAAGTATGATCTCATTTAAAATATAAATAAAAAAAAACCACTGCTGCTCGAGAAAAATAATTTTATGCTCATTAAAGATAAAGTAGACTTGTAAAATAAACAGAAATTGTATGCTAATGTAACCGACTTCGTAGCTCTTATGGTTCTCGAGATGCAGTAGTGGACAAAATAAAATGAACATGTATACACACGTTTCTCATTTGTTATTTAATTTATATCTTTTCCATATGTCTAATTGACGTTTATAAATAATTTATGAAAATCAGAAAAAACTGTGAATAAACCAAAAACATAATAAAACATGTAAAAACAGTTCTGTATGCAACTTTTATTTCTGTACAACTTTGTACTCTACAGTTTTTGCCGTAAAATAAACAGGTGAGCAGGACATTTCATAAAACTAATATCACTTGTTATGTTCATCCTTAACCGCTACCACCCTGTTTAATTTCTTTTTAATCCTTCGTTGCACATCATCAGAAACATTCCACCTTATAATGTTTATTATGAATATATATTTCTGAGACCTGCCTCATCGTTGCAGATCTGTTACGTTAAATAATATTTTAATTTGAAGTGGTGTGAATATACCTTTTTCTAAATACTAAATTTAAAAAAGCCTCTTAATCAGTTTTAGAAAAATGCACAAATTAATTTTTTAAATGGCATTTATTTTGTATTCCGTGAGGTGCCACAGCTGTTTAAATATTTAAAAGGGAGTGTCTACTGTACTGTCCATACAGAGCCGCAAAAAAAATTAGTGAACTGTCGCACTTGCGCAGAGCGACCACTTCTCGAACAGAACCTTAAAACCGATGTCTACCAATTATGAATTGTCAGTTAAGTATTGTTATAGTTTGTCCCCAACCAAAACAATACCTAACTGACAATTCCTAATTGGTAGACAGTGGTCTTTAGGACTTTAGGTAGATTCGAGAAGTGGCCGCTAGATTCTGTCTGGTCCAGGTGCGACAGTTCACTATTTTTTTTTTTTGCGGCTAAGTCCTCCTGGACAGTGCTGTAGTCACTTCTTATTTAAAATCATGTAACATTTATCTGGAAAATCATATTTTATTTTTCGCTGTGAGTATATTGGAAATTTGTTCACTTTTATGTCATAATTTTTATATTTTGAACTCATACCAAACCAAAAGTTAAATTATGTAATGATTCACGATTGCTATTTGGTACATAACACACATTTTAATCATTTAATTCATCAGCAATCTATGTACTATGTCCCGATCTTGATATTACAAATATGTATGCATAGTCAAATAAGAAGATTCCGTTCATATCATTTCATGGACTTTGTTCAGACATACACGTAATTAATTTTTTTAGAATTACGTGGTATGTCCTTATGTACATTGTTTAGCAGTACTGGTTTTATTATTATTATTATTATCATTATTATTTGTTGTTATACATACGTCCCATATTAAAGATAAACAATATTACGTGTTTAATACCTACTTGTAGACATTTCAGATGAAATTTTAGAGGAATTTCATGTAAATTTAAGTTTTTTTTTACTTGCCGTCAAATAAATATGGACTGGAGTTTTAATTGTAAAGTAGTGTAATATATAATATAAAGCAAAATTTTATACTGAATTCCAATTTTCAGTGTTATTGTATCTTTAACCCGGTCAGAGTGGTGGATGAATTCGTAGGAAAGGGTTGACAAAAATTATTTAAAAATCATGCCATGACGATTGACGAATGTAAACAGTTATAATAGTAAAACATATTAGACTAAGTATTAATTACCTAGTATTGTTTATTTTGTGAGTAATTTAAATTTCTTTCATAAATTGTTATTCTGGTTAACTATTTTTTAACATAACTCTTCTAGAGTTAGTCTAGGTAAAATAATGTAAGGACCCTTTCTGTACAAAAAAATACGAGCTTTAATTTTGTATTCTTGTAAAATTTTGATACCGGCCAAGATTTACGAGAAACTATCAATTTAACAAAATAGATTTATTTGTAGTACAGTGGGTTCAGAAAAAAAACCTAATTTGGAGTAGGCCAAGGAGTAGGCTATAAACACAAACGTATGTCTGACCATTATTCAATTCAAAAGTCAAGTTGTTAAAATTGTTCGTGAAATGTACGTACAGAAGGACTCAGTATATTGCTATTCACCGTTATCTAATTTATTTCTATTTCTAACATAAGGATTCAAAAAGAAAATCTTTGATTCCTTTAGATAACATTTGATATTTAATTATACAGGGTGTATCAAGATAATGGAACAGTGCATTTAATTCGTGTATGTGAAAAGATACAGAAAAAAGTGATTAAGATATTTTGTAAGGCATAGAGGGGGACATATTTTGGCATAAACTTTAAGATTTTAAATCCAGTGGTACTCAAACTATAGGGCAATATTATATTTTTTTAAATGGCATTATATATATTTTATTAACTCATTAAATAGAGAATTTTGTTCTGAATTCAACGATATAATAATATCATACCCTTACATTGCGAAAAAAATTATAAAAATTAATTCAAAGTTAGTATTTCATTTCTACTGTATCTAAGTAATCTGAGCAAACATTCAATCAATAAAACAAAAAATTTATTTTAAAAGTTGAATTTATTGCCAAAATCGTAGCTTACTTGAACTAAAATACATTTTATTTTGTTTTATTGATTGAATGTTTGCTTAGATTACTTAGATAAAGTAGAAATGAAATATTAACTTTGAATTAATTTTTATCAAATTTTTCGCAATATAAGGATATGATATTATTATATCGTTGAATTCAGAACAAAATTCTCTATTTAATGAGTTAATCAAATATATATAATGCCATTTAAAAAAACATAATATTGCCCTGTAGTTTGAGTACCACTGGATTTAAAATATTAAAGTTTATGCTAAAATGTGTCCCCCTCTATGCCTTACAAAATATCTTAATCACTTTTTTCTGTATCTTTTCACATACACGAATAAAATGCACTGTTCCATTATCTTGATACACCCTGTATACTTTCAAATTGACATACTTTTTTTGTTCATAGCCTGCTCCGAGTTAGATGTATTTTGAACACACTGAACTTTTTATTCCATTTGTAAAATTATAAATTCAAATTTTCCCTATATAATAAGCTTCTAATTGGCTATTATTCAGTCTTGTTTAAACACAAACATAAATACTGTTTCACTTCGATGTTCTTTTATTTTGAGATTAACATCTATCAACATTATTTGTATGTAATTTTGGTATTTGTTAAACAAAAATACACATTTCTTGCAAAACCAAATGTACGTTGTCGTATTTGAGATTAAAAATTCACTAAAACTTTCGTTCTATTCAAATGAAATATTTTCGACGTTTTGCTTCATTCTTGCTTTCACATGCATAACCTCACTTCGAGTCATCGTCAATCTATTCCCGGCCTCATCGAAATTACAATGTAAAATATGACGGCGCAGTTCCCACTTCCCTATATGCCTATGCCAAACGTCCTTGCATGAATTAATTTCGGCTCATTGCTCTCTTTGTGTCGTCAATTTCGTAATTTAATTCAAATATACATTTTAATCAACAACCTCTGCATTTTGTACCGAACTTGATAAAACAAGTTGTCTGAAGAAAGGACAAAACGATCGTCACAGAATAGTTAATAAAGTGGTTAAATCAAGAGTATATTTGTTTTTTATTATAACTTATAAATATAATAAATAATTATATTTAAATGTTTCACCAAGTACCGACTACAAATTCTCTCTTACTTATTAAAATTACATTATTATATTGCATGCATTATGTGCATTTTAAATGTATACATTTATAACTTTGAAATTAGAAACAATACTAATTTCTATTTAGCTACCGTAACGTGCCCAAGGTTGGCGTAATTATCACGTCAATGTCTTTACCTATGTCTTATGTCCGGCTCAAACAACAATATGAAACATGGTTTATATGTGTATGTATAACTAATTTTAGTTACAAAATGTTATACAAATTACAAGTTATTGCCGAGGTTGAAACATCAATTTAGAAATGAGTAAATAGTTTCGTCTTAACATGCTACTATCAATACTAATCAATGCATATGTTAATATGAAAAGGACAATTTGTATTCATATATATTTTTTCATTTATTATTGCTTTGAAGTTAATTTTAGATGTATAAAAAACTAAACGAAAATAGAATGTAGTTTTTTTAATAGATTTAAAATAGGAAATTAGCATGCTATGACTACAAAAAAAATTGGCTGAAACAAAAGGGAACTAAAAGTAGTTAAAAATTTCCTAGAAAATATTAAGAAATATTAAAAATAAACTGGAACAATTCATTTTCTTTATGGCCATATTTTCAGTATGTATATGAAATTAGTAAGCTAAACTTGAAAAATTTGTAGAATATCAACATCAACAAATATCGCCATGTTAAGGATTTATTTAATCTATACTTTTATTAAACGGACAAAAAACTTCATTTCCAGTACTGTTTTAGTGTGTTAATTTTGTATAGCAATTTTTTGATCTAGTGTCTGATTTGAAAATTGAAAACGTGCTTGAATATTTCGTACTCTATGAAATACATATGATAACATGAACGGCGAAATAATGACATGCCTAGATTACTGACATTGTATATAAACATCAATTTTTTTGATAGTTAAGTACTAAGGATTCTTGGATAATGAAAGCTTCTAAACGATGAGTTAATTGTTTATTAAATCATAAAAGACGACGTTTTTACAATAGGGTATTATCTCATTTTTTTTTTTTTTTCTTAAAGAACAGGTGTATCTAAGAGTACCTGTGAAAACCCGAGTTAAAAATTCCATTTAATAAGCTAGATGTTAATTTTTAAAGTTTGATTTTGTTGTGCCACGTGATAGTGACGTACTAGTTGTCCAGTACCAGTGGTATACAATCAGTGGTTCATAGCTTTTTGAAAAGGTGTTGATCAAGTATTGAAAAAGGTAGGAAATAAAATATATTTCATTACAATCTTACATACTATTACCAAAAAACTGAAGAAAATTATAAGATAAGTAATCTAAGTAATTGTTTACATATTTTTCATTGTATTACGAAAACATTTTTACATTCTCAAACTATTAGTGACGCTTGTAGCTTGTATAAGTTGACTCGTAAGTTTTATTTTGAAATGTTTTGAATGGGATGGAGGTTAGAGTTCATTTATTACGTTTATTGCTTTGTTTTTTCTGTTCGAGTTTTATTAATATAATTTCTTAAAGAAATACTTCTGTTTTGCCTAATTCTTTGTAGTAAGTACACATTCAAACCATTTATATAGTTTTGATCAAATTTTATTGCATTTTTTTAATGGTTAGATACTTCATTTTGTATTTAATGAAATGCAAATATTTTAAAAATAATTCTTGTCACAGTAACTTTTATTTTGTTATATGGATATCAAACAACAAACAAGCAAGTAGCTGACACAGCGGGTAACACAAAAATACAGAACACCTGTGCAGCTGTGCTACGAACACTACCGAACGATTGGAAGTACACCCGAGTATGTACGTACTTAAGATGTGGTGTGTTACCACATTTAAACATGGGGTAGGGATTTCAACTGATCTTCCATTGATAGTACAACTAGTACGTCATCAAAATTTCAATGCTTTATATCTTTTGCAACAATCAATTTATAACGTGTTTTTTTTTTTTGTTTTAATCCTCTTGTTTACCTACCAACCAAGTTTTGGAATTGTAGTATTGGAGTTTTCAGAGATGAAATTATCGATAAACACACACGCACATACACACACACGCTCAAACACACACACGCACGCAAACAAACACATACACATATATCTCGACATATATTACCGCAAAAATAGTACAATCGTATAGTAGGAACCCGAACCCTAAAACGTGCTTATTCACTAAAATCTCATAACCGAATTTTGTATTTGTTTAATATACAGATGTTCATTTTATTTTGTCCATTATTGTTATCTCGAGAACTACGAGATACGAGGCCGGTTAAATTAGCAGACATTTTATATTTTTAATGAGACTAAAATTATTATTTTTAACCAGTGGTTTTCAAACTATGTGGACCTAGTACGCCAATATTATATCACTTCATTCAAAATAAATAAAGAAAAAATATATAGTTCCATTTAAAATAACAACGTTGGTCTCCACAGTTTGTGAACGACTAGTTGAAAAAAATTATGCTGGTTAAATTAATCTAGCAAATTAAAAATTATTTGCTAGTTTAACCGATCTCGTAGCACTTATAGTTCTCGAGATAGCAATAGTGGACAAAATAAAATGAACAGCTTGTATATTCGTATTTTCCTCGGTATTTTCTATTAGGCATCGTATTGTTTTTGTTTAAGGTGTTAAATTTATATGTACAAATTCGTGACTTATTTAAATAAATACTTCTAATAAAGTTTATATTCTAAAATTGAATCATATTCTCATATCCTTGAAATGTAGTTTTAAAAATTAAATTTATGTGATGTGACATTTGAAGGGTTGCAATATTACTATTGACTTTTCCCTGTTTGCCTTACATGCGTAATTCTGTAAGTCAGACATATTTTCAGCATCTTCCAAGAAATCAAAATTCATAACTTTCAGATGGAATAATATTGAAATGTCATGTTATTCATAACGTACCGACCTACCTGGTAAACTTTTTGTTTATTTTCTTGTAACTAATCCTCGCTTGAAATATAATTGAAATTTTAAAATGTTTTCTATTTAAATAATTGAATAACTAATTTAATAATTGTGGTGTATAGATATCCTTGATGAGGTTTGAACTGTTAACAGCGTTATGTATATATTAAATATGAAATTATTCGTGCATATTAAAACCAGGTCTTAAAACAGTATGAAAGGAACTATCAAAGTTTAAAACAGTAATTAGCTCCTAATATTCGAATTTGTAATGCTCTTAATATCTTTGTCATACATCAACTTCATTCCAAATTCTTTCTGCTTTCAAGTTTTGTCCGCCTTTTTGAAATCCGGAATGCATTTTTAAGTGAATGAATGCAAAAATAGAGAAACAACGAAATAATATTATAATAGTGGTGGGGACATTATATTGAATATGACAGAAACCATTGTGTCGCATTTTTAGGCAGGAGAAACAATATATTAGGTATTTAACATAATGGGTTCCCGTGGCCGCGTGCCTGAGTGTCTGGTCGCAAACCCGGGGGAACCAGATTCGATCCCGACAGACGCCAAATATTTCCAATTTTAAATGGCACAAAAGTGACCCCTGTGGTGCACTCTCCACACCAGCTATGAGTGCCCGTGGGGTGACGCCTGGTAAGCACCCACACGGTAAAATATATCGTCATCATTACCGATGTCTACATGTGTTGTAGATACTGGCACACCCAGAAATGGGTAATATACCGTGATGATGTATTTATTTATTTATTTTACATAATTTGTATTTAAATTATAATAATAATAATAATTATTATTATTATTATTATTATTATTATATCATTAAAAAAGATCAATAAATATATATTTGGCTGCTATCCATCTTGCTATTTTTCGTTTTACGACAAGGTTACGTATAAAATTTATGAGAAATCCTAGTAGGGATACTGCGTTATACATTTTACGATTTAAGCTATATTAGACATAGGCAAAAAAGAAACACTCGTAGTTTACTACCTAAAACGATTGAAGGTTTTGTTTATTATTTTGTTATTTGTAAAAGAAAATTACAATATTAATGTCTATGGTTCCAAATTTTTATGTTGAAAACGACAAATGAAGTAAACACAAAATTGCAATAGTTTTATGCATGATCGGTTTTTTTTTTCTTTTAGAGGTCGTAGATTCTAAATATGTAGGCAAAAATGCAGAATATGCAATGGTTTTCGAGATATAACAAAAAAACACTCTGCAGTATTTGCACAATTGCCCTCTTTCGTAAATAAAAACGCAGTATCTACTACATTTTAAACTAAAACAAAGTAACTAGGTACATGTAGTTATTGCGTTCTTGCTTAATACTACGAATCAGATACTGCGTATTAGCTTATGATTCTGTCAAATTTTAACATGTCTGATTGATGTTTGTTTTACACAAAAAAGTAATCTTGAAAATTCTAGAGCTTTTAATGATTAAAAAAAATTAATATTTACATTATGTATTAATTAAATAACATAAATAAATATTTTTAAGTTACGAATTCATGTTAGTTATTCTGTTTAATTTCAAAATTATACATTATGCAAAACGCAGATTAAAATTAAGATTTTTAAAAACTTTAGCAAAAGCAAACATAACAAAATGACAATCATTCGAACTTGAATCGTTGTTTACTCAAAAATTCGTTTTTGCAGATACTGCGTTCTTGCTTTTGAGGGCAGGATACTTAAATAACTATAGTACGCTTGTTTCACAGTACCTACAATAGGGCATGGTTTCAAATGTAGTCAAGGTTTCGGAAATATGATACTATTTGTAGTTCGCTGCAGAATCTGTAGTTTTTGTAGGTTTATGCACTAAATAATCTGTTTAAAGTGTGACATTAGGAAACTGTGTCTCGAGATTTTGCCCGGCCCGGCTCAGCTTGATGATCTGGTTTAAATCGGACCGGGCCGAAAAAATTTTTCGGTCGGATTGGACCTACCATTCGCAAAAGTTGATGCGAGTCGGACTTTGAGTTTACCCCGCACGAAAAAACAATCTTTTCGGGTCGGCCCGAAAAAACTTATAGTTAAATCAAATGCACAGTTTCCTTAATAATTTAATGAAAATTGATGTATTTAATAAGGATCAAAATGATTAATAACAACATCTTTCACATCTTTTATTTTTTTCAAAAATGCCCAGATTTTCCGGAAAAGCTGAATTTAAGCTGTGATGACGTCGGTAGAGGCTTGGCGCAACGTATGTCGATTTATACACTGACGCACGCGGTTGCGGTTACCAGTCACTTGAGACTGAGGTGTTGTTACGACCTACGTTCAAGTGGTTCGATTTAGTTTGTGCATAACTGACTTGTGACGTACTTACAGTTTACCCAAAAAGTATTAATTATTAATAAATGGAGCAATAATTTTAATTTCAATTTCAGCAGTCATTTGTGTTATATTTGTGAGAAAATAGTATGTTATGTAGAATTTTTACCATGCTAAACTTCCCCATTCATTTCGTTTCAGATTTGTTTATTTATTTGGGAGTTAAAATGTTAACTAGAGATTGTAAAGATTGACCCTAAATCCTTACATTAATTATAGTACAAGATTTGCTAAAGAAGTTGTGTAGAATTTCGAACGCCTTCAGTAAACAATGTGATAAGTACTCGTAGGTCTGTAATTTTTAAAAAGCTTACACGAGAAGCGTCTTAATTTTTAGCAAATTGACCGAAATAAAGTAGTAGAGTTTTTTTTTAAAGTTGCCAAATCGGCTAATTTTTTGTCCAGTTGACCTTCCAGCCGGACCGGCATTTTTTTGCCGAGTCGATTAAAACCTCAGAGCCCGGCCTTGCCCGAATGTATCCCTAGTGACACAAATAAAAATTTTGTATCACTACCATAGATGGTAAATAGGCAATGTGTGACTACATCGTTAGATTAAAAATGATTAATAACGATTAATAAAAATTCCTACTCCATGTCATAAAAAATACTATAATTAAAAACTTTGCATCATTTGTTAATTATGGTCCTCACAAATATGATTTTATAGTCTTATTACATAAGTAAATACATGTTTTGCATGTCCATTGTCTTAGTGCTTTAGCTTGGTTTGGTTTACATTTCTGTAGCTTGCATGATATCTTCTTCCTAACTTTAACATACGCTAATCTTTGTTACAGATGCATGGTTTAACCCAGAAAGGCTAAATCCAAGAGGTAAGTTCATTTTAACTCGGTTGTTTCTGCTTTGGTGTCTTAGGACTAAAATATGCTTTTGAAACTTTCCAGTAAATTTACATAGTCATTGGATAATAATGTAATTCGTAAATAGATAAATACTGACTCACTGTAAAAATATTTATTGACATGCAGTACGTAGTAGTTTATTTTTGTTGTCAACAAATACAAGTGTAGTTTAAATTAATTTATATGTAGAAACCTTATCATTATTTCAAAGTATATGGAATGAAATATTGGTTCAATAATCTTGCTGAAATAGTGAAATAGATAAAACACTATTATATAAATTCTTTGTCTGTTTTCTACTCAAAATTAATTTCTACACATATGAGACTCAAAACTATGTTTCTACACCTGACGCAGGTAAACACTGGCTTCGCGATTCACAAGCACAAGTATCAGACCGTTTTTTTGTTTCTAGCTTCAGCTGCTTATTTTTGTAAAACGTAGAAAATATAGTAGGCAGCTATTTTAATGATTGCATTTTTTGTATCCTTATCAAACAAAGCGACATTTTTTCAGTTCTTTTATTGATTTTGAATAAAGAATAAATCAATCGTAGTCGTAGTTAGGTTCGCTGTCACTGCAATAGTATTAACGTTGCAGACGGGCGGGCTGCGGACAGACAGGTGCGCTTGTTTATTATATTTTAATGCCATAATTCTCATGCCAATGAAACAAGAAATATAACTGATCATTATCGTATTTATTTATTAAAATAAATTTAAATTTTGTATAATACGCTTACTTAATTTATTAATATGTACCCAATTAATTCAGTTCTATTAGAAAAATGAATGGAGCGATAATATCAACATTCATCTTAGTTCATGTACATTTATTTTTTCTTAAAAATAGCATTGCTATGCTCATCTATCAAATTAAAATGATATATGGTTCATTATTTATATTAAATTTGCTCTTTTAATAATCAGTTTTACAATCTCAGATTAAAATTTTAACTCTCAGTTAAAGAAACAAAATTGAAACGAAATGAACTCTCAAATGACAAATTGATCATTGCTTTCACTAATCCGATTCAATATTGTTTATTTAAATTTCAGTTAAAATGCCAGCCGGAGATTGTAAAACTACTGGAACTTGGAATATATAACTTATTTTAAATTATAATACTTACTTTTTAGTGAATGAATACATTTCCGCATTTTATAGTAATTGCTTGTAAATTTTAAATTTTGGCATTAAAAATTAGATGTTATCCAATAGATATTAATTAGACAAAAATCCAATTTTTTGTTATGTATCATTGGTTAAATTTCTTAACCAGTTGTTAAAAATTAATTACTGAGTTATAGAATAGGCCAAATATTTATAATAAAGTAATCCGTACATCGTTATTATTTTGTACTTGTTTAGTTAAATAAATAGATAAGTAAATTCAACATAAAAACTTACATTGCACAGATTGCATGTATCAGTATCATATAAAGTACATATTTTAAAATTTTCCTAAATCTTTTCCTGCAATTTGGATACTTAGGAGGGGAGCAACATAGTGGTATTGATCCCTCTCTTGTAAGGGTAGAAGAAGACAGCAAGCTTTGGATGTACGCATGCGCTCCCTTAAAAAGAACGCATAGTACTATAATACACAACAAACGTCACTCGCTTCGCTTACTCGTCAGTCGCACATCTGCAACCAAGGGTCCAATACATTTGCTACCTATATATTAAACAAAGAGACAAAAAATCAAAATTAGTAAAACACTTCCGCCAGTGCTTCGTGGATCGTAGAGTGCGTCGAGTTTGAAACAAGCGCGCATCGGCGGTATAAATAGTTCCCAGCGACAGTCAGTTGGCGATTAGCCAACCGGGATCTTTGGCCGCTGGATAGGTGATGTTCGAACCCCTATCTTTTCGATTTTGAACGCTTTCATTGTCGCCACGAGTAATTCATACTCCAGTCAACATGAATAACATTCTGGATATACGCAAACAAGATTGTAAGTGTTGATTTGCAAGGAGTTTTAGGTTATGAAAGCATTTTATGACTGTAGACTCGCGGTGGGCGTGCAGTTCGTGGATTTTTGCTATGGTTTATAGTTAGTTGAGTGCAGGTTGTGAGTGTGAGTGCGTGCGACCTTCGTCTGGAAGGTTACAACCCTTTTATAAGTACGTAAGGGATAATTCATCTTTCATATGTCAACTTCCCGACTGATTGATGAAGGCTTTTGTTTTTCATTCATTTTTCTTTATACCTTCTTTGTTCATATTTGCTTCCATTTTATTTAATTTTGATTTCATTTTTGTATTGTACGATAAATTTTTGTTTTATTATATTATTCATTCAAACTTATACTGTACCAAAATGGTTAATTTCTCTATTCGTTTTTTTTTTACAGATTGCTTACATTTTTATTTAATTTTGATTTGATTTTCTGTATTTTGCGATATATTTTTATTTTATTGTATTTTATATTCGGGCTTATATTGTAATAAAGTGGTTAATTTTTAGCAACTGGTTCTTTTCTCTATTTCTTTTTTGTACATAATTGCTTCCATTTTTTTTTAGCATTTTTAGCAACTGGTTAAAACCTTTGTCCAATAGAAATAGATTTTACATCATAAATACTTAATAAGTGATTTTTTTTGAAATATTTTTCTAAAAATTAACCACTGTGTTATAGAATAGGCACATTTCTTTGCTAGCTATAACAAAGAACAATAGATTCTATAATGATGAAATCGTTGATATCTGTATTTCTGAAACAAATAATTTTTTGCTACGAAGGATTCATAGTTATTCTGCGTAGAAAATGAATAATGTAAATACATATTTACATTAAACATCAAATGTAAATATTATACTATGTATATCGTACTAAATTGTTTAATTAGTTCATTATTGATGAATAAATTATAAGCTTCCTTTGAATAATATTATAAAATTTTTATCTTTGCATTAAATTTCATACTACATAAACTCGCATATGAGAATGTCTGTTGCTTACACTACGGATTACGGGTTCATTCACCTAAAAAGTTTTAGAACCCCCGAATTTTCAGCACATCTGCTGTCACTTGTACTGTTCTGTAATATATGCGAATAGGAGCGTTTTCTATTAATAATGTCGAGCTATTTTAATCGTTATACACTGCTTCACATATTATATGTGCCTACAAGCAATAGAAGAAATACGAGCATTTTTTGTATTACCAATAATTAATTATGTCGGACATGTAAAGGACATTATTATCTATGGTTTATTTTTGGTTTTTATTGCGGTCGTTTATTTTATCATTATACAATGGTTTGCATAATTTTTCTTTTTAAAATTTTACATGTTTTGAGTATCTATAAATCCCTTACTAAAAAATATAGTGCCACTTATGTCAACCATATTTGACATGTTGTTTACCAACTAACTCTAAACATATTAAAGTCGAAACATACTCATTGCGATTAATAATTCATACAATATATTATCTTGCTTGCAAATTAAAAATTACATATTCTCTTTGAAATTGAGTAATCACTACTGAATATTTATGCATAAATTATTTTAACTTAATATTGTGACAATCTAGTGCATTTATAAGTATATTTTGAAGTGTAGTTTTATTATTAAACAAATATTTCATGACAGGTTGTATCCGTTGCTGAGTTTGCCAACCTGCTTTATCCGGATTTTCTATGATTAATAATATATTTTTAATATTTCTACATTTATGATGATACATTTCAAGGATTTGTATCATGTTTTTCGAACATGATCAAACTTTTTCAATGCGTATCACATTATTTCTACGGGGCGTAGCTGAGTGCACTATGTGTCCGTCAAAGGATAATGGTTCTAACAATTTAGATTCAGATCTATTTAAATTAAAGTTTTTTGTGCAAAATATGTTTTTTCTACTCACATTCTGTGAAGTAGATTCGCATATTGATTGCAGTTCGTGATGTCAACATTTAACAACTTTTATTAACAATGCGTAAAATGCAATGCATTTCTTATGGAGTTTCTTTTATTCTTATAATCACTACACTCATAAATGCTCTTACATTTTTTTTCACGGATAATTTTTTTAATAGATTGTTGTGATGTGATGATTTTTTGACAGTTTGACAACGCAGGCAAAGTATTTTCTAATTATGAATACTTTCGTTGAATCGATCGTAGAAAACGTATAGTTACACTATATGCCTGAGGCTCGTATCACAAACTCAACTCTTAAATGTGTAAAAATGTCAGCTTCACGCACTTGTTCCACTATATTTTGTTATGCACTCGTTGTCGCTTTCTACATAATTTACCTATTTTTAATTTCTAAAATAAGAGTCAAGACGAAAAGTTTTGATATCTTACATTTTTAACAATAACTCGTGTCAAATTGACAAATATGTACGTTTAAATTCAGTCACTTAGACTTCTCCAACAGTGTGTCTCATAATATTACCCATTTTGTCTCGCTATAGTGTTAACCCCCAATTTGTATGGCAGTCAGGTTCCAGAAAAACCATCGTGCAAATATAAACTACACGGTTGGATTCCGTTCCTCGGACTTCGTAAATATTAAAAAAAAAATGTATTTTTCTGATAATTTATTCTATTAATCTGTTTTAAGCCAGTAAATATCTTCCCTCAAATTATCCACAGCCGAAAATTGCTCATTATTTACCGCTATGGGCATTTATTTTTTTACATCCTAAACAATAAAATTTATGTTTTCTAGTTACTGAGGAATAACCGTGGTTTTGTAAATGAATTTTCTCAAGGAGCTTAAAATTTCATTTGTTAGGTTAAGTTAAAAATTAATACAATAATAAATTGATTTTTTTTTTAATTTAAAAGCTTGTAGGGTTTTAAAGTATGGGATATAATTCTTTTAATTACGTTGAGCGTTATTCTTCATTAGCTTGTGTATGAGAAAGAGTACAATCAAAAGTCAGATTTTCAGCAATAAAATATGTACATTAATTACATTTTGTCAAAATCTTTTGAAATTTTAACTGTATGTACAGAACACCAATATCTACATATTTTCTTATTAGCAAAAATCGATTGACCATCTCAGACTTGAGATAAATGCAACTAAAGTTAGCACTTTTTGTTATTAGGCAGTAATAAATGACATATTTTTCACTGTTGCTTCAAAACGTCACATTTTATTGAAAAACATCTCAACTTATAAAGGTACACAAATGACAAATTTTAAAATTAAAAATAATTTTTTGACCATTTTGTTTAAGAGATTAAATATTTAAAGCTGAAGATGAACCACTTCGGTCCGAAATGTCCAAGAATAAATAAATAAAAAATCATACATACAGGCCCTCGTACAGGCCTATTATTTACTGCCGTGAAAATGTGAATTTGATCCTTCACAACTCCACGATTTTTGGTATAAACATAGCCAAGATTTGTTAAATCAGAATTCAAAAACGTATTTGATAATGGGAATTTTTTAATTCATTCCTTCTTAAAACGAACTATACAAATAAATTACTATACTGATAAAATTTTACCAAGGAGTGTAATGAAAATCTTAGAAAAATTATAGTATGTGATTCGTGCAGATTTTATTATGAAATATTCATTATTAAAAACCGTTCATACACATATATACGAAATAAACTTAGATAATTCAAGTGTTTGGTATACTGGTTTCTTCGTTGGAAATACAATGACTACTTTGCTCGAAGATTTCTATCCGATAGAAACTTTATTCGATCGTTTCCATTACCTGCTTGAATTTTACGAGTGAAACAGCTTCTGACTAACCTATCCGAAGTTACACTTTTATCTATATTTATATGCCCTTATATGCACTAAATAACGTCAATATGTAGGATATTACCATGGGGTACAATCTCACATTAAGACTAATTGTAATTTAAAGTGCTAAAGTGAAGATATATAAACATGAATGAGTGTTTGTGGAAAAAGATTGTTTTATATATTAGTTTGTTTGCAAACTGCAAGCGATTGAAAGTTTCCGCGTCGTTTCATGTCCTAAGCCTAAGAAATTCGATTGGTTGCCTGACTATAAAACACGCACTCGACTAATTGACCATTTTCATTGTTGATGTGCGCATGCTTGCTTAGTTAGAATGAGAGATCCAATGTCCTCTGTGAAGTGTGAGGTATTTTATTATTTCTACTTCACACTAGTTTGTGACAGCTGAAAACCTAATAAAAAATATCTGATGTGGACAGCACATGACTTCCTTGTACGCCTGTTACACTATACATATTTTGTTAATAATAATCAAAATATGTATTTTAACAGACCCAATCATAAAATTGCACGTATTTGACATAATTTGACATCAACATTTTATTTTTTTTGTTATTTTTTGTCCTAATCCATAGCAAACTTAATTAGAGAATACAAAGAGCTAATTTAATCATAATTGATGTTTTCGACGCAGAATTCAATTCTCTAAAACTTTTATTTGAAGCATTTATTACTAAAATCAAAATAACACCATTTTTTTCAAGAAAAACTGATAACATCTTCAGGTAAAGTATCACTTCCGGTTAGACTATTTTAACCAAAATCTATTGTTATTTCCATTGATATAAAAGTCTTATATATCAAATTTGAAAAGTTTTGGATTATATTTTAATATAGTTTTTCATTAAAATGTATTATAGGCTTCAAGTAAAGTACCACTTCCGGGTAAACCATTTTAACAAATATCTATTATGTTATTCCCATTAATATAAAAGTATTATATACCAAATTTGAAAAGTTTTGGATTATATTTTAATATAGTTTTTCATTAAAATCTATTATAGGCTTCAAGTAAAGTACCACTTCCGGACAGACCATTTTAACTAAAATTTATTACGTTATTCCCATTCATATAAAAGTCTCATATACCAAATTTGAAAAGTTTTGGTTTATATTTTAATATAGTTTTTCATTAAAATCTATTACAGGCTTCAAGTAAAGTACCACTTCCGCAAGTTATGTAATGACCAAAAAGGGAGGTGCACAACTAGTTATAACAGTTCTAAATACAAAATTTTAACTTTCTACGGCTTCCCGTTTTTCAGTTATGCGAGATACGTACATACGTACGTACAGACGTCACGACGAAATTAGTCAAAATGGATTCAGGGATGCTCAAAATGGATATTTCCGTTGAAATCTGGAAACCGAAATTTTTCGCGATTACAATACTTCACAATACAGTACAAGGAAGTAAAAATGTCCAACCGTTGTTATTATCCTAATTATTATTAATTTCCGTCACTAGTTCACTAATAATAATTACAATAGTAATCATTTGAGAAAAGCAAAGAATAAACATATAGAATAATACGTACCTTTTTTTTCCCCCATTTTTCAGTGTCGCCATTGACAATTCTAACCTTGAACTTCAAATCTTGGGAATATAATTTTTAGTACACAAGAATGTTAACAAATGTCTCATTTTAGTAAAAATGGTCAATAGACACAAAATTGACGTCACTGCAAGAGAGAGATAGATCATGCATCCAAACAAACCTCTCCTCGTTGTCTTACGTCGCGTTTCCTGTTCCTATCTGTCATTGTGTTCGCATCTGTTATTCAGTGTTAAACCTGATTCTTTATTGTGATTTGTACTTCGTGGTTAATAAATATGAGTTTAAAACCAGAAGATGTGTCTGGGACAACTTTTTTGTTTGATAATATTGAAAATCATTCGACTATTCAACTAAAACGATGGCTAGAGTGTAGAGTCTACGGCTGATGACAGGTCTTTGTTTGGACGTGGTAACCATAGCAACCTTGAGTTCTATGCTTTGCCGTTAGAGGCGCTCGTGCAAATTGCAATTTTGTAAGTGTTTATTGTTGAGGACATGAACAGTAGTCATACGCCAAGTTCTGAATTTTAAGAGCAATACATATCGGTATTACGTCTAATTTATTATTATCGAAGAAGGGTTTCTGGGCTTCTCTTTAATGAAATATAATATTAATATTAAACATTGCATCGATTTTTTTTAATGTACTTTTGTTATTTTAAAGTGTTTTTATACGAACCAACAAATCATTAGTGCGCCATTCGGAGTTGTATTTATCCTAAATACTACATCAGACAGCTTGAAATTTTGATAGATGCGCTAGCTAAAGTGATTCCTCGATTTTCACTAGACTGATTTAACTGAAGCCAATCCTTTATTTTCATTGGATTGAATTAACTGAAGGCCAATGGAATGGCTCCTCCAATCCGTCGTGCATACGATTTTGACTTGAACAAGGTAGTTTGCGAAAGTAGAAGTGTCAATTAATATGTTGAGTGTAGCTAATTTCAAATGAAAACAAATATATTTGTGATTGTTCAATTGTAACAGACTCTAAATCAACTTCAATCCATGAAACGTAAGCATGATACCAAAAGCTTGGATAGAAATTTGTTTTGAACGCAGCTGATACAGTTTCGATTGGATGCAAGCCTCGAGCAAAACGTAGTCAGTTTTCTTCATTATCTATTATCATAAAATCTCTCTTCATGACAATGATTACATTATCGTACAGGCACAACACTTGGCTCTTGTGATGTTATCCCGATTCAAACGATTATATGTATTGTTTGAGAGTTACTTGTCGGCTGATGATGCAGCGCGACGCCGGCATTTTTGCTCCAAACGCACGCCAAGTTTTCAGTTTTTCTGTCCTGGTTTCATGTCACTACCGGTCCTGGTTTCAAGTCACTACCGTCTTACACTTTTTATCTACGTTTTTGTTTTATAAAATAGCAGGTATCATGTATCAACTGTTTATTTTGAAATGTTCATGGTTATAGAATACTCGTTGCCATTGACAGGTCTGTGCACTTAGAGTAATCACTCATCAATATATACTTTTTTCTATTAGCTCAATTAAATTTTAAAATAAGTTCGATATAAAAAAGAAGCTTTTATTAAAATATAGGTACTAAAAAGAAAAAAGTCGATGGGATATAATTAATTTTAAAAATATTTTCTTTTTGTAAATATTATTGCAATGTTTCAAAAGTCCACAAAATAAAAATCCTAGCTTTGACGAAAAAAAAAAAAAAATGGAGTAAAAAATGCGTAAAGAATTCTACAGTAAGTAGATAGCAGGAAAATGTTAATTACTGGATAGAGTATGTGAATTTTCGCATGTATCCGGCTAGATCGACAAGATACAATGATATGCATAATTCCGATTTGTTGCCTTTATTTCCGTTACTTGTCATTTAAGAATGAAGCTTCTTCCAGCATAAATATGAGTGCTAGAATAGGGCATTCTAATTTCGAAACAGAGAAACACATTTCCCGTACGATTGTAGAAAAATGTCTCTTTTCGCATAAATAAGCATAATCGTACAAGTCATTGAAAATTGCGAAATTATCACATATCTAGAAATAAAATTCGAAATGTACGTATTGGCAGTTCTGTAAGAAACTTGCAAATCATTTTTTTAATTAGTTTACAAAAAAATATTTAAATATACGTTTACATCTATTTTTCAGAAAATTGATTAGATATTTCCTAATGGGGTCCTATACCATAGTCAAATTTTAACTATCTTAAATAAGAATACGAAAATATACATAAATTAATGAGTATTAGTGAAAAAAATTTCTTTAAATATTGACTAGGTCACAAACTATAAGCGATTGAAGATGATTACTAATTGGGTATGACGCGTTAGGTACTAAGAATTTGATTGGTCGCCTGATTTTAAAAAGGAGATTCGCGCGTCTGTAGCGGTCACCTTTAAAAGAATATGAAATGTCATGTTGTTCCATAACCTAACAAAACATTGAACAAGTTTGTGTTTGATGAATTTGTTTAATTATAACATCTAATAATATTAACAATAATAATATATTTATAATTAAATCAATTTGTAATATTAATTAAATTAATAATAATATTAGTTAAATTAATATTGAAACTTCAAAACAGGCCAACACTGGCGCCATCCGTCGTCATGCTTTGTGTAATAATATTGTCAAACTGTTTCAATGTTCTATAATTTATTAGGAAAAAAAAAATATTATTTACGTTATTTATACTTAATAATAATTTCTTCATGAATATAACGCATGTTTTTATTTACAAACATTTCAGCAAACATGAAAAAAATTGTTCCCTCTATAACTAACAGTTTGTCCCATTGTTTGTCGATCACTTGTTAGTACCTGCTACGTCACGCACAAATTCTTAAACTTTAAAAATTCATATCTCGCTTATTACGTAAAATTTTTAAGTCGCGTTTGCACTAAAATTCTTATTTTATCCTGTTCTCACAGAAAAAAAAAAAATAAAAGAAAAATGGTATAGGACCCCATTAGTTGAATTTTTTCGAGATGTTAAAACATGTCATGTCAAAAGTTTATTGTATACTATAGTCATACAAAACAGTCTCCATACATAATAGCAATCTAAAACCCAATATAGTTAATTTTCTTTTAATCCAAAATGAAAAGGATTATGTTACTTTATTATAAATAAAAAATAAGCAAATAATATAGTTATTTTATATATTTTGGGGGGTAAACATTGAAAGTATTCATAATTTCATGGCATAAAAGTCTCCGTACGATAACCAAAACATTTAAATAATAAACCATTTGATTTATGTATGTTTCATAAAGAAATATAATATTTTGATGGGTTTCCTTTGGTTTTTCCACGAGTAACTGAGCGACGAGCCATTGAATCTACCAAATTTTTGATCACCGACTGCTTTGTATTCTGTCGTTCTTATTGTAATTTTGGTACTGCCGCTGACTAAATATATCCCCAAAACATAATGCTGTCACCGCCATATTTTAAAAGCCTTAAATTTTAGGTTTTCTCCATTTTTTTACCTTCTATCTAATTGTTATCTATTATACTTACTAGAAAACCTAATAAAGAATTAAAAGTAGAAAATTTAAGGCATTTAAATGTAACAGTTCAATACGTTGGTGACAGCATTATATTTTGGGGATATATTTAGTTTACGGGAGTACGAAAATTATAGTAATCATTGCACCAATCATGGAAAGCAAAGATTACATTGGCATTTTAAAGGTAAAGCAAGTATCGCAAAATTGGGTTAATAGACAATTTTAATTTCATGCATGAGAACAGTATGACAATTAATTC
Organism: Ophonus ardosiacus; assembly: GCA_943142095.1. Lineage (NCBI taxonomy): Eukaryota > Metazoa > Arthropoda > Insecta > Coleoptera > Carabidae > Ophonus > Ophonus ardosiacus. Next base: position 38,133,576 of record OW964823.1, read on the forward strand.
GCATCTTCTACAATTTCGAAAATTAGTTTAATCATTTCCCACAGACTCAGGACTTTAACCAGATTGGGAAAGAGCGGATTTTTTTTTTTAGAAATAAGAATATAATCCAAAAAAGAATTTAAAAAAATTACGAGAAGAACGGCAGAATATAAAGCCATCAGTGGTTACTGATGGCTTTATATTCTGCGTATATTATTGTTTATTTTTTCATTTATAATAATGTAATATAATGCGTTTCATTTTGGATTAAAAGAAAATTAAATATTTTTGGTAGACTATACCTACTATTTTTCCTAAAAATAGATTAAAACTATTGTCGTACGAAGACTTTTTGTATGACTGAATATCCAAATGGTACATGAATAATTATCATTAACACGTTCACTGCCGATCATCTGCCCTGTTACTGCCTATTATGCCGGGTCTTAGTTGTGGAAACTAACTATATCACAATTATTTTTACTATGCCATATGACAGAACACTTGTGTCATTACATTTTTGGTAATGGGACTAGAAATCAGTGATGTGAGATGTATTATGAGTTTTTTATACCAGCTCATGGTTTTCCTTTCACTGGCATGTCAGCATTTAGTCCTGGCAATTTACTCTCGACATATACTGATTATATTATATTATCGCTTTTGGTTTTCTAATACTTCTCCAATTTCTTTGTTCTGTAATTCTGCATCTGATATAAGCTTTTTGTCACGACAAGAACATACTTTCTTTTGCACCGATGGTCCCGGCAATTTATTGTCCATTGTAGAACTCTAGAGTGCCCAAAACCCAAAACCAACTATGTACCTGTATAAAGTGTACCTGAGGAACCTCTAAGAGCGCAATTGTACGTTCCTAATGTCTGTGAGATACTGAAGCATAGAAGAATGTATATAATGATGGCAACGTATGTGTCATAGGCAGTGAACGTGTTAATCAAACAATAATAACATGAATAAATGATGTCATAATACAAATGAGACTGGAATAGAAAAGAGCAGGTATAGATGACGTATTTAATTGCGCATCTATTTACATGAAATGTCAGTGTGAGGCAAGGTGAAGTGACTGCACATACAATCAAAACAAACGCAACCAGCATGCTTGCCATGTAATGTATATGTATATGAGTAGACGCAAGCATAGAGTCTCTCACCACCTATTACGTATAATCAGCAATTAAATTAGCCACGAAGCTGGACATTTAATAAACCCAAAAGGATTTTTAAACCATGAGAATGCCCCTAACATAAACTATGCTTCTAATTGGCTAATGTTATGTTTACACACAAAACAATTTTTATATTTTGACATAACCTCTGAACTAATTATTCACATATGCATTTTTTCTTTCTATAATTTTCAATAAGTAGACGATATAGAATACCTTTTTAGAATATAAGGTACAGTGCTACAACGAACACAATTGGTACCAAAACCTTGTGTTCGTACCGTTCATACTAACATTTTGCGTTCGTTCTAATATTTTAATCATCCGAAACATCATCTCTACTCATTTTAAGCGAGTGTGCTGTGATACATTCATCAGTTGGAATAATGCGTTTATACTTAAGATTCATGTTTCGTTTTTCATTCCTTGTAGCATTTCCGTTCATTCTAAAATCCAAATTTTATTATTAAAACTGTTTGTTGTAGCATCCGCTCATTATGGCGTATTTCATTGTATATATACAAAGTTTAGCGATATGTTATAAAATAGTAAATCGTATTAAGAAACAAAAGTGTTCGTAAATAGGCACAATCTGATTACAGACAATAAAATTCTATGGTAAAAAAAAATGTATTGCAAAATAGGTTTCTTCGTTTCAGTGCTTTAACACTGCCTAATTTGATTTTTTTTTGTTTCATAGTTGGTTTTAACTTTGCATGTCCGTTAAACTTTATAATATTGACATGAAAATGTCCAGCAGTACACATTTAACATGTAAAAAACTTTTCATTTCGAATAACGAAATTGACATTTGGTTTTTTGGCTGACATTTTAATAAATTTTCATCTTCATGGTCGGTACAAAAAGCAAATCCATGCGATCCTTTATTGCATTATTATTTCTAGTAGATTCATTTTTAGGCGATTTTGCGGATTTAGCGGAGGTATTTCATCCTCAAATGAAATATTCTTATTAGAATATATTTCACTTGGTAGTGACGAATTTTTTTCAGTAAAATTATTCATATCAAAGAAATCTTCCTTTTCAGAATCTTCATCTGTTACATTTCCGTTGCAATTTTCTGGCGGAAAAATTGTCTAAGATTCCTTATTATTTACATTTGTAGTCCACTAACATTCCAAAAGCTTGTTCCAGCGAAATACACCCTATAACTAATGCAACAGAAAGATACACTAAAAAGTAATACTAAATATAACCGTGAGTTTAAAAAATTTTCAAACAAGCATAATAATCTACTAATACAGTGTGTTCAAAAATAAAAATCCTAATTCGGAGTATGTCAATTTGTAAGTATTTAATTAAATGTCAGTTTGACACGAGATATTGTCAAAAATGTTATCTATAGAAATCAAAGCTTTTCTTTTTGTATCCTTGTTTTCGAAATAGAAATAAATTAGAAATCGGTGAATGGTAATATTCTGTATCCTCGTTATTATCGTTTCTCCTTAAAATTACATTTCACTATCAATTTTGACAGCTTGGCTTTTGAATTGAATAATGATCAGACATACGTTTCTGTGTTCATAGCCTACTTCAAATTAGGTTTTTTTCTGAACACACTCTATGTAAATATCTATAAACGATATTTTAAAATAATTAAAACAATAAACTGTAAAAGAAAATTATATCTAGCAAAGCGAATCCCGTATTTTGTCATTTTCTCAGATTCGCGATTTTTCAAATATCACTTATTAGCTAATAAAATATATAATTACTATGTTATACGTCTGCACACTTCAAACGCTACATAGGGACAACTTGTAACTAATTAATTGAAAGAAATATACGCAAGTCTGGGCAGGGCTCAACCTGTAAGACCTATACTATTAATTGAAGTAGAGTGGACATATCTGGGTTAGTGCAAGCGTCAAAACTTACTGTCTACAATACTGCCATCATAAATGCAATAAATGCCATAAAATTCACCAAGTTTTTCCATTACTGCTAGATTATATGAACACTAGAGTATGACGTTTCGGTAAACAGTAAATGCACAGTAGCGAAACGAAAATTCTATTATTATATTACTCGCTCATATGTAGAATATAAAGTGCTACGTACTATTATGAGTATGTATCTATACTCTGTCTCATCGAAACCCAAATACGAGTATTGCTTGAGGTTGAATGTTGAAAAGAGCTAGAATTCATTAAATGACTTTTTAGAGACAAAGCGTATACTCTGTCTCATCGAAACCCAAAGGATCACCAAATCAGTTTAAACACCCGTATACTATAAAAATACAAAGGAACAGGCTATTCCACGATATTTTTTTTATTTTTTTATCTTGAACTACATAAGTATGTAAGACAATATGTGAAAATCCGAGTTTAAAATTCCTCCAAATAAGCGAGATATTGAGGTATGAATTATAAATTTCATTTGTGACGTAGGTAATGTGGGTATACCAGAAGTAAACAAACAGTGGTTCAGAGACTTACGAAAAAATGTTGAGCAAATTACAAAATAATGTATATTTGAATTGTAATATTATATTTTATTATTAGGGAAAGAAAATATATTATTGCAATTAATTTATTTTACTTTTTTTCTTATTTTACAAAAACATTTTGACATTCTCGAAGTTGGTAGCGCACAGCGCATGGTTTGACTCACGATTTCAAACAAATTTCAAAGGAGTGCGGCAGATAGATCAACGAACATGCAAAGACAAGAAAATCACCCGAACAGCATCCGAACATATCCGACACACCCGAATAATTATATTCTTAGTTGTAGCGAAGTGAGAGCAGAGCTCCATACAGTCGGTGTTCAAACTTAAATCCTATTTGCTTAAACGCCCGTCCACATGTCTTACGTCATCAAAAGTAGAACTCCCCGTATTTTTTAGAGGGAGTAATTAAAAAAAAAAATAGTTGGTATTTTTCTTATCGTTTAACTGTTATCTTTCATTTTATTGATAAACTTTTACTCTTTTCGATTACAGTGGAATAGCCTATTGCCTTAGGTTTACTTGCAATAAGTAAATCTACAGTTTTGAGTGTCAGTTATACTAACGAAATATTATAATTTCGATAAATTCAAGAAACTAGTAAAGTTTCCAAAGTAAATTAGCAACTAACCCGGATTAAATTTTCCTCTACTATTTCATACTTACCCCATATAAAATACATTATAAGAAAAACTTAGTTTTGATCAACTTCTTTACTATTTTTATTATGAGAGTCCAACTCTGTGTATAGCAGTGACAGCATTCACAGTCTTATTTATGAGGGGTGGAAATTTGGGTTTCTTTGTCAACTTAAGTGAGAGGCGTTCCAAAGGTTTATGGCGATCCTTTGGGTTTTGATGAAACAGAGTATACACTATTTTGTCTGCTATTCACAATATTTTAATAAGTAGAATATTTATTGAAATGGGACACGCAAAAATAGAATTGATACAAAAAATGACAAAAATCTACTCATTTTATTGTCTAGTTGCAGTAGCAACTCACATTGTTTTGAAATTTTACGAATTTTTGGGATTTTCAAATTAAAGAACTGAAATGGAAATCTGTAACTCGTTCGATAACAAACATTACTATGGTTGTGATTACGTAGAAGATCACAATTTATTTGATAAGTATGACGAAAATATACCAATCATTTTATAAAAAATTCGTTTCTATAGAGATAACGGTAGCGTTTGATAAACGAGTTACAGAAACCCACCCCTATCCGGAAAATATTTATTGTTAGTACAAGACACATTTTTATGCCTTACGCAGATTTCGATGATGATAAATATTATTATTGTTATATTTCTTGAAAAATAACTCAATTGCCAATTATAAATTTATCTTTTTTTTCACAATTAAAATAATATTGCCCGTCGAACAAGGTGACACAAGGACATTGATATTCGTGATTGTGTATGCTCGTCTTTATTATCTTATTTTTATTAATATCATTGATTGCACATGACCGTCACTCAGGGCCGGCTGGGGATTAAATATGGTTCTGGCATTGTATACAAACTAATTTCTAAAAAGAAAAATGACGAACACAAATGTTTCTAAAATAAGTAGGTAAATTGTAAATTCATAACTCTAACATCGAAGTTTGATTTAAAAAAAAAATTAATGGTAACATAATAGATTTTTGGATATGTTAGTGCAGTGATCAGTGGTTCATAACAATATACCTACTCGTCATATGATCATGACTGTCTAAACATCTTAAATTATTTTCGCGGCTTCCTATTATTAATATTTATCTAAATATAGGTGTTTTATTATACTTATTGTATTGACAATTTGCTTTATTGTAAAATATAGAAATGAAATGCATTATTCATCTTTAATCTTTTACTTGCTGCTTCCATCATATATTCGTAAACCACTTTTATAAATTATTTTTTAATGCTTCCTATGGCCCACTAAATAGTGTCGGAGGCAGCGAAGTTGTTTCTCGACTCATGAGTTCTTGGTTCGACTACCGAAGGCTAAGTAATCTTCATTGGCTGAAACTGAATATGAAAATTCCAGTTAAGCAGATGTCCATAATTTAAATTTGTATTCCTAAAGAATGGAGATTTATACATAATAATCAATAATAATGCGACCTAAGAAAAGTATTAATTTGGTATACATAATTTCTGCTTGAATAGTAATTTATGTATCGAGGCACTAAAATCCTATATTTTATCACGAATGTGGAATTTATTTGCCGAAGCCCCCAGGGCCGAGGAAAATAAATCACATGAGTGATAAAAAGGAACTTCAGTGCCGAGGTGCATATTAAATTTTATTTGAAATCGAAAAATGTAAAAATGTCAATCTGACATTCAGTGTTGCTAACTTATTCAATCGAAATTATTTAGTTCGTTCTTCTTGCACATATTTTCGTCATTTTACATATAAATTTACTGCTGTAAATCGTACACCTGCCCAAATTATCTTACATGTACTGTAATTATCTTAAGGTTGGCAATGCTGAAATGGGGAAGTTTGGCGATTTTTTTTTATTCTTTTATTCCACGGGAAAGACTTGAAAAATGATGTAACATGTTTTATTTTTTTCAAAAATGCCCAGATTTTCCGGAAAAGCCGATTTTAAGCTGTGATGACGTCGGTAGAGGCTTGGTACAACGTATGTCCCTTATACACTGACGCACGCGGTTGCGGTTACCAGTCACTCGAGACTGAGGTGTTGTTCGACCTACGTTCAAGTGGTTCGCTTTCACCGTTCTGTCTGAGTTTGCGCAAAACTGACTTGTGACGTACTTAGAGTTTAACCAAAAAATATTAATTATAAATAAATGGAGCAATAATTTTAATTTTTAATTTCAATTTCAGCAGTCATTTGTGTTATATTTGTGAGAAAATAGTATGTTATGTAGAATTTTTACCATGCTAAACTTCCCCATTGCATGAAATCATCTTATAATGGATTACTTTAGTGCCGATTTCTGAACTTTTAATGATGATTTTTGTGGACTTTAGAGACGATTTCAAATAAAATTCTTTTTTATATATATTAAAAAATGTGATTAAATAATTTCAAATTCACGGAACTTTCTTCCTTTCATCATTTTAGTTTAATCAACAGTCTCCATACCAAACGTAACATAATTTATATTATGTCTGAGTTTCAATGGCAATAAAATAATTAATTCCAGTCTACTCCGCTTGTAGTGTTGGCGTTAGTTTATGGTAGATTCACCACAACACAGCACACGTTGCAAGGCAAGAGTGATAGTGAACCAGCCTTAGTGCTAGTAAATTCTCTCTCACTTACCTCTCGCTCTCAAGAGGAGACGCAACTTTTTCATCTTTAGTTTTTAAGTTAGTTTTTGTTAAGTTAGTGAATTAAAATGGGCAGAAGACAAAATAACGTACGTTATGAGCAATCTGAACCACTGCCAGATCGTGGCCCCGGTAAGAAAACTATTTTCTTTTTATTTTCTTCAATTTAGTAGCACATATGGTATCAAAAATTCAATTGATCTTTGCAGCACGACAGTGCTGATTGTGTGCGTCGCAATTGTTTTATTATTTACTTGTTGTTACCTAGGCAACAGGAGAGTCCGCCGTGTTTTCTGATGTTTTATTAAGTATAAATAAGATGTTGTTGACCTGAAGTATAGTGAACTCTTATCCACGTGGAATCTCAACACATATGTCAAGAATGTTATTAAAGTTCTTTAAATTTTGCGTATAAATTCTTATTGCTTTTGATACTTTTTAAATGCTGATAAAAATTTAATGTGAAATATGATGAATTTTTTATTTATATAACTTAACAAATACTTGTGTTTATTAGTTTTAAGAAAACATTCGTTTTATAAATAATAATATGTATATGATAGTGTACCTAATTAATAATAATTATCTGTAGTACTTTCGCGTACGAATGTAACGTTTTAAATATAATTATTCAACGTTCGTATGTTTGATAACCTTTGATAATTTTTTTTTCTTTCTGCTGAACTAGAAATTTTAAAAATATTGCAGAATGAACAATTCTAATATTATATTATAGTTTTTTGTGAACTAATCAATTTTGTACGTGTGCATCAAAAAGTTCTAAATAAGAATTTTATATAATATTGTAAAAACTGGTTATAGTTTCTATAATAAAAATAAAAGAATACTCTTTTTGTTATACGGTAAATACTGCAATAAGAGGAAAAATAGTCTTACGCTTACTGAAGATTTATTTATAATTGATGACAGTAATGAACAGGTTGGACCAACAATCAGGGAGTTATAGAATTTAGTATTACCTGGAAAAGTCAGGAAATTTTGTCAGGGAATAGTAATTTACGTTTGTAAGTCAGGAAACTGATCTTTTACAGAACGAGTATAGCAGGCATATTAAAAGTAAAAGTAGGCAAATATAAACCTGCGAGTCCGCTGAAGACACTTTCTTGGCGTAAGTACATATAAAATTATTCCCGAAATCTCTAAAATTATTATAATTATTCATAAATTCGCAATATTATAATGTGACATTTCTGTTAGAAAATAAAAATACAAAAACATGAGACTATGTGTAACTGTGGTGGAATTTCTCAGTCAGGTAAAATTTTTTGTGACGGTTTCAGGATTTTTTATTTTGCTTTTTACGGAAATAATTTTTCACTTTAAATTAATGAATTTTGATAATATACACGTTTTGTTAACTTTTTTTTCATATTTCTGTCTCATTTAACTACAAATTGTTCAAAAATGCACTTATTATATACTTTTGACAGGTTGTCCAAAAAATGTCTTCTCCATTTGATTTCATATAAAACAAATTCTTATGAATAGTTAATATAATTTAATTTAATTTAAAATAATATTATAAAAATAAAGTGGAATGAAATTGATTTCAGTACATAATATTTATTTTTATTATGAAAAAAACTGACTGACTAATTTCTTGGATGGAATACACTATTAGGTATTATATAAATATCACATATATTATCTATCAACTGTCGTCTTCTGATTGCAATGTACATACTTCCAACACTAATAAAATTCAAATAATAATATTAAAAAAAAAAAAAAAAAAAAAATAGATTGCAGGTGGAATGAAAACTCTCGTCCAGTTCATTTCGACTCTAACCGAATTAAGTGTAGCAAAAAATGGAAAAAATATTGAAGTAGGTCACTAGGAGGCTTCAGTTATCTTTGTGGTGAGCTCGATGGCTTGCTCGGCTTGCTCTTTAAAACTCGAGCACAATCTTGATTATGTAGAATATTGTAGTATAGAAGGTCAATTGCTTAGTATTTATGGATAACCGTGCCATTTTATTTTGGGTAATGAAGTGAAATATGAAGTAAAATTAAGTATAAAAAAGGTTTAATTGTGTTGTTATAGCTATTAATATTTAACATAGGTATTGAGTTTTATAGTAAATTGATTTAAAAAATAATTATTTTGCAATTGAATCTTATGAGAAAAACGTTTTTTCTTGCACAAATGTGGACCATCAATTTTTAGATAATTCAAATAGCATTTTATTTTGCACGTTTTATAACCTAGCAAATCGAATTTTTAAATTTTATAAAAAATTTATAAAGCCATAGAATTAAAAAAAATACAAACAAATGTAATAACGTTTTACCTGTCAAAAAGAATTTTTTTTTTACAACTCAAAAAAGTTAATATTTGTTCATTGACATCAGTATGCAGCATCCTCGGCAGTATCCATACAGTATAAAACTGTATGGAATAGTATTTCTGCCATTCGCAAAACCGTAGACCTCATGTACAAACTTTTCGCTTGCACGAAAATGATTCATTCCATACTAGTTATAGAATATACTATTATCTAATACTATTTAAAAAATATATTTTCCTTATCTCTTGACTTTTTGCTAAATTAATAAAGTATTATTGGTATGTTACAAAATCATTTGTTATTTAACTTACCCTGCAAAAAAACTTCAAAAAACGTAAAACAAAGCGTATTAATTAGTTTTTGTAAAAATTTCTTTTATAATTTGACTGCCTGTTACAGAATATTATTCTGTAGCAGAATGTGTGATTTCCATAGTACTGTTAGAGTATAGTATATTATACCTACGCCAAGGTTGAGAAGACTATCATTATTTACCTAGTACCAAGATTGTATCCCGAGGTGCAACAGAGGGATACATTATTGACCTAGGTTATCAAGCAAGTGGTACTGAAAAACAATTTCTCATGTCAAATAAATAAAGATAGGTTTCTAAGCTAATAGTGAAAAAATCTGATGTGGCCAGCACAAGACCTTCCGTCAATTCGATGTATTTTGTACAAATCCCATACCAAAAGGACCTTGGAACAGTTTCTATATAGTATCATGTAAAATCGAACACGAACACATGCTATTTTTTACAAATTCCATACCAACAGTTAATTTGAAAAGGTTCTATAAAACCAATAAAATTATTACATAAACATACACTAAGTAAAATGCACTTGACACCATTATTTTTGCTTCAGCTTTCCCCTATTTTATTAGGGGTCGCTGTTTCCTCTTCTCTTCCACTCATTCCTGTCCAACGCATCTTCTTCACACAGTCTTTCCTTTCTCAAGTCTTCTGCGATACAGTCCTTCTATCTTCTCTTTGGCCTTTCACTGCATGTCACTTGCGAAGAACACAATGAAATACCAATGTTTGATCCTATACTTTCCATATTTGGTTTTGTACTTGCAACATACATGTCAATTAGAATTTTTTGAATGTATCAGCTGTTTCCATGATAAATAGCAAAGCTGACTAATTTTCGAAAATTATTTTTTTTTATAATGCTTTAACTATACATCTATTGAATATGAAGGAAAATGTGTAATCAAACCGTATAGAGGAGTATTTTCTTTAATATATAATAACAAAATGTCAAAAAATAATATTTAACTGAGTTTTTTTAAGAAAAACTGTCAAAAACTTCAAATAAGGGTACTTCCGGTGGATCAATTCTAACCAAAATCTAATCAACTCTTCATATGGATGTACAGAAGAGGAATACGAAAGAATTATAATTTTTAGAATTATAGTATTGGAGTTGTCGTCGGAGAAAAATTTGTCACACACACACACACACACACACACACACACACATATACATACATACATACATACATACATACATACATACATACATACATTCAGACATCATCTTAAAAATAGTAAATTCGTATTGTAGGGACCCTAAAACGTGCTTATTCATTAAAAACTCATCACCGAATTTTTTGACCAAAGACAATACCTTCCTTACCTAAAGGTGACGGAAGGTAAAAAATGTGATTATTGAATTGAGTGCATAATTTAATTCTTTATACTAAAACATTTGAAACATTATTATATGAAATTATTAGGCCTATTTTGTTAAGGTTAACGCATGTGGCCCGCTTTTCATATTGCCTGATTATATTTTTCAGTTTTAAATAAATGTACATATATTGGAAGTCTGTATTCAGTAAAAAGTATAATTGAATTATATAAAAATCTCATATCTGCATTGTTTCACGCTCTTTTTCTTGAAATTATACTGTCATACGTGAGCACATACGGAAGTCTATGTGCTATGTGCATTGCTTTTATTATTCATACGGTGTTAAATTTCCGTGAAATTTCAATGTAAACCACTTTAAGCTATGCCATTGGAACGAATATGGTACGCACTTAAAATAAGTACATAACTTGTTACAGTACATAACTTTGAAACTTTTGCTTTTACATTTTCAATAATATTAATTTTTTTCTTATAAAAATTTCACGTGTACTTTTATATAGAAAATTACCACAGTACCGAAAGATACGTTTTCATATTGTGGCTTAAAAGATGCAACTGCTGAAGTATAACAGAATTATAGCATGTAATTCTCAAATAACGATGGTCTAGGTCTAGAGAGTAAGAACATCACAATACATAGCTGCATTACATATTATCCTCTTTCACAATAAGGAGTTTATAATTGAAAATATTAAATGAAAGATTATTTTTGTTAAAATGTCTTTTCAAACATTTAAATTTACCTAAAGTTACATACGTATACTTCAACATTGATTATATGAGACAAATATCTACTTTCTTTCTTTAGAAATAATTGAAAAGAAGTAATTTTAAATTTGGTGTTGGTAATGTTATTAATAACAAAAAGAGAAATTTTAATTTTATCGTATTAAAGTGGTTCCAAAAAATAATAAAAAAAATGTTAATATTAATATTTGACCGTGTGTAAATGCACTTGATTTTTCCTATTCAAATAACATAGGGTATTGACACATTTTGGAATTTGATTTTTGTCCAAGGCAATAAAAGGTTTAAAATATCCACTCAATATTGGAATATATGTTTACAAGAATGACCAGAGAATAGTGGACAAAATTTGAAGTCCTAATTATTATTCTTAAGATAATTAATTTTGCATAGCTTTATTGGACATTTGTGCGATAGTTTAACCATGCAATCATCTTGAGAATAATGATTGGAACTTTCCAGTATATATTCCAATATTGAGTGGATATTTTAAATATCTTATTGCTTCGGAAAATAATCAAGTTCCTAAATGTGTCAAAACCCATAATGTTATTTAAATGGAATGAATCAAATTCTTTTGGCACGGTTAAATATTAATACCGAGGGGAATATTTTTTTTTTATTTATTTATTTATTTATTTGGAATCACTGTAGGGGGCGGCCCAGTTAAATTGTACTTGAATCCTTTTAAGGTTCATCCTAATACGTACATATTAATTAATTTTTTGCCTATAAAGCATTTCATTAGTTAAAGTAGTAAAAAAAAGTATATTAAATACAAAATTAAACCTACCGGGCAAATTTTACACAAAACTGCCTCAATTTAATTACTAATTACATCCGTACTTAAAATATGATTTAATATAAATGTAAAGTTTATATTTACTAGTACTAATTATACTTGCCGTCAAACAAATAAGGACTGGAGATTTTTACACTGTTCCAATTCCGTTGGTTATGTGAAAATGCTAAGTTATGAAGAAGCAGCAACACCGCGCAGGGTAAGGGACAGGGTGGGAAGAAGGGAAAAAATTGAGGATCAGTCCATACATATTTGACGGCGAGTATTTTATCAATTTGATTAATATCACCAAACAAAAACAAAAATCCAAGGCTACTATAGTATTACACTTAGAATTATTTTAAGGATTTTTTAATTATTCATAACATTATTGATTTTTAAATATTGTAACTCTCGGCTGCTCCCTATTTTATGTCATTTTTTTTACATTCGTTGCCATCTTTCTTTCAAACTTTTAATTTCGAAAAATCAACTTTCATAAATAACAATTATTTTCAATAATGTATGAATAAAAAAATAAAAGATATTGAATGCATACAAATAAAATTACTTGTTATTAACATAATTTATTTGTTTTGTAGTGGAGAGCCTAATCTACTGGCGAGACCCCCGCAAATCCGGCATTGTGTTCGGAGGCACGCTGGTCGTGTTATTGTCCCTGGCATACTTCAGCCTGATCAGCGTAGCCGCCTACCTGTCGCTGTTGTCACTGGCAGGAACCATCTCGTTCCGAGTATACAAGAACGTGCTTCAGGCCGTTCAGAAAACTGGCGATGGACACCCCTTCAAGGAGCTGCTGGAAGCAGACGTCACGTTGCCCCAGGAGAAGGTGCGCGAGATCACCGACATCGCCGTTGCGCACATCAACGCCGCCGTAGCTGAATTACGCAGGCTTTTCCTCGTCGAGGACCTCGTTGACTCAATCAAATTCGGTGTGCTCTTGTGGTGTCTCACCTATCTCGGCGCTTGGTTCAATGGAATGACCATTGTTATCATGGGTAATTACTCTTATTTTTATTTTCGTGAAATTTAACAAAGATTTCGAAGAATTCACCTAATAGGATGATTCCATTCTTTCCGTTGTATGAATTTTTTTTAAGTATCTTTGCTTCTTGCTACATGATTCATATTGGAACCATCAGAGCAAGAATTCTATATTTGATTCACTTTAATAAACACAATCGTGTCTTACATGTAGCATTAATTCAATAATATACATACTAGGAGAAAACAAAAATACGAGACAGGTGTTTAACTTGGAAAAACAATTTTTCTTAAATATTATCTGTTCCGTAAAACTAAAATTCTGAATTTTTTTAATGCCAAATTTGCGGGTTCAGTGGCCGAGTAACAAATTTAAAGACGTGGTAAAAATAGGTTTAGTTTTCATTATTTCGAGAAATAATGTTAGATTAACTGTCAGATATCTTTGTTATTTGGGCTTGAGTTTAGAGAAAAAAAAAAAAAAAACATCAGTGCAGTAGTAGTTGTACTACCCAACCTACAAATGTTGACTACAATATCAGTCGCAATAATAAACAACAAAAACCGAAATCAGTAAAACTAAAAGCATTTATTGCACAACATAAATTACAAAAATTACCTTTAAAAAATATCTGTACGCTACACAGCTGCTGTTAAATTAAAACATCGTAATATCCCTACTTTTATAAGTTGGAAATAAATAAATAAAATAAATATATCATCACGGCATATTACCCATTTCTGGGTGTGCCAATCTGCTTTATCGCAGATATCGGTAATGATGATGACATATTTGTACCGTGCGGGCGTTTACCAGGCGTCAGCTTACGGGCACTCATTGCTGGCGTGGAGAGTGCACCACAGGGGTCACTTTTTGTGCCATTTAAAATTTGAAATAATTGGCGCCGGTCGGGATCGAACCCGAAATAAAGTTAAAAATAAGTTGGAAATAATGGCAAATTAAGGATCGTTCTCATAAATAGTATTCCATTTGTCAAGCTTTCAGATTAGTTCACTTTGTTCATTTCAAATAGTTCAGATCACTTCATACGGTTATTGTCACTATTTGATAAAAAAAATAATAAAGAAATTATATTTTATAAAAAAAAAATAACTAAAAACGCATTCTAAATAAAATATGTAAAAAATAGTTGTGGGAACGTGGATGGGGCGATAGAGATTAAACTCCACACTTGGAAATATTAGACTAAGTATAATTTGCACAAAACAACATACAATGTGTACAATGGAATGTGAACTTTTGTTAACTGAACACTGAACTGAACATAGTCGACAGTGTTTTTGGCGCGCAATCACGGCTGACTGCGCGGCGCGTATCATAAAGAAGAATAAGAAGAAACGCCCGCGTCTTCAGAGATCGTATTGTAATGGCTGTAATTTCAAATTACAACAATAGTCAACATATTTTATAAACTAGTAAGTTATAAAGGAAGAACAACATAATAAAAAGTAAAATTAATTCTATTAGGTACCTACTGAGATGTTTATATTTGTAAAAAACAAAATAATACATTTTGGCTTTTCAGTCTTCGTAAAAAATATAGTTGTGGTATCTATCCTATTTTTATTCTAATATATACGTTGTGTTATTATCTGCATTATATACTTGTAGTGTATCCATGTTTAAAAATTGAATTGAAATCACCCACAATTTTATTAAACTGAACCAAACTGATCCGTAACTGAACAAACTGCACCAAGTATTTTGAGGATTACGGCGTACTGTGCAGGATCAGTAAATATAATGGTGGAGGTAAACAGATCCGTGCAAATGGAATGACAAAATAAATGAACTGATTTAATAGTGTAAGTTAGATCTGATCCGAGTGGCAAATGGAATCCGCCTATGATCAGGCTCCTCGTCAGGCTTACTTTAAGATTTTAATTAAAATTACTTTTAAGACTTTATCTTTATTTAAAAGTAGGTAACTGTAATTTTCCCTTAGGTAGTCGCTACAGTGTACAAAATACACTGTGCATATACAAATAATTATAAATTTCGACTTGCTTTCTTTTGAATCGTCTCCACCCATGTAACCTATCGTCATGATATGTTCCAAGTCCACAGTTCCCGACAACTCGATAATTGAAATAAAAAAGTTTTACAAATGAAAAGATCCTGTCGTCGATACCATATAAACATAGCGACCTATAAAATGTCTATGAATATGAATAATTTCCATAACAAATGCTATTTATATATACTTTTATATTAATATAGGAATGGTTTTCCAATGCAAAATCCCGGAGAACTCCGAAAAAAATATTGCAGCCATTGCACATATCATTGATTTCTCCTGATTAAAATGTACATATACTTGTGAATAAAATGCACGGTGCGACTAACACCGTTATATTTTTATAGCGTCTAACTAAGGGTTAAATTAAGTTTACTCAAAAAGTTAAAAATTTTAACATACAAAAATCCACAATTGTATTCGCTAAATATTTATGTAAAAAAACATTTTGTAAAGTGTTACGGAGCAGATAATGTTACAAAAAAAACCTTGTTTTTCCATGTTAAACGTCTATGTGAAGTATTCTCGCGTCCATCTTACAGATTGGTAATCATATAAGAATTTAGGTAACCAATTTTTGTGTTAGACATTAAGCTGGCGTCTTTGATTATTTTAAGATATAACCGAACAAAAATTAATATTAAGGAATTTCTCGCTTAGTTGACTGAATTTTTATCATATTATCAAAAATAATTTTATAATTAATATAACTGTGTTCACAAAGATGGCGATACTTTTGTAAAATAAAACTGTTACAATCTTCCTACATTATTATTTAATCAGTGCTTGTAGTGTTTCGTATGACTACGTACGATATTTTATATTTTGGATTGTGACTAAACACTCATAATGCAATCATATATTATTCGTTCAAGATGACCTTAATCCATTACAATGTGCTTATAAGCATACATTTCATACTTTATCTATTAAAAACAGTTTTCCTGAAAAAATATGTCGTTTTGATCAAGTGAACATTTTAAAGTAATTCATGTGAAGAAATATAATAAAATACAAAATAACTGGTTCACCTTTGCCATTTTAAAATTTACTCTTGCAACAATTCGGTTTATTTCTTAAAGTAGCGTACTTTAATATTTGGGATATAGTTTCTGTAATTTAAAACTAAAATGTTCTTGTCAAGAACAAGCTCTTGAAAATGATAAATGTGCATTTTGCTTGTGTACAAAAAAATGATGGAGTGTGTTCTTACTGTTATATCTCATTTTCTTGCAGTACGTCATAGTATAAATACATAAACTTGTGAAATACCTACATTTGAACTATGTTACCTGTTAACTTGTCAAGGTTAATTGTTTTTTTTTTTTATCTTATTATATATGTATAATTTGTCCAGTTATTTCTTAATATATTTTTTATAGTCCAGTCAATAGAGGTTTTTACCTTACAAAAGGTGGGGAAAAAACGATTTTAACATGTTGTTTTGGTCGAGACTGGGATGAAAAATTCAAATTTATGACCTTGGGGAGGCTCGGCGTGAGCCGCCATCTTGGATCAAAGGTGCAAAAAATGAGTTTTTCGCTATTATCTCGAAAACAGTGGCCCGTATCAAAATTTTACAAGAATACAAATTTAAGCTCGTTACTTTTTGAACAAAAAGGGTTCTTGCATTTTTTACCTATGATGAACTCTCAGAGTTATGTTCAAGAATAGGTAACCAGTACAACAATTTATGAAAGAAGATTTAATCACTAATAATAATAAAATATTAATTATATTGATATGTTAAGTTCAATTTAAAATTCATAGCGTTGATAACAAGTTTCATTATTTATTGTGTGATTTGAAATAATTTAATGTTAATTAATGTTGTTAGTTGATAAATTTAATTACAATTAATTATATGCAACTAGTCCATTAAGTTTTAATTATATATCTGATGTTAAAATGTGTTGTATGAATTTCAGCTTTCATGGCGCTGTTCACCTTGCCCAAGGTTTACGAAAATAACAAAACACAGATCGACGCCAACCTTGATATTGTCAGAACCAAACTTGCTGAAATCACTTCCAAGTAAGCTACATGTTACATTTTTCCAACATTTCTGAATCCCGTCCAATTAAAAATAAAAGTTCCCCAAACATTATAAGAATATTAGTTAACATGAATTTATTCTTTGCAGAGTAAAAGCGGCAGTCCCAATTGGCAAGAAGACAGAGGAGAAGAAAGAGCAATAAAGAAATGTAGCATCATTTACCAGCAGAATGTCATTCATGTGTCATCGAGTGAACTGTGAGAGGAATGCACCAGATTCAAGAATTGAATTACAATCATCCACTGTGTATCATCCATCTTTCGATGCAGTCCAATGTCCTTCTACCCCATTCACTGTGACACTAAATTGTTGAAATTCATGTTGAGATACATTTGGTTCACAATTCCGTCTTGTTTTATTTAAATTATCCTAGTTGTTTTTTAGTCTGAATATTTTATTATCGAAATGTAATTTTGCATCGCATTATTTTCATTTTTATTTTTTTTATTCTTGATGCCGTGCAAAATTATCTTAATATTATTTATACCAGTCTTTCGTAATCCGTTATTAAATATATGATGTTTGAAACTATTTGTTTTATTTTTTACTATTCTATAAATTCTAACATCGAATTGGAAATTTTTCGTAAATCTTTCTAATAGTGATATATAAATATATTATTGCTCTAAATCCATATGAAGATAGTTATCTAATGCATATAATATGAATTTTTTGTTTTTAAACCTTTAATTTAGACCGTAGATAAGATATACTAAAGATTGAATCGTAAAATTTAAATGACCCCTCTGCCTTTGATGGGGCTAACTGTCATTTTAATAGATACTCTGTACATTTGGGAGTACAATGAAAGAATGCAGTTGTATTTTTTAAAAATAAAAACTTAGATATAAGGACTTTAACATAATATATAATAAATGTACCGATATTTCATGTGGCTGATGTATAGTGCGCACGCAAATTCAATAACTATTCGCCAAGTTGACGTATTACTCTTTACAAACATCGCTTATTTGAAACTGAAAAGTTTCTGGTTTCTCTGTTGGAACTTGAATATTTTAATGTTGATTGTTCTTTTGTGTGTCTACTGCAGAAATTATTATTGGTGGGACCCTAGAGAGCTGTATAATGTATGTAGACGATAATTTATTCAATTGTTGTATTTAATTTTAATCAATTTAAGACGACTGAAAAGAGGTGTATATTTTATTATTTGCTTAAGACGATATTATTAACGTAGAGATATCCTAGTGGGCTGAAATTTATAAAATTCGGGTTGTTTTGTTAATAGGCAAGTGAAGCCATACATACTCGATACAGTGTATGTATTTAAGTTTGCTAAATGTTTTATTACTGTTAACTTGAGTCCTCTACGTGAGTACTGCATATCTGTATTAAGACATTATTGACGTATTAATATTTATTCATTATTGCAATGCATTTAAAACGCAATGCATGTGGTATAATTTCCTCCTTAAAATTAATTAGAATTTGCAAATCAACATTGTGTATTTTAGAAGTAATTTTGGTAATGAATCGGTCCCAACTTTGGGAAAGATTGAATGAAAGTCAAGTCAGCCACGAAATGCTGAATTCATTCAGTTTGGTTAATTGTTGTTTATAAGTTAAACATTACATCAAATACACTACTTATTTATCCAGTTGCCTATGTTTTATATGGCTTTATTACTTGGTATATGCTTTATAAAAATACACAAATAATATTGTAAGGCATTGTTGCTTTTTCCTTACATCCTTAATCCTAATTACAAAATATAACAATGTGCTTTAATTAATAACTAAGCAACAGGAGGTAAGAATTTAATTTTATAGTTGGCGCGCGTTTAGTTGAGACTAACACTGCGCACACTAGTCAATCTGAAAACGTCTGCTTATAATTTCTTTGGCTAGTAAATGAATTCCCTTTATAGCAATTTTATGGTGATTGAGTGTTTTTCTTGTTTATTATAATAGCATATAATAATTACTAATAAATAGATTATAATTATTTTAAACATTCGGCTAAACGACAATATACGTAGTTCCCATAATATTAGTACAGTTCGTCCCGTCTAAGTACGTTCCTAGGTTCTGCGCACACTAGAGCAGTTCCAATTTAACGCGCGCCAGCTATAACATTACCAAACAAAATGACGTAAATTATATAAATAACTTTGAAAGTGCAATACGAGTTTCTTGGAACAGGCGCAAACGATTTGCTACACGTCACGGTCGAGCTGCTTTAGGTCAGATTGCTCTACAATCATAACCTCAAATTTTATTTGCCTTTTTATTCACTACAACAAAAATTATTAACAGTTAGGAATGTAACGTTAGTCGCTCTAAATTGTTCTTGACTTCACTTGTTTTAACAATGGACAACACCAACACCTCTGTAAGTTATTTTCAATAAATTAATTTCATTTAGGTCCGGTATTTTCATCTCCGGTTAAACAGTCAGTTAAAAGAAAAACAGAGCATCAATATCATAGCCTAAATTATAAAAAAATCATATTTGTTAATTTTTCGATGCCACATTGTTCTTTTAACAAGCAGTTTAATCAGAGATGAAAATATCGAGCCTCATACTTTTATTATTTTAATAAACAGCCAGCTCCCGAATCGCCTCGTAAATATGAACATCAAAATTATATTCAGAATCGTAGAAAAGAACCACCCCATCGGTCTTACAGCGATTTACGAGAAGTTATAAACCAGAAAAGACAGGCAAAAGAAGAAGTAATATAAATATATATTAATATTAAATTATTTTTTATTAATTTTACTTTATTTGAAAGTCAAAGTTCAATGCACCTCCAGCTGAACCAAAATATAATTTTCTCTCAGATCCAATGAGAGATGGTTATGACAATAATGAAATTGAACGTTCTGGTAGTGGAAGATTTTATCAGCGGGATAACTCTGATTTTAGGGTATGTATACAATTTAAATTAAAAAGATCCAGTTATTGAATAATTATATTGATAAATAGGGCCGCGGCAGGGGCAGAGGAAGAGGTAGGGGACATCAAAGCAATAATTACAGATCAAATTTCAGAAAAGATGAAAATGCACAACAGGATATATCTAATTCTGGACAAGGTCATAGTAGAAGTAATGAAGGTAAGAATATTTTTAAAACAATCTGATGTGGCCAGTACATTACCTTCCGTCAATTTTATGTATTTTTTACAAATCCCATACCAAAAGTTCCTTGGAAAATGTAATGTAGCCATCTTCTTTTATGTTCATATAATATGTCCGTGTTGCCAATCCACAGATATAAATGTTTTACAATATTTATAATAATTAAATTGTTATAATATATATATCACAGAAAAGATTATACATATTCAGTAAAATTATAACACGAACATAAACTATGCAAATTGCCCTTGACACTGACATCTGTTAATTAGAAATATTTGAATATATCAGCTGTTTCCATGATTATAGCAAAGCTAGCTGATTTAAGAAAGTTAATCTCTTTATAATTCTTTAACTCTAAAACTACTGAATATGAAAGAAAATATATAATCAAACCGTATAGACAATAAGATATTTTTTCATACTGATAACAAAATGTTAAAAAATGATATTTAACTGTGTTTTTCAAGGAAAACTGTTAAGAACTTCAAATAAGAGAACTTCCGGGTGACCAATTATGACAAAAAATTAATTAGCTCTTCATATGGATGTAAAGAAGTGGAATACGAAAGAATTATAATTTTTAAAATTGTAGTATTGCACACACACACACATACATACATACAGATATCATAAAACTAGTAAAATCGCAATCTAGGGACCCTAAAACGTGGTTGTTTATTAAAAACACCACCGAATTTTTTGACCAAAGACCTTACTGCAGGTAACGAAAGGTAAAAATTAAAATTTGATGCTGCGCTTATTAAATTTTATAATTAATCATATTATGTGAAATTTTCTACTAACCTATACACAGTTATGATAATTATCTTCTGTCACCTTTAGGTGGTCAAAAAATTTTCAATACAGCACAATACTGTGCATACTGCGCCTTATAAATGAATCCCCTTTCTTTTTATACCAATTTTAGATGTTAACGAGTCTTTTCCTCATTATAACAACAGCATATTATATTTCTATTACATTTCCACTTGTCTATGTACGAATTCTATAGCTATCTATAATTTTAAATATTTAATTAATGATAACACAAGAAATATAAAATGCACTTCCCAGAAAGAGTCTTCAGTAATGTCTGGATTTTTGACACTGGCATTTATGTCAATTACACACATTTTATTTTTTCAACTGGTTCCATGGGCTGATTGATTCATTATGCAATGGGTTATTTTATATACCGAGAGTTTTTTTTATCAGTGAACATGGGCGTATGTCATTACCATAGTTACATTTAAAATGATTGACAGCAATGTATTATCGCGTTTTTTTTAAAACTGAACATAGGACGTGACATTTAGTATATCTGTCAATGTCATCAAATTGTCATACTTCAAAATGTATACAGTTAAAGAAAAAGTTCAAATTGTAAATTGGAGTAATTATAACGAGTCTACAACAAGTTTCTGACTTATGTGCATTAACTTTTAATAAGCGACCCAGTCCAACAACTATAAGAAATATTTACAATGACTACAGAACTAAAGGTGCGTCAATAAACAGCACAAGAAGAAAATCAGACCAAGTACTGTAGTTGTAACAATCGCTACTGGGGTACAACAGAAGTAGTGACGTTAACGATTTAAGTAGGGTGTACTAACCCTGCTGTCTGTTGCGTCAGCGGGTTAGCTGATCACTGCACTGAATTGGTGGCACAATTATTAATAAGAAATAATTTAGAAATTATTTATTAATAATAAAACAAAAGACAGAATTGTGGTCATAGGTTATAAAATAGTTAAACACAAAAGTAAACAAAAATAAATAAGATTTGTATTAATAAAACAAGTTAAATAATAAATAAAATAAATACAAATATATTTATGTGATATTACAATTAACGAACGATATTTAGCAATGTACTTCTCATACCTAGGGGTAGACTACCCCTGAAGATCTAGGGTCTCATCTTCAGCGGGGTTGATCCAATCGAAGACTATTATTGACTCTCTGACTGCTGACTGTCGATCGTTGACTGTCGACCGTTAACTCTCTCATTATATTTAACATTCTATTTATATAATATAAATAGAATGCAAGATTGCAATAATTTTGCTGAATGGCAAGTGTAATACCCTCGCGTATAGCCAAAAAGGTGAATAACATTAAATTGACACAAATTGCAAATAATTTTGTTAAAACGAAATATTTCAACAAACCTGGTTTGTTACATTTGCCACCCCTTAAGAAATTAAAATATTTTTGAAGAAAATATTTTAGTTCTCAACCAAATTATTACAATCCCCGAACAAACTAATATGAACGAAATACAAATAGATACAAATAAAACCAGAATTATACTCATTAATTAAAATACGTAAATGAATAAACTAACCCCAAATTAATTAAACAAAAATAACTCAAACAATAAATATCCATAATTACACTTGGCTTTGGGTGGTGGTTCTTCACACAGCTGCGGGTCGGTACTTCTTACTGTGAAGCCGGTTCGCTCCACCTCCGCATGACGAACTTCTTCGCTACCCGCACGCTGAATCTCCACCCTCCGCACTGGCAACGTCGTAGATGGCCTTCTTATGAACGCAACACTCGTCGGCTTCACCCCGTAGTTAGCGTTTCTTGCAGTGACCGATGTTGCCACTACCGCCGTAGGATGAACCCATTCACCCTCCGAATGCACCTCGTCTCCATGGGTTGTCTCCGGTTCCTCGCCGAACGCCAAGACACCAGCCTCCTCGAAATGGAATTCGCGGACATCTGCATGACAGATTACATGCACGATGTCCTTCCGTTGCTCTGCCAGTAGCAACGAAGCGAAATCAGCCGCGCTGATATTCGCTACTGGCATCGCCGAAGTAGGAGCTGATATGGACGTCATCTGCGTCGGCTTGACCACGTAGTCGACATTCCATGGGTAGATTTCGGGTGGTGGCTTCACGAAGTTATGGGATACTTCTGGTTCCTCACCCGACGCCATGACACCAGCCTCCTCCTGGACACATATCGGAGCTGGTATGGACGTTATCTGCGTCGGTCTAACCACGTAGTCGGCATCCCACGGATAAATCATACCCGAAACTTGAATAGTACTAGGTAACATTATTAATAACGCAGGGTCTACCCCGTATGGAGAAATGCATTGCTAAATTTTTAACGCGCAAAAATAAGTCCGCGTTAACAATTAACTAAATTATAAACTATGACCTCAGGTTTAAAAATCGTAATATAACTAATTACCAACTGACAGTGCCCAAATGATCACCCTCTTAAAAACGACGATATGATTGCCAATTGATCCAACAATTGGATCCTGTCCGCAGCGCCAATGTAACAATCGCTACTGGGGTACAACAGAAGTAGTGACGTTTTAAGTAGGGTGTACTAACCCTGCTGTCTGTTGCGTCAGCGGGTTAGCTGATCACTGCACTGAATTGGTGGCACAATTATTAATAAGAAATAATTTAGAAATTATTTATTAATAATAAAACAAAAGACAGAATTGCGGCCATAGGTTATAAAATAGTTAAACACAAAAGTAAACAAAAAATAAATATTTGTATTAATAAAAACAAGTTAAGTAATAAACAAAATAAATACAAACATATTTATATGAAATTACAATTAACGAACGATATTTAGCAATGTACTTCTCATACCTAGGGGTAGACTACCCCTGAAGATCTAGGGTCTCATCTTCAGCGGGTTGATTGAATCGAAGATTGTTGTGGACTCTCTGACTGCTGACTGTCGATCGTTGACTGTCGACCGTTAACTCTCTCATTATATTTAACATTCTATTTATATAATATAAATAGAATGCAAGATTGCAATAATTTTGCTGAATGGCAAGTGTAATACCCTCGCGTATAGCCAAAAAGGTGAATAACATTAAATTGACACAAATTGCAAATAATTTTGTTAAAACGAAATATTTCAACAAACCTGGTTTGTTACATAGTTAATAGAAAGAAACAAGAAATTATGCAATTAATTGAAAGTGACAACACCCTGTCAATATTTTTTTTTCTGAAACTAATAGTATATTCCGAAACTGAACCAGTGATAACCGCGGTAACGGTCGTGGTTACTGAAAAAAATATAACCAGATGAAACGTTACGGAACGACGTGGTTAAACTAGTAATATTTCTGTTTGAAATTGGCAATGATTAGTAGGGTTATTTCTTAAACAAATGTTGGTGTTAATTCTGAAAATAATTACAAATTCTGTATTAAACATTTGTTAAATTATAATTTGCTGTTATTGCTACGTCTTCACATTGTTCGTAGCATTTATGGGAGTGTATTATTTGGTTTACAATATTTACACTACCAAATGCCTCGTTACAAATACCACATTTATGAATTAATTCTTGTTGTTGATTCTAAATAACAGAATAATGCATGAAAATTTTACAAGTACAAGTACATGATACAATATTATTTTGGTTCAAAATATATTTAAAAGTATTATAATGTATTAATGAATTAGAAAAAAAAACTATTTTCAAATTTTATTTACCTCCATATTTGAAATATTCTCCATAATAGTGCATTTTTTCACTTTGCTAGAGAACGTGCCCTGACAATGTAACTACTTTAACTTTCTTTGGCTCACTGCAAATAACTGTAAAACACGTGCAGCCCTAAACTTTCCAAACATTCAAATATTCCCTCTTGTTTGCTCGTATTTATATATCTGTCTCTCTCTAATTACCAGCCATAACCGAGGATAAAGCCTGGTTGCGCTGGTAACGAAAAAATAACCAAACCTTCAGTAACCGTGTTCCGATACTCCACCGGTTACTGAAAACAGTTACCGCGGTTACTCTGGTTCAGTTTCGGAATATACTATAAGAATACTATTATACAAAGTTTTAAGACAAGAACATTTTAAGAGTTTTAAATATCAAAATCACCAAGAGTTATTACACAACGATATAGAACGAAGAAATATCTTTTACGAAGATATGATGAACAAAATTAATAGTGAGGAAATATTACTGGATCGAATTTTATTTACTGATGAAGCGACATTTTATGTCAAAATTTTCACTTATATCTGCACCAGGTATTCCCCCAACGCTGGATAGGACGTGATGGAGAAGTGGAGTGGCCTCCACTTCTTCCTATTAAAAAATAGGGATAAAATATAATTTATATTAATTATTTCTTGCCTTAGGCTTATGTCAGAGTATAGAATTATACCATACAATTTGAACTTTTTCTTCAACTGTATACATTTTGAAATATGACAATTTGATGACATTGACAGATATACTAAATGTCACGTCCTATGTTCAGTTTTAAAAAAAACGCGATAATACATTGCTGTCAATCATTTTAAATGTAACTATGGTAATGACATACGCCCATGTTCACAGATAAAAAAAACTCTCGGTATTTATAATTCAGTCTATCTCTAAATCTATAGAAGATATAATAAAAATGTTCAATTATTGGATAGAGAATTTTATATTCTTTAATATTTATAACATAAATTTCCAAAAAATAATATTTAAAAGATTTTTTTAAAGGAACTACTACTTCCGGTAGTCCAATTGTTACCAAAATCTAATTCTTCCCAGGAATGTCAGATTGAAGAAACTGCTGTTAAATTTTTTTTAAGTCTTGTAGTATATTCCTCTATCAGTATTCCCAGTTCATCTTTTAATACAGCACTAACTTTCTATAATTTATAAACTTAATTCAGAAGTAAACTGGAATATTTTAAAAACCTTTTCAAATGTTGAAGACGCTTTCGAAAAATTTTATGCTATTATATATGAAATTTTTGATAATTGTGTTCCACTAACCAAGAGGAAAAAAATAAATTTCCTCCTTGGTTTACAAAGGAAATAATCTCTGATATTAAAGAGAAACAAAAATATCGTGACCTATACAAACGGACTAACAAAATTTCATACCATCATACATATAAAACCTTGCGTAACAAAATTAAATCAAAAGTTAAAATTTCATACAAACATTATTTAGAATCAGTTGAATCCAATATTCTTAATGAACCACGTCAGATTTGGAATTTTCTCAACAATAAAAAGCGATCGACTCGTATTCCTGGTAATATACACCTCGGTGATTTAACTTTATCATCTGCCTCATCTATTGTTCAAACTTTTGCAGACTATTTTTCCCATCGACCTTTAAACTAATAGACGCAGCGTACGAGCAAAACGCTTGTCCCGCCATAACGGTGCAGACACAGTAGGTGCATTCTTTTTACACACAATCTCAGTTCATCTCAGCTCACCTCAGTTGTCTCAATAATTTTGACAGTTCTATTTGTCCCAACTGAGATATGAAGTGAGGCGGATTCCTCCCGCCTTGCCGATACTGAGTTACCTAGCGGGGCGATGCTTGTTGAGTGTCTCACCTCAGTTGAGGAGTGGGGGTCTTTTTTCAATATTATTTTTTATTTAAAAATGCATATTTAAGAAAGTGTTAATGTTGATGATTTAATATTAATAAGTGAAATTGTATTTCTTTAATTATAAATTTAATAAATAAATTGAATTGTTTTATGATGTTATTTGCAATGAAAATTCGTACGATGTAGATTTATTCTTTGACATTTCATCGTCTTAGCAGGTCCACCTTGTCAGATATTTAAAATAAATTCGAAAACAAAATGAAAATGTCAAGATACTGGCCGCGTTCAGCACGTCACAGCGCTGGCAGCGCTGACCGTCGAAGTTTGCCGAACGCAATGAATGGACGAATGTAATTGGTCCAGCAATAGTATTCGGCAAACTTCGGTGCTCAACGCTGCCAGCGCTGAGTCGTGCTGAACGCGGCCACTGATAAATAAAACATATGATAAACGGGTATTCCGTTATTTCTCTAAATTGCGTTCTATGTGTTAAGCAACTAACTCAGCTCACCTCACTTCAATCTCATCTCATTTTGAGAACAAGTGAGGTGAGATATTGGTAAAAAGAATGCAGCTATTATCTCTATCCTTCAACAGTACGGAAGTTAAGAAAACGCGGCAAAAAAAAAAAAATGATTTGTCCCTAACTTGTTATACTTGGTGCATAATCGCTAAGAGTATAGATTTAATTTTTTTGTGCATAATTAGTTTTATTATATATTTTTAATACAATATATTATATACATATTATATTATAGGGAACAAGTAATAATTAATAAGAACTTACATGTGAAATGATAGCTGAACCGCGTACATACTGCTGACTGCACGAAATACACGAGTAAATACGCCGTTTCCCCATTATTTTGTCGCATACACACCTCACAACACATATACGTATGTATTGGCAGAAATAATTGTAAATGTTATCCAAAAAAGTAAATAATACACAGTCACGAAACGTCAAATGCAGATTTTGACAACTATTTGGTGATAGAGAGCGATGTATAGAGGTTTACATATGACTGAAAAAGATGTACAATAGGTGCGTTCAATGAAGCTAGCAAAACTAGCGAAACGGAAGTATCTTCTATTGAACGCTCTGCTAGTCTAGCGTTCGCTAGATTTGCTAGCTAGCAAATGCAGCGAGAATTTATATGCTACCTCTGCTAGATTTACATGTAAGGCGGGATTATTTAAATTCAGTTGTAATTTGGTGCGTAAATTAAAATGTTTATATATTACATAGCTCATAGCTCATCATAATAATTAAAGTAAAATATTTTTAAATATAAATATCTACTTTATTTATTAAATTTTAATTTTCTTGTAGTACATGTTAAACAGGAGCACATGAAAACATGGAAAATTATAATATAATAATTTTCTCTTTATATCTGTATATAAGAAACTACAAAATAAAATATTATATGAATTAATATATTTCGCAATGATATTTATGTTTAATTATTTTTAAATTGCTATACATATATACTCGGCGTAGCCGAGTTTTCGCTAGTATTTTATACTAAATTTGTCCATATTCATTTCTTTTCACGTAATTTCACATCAAATAGGTAGGTACTCCCTGCATTCAAACATGAAACCGCCAAGTAAGTTAGCAAACCGTTCAATGTGACTGTGAATTGATAGCTTAGCGGAGGTTAGCAAATGCTAGATTTGCTAGCTTCATTGAACGCACCTAATGAGTACGAACGCATGCGCAGTATACTTTAACTGAGAACTTCCGTACTCTGAAGGACAGAATATATATTTCTATCCTTTTATGTTGGAGCATTATTCTAACAAGAAAAGAATAGGAGACACTTGGTCCATTAGTTTAAAGGTCGATGATTTTTCCTCTGTTTTCGTTTCAGACACTCCTGATTCATCATCATTTGCCGTTTCTTGTAACCACAACTCACTTGATTTATTATCTATTAAATGTATCTCTGAATCTGAAATCTTATCCTCTATTAATCAATTAAAACCTTCTCGCAATCCTGGCCCAGATAATAATAATATTCCCGGTTATATTATAAAAGGTTGTAGAGATATATTTGTCACGCCTTTACATATTCTCTTTAACCTTGCATTGTCCACCAATCATTTTCCTTCTGTTCTCAAAAATACATCTATATGCCCTATTCTTAAATCTGGAGATTCTAGCGACATTACCAACTATCGTCCTTTTGCCATCCTGTCAAGTATTTCGAAGGTTTTTGAGAAAATTATTTTTAATAGAATTTACAACTCTATACAAGACAAAATTTCTAAATCTCAACATGGCTTCATGAAAGGAAGGTCTACTATAACTAATCTTGCAAATTTCACTGATTCTATTCTGAATTCACTACGTAATAATGAGGTGCGGGAGGCCACGTGACTTTAACAAGTGCTTGTGGGGCCCAACATGGTTGCCAAGAGTACGGCTTGTGTACGTTGCCTGAGTTGCCAAATAAATTTGAGTGTAAAATTAATAAATAAAATTGTAAAGCTAGTTATTATTAATGAATATCATGTTGTTTTACTTTTTAACACATAAACTTAATTTTTAAAATATTTTTTAAAAATTATGCGACTTGTGCTGCCATCTACGATACAAAGATTTCTTGGCGCACTAAATTTGAAGAAAACAATCAGATGAAAGTTGAACGTCTTGTATATTTTAAAAATTAAGTTAACCAGAAATAAACTGTATTAAAAGATCGTGATCAAGCTATTTCAATTAATGTTCTTATTAGGTTATTATGATATGGTCGTAATTTAACTATTTTGGTGTTTCTGCTTTTGTCTTATGTTTTAAATTCCAAACAAAATGTCAGATCATCGTAAAAAAGGCAACTAACGATACTAAGTTTTTGGGAAACCAACACAACGACCACTATTAACCACTTTTAATTTTTTTTAAATTGTACTTTTGAATTTTCAATTCAAAATACTCTTTCAGTTTTGCGTGGTGGTGATTGTAACGCATTTGTCTCAAGAACAGATGGAACAATTTTTAAACTTTCCTATTGTTTTTCAGTTAAAACACTTAAAAATGCGACCAGCACTATAAACTTCTTTTCCTTGACAAACTCATCAAGGGAATTTATAAAATATATCAATGAAAAACGAATAGCTTCCTGTACCTAGAAATTTGAAAGTAAAAATATAATTATATGTACTCTTTATACAATGTCTCACTTATGCTAACTAATTATCCCTAGTACTATGTCATCTCTCTTACTAAAAAACAAACAATTTGCATTAATAAGACAGTAAAACATGCATATTAAGATAAAATTCATATATGTACTTACTGTAACCTTCACAAATAGTGCCGGACTGGATAGTTCTCAAAATGTTCGCCAGGTGGTGTAGCGCTTATCTGGAGTTCCCTATATAACTTTAATTTCTCACCTCATCTAGCTTCTTTTACTTCATCCTATCTCAGCAACCGCAAGCAATTTGTCCGTCTAAACAATTTCACCTCGAATTATTATATCCCCAGCTCTGGCATCCCTCAAGGGTCGAATCTTGGGCCTTTACTTTTCAACTTATTCATTAATGATCTTGTTGATCGTTTGGAATATTCTAACTGTTTATTATATGCTGATGACATGAAAATCTTTAAAACCATAAATTGTGATGAAGAAAGTTTTGAGTTACAGCGAGACATAGAAAATATTATAGCCTGATCTACAAAATTTAAATTATTCTTCAATGTAAATAAGTGTAGTGATGTCATATACAATGAAAAAGAATTACTTACAATCTAATTATTCAATGGATAACTTAATACTCGAAAGAGTAAAACTATATAAGAATCTGGGAGTCTGGTTTGATGAAAAAATAACATTTTCACATCATATACATATTACCATCAAAAGTTCATATAAAGCTCTTGGATTTATTATTCGCTGTTCCAAACATTTTCACAAACTATCCACTCTCATCTCCTTGTTTAATTCATTTGTTCGCTGTAAAGTAGAATATTGTAACCTAATCTGGTATTAGTCCAGTAATTTGGCAGAAAAATAAGGGTTAATCCCACAAAAGGTCGGGTATTTTTGATTTTTGGATATATTATATATTTAGGGGTCTTAATAAAAAATCCAAGTTTTCCCTCTCGGGGGCCTTCGGGAAGCACCGCCAACTTGGGAAAAAAGGCGCAAAAAAGCGGTTTTTTCTAAATATCTCTTCACCTAATTTCATTAGGGCAAAATAGTTATTCCTCAATTTGTTTAGAATAAAATTCCCTACAACTTTCATTTAATACATTTTTTCCTGTAACCAATAGATAGCCGTCCGCAGAAGCCTCTAAGGCTAGCTGAGCTACCCCTAGGTGCAGCTACAGCGCTTCAAACAGAGCAAATTTTTGAAAATTTCCCTAATGCTTCATTTAAATTATATTATATTATATATTTTTCTAATTATTTTTTCAAATTTCTTATTATTATTTAACTACCTACTATACATACATATTAGTTATTGTTTATTATTTTGTTTTCATTCTAAAGACGTTTTATAGTCCAGGAAATTTATGATTTTACCTCAAAGTAATTACAAGAAAAGCTTTTAAACGGTATCCTACCCAGAAAATAGGCTGAACAACATATCAAAAATTTCCGGAAATCGGAGCACGGGAAAGAAGTAAATTATTGATACTTTTATTTGTAGGATACATTTGAAACATTTTGTTATTTTTTAAATATATATATATATATATATATATATATATATATATATATATATATATATATATATATATATATATATATATATACGAGGTGTGTGAGAAAAGTAATGAGACTGTTTTTTTGTATACCAATTTTTTTTATTTTTCTCAAACAACAATATTGTCCCCTTCAAAGTAGTTCCCTTCGGCAACTATACACCGGCGGAGTCGTTGTTGCCAGTCTTGGTAGCAGCGCTGAAAGGCTTCAACTGGTAGGATCTTTAACATGTCGGTCACATTGTTTTCAATGTTCTCCAGAGTCCCAAAATGGCGTTCTTTTAAGACATTTTTCAATTTCGGGAAAAAAAGTCACAAGGACTCAGATCAGGTGAATAGGGGGGCTGTGGAACAACAGGAATGCTTCTTGAGGTCAAAAATTCCGTGATGGAAGTAGCCGTGTGACATGGGGCGTTTCGCATGTGCAAATCTTCGATCAAAATTTGATATACGGTGAAAGTGTTTAAGTTTAAGAGGTCACCCATCATCCTTATTGTTAAACGGCGGTCTGATCTCACAAGAGCCTTCACATGTTCGACGTTTTCGTCGGTTCTTGAAGTTGAAGGTCTCCCTGAGCGAGGTTTATCTTCAACGTGTTCTCGGCCTTCCAATAATGATTTGTGCCAGCGACAAACTTGTGCTCTTGATAAGGAATGTTCCCCATAGACCTGTTTCAACTTTTCAAAGGTCACACTCGCGAATTCCCCAAGTTTAACACAAAACTTGATGGTATAATGTTGCTCTAAATTCCGTTGTTCCATTTTCGTAACACACAACAAAAACACAACTTCACAGATGGCGCTCTCAAAAATCACGTGATGGCTGTACGGAGTTGAAACTCGGACTGAGCATCTAGAAGGGATGAACACATCTGTCTACACAAGTATAACAACAAAGCTTTGCCAGATCGCTCGCAGTGTTGTCAGTCTCATTACTTTTCTCACACACCTCGTATATATATATATATATATATATATATATATATATATATATACGAGGTGTGTGAGAATATAATATAATTTAAATGAAGCATTAGGGAAATTTTCAAAAATTTGCTCTGTTTGAAGCGCTGTAGCTCGCTATCTATTGGTTACAGGAAAAAATGTATTAAATGAAAGTTGTAGGGAATTTTATTCTAAACAAATTGAGGAATAACTATTTTGCCCTAATGAAATTAGGTGAAGAGATATTTAGAAAAATCCAAAAATCAAAAATACCCGACTTTTTGTGGGATTAACCCTTATTTTTCTGCCAAATTACTGGACTAATACCAGATTAGGTTACAATATTCTACTTTACAGCGAACAAATGAATTAAACAAGGAGATGAGAGTGGATAGTTTGTGAAAATGTTTGGAACAGCGAATAATAAGATAACCAAGAGCTTTATATGAACTTTTGATGGTAATATGTATATGATGTGAAAATGTTATTTTTTCATCAAACCAGACTCCCAGATTCTTATATAGTTTTACTCTTTCGAGTATTAAGTTATCCATTGAATAATTAGATTGTAAGTAATTCTTTTTCATTGTATATGACAT
The DNA here is from genome assembly GCA_943142095.1 of Ophonus ardosiacus. NCBI lineage: Eukaryota > Metazoa > Arthropoda > Insecta > Coleoptera > Carabidae > Ophonus > Ophonus ardosiacus. The sequence goes on from OW964823.1 coordinate 38,166,848, forward strand.
CACTACACTTATTTACATTGAAGAATAATTTAAATTTTGTAGATCAGGCTATAATATTTTCTATGTCTCGCTGTAACTCAAAACTTTCTTCATCACAATTTATGGTTTTAAAGATTTTCATGTCATCAGCATATAATAAACAGTTAGAATATTCCAAACGATCAACAAGATCATTAATGAATAAGTTGAAAAGTAAAGGCCCAAGATTCGACCCTTGAGGGATGCCAGAGCTGGGGATATAATAATTCGAGGTGAAATTGTTTAGACGAACAAATTGCTTGCGGTTGCTGAGATAGGATGAAGTAAAAGAAGCTAGATGAGGTGAGAAATTAAAGTTATATAGTCTCGCAGTGTTGTCAGTCTCATTACTTTTCTCACACACCTCGTATATATATATATATATATATATATATATATATATATATATATATATATATATATATATATATATATATATATATACTTTGTTTCAAAAGTAATATTTTATTTAAAAATATTGTACAATGTACATTTCGAGGTATTACCTCATCATCAGGTAGAAAAATAAATGATATAAATATAAACAAATAATAAAAGAGTGAAACAAATTACAAATTAATAAAGATAACAAAATTGAAAATTTATTAATATAAAATTATTAATATAATATTACTAAAATTTTGAAAAAATATTAGGATCTAATAGGGGTGAGTTGTTTAAATCCAAAATTTCATTCATTAGATTTTCTTTTTTGTGTAAAGAATTTTTTATATCGAAAGCTTCTAAACAATTTAGTTTTTTACTTCAATATGGCGTATTTTTAAATTTTGAATTGTACAAAAAATGTTCATTGTTAAATAAATGTTTTGCCAAATTTGAATTTTCTATTTTATCGTATTTAAATTGTCTTAAATGTTCATTAAATCTTAACTTGAAATTTCGCCCTGTTTGACCAATATATTTATAATTACAATTGTTACAAGAAATTTCGTAAACCCCAGATTTATTTGTTTATTTTTTTTATTTATTTATTCAAAATTTAGACATGGTTAAAGATAAACAATATTACGTATTTAATATGTGTCAAAGTGGTTGATAAGAAATTGAGAAATGGGGCGATTTTCAGATGTTTAAAATCTCAGAGGAATTTCATGTTAGTAACTCGCAAATTGCTCATCGGGAAAAAATTGTGTAATACATGATATGAAAGAGAATTTCATGCTGAATTCAAATTTTTAAACCGCGTTATTATATCTCTAATAAGATCAGAGTGGTGAATGAAAAAATAAAAAATTGCATGAAGACATTTACAATTATTCTAGAAAAAGTCATCAATAATTTACTTCTTTCGATGCCACGACTAATGTAAACTGTTATAAATAGTGAAACCTATTAGACTAAGTATTAAATACGTACTATTGTTTGTTTTTTAAGTAATATCTTTAATAAATATTTTGAGCAAATGGCCAAAAACATAAATATGCCGACATTTTTCCCAATTGGCGGAAGGTTCCCGTGCTCCGATTTCCGGAAATTTTTGATATGTTGTTCAGCGTATTTTCTGGGTAGGATTCCGTTCAAAAGCTTTTCTTGTAATTACTTTGAGGTAAAATCATAAACTTCCTGGACTATAAAACGTCTTTAGAATGAAAATAAAATAATAAACAATAACTAATATGTATGTATAGTAGTTAAATAATAATAAGTAATTTGAAAAAAAAAAAATAGAAAAATATATAATATAACTTAAATGAAGCATTAGGGAAATTTTCAAAAATTTGCTCTGTTTGAAGCGCTGTAGCTCGCTATCTATTGGTTACAGGAAAAAATGTATTAAATGAAAGTTGTAGGGAATTTTATTCTAAACAAATTGAGGAATAACTATTTTGCCGTAATGCAAATAGGTGAAGAGATATTTAGAAAAAAAACCGCATTTTTGCGCCTTTTTTTCCAAGTTGGCGGTGCTTCCCAAAGGCCCCCGAGGGGGAAAATTTACATTTTTTATTAGGACCCCTAAATATATAATATATCCAAAAATCAAAAATACCCGACCTTTTGCAGGGTAAATCTACCTAATGACTGGATATATCCAATATATAAAAATCTGATGTGGCCAACACAAAACCTCCCGCTATTTAATTTTTATTAATTTAAATACATACCTACCTACGTATTTACTAACGCTGCAAACTGTTCCATTGCAGAAAACTATTGCTTTATTTACTATTTTCTTTTTAAAATGTCACTATTATTAATTTGAAGTGATAAGTTTTCTGACAGTGACACTTACTGTCAGTTACATTCATTGAAAAATGAACTGTGTAACAAAGGAATAGTTTTTATCTTAGGCTTCGCGACTAATAAAAAAATCTGATGTGGCCAACACGAAACCTCCCACTATTTAATTTTTACATACATACATACATACATACATAAAATCACGCGATTCCCACTTAGTGGGTTAGCAAAAACCCGGAAACAATAGTAACAATAAGAAAAGGGATAAGAGTAAGAGTTCAGCTGATTCACTTCACTCATTAACAACATTCTTCTTTCGCCTTGTCCACAATCATCGTATCATTCATACATAAGAACATATTAAAGTGACTGATTTTCGGTAGCGAATAACCGCATCTGGACCACAATAATAGTTACGCAACAATCATCCTTCGCCACACATTCCTTTCCATTTTTATTAATTTAAATACATACTTACCTATTTACTAACGCTGCAAACTGTTCCATTGAATAAAACTATTGATTTATTTACTATTTTCTTTTTAAAATTTCACTATTATTAATTTGAAGTGATTAGTTTTTTAACAGTGACATTTACTGTCAGTTACATTCATTTGAAATTTGAACTGTGTAACAAAGGAATTGTGTTTATCTTAGGCTTCGGGACTAATAAAAAAAAATATTTTTAAATTTATCTGCAAAATATATAGAAAAAGTATTAATGTATTCCTGTAGAAAATTCAATAATCTTTAATTTTCATAACACATAAAATGCGAAAAAAATAGCATTTAATGATATTTTTTGAAGAAAAACCATTATGAGCTTCAGGTAAAGTGCCATTTCCGGTTATCCGATTTACACCAAAATCTAATGGCTTCTTTCCTTATTAGAATAGGATAGAAATACAAGGTTTCAGAATTTTCTGAATGATAGTATTTGAGTTAGAGCGAAGACAAAATCCCTACACATACATATACACACACACACACACACACACACATACATACATACACACACACACACATACATACATACACACACACACACACACACACATACAGACATCATCGTGAAAATGTTAAAATTGGATTCTAGGGACATTAAAACGTGGTCATTTACTAAAATCTCGATATGTGATTTTTAGCACGATCCCTATACCTCCCTTACCAAGGGTAGCGGGAGGTAAAAATCATGTACACGCCATTGAGGTTATTCAAAAAAAAATTTTTAATTTTGCTGGCGTAAAACCAATGGATTTCCTACAATTATTGATAATTATTCTTACATTAATGTATTAGCTGAATTTGGAATTACATCTTTGGAAAATCGCCATAAAGTACAGTCGGCCGTTTTTCTATATAAGCTTGTCAACAATATCGTTGACGACATTAACTTACTGGCTCGTGTCAATTTCTTTGTACCTAGAATTAACTCTAGGCATCGAATCCTGTTCAAGTCTACAATGGCTAAATGTAATTATGAACTAAAATCACCGATCCGTCGCCTATGTTTTTATTATAATACAATTCATTCGCCACATAATTCCATTGATTTATTTTCAAATTTATTACCTATATTCAAAAACTTATTAACTTGTTACTTTATGTCTAACTGAATTTCTCACTAGTGTCTCATTATATACTAACAATGTAAACAATAATCTATTGCTGTTTGTGTATATATTTGTTACTTTGATTGCTACTACTCCTCGATAAACTTTATATTTAATTTGTAATAATTTTTCTAACCCTCAGTAATTGAGACTTTGTCCTGTTGAGTGGTTTCAAATAAATAAATAAATAAATTTGAACACACACACACGTATATATATATATATATACAGGGTGTAATTCGTACACCGACCACTTTCATTATTACCTTTATTATTATAGTTACAAAAAAATACTATAGAACAAAGTTGTAGGGGACCAAATATTTTTTTAAACCAGTGGTTCTCAAGTTACAACACAAAGTTATATTTTTTCAAATGGGATTCTACATATTTTTTATGCCTATTCGACAGCATATTTTTTTCTGAATTCAACCATGTATTAGTTTTATATCCTTACATAATAAAAATATTGAAAAAAATGCGATTGAAATTTTAATAAATTTTTATTTTTAATATTATTGTACAGTAGGCTATGGATGAAAAACAATAACAAAAGAACAAAATATAGCTGCTGTCAAATAATAATTGGCGTACTAATTGTTGTAAATTGTTATTCTTTGTGTTTTGAGATTATTTTATGACAATATGGCTGATGTTTATACAAATGAAGATTTGTATCGTTCATTATTAATTTATGGTGAGTGTAATGAAAATGACATACAAGCGTGCAATATTTATGCCACGAGAACACGAGATATCCAAACAAACCGCGTTCAGGGAGATCAGTAATCAGGCGATTAGCACGAAATTTGAAAAACTATGGATCATTTTCACAAAAACGTGAAAGGCAACATCCCGTGAGAAACAATGAAGAAATAAAAATCGCAGTTTTAGCGTCTATTGCGCGTAATCCCAATTCATCCACACGCGAAATTGCTCAAGAACATTTTATTTCTAATATGTCCGTATGGCGCATTTTGAAAAAGCATAATTTAAAATCATATTCATACAAACTATTACATGCTATACATAATAATGACAATGAACGCAGAATAGTGTTTTGCGAATGGTTTTTGGTGCAGATCAGGACGATAATAATATTCTTAGAAAAATTCTGTGGACAGATGAATCTAAATTTTCAAATAATGGATTATTTAATAGAAATAATGAGCATATTTGGGCCGAAGAACATCCTCGTGAATTTAGAGAAAAAAATAATCAACACAGATGGAGCTTTAATGTATGGCTTGGAATGTTTGGGAATAAAATTATTGGACCACATTTTTATGAAGACAATTTAAACGCTGCACATTATTTATGTTTCTTGGAAAATGAATTATTAAATTATTTACAAGATTTAAACTTGAATGAAAGACAAAATATGTGGTTCCAACAAGATGGAGCGCCGGCTCACAATACTCGTCGAGTGTACGAACGGCTCGACGAAATGTTTCAAGGTTGGTGGATAGCAACAAATGGGCCATACAAATGGCACGCTCGTTCCCCGGACTTGACACCCCCTGATTTTTTTTTATGGGGATATCTTAAAGATAGAGTATATTCAAAACCAGTGACAACGAAACAAAATTTGATGGACAGAGTTGCGCTGCTTTGACACCAGAAACTGTAATAAAAGCTACTTCTTCTGTTTTAAATAGAATAGAATTATGCTTAGAAAATAATGGAAATCAAATAGAATATTATTTATAAGAAGTAATTAACAATTATTAATTTTCAATTTAAATTTATCACTCTTGTTTCTCATCCATGGCCTACTGTACAATAATATTAAAAATTAAAATTTATTTAAATTTCAATCGCATTTTTTTCAATATTTTTATTATGTAAGGATATAAAACTAATACATGGTTAAATTCAGAAAAAGATATGCTATCGAATAGGCATAAAAAATATGTAGAATCCCATTTGAAAAAATATAACTTTATGTTGTAACTTGAGAACCACTGATTTAAAAAATTTTTTCTTCTCTGAAAGGATGTCCCCTTTGGTCCCCTACAACTTTGTTCTATAGTATTTTTTTGTAATTATAATAATAAAGGTAATAATGTCGGTCGGTGTACGTGTTACACCTGTATATATATATATATATATATATATATATATATATATATATATATATATATATATATATATATAGAGAGAGAGAGAGAGAGAGAGAGAGAGAGAGAGAGAGAGAGCGAGAGAGAGAGTGAGTTAATAGAGGATGCCACGATTTTTTTATTTTTACCTTCCGTCACCTTTAGGTAAGGCAGGTATTGTCTTTGGTCAAAAAAATCAGTGGTGAGCTTTTAATGAATAAGCACGTTCTAGGGTCCCTACTACACGAATTTACTATTTTTAAGATATGTGTATGTGTGTCTGGGTGTGACAAATTTTTCTCGAACAATAATTCCAATTCTAAAAATTATAATTCTTTCGTATTCCTCTTCTTTATGAAGAGGTGATTAGATTTTGGTTATAATTGATCCACCGGAAGTACCCTTACCCTTATTTGAAGTTTTTAACAGTTTTTCTTAGAAAACGCAGTTAAATTTTATTTTTTGACATTTTATGTTATTATAAATATTAAAGATGAAAGAATTAGGCCTTAAGGATCACGGAGAATATTAAATAAACAACGAAAGAAATTATGAAAAATTCAATGACTGCAGGGATTTGAACCCCGGACCTTCTCATTTCTAAGTATTAATATTCATAAATATTAAAGAAAATGCTCTTCTGTATACGGTTTGATTACACATTTTCCATCATATTCAATAGATATAGAGTTAAAGAATTATAAAGAATTAACTTTCAAAAATCTGTCAGCTTTGGTATAATCATGAAAACTGCTGATATATTCAAAAAAATTCTGATTGACAGATGTCAGTGCAAAACCAAATGGAAAGTATAGGATCAGAAACTGGTATGACTCATAGTCACTGATTTCTATACAAATCTGGATAGCGGACGCAATGTTAAACCTTTGTGACTAATTGAATGCCGCCATATTGGAGGATTTCAGCTCAATTTTAGTTGGAGATAGAAACCTTTGTAGCTACTTTAAAGTTAAAAGTTACGTGATCTTATAGGAAATTTTACAACAAATTTAATTATGTTATTCACAATCACAATGTTCTATCTCTTTGCGAACATTTGAACATGTTGGTTTTGGATTTTGCGCACAAGAAACACTAAGCGAGAAATTTTTCGTTCTTACGAGATAGACCCTAATATACAGCGACAAAGTTGTAGTAAATGAATTAAAGAAATTTTTTTATTTGAATTTTTTTTTCAAAATCTTTACCGGTTTTGAAAAAAAAAAACGAACACAAAAAGTTATGACATCGTAATGCGCGGTAACTCCAGACATGTTAGTCAATTTCTATAGCTGGGTGAGTGCCAAAGTTGCATGCATTACGATGAACTAACTTTTTGTGTTCGTTTTATTCGAAACCAGTGAAGATTTTTGAAAAAAATTAAAATATAAAACTTCTTTAATTCATTTACTACAACTTTGTCGCTGTATGTTAGGGACTATCTCGTAAGGACGAAAAGTTTCTCGTTTAGTGTTTCTTGTGCTGCAAAATCCAAAACAAACGTGTTCGAATGCTAGTTTTTATTATTTTTCTTATCATTTTAGAAACAAATATGATGTTTTATTACATAAGCACATTCTCAAAACATAAATAAATAATAATCTGAAAAAATCAGATCTTCAACAACTACAAAGATATGAGAAGTTAAAGTTAAAAATTGTGAAGACATTTAATTGAGATGATTCTTTCAAGAAATATGAATTTTCAAATGTTCGCAAAGAGATAAAACATTGTGATTGTGAATAACACCATTAAATTTGTTGGAAAATTTCCTATAAGATCACGTAGCTTTTAACTTTAAAGTAGCTACAAAGGTTTCTATCTCCAACTAAAATTGAGCTGAAATCCTCCAACATGGCGGCGTTCAAATAGTTACAAAACGCTGTATTTAACCTGGCCTCTGCACGCTATCCAGATATGAATAGAGATCAGTGGTCATAGTGTTTCTCGCAAGTGACATGCACTTACAGCAGCTAGGGGTGGGCTTGGACCACCCGTTTTAAAAGTCAAATAAGAGAAAATAGTTCACGCATATTATTGGAACTACATTTCTCATTCTAAAACAATAATGGTATATTTATTATATTGTAGTTCTAGTTTATTAGTATTTAAGTATTTGTAAAAATAATAGCGTGTAGCCGCATAACCACCGTAACCAAATACTCCAGTGAAGCAGTCTGACAGTCACTGGTTTGATGATGGGAACGCCTACTTACAGCGTCGGCCTATAATAAAAGAGAGTCGGATTCGGTAGCGTCATCAAGCCCGGAAAAACCCGCGAGTTTTGAAAGTGCATAACATATTAACATTTATAAAAAATCTGATGTGGCCAACACAAAGCCTCCCGGTATTTAATTTTTATTAATTTAAATACATACCTACGTATTTAGTAATGCTTCAAACTATATTATATTCCATTGCATATAACTATTGCTTCATTTACGATTTTCTTTATTATTTAATATGTCACTATTATTAATTTGAAATTATTAGTTTTTTGACAATGACGTTTACCTGTCAGTTACATTTATTTGAAAAATAAACTGTGTAACAAAGGAATTGTCTTTATCTTAGGCTTCGGGATTAAAAAAAGAAAAAAGATTTTAAAATTTATCTGTAAAATATATAGAAAAAGTATTAATGTATACCTGTAAAAAATTCAATAATCTATAATTTTCCAATGACATAAAATGCGAAAAAATGGCATTTAGTGATATTTTTTGAAGAAAAACCATTATGAGCTTCAAGTAAAGTGCCATTTCTGTTTATCCGATGTACACCAAAATCTAATGGCTTCTTCTCGTATTAGAATAGGGTAGAAATACAAGGTTTCAGAATTTTCTCAATGATAGTATTTGAGTTAGAGCGAAGACAAAATTCATACACACAAACACACACACACACACACACACACACACACACACACACACACATACAGACATCATCGTGAAAATGTTAAAATTGGATTCTAGGGACCTTAAAACGTGGTCATTTACTAAAATCTCGATATGTGATTTTTAGCACGATCCCTATACCTCCTTACCAAGGGGGAGCGGGAGGTAAAAAAGTGATAAAACATACAGAATTGAAATTTACGTCAATAACGCAGTTATATGGGAAGAAATAAGTATGTATATAATTTATATAAAAATTCGATATGAGTGGAATCCCCTATTATAAAGAGATTAAAGATGCAAGAACGTAAACGTTAATCTTATGTAGAAAACACCTTATTTTAAAAATAAGGGACTTTCAATTTCAATGTTTACCGCGTTTAATTATTGTAGTCACATTAACGCTAAAAGTAAAACAAAGTTACAGCCGGACTTACTTTTCACCGAAACATAATCTCAATACATACAGAACGTGTGACGTTAGACGCTCGCTATTCCATTGCACATAACATTCGGGCTGTCACGTGACTTTAAAGTGCTCGTTATTGTCAAAAAATAATATGTAGACGTATTTTTTGTTTAAGAAAATCTGTTTACTGCTTCAAGTATTCGTAAATTACTATTTCTAGTTGGTCAATGTTGCCAAAAACTAATCAGCTCTTCCCATTAACGTTATAATGAGGAATACGAAGTTTCATACGATTAAAGTCTTCTAGTATTTGAGAAATCGTCCTGACTCAATACACATACGAGGTGTGTTCAAAAAATATCGCGAATTTTGTGTTTTTTCAAAAATTATTTATTTATTCATGAATATCTATTTTGTCCCCTTCAAAGTAATCCCCATGAGATATTATACACTTGTGCCAACGGTTTTTCCAATCTTCAAAGCACTTCAAAAAATCATTTTTTTTTATCTTGTTCAGCTCCTCCTTCGATGCCGTCTTTATCTCGTCAAGCGTAGCGTAACGTCGTCCTTTCATGGGCCTCTTCAGTTTAGGGAACAAGAAAAAGTCACAGGGGGCCAGATCTGGGGAATACGGTGGCTGCGGCATCATTAGTGTGTTGTTTTTGGCTAAAAAGTCGCGCACAAGCAACGATGTGTGAGTAGGGGCGTTATCGTGGTGCAAAAGCCAATTTTTGTTCTTCCACAAATCCGGGCGTTTCTGGCGGATTGCGCATAACTTGCAGGTAATATTCCTTATTGACCGTTCTACCCTGTGGCAAGAACTCATGATGCACCACGCCCCTGCAATCGAAGAAAACTGTCAGCAAAACTTTCACATTCGACCGAACTTGGCGCGCTTTTTTCGGTCTTGGTTCGTGCGGCAGCTTCCATTGAGATTATTGAACTTTGGTTTCCACGTCATAACCATAAACCCACGATTCGTCACCAGTTATGACCCTCTGGAGCAAATTTGGGTCGTCGCGGACAGAGTCCAACATCTCATTAGCAATGTTCATGCGATGCTGTTTTTGGTCGCAATTGAGCAATTTTGGTACAAATTTCTCGGCGACCCGTCTCATGCCCAAATCATTGATAAAAATCGAATGGCACGAGCCAATCGATATGTTTAGGTCCTCAGCAACTTCTCTAACGGTGATTCGACGATTGGCCAATATCATTTTCTCCACTTCATTAATTTTTTCGTCTGTTGTTGAAGTGCTCGGGCGTCCGGCACGCTTTTCGTCGTTCACATCTTCTCGGCCTTCTGAGAACATTTTGTACCACCGATAAACGTTGCTTTGGTCCAAGGTAGCTTCTCCGTATGCCACAGTCAACATTCGGAATGCATCCGCGCACTTAATTTCGTTTTTCACACAAAATTTGATACAGGTTCTTTGTTCCATTTTTTTGAATAGGTAAAAATCGAAGACGATCCAAAACACGTGCAAGCAAAGCAGCTGTCAACAATTAAGTGAACATTCAAAATGGCCGAGCTTGTCGACATAAGTGAGAGACATGAGTACCAACATAAAGCCACAAAAAGATCGAAATTCGAATATACGTAACCCGCGAAAATTCAAAATTCGCGATAGTTTTTGAACACACCTCGTATACGCACCAACCAAAACCAGAATATGCATGCACAAATCCGGAATATTCAAAAAAAGGATCGCGCATTGTCTGAAAGCCAATCAACAGAATCACCCAACTAAACGAAACCTATTCTAATATGAGCTCCGCTTGGCCACACCCACATATTCGGTTTTTGAATGATTCGGGCGAAGCACTTTCTGGCGATGCGCAATTATAATCTTGAATGTTCGGGATTTGAATGATTCTGCGCACGCATATTCTAGTTTTGGGTTTCCCTTTCTATACCACTCTTATCTACGGTAGCAAGAGTTAAAAGCGTGGTAAAAAGTAGTTCTAGTACGCGATTATATCAAAAAATCCTCAGATTAACTGGTATACCAAAAAACAATACAAAAAATATTTTGCAAGTGAAAACTATTTAATCTAATTTCATTGTCTTAAATGGCACGTAGTCATATACTAGAATTCTAGATTTTTTCAACAAATCTTTAAATTAATTTTACTTTATTTTTGTTTAGGGAATGAAGAAGGTTCACAGCATCGTCCACATTCTAATCGACCTAATTTCGGAAAGTATGATCAACGAAATAAACCTGAAAATTCTTTAACTCAAAAAGATCAACTGGAAACTGGGGAAAATTCTAGAAATTATAAACCACGTTATTTCAGAAAATATGACCAAGGAAATAAAACCGATCATTCTGCAAACCATCCAGATCACTTGAATTCTAAAGAAAATTATAATCCTCGTAAAAATTTTCATCCAAGAGGTGCTCAGTATTATCGTCCACCTCATAGACATAATCCACATTTCAGAGGACATCCTCATAAACGTAGTCCAAACCCTGTCAATATAACGGTCGAATATACTGTAGATACAGGAGAAAGAACATGTAAAATGGAAAAGAAAAATTTTTCAAAAGGAAAACAACAAAGAACATCTAATGTAAAATGTGCGGAACCTGAATGCGAAGAAAATTGGGATGAAGAAATTTGTAATAATCTACATTCAAATAAAAGTTTTTTAAAAAATACCGAAGAAGATGAACAAGATTTAGAAGAAAATGAAGTTAATGGTGACAACGAAGAAAGTATTAAAGAAAATGAAAATAGAAAAATTCAACCCTCAAATGAAAGTTTGATAGAAAAGAACGAAAAAGGCGAACATACTTTAGAAGAAAATGAAATTGATGATGAAATAAATAAAAACGAAAATATTAAAAACAGAGAAATTCAGCATTCAAGTAAAAATTTGAAAGAAAAAAACAAAGAAGGCGAACATACCTTAGAAGAAAATGAAATTAGTGTTGAAATAAACAAAATTGAGAATATTGAAAAGACTGAAAACAGTGAAATTCAGCATTCAAATAAAAATTTGAAAGAAAAAAACAAAGAAGGCGAACATAACTTAGAAGAAAATGAAATTAGTGTTGAAATAAATAAAAATGAGAATATTGAAAAGACTGAAAACAGTGAAATTCAGCATTCAAATGAAAATTTGAAAGAAAAGAACAAAGAAGGCGAACATAACTTAGAAGAAAATGAAATTAGGGTTGAAATAAACAAAAATGAAAATATTGAAAACACTGAAAACAGAGAAATTCAGCATACAAATGAAAATTTGAAAGATAACAACAAAGAAGGCGAACTTAATTTAGAAGTACATAAAATTGATGATAAAATAAACAAGAACGAAAATATCGAAAAGAGTGAAAACAGAAAAATATAGCATTCAAATGAAAGTTTGAAAGAAACACGAAAATGAAATTGATGAAATGAACATGAAAGAAAATATTAAAAAGAGTAAAGATAAAAGTAATATCTCAAAAGAAAATTAAGACTCAATATTGAAAAAGGCGAAGCAAATAAAGAAAAAGGAAAATAAACGTGCAATAGACTAGTTAATTATGCAACATGAGTAAAAAGTATAATCTTATCTCACGAATAGGAAAATTTGACCTAAATCGTATGAGTGAAATAAGACACTTTTTGTTCTAGTCTCTAGTTGCATGTAAAAATTTTAATACGTCTATAATAAAAGAGTGAAAAAAGTGCCTCGTTTAATTTTTTTACCGTTTTGCGTTAAAAATGTACTTTTTTCACGCTTTTATTGTGTAAAAAAAATTATATATACCTTATGAACCCATTTTAATGAAAAAGTTTAATTTTTAGCGGACGTAAAAGTTTATTTTTGGCTTGTTGATATTTTAAATAATGCGGTTTTTAAGATTTTTGTGATTAATAAGTGATTCTAATTTAAAATATATTTATTATATAATATAATTTTACAATGTATTTTATATTTAATGTTGTTTTTTTATATATTTTAATCAGATTTTATTGCCCAAATAAAATATTATTTTACTTATATGATCCTTGACATTTTACCATTTCCTCATATACTTCATTAAATAAATTGTCGTTTTTCAAATCAAACTGGAAATATTTTAAGATTTTATTAAAAAAAAAAAATCAATTATACTTTTTATTTACCCGATGCATTTGTGTGTAACATTTTTGAGCTTCCCACATTTTATTAAATTTTAAATTAATTAATGCTAAATACGCCCAAGTTTCTGGTAAACGAATATCTCGTATATTTGACTCTTCCAAGCATGCTTCAGCATTCACATAATTATTATCCTACAAAGTTTTAATTTGAAAAATTTCATTTAATTTTTAGCCATACTTATACCTTGTAAAACAGAATTCCAAGCATTAACCAGGAAAATGGAGTTGGACTATATTTACAAACATATGACATATATTTCCTAGCTAATGGTAAATTTTTTTCAGCTTCACAAATATAGGCCATATTCATGTACAACATATGCATGTCGTCCGGACGATTAAATGCCGCTATTATAAATTCATAAGCCTCTTTTGCGTCTTCATAATTTCCTAAGCGATAGTGACAATGCCCAATTAAGGAATTAACTGCGTAATCCTACAATAAAATTTATATTATATTCATAAATATTTTTCTTAAAGAAAATAATAACATTAAAAGTGCAATTTTTTTATTAAGTCTGTAAAATATTTATTTTACTGCCTAGGCAGTAAATAGTACATTACGTTCCAAGTTAAGAAAAGTGAAAGTTTACCAGACGAGTATGGTAAGTTTAAGTACGAGCGATAGCGTATACTATTTTTTCGTATTATACAGTGGCTCACAGAATTATTCGTTCATTTGAAATTTATAAATAAAAGTCAAAAATGGAACATTTTTAGCAATAAATTTATTTTTACAAATAAGTCATAATGTTAAATAATTATTCTAAATTCATAATTTAATATTAATTAAACAAAATCATTACATAATATACATAAAAATAACAAAATAAAAAAAATTGTAAAAATGTTTGCACAAAATTATTCGTACACCTAAACGAAATATATTAATTTTACACGTTTATATTATATCTAATATTTCGTGGTATATCCATTTGCATCTATAACGGCCTGTAGACGTTTTGGCATGGAATTAACTAATTTTGTTGTATATTCAACTTCAATTTTGCCCCATTCTGCCAGCAGTTCCTGTTTTAATTGAGTCAGATTGGAAAAGGTCTTAGTCCTCAGCCTCTTGTCTAATTCTGCCCATAAATTTTCTATGGGGTTCAAGTCGGGAGACTGAGGAGGTGTTTTTAATTGCTTAGGGGTATTATACAATAACCATTCTCTCACAATATGAGCGGTATGTTTTGGGTCGTTGTCTTGCTGGAAAATATAATTACCTCCCAACCCAAGTTTATCAGCAGATACTTTTAAATTTTGTTTTTGACAGGTAGTCCATTTTATTTATTTTACCTTCAATAAAATTTAGATTCCCTACTCCACCTGCTGACATACAGCCCCAGACCAATACATTCCCGCCGCCGTGTTTCACTGTGCTAGTTAAATTACAGATATTAAGCTCCGTATTTGGTTTTCTCCAAACATAAGTTCTACCATCTGACCCAAAAAGATTAAATTTACTTTCATCCGAGAAAATAACCGATTTCCAAAACACGTTATCCTTGTTAATGTACTCTTTTGCAAAAGCGAGTCTTTTAATTCTATTTTGTTCGGAAATGTACGGTTTCTTTCTGGCTACACGACCATTATATCCAGCATTTCTCAATGTTCTACGAATAGTTTCGGTTGAAATAGGCCTTTTAATTATTTGAGATATTTCTGACGTCAATGTTTTGAGAGGTTTTTTCGGATTTAATTTAATTTCTCGCTGAATATATCGTTCATTCTGCTGATTTAAAATTTTTTTACGGCCCCGTCCCGCAATATTTTCCAACTGACCCTCATTTTTATATTTATTTATAATATATTGAACAGTTGAATGCGACCTTCCCACAATTTCAGCAACATCCCTTAAAAATTTACCCTGGCAAAATAATTTCAAACAGATTCGCCTTTCCTCTAGCGTAGTTTCTTGTTTTTTGGGACCCATATTATAAAAAACTTGCGAAATATACTCCTTCAAGTGATATTTCCCACAATGATAAATATTTCCTACGTATAAACATTATATTGACTCGTTTTACGTAAGTTTTTAATAAGTGTACGAGTAATTTTGTGAAGTTAATTTTTGTATACATTTTGTTTTTATTAAATTTACGTAAGTAAACTTATTTTATTTCTATGATTGATGATTGCATTTTATTTCTGAAATTTGAAAGAATATGATGGCGTCAATAACAGTTTAATACACTTTTTAAAAGTACTTTATTTTTAAATAGAAATTATAGGTGTACGAATAATTCTGCGAGCCACTGTATATTAGAATTGAAATTAGATTTTTTTGCGGCCTAATATTCTGAATTAAAAACATAGTAGTCTGATTCTCGGTAACAAAACAACTTGACAGTTATTGTTTTTTGTACCTTACAACCTCCAAACAAATTAATTTTTGTAGATCGATTTGCAAAACGATGGATTTAGATGATTCAAAGAACATGGAAAACGATATAGAAAATAAACAATTCCTAGTGTCAAAATGTATTTTAATGACAAAACCGTTGCTATGCAGTAACGGTTGCTGTGTTGTAAAGTATGTCATTACTGTACGATTTTGAGTATATTAAAATATAGTACATTACTGACAAGAAATCAGATAGATTTTATAACAGTAAATCATAGGTACAAAAATGCGGTAAAAAATGTCAAAACCTATCCGGGTGCTGATTGCAACACCGATCATGCCCCAGTAGTTGCAGATATTAGACTAAAATGGAAAAATATATCTAAACAACGTATACAAACAACACAAGACACTAAACAATTAATAGAAGATGGAAGTATAAGGAATAAATATAAGACAGAAGTTTTAGAGCAATACCAAAAAACAACTTCGATGTCCAACATAGAAGAAAAATGGGGTAAATTTAAAAATATAGTAGTAGCAGCAGCGAATAAATATATTCCGCATAAGAGTAACAAGAAAAAACAAGCATGGATTACAGAAGAAATTATTAACTTAATGGAAGAAAGAAGAAAAGCGAAAAGACCAAAATACGAAGAATTAAACACACTGATCAAAAATAAATGTAAGGAAGAAAAAGAAAAATGGTACAATACCATGTGTAAAGAAGCTGAAGAATTGTATAATAAAAACTCGTACATGTTGTACCAAAAAGTAAGAGAAATGTGCTATAATAAAAAAATAGTGAACACAGGATGTATAGAGGATGAAAATGGTCAACAATTAACAAATGGAGAAAAGGTACTAGATAGATGGACAGAATATGTGAAAAATTTATATGATAGTAAAGATAGTACAGAAAACAATTTGATAGTGAACAATGAATCAGAAAAATTACCCATATTAAAAGAAGAAATTGACAAAGCCCTGAAAGAAACAAAGAAATATAAAGCTGCCGGACCTGACCAGGTAACAACAGAAATGTTAGAAGCACTAGACGAAGAAGGTTTAGATATAATAACAGAATTAGCAAACGAGATATATACAGTGTGTCCCATTTAGAGGTGCCACCATTGGGATCTCGAGAACTATAAGAGATACGATGTCGGTTAAATGGAACTTTTTGTGCGCCTTTGGGAGACAATCTCAGATGTGCTTTTGTTTTTCCAAAAATTCTCATAGGGCACTAGATAAAGACGAAAAAGTGAATATTGTTGATTTTTTCTTTTTCAAATAACTTCTAAACTATTAGTAATTGAGAAAAACATTTCAAATATAAAAGATAGATATTTTTACTAGCTAACCAGTGACGTACGAAATAAATTTTTATATCCGTAAATTTTCGAGATATAACACAAACTTATATTTTTTTAAATGGAACCCATATCTGATTTCAGTCTCAAAAAAATCATTATTTTTTTCTCTTTTCAATGATGTAAGGGTTATTATGTTTTATATTTGTTTTGCTCCTAAAATTTAATTTTTCTCTTTATTTTCCTGAACTTTCTTATTATTTCCTAAGAAAACATTATTATTTTTATTAATTATATTGTATTTGATCGAAATAATTTGTTTTATGCCTTTATTACTTAATATTTTTATTCTAGACTCATAATTACAAATTATACTATAATGTGCCAAGGGCGACCAGATACAAAATATAAAAATTTGTTTGATACGAGTTTTGAGCAAAATTTTCTAACGAAATAAATTATTTAAATAGAAGGAGTATTTCTAAATAGAAATCTACCAATATTTTCAAAATAATTATAAATTTAATAAAAAATAAGGAAAAAATAATAATTTTGAAGGCAAAACAAATATAAAACATAATAACCCTTACATCGTTGAAAAGAGAAAAAAATAGTGATTTTTTTGAGACTAAAATCAGATATGGGTTCCATTTAAAAAAATATAAGTTTGTGTTATATCTCGAAAATTTACAGATATAAAAATTTATTTCGTACGCCACTGGTTAGTTAATAAAAATATCTATCTTTTGTATTTGAAACGTTTTTCTCAATTATTAATAGTTTAGAAGTTATTTGTAAAAGAAAAAATCAACAATATTCAGTTTTTCGTCATTATCTAGTGCCCAATGAGAATTTTTGAAAAAACAAAAGCACATCTTAGACGGCCTCCCAAAGGCATACAAAAAGTTCCATTTAACCGACATCGTATCTCTTATAGTTCTCGAGATCCCAATGGTGGCACCTCTAAATGGCACACTGTATAACAAACCAATTACCAGCAGAAATTACAAAATCTATAATTATTACATTACCAAAAAAAAAAAACAAAGCTAGTAAATGCGAAGATTATAGGACCATAAGTCTAATGAGTCATACCCTGAAAATCATACTACGAGTCTTACTGAACAGACTTAAACAGAATAAAATAGCGGAAATTAGTCCAACACAGTTTGGTTTCATAAAAAACAAAGGAACCAGGAATGCAATCTTCACTTTACGAACAATAATAGAAAGATATTTAGAAATTCAAGAAGATGTAAACATAGTCTTTATTGACTATAAAAAAGCGTTCGATATGGTAAATCATACTAAATTATTTGACACACTAGAAAAAATTGGCCTCGATAAAAGTATAGTAGATCTTGTGAAAAACGTATACAGAATGCAAAAATCAGCAGTACGATTAGAAAACCAAACATCTGAATATATAAGAATAAAAAGAGGAGTTCGACAAGGATGTGTGCTCTCACCATGGCTTTTTAACATCTACAGTGAAGAAGTTTTCAAAGAAATTGCTCCGTTAAAAGGCGTAACAATAGGAGGTATAAATATAAACAACATTCGTTTTGCGGACGACACAGCGTTAATATGCGATAGCGAAGCAGGAGTAAACGAACTGCTGTATAAAGTAAAACAAGTAAGCGATAAATGGGATCTTCAAATAAATGCAAGTAAGACAGTGGGTATGAAAGTAACATATAAAAAAGAAATGGAGAAGATAAACGTTAAATGTGCAGGTGACAACATTAAACAAGTTGAGCAGTATAAATATTTGGGTTCAATTATTTCAGCGGATGGCAAGTGTTTAAAAGAAATAAATACTAGAATAGCTCTGGCTAAAGCAGCATTTAACAAAATGAAAAAAACTCTAACGAATCGTTGTATAACAAAGAAACTCAAAATACGTTTACTAAAATGCTATGTGTGGAGTGTGCTTCTATACGGGAGCGAATGATCACTTAAAAAAAAAATTAAATGCTGTAGAAATGTGGTTTTATAGAAGAATCCTAAAAATAAAATGGTCAGATAAAATTAAAAACAGTGTGGTGTTAAAAAGACTTGGTGTTAAACGCGAACTGTTAAGCAAAATTAAAAAACAACAAATAACATTTTTGGGACATATAATAAGAGAAAAAGGTGTTGAATGGGATGTTACAAGTGGGAAATTACAGGGGAAACGTGGTAGAGGAAGAAAACCCCTATCATACATAAGAAGCATCCAAGAAGATTTAGGCTTAACTAACTTTGAAGAATTAACTCGTACCGCAGAGGACAGGAACCTCTGGAAATTCATAATGATCGACGTCTGCATCAGATATGGAACCAATGAATGAATGACATTACTGTACATAATACGAAAAATATATTTTTACTGCCTGTAGTCACTATTTACAACAAACAACGCATAGCGATGGCGATAAACTTCAAAATAATTGACAGCATTTATTAAACTGAAGCCTCTGATGCCCAGTTAAACAAATATCTATTCATTCTTTTATTTTACTTTTATGTATTAAATAAAACAAGTATGTGAGACGATTTTGAATTATTAACAAAATTTGATGGAAATTACATTTAATGTAATTTCCATCCATAGACTTGTTCAAACCACTTACGCAATTCATTATAGCATAATTTTTTTCAGTTTCTATCAGTTTTGAATTGTATATCGAAGTGTTCAGTTGTGTATAAATGTGGACAGGTATATTTATAGATTTAAGGTCCGAAACTTTCATCTCCAGTTAAATAGTCTGTAACTATCGATTATAAGAACAATGTGGCTTCGAAAAATTGACATGTACAATTTTTACAACTTATGCTATAATAACGATACTATGTTTTTCTTTTAACTGACAGTTAAGTAAACAGATTGTATAACCGGGATTGAAAATATCGGCCCTTAATGTTCATTTTGACCGGGCTGTACGATATGCGGATGTGGGCCAAAATGTGAATAGTTATCTCCAAAAGGTAAGTAATTTTCAATTTTTTCTAATAATTTATACTTATTAAATTTCTAATAAATGTAGAATGGTTTCATACTGGACCATGCAGCTTCTGCGCAACTTCTAAATGTGCAAGAGCATGGTCATAATCTTTTAAAAAGTATAAAATAGCTGCTTGAAAATATCTATAAGCACCGTCTTGGACAAAATTGTCAGTGCTTAACGCCATATCTGCAAACTATAAAAAAATATAGTTTTAATAACGTATGTTAATAATATTTTACTTTGAATGCTCCTATTTTAATTAAGAACAATCCTGTTAGATAAAAAACATTTTCCGAATTACAAATATTAGAATGCCATACAAATTCTTCTTCTTGTTGATAGTAATCTGTTTGTTTTTCTTCGGGATCTTTTTCAGTTTCTTTAATTTTGATCAAACAGTAATCGCATCCTTCATATTGACGTCTGTTTTGATAAAATAAATAAAGACATACCCATCCTTCTATATATTTTGGATAATGTGTCATTAATGTTAGAAGCGTAGTTTCACTCATGTAATAATCATTTTTTTCATGTAAAATTATTCCAAATAGTAATAAACTAAAACAAGACAATACAGTGCTCTTGAAGATTATGTTCTTATTTGAATTATTTTAATATTGGAAACCAAGAAATGATAAAACACGAAACATTAAAAATATATTCATCTGAACTTGAAAAATGTTACCAGGTGATTGCTATTTTTTAAATTAGAATTGTAAAATACCTATATCTATGGTTCACTTGTAGCGCAAGAGCTTCTTTGAGGCACTCATAAGCTTTATCTAAATAAGAAGCATATTGGTAAAAAACAGCAAAATTAAACCATAAATCAGGATTTCTTATATCTTTCTGCACAGCCTGCAACATAATTATTTTAAAAACTTCATATTCACTTTATTAATATAATTTTACTTGCAAGTGATATCTCTCGGCAAGTATTAGCGCGTTATTCTCGACAGCTTCTTTTGCTAAATACAAATAATCAAAACCTGAAGTTTTCATAGGAGTACAACTCATTAAGTCATGTATTTCAGAATTTAATATGTTTTGAAAATACGTATAGATGAGCGATACGTAATTCTACAATGAAAAAGTAATAAATATTTAAAATATCTAAAAATTGTATTATTTCTTACTGATAATGCATCACTGTTTTTGAAATCGTGATTGTAATTAAATTTTTCTCGTACCATGAGTATAACTGCTCTAGACATAGTGGTGTAATACTTTTGATAATATCCATGGCTTTGTAAAAATTTAATGAAACAAAGAAGGTCATTTGTTTTCATATTATTTTGAAATTCTTGATACTGTATGTTTATTTCAGAAGCTATTTTAATAATCGCATCTTTGTATAGTTGAGTAGCAAACTGAACATTGAGTACATTAGGTTTTAAAGGTTCGCGTTGTGGAACTAGTGTTAATAATCTATAACAAACATAATTTAAAAACAAATAAATTTAGTAAATAAAAAAATACTCTTCGGTAAGATCTTCAAGAGTACGACGTTCTTGGAACGGTTTCATTAACTCAAATTCTACAATTATAAAAGTTGGTTCGCCCTTTTCATTGAGAATAAGTTTACTGGGTTCTGGTTCCGGTGGTTCTGATGGTGCCTACATTTTATATAGAGTCATTGAAAATATAAATAATGTTTTCAATTTTTAACTACTTTTGCTTCTTTTTTACCCTTTCCTTTTCCTTTTTCACTTTTCTTATCTCCCTTTCCACCTTTCTTAGATCCTTTTTCACTTTTCTTATCTCCCTTTCCACCTTTCTTAGATCCTTTTTCACTTTTCTTATCTTCCTTTCCCTTTCCGCCTTTCTTAGATCCTTTTTCACTTTTCTTATCTCCTTTTCCTTTTTTACCACCTTTTCCTTTTTCGGAACCTGGACTTTTAGATCTGGCAGTAGTGTCAACTTTTTCTTCTTTAGGTGCAAAAAATGAATTATCGTAACCAGTCTCTTGAGTTAATTCTTTCTGATTAAACGTTCTTAATTCACAGGTAACACGACTTTTAGTAACTGTAAATAAAAGTTTTTAAGTCATATTTTGTTTTATAAAATTGAAATTAAGCACAGGATGTTAATTAAAAATCTGACATTACAAAGAAATTCGTCTTGTTTGAACTGTTAGAAATTCGGTTTTCAAATAAAAAGTTACAGATACATAATTAATTCTGCCTTTAAATCACCACACAGATATTACTTTTAAAATCTAACACTTAAATAACTATTATTTTTTTACATTTTGTAACCTTTAAGAATAGTTATTTGTTTAAGGTTTATCTATGCACTAAAACACAAGATTTTCAGCAGGGGCTGCCGGTTCATGAATGAATACTGTCGAAACCGTAAATCTGTTTTTGGTGCCGTGTTGAACACATTGGGTGGTAGCATAAATGGTGATTAGGAGATGACTAAAGGGGGTATCACACGTAAGCACATACACGCAACTTGTAAATTGTAATCATAGACAAAGAAAGATATATACTAAACCGAGCTTCCATCATGGCGGCAATGTCCAGCTTTGTGCCGAATTGAATAAATATCGAGACGCTAATTCTAGTGTAAATTCTACAACATAATGAAAAAAAGTAACTATGCAGTAACTTAAATTACGTATTTTACATCATTTCTTCATTTCAAAATAATAAAGCTCAGTCGCCCATTAAAAAGTACGAACAATATTTAATTTACATTATTTTTACAATAATTATAATAAATATTTTCTTCAGTTTTAGGGAATTTTATTTATTTATGTTGGCAGCCCAGCAATCTGTCATTTCTGTTAGTGAGAGTTTTTCAATTTTATTTCTTTGGTTAGTATTTGTTTACAAAGCTTGTTTCGCTATTTGTTTTATGTACAAATATATTTTATTATTGAATTTGATTGTTTTCAGTCTTTACCGTATACATATGTCTAAATTTTGTTAGTTTCAGTAAACATATTTTTCCTATTTTTAAATTTCCCGCCTTTCTATTAGCGTCTCGTTATGGCGCCCATCGATTCTATTTGGCACAAACTCCTAACATTGTAAACTCGGTCTATAGTAAAAATTTTTAGGCAGAGTAGTCACGTCATCATTTCATTATAAAATGAAAAAACACTGTAGTATTGTATATGTTTAGGAAAACGAAGAAAATAAATACTATTTATTGCATACTATAAGTAAAGTACATTTTAATTAAATTTACAATTATTTTAAAGTCAAACATAACGTTTTCAATGAATTTTAATTTATTTAAAATAATTGTAGTTCATTTTTTCACCATATGTTGGTACTATTGGATTTCAATATTTAAAGTTTACATGACATGTTTCTCCCGGAATGGGGGAGTTCATGATTTTTTTATTTTTATATTATGTTATAGTATTTTTAAATTTAGAAATTCCCGATTTTTTTTTTCTTGAAAATTCGGCTTCAAACCCGAGATAAATAGCGGCGAATATTTTACTATGACCGTTCCCGCAAGTGTGACGTCACCGACCTCACTTCCGGTGCCAGTGGTATCATCGACGTACAGAGCACGCATTAATAAAGACAAGTATATGTCCGTATGTCTTAACTTACTTGTTCTGTTTCTGTATACGCGCTACTGTCATACGTTATCAGAGGTTATGTTCTTGTGTTTATATGTTGTTACATTATTATTCTTTCTTGCAGTATTGTTATTATACATACAGGCATGACATTTAATTCAAAGGTTATGTTTGTGTTTATGTTTGTTCAAATGTCATTTATTAAGACAACAGCGCCATCTGCACGAAAGGAAGTAGCACCTTTGAATCCCGTGACGTCATTGGCGGACGATTTAAATGTATGCTACACTTTTACGTAATTAAAAAAAAAGTGTTGCAATAAAATTATATTTTTTTATATTTAATAATACACTAATACGATTAGAAACAGTTATAAATAAATCTTATCTACAAATTTAATATAAGTGAACTCCCCCATTGTCAAGCGTCTGCTGTCATTAGTTCGTTACTTTTCTGTTTTTATTTTGTGTTAATTTCAATAATTGTAAATTGTAACCCGACTCGGTGTGCCCTACATCGAATTTTCAATACCATAAATTGGAAATATATTAGGTACATTTTACAAAAATATTCAATTATTATTCGACTATTAAATAAATTAACTTGATCACATAAATTAGCATCGCAGGTAAATACAATTATTTTCTAAAATTAAATTAGTGTACCATGTAAACCTACTAATTTCGTGACGTCATTATCTAGTTACAAACTTTGATGACGTGACTACTCTGCCTAAAAATTTTTACTATAGTATATATCTTTCCTTGTCTATGCCCTAAATAGACGTGTTGATATTTTGTTTCGTTTTGATGTTATTGATGTGAAATTTTAAAATGTGTTCAGACAATTGGATACATACTTGGAAACAATGATTAATTTAATTGGAGATGTTTCCGAGTTATGGCATATAAGATCTGTAGAAAAACGTTACCAACCTTAAATATGTAAATGACCTAACATATATGTAAATTTGCGCACGAGTGATAACAAGAGTTGTGTATTTTGAAAAGTTGTGTCAAATCAGTTGCAGGTACATGCGTACATGTTTATACCCGCTTAAGGAGGAATGTCTAGCAATGTTTCATCGCTGTCAATCGTTTATGGATTATTTTAGAAAAAAAATACTTCAAATAAAAGTTGCGTAAAATTAATTTTTCTATAACTGCTATTTGAAGTATTTTTCTCTAAAATAATCCATAAACGATTGAAAGCGTTAAAACACTGTTGGTCATCTCCTAACCACCCTTAATCACATATTCACACATTATTTTTTGCCGATTTTAGAATTAAAATTAATTTGATCATTATTTTTGATACCTATTTTAAATGTTATCACCATTAAATTATGTTGCTGTGTTTATTGACGGTTGCTATGTAAATCGCAACAACAGTTAGTAAAAAATCTGTTGTGGCCAGCACAAGACCTCTCGCCATTTCCATATTAGGCTATATATGTATTTTATTGCACTTCGCATTCGAACCGTCGTTTTATAACAAAATATTACAGAACTTTACCCAAATATTGTTTTTTATTGTATTTAACATGTCTTCTGCACACATATAATTCTAATTATATCTATTTTATATCATTTTCATGGCAGAGATTGTTCCAATTCATTAACTAGATTGGCGGTATTTCCGATGGATATATGCATTTTACCACAATTTTACCTATAATTTCAAATATTTAATTAATAAAACAACAAGAAAAATTAAATATACTTCCCAGAAAAAGCTATCAGAATGTCACTAAAAATGTTGATATTTGACAATGACATGTGTCATGTTATAAACATTGGAATTTGTCAACTGGTTTCCTTAGTGCCTTGGCCTCTGCGATTTGTGTACTCTATAAATTATAGTGTCTTTATCTCTAAATCTATACAAGATATAATAAAATTTTTAAGTGTATTAGATGGAGAATTTTATGTTCTTCAATATTTAATAAAAAAAACTCCCAAAAATTATATTTAGAAATTTTTTTTTAAGAAAGTTCTACTTCCGGTTGTTCAATTGTTACCAAAACCTTTTCAGCTCTTCCCAGGAATGTCAGATTGAAGAAACTGCAGTTAAATATTTTTTAAGTCTTATAGTTTTTGAGGAATCGTCCCTCCAACATCCATACATACACACACACACACACACACATACACACATCCACACACACACAGACATCATCGTAAAAATGTTATAATCGGGTTCTAGGGACCTTAAATCGTGCTTATTCACAAAAATCTGGATATGCGAATTTTAGCATGATTCCAATACCTCTCTTAGCGAGAGGTAAAAAGTGATATTAGCTGTCAAAAAAAATCGCACTTTTAGTGTCAATCTGCAAATATTAAATTTCTGACAATTCGAACGATATGAATTTAAATTTGTTTATAATTTTGTTTCAATTCCATGGCTATCGCTATAAATGAGTAATATTAGTACAATATCAAATGCCCAGTTGCACCAAAAAGGCTTAAATTTTAAACTAGGCTTATACAAAAAAATGCAAATCGAAATCACAGATTATTTATACTACCGTTACGGTAGTATAGGCAATCTGTATCGTAATTATGATAGTAATATAATATTATTTAAACCAGGTTTAATATTTAAATTAGGTACGTTGGTGCAACCGGTCATTAATGATTTATTTCCAGCTGCATCAATAACTTTTATTTAAAATATTTTTATCTAAAATTAAATGGTAACTTTTGCAGAATGAAAAACTGTATGCCTATGGCCAGATTTTTAATTAATATCTGTATATTCTACTAAGCGCCAATCTTATCTCTGATTAAAATTTAAACTACCAGTTAAATAAAAAAAACAAACGAAATGAACTTTCAATTGACAAATGTATAATTGCTGTCAACAATTCAATTTAATATTGTTTATTTAACTGACAGGAAGTTCAAATTTTAACCAGAGAGATGGTAAGATTGGGCATAAGTAAATGTGACGTATATCAATTTTATTAAATTTTTGTTACATAAATTTAGAAGTAATTAATAAATAGTCAATGGTGTCTTTCTTACCACCCGGATAAAGAAGACTGGAAATGTCTATGAATCCCATTAGATGTTGCAATTGAGGCACCAAAGGACATGGTTTTTTACCACTTTTACTGCTCTGGCTAGAGTCTTTAGATTTCTTAGAACCTTTAGATTTCTTAGAACCTTTAGATTTCTTAGAACCTTTATCTTTAGATTTCTTAGAACCTTTATCTGAAGTTTTTGATTTCTTACTGCCTTTACTGCCTTTGCTTTTAACACTCTTTGCATCACTAAGTGCTACCTTAAAATATTTAAATTTATTAATTACATACCTACACACAAATCTAATTATTTATTTACATTGGATTGCAAATAAATTTCAACAGGCCATTTACGGTATCGTATAATATTTTTTTGTACCAGATCGTTTTGATTTTGTGTTAACCAACATTTTTTTAAAATGTTCCAAGTAATACGATTATTAACTCTTATAGTCTCGTCATCCATTGGAGCGCCTATTTTATTTTTAACCATACTCATATCTTCATCAATTCTAAATTATTTCACAATAGTAAATGATAATAATTATTAAAAAAGAAAAATTTAATTACATTTGAGAAGTACGTGAACTAAAGTTATTTATTTTTGCTAAATTAGGCCATAATTTGTATTCCTTCATTACATACAATCCTTCCTTGTAAACTCCATTTTCTATGCATATTGGTTTAAAAGTCTAATAAAAGTGAAAAATTAATAATAGAATATAATTATAATGAAATAATTACAAGATCTCGTTGTGGCAAAAGAGTAGCTATTTTGTAATTTAGATCTTCGCAGAAGAAATTTGGCAAATTAAAAATGGATTCAACAGTTACAGTGAACATATTTGTTAATCTTGTTTCCTCATCAGTGTCATCAAACAATGGGTTATCAATCGTTATTGTTACTGTTAATTGTGATAAATTTGGTTTAGTAACCGTTTCGTCATCTAGATGTACTACTTCTTGATATAATGGAATTGTTTCCCTAATTTCAGGTTGACCTGTCATTGAATTATAGTTTTCATTGACTTTGTGAATTCATATAAAAATTAAAAATTTACCTAGGAAAAATGGTAATAAATCTAAATTGTTATATCCTATGCACACTGGACTGGCACTAGCTGGATCTATTTTCTTGTCCTTACTACTTTTACTAGACTTGCTGCTTTTACTAGATTTAGATTTTGAAGATTTGCTGCCTTTACTCTTTTTACTGCCTTTACTTTTTTTACTGTCTTTGCTAGATTTTTTACTTTTCTTGCCTTCTTTTTTATCTTTCTTACCTTTTTTATCTTTCTTACCTTTTTTATCTTTCTTTTTTTTATCTTTAATTTTAACATTTTTTTTCGGAGTTTGTTCTCCTTCTCCTAGTTCATCAAATTTTACTGCTAATATTGCTTCATACAAACTCTCAATACTTTCCCTTCCTACAACAGTGCTATCTGTATCTGCTGTAGTCTCCGACTGACTTGGATATAATGCTATATCAGCTTCACCAGGAACTTGCCACGCGCTAACTGCAATTTAATGTTATTCATTTTATTGTAACTTAAGAAAAATATTTTTATTACAATATAACGGGCACATTAAAAGATCTTCTAGCGCGGTTTCAGAAGCAATGTTAACTGGCATTTCTATACAACATTCAATTGGAACACAAGATTTGTCATGAACTAAAATTTTATCCGATTCACCTAAATTTTTGTCTGAATGACTTACTGTAACATATATATCTGTTGCTGTAAACGCTGGTTCCTATAAAATGAAATTTTAAAAATTAAAATATAACATAAAATGTAATGTCATTTTTACAATTTCTTCCAAATTTTCTATAGTAATTTTTATATTTCTCATATCTACTTTTTCTTCTATAATAGGAATTTCTTCCTTTACTTTAGCTTCTTTACCTTTTTTTCGTTTTGACTGTTTTGCCATTTTGTGTGTATTTATGTCAAATCGAAACTTATTTTTTGGCGCTCAGTTTTTAAAAATTCACAGTCTACCATTTTTCATAAAGGGAGCAGCACTTGTTTTATACTTTATATTGAGTGAGTTCAACACACGAAAATAGCATATACTGCATGCATGCTAAAAGCCGCATAACTGTAGTAAAATGTTTAACGTATACGATTTTGACATTTGCTACTTAAGTAGCATTTCTTAAAAATGGATTTTAGATTAAAAATATTCTTAATGGAATTTTGTGAAGAAGACTGAACATTTCAAACCATTGCTTCTTTACCGAATTTATCTAAAAGTAAAAAATTTAAATTAAAATTAACAAACAAAGCTAAGTTCTTTGCATAACATGTTTGGATTAAATAGAAATAATAATTTGGAAATAACAATTTTTATTGTGGCCCAAGAAAGTATTGGGACATACGAACTCATAAAAATTAAAATTTTAATAATTTTAAAAATTTTATATTTATAAAGAAATCTGATGTGGCCAACACAAAACCTCCAGCTAGTTAATTTTTATTAATTTAAATACATACCTACGTATTTACTAACGCTGCAAACTGTTGCATTGCAGAAAACTATTGCTTTATTTACTATTTTCTTTTTAAAATATCACTATTATTAATTTGAAGTGATTAGTTTTTTGACAGTGACGTTTACTGTCAGTTACATTCATTTGAAATATGAACTGTGTAACAAAGGAATTGTATTTATCTTAGGCTTCGGGATAAAAAAAAATATTTTTAAATTTATCTGTAAAATATATAGAAAAAGTATTAATGTATTCCTGTAGAAAATTCAATAATCTTTAATTTTCATAACACATAAAATCTGAAAAAATGGCATTTAATGGTATTTTTTGAAGAAAAACCATTATGAGCTTCAGGTAAAGTGTCATTTCCGGTTATCCGATTTACATCAAAATCTAATGGCTTCTTTTCTTATTAGAATAGGATAGAAATACAAGGTTTCAGAATTTTCTGAGTGATAATATTTGAGTTAGAGCGAAGATAAAATCCCTACACCTACATACACACACACACACACACACACACACACACACACACACACACACACACACACATACAAACATACATACACGCACACATACATACATACATACATACACGCACACATACACACACACACACACACACACACACACACACACACACACACATACAGACATCATCCTGAAAAATGTTAAAATTGGATTCTAGGGACCTTAAAACGTGGTCCTTTACTAAAATCTCGATATGTGATTTTTAGCACGATCCCTATACCTCCCTTACCAAGGGTAGCGGGAGGTAAAAATTATTATTTTGCATTAATTCCATATCACCGGAATACCCCATTGTCTCAATTTCCTATGGCAGGGAGCGTGATGTAATAACCAAAAGCCGGGTAATGAGTGAATTACTTACAAATTAATTGTAAGCTTATTTGAATGCGTATAACATGGTTTATATTTTTTTCAGAACTATTGAAGTGTCATAACAAGTAATTTATGCTTAAATATTACAAATCTTACAGTAGTGGAAGACCCCATGTAAAGTATTTGCTGAATAAGCAAAAGAATGACTGACACTATTTACGGACACGATATTAACTAGATTTTCTAAAGCATTCTGAATTACATTGAAATCATTTAGTATTAAATGATCCCTGATCCTTCGTAAATTTCTAATACACTCTTGCATGTCTTGTCTGAGTCTTTAATGATTGTATCAGGACCTCTGCTGAATTGCCTGTAAGCTTCTAATAATTTGTGGCGAATGCTTCGTTTTACAGATCTGTACAAAGCTACAATAAGTGGAGCCATCTGGGAAAGAATGGCCGAATTGCAAATAGTTCTTGAAATAGACACCACGGCGCTAATTAAATTGACTCTTTTAAAATTATCAACTGTCGTATTATTAATTCATGTATCGTAGAATTAATCAAACAGTTAATTCAAGTATAATTCATTTCTATAAATGTTACTTCATTTCTACGATCCTTGAATTTTTACAATGGGGTCATTTCAAAAAAAAATAATTGTCAATTTTTTTTATAAAATCATGAAATTCATCTCATTTAATAAATATAGTAATAGAAAATAATTTGAAATATGCGACTTTTCATTCATAAATTTGCTAATAAATTTTCGCGCTTTTAAACACGGACTAAATTTGTGACGACATAAATTCATACTCACACAAAGACAATTCTCTCTCACACACACACGCTTCACAACATGAAACAGTAACCTAACCTAAAAGTGTGACAGTTGACAGCAAAATATACAAAATAGAAGATTATTATTACTTTCTATTTCTTTTAAAGTACTAG
Organism: Ophonus ardosiacus; assembly: GCA_943142095.1. Lineage (NCBI taxonomy): Eukaryota > Metazoa > Arthropoda > Insecta > Coleoptera > Carabidae > Ophonus > Ophonus ardosiacus. Next base: position 38,197,738 of record OW964823.1, read on the forward strand.
TGCAGTACAAGGTATGTAAATAAACAATTTATTTAAAAAAATACCAAACCAAATAATCATAGTTCTAAATTAAACCGGTAGAGCTCGACTGTCGTATCCGTGAATATGTGTCGTCAGCCGTTGAAATATTTGAAATTAATCGAAACTTTTAAAAATTCATATCTCTGATTCTAAAGACTTGTAAGATATAAAACATACACATACATGTTTAATTTGACCTATTTTTTCAAGAAAAAAATAAATCAGAAAATGTGAAATGACCCCATTGTTTGGAAAATATGAACAATCATAAAAATTCGACTAATATAGAATGAAAGAATTATTGAAAAGATAGTTTTGTATTAACTGATGATTTAAAAATGTTTGTTAGAAAATTTTGTAATTATATTATCAACAAACATTTTAAAACAACAATCAATTTAAATCTTTCATTTTAATAAGAGTTTATTTTTACGATACATGAATTTATATGACAGTTAATTTTAAATTTATTGTTTTAAAATTATCAACAGTCATATTAAATCATGTATCATAGTATTAAACAAACAATTTAATTCAAGTATCATAGAAATTACTTCATTTCTGTGATACTTGAATTTTTATGTTTGTATAGAAAATATCAACAATCATATAAATTGAACAAACATAAAATTAAACTAATATTAACAAGAATTTTTTGTGTTGACTGTTGATTTAAAATGTTTGTTTGAAAAATTTGTAATTATGTTATCTACAAACATTTTAATTCAACGATCAGTTTAAATCTACATAATATGTGTATACTTGTTTCGTTATGTGTATTTTTAGATAAAATCTATTTTACATTAATATTCTAATATAATGCACATGTATACTATATGTAATGAGAAGATTGTAACATGAAATCTCTGACTTATGTAGGTGTATGTGTATTTGTAGACACTGTAAAAATGTAGTGGGGACAGTGGTTTGTTCAACACAGCCACACTTACAAATCTGATGGAGTATTTTTTGCAATTCCCGCTCGATTATGACGAAAGCACTTTCGGAACTTTCGGAGTCTATTGAACGCATACGTAACGTAACATTTACATTTGAATCAGATATGCAATTATTTTAAGGAACGATATATAGTCGTATTATTAATTTGAATAGAAAAAAACTTTTTGATGACTTTATATTTTGTATAAATCAATACGCTGTGTCGCGTTGAACGTAGAATGCAGGAGTGCATGTTTGCATATAAACTAGGAAATACGGTTTGGGACGACGGTATGGATGCAAATACTAATAAAAAGGTACATACACGATTATAATAAAAATATAAGGAAATAAAGAATCATTATTCATTGGCTTATAGATACAACCAAAATTAGGGAGAAGGGCTAATCAGAGTAATCGGCAAAGTTCTGAAGAATTTGGTTCTACAGATGACATATTAGAAACTGCAGGAGAACAAATTACATCAGCACCTATAGGCCCTCGAAAAGCAGGTGGTTGGGCTGATGAAACTTTAAAATCTGGAAAGTAATATATTAACCTAACTTTTATTTTACTGATTTATTCGTTTTGTAAATGTTTCCAGAAATAAAAGTTCCATAAACTTGATAGAACAGTAAGTTTACAAATATGCAAATAAAAAAATAAGAGATATTTGACAATACATAAATTATTTTACAGAGAACGATTTCAAGAACAAAAAACAAGCTTTGATGACGATATTCCTGTTATACCAGATATTGATGAAATTCCAGATGATGTTTTAACAGCAGATGTAGCTCATGCACCTTCGTTAGTATAATAAAAAAGTATAATTTATGTAGTAGATAATATTCTATATATTCCAGAGTGTCAGTTAATCGAGTTACCACATACAGAGAACTGGATAAAGACCTTTTGAAACAAAATACTTTTAGCCAATTTGGGGATATAAATTTGTCTCATTTAACCAGATTTATGTATAATGAGAAAGATATACGTGATCCCGATGAAGTTTGGACTAAAGAATCTCTTTTCAATGAGTTGATTACGGAGTACAGGGGCGCTGTGGATGATAAACAATAGAATGTAATTTTAAATTATATGGTGCACGTATTGATTGTGATTGTAATCCGTCCATAATATTTAGTTGATTTATTTATATACTTGCAAACTTAATTTATGAATAAAATGAAGTGTAAATTAAGAAAAAACATATTACCTTATTTTCTTATGAGTAGAATTAAATAGCTAGAACTAGAATAAAAATTATCTTTTTTTAAAGAAAAGAAAAATCTAACATCACGAGCCATAGGCCACGTATCAGTATGAAATAAATATTTGTAAAGCTTACAAAAAAATTATTATGGGTTTATTCTGTTGAAAACTGTGTCCTGTGTCTCAAATCTGTAAAAAACTGACAAAAACATGACTAAGGCCCAACCTTACCATCTCTGGTTAAAATTTTAACTGCAAGTTAAATAAACAATATTAAATCGGATAATTGATAGTAATTATAAATTTGTCATTTGACAGTTCATTTCGTTTCGGCTTTGTTTATTTAACTGGTAGTTAAAATTTTAACCAGAGATGGTAAAATTGGCCCTAAGGCCCGAGATATCCACCGCCTAACAACTTTATTTGGCGAATAATTTCTTTGGTAATAATTTATTTATTTATTTATTTAATATATTGACACAATTGTATATATATATATATAGTTATTATTCGCCAAATAAAGTTAAGTGGTGGATATTTTGGCCTTAATTTATTTGATTAATAGAATAGTGGCTCAGATTTCGTTGCGATTTTGTTCATTATTTATATAAACAATGTCCGGTCCGGTTGCAGAAACGTTCATCATTTCCTTAGATCATTCGACGGTTTATTAAAACGAATAAATGCAACGTTATAAATGTAAGAACCAGGAAAATGATTCGAATTTGTTCATTACATTACAGTTTTGAACAGAGTACCTCCGTCCATTAATTAGCATTATTGTTTGATATTACTATCAATATTTTATCATGTATGAAAAGTTAGTTTCTTTTAAGAAAAATTCATGTCAATTTGTCAAAACAATGGCATACTGCTGTTGAACTGCAGTGCCTGTATATGGAAGCGACTTGAATTACCTCGTCTAAACCTATTGACCCAAATTTGGAAATCGCGGTAGTTCGAGGAGCCAACGTGAACTCTACCGTGCGGTTTCGGTCCGACCGAGGCACCGGGAATTCTCGTGGCTACTAGAATCGACCACGTGACGTCACCCACTGAGCAGATCTGCCTAAATCTAAAGCGATCAATGTTCAGTTGTGCCATCACTTGACACACACTTCCAAAAGCCTAAAGTTGGAACTTCGTATATATACTGAGAATGTAACGTACATTTTGTCTGGAGAAGGATTAAATTAATAAGCTTTATAACAAATATTTTCAAATTGGTGATGTTAAAATAAGTTTCTGTTTTACAGTTTCGTGTTAAATAATATACACTATAAAAGTTTGCAAATGATTTAGCAAAATATTTATAATTTTCTTTAAAACTTGTACATTTCACGAAAATCTCGTACATATTTATGAAATATTGTTATTCAATAAACAAAAATAACAAACTTTTATAAAATTTTTATATTAAAAAATAATCCAATAAAGATAAGAAATAATAGTTATTTGTTTATCTAGGCACTAAAAAATCAGATTTACAGCAGAGGCAATGAATGCTGTGAATCTGTGTTTGTGCCGTGTTGAACACATTTTTTTTGCCGATTTTAAAATTAATATTAATTTAGTGATTATTCTTGATCTTAAAAGTTATCGCCAACAAATTATGTTGCTATGCCAATACGTTTGTTGAACGGTTGCTTATGTAATAGGTAATAAAAGATATATTTTACAGACTGCTGACTGTCAAAAAAATCGCACTTTTAATGTCAATAATCACTAAATTAATATTAATTATAAAATGGACAAAAACAGAATGAATCCTAAAAAAAAACAAGCATTCATAGCTCATCTATTTCATAAATTTTATTTAAAAAAAAATCTGTTGTAGCCAGCACAATACCTCTCGCCATTTCCATTTTATGTAAGTATTGTATTACACTTCGCTATCGAACCGTCGTTTTATAACAAAAATATTACAGAACTTTACCCAAATATTGTTTTTATTTTATTTAACATGTCTTCTGTACACATACAATTCTAAATATATCTATTTTTCATTGTATGAGGAAGTTCCTAAATGTCAGAGATTCTTCCAATTTATTAGCAAGATTGGCGGTATTTCTTATGGATATATGCATTTCACCTACAATTTTAAATATTTAATTAATAAAACAATAAGTAAGATTAAATGTGCTTCCCAGAAAAAGTTTTCAGAATGTCACTAAAACTGTTGATTTTTGAAACTGACATCTATCATTTACAAACTATGTTATAAACATTTGAATTTGTCAACTGGTTTCCTTAGTGCCTTGGCCTCTGCGATTAGGTTATTCTATATATCACAGTGCCTTTATCTCTAAATCTATACAAGATATAATAAAATTTTTAAATGTATCAGATGTAGAATTTTATGTTCTTCAATAATGGTAATAACATAAATTTTCAAAAAATAACATTTAGAAGATTTTTTTAAGAAACTTTTACTTCCGGTTGTCCAATTGTTACCAAAATCTAATCAATTCTTCCCAGGAATGTCAGATTGAGGAAACTGTGGTTAAATATTTTTTAAATCTTATAGTATTTGAGAAACTGTGGTTCCAACATCCACACATACACACACACGGACATCATCCACTAAAATCTGGATATGCGAATTTTAGCATAATTCCAATACCTCTCTTAACGAGAGGTAAAAAAGTAAGACATTGCACCGGTTACTCTTAAATTTAAGTGTTCCTTTAATTCACAATATCATATTGAAATGAAATGTCAAATGAGTAATTGAATATTGCTGTCAAAATTTCGATTTTCATTTTTTGTTTAAGGCTAGCTGAAAATCAGCGGTGCAACTGGTCGTAAACGTTGAAGGCAGCACGGGAGTTAAACAAACAATAATGCCTTCATTGCCTTCGGATAACGTACATTCCTCGGGCCACAGGATAAACCCTTGGTACCGTAAGCTATAATGTCCAACCGGTATATTATTATTATTATCATAATAACCCTAATTATAAGGGCTCGTACCTTAGACCAGGAATAGAGGGGAGACAGGGCATGCTATGTATTTCGCCGTAAGAAGACTTTCCAAATCATCATAGCGACTTTCGACCTTGAAACGTCAAAGTCAGCTGCAATAGCCCAATCGACCAGATGTGTTACATACGTGTGCAGTCGAACGAATAAGTTTTCAAAATCAACAAGCGTCACCCGACGTTATCAATCATTATTTTGACTTCTGACGTTCTTGAATACATACGTCTTTAGTTTGATTCATAGTTTTCTTAGTTTTAAATTGTTTTATTTATATGGATAATCAAGTATTTATTTAGATTTGGTCAACTGTAATATAACAATATTTAACTGGTCGACTAGCTATTCCAGCTGATTCAATAAGGGTCAAAATCGCAAAGATGATTTGGAAATATACGCGTGAATATGCCCTGTCTCCCGCTCGTACCACGATCACGGTTTTAATTAAAACGCTGTTTTAAGAAATGTCAAATTCAAATTTCAAAATTAAATTTCACCCTTATGTTAGAAGATGGATTTATTTAAAAATATTTGTTTGAATACAAACTATGTTCTGCTTTAAAATCATATTTTGGTAAATTTGATAGTATTTATTATTAACATTATAACATTAAATAATGAAATTTAAAAAAACTTAAAACAGTGTTACGGACAATAATGTCTTCGGTCAACATCCTTGGTACTTTAATTATTATAAGGAGATAGTTACATAAATTGAATTACTCGCATACTGAAATCCTTGTAAAGATCATATGGAACTATAAACTGAAAGATTTTGTTAACTATAATATATATATAATCGTATCTTAAAGAACAGAACAACATAAATCCATGGCTAGCAACGGGACGGCCATACATAACTTCTTGTCAATCGTCAATCAATCAAAATAAATTAAAATTCATGAACTACAATGATGACAATACTACTGTTTTTTAAATTCTAATAAAATTGCTTAATCTGATTACTTTTACGGAATAAATAATTGATTTCCTGATATTATATTTTAAATTAGACACTTAGGGAAAGTACCTAATATCTATTTAATAATAAAGCTTTTTTAGAAAAATTGATTATGGTCTATTTTTTCTTTTGTTCATAATTTCTTAATTATGATCGATTGCACCGTTTACATATAAATTACCAGAAAAAGTGCATATTGAAATTTTAAAGCTAATACATATTTAATAACTCATTTCATATTTTGTTTCGATACGATATTTTCCATTTAACAAACATTTGCAATAACTGGGCTTTAGTAATCGCGAGAAATATTTCCAATAAAAAATAGACATTTTTCTTGTTTTAATTCTAAGTTACAACAAATATTTTTTTTTAATGGAATCCATATTTGGCATTTTCATTAATTTAAAAACAAATTAAAATATTTTATTTAAAATAAAAATACATAATAAGAACATTTAAAAACAGGTTAAAATACAATAATTTTGACACATGGTTAAAATCACACAAAAAATATCACGTAAAATACATTCCTTAGCTAGTTTTAAATTATTTTGCTCTGCCAGCCGCATGAATCTTTCTATGAGTTGCTAGGGCCCCACTCTGTGCGAATCTGTGCCCACAAACCGAACATTCATACGGTTTTTCCCCAGTATGGGTTCTTAAGTGTGCCTTTAATCCTTGTGAGTCCCGGAATCCCTTATTACAGACTGTACAGGTGTGTGTCTTCTGTCCGGTATGCGAACGTACGTGCACAGCTAAATGACTACTGGTGGCGTAGCGCCGTGGACAGTGCGCGCATCCGAAGGGTCGTTCCCCGGAGTGTGATCGCATGTGAGTTGTTAGATCCCCAGATCGGGCGCAGGCTTTGCCACACACAGCACAAATGTACGGCTTGAAGCCAGTATGAACCCGCATGTGAACTTCTAGTTGGCTGTTCTGTGTGAAACCTTTGTTGCAGATTGTACAAACGTACGGAAGTTCACCTGGAACAATGGGGTATAGTACTATAGGGTATTCAAGATAAGAATTAATTTATTTTCTAGAGTACACTAAAAAAAAAACAGAATAATGCAAAAAATACTCAAAATTATTTTAATTAAGATGATATTTTGTCTTTAAGTTTAGCGCGTAAAAGCCATCATCAATACATATTCAGAATTTAATTTTAACTTATTAAATAACGTTAACGAAAGGTAAATATATAGAATGAATCTGGAAAGATTTTATTATAAATAGGTGATAGAAAAAAATGGTTCATATAAAAGTTTTACTATTTTAAGGCCCGAGATATTCACCTCCTAATATAATATATTTTTTTATATTTTTTTACAAAACTTCATCTAAACTGAAAGTGATATGTAATTTTAGAAAGTCTTTATTGTTATTCGTTAAGCCGTAATAATTTTTTTAATATTCTGTGACGTAGATATAGAGATGATTTTGTTCTCAAACAGTGGATTTCGCTAATAATTGAAGTCACATAAATTTATCTTTTTCAGCACTTATAAAATGCATAAATATGTTAAAATAACCTCTGTGTTTAATAATTGGAAATATGATAATAAGTAATTTAATGTCATAATTAATAAAAATACTACGTTTATATTATAGTCCAAGACTTGATTACCACTGGTAGCGAATGTCATTCAACATCTTTTACTTTCATACCAACGCTTGTAATCTGTTATGGCATCATAAATTTAAACTAGTATTATTTGGTTTATTTCTGATGTTTTATTGTTGTTATTTTCTGCATTTATATACTTGCAAATGGATTCCGTATTTCAAAAAGGCGATAGCACTAGCAGAAGGTTTGAAACTAGTAAGAATTTGGAATAGAATAAATGTGTGACGTAGATATAGAGATGAGGAAATGGTAATAAAAACTCGTTTATTTTAGAAACTAATAACTATTTTTAAACTTTAAAGCCTCATTTCCACCGATTGTCCTAATGCGTAAGAGCAATAATTAATAACTAAGCGCAATGCGTCAAAATGTTTATCATATGACAACGTTTACTACCATTTCCAGCTTTGCATAAGGCTTAATGCTTAAGAACTAAGAGCAATGCGTAAAAACAAATGATTGAAAAATTCGAACCTGAACTGTCAACTGTCAGCCTATTTTATAATTATTAACTTTTAATTAATTTTTCGGTATTTCGATATAAATACAGAAAATTGTGTATAGGTATAAAATATTAAAAAAAGAATTGCTGCTGCAATGGCAGTCTACTAAACAACAAGTAATTCGAAAAAAAAATATGACATTTCTGTTGAATTGTCACTAAACAAAATAGCTGGAAATGGTATCCTAGTAAATTGTTATAATTCATTAAGCCTTATGTATTAAGCATTAAGACATTCGGTGGAAATGAGGCTTAACAGTCCTTACTATACAATTTTAAGGTCTAATTTTAATATAACTGACCCTTGTTTTAATTTGTTACTACGGTGGAGGACCCTACAAATAAAGTAATTAGGAGGTGGATATCTCGGCTCTAAAAATACTATTATAATTGATGACAGATGTCGATATTGTTTATAAAGTCAGGTTTACAAGATACGACTATCAACTTTTATTTTTTAAATTTCAACCTATAATTTTTTACTAAAATATAAACCGCTATTTTTTTTAAACAAGTAACAATTATACGAAAATTCTACTGGTGATCTTTTACCGGGATATATCGGTCCAATTCCATCTCTACCTTTTTTTTTGAGGTTATATTCTTTATTTACCGCATTTACCGGCTAAATTATTCGATCCACAAATCATGGATCCGGTAGATATGGTACAATTTTCGAACACGGTAACTATTAAATACTTGTGTTTTCGAACGCAGTCGGTAGGTGCGGTATCTACCGGTAGAATTTTTGTAAATGCCTTATATGTCTATTTTACTCTGTTGTTTCCTATTTTTACCTATATTTTATTTCTTTTAACATAGCCATCTAGAATATTTGAATAAAAAGGAGTAATCTGATATTTTTCAAATATCTGAATTTTTTCTATATTTTGGATATACAAACTTTTACATCGTTGAAAAGAGAATATATGGAGATTTACATTTTAGTAAAATATTTACAGGTTGCTATTTAAAAAAAAGTTGATATTCGTATCTTGTAAACCTGGCTTTATAAAAAATATCGACATCTGCCATCAAATAATATATTTAAAATAATAAGACTTATATGAGCCATTTCTATCACATTTATTAAAAAATTAAAAGGGGGGACATGTTCCCAAACTCTCCCAGACTCACCCTGTTCTTATCAACCGATATTTTTTTTTTTTTTTTATAAATTTTCAAGCAAACTAAATTTTTTTATAGTTTTCAATGATAAAAACACACTGGGACATGCAAGTTTTTAAACATTATTCAACATAATTTCTATTACTCCGTTTTCATTTTACTGAGTGATATACTACAGGTCAAAAGAAAGCGATAAATGTAAAAACACTTTACTAAAATTAGTAAAAAAAAAATTAAATTTCAAAAAGGAGCCATATATGTATGTACAGTGGTGAAAAAAAAAAAAAAAAATAGGACAAGTCGGAAAATCAAATAAACTTTCCTCTATAAGATTTAGTTGCTTGAATTTGGATTTATAATTATGACATTTGTCACTTTGATTTTTTTATTAAATGTTTTCTAAATTGAATTATTCTGTTTAATGTTGCTCAATTATTTACTTGCCTTCAAATTACAACAATTCTGGGAATGTCAAGGATCAGTTTACCCTCAAAAAGAAAAAATACTGTCCTATTTTTTCTGTCATTGTATATAGTCCTGCTCTGCGTATCCTTGCCCTTGCTTATACATCAAGGTGACAACTTTAAACATCTGTTACAAACTGGTAATGACTATCTTTTGATCATGCAACATCTATTAAAAAAATCTCTCTTAATACAACTTTTACTAAGAAGTTTTAAAATTTATTGCCTTCTTTTGACCTGTAGTATCACCCTTTAAAAATAAAAACAAAAGTTCGTAAACATCCTGAAGATATTTGTTATTTTCGGAAATACAGGAGCCTTTCGCAATGAAATATGATACAGTTTATATTCAAATTTAAACAGAATAATTTCAGGCTATTTTAAAATATAAGACAATGTTTAAAGGATGACAGTTACAGAAAATTTTTATACCTTCACAATCAACTTTAATAATATAATGGGGTCATGCCACATTTTCTGTTTTATTTTTTTCCTGGAAGTCTACCGGTCACAGTATATGTAAATAATATTTTCACGCCATTTGTGTACATTGTTTTGTAGATATATTTTTTACCTCCCGCTACCGTTGGTAAGGGAGGTATAGGGATCGTGCTAAAAATCTCATATCGAGATTTTAGTAAATGACCACGTTTTAAGGTCCCTAGAATCCATTTTTAACATTTTCACGATAATGTCTGTATGTGTGTATATATGTGTATGGATTTTGTCTTCGCTCTAACTCAAATAATATCATTCAGAAAATTTTGAAACCTTGTATTTCTATCCTATTCTAATATGAAAAGAAGCCATTAGATTTTGGTGTAAATCGGATAACCGGAAATGGCACTTTACCTGAAGCTCATAGTGGTTTTTCTTCAAAAAATACCATTAAATGCCATTTTTTCGAATTTTATGTCTTATGAAAATTAAAGATTATTGAATTTTCTACAGGAATACCTTAATACTTTTTCTATATATTTCACAGATAAATTTAAAAATAATTTTTTTTATTAGTCGCGTCATTTTTCAAATGAATGTAACTGACAGTAAATGTCACCGTCAGAAAACTTATCACTTCAAATTAATAATAGTGACATTTTAAAAAGAAAATAGTAAATAAAGCAATAGTTTTCTGCAATGGAACAGTTGGGCGTTAGTAAATATGTAGGTAGGTATGTATTTAAATTAATAAAAATTAAATAGCGGGAGGTTTTGTGTTGACCACATCAGGAGTGGGATCACGTAACTGTGAAAACGATATTGCGACTGTCGACAAGTGAAAATGCGATCACGTAAATAGTGAAAACCGAAAACGATATCATTTTAGACTGAAAAAAATGTGAATTCTAGTCGACAGTCTCAAAGCATGTGAAAACGATAGTCGTTTCTTATGTCTCTTTTTATTTTATACATTTGGGTATAGGTATATCCTTTTCTTATTTACTTGCACTTAGGTAAAAGAATGTAGTGAGCAGTGAGTTGAATTTGACGTTTTGGAAAGAATGAAAGAAATGTCATTATAAATGATTTAAAAATAAATTAATATTTTAAATTTGAAAGGTATATTTTATTATTTTATTTAGTAAGGCGAAAATGAAATAATTGTGATAAAATACGATAATTATAAAATGAAAATTGATTACAAGAATGAATCTTAGAAAAAAATCATGAATATTTTAATAAGCATGTTGCGAAGAACTAAATGCTTATGATTTACTATATATTTTTACTCTTTTGAAATCTATGATAGAAAATTGAAATCTTGGTGATTAGATATTTTCTTATTTCTACTGAAATTTCCCTGATTTACTATTAAAATTTAGTGAAAGAACTACCCAAAAGAAATATTTTCGGGCAATATTGGTATTCCAATAACTGTAAAAGTGTTGATTACAACAAAGCATATTTTGATTGATTACAAGAATAAACCCAAGAAAGAAAATTTTATTAATATTTTAATAATATTGTATTCTGCGAAACATCAAATATAACGATTCTAGCTTATGTTTTGTGATTAATATTTTGTAGTTTTTACATAAAATTAAAATTTGTGAATTGATCATTTTCTGCAGCTCGTCGAAAGTTGTGCGCCGTTATTTACATGTGGCCCATACTTTATTTACTTGAAATACAAAACTTAATAAAAACTAGATTACTTTAAAATAACAATCTTGTATACTTGTAATCTTAAAAGGTCTCTTGAAGTTTTAATTTTATATTTAGAAATATTTTTGTTTACTTCATAAATTTTTCTTCTGGAATATCAAAAGGAAAAAAATTCGATGATACATGGCATCTGTAACTAATTGATAATTTAACTTGTATCCTTCTTTAATTCTTACAGCTTGCTATTATGAACGAAATAAAAACGAAGGGCGAGAATAATACTTTTTGACATTAGATTAAAAATTTTAATGACATTCATATAAATTATCTGTCAAAACTACTATTTAATACAAAAACATTAGTCTGTAAACGATATCGTTTTCACAAAACGTAGTCACTTTACGGAAATAACCGAAGTTGAAAACGTAGTGAGTGACTAATTTTACGTGATCGCTAAGGAAACGAATGTCGTTTTCACTTCTCGATAATCGCAATATCGTTTTCACTTTTACGTGATCCCACTCCAGATTTTTCTTTTTTTAATCCCGAAGCCTAAGATAAACAAAATTCCTTTTTCCCACAGTTTATTTTTCAAATGAATGTAACTGACAGGTAAACGTCATTGTCAAAAAATTAATCACTTCAAATTAATAATAATGATATATTAAAATAATAAAGAAAATCGTAAATAAAGCAATAGTTATATGCAATGGAACATAATATAGTTTGCAGCATTAGTAAATACGTAGGTATATATTTAAATTAATAAAAATTAAATAGCGGGAGGTTTTGTGTTGGCCACATCAGATTTTTTTAAAATAGGGGTCAATTTCAAATCTCAATGATGTCACTTGAGCGCATACGTCATGTATCTGAACGATTCTAGTTCACCCTGGCGGACAAAATGTAAATTAAGATTGCTTATAAATGGTTTTTTTTGGGTTTTTTAATAAATTGTTTCCACAAGTTGGAATTGCACAATTCTTCTTCACCATGTTTTATTATTATTATCATTATAAATATACAATTATTGCACTTTTATGTATTAAATTATATATCAAGCACACAAACCTGCAATTAAAAATTATATTTCTCTAATGAAATAATTAAATCTTTATGAAACAAAAAAGATTGAATAGAGCGCACTTTTCCTCTGACAGCTTTATAAATATTTGGTTAGTTTATTCTGCTTAACTTCGCGTTTGAAGTTTGTGACATTGTGACCATCATGTACGTGTGACTAGTGTCGTTGTGTGAGTAGCCGATACATGACGTCACAGAAAATCGTAGCGAGAATATCTTTAAGTAAATTATGAATGAAAAGTATTACATTTTGGGATGTTTTATGTTGCAATATGGATAATAAGTGTCACAGATTATATTTTTTAGAAAAATATTAACAACATTTTTTTTTGGCATGACCCCATAGTAATGTATACTTGTACAATTACAGAATTACAGAAAGTAATTCATACTTATCCGTATTAATAAAATAATTATACACAGATTACATGTTTTTCTAATTTACTGAAATTCTATCAACTTTCAACATAGGACATGTTACATAAAGTACCCTTATTTTTTGCCGTAGAATACATTTATGTAATAAAAAACGGGGGGTTCCATTTAAAAAAATTGTCTTTTTTGAAGTTTGTCAACTGTAATTTTGGTGTAACGTACCCGTCACATTTTTATAAATAATCGAGGATTCTTCTATGGATAATGTAGCTTAAAGTCTCCTTTATAAAAGGCTTTTTTCAGATTATAATAATTCGATCTCGTTCCCGATATACAGAGTTTTGAAAATGTGCCGGATTTCAGACAAAAAATCAAAAAAAGTTGAATAACGCCGGAAGTAGTTGATCATGAGTAAAATGTTTTTATTGCTTCATATGAAATTTTTCCGCTGCATTCAATGGTAAAATAAAATATAGCGTATTCCATTTAAAATAAGAAAGTTGAGGTCAATTTCCGGTCAAACCGGAAGTGCTATTGCTTTGAAAATATTTTAGTTAAAACGAGCATGTTGGATAACCCCTAGATACCAAATTTCGTTAAATTATATTAAATAGTATTTAAAATATAGACAGCGTAAGCTCGTCCTGAGTCACCCTGTATATTTGGAAACAAAATAATGAACAAAAATGATAGTTAAAGAATATTCTCATTCTGCAAATGTAGAAATGATATTTAATCATATGAAGGAATCATTTGATTTTGCATATAACCCGTGAAGAACATTTGGTTTGACTAATGGGGTATTCTAATGTAGTAAAACTTATGGTAAAAAAAATGTTATAACAATGTGTAATATACTAGCCGACCCAGGTGGAGTAGCAGTAGTACTATTGCAACGCTTTAAGCTCCAATGGTATCGAATTTAAATCCCGGGTAAGGTCCGATCTTCAACTGTTTTTGAGAAAGATACCATTTTGTATTAGAATCGAAGAAAAACTGACTAGGATAGCGGTCGAACAAAATTTTGTCTATGCCAGTAAATAGACTATAAAAAAAAACAATAACATTTTATTTGAAACATTTTTCTCAGTTTCGAAGTTATTTAAAAACTAAATATTGTCCATAACTTTTGTCTTAATACATTTATTCGATTATTTTTGAGAAACAAAAACACATCTAATATGACCTCTGAAAGGTAAACAAAATGTTTCATTTAATCAAAGACGTAACTCTTACAGTTTTCGAGATAGCAGAGGTAAACACCGAAATAACTCATTTTTCATTGCCATATATCTCGGAAACTATTGAAGATTGGACCCATGTTGATTAAGCTTTTTTTTACTCATTTTGGTCAGTACTACATGCCCTCATAATTTGTGACACTTATTTATTAACACCCTGTACATAACGCCGCTTATATACCATGTACGTATTACAAAGTGTGTAACAATAAATAAAAAATAGTGTATTATACTAAACAATAATAGAATACTGCAAAAAAAAAAAATCAAAATTTATTTTTTCTAATACGAGTTTTCATGTAATTTATTTTGGCGTTAAAAAGGTATCGCTTGGTATGTGACGTACAAGTGACTGATAACAATTCTAACAAATTTTGTACATATAACTGTTCCGGTAACAGGAAACAGTTTTCATTTTATTATATTTCGTGTGATTTCTTAAATCTCATTAGCTCCTCCTACGTCATATCCGGTAAAATTTAAATTTTCAATTCATATTTAAATTTTTTATCTCGCTCAAATTAAATAAAAAAGAAGTCAAAATTTTAGATTTGTAATACAAATATGTGAGTTTCAGAAAAAAAAAAAAAATTAGAATACCCCATTGACGTGAAAGTAGTAAATAATGTGAGCAATGAGTTAAAACAAAAATAGAACAAAAATCTGATGTGCCAACATAATATCTCCAGCTATTTAATTTTTATTAATTTAAATACAAACATACATATTTACTAGAGCTGCAAACTATATTAAGTTCCTTTGTATATAACTATTGCTTTATTTATTATTTTCTTTTTAAAATGTAACCATTATTAATTTAAAATGATTAGTTTTTTGACATTGATATTTATCTGCCGTTACATACATGTGAAATATGAATTGCATTTATTTTTAAAACAGGGATTTAGAAAAAGATTATTTTTTAAATTTATCTGTGATTATTAGGAAACTTAAAATCGGATTCTAGGAACCTTAAAACGTGGTCATTTACCAAAATCTCGATATGCGATTTTTATTACGATCCCCATATCTTCTTTACCAAGGGAGATAAATTTACCAAAATCTCGATGTGACTTTTAGCACGATCCCTATGAGGTGCGGGAGTCCACGTGACATTTGACAAGTGCTTGTGGGGCCCAAACATGGTTGCCAAGAATACGGCTTGTGTACGTTGCCTGTGTTGCCAAATAAATTTGAGTGTAAAATTAATAAACAAAATTGTAAACTAGTTATTATTAATGAATATCATGTTGTTTTACTTTCTGACATATAAACTTAATTTTTAAAATATACAAAACGTTCAACATCCATCTGATGGTTTTCCTCAAATTTAGCGCGCCAAGAAATCTTTGTATCGTAGGTAGCAGCACAAGTCGCATAATTTTTAAAAAATATTTTAAAAATTAAGTTTATGTGTTAAAAAGTAAAACATGATATTCATTAATAATAACTAGCTATACAATTTTATTTATTAATTTTACACTCAAATTTATTTGGCAACACAGGCAACGTACACAAGCCATATTCTTGGCAAACATGTTTGGGCCCCACAAGCATCAAGCGAGATAAAAAGCAATTTTTAACAATCATAAAAACATTAAGTACCATTTTTTATGTCAAGCAGGCTACAAATTTATTGTAAATTTATAATGTTATTTATACCTGTATGTTGTCTCATGTGTATGGATACATAATGCGATTGTGTGAAAGATTTCCCACAAACTGAACACAAATAAGGCCGTTCTCCACTGTGTACTCGTAAATGCTTCTTTAGAACAAATGAATGACCAAATGGTTTATTACAAATGTGACAAACATATTTTTTTTCGCCAGTATGTGACTTCATATGACTACGTAAACCGTTCGGATCAGAAAATCGCTTTTTGCATTCTGTACATTGAATTGGTTTTTCTCCTACAATAATAATTAAACTAAGCTTAAAACAAACTTATTATTAATTAATATTCTAATTACCGGTATGAGTTCTCATATGAACAGATAATACATTTGCTTCGTAGAATCCTTTTCCACAAACGGTACATAAGTGCCTCTTTTCTCCTTTATGTTTTCTTAAATGTCTCGTTAAACTTCCAGATTCAGTAAAACCTTTCTTACATATTTCACAAATGAATGGTTTCGTAATCATATGAATTCTAACATGTCTTCGTAAAACTTTAACATCTGTAAATTGTTTCTGGCATACTGTACAAACTATTTTGTTATCTGAAGGATGACATATCATATGTACTCGTAAATCTTCATTTAAATCAAAACTTTCTGTACATATTGGACACGTAAAAGGTAAATTAGTCGTGTTTTTAGTTTTCTTTGTTGGACGATTATTTGATTTTCTTTTCCCAGAGTCTTCGAAATCACTTGATTCAAAATGATCAGATGATTCATTTGTCACATTTTCTGTGTTATCTAAATTATCTTCACCTTTGAATTTATTTTCTTCTATATTTTCCGTTTTTAAATATTCTGAGAGTTGCAATTCAATTTGTTGTGTTTTTAATTCAGATATATATTGTCTTAAAATTTCATCTGATCTAACGCTCTGTTGTTTAAATACATAGAATTGGTTTAATTGTTGTGCACATTCAGAACAAAGTAACATAGGCATTCCATCATTTGACATTATCTGTAATATGTATTTAAGTTTAAAAATAGTAAATAGCAATTGTTATGTCTTACAGATACAGAAGTACAATACGAATACATGGTTGTAATTTGTTCTTCATATAATGATCGCATTTCAGTTTTTTCCATTAAACAAGAACGGCAAACTTTATCAATATTTAATATAATTCCTTCTTCCATAGTTACATTATTTTGTTGCATACCTAATTAAAAAGAAATATGAATTTGAGGTTATAAGCTCTCTCACAATCACAACACAAATGGTATGAACTGTCAAAACGTTTGT
This sequence comes from Ophonus ardosiacus, assembly GCA_943142095.1. NCBI lineage: Eukaryota > Metazoa > Arthropoda > Insecta > Coleoptera > Carabidae > Ophonus > Ophonus ardosiacus. Next base: position 38,215,308 of record OW964823.1, read on the forward strand.
GACCATTAAATCAGTGGCGTAACATGTGTTGCATTTAACATGTAAATAATTTAAGGGGGGGTTTGAATGAATAGCGTTGCATAAGCAAAAAAATCTGATGTGGTCAACACAAAACCTCCCGCTATTTAATTTTTATTAATTTAAATACATACCTACCTACTTATTGACTAACGCTGCAAACTGTTCCATTGCAGAAAACTATTGCTTTATTTACTATTTTCTTTTGAAAATGTCACTATTATGTGACATTTACTGTCAGTTACATTCATTTAAAAAATGAACTGTGTAACAAAGAAATAGTTTTTATCTTAGGCTTCGCGACTAATAAAAAAAATTATTTTTTAATTTATCTGTAAAATATATAGAAAAAGTATTAATGTATTCCTGTAGAAAATTCAATAATCTTTAATTTTCATTAGACATAAAATTCGAAAAAATGACATTTAATGGTATTTTTTGAAGAAAAACCATTATGAGCTTCAAGTAAAGTACGATTTCCGTTTATCCGATTTACACCAAAATCTAATGGCTTCTATTCCTATTAGAATAGGGTAAAAATACAAGGTTTCAGAATTTTCTGAATGATAGTATTTGAGTTAGAGTGCAAACAAAATTCTTACACATACACACATACACACATACACACATACACACACACACACACATACACACATACACACACACACACACACACATACACACATACAGACATCATCGTGAAGATGTTAAAAATGGATTCTAAGGACCTTAAAACGTGGTCATTTACTAAAATCTCGATATGAGATTTTTAGCACGATCCCTATACCTCCCTTACCAAAGGGTAGCGGGAGGTAAAAATCATTTTTTGTGTGTCCCCTCGCAATTGTAATAAAAAATAATGAATATTTATTTAAATTTTGTAAATTATATGATTATGTTTGTGTCCTGAAAACATTTTGGTTGAAGAAATACAACGGATATGGAAAAAAATAATTCATTTCCGGTTTATATCTTGAAATATGTAGACCAAATTATATTCAGGACACAATTTATTAAAAACCATAAACAAATATATAAATTTTATAAAAGCGTATGCAATAGGTTTTTAAAAAGACGCGAACGAAAAATTTACCAAAACAGATTCATTTGACTGCCGCGGCACTGAAAAATAGTTTGCGCATTACCTTACAGATGTCAGTACTAGAAATGTCGGTAATGCAGTTCGGAAAGTAAACATTGAAGTTTCTACCTGACTGAATATATATAAGCATTGATTATATATACTACGTACTCAGATAAATTTTTACTGCAGAAAATAAGGCAACACCCAAAAGTCGCTCATTTTTAGATGGCAATAGTGAATTTTCGGTTAAGTCGCAGATCGACAGATGACACTACCTCCGCATTCAGTTATTATAAGCAAAATTAATTTTTTTTTTTTTTTAAGAATTTTGAAGCAGAATTCTGGCTAAATGGTACACTTTCCGGTAGAAGCAAGTTTGGTTAAATCGTCTTATTTTAGCCTCAGGAATCTGTGGTCAAGCCATGTCCCCCTATTTAAGAGACACCCTGTATATTGCAAGATTTATTTTGTTAAATTATCTCTTTGTTCTCAAATTAATCAAATTATTAAGTTAACAGTTGTGTTTATAAGAGTTATAATAGTAATGCATACAAAAATCAAATATTTTTAATAACTATTTAAACGTAGCGTTTATTGTTGTGATTATTTGAATTCCGCCATTTTTGCACCACGACAAAAGTTGCGTGCGCATACCAGTCGTACCGTATTAGAAAAAATAACTTTTACGGAAATTAAAAATAAGAACTCTAGTTTATTTGCAATCTGGTAGTAGTGTATTATTATTTATAAACAGAAACAATAAATATTTTTAATAAGACTTAATTAGTGTATAGTAACATTAACTTTGTTAAGTTCGCAAATGACATTATTGTTTGGTAGCTAGGTTAGGTTTGATTTGATTTTGTTAATTGTTAATGACAAATACATGTAGATCAGTAGAAAAAAATTAGATTTCCACCGATCGAAGGAAAAGCCATACCTACGACGGATGATCAAAAAAAATATCTGATGTGGACAGCACATGACTTCCTTGTACGCCTGTTACACTATACATATTTTGTTAATAATTAAAATATGTACTATAACAGACCCAATCATAAAATTGCACGTATTTGACATAATTTGACATCAACATTTTATTTTTTTTGTTATTTTTTGTCCTAATCCATAGCAAACTTAATTAGAGAATACGAAGAGCTAAATTAATCATATTTAATGTTTTCGACGCAGAATTCAATTCTCTAAAACTTTTATTTGAAGCATTTATTACTAAAATCAAAATAACACCATTTTTTTCAAGAAAAACTGATAACATCTTCAGGTAAAGTATCACTTCCGGTTAGACTATTTTAACCAAAATCTATTATGTTATTCCCATTGATAAAGAAGTCTTATATATCAAATTTGAAAAGTTTTGGATTATATTTTAATATAATTTTTCATTAAAATCTATTATAGGCTTCAAGTAAAGTACCACTTCCGGGTAAACCATTTTAACCAAAATCTATTATGTTATTCCCATTGATATAAAAGTATTATATACTACATTTGAAAAGCTTTGGATTATATTTTAATATAGTTTTCATTAAAATCTATTATAGGCTTCAAGTAAAGTACCACTTCTGGGTAGACCAATTTAACTAAAATCTATTATGTTATTCCCATTGACATAAAAGTCTTATATATCAAATTTGAAATGTTTTGGATTATATTTTAATATAGTTTTTCATTAAAATCTATTATAGGCTTCAAGTAAAGTACCACTTCCAGGTAAACCATTTTAACTAAAATCTATTATGTTATTCTCATTGATATAAAAGTCTTATATACCAAATTTGAAAAGTTTTGGATTATATTTTAATATAGTTTTTCATTAAAATCTATTACAGGCTTCAAGTAAAGTACCACTTCCGTAAGTTATGTAATGACCAAAAAGGGAGGTCCACAACTAGATGTTATAACAGTTCTAAATACAAAATTTTAACTTTCTACGGCTTCCCGTTTTTCAGTTATGCGAGATACGTACATACTTACGTACGTACGTACGTACGAACGTACGTACAGACGTCACGACGAAATTAGTTAAAATGGATTCAGGGATGCTCAAAATGGATATTTCCGTTGAAATCTGGAAACCGAAATTTTTCGCGATTACAATACTTCCTTTACTTCGTACAAGGAAGTAACAAGGAAGTTGAAGGTCTCTTCAACCAATTCTACAGTTCCAATTTCATAAATAACAGCAGACAGTTTAGATATAACAGATTAGAGGTTAGTTAATTAATTATCTAGATACTGTCAGAATTTTTTAACGTGAAACATTGGGTTTGTCATATCCACGGTTACGACTTGACATTTGATTGACAGCAATGTATTTGCCTGTCCCATTTAAAATGAAACATACGGAACGAATTTGACAGAAGTATTATATTTAAATATTGTAAGAAATTTAGCCAAGTCAGAAAATCACTCGGGCACAAGATGCACGCAATATTTTTGCTATTTCGAAAGCAGGTATAATATTTAAACAAAATTGACGTCTTGTCAAATTCATTCCGTATGTTTTATTTTATATGGGACAGGCAAATACAATGTTGTCAGTCAAATGTGAAGTCGTAACCATGATAAACACAACAATAACAACCTGCATTTTTCTCAATTATTAAAGTATTTAAAGTTAAAATACAATAATATTTAAGTGCAGATGTATATGCAGTTTGCCTCCAATAAGCTTTAAGGGGGGGTTTCGAAAAAGCGACATGAAGTAATACCGGCCAGGTCATGAACTAATTCATTTTTGCTTATAAAATTAACCAAGAGAGGGCGATTGAATGGTTCTGGGCTGTACTTAGGTTCGTGCATGAGATAAGAGGACCAATGTAAACAGACAGATAGAGATTCTTTGGGTCAAATTTTCCCCAGGGCCTGGGCACGCCTGGGGTTTTATGACTGGTAAATAAAAGCTTTTATATATAACCAGTGACACAGCATCAGCAAACCATTTATTTTTCTAGCATTTCACTTTCAATGAATGATTTCTAGATATGTACGACAATTTTCCTTTTTAGATTTGTATACAGACAAAATTACTGCCCGGTTTCATAAATATTTAACTCATTGCTAAATTTAACAACATTTTAAATTATAATTAAAAATTTAAACAAGCTTTTATGAAACCCGGGCACACATGTTATTAATATGTAATTATTTAATAATTAAAAACAGATTGTGATAAAAAATAGGCAAAGGCATATTTGAGACTGTCATACTACATTGGAACAAACGAATTACAGTGAAGAGCAGCTTTTATTGATGCTTGAAATTAGTCGGCCGGGCTATATTTCCTTTTAAAAAATACTGATAATTATATAGCAAATACATATCATTGTTATTTTATTTTAATTTTCAACAGCTACAAATTATTATTTATGTTAATCATCTTATAATTTGATATTTCTGTAGGCAAGGCGCTAGTATATTCTTGATGTAGCATTTCGGTAATACAAGAATACAATACTAAGAATTAGCGGAAAATTTGATAAATATTATTTATATAACCCACTGGCATTCTTATATTTTTTTCTCCTACGCTACATGTGAGTAATGATGGGATTAGTTACAGTTACAATGATCCTATTAGGATTTTCGAACAATTTACTTTTTCTAAGAATTATTTGTGATCCAACCTAAATTTTTTAATCATAGAAATTGACCTTAACGATCAAATAAAATTTGAAGGCCCATTGCTATGATTAAAAATTTTACCTTCTCATATTCCATATTGTGATATTTTTGTATATTTGTAAAACATAAATGTTTTTGTATTGAATTTTATAATAATGATATAATACATTTTAATAGAAAATGAAAGCTTTATCCATTTACAACGTTGAGAATCGGATACTCAAAATTTTCATTTTAATTTAATTATTTACTTAAATGGGTATATGTATTTAGTGTTTCTACGATATCAAACGATTTACGTCATAATTAGAAAGTTAATCAATTTTATAGTTATACTTTATATGAGACAGTGATGGAGATCCCGGGCCTTATTTTAGATATTTATTTATGAAAAATGTAAAGAAACACTTACTAATAATAAATTTCATTAAACCTAACACTATTTTTGTAAATACATTTTTATCTTTTTTTTTATATTTTTAGCTCCTTCTGCTTTTATTAATTTTTACCATCGCTCAACAAGGTGTTAGGAAAGTATCTACCGTCTTTTCTTTAAAAAAAAGTCGATGATGAGTTTTCACTGAATAAACACAAATTAGGGTCCTTAGAATACGATTTTACTATTTTTACGATGTGTGTGTATAACACTTTTTTCGGCGACGATAAATCCAACTTCAATACTATAATTATTACAATAAATAAAATTTCACCGTATACTAGGTACTTCGTTTTTACATCCAAATGAATATGAAGAGTTGATTAGATTTTGGTTATAATTGGTCAACCGGAAGTACCTCTTCATATAAAGCTTTTAATAGTTTTACTTGAAAAAATGCAATTAATTTTGTTTCGACTAAAATGTTTTAAATAAAAATTGCAGATAATTAAATTTTACATCAACAAAACGAATTGTATGTATATTGCAAGTTTAATAACTTGTAAAGTCCAATTTGAAATTTTATAAATATTGTTCATTTTTTACCTCTCGCTAAGAAAGGTATTGGAATCAAGCCAAAAATCGCATGTCCAGATTTTAGTGGATAAGCACGTTTTAAGGTCCCTATACTCCGATTATAACATTTTTTTTACATGTGTGTGTGGGGATGTTGGAACCACGGTTTCTCAAATACTAAGACTTAAAAAATATTTAACTGCAGTTTCCTCAATCTGACCTTCTTGGAAAGAGCTGATTAGATATTGGTAGCAATTGGACAACCGGAAGTAATAGTTTCTTTAAAAAAATCTTCTAAATATTATTTTTGTAAAATTTCTGTTATTACTAATATTAGTATTATATATTCCATGGAGTTAAAGAAAGAGACATAAATATATAAAATAATAAGTTGTTAATTAATCTCACAGCCCATGTAAAACAAGTGGAAAAATTAAAAAGATACATATATTACATATACCCTTCAGAAATACTGCCAATCTCATCAATGAATTGGAAGAATCTCGAACATAAGAAGAATTCCGAAATTAAAATTATTTTATTTAAAATGTGTTTTGCCAGAAATTATAATGGGTAACCGATTTAAAAATAAAAAATGTAAAGATCCCGATTACATTACTGAAGCAAAACAATTGAAAAAGCGAAATAAAAGATAAATTATTTTTTATTATTCGAGCAAATTATTTTCCTTTCCATATTCACAATGATGATAGCTTGAAGATGAAAACTATGTTTCGAGTGCCAACTGAGTAAAAACTTTAATTCTTCTAATAGGTCAACATTTTATTCGGGTTTATGACTATACCTTCATTGAAAATATAAACAGGGCAAGTCAGGTAGAAAGATGAAAACTTGAAGGTCAATTTTCAAATATTTAAACTACTTTACCGACAGTACGACACTGTTGACATCTATGATATTAACGTTCAACTATTTCTGAAGATTCTGCCACTGAGAACCGCCGGTTTTGGTGTTATTTTTGGTAAAGTTTTTAGCTAATATACAAAATTATCTACTATGAAAATCGCAAATTACTCTATGTTTTTGTGTTTGCTATTTCCTGAATGTGTTTCTGTTTCATAATATCGAGTCTTAAGTCACATTTCAAATATTATCTCTTATATGCGTTGCATTTCTTCAACCAAAATCACTTTACGAAGTAAAGACAACAATAAAATTCAATAATTCTTAGTTTTATTGCTTATTCTTCAAACAGAAAACTGAAAAAACCTTTTCAAAAACTATTTTTTTTGCTTATGCAATTTGCACGATTTGAACGCCCCCTTAAGCACAGAAAAAGAAGAAGTTCGGGACTACTTATTGGTGAAGTACCGTTTTCATTCAATTTCACAAGTTTTTCTACAAAATTTGCCTTTTAGGTCGATGAAGAGAACCGTATATCGCATATATCATTGTGTTTAATACTTTGATGAAGTGATAAACAAGCAGATAGAGTGGAAATAAGTCCTGTACAACTTTTGCCTGTAACAAATCATGCAGAACAACTCGCAAATAAGTTAAAACGACCGATATACTCACGGTATTTATCATACAGTCAGCCTGCTGAAACTTCAGTCAGACGAGAACGAAACGTTATGTTGATATTCATGCCAAAATCAGTAAACGTCTGCTAGTATAAGGATTTATGTCAATTTTTGGCATTAAGATGGACCTGTAGGGACTGTGTATTCCTTGATTGACGTGTGATTTGATTCTGACGTTTCGCTATTAAAAGTCCGTGTTATTAAGCAATCTTATTTTTACCATCCGTCACCTTTAGGGTCCTTGGAATACAATTTTACTAGTTTTACGATGATGTCTGTCTGTATGTGTGTGTGCGTGACACATTTTTCTCCGACGATAACTCCAAAACTACAATTCTAAAAATTATGATTCTTTCGTATTCCTGTTCTTTACAAACATATGAAGACCTGATTAGATTCTGGTTATAATTGGTCAACCGGAAGTACCCTTATTTGAAGTTCTTAACAGTTATCTTATTCTCTATACGGTTTGATTATACATTTTCCTTCATATTTAATAGATATAATAGGTTATAGAGAGATTATCTTTCAAAAATCAGTCAGCTTTGCAAAAATTATGGAAACACCAGATATATTCAAAAATTCTAATTGAAAGATGTCAGTTTTAAGTGCAAAACCAAAGTGGAAAGTATAGGATCAGAAAGTGATATAAGTGGCATAGTGTCCCTCGTAAGTGTCTTGCAATTGCAACCTCGGCTCAAGCTTGGAACTTTCAATGTTCGTGTTACAATTTTACAGGATATATAGAATCTTTTTCAAGCCGAAGGCGAGGACTACGACTACGGTTTACGAGTGTGGATTATGCCATTTCAAACGTGTTGTAGACTATACTTTCTCCAACAAGATTTTAGAAATTATACAAATAATGACGTTGATTCATTACAATATATTATTATATACAATCAAATAATTATTTTGTTAAAATGAACGCCAGTCCATAAATTGCTTCATTACCACTAGAAATTTTTCTCTAAAATTTTATTTAGTTAAATTTCTAAGTAATATATTATTATTTATATAAACTTATTGCTCTAAAGATCTCCAAAAACCTGTAAAAGTTAACAGAAAACTCCAGAACGGTTAAAAACTCCAAGATATTTGTTATACCTACCGCGCTAATATGCAGCTAAACAGATTCTGATTGGTCGAAAGCAGTGTGGAATTATTCCACACGGTTTGTTGGAATGATATTGATTCCAACATAATTTTTAGTTGTGGAATGTGTAGTTTCCAAAATAGTGTTGGAGAAACGTATTTCCATCCCTTGAGAACCGCACATATGGGAAGAGAGCTTCACATCAAAAGATTAATATTAAATAATTTCCAAAATTACCCATTTCTGGGTGTACCAATCTTTGTACCCAGTCGGTAATGATATAACATATTTGTACCATGTGAGCGTTTACCAGGCGTCACCTCACGGGCACTCATTGCCGGCGTAGAGAGCGCATTACAAGGGTCACTTTTGTGCAATTTAAAATTCGAAATATTTCTTTTTGGTGTCGGTTGGGATCGAACCCGGTTCCCCAGATTCGCGATCAAACACATATTATTTTAATTTATTGTTTTTATTATATTTTAAAATGTTGTACATATAGTACTTTGTTTGGCAGTATCTGTTTTTAACTTAATATTGTTTTCATCAGGAAACATTTCAAGTGTTAAACGTTTGTGTAAGTTATATTCTGTATTTTAACATTTTCAAAATTAAAACTGGCCTATTGTTTGTATTATGTTCTACGAGAGCACCTTTGCCATTGTTATTTTTGTTACAATTTCTTTTATGCTCCTCAATTCTTGTTTTTAAATATAGCTGAGTATGACCTGAGTACCGGGAGCGGCTATCATCACAAGGTATTTTGTATATATTTTGTCTGTATCGGCTTTTAATTTACATATTAAATTCCCTACTTTTTTGTTTATTTGAAAGCAATATCCATATTTAAATTGTTAATGAATACTATTTATTTTCTTTATTATTTTGGTGTTGTTGTTTCTATTTGTTATATTGTTTTGCTTTTAACATTATTTATTACTCCGTTGACAATGCCTTTTAATAAGCAAGTATCTCAACATATTCATATATTTATTTGTGAATTATGATACTATTTTGAGGATAATTTAATTGCTTGAGAAATAAGGTTCGTGGCATTTTTCATTAGTAATCTATTGCTTTCAATTTGTACTGTGAATTGCAAATTATTGAAAACTGTTAATGTTTCATCAACTTTATCTTCAGGAAGGCAAACGTAATGCCAAAATTTGTAAATCGTGAAAACCTTCCAAAATCCAAAATGAAGATATTTTGTTTAGGCTGAACTACCTACAGTATTCTAGTAATTTGTACATTATTTGCTGATTATATATTTAAATATAGCCCGTGGTAGAAAAATTGTTAATACATTAATAAAGTTATACTTTAACGATGTATGTATATTATCTTACTTTTTTGTTTTTAAAATTACTTATATTCAATATTAATTTGTAAAAAAGGTAAATAATTAAAATATATTTACTTTATTAATAATACATAATTTTATTTACCACTTGAAGTACGTTTTTACAATTTAATATATTAAAATTCAAAAGAAAAATAACTATTATTTCATTTTTCATACGATTGCCATCTTTTGAGTAGAAGCTACAACTTTTGAAATTTGTGGATTGTGGCTGTTTATGAAGCAGTGCATGCATTTTATAGTTTTGCATGATTTTGTGTCGGAAGAAGACGCGGTAAATTTGAACAAAAAACACTTTCTGACAAAAGCAGTGTATGCATTTTATAGATCTGCATGATTCTGTGATTCTGAAATACAACTTTTGTATTAAGCAGTATATGAATTTTATAGATTTGCATGATTTGGTGTTCCTACAAAACGCGGTAAATTCAAACGAAAGGCAATTTCTGACAAAAGCAGCATATGCATTTTATAGATTTGCATGATTTGGTGTTCGAACAAAACGCGGTAAATTCAAATGAAAGGCAACTTCTGACAAAAGCAGTACATGCATTTTATAGATCTGCATGATTTGGTGTTTCTCGATGGCAAGTTTTGAATGATATGGTGTTGCACGAAGCAATGTATGCATTAAGCAAGGAGAATATTTTAGTGTGTTGAATGCGTTCCCAGGTTTTTACTAAAACAGCTTAATACAGACCACTGAATCACCTTTGTTTTAAAATGTGTTTTAAGCTAATACAGTGTTTTAGTTAATACAAGTCTTAGTACAGACTTTAATATAACCCACTGAATCGCACCCAATATATTTTAAAGCAATTGAAATTTCTTTTATGGTATCAGCTCATACAAATTTTGTATGTTGCATTTTAAAATGGACAAATATTACATTGCTGTCATGTTTTGACAATAGTGAGTAACCATGGAAGTGATTCGCCATATCCAGGCCCGGGAAACGCAAATGGGGGATACCGGGATAGCATTTTTAGTTTTGCTTCCATACACTAGATATGGCGTCACCAGTCTCATTAGTGTGTCATTTTTTTAAATTCTTTGCGCGAATTTTGAAATTTGTCATTTTCATTTGAAACAATGGGGTATTCCGGTGATATGGAATTAATGCAAAATAATAACTTTTTTCTATAGTTTCCATCTTCATATAGTAGAAAAATATAATAAAACATGTTTAATAAAAAGTTTTAATTCATAATTTAATGTTACAAAATTGGAATTTTTACAGCTCTAGAAACGACCTTGAAAATTGTGACGTCAAGTTGATAATCTGTTGCTCATTTCAAAGTAAATATTTTCGTTTAGAAACACAGATGGAGGCAGCAGTTAACACGCGCGGGTATATTTCTTGTTTGACATTTCGTCCACTTTATTTGCAACAATTCTCGAACTTGTTTCGTTGATATTTGTTTGTTTACATACGTTTTTTTTTTTCAAAAGTTTAAACCGTTTAAACATTTCATCATTTAGAATCAGGTATGTTGTTAATTTAGTTTATTCAAATTCTTTATTTAAGATAAATTTTATATTCAGGTGCCAGAATGGTTATCAAATATTGTTTTGTACCTTCTTGCAATAACAACAGCAACAATAATCCGAAGAAGATTTTTATTCGCTTGCCAGCGAACTTGGAAGTAAGAAAAAGATGGTATGAAGCCGTATATCCTGATATGTCGGAAATTGACTTAACCAAAACATGTATGTTGTTTTGTTGTGAAGATCATTTTGATGTAAGTACTTGTATTATTACTATTTAAATCAATTTTGATTTAAGGATTTAAGTCAAAGGTTACCAACCTTTTTGAGAAGCGAGCCTCATACAAAATTTTCAAATACGTAGCGGGCCGGAAACTTAATCGTATTGGAAATCTTATTGGATTATAATTGTACAGAAACTTAAATTATACTTACTCGTACATATCTTCTGCACATGCATGCTTAGTCCTAGAATTGATTTAAAGTATCGATATTTTATATGAAAATAATATCGATAAAAATGAATAATAGTTAATAATAATCGATAATTATAAATTATAAATATCAGAATTTATTATAGATGGAGACCGATAGTGAAAATTGGATGAAATACAAAATGATAGCATCACAGTTGCGGATGAAGAAAGATGCAGTTCCCCACAGAAACTTAGAGTCGATTGAATCTTCTGTAAAAGAGTCTCAATTGTCGTCTTCAACAAAGAAAAGGAAAGAGGAGGTTATAGAAGCTTTTCGTTGCCGGAAGAAATTATTTTTTGACGATACAGCAAGTACTTCTTCTACTCCGATGTCACCGCTTGTTTTGCCAGAAACTTCCGCTGAGATTACATTACCTGTTTTGCATGAATGTAGCACTACATCCATTACATCATCATTTAACACAGAATCTGGTAAAGTATACATTTCACAAGGTGTTCAAGTAAAGCCACAAAAACACAGTGTGAAAGCACAGGCAAAGCCACAAGTTCGCACCGTAGAAACACAAATAAATTTCTTCAATATTAAATTATTGCGGCAAAAAAAGAAACAAATTTCACCCGTAAAATCGGAACAAAGTTCACCAGTGAAATCGGTACAAAGTTCACCATCAACATCGAGCGTGAAAAGCTTCGATATTGATCAATCTTCATCGTCGGATTCACTCGAAGAAAAATTATTAAAGGAGCAACAAACAAAACAAAATTTTGCTTTATCAATAATTAATATTGAAAATCATAGCAGATTTTATTTGGGATTGCCCGAAGAAGAATATTTTTTAATGAAATTATTAGTTGGTGAAATTAATATACGATACGAGTGGTTATTAATAACATTAAAAAAAATAAGATTAAACGATCCATACTAAAGACTTGCGGTTGAGTTCGGATACAGCGTTTCAACAATTGGACATATTTTTACTTCTTCTGTTCCAATTATCGCGAATGTTATGCAGGAATTTATACACTGGCCGGAAGAATTTATAATTAAAATGCATTTACCGATGCCATTTATAACAAGATATAAAAATGTTCAATCTATCATCGACTGCCTAGAAGTACAAATAGAACAACCTACAAATGCTGTTAATCAAGCTCAGACGTGGAGTCAGTACAAAAAGTGTAATACACTGAAATATTTAATATCATCTACTCCTTTTGGCCTTGTCAATTTTATATCTGTTGGATACGGCGGTCGTGCAAGCGACAAGGAAATTGTGGCAAGTTGTGGATTTGTTAGCCATTTACCACAGAACTGTGCCATAATGGCTGACAGAGGGTTCAAAAATATTGAACATTTACTGGCAAGTAAAAATTGCCAATTAGTTCGCCCACCTTCTGTGTCAGCTGACGAAAAAATGACAAAAGAAAAGGTACTGGAAAGTAAAAAAATCGCAGCGTTGCGGATCCACATAGAACGTGTAATCAGAAGACTACGAGAATTTGAGATGTTAGCACCACATGCATGTATTAATTCAAAGTTGGTAGTGTTGTTAGACTATATAATAATTATTGTTTGTGGTATTGTTAATGTACAGGGTCCATTAATAAAATAATATAACTTTTTATAAATCAATGTATTTTATTTATTTACAAAAATGTGCAAATATTGCACATTTCCAAAACTTTAATGCATCAGACATAATATTTTTTACATAATTTTCATCTAATTCAACTTCCACTATTTCTACTCTTTCATCTACTTCAAACGTAGGGTAAGCTACACAAAATAAACCTCGATTCCTACCCGACAAAAACATTTGTAACTGAATTTGTGCAAAAGGTTTATTGCACAATTTCAAATTGTCATTAATGTAATTGCTTACTGTCTTCTCTTTACTAGGGCATTTAATTTCTATGCAGTAATCTGCAGTGATTCCATCCGGTGAAGCTCCAAATACTGGATGTTGCGGATGAATTATAAGTCCACATTTTTTTATATCGATGTTGCGTGTTCTTTTCACAGCATTCAAAACTAGATCTTCAAGTTGCTGCCCCCTAGTCACAGCATCTGTCTGAGGAACTTTGTTTGCACCAAAAATTGATTCCACCAAAGCCCCATCTAAAGTGTGGCAACGGGATGCTTCATACAGTTTGGATGCTGTTATTCGGCCATAACGTGCTTCGAACCATTTTGATGTTTTGGTTTGCAAAAGAGTTGTTTTTTCTACAGCAGCACAATCATCATTTGTTATATTCGTTGAACAAAACTCGATAAATTCGTCAGGATTCATATCTTCTTGCGATTTATTTTGGCAATATTTTAAAGCTAAACAATGAATTGATATTTTTTTTATACAATCTAATTCGCCATATATTTGTGTCATTAAACTAACACTATTTGACTTTTTACCGGCTTCAATATATTTCTTCAAAAACGTACCATCCCTCTCCTCCAAAGCCGGTAAACTGGTAGACGGATACAATTCTTTCAAAGTAGCTGCTTTAACATTTGTTCCAATGGATGACAACCTGGATTTCTGCCAGTAACTCGTTACCGAAGTAACAGAAGGTTCTTCACTTCGTCTATGCAGCCACAGCAGAAATGCAACGGCATGTTTACAGCCACCTGTAAATAAAAATTATGTTCATTTTTAGAATTCAATAACAATAATTACTCATATATAATCATACCTTCTGAAGCAGCACAACTGTGACATGCACAACTTATTATTTCCTCTTCTTTTTCATTTATCACAGTTGAAACAATATACCCCGTCGAATGAATTTTATGTTCCGGGGTAATTTTGGCCTTCACTGTACAAATATCTCCTTCTCGTTTCAGCTGCACATAGCCAATAGCATCATCGCCATAGTTTTCTCTGCCAGCTCTGCAACATTGCAAATACTTGTTAGATTTACAGATAAATATAATAATTATGTTTATTTGGCCGTAGCCTCTAGATTTAAAAACATACCTTTGGCTTTTAACATTACGTATTTCTGCACTCACGTATTGTGAGTTATGTAAAAAATAATCATTTACCATGGCAGAATCCACAACAGGTAAATTACCAGAATCAGCCTTTTTATAATCAGGTTCCATAATTATTACTCCTACTTTTACTATAAACAAACACTGAAATACACGCTGCTACTAAAATCATGCAAACAAGCAAATGGCTGTCATGAACATATGGATTTAGGCGCTGAAGTTCGTTGCAGATGTCACTATCGAGTTGACGTCATAAGCGCGCCATGAAAAGAAAATTTGAATTGCGATGAAATTTTTTAAAATTCATATCTCATGTGATGCATACATTTTCTTACTCAAAGTTAGATATTCAGAGTCCTACTGGTCTGTACTAATGTAAAAAAATATTTTTAAAAAATGTCGGAATACCCCATTATGACTGTCATTGTGATTATATTTTTCGTGTCTTATAAGTAGTTATTTTGTGTGTAAACTTGTTAATATTTAAGATGACACGAATAAAGTGTTGTGTACCAGATTATTGCTACCGGTAAGTGAAAATATATTTTTATATAATTGTATTTTTATACCAGTAAAACATATTACAAAATCGTATTCTAGGAATAACACAATATAGATTTCGACATCCTCGAACTCATCGAGATTTATTTGTCAAGTGGTTGGAAGTTTTAAACATGGATGAACTGCTATTAGTATTGTATCTTTCCTAAATGAAATTACATTGTTTTGAAAAATGCATTATTTTTTACTCATTTTATGTAATCTTTGTAAGACTGATTTGTAGTTGAAGTAGATTTTTCATAAAATACTACGCAATGATAGTATTTTGTGAAAAAACTGCTTCAACTTCAAATTGTACTAATTAGGGGTAATTATTAAACCGAATATAGCAATATTAATTGTAGGTAATGATTCTACCGACCGAGTTTTTACATTTAATTTTGCTTCCATACACCAGATGGCGCCATTGATGCGGTATCGATGGTCAACATGTACGTTTCTTATCTAAAATAGTGTATATGGTTTGTGGCCATATGTTGCATGTTAAAATGAATTCCCTGTAGTTTCGCTACCACAGTAACATCATCATAAAGTTTAAAGTTAACTAGTTTTTCACTCAGTTAGTAATTGATATGTAATCAATTAACCATCATCATTGTGAATGTTTTTTCAAAATGGTAAAATTATTGATTATGTAATAATTAAATATGAAATAATAATAAATAATAATACAATAATATTAAATAATTGAAATTATTTACAAAAAAAAGTTTGAAATTAAGTAGTTTTTCACTCAGTAAATGATATGTAATCAAAAGGTAAAATTATTGATTATAGAATAATTATTTTTTGTCCCTCAAAGTTTTAGCTTCCAAAATGTATTCCGGGTATCTACATTTTTTATTTTGAAATCTATTCCCCAAAACAATTTCCGGCAATATGCAATTTAAATAAAACTTTTGTAGTTTTGGAAGCATTACGTTTTCCTACAACTCCTTGTCTATAAATTTCTTGAAAAGAATTTAAGCTGAAACATTAGCCGCAGATTACATTTGTATTGTTCCCGAAAAGGACCGGTTAAGTCGTAAATGACATACGATTTTTCCCCTTTATATCAGGCTAATTATCCAGGGATTATAAATTTCTGTTACTTGCGAAAGCCAATATTTAGAAAATAAGTGTTTATCTTCTTAGGTCTAGTTGTACAATCTCCGGTTATAATTATTAACGTCATTAAATAACGGACGCGACTGAGGTTTATAATCAGTCGAGTTCGTTATTTGCATATCGGCCGTGTGACATTCAAGATTTTTCGTAATAACATAAAATTTAAACATTTAGGAATAATAAAATTCTTCTATTTCTCATAATGAACAACTTTTTTGGTTAATTTATAAACTTTCATAGACACCAGTCCATCAATATGCTGTTATTTTTCTAGGAACACCTGATCCTTAATTGTAGGCGACTGTTATAAAAAATAACGACCTAGGCCGTTATTTCTATCTTTTCATTTTTGTTTTAATCCTGTTATGTCATAATAATAGTATGTTATTGCGAAAAAAATTGAACTGCCGGGTAAATAGACAAAATCGAATCGAAATGAACTGTCAAATAACAAATTTATCATTAACTAGCTGTATCCGTTGCAAATATTTGCAACAAACAATATTAAGGAGTTATGGTACGAGTATTAAATCATAATTTTTTTACATTTATAATGTTTAGTTCTCTGCTACACTGTTTTTTTTTAACTATCCCGCTCTGCTTTTTTGAATATATAGGGAGAACTCTGAACTCTGATTAATTACTCAACACAATACTCCGTTAATAATTAATATATTTTACATTACTGCAGAAACCTTAAATACGGAAAATAGAAATTATTTAAAGTTTGATATAAGAGTTATCGTGGATGAAAATATAGTCGCACACACACACACGCACACATACGTGTTGTGGGGACCCTAATTCGTGCTTATTCTATCGAATTTTTGGACCAAAAACATTACCTCCCTTACCGTATGGCGGGAAGTAAAAATAAACTGTCTCAGATCTATCATAGTAGCACTGGGATAGGATGGATTTTATTGTTAATTATTTGATAAGGAAATTTATTTTGTTGTACAAATTTTATTCTAATAGATTATCAATATTATCCGTATATTCTATTTTCAACGTCTGTCAGTGTTATATTTTATTAATATAATTATGTCATTTTATAATCTATAATGTCTATATATTTTTTTGCCACCATCACCAACAAATATTTACTGTTGTAATCCATATGTTCCATTTAAGTTTTCAATTTTAATTACATTATTCATTATTTTAATGTGCGTATAAGTATTTACTTGTAATCTGCAATATAATGCTTTTACAATTAATATGTTATATTTACTATTTTAATATAAAGAAACGAATGGAAATATGTATGATAATACTTAATAACTGCCAGTTTAAATTTTAAGGATTATACATATTCATTTTATATTGCATGCTTTTTACTTCTTGCTAAGAGAGGTATTGGATTCATGTTAAAAATCGCACGTCCAGATTTTAATGAATAAGCACGAATTACAATGTCTGTGTGTGCGTGTGGATGTGTGTATGTGTGTGAGTTGTGACGACGTCCCTGTTCGGGCGCCATTTTGTGACGACACTGCTCTGGCGCCATTTTGTGACGTCATTGTTCGATCGCCAAATTGTGACGTCATTATTCGGTCGCCAAATTGTGACGTCAACCTCACCCTCCATCGCTGCTGTCTGGGTTGTTTCATGCTCGGGCGCCATCTTGTATCTCCGTGTAACTGAGAGGAGGATGAGGAAAGTTTGCGGATAGCTAGTCGTGTAGGCCAGGATTCTTAGGTTGGTTTTTGTGCAGTGAAAAATGCAGTACACTAAACTATGTTTATTTACACACTATGTACAATTTAATAAATGAATGCGAAACTGTGACTAATGTTATTCAAACTACTGAGAATTTTATTATCAAGTAAAACTGGATATATCAACTTTGTGAACTTAGTACGCGAAATATTATTTATATTCTAGACAAACTTGAAATAATATTTACTCTGAGAACTTGTACGTGAAATCTTTACTCCGTGAAACTTGGTACGTGAAATATTAACTCTGAGAAACTTAGTACGTGAAATATTAACTCTGAGAAACTTAGTACGTGAAATATTCTTACTCTGAAGACAAACGTGAAGTAATATTCACTCTGTAAAACGTAGACTTGTCGAACAGCGACACTCGGTGACTGAATTCTACAGAACAGCTGTAGAAGATCTGGACTCTGCCTTCTGGGGCTGGTACTGGAACTTTATTCTATAGAACGGCTATAGAACTCCTGGTTCTGACTAGAACGGCTAGCCAGAAGACAGAATGAATTCCAGGGCTGCTGCTGCGTCTTTTATAGCTGGATTCTCGTTCAAACCCGCGCGGTTTATGTGGAAGGGTTTTATTCGTATTTGATTGGCCGAGTGGGAGAACAGACTCGGCTTACTATTGGTCGTGAGGCTGGGCTCTTAAAATATTTCTAGAAAATTCTACACTCAAGAGAAAATGCGAAAATCCAGTTTTTCTTATTTCAAACTAACAGGTAAAATATTTACAATAATATTTTAATAAAATAAAAATTAACAAATATCCCAAGTTGTAGGTTTGTTCCGCTTTCATTGGCGCTGCGGTCTTGACAGGTGTGGAATGCGTGCTCTAGTTGTGAAATCTAGGTGAACGGTTGTTTCTGAAGTTACCCTGTGATGTGCAGAGTGCAATGCCGGTCACGAAAACCCCGGAAAGATAGTGGCAGGCTGGAAACTAGAGAATTTTCTGTTGGCTGTTACCGCGTGCTCACCATGTGCTACAGGTTAGGTTAAAGGCATGTTAAGAGCAATTTTAAACTATCGAATTCTGTTTTCGTGTCACAGTTATCCCTGAAAACCGTTTACACGCTGTGATACGGCCCCGAAGTGGACGGTGAAACTTCATGGAAAATACCGCGTGCTAACCATGTGCTGAAGGGTGATTCCTCAAGAACTATAATACTTCAGATCAATTTAACTACGTGTTCCTTAATCTGACATTAATGACAAAAGCTGAAAAAGTTTTGGTAACAATTGGACAATCTGAAGTAGTAGTTTCTAAAAAAATCTTCTAAATATTATTTTTTGGAAATTTATGTTATTACAAATGTTAAAGAATATAAAATTCTTTATCCAACACATTCAACACTTTTATTATATCTCCTATAGATTTAGAGATAGAGAATTATAAATTTATAAAATAATCCACTGTATTAAAAAACTCATGGAAACCAGTTGAAAAATTAAAATCTTTATAATTGACATAAATGTCAGCGTTAAAAGTCCAGAGACATTTCTCAAAGCTTTTTCTGGGAAGTACATTTAATATTTTTTATTTTATCATTAATTAAATACTTAAATATTTATGAAACTGGGCAGTAATCATGCCTATACACAAATCTAAAAAGGAAAATTCTCGTACATATCTAGAAATCATTCGTTGAAAGTGAAATGCTACAAAAATGAATGGTTTGCTGCATCACTGGTTATAAAAGCTTTTATTTACCAGTCATAAAACCCCAGGCATTGGGAAAAATTTAACCTAAAGAATCTGTATCTTCCTGTTTACGTTCATTCCGTCATCTCAGGCACAAACCTAAGAGACCCGAACCATTCTATCAGCCTCTCTTGTTAATATTTTAAGCAAACATGAAACAGTTCATGGCTTGGCCGATATTACTTCGTGTCGCTTTTTCGAAACCCCCCTTAAAATACAAAGTGATCGAAATAACTAATTTATGGCCGGATTTATAATCGGCAGATAAAATTACTTCTAAAGTAAATAAAATTTATTCCTTCAAATGACAGTCAAACTTTTGACATTAATGTTATTAGTGGTAGTGCTATAAAATGAATAAAATTGATTCGAATTTGTTAATTTAAAGTAAATTTATTCTGCCCTTTATAAAATCGGAGGCCAGGTGGCAATAAAAAAAATACTTGAGAACTGGTAAACTGATAAATTTATTTACTGTTTTTGACCTGTTGGCAGTACTTAAAAATTTAAATTTGAATACGTTTACATTTTTTTTTTTTATTAAAATGGCTGTTGCATTCACTTAAAATTCTATTAGTTGCATATATCTATTTACAAACCAAATTTCATCCAAATCGTATAAAGCGTTCTGTTATTACAAGCAAAATTAATTTTTTTTCGAAGAACTTTGAAGCAGAATTCTGTCTAAATGGTACACTTTCCGGTAGAAGCAAGTTTAGTTAAATCATCTTATTTTAGCATCAGGAATCTGTGGTTAAGCCTTGTCCCCCTATTTAAGAGACATCCTGTATAACTACTGTTAAGTAAGCTGGTTTTTTCGAGACTACTCGCGATGCAAGTTTAGACTTCAGCGCCGCTAGTGAAATTTTATATTAATAAACAAAAATAGATGCGTTTTTGTCAGGTTTTTACGGATTTACAGATCTGTAAGATTTACAGATTTGTTCAGAATTGGCCTATTAGTAAGAGTAGCTTTTTGTCAGTGTTGCCAGGTCAAAAAATAATAAATCACCAAAACAGTAGTGAATTTGTCACTAGATTTTGTATTTGGCCACAGAATAAACATTTATACAGAAGCAACAGTCTAAGAGCGAAGCGAAAATTACAGAGAGAAAGAGTGTGCCAACAAATTTAAAGGGTTAATCGGATAAAATTAGATTGTTTCGGCATATCTTCGTATCTTACGATTCTTTGTTCTTTTCATTATCTCGACGATAACATTTTCTGTTGGGGGGTCAATAATAAAAGTATATTGACAAACACAAATTGATTTCCTAGAACAAATATGTTATTTTTCCAACAAAAGATGGGAAAAATCGTTATCATAAAGAAAATCATTACATTTGACATATTTTGGAGGAGCTGTTGTCTCAGCTTGCCACGCCCATGTATTTTAGGGTTATGGCTATGGCTAATTCAAGCAAACCAAATACATATGAAATACATCTCACTTTTGACATGTCATTTTGTGAACTGTTTCTAATAAAATGGAAAAAACGAAGAAGGTAGAATCGGGAGGACTTGTTTGTTCATATAAAGACTGTATAAGTAGATTTAAAAAATGGAGAAAGGGAAATGTAAGTTTTTTTCGAAAGATCCAGAAATGTGTTATGCAAAACGACTACCACAGTACCACATCATGTAAAATATATATTCATTTAATAAATATAGATGTAAAATGTGGCTCAAGGCCTGTGGAAGAGAAGTTTTGATGGAGAAGGATATGGGAGATATTCATCGAGTCTGACGTTTGTTTCCCACATTAAAGATATAGAAAATTCTGCATTGTAATGAATTTGTAAAATTCAGGTATTTTCGTTAATAAAATTAAAATTTTAGTAGGGTCCATGAAGTTATAGTGCTAAGTAATGCGATTGTCTAATACTATACATAGGAGTTTTGTACTACTTTTGTACAGTTTTGTACAAGCAACGAAAGGTTTTGTAACCCTACTTTTAGTGCGAAATCAAATATTTCAAAATGTGCACTCCAAATTAACGCGAGAGAGCAATTCTGCCCAAATGACCTAAAAATGCATCAATGCAAAGCTCCAATTTTGTACAGTTTTGTACAACAAAAAAAAAAATTTGTAACGCGTTGGGTACTTTGACATTCCCGACGCAACTGACGCACTCGCAGTTCACGGGGTGTGCCATAACGTGATAATAGTGTTATTTCACATACTTTACATAGAACTAGTTTTGTACAGTTTTGTACAACCGAAGAATAGTTTTGTAACTCGTTAAAATACCCGTTTAGGGTAGCGCGAAAGGTCGCACATGAAGAGTGTGTTGGAGTGCAGTACTCAGGATCAGCTCGGAAAATATGTCAACGCGTTAAACTACTTTTGTACAGTTTTGTACAACCAAAAAAATGTTTTGTAACGCCTTGGGTACTTTGACATTCCCGACGCAACTGACGCACTCGCAGTTCACGTGGTGTGCGCTTAACGTGATGAAGGTTTTTTTTACGTGCATCACATAAAACTAGTTTTGTACAGTTTTGTACAACTAAAGAATAGTTTTGTAACTCGTTAAATTAGACGTTTTTTTTACGTGCATCACATAGACCTAGTTTTTTACAGTTTTGTACAACGAAAGCCAAGTTTTGTAACTAATTTAAATATCTCTCAATCATCGCGTAATATGTATCATGTGTCCTTTAAAATTGACATAGAAAAAATATTGTTGAAAATAAAATGTTGTTGCTTCTGGCTGTTCACGAGCTACCACTTATCTGAAACATTGTTGCATGTTAAATGTGTAATAGCTAAGGAAATTTAAAAAAACCTGGTTCTCCTTTTTTTATCGTGGGTTATTATGAATGTCACACCGTTTTCGTGTTTGCCTGAAATTGCACATAAAATTTTAAAACTGAAAAATTGTTATATTACAGCTTTGCAGGGCCTAGGAGATTTCAGTCTCATACTGAATATGTATTGTAATTCTTAGCAAAAAATAAATAAAAAATAAAAATGGGGGAAAGGTTTATTAATACACTAATATAAAAACAATTTTTTATTTTTTTTCATAGGATACAGAGGTAGACAGAAACAGGGACTATTTTTGTTCACATTGCAACTTTTCAGACTAATAAATTCTCAGCAATTGCACAGTATCATAGCTTTTGCTATACTATGATGAAGATACCAATTATTCTCTCACAAACCTTCTTTTTGGCTCGTTCGATTTACGTATTCTATTCTAGTATGTGATAAGGCAATCACATGAATAAATGATCTTATTTCTATTTAAACCCCATTGAGAATATCAAACTCAACGTACTAATTTAAAATGACCTCAAGTGGGCAACTTTAATTGATGTTTGAATGATGTTATGGTGTGAAAAAAAAAATTAGTAGTGTCAGTTTTGATGCTAATACAACAATAAGAATAAAAAAGTCTACATATGACGCTACTTAAGGCACCACATCAACTCAAACAATAATTATCACTGGTACAGGTACACCATGTTAAAAAAAATCACATATTTTGTAGGAACTTTTGCAATTTGTGCAGGTAATTTCAGTCTTTAAAAATAATCAGTTATCTTCTCTACACTATATACGAAACGGCTTATTCGTACAAAAAGAAACAGCATCGCGGCCAATAAAGTATTTCAGTAAGAATTAAATCCTACACAGTTCAAACAGTAAATACGAGAAGGTGACACTTTACAATTTGACTGCCCGAGCAATCAACTTTCTTATCAGTCAGGTCGTCGTACACTTCCCATTTGTAGTTGGGCCTGAAGCAATACGCTTTGTAGTGTCCCATGTCTTCCATTTCGCCGCTTGGTGGGTCGATGAACCCCACAATCCCTCGTAGATGGAATGAAGTACCTTGAACGACTAGTATTTTGGGTACAGAGCGCAATTGGAGGATACATTGAGCTAGTTTTTTTGGAGTTGGGCTCAATCACCTCAAGGAAGAGATGGGAGTTCAAGATCTTTCTTGTCACTCTTCTGATACCGGCGCACATTGGGAACTTGGACAGTGTTTCATCGTATAACACGTTAGGTGAATCAGTGTCTGCTCCGACCATCTTTGCATTACAAGGATTGCATACAGACTTAGCGGTCACAGTATTTATGCTCTCCTGGATACCTGTTGGCCCACATTTTGGCATTCCGATACCAACCACAAACATTTCAGTGGATCTTCTTGGCTCTGGACAGTCAGGAGACCCGCATATGCGTTCTTCACTGGCGGAAGAGAAGCCCTTGGTAATGGCACTAACCATCGCTGACGCATTACACTGAGCTTGTATTCTTGTCACTGAAAGGACCTTGGACGACGGGAACTCAAATTTGAGTATCTGAGCTCTCATCCTATACATAGGAGCGCTTGGACCTTTCTTGACCATTTGACGAATCATTTCAGCCATGCACCATTTGGATCCTTTGCTCTCAATGAATATTTTGTAAGTCTCACTGTCACAGTAAGCAGCGCACAGTATCTGAAAAATGGAATTAAACGCACATGTGTTTGTAAGAACGAAGGAGTCTTTTCCGATCCTTACAGGCTTTAGTGCAGATTGGTTGCCGTTTTTTAGGACTCCAATAGGAATCGTTTTCACATCTTTCGTCAAATCCATTCGAAGCCACTCTGAATTAGGCTCCAGGTACGACCAACGCGGACGTTTTCCAGTACTTGTACCCTGTCCTCGCCAGTTTTCTACTGCTTTTCCTGCCACTCTTTCCTGTCTCTGAGACTCGTTCATTCGTGAACAAATGTTACACATATATTGCGTATTCCCTTCGTTGTCTGTTGATGTGGTGCAGCAGTCAACTCTGCCATGCACAGCGATATTACATATATCGCACCACTGCTTGATGTCAACAAAGGATAGAGCAACGCACTCAGGACATTCAGCTGATGCTTCGGGGAGCGTTGAGTTGTCACCATGAGGGGTAAGTGTTCCGGCATCTCTCTCGTTCTCAAAGTCAGAAACATGTGGGAAAGCAAGGTGTACAGACTTAGGTAATGCGTCAAATTGTACATCCATTGCTGGCTCGTCTGACTTGGGCGTTGGTGTACGAGGTGTGCTTGATGTCTCCACCTTTCTGACACTAGTGATAGACGAATCATCTTGGTTCGGCTTTTCAGCAGAATCTCGTGGTGGTGTTACGTCTACATAACCGGGATCGTCCTCACACTGCTCCTACGCCATTTTTTTGTCAACTACGGAATGCGTTTCAGACCCTTTCTCCTCATTACACTGTACCTGGCGGGCACCCTCCAATCTTAAGGTGCCCGATAGCGCCTGAATATATACCAGCAGGAAATTATCTACTCGGTGTTTCACGTCGTTAAAGTTCCCCTCACTGCCACTGCTGCTCGCAGTTGGACCCCCAAAACCGTACAGTGGTACCATTACCGCTGTCCACATGGGCAGAATGTCACAAATCTGTATTATATCATTGATGATTTTCGGGAGGTGCTGCTGGTTGCCTCTGATTCCTTTGGAGTTGCATGTGCTATCTTCAACCCTTTCTTTGATTCTCGTTGCCCAGGATAAGAAGTCTTTACCAAACCTCACGGGCAATTTGGGCAGTTCTTTCAACAGACGCTCATGAAATGTTTTCTCTTTACAGGTTGGCGCATGGTCTACTACTTCCCCTCTCAGTCTCTTGATCAGATATTCTTTGCTGATTTCACATGGAGTTTTTTCTCCAGTCTCTTCGTCTGAATCTTCTGTTTCACTACTAGCCACGGTGAAAATGTGTGTTAGCAGTACTTCGATCTCTCCAATATCTGTACACTGCAGCACAAGCGCTAAAGCTCGCAAGTAGAACTGCCGAGTTCGTGGCCTTTCGTCTTTCAGGGATGGAAAGCTGGCAAACAACGTCAGGGCATGAGCAACGTCGTTCCTGATGTAGCATTCTGGGAGGTTTATATCAGCAATACCTCCTGGCTGCAAAACCTTAGCACACTCCTTTAGGTATGCCGCCAATGATGGCATCTGGGCAAACACTTGCAAGCAGGCATTAATAAGTGCCAAACTCATGTCTATGACGACTTCTTTGGGTAAGGCAGCACCATGTCGTAGCCACATAGTCAGCCAGTGCCTGATAGTCTCGGTGTCGTGCCTTTCCGAGAGCATTCCGCACATCGGATACTGCATACTTGTTTTGGGGTCATTGATAACGCCTTCATACATAAGTATACTCGCTGACTTGTCACCATTCATTCTGACGCAGCGTTTCGTCAACTCACCAGACGCATCAATTGACAGCCTGGGTACCTCTGTGCCGAGACAATACAGTCTTTCCGCGTGCACCTGTGCTGCACTCCAGAAATGCACACAAAATTTGTCATAAGAAATGTCCTTAATAAAATCAGAGTACACCGCTGTGTACTTTGCTACAACCAGGGTTTGTGTGGGCTTTTTAGGTGGGTTTGCGTAGGAATGTTGCGTGGGCAGTGATAAAACACTGTCGGCGAAGCCCTATCGGGAATACTCGGCGAATAACAAAATTATCACGTTATGCGCACACTACTTGAATTGTTAGTGCGTCAGTTGCGTCGGGAATGTCAAAATACCCAAGGCATTACAAAAGATTGTTTTGGTTGTACAAAACTGTACAAAAGTAGTTTAACGCGTTGAGATATTTTCCGAGATGATCTTGAGTACTGCACTCCACAGTTAACATAGAGTGCCTATCAACCCCCTTTTCATGTGCGACCTTTCGCGCTATCCTAAATGGGTATTTTAGCGAGTTACAAAACTATTCTTTAGTTCTTTGGGATGCACGTAAAAAAAAACCTTCATCGCGTTATGCGCATAAGCCGTGAACTGCGAGTACGTCAGTTGCATCGGGAATGTCAAAGTACCCAAGGCGTTACGAAACCTTTTTTTGGTTGTACAAAACTGTATAAAAGTAGTTTAACACGTTGAGATATTTTCCGAGCTGATCCTGAGTATTGCACTCCACAGTTAACATGGAGTGCCTATCAACACCCTTTTCATGTGCGACCTTTCGCGCTATCCTAAATGGGTATTTTAGCGAGTTACAAAACTATTCTTTAGTTGTACAAAACTGTACAAAACTAGTTCTATGTAATGCACGTAAAAAAAACCCTCATCACGTTATGCGCACACCCCGTGAACTGCGAGTGCGTCAGTTGCGTCGGGAATGTCAAAGTACCCAAGGCGTTACAAAACCTTTTTTAGGTTGTACAAAACTGTACAAAAGTAGTTTAAAGCGTTGAGATATTTTCCGAGCTGATCCTGAGTACTGCACTCCACAGTTAACATGGAGTTCCTATCAACCCCCTTTTCATGTGCGACCTTTCGCACTATCCTATACGGGTATTTTAACGAGTTACAAAACTATTCTTTAGTTGAACAAAACTGTACAAAACTAGTTCTATGTGATGCACGTAAAAAAAACCTTCATCACTTTATGCGCACACCCCGGGAACTGCGAGTGCATCAGTTGCGTCGGGAATTAGAAGTACCCAAGGCATTACAAAACTTTTTTTTGGTTGTACAAAACTGTACAAAAGTAGTTCAAAGCGTTGAGATATTTTCCGAGCTGATCCTGAGTACTGCACTCCACAGTTAACATGGAGTGCCTATCAACACACTCTTCATGTGCGACCTTTCGCGCTACCCTAAACGGGTATTTTAACGAGTTACAAAACTATTCTTTAGTTGTACAAAACTGTACAAAACTAGTTCTATGTAAAGTATGTAAAATAACACTATTATCACGTTATGGCACACCCCGTGAACTGCGAGTGCGTCAGTTGCGTCGGGAATGTCAAAGTACCCAAGGCGTTATAAAACTTTTTTTTGGTTGTACATTTTTAGGTCATTTGGACAGAATTGCTCTCTCGCGTTAATTTGGAGTGCACATTTTGAAATATTTGATTTCGCACTAAAAGTAGGGTTACAAAACCTTTCGTTGCTTGTACAAAACTGTACAAAAGTAGTACAAAACTCCTATGTATAGTATTAGACAATCGCATTACTTAGCACTATAACTTCACGGACCCATTTTAGTACTTTTATGTTCTAATTTTTCTTTTACCATTTAAAACAAATTTCGCGCGTAAATTTGCCAATAAATTTAAAGTTTAAGGTTATAAACATCAAATCGCAACAAAAATGGTGCCGACTGTGAAGAATGTGATATTATTCTAGTTACCTTAGAATTGTTTGTGTTATGTTATGTAATAGTACATCATTTTTATGTTTACGCCTATTCCTAACCTGGCGTGATCTTTATTACAATTTATTAAACATAAAAAATAACACAGTATGGAAAAGTATTTGAAACCAGAACACTTCGAAGCAGACCCATCAACTGGCAGTGACAACGGTGCTGCTTGGATTCATTGGCAAAAAACATTCACCAACTTCTTGGAGACTGCTCCCGAACCCATTTCTGACGAAACTAAAGTTAAGTTACTAATCAATTATATATCTTCCAAAATATCCATACTCGACGCAATCTTTATTAAACCGAAAAGTGAAATCTTTGCACGCGGCAACAACAGTCTGGTGAATCAATAGATTTGTTGTAGAGAAAGGTTGAAGAAAATTCTGATTATAAATTTTAAGTATATATCAGTGGCGGCTCGTGAGGTGAAAAGTAGGTGAAGAGATATTTATGAATAAATGTCGGTGGGAGAGGGGTATTGGGGGGGGGGGGGGGGGGGGTTGTAATTATTATGTACGGTAAATTTCAAATATATATTTTAAATCAAAAAATATTTCTAAACAAAACAAAATTATATTTAAGTAATACTTTATAAATACGCCTATCATTCAAAAAATAAAAGCTACCACATAACCAGGAAAATTTATTACACCAGGCAGATTTAAAATGTAGATTGTGCGTTCTTCCACAGTTTTTAACATTTTTTATTTTATTTAAATTTAATGTTGGGGTTGGCCGACCACTTGCCAATACATCTTTTTTATTATCATCTATCCATATAGAGAACGGTGTTTCCAATAAATTTCAAATAATATCATTATGCAGATTAATTCTGATGATTTAAATATACAATGTGCAATCTGTTAAAGAGTTAAAGTATTAATATTAACAATAAAATATTAATGTGAATTTATTTTCACTTAAAAATATATTAGTATTACCTTCCAAATAAGTTAAAATTATAATAACTAAAATAATAACTATTCAAATTGTTTTAACAAGCAAATTTCAATGCATCAATTTCAATGTGGAGACGAGGTGCAGATTTCTGGTCGGTGGTGCAGAGTTCGAAATGTGGTATTCACCATACGCTTCTGTAAGCGGAGGGGGAAGCATCGTTGCTATGGCAACCATTCTATCTAGCCAATAAACGCTAGCTGCGCGCGCAACTGTGAAGACTTTATTCAAAATTTGAATTACTTTTCATGTAATGCGGGTTGCGGACGATCAGTTTATATAATTTTTAGTAGATAATTTGATTTTTAAATTATATTAATGTTTATTTCATGCTTTATAGTGCATAATGAACAAAAATAATGTGAAATTAATTTTTTAAAAAAATATTTTGTTTTCTGAAATAACAGGTGAAGTTGCTTTTCACCTTCTTCACCCGAATAGCCGCCACTGGTATATATTTCATATATTTAAATATTTTGTACTATGTGGCGATCTATTTCGTCAAGTTTGACATCATCGGCCTACAGCTGAAATAATTATATATTTTAACATAAAAAATAGAAGATTATTTACACATAGATTAAGTTGTCAAATGTAAGTTTGTTATATAAAAATATAAATTATTACATGGAAAGTAAATTGTTAATAATTGTAAAATATGTGATATAAATTGATAAAAATTAAATATAGAAATCTTCGAGCATATACTGACTAGAGAAGTAATTCTCTATACCAGTGCATAGGATGTTATGATCGGAAGACATGTAGGCGGTGGGCCGGAAGTCATGGTGAATTGCGGGCAGTGTTTTGTTGTGTTATATGTCACTACTTGTCATTGTACTGTAACCAAACCTTATTTTTTGCGTGTAGTTTGTGAGTATATCTCGGAGTATATCAAATTGTAATGAAAAACACAAAGAAAGTAAGGATATTTCGTTTCATGTGTAAGTTACTGGAAATAAAGGTGATTTACATATTTCAAAAGCAGCAATTAGTCATTACTTTGTGAAAAAGGTAGTACAAATATTAAGATAATATGCAGTCCGCAATACACCACGGCTTCAATACGCAGTCCGCAATACACCATGGCTTCCGTATGTGTTCCGATCACGACAAACACCGTAAGGCGGCCTCTAGTCAGTATATGCTCGAAGATAGAAGTAGTACTTTTCTACAATTAAAACTAAAAAAGTACTATTTCTGTTTAATTTTTAACAATTTATATAACATATTTTACAATTATTAAGAATTTATTTTCCATGTAATAATTTATATTTTTATATAACAAACTTACATTTGACAACTTTACGTATAAATAATCTATTAATCTATTTTTTATGTTAAAATATATAATTATTTCAGCTGTAGGCCTGATGATGTCAAACTTGACGAAATCGATCGCCACATAGTACAAAATATTTAAATATATGAAATATACACTTAAAATTTAAAATCAGAATTTTCTTCAACCTTACTCTACAATATAACCATGAATTCTGAACTGGAGTCCTTCATCAACGCAATAGATTTGTATCTACAAGCACTTAAAATTCTTTCTAAAGATTGTCAATTCAGAGCTGTTTCAGCTGATCAAAATGAAAAGAATTCCATAAGAGATGCTTTCATTGCTGGTCTCTCATCAACTGGCATTCGCCAAAGATTATTAGAAAATACAACTCTAAGCCTTGACGATGCTTACAATCAAGCCAGAGCCCTAGAGCTTGCCCAGATACATTCTGAAAGCTACACACAACATCCTTGACTGCTCCTAATTTTTCAGATACGTCAGCTGCTATTAATAATAATACTTACTCTAAGAATAATTCCTGTTATTTCTGTGGAAACAAACGTCATGCACGAAAGAATTGTCCAGCTTACAATACGACTTGTCTCAGTTGTGGAAAGCGTGGCCATTTTGCTAAAGTATGTAGAAGTAAACCAGTTAAAGAAAATTCAGCTTCAGCTTCTACAAAATCGCCTATAACTGAAGACACATTATCATGTGTAATATCTGCTGCCTCAACGTTGGATAAAAGCACAATACCTATCCATGTGAACGGACGACTTGTCATTGCGCTCATTGATACGGGTAGCACTGTAAGTTTTATCAGTCATAATGTAGTCCAGCGATACGGATTCCTAACAGAGTCTTGGCAGCAAAATGTGTCCATGGCCTCGTCGTCACTAATATCCAATATTAATCACGCTTGTTCCGTCAACGTAGAGCTCCAAGGTTATAAATGGAATGATTCGCGTCTCCTTGTTATGAAGGATCTCTGTACGGACATTGTTATCGGCCATGATATCTTAAGAAATCATTCTTCTCTAGAAATGTCATTTGGTGGATCTAACCCGCCGTCAAAAATATGTATGCTAGCTGAAGCTAAAATTGAACCTGTAAGTCTATTTTCAAACTTGACTCCAGATTGTAAACCTATAGCCATTAAATCAAAAAGATTTTCTCTTGAAGACAAAGCTTTCATTGAAAAAGAAATTCGCAAGCTGCTCGCTGATAACATTATCGAGGAAAGTAAGTCTCCTTGGCGTGCACAAGTACTTGTGACTTCAAGTGAACATCATAGAAAACGCTTGGTTATCGACTATTTACAGACCATTAATCGCTTTACCCAACTGGACGCATATCCACTACCAAATATTGAAGACATTGTGGCCAAAGTTTCACAATTTAATTTCTTTAGCAAAATAGATTTGAAATCAGCTTACCATCAAATCCCTATACAACCTCACGAGAAACCATTTACTGCTTTTGAAGCTTGCGGAAATCTGTATCAGTTTCGTCGCATTCCCTTTGGTGTAACAAATGGTGTTGCTTGTTATCAAAGAACTGTCAACTCCATAATTCGATAAAGAGGTTTACAAGGAGTATTCTCATACCTCGATGATATAACAGTTTGCGGTGTTAATCCTAAAGATCACGATGAGAAACTACAAAAGTTCCTGGAAGTAGCTGAAAAATATAATGTAACATTAAACAAAGAAAAGAGTTCCTTCAACCTTGCCGTAATTAATATTCTGGGCTATAACATAAGTAATGGTGTAGTGAAGACAGATCCGGATCGACTTCGTGCTTTGCTGGACATGTCTGTACCTAAAGATTCCGCATCGCTGAAGAGGGTTATCGGTCTTTTTTCACACTTCTCAAAATGGATTCCAAGATTTTCTACTAAAATTAGACCAATAGCTGCCACAGAAAAGTTTCCTCTGATCTCGTCGCAAATAAAATCTTTTGAAGAAATAAAAAAAGACATTTCTAAATTCAGCCTCTGTGCAATAGATTCTATACCTTTTACTGTCGAAACAGATGCTTCCGAATGCGCTATAGCGGCATCCCTCACTCAAGCAGAAAGACCTGTTGCTTTTTTTCCAGGATGCTTTTTGAGTCTGAAAGAAAATGTCCAGCGATTGAAAAGGAAGCTTGTGCAATCATCGAATCCCTACGCAAATGGCGATAGTTCCTTATAGGTAAGCAATTTCGACTTATTACCGATCAAAAATCAGTCTCATTCATGCTAGACCAGAAACATTCTTCAAAAATAAAGAATGAGAAGATCCAACGTTGGCGTTTGGAATTGTCAAGCTACAACTTTGACATGACTTATAGATCAGGTAAAGAGAATGTGGTCGCAGACGCGCAGTCCCGAGAAACCTGTGCTGCAAGTACTAACAGTACTCGTATGAAACTTCACGAGTCCTTGTGTCACCCTGGTGTTACACGCATGGCACACTGGGTTCGATGCAAGAATATGCCATATTCAATTGAAGACATAAAGCGTGTTCTGGAACAGTCAACTGACGAGATATTCCATGTTTTTTCAAGTATTCATCAAATAGTTTGTTCTTGTATTCTCCGCCGTTGTCGCTACGTAAAAACTTGATATTTATTCCATGAAAATTTTCTACAATTCTTCTATATTCGTCGAATTTTTCTAAAACTTGATTTTTAGACTTCATTGGTTTGACGACTGTGTATCGGGAAAAATCATCTACAAAAGTCACTAAATAATTTGATCCACCTTTTGACATTCGCTTGATAGGTCCAATGACATCTGAATGGATAATTTCTAAAGGTATTGTAGCTCGCTCTGCTTCTCTTGTAGGAAATTTGTTTTTCTTCATTTTTCCCAAAACACATGTCGTACATAGTTCATTCTTTTCTTCTTCATTATTTTTATTTTCTTTAGTCTTCTTATGGGAAATATAATTTAAGTCTATTATCTTCATAGCGCCAAGATGAAGATGACCTATTCTTCTATGCCATAATTCTTCATTGTCCAATTTTGTCATATAAGTGGTTTCTGTTTTTTCTATATGGTATAGTCTTCCGCATCAATATGCTGTTAAGATGGGATTTTCATTTCTATTTTAGTATATATTTGCCTTTCCTTCTCTGAAACTTATTTCGTAACCTTTTTGCTCTATTCCGCCGACTGATAGTAAATTTCCACCAAGATCAGGAACATATAAGACATTTTTTAGTATTTTTCTGGACCATATTCTTCATTTGGGTTAAGCAAAATATATCCAACGCCTATCACTTCAACCTTTTCGGAATTTGCGACTTCCACTTTTGAATACGTGGGCTTCAAATTTATGAATTTATTTTCAAACGATGACATATGTTCGCTTGCTCCGCTGTCAAGAATCCACAAATTTGACTTGTCATTTTTTGAATGTCTAGGTGATAAGGTTAATGCTTGGTATGTTCCTTCATTTGTAATAATTTTCTTCGCCATATTTTGGTTTTTCGTCTTGGCTTCTTCACAAAACTTGGAAATATGTCCCCACTCTCCACATGAGAAACAACGTACTGTTTTTCTTCTATTTATGTCATATTTCCTATCAAAATTATTTTTATTTTTATGAACATTCCACTTATTGAAATATTTATTTGGTGATGTTTTAGGATTCTTCGTCGACAGCGCTTTCTCTTATGGGTTCTTTTACAATTCGTGTTGTCAAATTTTCTTCATCCTTTTCAAGATTTAATATTAATGGTTCATATGTTTTTAGTAAACTCATAAGCATTACAAGGGCAACTTCTCTGTCAGTAAACGCATAACCACCACTAGCAAGTTTTCTTTGGATTTCCATAAGCCTTCCTAAATAATCTTTTACAGATTCGCTAGATTTCATTAAAATATTGTAAAAATCACGCATTAATTGAAGTATGTGGAGAAGACCATACTGAGTATGTATTTTCTTCAAAAAATTCCATGCTTCGGCTGCACGTAGGCATTCCCCAATATCACCCAAAAAAGTGTCTTCTACAATTAAAAATAGGAACGTGAGTTCTTCTTCATTTTTTCGTCTTTCATTTTCAGTATTTCTGCTCCAAAACCAGGTTCAACAGCTTCCCAACAGCGTTTTTGAACCAGCGCTGCTCGTGCGCGAATGCTCCATGCATGATCATTTTCACCGTTTAGTTTCTGTATTTTATATTCTTCGTGTGTCGTTTTCTTCGTGTACTTTTAATTGTAAAATATCCGTTTTCGTCTTTAATAAAAAAAGGGCATTCGTGCTGATAACGTGTTAATTATTTTTATTATTTTTAAATTAAATTATCAAAAATGAGCATATTTCGAACTGTTTATTTCAATATTTATTTATTCTCTTGTGCATAACTACGTAAAAAAAAACATATGATTAAATACATTTTATTTAAATTATCGTAGTAGTACATAGACCAGTTGACAGAGACAAGATGTACATATGACATAATTTTGACATATGTCAGTATTACCTTCCAACAACTTG
This sequence comes from Ophonus ardosiacus, assembly GCA_943142095.1. Classification (NCBI taxonomy): domain Eukaryota; kingdom Metazoa; phylum Arthropoda; class Insecta; order Coleoptera; family Carabidae; genus Ophonus; species Ophonus ardosiacus. The sequence continues at coordinate 38,249,917 of OW964823.1, forward strand.
TGCTGAAATCAAACCAAGATTTATATAAAAAAGAAGGCAGTCTTATTAAAGCTACAAAACCATTTGAACGATTATCTCTCGATTTTAAAGGACCCGTGCCTTTAATATCTCAAAATAAATATTTACTAACAATAATAGATGAATTTTCTAGATTCCCCTTTGCCTATGCTTGCAGAGACGTTAGCAGCAGTACTATAGTTAATCATTTAACTAATCTCTTCTCCATCTTTGGGATGCCATCGTATATACATTCAGATCAAGGGTCAGCATTTATGTCCACGGAGTTAAAACAATTTCTTCATAATTTAGGCATCGCTACTAGCCGAACTGCTCCTTATAACTCCCAGTGTAACGGACAAGTGGAGAAACTCAATGGAACTCTTTGGCAAAACATACGCCTTGCACTAAGGACAAAAGAATTACCAATAAAAATGTGGGAATCTGTACTGACTCAAGCGCTACCAAGCATCCGTTCGCTCCTGTGTACCTCTACAAATGCCATTCCGCAAGAAATGATGTTTTAACACCCATGTCGATCTTCTCACGGCGAATCCATTCGAACATGGTTGCACCCAGGTAAAGTTCTCATGAAGCGTTTCAACATGGCGAATAAGTATGAGCCTCTGATAGATGAAGTTGAACTTCTGGAAGCTAATCCGAACTATAGTTATGTAAAATTACAAAATGGTAGAGAAATCACGGTATCAAATCGACATCTAGCTTCTACTGGTAACGCGGAACGCGTACTATTAAAAGAAAGTACTCCTGGCCCTAGACGTTCAGGCCGAGCGCGGCGCCTTCCCAGCTACCTTCAAGATTATGAGTGTGGGTTACTACGTTAAAACCGTTAAAACATAGCACCTGCAATCTTCCTTACTCTTCTTATTCTTGTGGGCGTTGATTCCGTATATAGCCAGAAACTTCTTAGGAGGGAAGAATGTGATATTATGTTATTTACCTTAGAATTGTTTGTGTTATGTTCGTTTGTATGTATTATTTTATATGTCAATGTTGCTATAATAGTACATCATTTTTATGCTTAATAAAGTCTATTATACCTGGCGTATTCTTTATTACAACGACAAAGAGAGTCGCTTCTTTATAAATGTCTGTTCTGTGTTTTGGCACCAGATTTTTCAAAATTATATTAATGTGGAATTTTATACTTTTTCAAAAAACATATGTATTCGGTCTGGTCACATGAATATACAAAGTAACAATACACACATTTTAAAACAACAAAATACAACACGCAATAGCAGATAAATAAAATAACGTATACATAAATAAAAATAAGCTTTTATAAAAATATCATTTATAAAAAATACACATAAACGCCATTTTGGCATCACAAAAAAATCAGTCCGTAGATTCAGACTAGAATATTAATTACAACAGTAGTAAATTTGTACTTAATAGATAATAATTAAAAGCAATTTCAAATATAGATATTATTATTATGTAACTTTATGACATTATCATTGATTTCAAAATTGTCACCAAAAATTAAAAGTTCTTCATCAGTCACCAAATCTGGTGATAAATCACCAAACTTAGCAACACTGCTTTTTGTGCATTGTATGTAATATTTTATTAGTAAAAATAAACAGAAAATGTTAATATTGTTTTTGATTATAGAAAATAAAAGTTCGAAACTTGATTTAGTAACAGTGTATATATAACAAAAACACAACATTCTCTCGCTCTCATGAACAACTGTGAACTACGACTCCTACGACTTCTTACATGAACTACAAAAACATATAGGGACTTTTTACTACCAATTAACTTACTAACAACTATATTCGCTTTGGAGGGAACTTTGAAAAGCGCGCCAAATTTACTTTAAATAATTAGTTTTCAATACTCCCTCTTATGCCCAGTTTTATAAAAGATGGATAAGTAAATTACTAGCAAAGTAAAATTTATTCTCGAAGTAAAATAGTTTATTCCAGAGATTTTCGTTTTATAAAGCAGGAATAAAAATACTAGCTAAGTAAATCTATGGAATAAATTAATCCACTGATTTTCGAGGAAGTAAATTTTATTCTGTAGAATAAATTTGACACATGTCAAAATTAATTATTATTAATTATAGAGTTATTACAAAGTTTAATACACGTCGTATTGTAAATTATTATAATAAAAAGCAAGTGTTTCTAGACAATTTATGCAATAATTTTTTTAAATAAACATTTAATACTTCAGAAATCCAATACAAATGTCGTCTATTTCTTCGGTTAGTTCAGGATCAGTACAATCCATATCTTCAGCTGGTTTATCGCTATCTGATGATGAAGAAGTAGAAGATATTACCTAAAAGAGACCTAGAATATTTAGGGAAAGAAGTAACCCATTTGACATCTTCGATGAAAGAGACTTTAAAGGCCGTTTTCGATGGACGAAGTGCACAATGACGTCACGCACACTAGCGCCGCGAAATAAAATCGAACTCCCCGTACAAACAAAATAACCTTCCACATTGTTTGTATACACTTGCGAGAAGTTTATGTAAAGTTTTTTTATTAATTATATTATACTAGCTGACCCGCCCCGGCTTCGCACGGGTAAAGCTAAAATAACGATTAGCTACACGTGAACCAGTAATTTTTCACATTTACTTCGGAGACATGCACTGCGTAGGGAGCCGGCAACCTGCCTCGCATCGTACATGTAACAGGATAAAAAAATAATTGAAATCATTCCCTATCGTACCGCCTTGATGGATGATTTTTTAAAAACGCTAAAACACTTTATTTTTTACCAAAAGCATAAATAAGAATTTTTGTTCAATTTTGACGTTTTAAACTGTCATTATTAACTCCATAGCAACAACTATAAGTAACACTTTTTTCACCATGTGAATTAAAAAAAAAATTAAATCACTCTCACAAAATTTTAACTCACTCTGCAACAAATAATTTATTTAAAATAACATCAGGTACGAAAATAACACTCACCATAATATTTAGCACACATTATCAGCCATTTTCATTATTTTTCACGGCACAAATGACATGCAATAAAGCATTTTAAATACATGACTTGACGTCTATCAGCGACGATTATCTTATGCTCAGCCTACTAACTGATCAGTTTTTTATTTTGTCAAAATTGAATATTATAATGGTTTTTATTAGTATTTCGTCAAAATTGAATAAAATATTGTACAAATCACGTGAGCTAAGAATGTTTATTCACTCGAAGAATTTAACTCACTCGCCCTTATGGGCTCGTGAGCTAAACTTTCTTCTCATGAATAAACATTACCTTAGCTCACTTGGTGTGTAAATATCTATTATATCCCTAACTTGAGAAATGATGGGTTCTCCATACAAACTTTCGTCCCCTATTTCAACCCCTTCAAGTTTTATTTTCGCGACAAAAAGTAGCCTATGTCCTTCTCCTAGCTCCAATCTATCTCTATACCAAAATTCATCAAAATTGGTTCAGCGGGAGAAATGATGGGTTCGAACATACAATTTTTCATTCCCTATTTCACCCCTTCAAGTTTTATTTTTGCGACAAACGGTAGCCTATGTCCTTCTCCTAGGTCCAATCTATCTCTATACCAAAATTCATCAAAATTGGTTCAACGGTTCAGGCGTGAAAACGTAACAGACAGACAGAGTTACTTTCGCATTTATTATATTAGTATGGATTTTAATAAGTTATGACGTTGGATGGAATACCAAGTTTAAGCATTGGACATTTTCAACCATTTCCTTCGGTGGATATACCTGAATTTTTCAATAGAGAGTGTATTTACCATTATTTAGTAAAAAAGATGCCTCCGACAGAAACGGCAAATTATGAAAAATCTTTAAAACGTGGACAACAATATATTGATAGCGAACATGTCATTAATTTGACTTATGAAAAACAGCTTCACAAGGTCAATGGCAAAGTGTAAGCTTCATTTAAAAACTTTTTTACGATGTTTCCGCAGACTTGCGAAAATATTCAGGAACAATTGTCAATGAATCATGCGAACGCCTTTAAGACATCTGAGTTGAGGAAATGTAGTCATATATGTTACTACATTATTATTATTATTATTATTATTATTATTATTATTATTTTTTTTTTTTTTAAAACATGCTGTAGTTTACGGTTATAAAAGCTTAACGGCAACAAGCAAACCCTATTAATGGCGGAATAGGTCACGATCACGGACACCACAAAAAGTGGTTGAAGCTGAGTACAAAACCGTGATCAATTGCAGTAGAAGAGCTTCTTTTCACCCGAGAGCTGTAGAAGATAAAAAAGACGAAGCTGCAGATTCCGATATTAATAGATTTTTATCTATTTTAGATAAAAATAACTTACATGCTAATTGGCAAGATATTCTGAGTTATAAATAAAAGGATTTTATTTTAACTGCTGAAGTGTTAGAAGTAGTAAATATCTTAACGGAAACATTTAAGTCAAATTTATATGACTATTACATAATCCGTACGCACATCTCACTTTGATTTTAAATGAAAGCAGAAAAATGCTACTTGTGATTAATAAGGACAGCTGTTTATTTGTACGGATAGTTCAGATTTGTACCGTAGGCGCTATAGTCGATTTTTCTGTGCACTTCGTCTATTGACAAAAGAATCTGTTTTTTATGTATTCGACAAAATAAAAGACAACATACCACGGTATACAAAAAGAAATATGCCCGTATCAGATAACCGGAAATGGCACTTTACCTGAAGCTCATAATGGTTTTTCTTCAAAAAATACCAATAAATGACATCTTTTCGCATTTTATGTCATTGTGAAAAGTAAAGATAATTGAATTTTCTACAGGAATACATTAATACTTCTATAAATTTAAAAATAATTTTTTTTTATTAATGCCGAAGCCTAAGATAAACACAATTTCTTTGTTACACAGTTCATATTTCAAATGAATATAACTGACAGGTAAATATCACTGTCAAAAAAATAATCACTTCAAATTAATAATAGTGACATTTTTTAAAAAAATAGTAAATAAAGCAACAGTTATATGCAATGGAACATAATATAATGTTGGCCACATCAGATTTTTTCTTTTCTATTGGTGTTGTTGCTGTTGGAATTTCTTCTATTATTATGCTCGTATTAATAATCCCCTCATATTCTGGTTGTATGTTTATAAATAAAATCCTGTGCCGTCCTCCTTGGTAAAAACTTTATATATATATATACAAAAAATATATGTTTTTATTACTATGTATACAGGTGTCTCTAATAGAAGTGGATTTAGCTTAACCACAGATTCTACGGGTTATTTTAAACAAAAAGCTTTAATAAAGTTATGCCCGATTTCGTTTCCTTCTGGAATACCTACCTCTTGAAAATGACTCAGTACTTAAGTTTATTATTTTTGTTTATAATAACCCTTAGACTCTATGGTTAAGCTATGTCCACGCATTTTAAAGACATTATATATAAAATAATTTTGAACTTTTCTACTCATACGTCTAGAAGATATTTAACATAAAAACACATTTAATAATTTAAAACATAAAGCACAATTTTTTAATAGTTTTTTTTCTACGCTAATTACAAATTTTTCTAAATTATACTGTGTTAGCCGATTTTAAGTGTGTTCTGACCATATTTTAACTTAGATTTTTTTATTTAGTTAACCTGTCCACTTACAATACATACATTATGCGACATTTTGTATATGTCATAGTCAGATAGTAAAATTCGTCTCATAAAACTGGGCCGGATTAACAATTCGTTGACTTAGCGACCTTTTACAATCCGGCTAGTCGTCTAGGCCTCTAGGCGTCTTGTAAAACAACGAATACTGTACCTACTTAGCTTGTATATTTCTCTAAATGTAATAACAATAACATAAAGCCCGGTTTGAGTTTTCCCAATGAAATTTTGTGCGTTAATGTGCCTGTAAGATGTTTGTCGTTTTATAAAACGTATTAGGATTATAACAGCTTATAATTAAAACTTTGTTAGGAAAAAAAAAAATAGGAATTAAGCTCACCGGCCTCCTGCAAGTCGCGGCCTCTCGGGAATTTCCCGATTTCCCGGTGGCCCTGTCCGTCCCTGCGTACGATAATGGGTATTCAATGTATTATCGTACCCGAATTGAAATAATCGTACAAGTACGATAATTATCGTACGTCTGGCAACCCTGGGACTAGGTCACAGGTTAACTAGCCAATAAAAAGACGTAAGCAGAAGTTGCGCGTAGTGTGCTCAGGTCACCAGAAAAGTCAGCATTTGAATAGCCTATAAATACATCATAATTACTTTTATACAAATTACCATAACTTACAGTAGTTGCTAAGTATTTGAAGATTCGTAGAATAGTTTTCCAGTATCTCTCTTCGAAATCTTCTGCGAAACGGCTCATCACGCTGACTGCATAAGCAATTTCAGGTCTGCTTACTATCACAGCAAACATAAGAGAACCAATTGCTTCTCTGTAGGGAAATCGTTTCTTTATCTGGGCTTTATTCTATTCTTCGTGTTCTTTATTCTTCTGCCATTCTTCATTGAAATTCTTCCATAACCCTGGATCCATAGGAATCTTGACCTTTCGGATCTTTCCCCAGCTGATGGAATCATAGGTTTGCGGCTCATTGACTTGAACATAATTGACCTCGTTACGGTAAGGTCGTCGTATAGTGTCTCTTGCTTGTAGCGAATAAGTATTTGGTGCTGCGGGTGCTGTGACGTCATTTTCTTGAGGATTTTGTTCATCATTGGTATCTTCGTTTTCTTCTTCGACATTTATCTCAACGTAATCTGTCACCTTTGCTTCTTGTGATTTCTGGATTTATTTTGTCACTTCGCCATCCGTATCGTCAAAAATCACATCACTAGAAACGTGTACTTTCAAGGTTTCTTGATCAAAAACTCGAGAATTGTTTGTTTTCTTGTCATAGCTGACTAAAATAATATTCTTTCTTTTGTGGTCAAGTTTCGTTCTTAAAGCTTTGGGTATGTGAACATATGCATTTGAACGAAATGTTCTACTATGGTCAAGTTTCAGCGTTTGACCTGTCCACTCTTCATATGGTGTGGTGGTTACTTGCATATTCGGCGTTCTATTCAGTACGTAAACAACATTATTGACAGCTTCAGCCCACAAATACTTAGGCAAGTTCTTCGCAAACAACATGGCTCTTGCTGATTCTATGATTATTCGAAATTCTCTTTCGCTTCTCCCATTTTGCTCTGGGGTGTAGGGTGCTGTGAGCTCTTTCTGCTCTAATGTCATTTAAAAACATTGTTACACCTCTGAAACAGATCTCTGTGCCATTGTCACTATGCAGAATTTTTATGTTGTGACCAAATTTATTTTTCACCCTTTCATTGAAAAATTTCAACCACTCAAGAAAATTAAATATTTTGTTCACAAAAATTCCAACTGAATTTTCAGACATAAAGCCACCAATATCTGTATATATCAAGTCACCTGGATTTAGTGGTTGCCTTTCTGACCTTTTATATGTTTTTCAAAGCTGCTTAGCGAACGTGCAACTCTCGCAGAAAAATTCCTTCTCATCTTCTAATTCAACACCTGTTCCTAAACCCTTTTTGACCATTCTCTTTAAATATTCGACATTAATATGGCCTAACGTCTCATGCCATGTTTTTAAAGGTTTGTTGACTACGGTATTGCATGCTGAAACAATGATTGGCGTTTGGAACAGTATTGTGTACAAGTCGTTCTTTCCCTTGACTGCATTAGCTACAATTCGGTCATTTTTCTTGATTACAACAGATTGTCCACTTTTAATGATCGTCATTCCTTTCTCTGCAACTTCACCTTCTGAAAACAAATTGCGTCTTAGATAAGGAACATGTAGGACATTGTTCAAAGTAGGAGCTTCCCACTGGCCATTTACTAGTTTTTTTATTTTGACAGTTCCTTTTTCTTTCACTGGTAGTTCTTGACTGTTTCCTACAGTAACTACAGTTTCATCATTGAGTGCATTATATTCACAAAAATAATCTTCTCTAAAAGCAGGTGGCTGACACCTCAATTGATTTTCTACTTGTAAAGTAGTAGTACCACACTGCGACACCAGTAGCGCTAGGAACCAAATGACTTTTCGGAACGTCCGTTGTTTGAGTTTGAAAGTTTATATGTAGTTGGCGCCGAAAAAGTGACTGTAGTATTTTAGTAGTCTATGAAGTATTGTTATGGTAATGATGACAGCAATTGTTAGTTAGTGAATGAATTTTGACAATGAAAGCGTTATAAATTAAGTGGTATTTATTTAATACTTTGTAGAATAGAATCTCTACAATTGGCGACGAGGATAACGCTTGATAATGAATGAATAATTGAAATTGAGTGGAATTCTCAACTTTGAGTGTACGGGTGATCAAAGTAGTGTAGGACAAAGATGGAAAAGGTGGCGAAGAGCTTTCGAGTTGTATTTAGAAGGGAAAGCAATAACAGATCTAAAAAGAAAACGAGCTTTACTTTTGCATACAGCCGGTATCGAAGTGCAAGATATATATTATACATTATCCGTTCCATACGTAGATAAGACTTCAGACGAGTATGAAACAGCAGTTACTGCATTAGAAGGTCACTTTGTACCAAAATCAAATATACCATATAAACGACATTTTTTTCGAAATATGCAACAGAACAGGAATGAGACAATGGATCAATTTATAACGAGATTGAGACAACAAGCTGTCAATTGTGAATTTAAAGGAACAACTGATGAGCAAATTCGTGATCAAATAATTGATAAATGTAGTTGTAACCAAATCAGACGGAAATTACTTGAAGAAGGTGAGCTCACTCTGACTAGAGTTAGTGAAATAGCCAGGGCTTATGAAGCTGCGGAATGCAAGCAAACGTAATGGAAAAAAGAAAAGTAAATCGAATTAAAACTGAGTATTACGATGACAAGGACGTTAGAGAAAATAAAAAGAAATTGTGTTACCGCTGTGGGAGCAGCGCACACTTCAAAATGAATGAAAGCTGCCTAGCAAGGAATAGAATTTGCAATAAATGTCAAAAATTAGGACATTATGCTAAGGTATGTCGCACTACAAGAGAGAATAAAGAATATAAGAAAACATCAAACGGGAGGTCAGAAGTAAAAGCTGTAAATCAAAGTGAGGATTATTTTGCGTTCACAATTTTTGAAATAGGAAATAACACTTGGTTGGTATAGGAGCGGTATTAATTCAGAAACAGAAAGAAGGACTGCGAATAATTTGTTATAAAAGTTGGAGTCTATCAGATACCGAAAGACGATATTCCCAGACCGAGAAAGAGGCGCTTGGAATAGTATGGGCTTGTGAAAAGTTACAATTATATTTATTAGGAAAGAAATTTGAACTTTACACTTATCACAAACCATTAAAGTGTATTTATTCACAGAAATCAAAACCCTGTGCTCGGAATGAAAGATGGGTGCTACGACTACAACAATTTCAATATCAGGTAATATATAAGTCGGGGAAATTAAATATTGCTGATCCGCTATCAAGATTATTGACATTTGAAAATCGAAAGGAAGTAAAAGAAGAAGAGTATGTAAAATGAGTAGTAGAAAATGTTGCACCCGTAATGATGAGACCACGAGAAATAGAACAAGAGTCAGCAAAAGATAGAGAATTACAGGATTTACGTCAGGCCATTCGCACGGGATTTTTCCCAGTAAATCTTGGCAAGTATAAATTAATTGAACATGAATTATGTGTTTTAGGGCAGATAGTATTACGTGGTACCAGATTGATAATTCCAAAGAACTTACGAGAACGAGTAATGCAATTAGCTCATGAGGGACACCCTGGATCAACTGTTATGAAGAGAAAATTACGCTGTAAAGTATGGTGGGATGCAGTGGCGGCTGGTGATATCTTTGTATGGTAGGGCACAAAAATTTAAAAAAGTAAATAGAGTATATTAAATTATTTAATCTTTAAGATACAGAAGCCATCTTCGTAATTAAGTCGGTACTAGACGATTACAATTCAACAATAACAGATTACCTCGGAAAATGTCGGACATACTCGGAAATCTTCGTTTAAATTGGGCTCTGCCCGGAACAGGCTTAATGCAGTCATATGCAGCTTCGCGCGCTTCGCTGCTATTGGTCAAAATTCGAGTAAAAGTAGTGGGAGACCGGGGCAGAAACATTTGTGCCCTAGCTTCTAGCAGCATATCGGTACGTGCACACGTCAGTATATAGGCTATCTAGCTATCGGCGGTGTAGTAAGAATTGCATAATAATGAAAGTAAATAAATAATAATTAGTGTACTTTTAAAATGTATATGTACTCGCTTATTTATTTTTTTCTTGTCTTTTTTTTTGGTAGGGCTGCGCCCTTGTGCCCTATAGCACGAGCCGCCACTGGTGGGATGGTATAGATAGAGTGGTAGAAAATTTCTGTAAAAGCTGTGCAGCTTGTCAATTGGTAGGACTACCCAATGCACCGGAACCAATGAAAAGAACTGAACTTCCTCAGCAAGCGTGGGATCATTTAGGAGTGGATTTTATGGGACCATTACCGTCAGGGCATTATCTAATGGTAGTCGTTGATTATTACAGTAGATTTTTTGAGGTAATAATATTAAAATCTATTAATACGGAGATAATGATATGGCATTTGGAAGAGTTATTTTCGCGATACGGATTCCCAAAGTTGATTTATAGTGATAATGGTCCACAATTTCGAAATACCGTCTACATAGATTACCTAAAATCTAGAAATATAATGTTACACCCTTGTGGCCACAAGCTAATGGTGAAGTCGAAAGACAAAACCGATCTCTTTTAAAAATACTAAAAATCGCTCAAGTTAATAAATTAAATTGGAAAAATGAATTGTTAAAATATTTGCTGATTTATTCTACTACTGGAAAGGCTCCAGCTGAATTATTATTCAATAGGAAAATTAGGAACAGATTACCGGACGCGAGAGATTACTTAGATACCGTAGAAATAGATGATGAAAATGTGCGAGATACCGATCGGGAAAGAAAAGAAAAAGGAAGAGATTATGCAGATAAAAGGCGTTTATCTCATGAGTCAGAGATTCAAGTTGGAGACTCTGTATTAATTTATTTATTTATTTATTTAGAGAGAAAAGATCAACAGGCCAAGGCCCAATTACAGATCAAATACAAATAATTACAAAGTTTCACTTTCCAAAAACATATTAAAGCATAAATAGTAATAATAATAATAGAACAGTATAATGCCAAAACAGTTTAAGCCAGAAGCTATAACGAGGAGAAAAAAAAATCAAGAAGGTAAAAATAAGAAATAATTAACAGCAATAATTGAAACAGTCTCTTTTAAATTTAATAAAAGAGCAACCAAAAATATCTAGTTCATTGTTGTTTATCGAATTGTATAGGGAACACATAGTATATAAAGGAGATTTTAGGAGTAGGTTAGAAGACGCAATTGGCAGATGGAAACAATTAGTATGTCTTGTGGATATTAGAGGAACATGGAAGCGTATCATGGATAGAGTATAGGAGTCATCAACTAAGTTATGAATGATTTTATACAGAAAAATTAATGAATGAGCACGACGTCGATATGAAAGATTAGAAAATTGGAACAAGCGCAACAATTCATCATACGAGATATTAATAGTAGGATAAATGTTATTCTTTTTATAATATAAATATCTAAGAAATTTACGTTGTACCGATTCAATTAAATTTTCATATTTATAGTAGAAAGGATTCCAAATTATGCTGCAGTATTCAAGTTTTGATCTAACGAAACTATAATAAAGAGCTTTAATTGCATGAATATTGGTAAATGATTGGGAGTTACGTTTAATGAAACCAAGCATTTTATATGCACCTGAAACAATATTTTGCACATGAATATTGAAATTAAGTTTTAAATCAAAGGTTACACCTAGATCTTTAATTTCATTTACACGCTGTAAGATAGAATTTTGTAATTTGTAATGGTAAACAATTGGTGATTTTCTGGTGAAGGATAAAATTTTACATTTAGAAATGTTCAGGAACAATAAATTGCTAATGCACCAATTATTTATTTTATTCAGGTCTTCCTGAATAGATATGCAATCAGATATACTAGAAATAGAAGAAAAAATTTTCAAGTCATCAGCATAAATTAATTTTTTATTATTTATTACAGATGTTATATCATTGATAAAAATTAAAAATAATAGAGGACCAAGGTTGGAACCTTGTGGAACCCCTGAAACAGCAGAAAAGGACAACGAATTGTGGCCCTTATAGCTCACAAATAATGATCTGTTATCTAAATAAGATGATATAAGCGCAATAAGTGATGAAGAAAAACCAAATGCTTTCAATTTATGTAAAATAATTTTATGGCTAATACTGTCAAAGGCCTTGGCAAAATCTGTGTAAACTACGTTTACCTGTTTCTGATTATCAAGTTTATTTGACACAAACTGAGTAAAATTCAATAAATTGGTGGTTGTAGATCGGCGTTCCATGAAGCCATGCTGCTGTATTGAAATCAAGTTTTTAATTTTTGGGTATATGAGATTATACAACACGTTTTCTAAAATTTTACTAAAATTTGAAAGTAGGGAAATAGGTCTATAGTTCTTCACGTTATCAATAGCACCACTTTTAAATACAGGAACTATACGAGCTGCCTTCCATATCTCAGGAAAAGAGCATGTATTTAATGATAAATTGAATAAATGAAATAAAGCTATAGCAAAAGAGTCACAACAATCATTAATTAGAAAGCTTGGGATTAAATCTGGGCCAATAGACCTATTTTTAGAAATCTTTCTTATAGAGTTTTTAATCTCATTTGGAGAAATTGATACTATATTTACTATTTCGTTAGTTAAAGTCATGGTTGTAGGAAGAGATGTGACATTAATATTAGTGTAAACACTTTTAAAATATGAAGCAAAACCATTAACTATGTCAGCTGGGGAATTTAATATTTTGTCTTCCAATATAATTTGAGATGGTATTCTCGATTTATTATTTTTAATTTCAATATAGTTCCAGAACTTATTCGGATCAGTTAATAAACTATTTTCGGAATCGAAAACAAATGATTTGTATGCAGCCTCAATATTTTTTTAAATTTTTATTCGAAGTTCCTTGTAACGATTGCAATAAAAAGTATTTAGCGGATATTTTTTACGCAATTTAAATATTTTACCTTTTTCTTTCAAATCATTAATTATTTCAGTATTAAACCAAGAAGGATAGGAATGGGACTTTAAATCTTTAAGCGGTACACATTCATCAAGGAAAGAATAAAGCATTGTATAGAAAAAATTACTTGCATCATTAACATTTCTAAATATTTTCAACTGATCCCAATTAAAATTATTAATTAAAGAATACAATTTATTATAATTAGCTTTCCTGAAATTATAGTTTTTGGTCTGAACGTTTGGCTTTAAATTATTAGGATGAAGAATATTAATTTTAAATGAAATAAACAGTGCTGGATGATCAAGACCCTCTTTAAATATAGGATCCGATGTATGTGATACGTTACATTCAATATTGGATAACACTAAATCAAGTAATCTATTATTTCTATTATATATATTGTTATACTGTGTGGCATCGATATAATTTAAGAAGTCCATGAGAGTAGTAACTTGAGTACAATCAGGTTTATTAGATAAATGAGGTATATTGAAATCACTCAGTATGATAAAATTACTCTCATGCAAAAAAGGCAAAGATTCAAAAAATTCATAAATACTGGAGTAATAGTCCATGCTCAAATTTGGTGGAATATAAATATTAAAAATATATAAACTGTTATTACTGGATAAGTCAATTTTTGCACATACAATGTCCACATTTTTGGGTATGAGGTTCTGGGCTTCACCGAAGGATGTTCTTGATGATCGTAGGTCGTCGTGAATGGCCAGCAGGACACCACCTCCTCTTGAGGCGCCACAGGAATTAAAATCGCGATCACTGCGATAGATTATATATTGGTCCGTTGAGAATTCATTAATTCATTATCGTGAACACTATCATTTAACCAGGACTCAGTAATAGCAATTATATTGTATTCAGCAGTTAGCATATTTAAGTAGATATTATTAAATTTAGTATTTATACCTCCAGCATTCTGGTAATAGATGTTTAGTAATTTGTTATCAGGAGAGTTTAGTGGTTTTTTGAGTTAGGGTTGTGTATTATTCTCGGGAGTCCTTTAATGTATTTTATAGTTAAGTTAGTTTCACCTTTATTAGTACGTGAAGTTAGTTCCTCCTGAATTTTTTTAAAGTATTCAATTTGCATCGGTGTGCGATCAGATGACAGTTTAATTTGTTTATTAGTTATTTTATTTTTTGATTTAAGAACAGATACAACATCAGAGCGGCTATGACATGTAATCCTCAAAGGACGTATTTTATTGGGGTTACTATTGACACGACCAAGTCGAGATACTTGTATTTCAGTTGTAGGAATGGGAGCAGCTTCACCTAAGATTTTAGCAGCTTCGGTAAAGTCGTGAGTCCTTTTTTCGGAAATGATAGAAGAACTGCATTCAGGAATATTATAAATAATAATATTCTTTTCACGTCTCTGCCTATCCTGAATTTCACTAATAATTGTCTCGGTATCAATATTACTCGGAGTCACTGTATTGTGAGCTAATCGAAGATCTTTCACTTCTTGCTGTAGTTCTGCAATTGTAGACAGAAGTTGTTGTAATGAAACAAAAGAAAATTAATAAATTATCCACTACCTTCAAACTAGAGAAATTGCATGTAATTAGTAAAAATGGCAATGCTGTTGAAATTCAAGCGGATATGGGAGAAATATATAAACGAAATTCAACTGAAATTAAAAAAATTGTCGAACGTGAACGTGATGAAGCCAAAGAAATTGAAGAAGATACTCCTCTGGATGGAAACAAGCCACCAAGAGAATGACGGTGAAATTGGCAGACGATTCGCAGCAGACGATTCGGGATAGTAGCGCATGTAAACACAGTAGATGCGCGCGCATCATTGTAAGACCAAGGCCAACTACATATGTTAAAAATTATTAAAATTCAATAATAAACCATTGTATACACATTTCAGTCATACTCTCAACACTTATATCTTTAATGTGCCCAAAATAATTGTTAAATAATGAGAAAACAATGTTTAAAAGGGTATAGCAAATTACAATTGATTCATTGAACATTGATATTAACTAACGATGTGTATCTGACAACATCTAAGTAGTATCAATTCTGCCAATATCCCTTCAGGACAATCAGAATGATAAAAAAAAAACTTGAAAAATCTGCATATTTGTAGAAACAATTGTTTACAACTTAATTAATAAAAGATGTCTGTTCTTCACTTTATATAACAATTATCCTTGTGTATCTGACAACATCCGAGAGGTGTCAAGGAATAAGGAAATTGGTGTTGCCACCAGTTAGGCTGTCTAACGACGTCACTAACTTTCGAGGTATTGCAGTACTTCCTCGAAACTTTCAAGGTAACCTCCACGTCCTCGTCGTGGTCCCTGGGCCCTCGACTTGTTCGAGGTGGCAAGCGGAGGTAGCGAAAACCTTGTCCAGGAGATCCGAGACGTGAACTATCTATGGGCCGACCGGGATGTAAAACTCCTCTGTGTCGTGCCCTGATTTACGACGGCTCGGATTGACCGGGCTGGGTCATACACCTAACCCGGCTGTCGTGTCGTGGCTAAGGGTACTGCACCAGGTGTTCAAAACGGCGCCGGAGAGCTACTACCTTGGTAGGTGTGTCTCCCGTAAAACCATGCTCCTCTCTACTGACTGTGGACATGTCTCGCGGGGTAGAAAAGGGGCGGGGGGACTTGGCTTCACCGCCTGGTCCAAGAGGAGAAAACCTCAATAAAAATCCTAAATCCCAAGGTGGGGTAGACCAGGCCGATGGGATGCGTGGCTGAATAGAAGATCAGTCATTACTGGCAACACCTCCGAGCACCGGGTCGCACTCGGTTGTATCAAGGCCTTACCTCGGTACTGCGGGGCTCTGCCGAGGCTGACCACCCTTTCCCTAGCTACTCGTGGGAACAACAATGAGTGACCAGAGAACAAAACCCAACAGCACCGAGGACTCCAAGCAGGACTCAGGGGCTCCAACCAATCCCTCCGGTGAAACAGGTTCCGGAGACTCCAAGCCTCTAAGGCAAAAGCTCTCCGGGGCTGCTCGCCGGAAGCTAAAAAAAGCCAAGGAAGGAGAGGGCTCCAAGCAACCTCCAACCAAGGCTGTAAGAGAAGGGCCTGCCACGACTGGGACGCCAAAGCGACACCGGTCGGATGGCAGTACGCCCAAGGACAGACCCGTGAAAAAGGTTAAAGGGCCTACAAACGTGGCCCATTCCTTCAAAGACGCAATGACACCAGGACCTGGGCATTTCCCTGACGGAGGAGCAGACAGGGAAATTGAAGATGTGGATCTTGGAGAAGATCGACTTGGTGAAAACTGGGGAGGTCCATCCAAGGTTCACAGATTGCAGGCACCGGGACGGGACTCTGCGCATCACTTGCTGTGACCAGGCCACACTGGACTGGTTAGGCGGGTTGTTGCGCAATGAGACACCGTTGGAAGGGGCGACGCTTCAATTCGTTGAGGCGAAGAACCTTCCCAAGCCAGTGCGAGCGATGGTGTGGATACCGGGGCCAGCAATGGAACCTGAGAAGATTTTGGGTCGCCTCCAGATCCAAAATAAGGATATCCAAACCTCGACCTGGAGGATAGTGGACCGGAAGGAGGATCCAAAGGGACAACAACTGATTGTCCTGATGGACCAAACTTCCTGGGACGCCATGGACGTCTGCGGTCACCGACCGTACCTGAACTTCTCCCGAGTTCAGTTCAAAGCCCTGGCCAAGAAGAAGGAGGGCGAAGCCGGGGCCGAGGACGAAACGGAGAAGATGGAGGTTGAGGGGACATCGGAGAACCCTCAACCCTCCACCAGTACTCAGTAGGTAAGTGCCTTCCTGAAGATAATACAAATTAACGTACAGCACTGTAAAGCGGCATCGTATGCCCTCAGTGCCTACATGACAAAACACGACATTGACGTGGCCTTAGTCCAAGAACCTTGGACTTACAACGGCGTAATTAAGGGTCTTAGGGGAAGTGGGAGAAAAATCATTTTTGATACTTCTGCCACTATACCCAGAACCTGCATATTAGTTAAGAAAAATTTAAATGTTACACCATTATGGGACTTATGTTACAGAGACCTTGTTGTAATAAGCCTGGTGACGTCAGAGGCAGGGTGCGAGAGGGAGTTTGTGCTCGGATCCGCGTACCTGCCTTATGACCAACCAGGCGATCCACCACCGGGAGGCCTTCGCAGACTGGTGGAGCGAGCCCACACAAAAGGCTGGCAAATTCTTGTCGGGTGCGACGCCAACTCACACCATCTTGTCTGGGGCAGCACTGATACCAACAAAAGGGGTGAGTCTCTTCTTGAATATTTGTTAGCGAATAATTTAGAAGTAGCAAATAAAGGCAATGAACCGACCTTCGTAACTAGAACAAGAAGGGAGGTAATTGACATAACTATAGGCACTGTGTACGCAAGCGACACAGTAAAAAACTGGCATGTATTAGACGAGCCGTCGCTCTCTGATCATAGATATATACGATTCGAAGTAGAATCAGACGACATATCTCCTGTACCGTACAGAGATCCGAAAAGAACTAACTGGAACCTTTACAGGGAACAATTAGAAATTCAACTGGAAAACTGCCCTCCTAGAGCAGGAGAGTGCGTGTCGCGCAGTCGACAACCACGCCATCGAATAGCCGTAGCATCGAAAAATCGTGCCATCGAAAGTCGTCACGTCGACACGTACCCCCCACCCCTGGCCGTAGCTACGATAGCCGTCACATCGAAAGTCGCCACGTCGACATCACCCCCCACCACTGACCGTAGCAACGATAGCCGTCACATCGAAAGTCGTCACGTCGACAACACCCCCCACTACTGCCCGTAGCAACGATAGCCGTCACATCGAAAGTCGCCACGTCGACATCACCCTTCCCACCTAATCGCCACTGAGTCTTTCAAAGCGTTAATTCAACTGACTCGCTATAACATAGTTTGTACTTCATATTATTTACGTTAGATGATACCGCCATGTACGAGTATGTCATGGCATTTACTGAAATGATTAAATGGAAGAAAATATCTATTTTTATCAACAATTTAATGTTATAAAACATAAAACAGTTAAACATTATATGACTGACTGAACAAATATACATATGTGTGTATTACAAAATATCTTAATGTAGGTATAAAAATAGCTGAAATAGTTACCATTTTATTTTATAATGCAGATTTATAAATTTGTTTTAAATGTTAAAGTGAAACAGAAACATGCCATTAGAATTGTTTTCATATTTAAACACTCTTAATACTAAAAACTAGATTGAAAATTTAAATACTAATAGAGATTAATTGTTTATACAAAATATTTTATTATCTGCTACGTAAGTATATCTAAAATATGCACCGGTGTTGTATGTCGTTTTCGTACATTGGTAAATAGAAGATAAAAATATGTATGGAGGTATAATTTGGAGGTTGATAGTCAGAATTTGGAGAACTGTGGTTTATTATAAGGACAACGTAGATTTTTTTCTCAAAACTCAAAATAATTATTAAGTTTTACAAATAGTAAAATGTACAAATTGGTAACATGCGTTGTAAAGAAAAGAATTTAGGTAGCTACGAAATAATAAAAATTTATTAAGAGTAGTGACCTGCAAAAAAGTGAAAAATACGTTCCTGCCAAATAAAAATATCATTAAAATTAAAATTGTAAATATGTATATTGTAAGAAATTACTTAATGAAAGTGAGTGATTTATAAAATAGAAGTAAATACAGTAAGTAAACAAAATAAAAGTCATTTATCGTCAAACTATAAAATTTACTTTCTTTAGGTAATTATAAACGTTCCCATGTTCCTGTTTCTACGTTCGCCAACGATTATCAAACAAATTAATAAACGCTGCTAAAATCTGCAGTACTTTCTTTGTTGACCACGTCGCAACATGCGTGCTCCGAAAAATTGTATGAATATACAATATAAAAGCAGTAATATTACAATTAAATACAGAATAAAAAATAATTTACATACCGCTGGGTTATTGTGTCATAAAAAATTGATCGTAAATAATTTTTTTACTGACGATTTATAAGTTATGTTATTTATAAAATCCTTTTTTTGTATAAAATCTACGTTGTCATTATATTTATGTGCTTTAACACCTCTCCAAATTCTGACTATCAACTACCAAAATATACCCCATACATATTTTTATCTTCTATTTAGCAATGAAAAAAAAACGACATACAATACCCGTATATTTTCTAGATATCCTTACCTAACAGCTAATAAAATATTTTATAGAAATAATTAATCATTATCAACCCGATTCACAAAAAAGTTTAAGCAATCCTCATTTTTTGATTAGCGAATTATATTCTAAGTTTGACAGTTTTTATCTTAAAACATATGGTCTAATATATTCCTAGTATCTACCTTTATTGATAATATCATGAAAATTAAATTTTAAATACCGGAATAGAATAGTATTCACTAATCCAAAAATGAGGATTAGCTTAAATTTTTTTGTGAATCGGGCTGTATAAGTATTTGAATCTAATAAAATCAATTAAAAATGCTGTGGGTTTTTGGTGAAAAATGATGAATAAGGAAAAAACAAAAGTACACCCTCGGTAGGTTTCACAAAATTTAAAAGATTTTTTATTGCAATTTCGGCGTTGCTACCATCATCAGAAGAATTATTAAAAGAATGAATTTTAAAATTCAGAATACTTACACAGGTAGGTTAAACATAATCAAAGAATTCTAGGGAATGCCGATATTAAGCAATCCAGAATCGGAGATGAACAAAGGTCTAACTGTTCATTGTGAACAGCTTTCTTAATTTCGAAGGATTCCAGGAAAATCTTGGCCTTTCTCTTTCACAATGCAGGATACTTAAATTGTCTTTATTCTATGTGTGTTGATTTTTTAATAAATGTTGGAAGAATCAAATCTAAGTTTGTTAAATTATTTAAAAATGGTTGTACAACCCCCAGTAAGCCATATAATAACGAAGGTAAAATTATTCACAATATTCACCAGAAATCAATTAACAATAATTTAATTTTATCCAAAGTTGACAAAGGGAACAGTATTGTCATTCTTGACAAATCAAACTATTTAAATAAAGTCGACGATTTCATTAATAGTGGTAATATCTCCGAGCTTACGTCGGGCCCCACACCTAGTTTCCAGTTAAATTTAGGTTATTATTAAAGAATTGTGAAACTTTAATAAATAAGGAAAATAAGGCGGATTTATACAGCCATTTTCATTTACATTTACTTTTTAATTTAATTTTCATTTAATTCTCATTTATAATTTTTAAATATACCTATTCATACAAAAATATACGACAAAAATAAATGAAAATGAACGCATGCGCACATATAAAAATACGCTGACAGATAATGAATGTCATAGCCCCACTTTCATTGGAATAAAGTTTATTAATGAAAATGTTCAACAATAGTAACAACGCAGAAGTTATGAGTTTAATTTTAAATGTGTTAATTGCAATAAAAACCATAAAAAAGAAACGATAACGGAAATACATTATGACAACCAGCTGATCAACTCAAATTCACGTCGCTGTCATACCGTACACGCATGTGCCATTTATAATTTTAATTTATTAGATAAAAGTTGGCCATCTATAAAAATAAATGAGAATGAGAGATAAATGAAAACGTAAATGAAAATGGTGTATGCATGGCTACATTGGTTTACATACATTTATCTTTTAAATGTAAATGAAAATGGCTGCATAAATCCGTTCCAAATTTATCAATTCTAACCCCTCAGCTTCAGTATTATATTGCTTACCTAAATTACATAACGACAACATACCCATAAGGCCAGTTGTTAGATTTAGTTAATAAAATTGAAAATAATGTCCCTACCAAGTCTAAATTAGTATCGTTTGATGTTCAAAGTATAAATTATTAGAAATAATTAATCAAAAATTAATATACAATAATACTGATAAAAATAATTGTTAAAATTGGTGGGATTATACCTTTTTCAAAATTATTTCAATTTCAATGACAAATTTTATAATCAGAATAAAATAAAATAAATAAATATATCATCACGGCATATTACCCAATTCTCAGTGTGCCACAATCTGCTTTATCGCAGATATCGGTAATGATGGAGACATATTTGTACCGTGCGGGTGCTTACCAGGCGTCACCTCACGGGCACTCTTTGCTAGCGTGGAGAGTGCATCACAGGGGTCACTTTTGTGCCATTTAAAATTCGAAATATTTGGCGTCGGTCGGGATCGAACTCGGTTCCCCAGGTTCGCGACCGGACACTCAGGCACACGGCCACGGGACCCCATAATGAAAATAAAGGTTTATTTATGGTCTCTTCTTTATCACCAACTTTGGCGGAAATATACATGGATTATTTCGATACTAAAACTGTAACAAGTAAAAATTTCTGAAGTAATAATATTACCCCCGGCTACCCTTGGTAAGGGAGGTATAGGGATCGTACTAAAAATCACATATCGAGATTTTAGTAAATGACCACGTTTTAAGGTCCCTAGTGTGTGTGTATGTGTATGTGTGTGTATGTGTCGTGTGTGTGTGTATGTATATCCTGTGGACACAATTACTCAAATACTATCAATCAGAAAATTTTGAAATTTTGTAAACCCATTTTATATGTACTAATGCGGGAAGAGCTCATTAGTTTTTAGTATTTGTCGGATAACCGGAAGAATTATTTATACAAGCTTTTAACAGTTTTTCTTGAAAAAAAAAATACATTGAATTTAAATTTTCTACAACTTTTACTAATAAAAATTGAATATAATGGTACAATCTGTAATTCTACGATAATAGCATTTAGCAAATAACTCTAAATAATTTTAAAAATAAATTTATAATATAATTTATTTTCATACATCACCTTGCCTATGCGTCAAACAAAAACATAATATTTTAATAACAATTTTGACATATAAACAAATGTCACTGTCAGGAAACAATTACATTAAAATTTATAATGAAACCATATTAAAGAGAATATAGTAATAATATATGTATTTGAATCTAATAAAATTAAGGTTTGTAAAAGAAAATATTTTCAATCATATATGAATATTAGAAGTACCATTGATTTGCTTCATTGTCTTCCAGGGAATGCCTCTGAAGAGACTTTGTGTAAAGATGCGAGTACTATTTTAATTTTTTTAAGTTTTTCTATTAATTTTGTTAATATTTGTGAAATTAATTTTGTGTATGATATATTTGTTAAATGTAAAATAAAGATTGTTATGTGTCACTATAAAAATATTTGTACATAATGCTCGCTTGCTGCTTGCTGCGTGGTTAAATATTCAGCGGGAGGTTATGGGCTGGCCACATCAGATTTTTTGTATTGGTTTCGTTACGTCGATGACATTATTTGTTTGTATGTAGGTATTGAAAGACAACTACATTCTTTTTTAAACTATATTAATACTTTTGAAAATAACACCAAATTCGCAATGGAAATAGAACATGAAAAATCCCTAAATTTTCTATATTTAAATATAACTCAATATAATAATAAATTTAATTTCAAAATCGCCGGAAAATACATGTACAGACACAATCATTCTAGCTCACTTCAACCATCCGCATAATATTAAAATGTCCGCTTTCCACAGTATGATAGACACACTCTTGAAAATACCCTTAAATAATATTGATTATAAATCAGAACTTAATATTATTATAACAATTGCCTTTAATAACGGTTACTCCCCTAACTTAATTCATAATCTTATTGCTAAGAAAAAGTTTAATTGCATTTCAAAACAATTCTATACCCCATCTACATCAAACTAAGAAATTATATACAAAATACTTACACATAATATAACATATAAATCAGTTTAGTGAAAAATTATCCTTTGAGCTAAGAAAATATAATGTAGAGTACAGTTTCTAAAATAAAAATAATTTGAAAATAGTACTAGTCAATAATAAAATTTTATTCCAGAATAATTATACTAAGTCCGGTATCTATCAAATAAACTATAATGATTGTGACTATTTATATTGGGTGAACAGCTCGTAATTTCAACATTAGAATTAGATTCGATGAACACATGAGAAGTTTTAAAAACAATAGAACCAATTAACATGTAGCCTAACATGTATTAGAGAAAAAATCAACATAGTATAATAAAGACAATTTAAGTATTCTGAATTGTGAAAGGGAAAAGTCACGATTAACATTCCTGGAATCCTTCGAAATCAAGAAAGCTATTCTCAATGAGTGTAATGGACGAGCCGTTAGACCTTTGTTCATCTACGATTCTGGATTATTTTATCTGGGTATTCCCTAGAATTTTCTAATCTTTGCACTATGTTTAACCTCCCTATGTAAGAATTCTGAATTTTGAAATACTTCTGATCATGGCAGAAACGCCGAAACTGCAATAGAGAATCTTTTTTTAATTTTGTAAAACCTACCGAGTGTGTAATTTTTTCCTTATTTCAATATAGTTTTTAGTATTGTACTTATAATACAGCACCGTTCTTCAAATTCTGACTATCAACCTCCAAATTATACCTCTATACATATTTGTATTTTCTATTTACCAATGTACGAAAACGACATACAACACCGGTGCATATTTTAGATATACTTACGTAGCAGCTAATAAAATATTTTGTATAAACAATTAATCTCTATTAGTATTTAAATTTTCAATCTAGTTTTTAGTATTAAGAGTGTTTAAATATGAAAACAATTCTAATAGTATGTTTCTGTTTCACTTTAACATTTAAAATAAATTTATAAATCTGCATTATAAAATAAAATGGTAACTATTTCACCTATTTTGAAACATATTTCATATACCTAGATTAAGGTATTTTGTAATACACACATATGTATATTTGTTATGTCAGTCATATAGGCTCGTAGTATGGTCACGGTTTTAACTAAAACACTGTTTTAAGAAATGTCAAATTTAAATTTCAATATTTAATTTCATCCTTATGTTTAAAGAACGATTTTTTTTTAAATATTTGTTTGAATAAAAACTATGTTCTGCTTTAAAATCATATTTTGATATTATTTATTATTGTTATTAAATAATGAAATTTGACATACTGCGAGCCATAATGTTTAACTGTTTTATGTTTTATAACATTAAATTGTTGATAAAAATAGATATTTTCTTCCATTTAATCATTTCAGTAAATGCCATGACATACTCGTACATGGCGGTATCATCTAACGTAAATAATATGAAGTACAAACTATGTTATAGCGAGTCAGTTGAATTAACGCTTTGAAAGACTCAGTGGCGATTAGGTGGGAAGGGTGATGTCGACGTGGCGACTTTCGATGTGACGGCTATCGTTGCTACGGGCAGTAGTGGGGGGTGTTGTCGACGTGACGACTTTCGATGTGACGGCTATCGTTGCTACGGTCAGTGGTGGGGGGTGATGTCGACGTGACGACTTTCGATGTGACGGCTATCGTAGCTACGGCCAGGGGTGGGGGGTACGTGTCGACGTGACGACTTTCGATGGCACGATTTTTCGATGCTACGGCTATTCGATGGCGTGGTTGTCGACTGCGTGGCATGCTCCGGAGCAGGAAACCCAGCAGAACTAGAACTCATGGAAAATAACCTCCGTGAAGCGGTAAAAGCAGCTTTCGAAGCCAGTTGCCCAGAGCGGGAGAAAAGAAAACTTACAGGATAATAATTCCTGAAAGGGATGCATGGGAACACTCTCAAAGTCCAGTGGAAAGAGACGATATAGTCATCTATACAGACGGCTCCAAAACAACCAATGGAACCGGAGCTGGAATACATGGGGCAAAGGGACTAAGACACAACCAATCGGTTGGACTTGGGACAAATGCAACAGTATTCCAAGCAGAAGTACACGCAATTTTAACCAGCGTGCAATTACTATTGGAGAAAAACTATTACAATAGAAGAATCTCCATAGTAACAGACAGCCAAGCCGCACTTAAGGCACTAAACTCGTGTGAGGTAGGCTCAGGACTAGTTCTGGACTGCATCCACAGATTGAATGCCTTAGGAGCGACGAATAAATTAAGATTGATATGGGTACCCGGGCATTCAGGAATTGAAGGAAACCAGACAGCCGACCATCTTGCAAAAGATGGGACAAATATACCTTTCATAGGACCAGAACCTGCTTGCGGAATAACTGCGCAAACAGTTAAGCAAGAACTTAATACTTTGCTTTGGCAATGGCACAAACGGCATTGGACAGCCACATCAGGCCAAAGACATTCCAAGCTCTTGCTGAATGAGCCATCCAAGAAAAGAACAGACAACTTACTTGTAATGAGCAAGCAAGATGTCAGACTAATAACAGGACTGGTAACAGGACACTGTCAATTAAATAAACATTTGCATAGGTTGGGCCTCAAACAAGAACCAACATGCAGAGGATGTGGAGAAGAGGATGAAACCCCTGAACACTTAATATGTCACTGCGAAGCGTTTATGGCAAGCAGACATAGTCTTTTAGGAGCAAAGAAATTGCACACTGAGACACTAAAAGACATTAGTCTAAAGAAAATCTTGGAGTTTACAAAACATACAGGGCTCCTAGAATAGGAGGAAACACGGAGGGTACAATAGACCAGATAGGTCGCAGTACAGGGGCAAGAATGAACCACCTCCCGACAATAATAATAATAGATACCGTAGAAATAGATGATGAAAATGTGCGAGATACAGATCGGGAAAGAAAAGAAAAAGGAAGAGAGTATGCAGATAAAAGGCGTTTATCTCATGAGTCAGAGATTCAAGTTGGAGACTCTGTATTAATGAAACAAAAGAAAATTAATAAATTATCCACTACCTTCAAACTAGAGAAATTGCATGTAATTAGTAAAAATGGCAATGCTGTTGAAATTCAAGCGGAGATGGGAGAAATATATAAACGAAATTCAACTGAAATTTAAAAAATTGTCGAACGTGAACGTGATGAAGCCAAAGAAATTGAAGAAGATACTCCTCTGGATGGAAACAAGCCACCAAGAGAATGAAATTGGCAGACGATTCGCAGCAGACGATTCGGGATAGTAACGCATGTAAACACAGTAGATGCGCGCGCATCATTGTAAGACCAAGGCCAACTACATATGTTAAAAATTATTAAAATTCAATAATAAACCATTGTATACACATTTCAGTCATACTCTCAACACTTATATCTTTACTGTGCCCAAAATAATTGTTAAATAATGAGAAAACAATGTTTAAAAGGGTATAGCAAATTACAATTGATTCATTGAACATTGATATTAACTAACGATGTGTATCTGACAACATCTAAGTAGTATCAATTCTGCCAATATCCCTTCAGGACAATCAGAATGATAAAAAAAAAACTTGAAAAATCTGCATATTTGTAGAAACAATTGTTTACAACTTAATTAATAAAAGATGTCTGTTCTTCACTTTATATAACAATTATCCTTGTGTATCTGACAACATCCGAGAGGTGTCAATTTTTCCAATATCCCTTCAGGACTATCAGGATAATAAAACAAACTTGATAAATCTGCATTTTTATATAAACAATTGTTTATAACTCAGTTAATAAAAGATGTCTGTTATTCATTTCATATATCAATTATCCGTATGTATCTGATAATATCTGAGCAGTATTTTCCAAATATCCCTTCAGGACCATCAGGTTATAAAAAAACTTGAAAAATTTGAATTTTTATATAAACAATTGATTATAACTTGGTTAATAAAAGATATCTGTTATTCATTTTTTATAAAAATTATCCTTATGTATCTGACAACATCTAAGTAGTATCAGTTCTGCCAATATCTCTTTAGGACAATCAGCATGATAAAAAAAACTTGAAAAATCTACATTTTTATAGAAACAATTGTTTATAACATTGTTAATAAATGATGTCTTTTCTTCATTTTTTATAAAAGTTATTCTTATATCTATCTGACAACATTTGAGTAGTATCATATATTCCAATATCCCTTTAGGACCATCAGGATATTAAAAAAACTTGAATAATTTGGATTTTTATATAAACAATTGTTTATAACTTGGTTAATAAAAGATGTCTGTTCTTCATTTTTTATAACAATTATCCTTATGGATCTGAAAATATCCGAGCTATATCATTTTTGCCAATATCTCTTCAGGACTATCAGGATAAAAAAGAACTTTAAAAATCTGCATTTTTATAGAAACAATTATTTATAACTTGGTTAATAAAAGATGCCTATTCTTTATTTTTTATAAAAATTATCCTTATGTATCTGACAATATTTGAGCTATATCAATTTTGCCAATATCCCTTCAGGACAATCAGGATAATAAAAAAACTTGAAATATTTGCTTTTTTATAGAAATAATTGTTTACACCTTGGTTAATACAAGATGTCTGTTCTACATTTTTTATAAAAGTTATCCTTATGTATCTGACAACATTTGAGTAGTGTCATTTTTTCCAATATCCCTTTAGGACCATCAGGATATTAAAAAATCTGGAAAAATCTGAATTTTTATAGAAACAATTGTTTATAACTTTGTTAATAAAAGATGTCTGTTCCTCATTTTTTATAGCAATTAGCCTTGTGTATCTGACAACATCTGAGCTGTATCAATTTTGCCAATATCCCTTCAGGACAATCAGGATAATACAAAAATATGAAAATCTGCATTTTTATGGAAACAATTGTGTAAAAATGAAAAACAGACATCTTTTATTAACTAAGTTATAAACAATTGTTTCCAAAAAAAAAAATGCAGATTTTTCAAGTTTTTTAATATCCTGATGGTCCTAAAGGGATATTGGCAAAATTGATACTACTCAGATGTTGTCATATACATAAGGATAAATTTTGTAAAAAATGAAGAACAGACATCTTTTATTAACCAAGTTATAAACTGTTTCCATAAAAATGCAGATTTTTCAAGTTATTTTATTATCCTGGTTGTCCTGAAGGGATATTGGCAAAATAGATATAGCTCGGATATTGTCAGATACATAAGGATAATTGTTATAAAAAAAGAAGAACAGACTTCTTGTATTAACCAAGTTATAAACAATTGTTTCTATAAAAATGCAAATTTTTCAAGTTTTTTTATTATCGTGATAGTTCTGAAGGGATATTGGCAAAATTTAAAGCGCGGATATTGTCAGATACACGGGGATAATTTTTATAAAAAATGAAGAACAGACATCTTTTATTAACACAGTTATAAACAATTGTTTCTATGAAAATGCAGATTTTTCAAGTTTTTTTAATATCCTGATTGTTCTGAAGGGATATTGGCAAAATAGATACTACTCGGATATTGTCAGATATATAGGGATGATCATTATAAAAAGTGAAAAACAGACATCTTTTATTAACCACGTTATAAACAATTGTTTATATAAAAATTCAAATTTTTCAAGTTTTTTTTATATCCTGATGGTCCTGAAGGGATATTTGCAAAATACTGCTCAGATGTTATCAGATACATAAGGATAATTGATATATGAAATGAAGAACAGACATCTTTTATTAACTGAGTTATAAACAATTGTTTATATAAAAATGCACATTTATCAAGTGTTTTATTATCCTGATAGTCCTGAAGGGATATTGGAAAAATTGACACCGCTCGGATGTTGTCAGATACACAAGGATAATTGTTATATAAAGTGAAGAACAGACATCTTTTATTAATTAAGTTATAAACAATTATTTCTACAAAAATGCAGATTTTTCAAGTTTTTTTTTTATCATGCTGATTGTCCTGAAGGGATATTGGCAGAATTGATACTACTTAGATGTTGTCAGATACATAAGGATAATTGATGTAAAAAATTAAAAACAGACATCGTTTATTAACCAAGTTATAAACAATTGTTTCCATGAAAATGCAGATTTTTCACGTTTTTTAATATCCTGATTGTTCTGAAGGGATATCGGCAAAATGTATATTGTATGAATATTGGCATATGTATATGGGTAATGTATTTAAAGTACAAAAAACAGACATCTTAAGGTGGATTTATGCAACTTACTTTTTATTTTACTTTTTCTTTTCTTTTTCGCTTTTACTTTTACTTTAAGTTTGGTACTTTATGCAGCTACTTTAAAGCCTTCGGTACACATGCGCAGATGTGATTTTTCTGGCATGTCAGTAGTCATAAATATAAACAGATAATTATAACCTGTCAAAATGGACACAAATATAATATTTTGTTCATATGCAGTATTACTTGCAGCTTTACACATTTTTTAATTTTTACAATCTAACCTACACAAAAACAAATAAATACACCACACACTGACGCTTGTCACGTGAAGTGATGCACATGCGCAGTTGTGAAATTCTTTTACTTTAACGTTCTTAAGTTGAAAGTTGGTCAACTTTAGTTCTTAAAGTAAAATTAAAAGTGTGCACATAAAGTAGTACATACATTAACACACCTTTAACTTTTATAAAGTAAAAGAAAAATAAAAGGTAAAATAAAAAGTAGGCTGCATAAATCCACCTTTATATCAACAAAGTTATATACAATTGGTCTTTGAAATTTATATTATAATGAGTTTCATTTTCATATTTGGCGCTTCGTTAGTTAATATCAATGTTCAATGAATCAATTGTAATTTGCTATACCCTTTTAAACATTGTTTTCTCATTATTTAACAATTATTTTGAACACAGTAAAGATATAAGTGTTGAAAGTATGACTGAAATGTGTATACAATGGTTTGTTATTGAATTTTAATAATTTTTAACATATGTAGTTGACCTTGGTCTTACAATGATGCGCGCGCATCTTACTGTGTTTACATGCGCTACTATCCCGAATCGTCTGCCAATTTCACCGTCATACCAAGAGAAATTGAATCAAATACGCCCGAACAGAGACCCCGAAGTACAACAAAGACCCCTGAACGACAACAACGAAGTCCTAGAAATTTCCCGGAACGGCGACAACGAGAAAGAAAACCACCCGAATACTTGAAAGATTTTATTACATATTAATTATTTATATTTTATGTAATTTGTTCATGTTTAAAAGAAAAAAAGAGATTGTAGTATTTTAGTAGTCTATGAAATATTGTTATGGTAATGATGACAGCAATTGTTAGTGAATGAATTTTGACAATAAAAGCGTTATAAATAAAATGGTATTTATTTAATACTTTGTAGAATAGAATCTCTACAGTGACCATAAAATAATGATATAAAATTTGACATATTAATTTTTAAAGAACATAAATATGAACGTTACATGGTGTCAGGTGTGTGTTAGTGCAAATCTACAGCCGATAATTATTTACCAAAGATGGCAAAAGAAACCGACGCACAAACATTGCAAGAACTGTAACAGCAAATTCAAGAACTCCAAAAATTGTTTTTTACTACACAAATCCTTGACCTAAGAAATCCGGAAAGGCAGGTAAAAGTGAAAATATCAAAAATTAGCATATGCCCACCGCCCGAACATTTTTCCTTTGTTGGAAGCGAGTGGGAAGTAAGGAGCATGGTGCGACACTATGAGAGATGTCGGAAGACCTCAAACCTGTTATAATCAACGGAAGAGATGCAAATCAACTACTATACATGGATGTGAAAGTGAATAAGATCTTCGAAAGAATCTAGAAGAAACATAGGGTTTCAGTATGTACAAAGCCATTAAAGAAGCATTATACATGAGTTGCATACTACTATTCATAATAACCAATAAATTGATTATAAAACTCATTTGTATCATAATAATAACGAAATGAAAAGAAAATCTGTATCATAATGAGTGTTATTCAATTACAAATGATACATTCTTAATAAGTATGTTAAAGCATAGGTGTAGAAAAATATTGTTTCTTTTTTATTTACTATTTTCATGTACGAAAGTACTCAGTTATTCTGTAATACAGTAGTTTAATTTTTACATATCGACATTTTTTTTTCTACTATAAATTACTTTATATTGAAAACAATTTAAAAATTCCACTTGTCAAAATTATTATCACAATTATTTTCGACATATAAAAATTAAACATTTTATTACAGAATACAGCAGATTATCAAATTTGAATCTAGCATCCCACTTTCCCGCTTTTTAGTTCTTGCCCTACAACACTACAGGCGCTGCAAATTGCGTCTATGTTTAAAAGTCATATGTTTTCCTGTACCACTGTCCATGATCCATGTATTTTCACCAGTGTAAGCAACCTTTTGAGTATCAGTTATAAAAGCATCTTCACTTGAATTCGATTGGACAATGTGATTATTTCCTCTTCCTCGACTACGTCCGCGACCGCCTCTGCCACGACTACGAAAACTGCTAAAACCTCGTGGAGGTTGAGAGTTAAAATACTTGTACATGACCCTTGTCTAAAAGCATGACAGTGTTTTGCACAATGTCCCATTTTTTGACATCTGTAACATGTTATATTCTTAGGTTTTGCAATAAAAGCCGATTCAGCTGCTTGTTCGTTTGGAATCTTCTTTTTAAAACATTTTCTTCATCTAATAACCGTGCTGTTAGGTTTTCTAGTGTTTGCTTGCTAGTCTCAACGGAAAACCAAGCTTAACGAAGATAATCGTAACTCTGGAAGAGAACATGAAATTTTAGTAATAATTGCGGCGTCGGTTACTTCATCACCAGCATTTTTAATGCTTTGTGCAATATTTTGTATCTTAGAGATTTGTTCGGTCTTCGATCATCGTGTCTCCTTTAATCAGAAGAATGTCTTTCGCAGTCGCACACCCCTCTATCATTGGTTTTATTTTCATATCAACCGTGAAGGATATAATGTATTTAGCCATGACGTCTTGCTTGAGCCAGCTGTCAACATTCTATGCTGATATTGGTGTAATATCTTTTGCAACGTTATGTACCCCTTTTCCTTGTAATGCACAGTCTACAACAAATTTTCACTGGGGATAATTATCACCTATTAATTTCGAAATGCTTCAAATATTTAACGCGTCCGCCATCTTGTTTTATTCACACAGACAAAAATTAACAGATTTTTCTACAAATTCTTCTCTAGTTCATTCCCTGAACCTTATTCACTGAATCTTAACACTGCCTCCTGGGC
Source organism: Ophonus ardosiacus (assembly GCA_943142095.1). Lineage (NCBI taxonomy): Eukaryota > Metazoa > Arthropoda > Insecta > Coleoptera > Carabidae > Ophonus > Ophonus ardosiacus. The sequence goes on from OW964823.1 coordinate 38,282,073, forward strand.
CCATAACATTTTGGTTAAAGAAAATAAAAGATCGAAACTTGATTTAATAAAAGTATTATTGTAACAGAAACACAACATTCTCTCGTAAACAACTGGGAACGACCATACATAGACAAAATAATACTTATAGTATTACTTTGTCTATGCGACCACGACTTCTTACCAGCTTCTTACATGAACTACAAACACATATAGGGACTTATTGCTACCAACCCAACTAACTTACTATCAACTATATTCGCTTTAGTGGGAACTTTGAAAAGCGCACCAAATTTACTTTAAATAATTAGTAGTAAACGAGAAAGTTATTCTAGTCGCCTACGCCAGAGACTGAAAACACTCGAGTAGGCGAAAAACAGAAGAGAAGTTCGAAAAACATATTGAGGACCTTACTGGAGTTTTAATAAATTGAGACTATTTAATCTCCGTGCGCGACGCGAAAGTGTTCTTTTATGAGACGTTCTCTTAAATATTTGGGACACATGATTACACCCGACGGTATTCGCCCAGACAAAATCGCCGCAATTAGTGAAATGTCATTACCCACATGTGTTAACTATGTAAAAAGCTTCGTTCAGACCTGTTCATGGTTTAGGAAGTTCGTCCCAGGATTCTTAGAGATTGCTAGACCTCTTACTGATCTCCTAAAGAAGAATGCCGTTTGAAAGTTTGAAGATGAAGAAAAGAAGGCATTTGAAGTACTCAAGAATAAACTGGTAAGTGCTCCCATATTACAACAGGCAAATCCGTCCATTCCGTGTACGTTGCGTACCGATGCAAGCAATTTTGCACTTGGAGCAGTTTTACTTCAGGGGGAGGAAAATGAAGAAAGACCGGTAGAGTAGGCAAGCAGTTTGCTAATTCCGGTTGAAAGAAATTATTAAACCGTTGAGAGAGCAGCTTTGGCTGTTGTGTGAGCTACGAAGAAGTTTCGTTGCCACTTACAAGGAGCTGAAGTTACTATAGCTACAGATCATCGACCGCTGTAGTGGTTATTTTAAGTGAAAACACCCATTGGACGTATAGCAAGATGGGCTATACATATTCAAGGATTGAATATGAAGACTAAATATCCTCCCGGAAGAATTAATGCAGTGGCAGTTACCCTATCTAGACCATTTAATCAAGAACAAGAAGTTCTGAATGTAGGTTCTGTAAGTGTTGAAATGCCCAGTTTAACAGCTGAAGATCTCTGCTATAAATAATTAGAAGATGATGACTTAAAGATAATTATTGGAGGACTAGAAGGTGAGGTTCCAATTGAATTAGGACTATGGATGGCATGTGGTTATTGTCTAGCGAATGGTGTTCTTTATTTACTTGACAATGATCGTGAAGAGCCGCGATTAGCCGTTCCCAGAGAAATGAGACCACATATCATGATGCTCCCACCGCAGGCCACTATGCGGTTGAGAGAACTTGTCGAAAGATTGCTTCCAAGTACTATTTTCCCGGTATGAGAAAATATATTGCTGGTTACAAGTTTTGCTTAGATTGTCAACGTTACAAGACCAATCACTTGAAGCCGTCTGGTTTAATACAAACTCCTGTACCTGCGAAAGAATTTGAAACCCTGGCAATCGATTTGTTTGGTCCATTGCCAGAACCGCCGATAAATAATTGATGGATTTTTATCGTTGAAGACACTACATCTAAATGCATTGAATTATACCCTTTACAAGTTTAAAATGCAGAAAATTGTGGTCGAATTTTAATTGACGAAATATTTTTACGTTACGGAACATCCCGTTAGATTATTAGTGATAATAGGGTTCAATTTATTAGCGCAGTTATGCAGAAGATAACATATTGCTTTAAAATTGATATGCCGTTTATTCCACTTTATCAGACCTCAAGGCTCAACTAGCAATATTGGTACAAGATAAACATGATATATGAAATGGTTATTCATTTACCCAGCATATGTTATTGCATGAATTCCACGGTTACGGAAAGAACTGGAATGACACCTGCGTATTTGACATTAGGCAGAGAAATACGAGCACCATATGATCCAATCTATGACTTACGCAAAGTTGTCGACTCTGAAAATTTTGTGGCTGGCATAACACCATATTTGAAAATTTTGAGTGAAGTTTTAACTGAAGCCAAGGAGAAGACTGAATTGAATCAAGGAAAATCGAAGATTTATACCTATAAATTGAGAGGTAATTGCAAGGTTTTCATGCCCAAAGACCTTGTGTTATTGAAGACTCACGTCTTGAGTTCAGCTTCGAAACGACTTTCTGCCAAGCTGGCTCCAAGAAGAGATGGTCCTATTAAAAAGGAAAACATTTACAATATTAGTTAAATGATTTTGTATTACTTCTAACTTCTAAGTAAACATAAATAGTGTAAATGTTAAATTAAATAGGTGATGAAACGGATTATCTCCCGAAGCATCTATATTTTCAACCTAGCACCAAATTTTTTTGGTATTTTGGGGCATACGCTTGAAAAACGCAAAACTGGTGCGCAATGCTTGATAAAGAGAGTGAAGTAAGCAACAAGTGTTTCTGTTACAAAATACTAAATTACTAACCTTAATAAATCTGTAGAAATGTCGCTAGATATACATTAAAATTACAAGAACTAAGATAAGTAGCAAATTTATAAAATAAATAGTAATTGAATCAACTTCACTAGATTAAGTGGTGAAATCATTATATTGACAATACTGCTACCACTAGAATCACTTATACAATTTGAGGATTCCCGCGCCATACCTACAGTGTTACCAGTAATTGTAGTTTTAATTTCCCACATAATGACATGAAATTTTTTTGACAGAAAACAGAAATTAATTATGTTCACTCCAATCAGTTGCTCGATAGAAACAGTTTGGGCTTAATACGTCTACAAACTAGAACAGCCGACTCGGTTATTTATGAAGGAGGTTATTTACTGGAAAATCTTGGGATTGAACCTTTTCGTGTTTTCGTTTATTTGATCATTTAATTTTTATTCAGTTATAATTTAATCGAAAACGGGGGCATCTCTGTCTGTTGGGACCCGGGGTGGACTGCCCCCGTCGCCCCCTCTTAGTCCGCCACTGTTTTATTTTAATAAAATATATTCGTTACAGTTTCCAATAATTGTTAATGGGTAAAAAATAATAATAACGAAAATCTTTCAACGTTTGAGATGTAGAAACTAAAGAAAGTATAAATATGCAGTATCCTCAATCCTCATACCAAGTGTCTGTCTGTTGAAGTGCACATTCAAAAGGCTGTAATTCTGTAATGAAACGGCCATACTTTTATGCAACATTTTTTACTCAAATGATTCCCCCAATATATGGTTTAATTTTAGCAAATCTATTATGAACCACCTGTAAAAATCAATCTTCCTAATTTTATAGGAAATAACATTTTTAAACCGAATATTAAAAATAAATTATTATATTGACCAATAAATATTTTATTTTTACAATAAATAATACAGATTTCTTTCACATGTACATAAATTGTTAGATCTTATAGCAGAAATCTCTATGTTGTGGTAAAACTCCAAGTCTTTTATTTTACTATTTTCATTCGTATTTTTTATATTGGTAGTGTTAGTAAAAATATTTTCTTTTTAGGGTTAGTAAGGAATATTTTTAATATTGATTTATTTCCCGTAGATAAGTTTTAATAGATTATCTTGCATTGGTGTACTTGGCGTAGACATCTTATAGGATGAGAAATTATTCAAGAAATTATATCCTTGCATGGGTCTTGGTGGAATGTTTTGGGTATTTACTACATTTAATAGTGACATTAACCTAGGGGAACCTCCAAATAGCTCTGTTGGACTATATGACAAATTAAGTTCTTCTGAAGCTACAGATGAATTTATACTAAGTTTATTTAAAAATTTACTTATTGTTCGAATGATTAAATTATTCAGATATTCCATGTTAACTTCAGGGAACATTTGTTTCAAAGAATTTAGTAAATCACAGCTACTAATTACAGACTCGAAAGAATTTAGACTTGAAAATTGTTGATTCTTTGATAAGGTCATCATTTGACTTATTAAGTATGGAATTTGAAAACTGTCTGTTTGTAAAAGTAGATTGTAAATTGTGTCAAATGGAATATTTGTTATTAATGACAAAACTAATGCTAACTGTTTCTTCAACATACTAATTTGTTCTTCCGTGGAACTCGTAAAATAATCAGATGTAGAAAAGCTGTGATCTAGTAATTTGTATAACACTGGGATTACTTCGGTTCCTTTAAATTGCATTAAAAATTCGTACATATCTGTTTCATGAACAGTTACTTTTCCTGTTAATAGTCCAATAATTCTAGATAATTTTGATTTATTTGCTGGAGTCAAAACAAATTTATAGCAGTCAACGATGATTTCTCTGCACGAACTTGATACTTCATTTGATGTTGAAATTGAATCGAATTGTAATACATCATAGATTACTTTCATAATTTCATTTTCATCATGATTATTAAGAACTTGTATCATATTTTGAGGTATTGCTAGGTTAGTTCCAATCGGCTGTTGTACATCTACTTGTTCTGTTTGTGTTGGTATCAATTGTACTATTTCTGGTTCTTCTTGTACAATTTCTTCTTGTACAAATATAGGCAATTCTGGTATATCAGTGACTTCAACAATATCATTATTTTGAACTGTTACTTCTATAGAGTCCATTGGTGTTTCTTGTATAATTGTCGTTTCCGGTATTACTTCCACTATTTCATTTTGTAATTGTTCCTGTTGGTCTACAAATTGTTCAGTTTCTGTTGGTATCATTGGCACTATTTCTCGTACCTCTTCATTTACTTGTTCTTGTACAAATGTAGGAGATTCTACATAAACTGGTTCTTCAGGAATATAGACATCTTCGATAATATTATTATCATTTGGAACAATCATCGATTCCACTATTGTTTCAGGTGTTACCACTTCTGGCACTAATTCGTTTAGGACTATTTCGGGTTTTTGTTGTTCTACAAATATTGGTTCAGGTTGTTCTACAAATATTGGTTTTGGCTGTTCTACAAATATTGGTTCTGGTTGTTCTACAAATATTGGTTCTGGTTGTTCTACAAATATTGGTTCTGGTTGTTCTACAAATATTGGTTCTGGTTGTTCTACAAATATTGGTTCTGGTTGTTCTACAAATATTGGTTCTGGTTGTTCTACAAATATTGGTTCTGGTTGTTCTACAAATATTGGTTTTGGTTGTTCTTGTATCATTTGTTCTTCTTGTTCTTGTATCATTTGTTCTTCTTGTTCTTCTACAAATGTAGGAGTTTCTACAATTATTGGTTCTGTAGGAATAAATTCAGGTTCGACAATATTATCATTATTAAGTTCTACAGGTTCTATTTGCACTTGCACTAATTCATTTTGAATTAATTCCGGTTGATCTTGTTCAACAAATATTGGTTCTGTTTCTGGTTCTTCTTGCTTAATTTCTTGAGAATAACCATGTTCAAACATATTAAAGTCATATTCATGTATTGGTTCTATTTGTTCTTCTTGTAAAGGAAATTCTTGTTCCTTTACATATTCTACAAATGTTTGTTCTGGTTGTTCTTGAATCATTTCTACTGTTTCTGGTTCTTCTAATTTTAGTTGTTCTTGTTCTATTAGAGGAGGTTTTAAAAATATTTCTTCTTCAGCAGTGTAAACAGCTTCAGGTATATCTTTATTATTTTGAATTGTAATATCTATAGGCTCTATTGGAATTTCATGTACAGATGTTGTTTCGGGTGTTATCACCTGCACGATTTCTTCTTGAATTAGCTCGGGTTCATGTTGCACAAATAATGGTTCTTCTACTGGTTGCATCATCTCTACTATCTCTGGTACTTCTAGTTTTATTTGTTTTTCTATAGATTCAGGTGCTTCTGGAATCACTAGCGGTTTTTGACTATACTCTTCTTGTTCTGGTACTGGTATAAATTGATTAGAAATTATATTATCTTCATAATGTAACATTTCATGCATATCTTCAGGTAAAAATTCATTGTGATCTTCTTGTTGGACTGGGGCATGAACAATTGCAATATCAATTTTGTCGTTGTTTTTGTAATGTACTGTTGGCATTTCAGTTATAATTGTATTTTCTTGCATTTCTGGAATTTCATTTTCTACGGAAAAAACATTTTCATTTTCTACGGAAAAAACATTTTCATTTACTACTGGTTCCTGATAGAAAAATTCAGGTTGATACATATATGATTCTTCTGTATAATATTGTGGAGGTGGTACATAATTTGTTGCGGGTATTGTGGTAGTATATTGTGGAACTGGATATATAAGATTTTGTTCATTTATGTTGTACATATTAATCTTGTAACAATTTTCAGTTATAGTTAATGAAGACGTACTGCTAGGGCCAAGTAATTCTTCAAACATATGTAATATGTAATAATTCGATTGTTTATAAAGTTGTTGGATAATTTGAACTTGTGGAACCGAAAGAAATTCTGCTATGTAGTCTGCTAGTAATTTTCTAAATATTTCTGGAATTGTTATTGTATTTGGTCCGATTATATCATTTGGGTACAGAAGTGCGTTTAACCATTTCATGATGAAATTATCTGAACGTTGCATTAATATTTGATTTATTGCAAAGAACGATACTTCAGTGCATTGTGACAGCAAGCTGGCTATATGGGTTTTAAAGAGTAACATTGTCTCTGTGTTCGGCGCTGCGTCATATTGAAATAGGTTCATGAAAACTTTCTCATCATGTGAATTTAAATAACTTTTAATATCATCCAACAAATGGAATATATCCTGTTTATACGTAGCTTCACTTGAGGCTGACATCATATTCATTTCTTCCCGTAATTGTTTTAGTAAATTAGGCAGGCTGCATGCTTGTGGCGGATGTGTATTAATATGCTCCATGATAAGCAGCGATTTTGTTGACGGACTTTCAATAGACACATTTTCTTCAACGGTTGGGAGGTTTCGGCCATATGTAATCTGTGAAATAAATATGATATATTAAACACATACTATTACATTTCTTAACAAATTTTCAAAAAATATAAAAAAATAATTCAATTTTGGAAACTGAAGATAAATAAAAACTTTATCAAATAATTGTTATGAATTATTTAAAAACTATTAAAAAAATAAAGATTTTTAACTGTTCTTGCTTACAATACGGTAAATAAAAATAATAATAGAAGATTGTACTGTTGTCTAAAAAATAATTTTTTATTGGGCATTTATTATAGCTATTAAAAGTTCTATAGAATTTTTTAAATCGCAGTTTGCTGGATATTGTACGAATAAAAAAACAATTAAATATTTTTTTCTATTTTGCAACCGTTAGAGAGCTATTACAGTACTCAAAATAGTTCATTAATAGCTCATGCATGTGATGTAATAACTAGTACAATTTATTTTTATTTTTTTACGAGTATAAGGTGGCTGGCTAAGAATTTCAAAAATATCTAAAGTAAATTCTCGTTACATAAATAAAAACAAATGGTTGTTAATTTAAAACTGAGAATAAGAAGAAGAGAAAAAATATAGTAAAGTTAGAAAAAAATAGAAAATATCGCACGGTGTTACAAAAAAGGTTAGAGATATCAAATGAATTTTCAAACGTCATCGCAGACTTGTGTTGCCAGGTGAGCACTATAACCGCACCACCACAGATGACCGTTAATTGAATAAAATAAAAAAGTATTTTGATTTTCACTGTTTCTTTTTATTTGTAATTAGAATTAATAATCATTTGTCAATATTTCAAAGCTAACTAAAATAATGTTAAATTCAATGTAATAACTGTATTATTAGGAGGACAAAATACGAAAAAACGTTATAATAAAAGAACCTTGCATTAATTAAAAGTTTTAATAACTAAAACATACGTTTTAACTCAAGCAAAAAATTTTCTCCCCTTGGCATTTTTTCGTAAAATCAAACATAAGATTTTTTCCTTTTATAAAATCAATCCGGGGACATACTTGTTTCATTTTAAATGCAACGAGAATTACATTGCTGTCAATCAAATATCAAGTCGTAACCATAGATATGACAAACTCAATGTTTTACGTTAAAAAATACCGACGGTATATTGTTACATGTCTGTAAAGAAGTGAGTAGTAGGCGAGTGACAAGTGATAGTTTTGAAATAATAATAATGTCATGATGTCATGTCATGTAAGATATATATGAAAATATTGACTGATCGTTCCTGTTTTGCAATTCTGCAGGATAGTTGTTAGCATCATGATAAAGAGAACTAGTATTCTTTTCAGATGCAATGTAATTGGTTCACAGTTTTATGTCTTTCTTTATGTTTTTCTTTTTTCCGCTAATATTCGCAATCTGTACTGGTATTAGATATTTGACTTTGACAAGTGTTCTAGCTATTAGTATGTCCGGGATATTTATATCTTTTCCTGATTCGAGAAGTCCGAAAGGCGCAACAGAGTCTCATTCTTCTGTCTTCAGCGACAACAAGTTGACTAAAAGGTGGTATTGTTACATCTTGTGTTGTGTAGAGGTTGGTGCTTTTCTTCTTACAGGATGTGGAATTTAGAATAATTTCCTCATTTCCAATTCGTAAAATGTTATTAGCCATATGTAAAATAAAACCAAAGCGGCTCATCACATCTATTCCCAAAATCAAATCATCCGTAATGTTAGCAACCAGAGCACAAATGGGAATAACTTGTTGTCCTAAGCGTAACTGCAGAGCGACTTTTCCTAAAACTGATGTTGAATTGGCGGAGTATTATTTCAGAAAATTGATGACAAGGAATATGTAATTGGTTACTACAGCAATACCCTACGCAAGCCTGAACGAAGTTACTGTGTCATACGTCGAGAACTTCTAGCTGTTGTGAGAACAATAGAGCATTTTCATAAATACGTTTATGGACAAAAATTTATTATTCGTACTGACCACGCTGCATTAACATGGTTATTGTCATTTAAAGAACTGGAAGGTCAATTGGCGAGATGGCTGCAGAGACAAATGTATGAATTTATTATTGTACATCGACAAGGAAAATTCCATGGAAATGCAGATGGACTATCGTGGCGTCCATGCAATGAGGACTGCAACCATTGTCGTCCCCAAGAGAAACGTTAGGCGGCAATATTACTGAAAATAACTAAGATAGTGGGAAACGAAAAATGGAGTAATGACACCATTCGTAAAGAGCAGTTGGAAGATATTGATATTGGTCTTCTTCTAGTTGAAAAGGAAGCTGGTAATCGACCTGTGTGAGAAGAAATCTGTAACCGTAGCTCCACCTACAAGAGTTATTGGGCTCAATGGGACTCTTTACATGTTATCGATGGAGTACTTCGACGGAAATGGGAAACAGCAGATGCCAAAGGTTATAAATTGCAACTAGTACTTCCAAAATCAAGAATTCACGAAGTACTACAGGAAATACACAATGGAAATTCAGGAAGTCACTTAGGTGTAAATAAAACTATGAAAAAAATCCGTGATCGGTTTTACTAGCTTAAACGCAGGTTGGATTTAGAAGACTGGTGTCGAAAATGTGACGTTTGTATGAGCGCCAAAGGACCTACAAAAAGAAGTCACGGAAAGTTGCAGAAATACAACGTTGGAGCCTCATTTGAACGTGTAGCCATTGACATAGTCGGCCCTTTTCCTGCCACATCTAGAGGTAATAGATATATTTTAGTTACTATGGATTATTTTACGAAATGGCCAGAAGCCTTCGCCATCTCGGATCAAGAAACTTCCACAATAGCTGAAGTATTAATTCCTGACGTGTTTTCTCGTTTCGATGTGCCCCTTGAAATACACTCCGATCAAGGGCGTATCTTTGGATCTAAAGTATTTCGAGAAGTCTGCAGTCTACTGGGAATAAATAAAACTCGAACGACTCCGTTACACCCTCATTCCGGTGGCATGGTGGAGCGTTTTAATGGAACTGTGGTACAATATTTGAGAAAAACTGTCGACAAAGATCAAATCAACTGGGATCAATTAATTCCTCTTTTTCTGATGTTGTACCGCACAGCAGTACACGACTCTACTAAAATCACGCCATCTGAACTTTTATTTGGACGAGACCTACGACAGCCATGTGATTTACTCTATGGAATTCCAAAAGATGCGCCTTCTCCTACTACAGATTATGCAACAGAACGTTTAGAAGCTTCACATGAAATAGCACGGCAAAATATAGAAGTGGCTTATAGACGAATGAAAACTAGATATGACTGTCGATCAAAACGACTTCATGTGGGTGAGAGTGTGTGGTTGTATAATCCAAGAAAAATTAAAGGAAAATCGCCAAAATTACAAACGTCATGGGAAGGACCCTATAGAGTTGTACATAGGATTAACGACGTGGTATATAGAATACAACGTTGTTCACGAGCTAAGATGAAGGTGGTTCATTTTGACCGTTTAGCGAAATATTCGGGAGATTCGTTTGATTGGGACAATGAGAATTAAAGGGGGAAGCAATGTTACATGCCCGTAAAGAAGTCAGTAGTAGGCGAGTGGCAAGTGATATTTTTGAAATAATAATAGTCATGTCATGTAAAATATATATGAAAATTTGACTGATTGTTCCTGTTTTGCATAATTTTGTTAGTTTAATAAAGATATATTAATCCTGTCTTGTTAAACCGCTTTATCAACTTAACAAAATATACAGTATGTCTCTCAAATAGGGGGACATGGCTTAACCATAGATTCCCGAGGATAAAATAAGACGATTTAACTAAACTTGCTTCTACCGGAAAGTGTACCATTTAGCCAGAATTCTGCTTCAAAGTTCTTCGAAAAAAAAAATAAAAAATTTTGCTTATAATAACAGAACGCTGTATACGATTTGGATGAAATTTGGTATGACAGTTCATATGGTTATAAGTCATCTTTTAAGGTGATACTTATTATTAGTGAACCGCTAGTGTATGAAACTTAGGTGTCCCAACATTGATTAGACCGTAACTTTTTATTGGCCATGTCAATAACATAAAATTATTTTTTCAGAAAGATTCATTCAATAGTAAACTTTTCTCTCTCTATTTAATTTGTGATATCTGTTGATACACTTTCCGGTAGAAGCAAGTTTAGTTAAATCGTCTTATTTTAGCCTCAGGAATCTGTGTTTAAACCATGTCCCCCTATTTAAGAGACACCCTGTATATTATATATATATATATATATATATATATATATATATATATATATATATATATACACAGGGTGTAAATTTTAAAACGGGTCATAGGGCTATAACATAGAAAAACAGTTTTTTGGACGCCAAAAGTTTCTATATTAATTTATTGAAAAAATAATTAGTGCATATTATAAAGAAAAAAATTACGAATTTTTTGATACCAAACATAATACATTTCTGTTTCATATAAAGCCAGAAAATTAATTTAAAAATTTGCACAATTAAGAAAAAATATCAATAGCCGTGAAACTGACAGAAACAAAACAAAACAATTGTTGACTTTAGCCGCTCATTAATAAAGGTTTCTTACACCTTATTTGTTAAATTATTATTATTTTCGTTTTATTAAGAAGATATCATGTCTCATGAAGAAAAATTACAAATTATTAATGTTGCGCCTGCGCCACTCGCGCACTTATGACAAATTTTCGCACCTAACCTATGAAAATATACGACGATGATAACAAAGTTCCTGCAGAAAAGAGCGACGAAATACTAATTGGACTTATTCAACAAATTGTTTACCTTTATTTTTTTATCTTATATAAATGTTAATGTATCGCAATTGCACCTATAAAAGTTGAGAGCTGTCGGTGGGATTTTGATGAACTAATGGCGCCACTCCAGCAATAGCTCTCTGCGATTCAGCAATGAAATGTGCATGTGAGCAAGTAAGCGCTAGTACAAAATTTGTCTACAATTGCACATTCTGGTATCAAATCTGACAACCAACAGTGCTTATAAGAAGTATAACCTTAATTCCTCTTTTAAATTATTAATGGACCATAAATTATAATTATTTTCCATAATGTGTATTTACCCACAGAGAATGCAAACTGAAAATACTGTCGGATGACTCACTACTGTCATTTTAAAATTTTGACAATTTGATTTTATTGTTAAGGATTTACGATTGCAATAGAAGCGTTGCAAAATTATTGTTAAATTGTGTACAATGTTTCTTATGTATTTTTATCTAATTATTTTTGCATCAAAATATTCGTAATAACCACCATTATTTTCCCCGCTTTAAATCATTCAAATCGCTTTTACTGGAGTGCTGCCATCTGCGATAGCTTTGCCTGACAGCCCCCATTCTGAATTTTAATTTACTGCATAAACCACGTTATTTCAGTTTAGTTTCTTAATTTAATTTCATAATTTACATGCTGCATAAACCCAGCATAAATGGTTTTAATTTGTTCCCTTGTAGTTGCAGTTTTTCTCGTTTCTTATAATTTATTTTTTATTACATGTAGATCATCTTTAGTTTGTAAATACCTATTACAATAAATAATAATTAATCTTTAATTGTCCCCTATCATGATAATGTTTTGTTACTGTCACTTTCATGGCTAATGATATTTTTTCTTAACTGTAAAAATAAATAAACCTTCACACTGGTTTGTCAGACGTCTTAGAGTTAGACATTTATTGTCATTTTTCGATACATTCTTTCCGAAAACTTTGTAAATCCAATGGATTTTTCTTTAGAAGAAAAAATTAGTATAATTAAATTTTACAATCAAGGGATGAAGTTTACGAGAAAATCATTTTAAAATTTGAAAAAACCGGTTGTTTTAATGACAAACATAAAACTAAACTTAATTATTTATTTGGCTTAAATTTACATATTTATTTCACTTCTTGATGTACCAAAACAGTATTTGTTTAAATTTTGTAATTTATTTAATAATACATTGAACAAATTAAATATAAAAATAATGAAAATATTAACTTGTACCGGGAGGGATTTGAACTAGTGAAAAATTATCATGGAGCCTTGATTTAACCAAGTCAGCTACCGAATACGTTTCCATGATTATTGTTTTTAGTAAGTTATAAGTAATAACTGTCAAGTAGCATTATACTTTCGTAAATATTTCAATAATAAAGCATTAAATTAGGAGTATTTAGATAATCTTCGATGCCAAATTAAATAATCTTTCTAACCATATCAAAAACTCCCACTATACTCTTGCGGGACAGATAATATTTGAAAAAAACTGTTTTCCCATGTTAAACGCCTATGTCACGGTTTTCAGTGTTTACACTGTATATAAATGCAATAAAAATTTAAATAAAAAACTAATAGGCTATGAATGAGAAACAAAAGTGATTAATTAAAATTAAAAATTGTTAATTACTCCGTATAATTAATGATCCATTATTTTTTAAACGCATCTATATGATTTAAAACAGCAGAAGTATAATAATATAAAGAATATCATACTTTCGGTATAAAAAGTAGACATCAAATATAAAACAAAATAATATGAAGTAAGGGCTGTAACTGTTATATACATAAAACACATGCTGAGTGAAAACATATAAATATAAAATAACCTCGTAACACTTTAAAATAAAAACGAGATGGCTGCAGTATAAACACAAGTGACAGCAACGACTTTGTCAATGCTATAAGGTCGGGATTCAAGTTGGAGTGGGGGAAGCGACTTCTCTGGAGATTACAAATACTCCCTCCATATTATTATTATTCTTTCCTCCAAGGTTGGATTACTCCTCACAAAATAAAATGACAATAACAAAAAATAACAAACTGTACACTTTATCCTTAGTAGCGATAAGATTAAAAAAACATTTTTTTTAATAATTACTTTTGCGAGATACAGAGAGTATTTTAAAATGCAACATTATAGTTCATCACTTCCATGGTTACTCACTACTGTCAAAAATGACAGCAATGTAATATTTGTCCGTTTTAAAATGCAACATTATAAATAGTATTGCAGCATAGGAGATACCTTCAACACACATTACAAATGGTGTCAATTCTTATTACGACCGACTAGAATATTGCCTCAGAGTGATTGGGGGTATTTTTTAACATTTATTACATGAAAATTATAAATTTTTGTAAGCTAAAGTTTGTTAAGATGTACAACATTCATGTTTTGATTATTTGTTAATCGTATGTAGGCTAATTTATTGGAAATTTGTTTTGATAATACAAAACTACAAATTTTGTATGTTGCATTTTAAAATGGACAAATATTACATTGCTGTCATTTTTTGACAATAGTGAGTAACCATGGAAGTGATTCGCCATATGTTGCATGTTAAAATAAATTCCCTGTATATGAATTTCCAGGGATAAAGATGACATCGCACTATTGGTATCTTTCTCGCGCAGCCTACTACAGAAACTGGTGTGAGAAAGATAGCTATAGGTTTCTTTAAAAATCAAATGCAGCTATACAAAAAACAATGATGACTTTTTGATACCACGAATTGCTTCAAAATTAAACGAACTTTCATTTAAAAATATTTTTAAAAATTGGTTTATGGGCCTATTATGACATTCGTTGTTTTATACTATTTTCTACGATTACTAATGAAAATTACATTTTCTAGTGCCAATGGGTTATTCTAGATTCTAGCACAGTGCATATCAAAACAAAAACTCTCTATATATAGAATTCGCAAGGAGAATTTGTTTTTTTTATTTTTCTTTTAAAAACCTCTCAACAGAATTAAATCCCAGTTACTGAGTAGGTTCACATACACAAACATCCAAGCCTTAGTAGGATTCGAACCCAGAACCCCGAGCACACTCATGACTAAGAGGCGTTGCTCTAACCAATGTGTTCGAATTAGAGAGAATTCGAACTAGAGAGAATAAAAGAAAATTAAATGAACATTTGTATAAATTACAAAGAGTATGTATATGCAATGGAAAACAACATTTATTCAGTTTATATAACAAAAGAAAAAAAAAATACATTTTTTTTTTAGAAAAATAAGATATGCATACCTATACTTCATTTCACGTAAGAAAATAGCGACGGGAAGATAGGTGCAGTTTGATTTTGTTTTTTGATTAAATAAAACTCCGATATTATCCAATCAAACAACAAGATCGAGCTACATCTATCTTCCTATCACTATTTTCTTACGTGAATATAGTAAACATTAAATATACAAATTGAAATATTAACCGAGCGTCCCAAACAGACGTATTTCACTTATCTAAAACTAAATTCGATTTATAGAGAGGCGAATTTAATTGAAATTGATGACAAATGTCCAAAATTTAATTCGATTAAAGGAAAGTTCGAATTAAAAAATTCGATTTAAAGAATAATTTTGACATATAAAAGCATATACGGTTGTTCATGTCAGAAATATAATTTGATTTAGAGAAAAATTCAAATAAGAGAGTTTGATTTAGAGAGAGTATTGTAAAATGTAGAATATGCAAAAAAAACCATCAGAATGATGTACAAAACACGCACATTCAGTGGAGGGTTATGCAGAGGTGTATTTTCGTACTACCATCTATTGACATTTTCCTTAAACTGCACTTGTTACCAAGTTCACTCTATTGCTATATTTTTTATTTATTTTCTGTACAAGGAGAACCAACAGTCAGTTGACCAATAACAGGTTCTCACGAACAATACAAATAGTTTTGCAAATAAATACATATATACATATAAATATCAATTGCACGGAAAATAAGGTGATATTGTCCGACCAAGCAATATGTGCCCCTGGTTTCGACTTGGGAGGTGTGGTCTATCATTAAGAGTACATTCGGCGACAGAAGTTTTCTATACAATTTTTAGAGATTTCATGTATAATGGCAGTTTTGAATTGCGGAAAAGAAAGGTGAAATATATCTATATGATTGAACAATGAATTATATGAATTAATAATTCTGTTGATTCCAGAGTGCTTTGAACTATTTGTGTATACCGCATCTACCGAGTGCGTTCGGAAACACAAGTGGTTAATAATTATTACCGTGTTCGAAAATTGTACTATATCTACCAGATCCATTTACCGGATCCATGTTTTGTGGATCGAGTAATTCAGTCGGTAAATGCGGTAAATGAGGAATCTAACCTCAAAGAAAGGTAAGCGAAGTTGGAATCAGAAGTAGATTTCAGAAGTTAATTTTGTTAATACAGAAGACAAGACGAGATAACGTTTAACAACGTCAAATTTCAAATCTGTTTCATCTTTCAACTGCTTTTCATAGGTTATAAATCTACCCTGTTTACTACTTGCGTTCTTAAAATATCTATCCCGGTAACTGTAACATGATGAACAGCTGTTTACCGGTATATACTGGTAACAGTTCACCGGTAGAATTTTCGTAAATGCCTAATATTGAAATTTCAAAACAGACAAACACTAGCGCCATCCGTCGTCATACTTTGTGTAATAATATTGTCAAATTGTTTCAATGTTTTATAATTTATTAGTAGTCCAGTCAATGGAGACCAAAAAAGACCTCTGCCTTACAAAAGGTGAGGAAAAAACGATTTTAATATATGTTGTTTGGGTCGAGACGGGGATGAAAAATTCAAATTTGTGACCTTGGGGAGGCTCGGAGTAAGCGGCCATCTTGGATCAAAGGTGCAAAAAAATGAGTATTTTGCTATTATCTCAAAAACAGTGGCCTATATTAAAATTTTACAAGAATAAAAAATTAAAGCTCGTTTCTTTTTGTACAAAAAGGTTCTTGCATTTTTTTACCTAGCATGAACTCTCAAAAAGGTATGTTCAGAAATAGTTAACTAGAACAACAATTTATGAAAGAATATTTAATCACACAAAATATGCACAATATTAAGTTTTTAATATTTATTCTATTAGATTTTGTTATTTATAACAGTTTACATTTGTCGTGGCATCAAAAGGAGTAAATTATCGATGATTTTAAAATAATTATTGTCAACGCTTTCCCACAAATTCATCAACCACTCTGACCCGGTTCAAGTTACGAAACCGCGGTTTGAAAATTTCAATACAGCTTTGAATTCTACTTCATGTCATGTTAAACGATTTTTGCTCCGATGAGCGGTTTACGAATTATTAACAATGTGAACTTATATGAAATTTCTCTAAAATTTGAAACATTTGCAAATCGGCTTAGTTTTTTATTTGTTTTTCTGAAATTTTGACACGTATTAAATGGGCAATAATATGTATCTACGATGGTGTCGAAATTTTAGAAGAAAAAATTAAAACTAAGCTGATTTGCAGATGTTTTAGAGAAATTTCATACAAGTTTAAATTGTTAATAATTCGTGAACCGCTCATCGGAGCAAAAATTGTTCAACATGACATGAAGTAGAATTCAAAACTGAATTAAAATTTTCAAACTTGAACCGGGTCAGAGTGGTTGATGAATATGTGGGAAAGCGTTGACAACAATTATTTAAAAATCATCGATAATTTACTGCTTTTGATGCCACGACGAATGTAAACTGTTATAAATAACAAAATCTAATAGAATAAGTATTAAAAACTTAATATTATGCATATTTTGTGTGATTAAATATTCTTTCATAAATTGTTGTTCTGGTTATCTATTTTTGAACATACCTCTTTGAGAGTTCATCCTAGGTAAAAAATGTAAGAAACCTTTTTGTACAAAAAGTAACGAGCTTTAATTTTGTATTCTTGTAAAATTTTGATATAGGCCACTGTTTTCGAGATAATAGCAAAATACTCATTTTTTGCACCTTTGATCCAAGATGGCGGCTTACGCCGAGCCTCCCCAAGGTCACAAATTTGAATTCTTCATCCCCGTCTCGACCCAAACAACATATGTTTTTCCCCACCTTTTGTAGAGTAAAAATTTCTATTGACTGGAGTATAGGAATAAAATGCTTATTATTTATGTTATTTATACTTAATTATTTCTTCATGAATATAACGTATAAGTTTTTATATAAAAACATTTCAGCTATGCATAGATAAAAAAATTGTTCCCTCTATAACTAACAGTGTGTACATTGTTTGTCGATCACTGGTCAGTACCTGTTACGTCACGCACCAAATTCTTAAGGCCTATTTATAATGAAGTAACGCAAGCGGTAACGCAGTTGCAGTAAGGTAACGCAAAAGATAAGTGTACGGTACAGCATATACCGTTTTATAATGAAACGCAACGCAGACCCGCAGAAATAACGTAACGCAACGCAACGTCAAAGCTGACCAACTTTCATCTTTCTACCTTACTTTTGTACCTCTAGCCAATCAGAATTCAGTGTTTCAGTTTTACTATAAAAATCTGTATTATCGATATGTTCGTGAACTGTCAAAATTACATAATAAATTCTACATTTTATGGTTAGACCGGTTAGATTTTGAAAGCGATACGAAGAATAATTATGGATGATAGAAAATTAATCGAATTAATCGAGAATCACCGAGACAGAAACAGTATTGCCCCAGCTATATCGTCGTCACTGTCCATTTCTATTCAAATTATTTTATACACTTATTTATATGTCATGGGTCATAAAGACTATAAATAAAAGCGAGTTAAATTTCAACAATATATACAGAATTCTTTTGATTGGTTAGAAATGCTATCTTCGGCGTTATTATAAATCACATATTTTGTGTTTGCGTTACTGATTACGTTGCGTCGTTGCGTTGCGTTTTACGTTACTTCATTATAAATAGGCCTTTAAACTTTAAAAATTCATATCTCGCTTATTACGTAAAATCGCGTTTGCGAAAAATTCTTATTTCATAGGACCCCATTATAAGTGGACTTGTGTCCATGTTGTTAATGGAACGAGTGTTAGTGTATGCAATAGTGCCCTCTGTTTACAGTATATCAGTTAACTGTTATTTGAAGCATACATTTTTTTATATTCAAAAAAACAAGAAAGGAATTATTTTATAAAAATTAAGGTATTAACTAGCACCAGTGGCTTAGCATAATATGGAGGCAGCGCTCAAGCTACCTTCAAAGTTACAATGTGGTGTCGTGGGTTCGAATCCCACTTTGGGCATGGATCTTTATGTTTGTGTATTTTCATAATTTCATCCCCATCTCTGCATTGTGGTAAAAGCAAAGGTTAAGAAAAAAATTGAAAAAACTCACCCTCATTCATATCACCGCTTAAATATTACAACTGCATAAAGAAGTGTGTAATAATACAGTGTGTTCAGAAAAAAACTTAACTCGGAGTAGGCCATAAACAAAGAAACGTATGTCAATTTAATGGTATTTAATTAAATGTTAGTTTGACACGATATTTTGGCAAAAATGTTATCTAACGAATTCAAATATTTTTTTTTTGAATCTTATTTTAAAAATGACAATTAATTAGAAAACGTCTAATGGCAATATTCTTTTGATGACGATTATAATGAATTTCGAAAAAATTACATTTCAAGATTAATTTTGACAACTTGACTTTTGAATTGAATAATGATCAGACATACGTTTCTCTGTCCATAGCTTACTCAAAGTTAGGTTTTTTCTTTGAATACAATGTATAATAAAAATAAATTAAGGTATTAGTATTTGTTCAAATTTTAATTTGTTGTTATTAAAATAATATTGTTTTATTGACATACACTTAGCTGCCCTGTTAGATGATTCGATGCCAACAGAATTTTCAAAAAAATTACAACAATGATAACAAAAAAAGTTTCACAAACAACATATCGAATAATATAGTTAAATATTGCCCCTTGTCACTTACGTTTTTGATTATGTAGTATTACCACAAAATGAAATTTTTACTTCCAAACTAATAGTTTATTAACTGGATGTTAAATTCTTTTGGTAGGAAAGCTTCACCTCTAACCTTCAATTTAATTCTTATCTAATGGTTAAGGAACTGTCACTTTAACTAGAGGTGGTAGGATAGGGCCCCAAAGAATTTAACCCACTCGCCCTACGAGCTCGTGGTTTAAACTTTCTTTTCATGAATAAACATTATCTCACTCAGTTGGTGTACAAATATCTATTATTTAATATGTTATTTTGCCATAATCATAATAAAATTTAGCGCGAAAAATTTGTAATGTACCTAGATGTAGATTAACTAAATTCGACTTATGGAGAGGCGAGTTTAATTGAAATTGATGATAAATGCCCAAAATTTAATTCGATTAAAGGAAAGTTCAAATTAAAAAATTCGATTTAAAGAATAATTTTTACATGTAAAAAGCACATACAGTTATACGTAAAAAAAAAAAAATTAGTTGTTGATACAATGAGGTACTTGCATGTGACGTTTCAATATGGCGGATATGTCAGTTTAACAGCTGATTGCGGGCAGCCAAACGTCTATTTCTCATTACGTTTTATGGGATGTTGCATCCTCAAAATTATATAAAACGTTTTATTTGGATTTTATGTGCATTACTTTCAAACCAAGTGGTAGAAGAGTAACAGATAAACATATATTTAATAAATTTAAAATAATATTTAATAAGTAACGGTATTATTTGATTTTTTCCGAGTGTGAGACTGGTATTGTTTTGGAATCTTTCCGTTCATACAATTTAAAAACATTTTAAAATGTAAGTAAAATACGTAAATTTTGAGGAATATTATGAAACAGTAGCATTTCAATATATGTACTGAGATAAATAAAATACATATAATTTTTATGCCACAGTTTTGTTCAGTTCTGTTCTGTGGTCGGTTATTACAGCAGAAGGTATTTTCAGCATATTTTTTTATATTCATAAAATTTTGCCTATTCTAGCGAGTAAGGATAAATATTATTAATAAGTATTATTTTTTAAAACTCTTCATTTTGCCCATTAAGGCTTGTCCATATTTACCTAAATTTACTTTATTTGATGATGATGATTATTACTTACCTTGCAACCTTGCACATGTACTAGAGGCAATAAAACGTAATACAAAATGAATGCAATAGGGAAACTTGTGATAAATACATCTTGTTTTGGTTTCAAAACATTACTGTGATTATGTGTGTGACTTGTTTTCTCATTTCACTGCAACACTGTACTTCTACTAGTGTTTAGCCGTTATAATTGCAAATATAATTTACACAAACGTTCACATAAATAATTATTTAAGATTTTTTGAAATGTAAACACGAATTCTCCATTTGACTCCATGTTAATATTTGGTTTATTTGCCCGGAATCAGCTGTTCGGCCGCCATGATGAATGGCCTTGAGTGACGTAGGTGCAAGTACCTCATTGTATCCATGGTTATTATTCGCCAAATAAAGTTATTAGGAGGTGGATATCTAGGCCCTTAGAGAAAAATTCAAATAAGAGTATGATTTAGAGAGAGTCTAATACAAGTTGTTACACTCGAAAATAGTACTTAGAACTCATTAAAACAAACAACTTTTCTTAGTTCCAAGCGACAGTCAGAGAGAGAAACGAAAATTAGAGAGAGAAAGAGTATGTCAACAAATTTAAAGGGCTAATCGGATAAAATCGGATTGTTTCGGCAAATCTTTGTATCTTACGATTCTGTTCTTTTCATTATCTCGACGAGAAAATTTTCTGTTAGGGGTCAATAATAAAAGTATATTGAGAAACACAAATTGATTTCTAATAAGAACAAATATGTTATTTTTTTAACAAATGATAGGAAAAATCGTTATCATAAGCTGTTGTCTTAGCTTGTCACGCCCATGTATTTTAGGGTTATGGCTAATTCATGCAAACCAAACACGTCTTCTCACTTTTGACATATCGTCGGTTTGGAAGAAGACTGTCATAACTAAAAATTAATAGATTTCCAGGAAAGGCATTTCAAAATTTGCAAAATGTTAAAACATTCATATCCTCACCGGGATAAATAATAGGAACAAGCGGCTCTGTGTGGGATTGATAAGCATTTTAATCTATATTTGGGACTAATAATTCTGAAATTATTTGAACTTGCAACCCCATTTATAGCCCTTATTTAGATATGTAACAGTCTTGCCCAAAAAAGTTTATTCTTTAATTTCAATTTATGGAACAAAATCTGGTTTTTAGGGTATTTTGGGTACTGACACAAAAAAGTTGAAGAAACAAAATTAAAAATTTATTCTTTTTAAAATGTGACACTATTCCATATAAAGAGCGCCACTTCTACGATAACAGTCAAGGCACAACTAATATGTGACGGTCTTACACAGAATGGCAGTATAAAATTGCGGGAAAGACAGACTGTTACAAATGTCATCTAGCGATTTCTTCACGAGTTGCAACTTGTGTCTGTATTCTACATAAATATTTTGGCAATAAGTAGTAGTTTGACATTAAAATCTCAAATATGACGATTTTTGAGTTGTGACGGTCTTCTTCCAAACCGACGATATGTCATTTTGTAAACTTTGTGAATTTTAGATGTGGTGGTAATTTCTAATAAAATGAAAAAAACGAAGAAGGTATAATTGGAAGGACTTGTTTGTTCATATAAAGACTGTATAAGTAGATTTAAAAAATGAAGAAAGGGAAATGTAAGTTTTTTCGTTTCAGAAAGATCCAGAAATGTAAGTTATGCAAAACGATTAACATATTATGTAAAATGTATATTCATTTAATATATATAGGTGTAAAATGTAGAGATGCATTCGGGCGGGCCGGGCTGGGCTTTGAGGTTTGGATCGACTCGAAAATAAAAATTATCGGCCCAACTCGAAGATCGACTCGACAAAAAAATTAGCTAGCCCGGCTCGAAAATTGACTCGAAATCGGGCCGGGCCAAAGCTCGAAATTGGGTGCATCCGGCATTCCTAATGTTGATTTTTATGTTAAGGCGAAATGTTTAACTTTTTTCGTGTCAAACTTATAAAAAACCTCTACATTCTTATAACTTTCAACATTAGTTAACATAAGTAGTTAAAAAAGAGACCCTTCTAGTGTAAGTTTGTTATAAAAATTATAGACCTACGAGTATTTAACACTTTGTTTACCAAAGAATTTACACAACTTTTTCACAAATCTTATATAAAAAAATAGAATTTTAATTTACATAAGGATTTTTTATCTAACTTTGTTTCTGCTCAAGAATAAGACAAGAATCCATTATCAACAAAAATCACTTTTATTTAAGTATACGAGTAATAACAATAATAATAGCATCATCACAATATAATTATTATGCTTTAATGAATAACCTTGAATTCTTGAAGTAAAATAATACATTTTTATTTATTAATATGTGAACTCTGTTGTTATTAAATCATTTTGATCCTTTTTCACTTCATCCATTTTCATTCAAATATTAAGGAAACTGTGCATTTGAATGAACTATAAGATTTTTCGGGCTGGCCCGAAAAGCTCGAATTTTCGGGCCGGGCCAAAATCAAAAGTCCGACTCGCTTCGATTTTTGAAAATGATTAGCCCGATTCGGCCCGATAAAAAATATCTTCAGCCCGGCTCAATGATCGACTCGAAAGCGAGACGGGCTTCGGGCCGGGCCGGGCCAAAGCTCGAAATCGAGTGCATCTCTAGTAAAATGTGGCTCAAGGTCTGTGGATGAGAAGATTTAAGGGAGAAGGATATGAGACATATTCATCGAATCGGACGTTTGTGTTTCCCACAAAGATATAAAAAATTCTGCACTGTAATGAATTTGTAAAATTCAGGTATTTGTTTATTAAAAATATAATTACGTGTTTATTTTATCTGATTTCTTTTAATTCGTTAATAAAATTAAAATTTTAGTACTTTTATGTTCTAATTTTTATTTTACCATTTAAAACAATTTAAACTTCGCGCGTATATTTGCCAACAAATTTAAAGTTCAAGGTCATAAACGTTAAATCGCAACAACAATCGTGCCGACAAGGAGTGTCGCTTCTGTATAATCTATTCTGTAACTGGTTCATACGTAGCTACCACGTTGCGCATTGGTTTTTGCTAACTAATTCTTAAACTTTTTGTGAAATACACGTCACATAAGTATATTATTATAAAATATATCACCTTTTGTTCAAACTGTTCTTTCCTTAAGTAAAACAACATCTATTTTATGAAACTTGACGGTTATAGATTGTAGGTCAGACCTTACTTAGCTTAATACTTTTTCTATATTACGTTGTATTTTCCATATATCATAAAGTATTTTATAATAGGTATTATTATTATTATAAATATATTTTTAGTTTAATGAGCTCAAAAAATTATAAACATCGTACCTGTTTTGTGAACTGTAAAAGAGGATACAGAACATGCATTGATGCATAAAAAAGTATTCGTTATATTGTGTCCCGAAACACGAAGAATCAAGGAATAAATGGGCTCGTTCTATTCCGAGGGCAGATAGTTTATTATCAGATAGTGATGTTGTTTGTGCTAAGCATGTTGTTGAAAGCGATATTATAACTTAACAAACATAAAAAATCGAGGCTATCTTGTGTATCCCAAGGCACACATTTACAAATTAATAAGTAAAATAGAATATTATTTTGCAGATTGCAGATAATATTAATTCCTCTTTAGATACATATGAGGATAAATTATTATATATTGTAGAAAATCATACTTTTAGTTTGTCATGTAATCTACATAAATATGATCTTGTTTAATATATATTACATTATTATTTGAAGATTCGTTTACTACAATATTGTAAAGCAGAGAATATGATACAATAATCACTTTTCAAAGAGAAAAAATTCAGAAAAACTGATGTATTTTTCTATAAATAATAAAACATGATTTTAAAACTAATATTTTTAAAATATCTTTCAGAACTCATATTAATAATTGGAATAATACTACCTTTTTAGTTTAAGTTCTGTATTTGTTATTATTAAAACCTAACGTTCGGCACCATAAACTGGTGCTTTCTTCAGGAGAAATTGACATAAAAATGTGAAAAAACAAAAACAAATAACGAATGTAACATGAAAAGTACGTAAATGTTACCTTTTTTATGTATAAAATTTTCTAGACAATATATTATAAAAGAAAAGTAAAAGAAATAAATAAATATTTAAATATTTTATATTTTCTAAACGTTGGGTTTTAATAATAATAAAAAAAAAATACAGAACTTAAACTAAAAAGGTAGTATTATTCCAATTATTAATATTTTTTTTCATTTATTTCTAGAAAATAATTTTAGGTATCTAATAAAATGAAGTTATTGCATTTTGATCGTTTCTCAAAATTTTTTGGAGTGAATAATCTTTCTAATTTACTTCTCTATGATATCACTAAAGGGAAGTAATTTTAAAGTAATGTATTAAAATTATATTCTTTAATATGTATTAATATCACTGTAAGATCAGAATCATATTTGGTATATCTTATTTAGCAACAATGATATTTTTATAAGTTAGCTAATATACTGGTACAATATATAGGAAACGTACAATTAAAGCATCGCTGTTGTCAGCAACCCGCACAACACACCTGACATAGTTTGGTCAAAATGGGTTGCTGGCTTGTATAGCAAGTCCACAGTTCTAGTAGTTTTAGTCCGTGGTACGGTCAGATGTTCTTGGTCACTTGGTCACTTATTTATGCGCGCAATATTTAAATTCACTGAATTTTCTTTTGCTTTTAGAAATAATCTAAGGTCATCTATTATCTGTGCAGTAAAACAAAATCAAAATAACATTAATTTACATGTACAGCATCGAAAATAAATTAATTATTGTCATATATTATACAAGTATCAATAAGCAAATTCATTGAAATGTTAAATAACTACTACTTGTCAAATTATTAAAATTTTCTTATATTGCAATCTTTTAATTTGTTTAATAAATAACATAATAATTATTATAAAATTAAGGTTATGATTATTTGACGTTTTAACCACGTGAATGTGAAAAGTGCATTCAGCAGAGACCTCCTTGTTCGGTGACCGGTCGGTCAGGTGTTCAGGGACCAAAGAAATCTGCTGAATGCACCCATTGATATATGATTTTCTTGTTCATAGCTTACTCCGAGTTAGGATTTTTTTAACACACTGTACTTATCTGTAAGTCATGTAAATGAATAACGACTTTTTTTTTGGATAGATTGAAAAAAATGTTTAGGACATATATTGTAGTAGATAGTTTAAAGATTTTATAAATGTTTTATTTTCGAAAATCGATGGAGTAGTTATCAAAAAATCTTGTTTTGAAATTTTTGATCGATCACCATTTTGTCATTTGAAAAAATAAAAAAATAATGCCAAATGTTTTATAGAGCCGAAAAGTAATTATGAAAATAAAATATATTTCAATAGTCCTTAAAATAAGAGAGTTATGGCGATTTTTGGAAAAACAAAAGAACTCCAATAACTAGGAACAAGGTATAAATCCGTTTTCGCCTCCATTGATATACCAGCCCACACCATGACTGACTCTCCTTGGAAACTAACCGTATGGCTAAAAGTGCACGGTGCGCAGCGTTCCCCATTTCGTCGCCACACTCTTTCACAACCATATGGAGACCTCAAGCAGAATCTTGATTCATCCGTGAATAAAAACACGACTCCAATCAGCTTTATCCCAATTGACAAGTTCTTTCGCAAATCGAAAACGAGCTACTCGGTGCTGTTGAAGGAGTTCTGGTCCCATGGCGGGTCTTCGAGCATGAAGACCAGCCTCTTCTAATCTTCTTCTCACAGTACGTTCATTAACATTTACATTACGTACGTCTAACAACGTGTTTTGGGCCTTTATGGCAGTTTTATGGCGATTTTGCAGTGTTAGTAAAACAACAAAACGATCGTCTCGATTGCTGGTAGGTCTACGAGGGCGCGTTCCAGGTCTTCTGGTTCTGGTGTACAAACCCGTCTTCAAAAAATCTGTTGTGGCCAGCACAAGACCTCTCGCCATTTCCATATTAGACTACCTATAGAAGTATTGTATTGCACTTTGCTATCGAGCCGTCGTTTTATAACAAAATATTACAGGACTTGACCCAAATATTATATATATATATTTTTCATTGTATGAGGGAGTTTCTAAATGTCACAGATTCTTCCAATTCATTAACCAGATTGGCGGTATTTCTGATGGATATATGCATATTACCTATAATTTCAAATATTTAATTAATAAAACAATAAGAAAGATTAAATGTACGTCCCGGAAAAAGCTATCAAAATGTCACTAAAGTCCTATTTATAATGAAGTAACGCAAGCGGTAACGCAGTTGCAGTAAGGTAACGCAAAAGATAAATGTACGGTACAGCATATACCGTTTTATAATGAAACGCAACGCAGAGCCGCTGAAGTAACGTAACGCAACGCAACGCCAAAGCAGACCAACTTTCATCTTTCTACCTTACTTTTGTACCTCTAGCCAATCAGAATTCAGTGTTTCAGTTTTACTATAAAAATTTGTATTGTCGATATGTTCGTGAACTGTTAAAACTACAAAATAAATTCTACATTTTATGGTTAGACCGGTTAGATTTTCAAAGCGATACGAAGAATAATTATGGATGATAGAAAATTAATCGAATTAATCGAGAATCACCGATTCAGAAACAGTATTGCAGCAGCTACATATATCGTCGTCACTGTCCATTTCTATTCAAATTATTTTATACACTTATTATATGTCATGTGTGATAAAAACTATAAATAAAAGCGAGTTGAATTTCAACAATATATACAGAATTCTTTTGATTGGTTAGAAATGCTATATTCGGCGTTATTATAAATCACATATTTTGTGTTTGCGTTACTGATTACGTTGCGTCATTGCGTTGCGTTTTACGTTACTTCATTATAAATAGGCCTTTAAACTGTTGATATTTGACACTGAAATCTGTCATTTACAAATTATATTATAAACATTTGACTTTGTCAACTGGTTTCCTTAGTGTAGTTTCGCCTACTCGACTTGTTATATCCCGAAATTCTATATATTATAGCGTCTTTATCTCTAAATTTATAGAAGATATAATAAAAAATTTAAATGTATCAGGTTTAGAATTTTGTTATTCAAAATTAGTAATATCAAAAATTTTCAAAAATTAATATTTGGAAGAATTTCTTTTAAAAACTACTACTTCCGGTTGTTCAATTGTTACCAAAACCTTTTCAGCTCTTCCCAGGTATGTCAGATTGAGGAATCCATAGTTAAACAATTTTTAAGTCTTATAGTTTTTGAGGAATCGTGGCTACAACATCCAGACATACACACATACACACATACACACATACACACATACACACATACACACATACACACATACACACATACACACATCCACACACACACACACACAGACATCATTTTAAAAATGTTATAAACGGATTATAGGGACCTTAAATCGTGCTTATTCATTAAAATCTGGGTATGCGAATTTTAGCATGAATCCAATACCTCTCTTAGCGAGAGGTAAAAAACGGGTGTGCACACTTTGTTCAGTACTGCGTGATACATTGTATCGGTTTGCAACATGACGTTGACTTCTTCCGTCTTCAATTAATACAACAATAGAAGCTACAGTTTCTGCACTCAGTGACATTTTCAACACATTGAATTGACAAATAAACAATAAAACAAGCAAATGAAATAAATGAAACCAATATAAGCGTCTGAATACATTTTATTAATTTCGGCATTTCGTTATGACAAGTTAAGAATAGGAATATTGGAGTTAAGTGTTATTAGCATTTGTGTTATAAAAAAAGTGGCCCGTTTTTCGTGTCGGTCAGTATATATATACCGGGTGTAACACGAATATATTATATATTACTCCGTGTTATACAGAGTATCTCTGAAATAATAGAGGACATGGCTTAACAACATTTAATTTTTAATGACATCAACAACTGTTGTCAATCTTCTCAAGTTGTTTTAGAGCACGGTAACATTACTTAATTGTCTTATTGTAATAATAGTAATAAAATACTATTAGATCAAACAAAGGATATGTCACTAGTTCTAGAATAGTGCAACGGAAATTTTTGACAACCCATAATCATTAGAAAAAAGTTGTTTGACAACAATGTTATTGACTTTGCATTAAAAAGTTATGGACTAATCATTGTCGTGACACCTAAGTTTCATACGCTATTGGTTCACTATTAATAACAAATATCATCTTAAAAGATGAATTATATCCATATGGATTGTCATACCAAACCAAAGTCGAATAAAGCGTTTTGTTATTATAAGCAAAATTTTTTTTTTGTAGTACTTTGAAGCAGAATACTAAACGCTGCACTTTCGGATATAGGTAAATTTTGTTAAATCGTCTTATTTTGGACCTAGGAGTCTGTGTTTAAGACATGCCCACCTATTTCCGAGACAGCTGTATATGTTATGATATACTGTAGGTAGTGGGATGATGGCACATTGCCTGGCAAATGTATAGATTTGCTTATATCTTACAACTGAAGTATAAGTTAAATGTAAATAATGAAATATAATCGGATGTAGTACTTAACTTGGAGCTCTAACAGGTTTTTGAGGAAAAACAATAAAACATAATCCAAAATTTCGTATTACAGACCTTTCTGTTTATTGGATAATAAATTAGAATTTATTTACAAACGATCAACCGGAAGTGATACTTTACTTAAAGCTCACTGCTATTTTAAACATGGAATTGGTGGGAGGTCATGTGCTGGCCACATCAGATTTTTTAAATTAATAATCATACGGCCGATTTCACCACCGATTCCTAAACCTTTGCCTAGTTAGAAATTTCCTAAATTTAAGAACTGATTAAACTGATTCTTATCCATTTTGGATTTCAACAAAGCAATGCCCAGCTAGGAATTACTTACGCATCGGATTATTAGTTATTTTTGTAATATTATAATATTTGCACACTGGAAATAAATGAATAATTTTTATAATTTATGACATATGTCAATCGTATTTGTCAACATTGGCATTGGAAGTTATGTGAAGATATTATTAATATTACGTTGAGTTATACAAAATTATTAAATTTTTAATGAAATATATTTTACTATAAATATATTTTAAAATTTGTATTACAGAAATGGAAAATATAAATAAAACAAAGATGAAAATGAACAAAAAAAAGAAATATAAATGGCAAAATATAGAATAAATAATACAAAAACAGAAGCTGAATCCTCTGATTACAGATAAAAATTTAAAATTAGACAAGCGAAACGCATATGACGCTTGGCTATTTGGCACTTTTTGTTCAAACATAAGTTTGCTAAAAGTTTTAAAAACACTGGTTAGCAGCTAGGTACATGTGAAACGTGAATATGTAGGCAGATCACAGGCAACAAGCATATTTCTCCATTACTATCGTTCGCGTTTATAGTTTAGTTCATTCAAATCTGAATTTTGAAGTGACAGATAATGACACCATATAGAGAAATAGTTCACAGTGAATAGTTCACTGAACATATTCGGTACTACTCGTTTAGTTCGTTCTAAAGAATAGTTCATCTGAACTAGTTCGTTTACGAACTACTCATCTCTAGGTGGATCTTCTTAAGCGCGCCACTCTGTATGTGAATATTTATATTGCGATTCTGCAATTTTCTATAACGCTACAGAAATATAAAAGTGAACAAAATCGCAACAATTTTTGATTACTAATACGTTTATTATCATATCACATTAAAAAATTATGCGCTTTTTTTGCAAGTTATAGTTCTATAGTGGTATAGGAAATTACAGAATCGCACCGTTAATGTAATTTCTCTAAATTTAAAATAAAGATTAATAATGGTATAGCCTCATTCACAGCTCCGAAAATAAAAATAAAATTATGCATAAAAATAAAAATAACGATATAAACAATAGATTCTTATGAAAGTGTTCACAGTTCTCGAAAATAAAATTAAACATGACATAAACACAAAGATTTGCAAATGTTAAATATTTTACACAAAAATAAGCACATACATAACAACTGTAATTTCAGCTGTCAATTTATCTTCTGATAAAAAGATTTTAATTTAAATGTAATTTTAAAAAGCTGTTTTAATAGGAAGGCTTGCATATATGATTGCGTACAGTGTTTTAAAAGGTATGAAGCTGTTATTATTGCTTGTTGGTTATGAATATATTAAATGACAGTTGATGTTAATTTACGTTTTATTTTTGAAGCTGTGAACACCAACCATAAAGTCTTATTTATAATTTTATTTATATTTCTTATTTTCGTAGCTGTTAATGAGCCTTATATTTATAAATAATTACTAACTAATTTTATCATCTGTGGTTTCTTCTATTGTATTTTCATCAATTATAGTCGACTCTTCCTCACTTTCTGGATCATTTTCATCTTCTGAATTTTTCGAAAAATGTTTTAGTTTGATGCTTTCGCCAGGTGAAATATTGAGCTTTCTTTTCTTAGTTGTTCTTTTTACCTTTGTATTTATTAATAGTTCTTTTAATGTTTCGTCCAAATTCTCGCAAGAAAGACTTTTGTCCGTTCTAGTGGAACCAGCCCCGTTGTTCGAAAACCGGATTTGATGTTATTAGTTGTGTAAGCTTCTATTTTTTTTTTTTTAAGTTTGCCGCAGTAAACTACCAAACATAGTTTTAGGCAACGCTCCTCTATTTCGTTTTTTCCACTGCGTCAATTATCTTCTACAGGTGGTCTTATTCGGTTTGAAAACAGTAACATCTAATGGTTGCGTTAAGTGGGTGCTGTTTGGCGGTAATAATATGAACCTAATATTGAGTTTTTCGCATTTTTCAATAACACGTAATGATACGTGGCTGGCAAGGTTATTCCCTATTAGAATTTTAGGCCCGTCATCAAGTTTTTTAATTTATGGAATAATAACCTTAAAAAACCAGTCTTCAAATAAATTTTGGTCGAACCATCCACTCTTGCTTCTATTATACCGACATTTTGGTGGATCATCATGTACCCAGTCGTCCTACAGATGCTCTGCTTTGAAAACTATATAACATTACTGACGTTGATGACTTAGATGATTCAATTATCCTTCCCGGATGTTTTGTACTCCTAATAACCAGTTTAGCTCGACCTGGGTCGTCTGTAAAGTTTGTCTCATCGTAATTAATAATATGTGAAGCAGGGACGTTATCCATAAACTTTTGTAAATTGTAAAAATATGAATTTATAATGTCCATGGTAACACTTGCATGAGCTCTTTTAATATTTGCTGCTAAACGAACTGATACAATAATTCGCCGACGTAAAAACGAATGAACTCACTCTGTCGACGGCATATTTCTTTTCATTTTTAATACTTTCTTACCACGTCTATCCAGATATTATTTTACAATAAAACATATATAATTAATTTCTATAGGAAACCCCCATTCAGACATCATTATTTCGATTTCTTCCGTAATGCTAAGTTGACCGCCACATTTTTTTAATTTTGGGTTGCGAAAATGCCGATGTAATGTGGTATATGGTATTTTATTTTTATCACTAGCTTTTCTGATGCTTAGTCCTTTCTTCACGTCCGATATAACATTTTTCAGACTTTCTGCTGCATAATTCTTATTCTGCCTTGCACCCGGTAAGCATTTATATATCTTTGGCATTATCATCCGAGTATCCCCGAAAAAGTCCTTAAAAAATTGACTTAAAAATATGAAAATAAAACAAAATGTGAATTTAATCTCAAAAACAATACCATATTCACGTAAGTAATAAAAAATATTGTATTAGATGTGGCAATATACTATTCATGTACCTAACAGATGGAATTTTATGAATAATACAAAAATTTAGTTTTTACCTGAATTCAATAATTTTTTAAGGCACAAGCACACACACTTCGCGATAAACCAATATGTTGGTATAACATTACAACCTTAACATCGCCTACATATTTTTTTTCGATATTTAATTATTTGTCTACTAGATGGTACTGGCTGTGTTATAATAAATGAACCAATGTAATCCGATTCAACCCGGATATCCGACTCAGCCGTTTTTACGTTATGTTAAAACGGATCTATATATTGAATTATATACTGTTATCTTTGTTTTGATGTCAATCTTCTTCTTTCCTATGAAGCTGTTCTTTATTGCATGAAAGACTTGCTGTTTTTCTGTCATTCTGGTCAGCCCCTTGTGATCTATTATTTTCAATTTGGATTGTTAATTATGGGAATTTGTTTACTTGTTTTGTGAATTTATTGTTATATTTATTGGCTGAAGCTCTCTTGGTACTTTCACGACCTTAATCTTTCTTGTGTTCATTTTCAAACCGTTCTGTGATATGGTTTCATTTCAGACATTAAATTGCATTTTCTTTTCACTGCTTGTCAGAATAATTAATAAATCGTCTGGGAACGGGTATTTTGACATTTTTGTTGCTTATACATTATTGTATAATACTATTTAAATATTTCTTTTTATTTTATTTGTTAGTCTTGCTTTTGTATTCATTAAATGCCATTAATTTTAGGATTGTTCAAATGATTTTTCCTTTTTCCATATAAAATTTTGATTACATTCTTTACCCATACTAGTAATAACAATTTTAATACCATATTCATTGTTTCGCCTTATATTGGGATGCAAACAATTAAATGTTACATGCGCTGTTTTCTCTTTTGAAACAATCGTTAATTCATGTAAAATGTTTTGTAGCAAATTTTGGCAAATGTACACTTTATCCTTAAAGTAGGTACTACTAAATAAATATCGATTAAGACAAAAAACATTTTGCGAGATATTTGAATTTATTTCCAGGCCACAGATGACGTCACACTATTTGTATCTTTCTCGCGCAGCCTACTACAGAAACTAGTGTGAGAAAGATAGCTATAGGTTTCTTTAAAAATCAAATGCAGCTATACAAAAAATAATTATGACTTTTTGATACCACGAATTGCTTTAAAATTAAACGAAATTTCATTTAAAAATATTTAAGAAAATTGGTTTATGGGTCCATTAATAATTGAAAAAAGTCAATTAAGATATTAAAAAAATAAATGCTTTTTTGTGAAAGATTTATCGTCTATAGAAAATCTGGCTTTCGGCTTTTTCTTTTGGTTTGTAGATATTTCGGCTTTAATTCTGCTGCGGTTCTCACATTTATTTAATTCAGAATTTGATTTCTGCGTCATTTTCTATCTGCATATATGCAATAAAAAATTGATACTTATTTTCATTTTTTTTTTCGAGAATGTGCTCTTTTCTTAGTTGTCACAATTGTCTGCTCATTTATAAAGATAACACTAATTTCACCCATTTCCATATGCATATATTTATATATTAATAAATGTTTATATAATATATATATATATATATATATATATATATATATAATAATAAATTATTTTATTTATATATATATATAAAATCAATGTATATATAAAAATCATTAGTATTAATTAAATAATATTTATAAATTACTTGTTTATTTATAAGCAATATATTTTTTACCGACATTAATAAATTTTAATTATTCTTCTATATAGATTCTTTAAGTAAAACTTTGTTATCTATAAAATAAATATATTTTAGAAAATCACTACGGGATTTATAAATCTTTCTATATATTATAAGATGTATATATTTTAATTTAATTATTATTAATTAATTTAATTATATATACGTAGAAATACATAACATCTTAGCATATATATATATATATATATATATATATATATATATATATATATATATTAAATATTTATATATATATATATATATATATATATATATATATATAAATTAATATTTATTATTGTAGTAATAAATATTTATTGAGAAAGATAAAAAAAAAAATAGATGAATTTTTTGATACCCCCAAAAAAATTAAACCCCAAAATCGAAAAGTTTCGGGAATTTTGGGAAAATTTCAACTTTTTCTACGAATAATACATCTAATTAACCAAAAAATGTTTTCTTTTTAGTACTATTTTTAGTAGTATATATAAATATGAATTCATGAATTTCCTGTGTGTTCCTTGATGTGGAGGGAAACGGACTTTCTGCATTTATTTTTTCGGACGAGTTACATGAATCCAACCATATTTGTGTCGAATTAAACACATTACGCATCTGTGATTGCCGTAGGTAACTAGGAAATAACTAGGAAAAAATAATTAATTTTCCACTGTTGTATCACCACGAAATCCTAAGTAAAAATAAAAATGTACTAATTCAAACCGTTTTCAGAGTAGGTAATTTCGCATCTCTGATTGCCTTAGGTAACTTGGAAAAAATAATGAATTTTCTACTCTTGCCCCACCACGAAATCCTAAGTAAAAATAAAAATGTACTTATTCAAACCGTTTTCAGAGTAATTTCATATTGTATCGCACAAATTAAGCATTTATATATTTGGAACATTAATGCTCGGTAATAAATAATTTGACGACGAAAAAGGAGGGTTTATTTATGATGTAGTACCTCAATTTATTGTTAAATATATATATATATATATATATATGTGGAGTGTAATCGTCACTGTTTCGATTAGTTAAGGAGGAAAATATCGTGGGAGTCAGTGGATTGTGGGCTTTAATTAAAGTTGATTCTTTTAAAATCTGTCAAGCTTTCGTGTATTTAGTTTTTACACATCATCAGGACACTGAAGTAAAAATACAACTAATTTTACAAGTGTATAAAATAATTTGATTTTAAAAAAACTTACGTTTTGGTGAAGATGTTTATAAGTCATTGATTTTATAAAACAGAAGAATTTTGACATTATTTTAGTTACATATATCTATGTAGATTCTAAGCTGGTTAGGCAAGAATAAATATAATAATAATAATAATAATAATAATAATAATAATAATAATAATAATAATAGTAGTAATAATAATAATAATAATAAGAAGAAGAAGAAGAAGAATAAGGTTTCACTATTTATAACAGTTTACAATCGTCGTGGCATCGAAAGAAGTAAATTATTGATGACTTTTTTATAATGATTGTCAACGTTTTCCTGCAATTTTTTATTTTTTCACTCTGGTGCGTTATCGTATCTTTACGATAACGCAGTTTGAAATGTTGAATACAACATGAAATTCTTTTTCATATAAAGTATTACACAATTTTTTCCGATGAGCAATTTGCGAGTTACTAACAAACTAAACTCAGATGAAATTCTTCTATAATCATCTGAAAATTGGCTCATTTCACAATGTCTTATCAACCACTTTGACAATTAACATGTATTAAATACATAATATTGTTTATATTTAATCGTGTAGAAATTTTAAATGAATTAATTTGAAGTGATTAGTTTTTTGTCAGTGATATTCACCTGTCAGTTATTTGAAATATGATCTGTGAAACAAAGAAATTGTGTTTACCTTAGGCTTCGGGATTTATAAAAAAAAATGATTTTTAATTTTATCTGTAAAATATATAGAAAAAGTATTAATGTATTCCTATAGAAAATTCAATAATCTTTAATTTTCATTCTGACATAAAATGCAAAAAATTGCTTTTAATGGTATTTTTTGAAGAAACGCTATTATGAGCTTCAGCTAAAGTGCCATTTCCGGTTATCCGATTTACACTAAAATCTAATGTTTCCTTTCCATATTAGAATAGGGTAGAAATACAAGGTTTCAGAATTTACTGAATGATAGTATTTGAGTTAGAGCGAAGACAAAATCCATACACATCCACACACACACACACACATACATACAATAAACAATTATACCCTTACTAAGGGTAGCGGGAGGTAAAAATCTGTTGTGGTCAGCACAAGACCTTCCGTCTGTATTTTGTACAAATTCCATACCAAAGTTCATTGGAAAAGATTCAATATATCCAATAAAATTATAACACGAACACATACTATTTTTTACAAATTCCATACCAAAAGTTCCTTTGAAAAGATTCTATAAATTCAATAAAAGTATAACATACACTATGTAAATTGCACTTGACACTTCTTTTTTCAGTTTTTCCCTATTTTATTAGTGATCGCTATTTCTTACTCATCTCTTCCACTCATTTCTGTCCAACTCATTTTCTTCACGCAGTTCTTCTTCTCTCAAGTCTTCTGCGATACAGTCCTTCCATCTTCTCTTTGGCCTTCCTTTGAATGTCACTTGCGACGAACACTATGACTTATAGCACTTTCTGACTCTATACTTTCCATCTTTGGTTTTGCACTTGACACTGACATCTGTCAATTAGAATTTTTTGAATATATCAGCTGATTCCATGATAAATAGATCAATGCTCGTTGAGAGAGGTAATTTGCTATAAGCGCTCATCCTAGTACAAATAGGTTTTATGGAGAGGACATTTTTGAAAGTTAATTTCTTTTAACTCTTTAACTCTATATCTGTTGAATATGAAGACAAATGTATAATCAATCGTATAGAGAAGAGCATTTTCTCTAATATTTATAAAAACATAAAATGTCAAAAAATTATATTTAACTGCTTTTTTTTTAAAGAAAAACTGTTTAAAACAACAAATTAGTGTACTTCCGGTGAATCAATTACAACCAAAATCTAATCAGCTCTTCATATGGATGTAAAGAAGAGGAATACGAAAGAATTATCATTTTCAGAATTCTAGTAGGTATTGGAGTTATCGTCGGAGAAATATTTGTCACTCACGGACACACACACACACAGACACACATACAGACATCATCTTAAATAGTAAATTCGTATAATAGGGACCCTTAAAGGTGCTTATTCATTAAAAACTGACCACCGAATTTTTTGACCAAAGACAATATCTTCCTTATCGGACGGTGACGGAAGGTAAAAATCATCAGTAATTTACTTCTTTCGGTGCCACGGCGAATGTAAACTGTTATAAATAGTGAAACCTATTGGACTAAGTATTAAATACGTAATATTGTTTGTTTTTGAGTAATTTAAATATTTTTCATAATTGTTTTGAGCAAATGGCCAAAAACATAAATATGCTGCCATTTTTCCCAATTGGCGACAGGTTCCCGAGCTCCGATTTCCGGAAATTTTTGTTGTGTTATTCAGCGCATTTTCTGGACAAGATTCCGTTTAAAACTTTTCTTGTAATTACTTTGAGGTAAAATCATAAATTTCCTGGACTGTAAAACGTCTTTAGAATGAAAATAAAACAGTAAACAATAATTAATATGTATGTGTAGTAGTTAAATAATGATATTTAATCAATAATAAGTAAATTGAAAAAAAAAATATAATAAAACATGATCTAAATGAAGCATTAGGGAAATTTTCAAAAATTTGCTGTTTGAAGCGCTGTAGCTCGCTATCTATTGGTTATAGAAAAAATTTTTTAGATGAAAGTTGTAGAAAATTTTATTCTCAACAAATTAAAAAATAACTATTTTTGTCCTAATGCAAATAGGTGAAGAGATATTTAGAAAAAACAGCGTTTTGCGGCTTTTTTTCTCAAGTTGGCGGTGCTTGTCGAAGGTCCCCGAGGGGGAAAACTGCATTTTTTATTAGTACCCCTAAATACCTAATATATCTAAAAAATAAAAATACCCAATATTTTGTGGAATAAACCCTTATTTTTCTACCTAATGACTGGACTATATAGGACTTATTGTTTAATTCACTTCTAGCTGGAAAAGACTCCCGGCTAGCCAAATGTCACTTTCCCGACTAGCTAAATGTCGCTTTCCAACAGTTAAATCTCACTGAGATTTTGACAAGTCAAATGTAATAAATACGTGAAATTTATATGAAATTTGTTTGAAATATTATGAATAGAAGTGTTTTAAATATATTACGACATATTTTTTGAAAAATGGAAACGTAATTTGGTCAAATATTGTGAAATTCTGTGTGGAATTATTTGAAGGTTATAAGTGACACCTGTCAAATTTAAATGTAATGTGGACATTCAAAAACGAACTTTTAATACTATCCTAATGGTGGAGGACTCCAGCGACAGGTGAAGCGACACATCGGTTGGAGTAATTTTTACGTCGCATTAATCAAGCAAAATCTAACTTGCAAACAAGCGGACCCTGCATCATCGCGGGATTAACGCAAGGAAGAAGAAGAAATGTAATAAATATCTCCAAAATAAGGAGATTTTGACAAGTCAAATGTAATAAATATCTCCAAAATAAAAAAATGCTTTATTTAACAAATAACGTAACATAAATAGTATATAATAAATAAGTAAAATTAATTAATAAGAAAACGGTAAACATTGAAAACAGATTAAGATTCCTAAACCGACAGAATCAATAAATATTTTGTTGTTACCTAGCAACATTGTCATATGTTAAAGTAAATTAAACAAGTTATAATGATATTGTCAAAATTAAATATATGTGTAAAACTCAATTGATTGTGAATAAAATAATATACATACCTTGCGGATATGCAAATTCCAGCCTCGCGCTCATAGCTGACCTCGGTAAACCTTGGTCATCTAACACAGCGCTTGGCATCTCCCGGCTCGGCATTAGTTATAGTTTCTTTTTGCCACACAGGTTATAGAATCCGTTCAAAAGGCGACATACATATGTCGTAACTCTGTACAAGAAATCATTTGGAACCGTCAACATACATAGTTCGTTTCGTATACATTAACGAGTATTTTATTCTCGTGTTGATTTACATGATTTATCAGTAATACTATAAAAGAACATTTGAAAAAGGCTAGAAAAATAATCTTGTCTGCAAGTACGCAAAAATATAGTTTTCTAGTCGATGTCAGTACAGACTGTAGAGTGAATTGAAATATTTCGGAACTAACTATAATAAACAGAATATTGCGCAATGCTAATCTTACGTGGAGAATATATATGTACAATATTTGAAGGCAATTCGTAGTATTAAAAAGTCTTGTTTCTAGTCTAGTTTAACTGCATTTGATTTTTATTGTCAATATGACGTCATGGCGACACCACCTATTGCTAGCTTGCTCTCGCTTCAGACTCTATAGTAGAAAAATATAATAATAGTGTAACGTCACAGACACTGACAACAAATTTCAAATATCTCTCAAAGTAATTATTAAAAAAAAAATGTTTTTCCTGCAACCGTGCGTAAAGTACATACTTTACGCACTTTTTACAATGTTTAAAGTGTCACTTTTCAAACTCTAGTACGTGTAAAATAAATGTGTTTTGCTAGGCAACATGCACATTCGGCCAATGTACTTGTCAACTAACACTAACAATATTTGAAGATGCTTGTATACTCAGACTCAGTATTATGAGAAATACCACATTTCGGTTGTAGGAAAAATATTGTATGCAAAAAGTCCTGCTTTACACACTTGTTACTTAAATAAGTATTTTATCTGAATCGTTATTTATTGAGTACCTTATACTTTAGGTACAAATATAAAGTTTATATTTTATTGCTTTTCGTAATACCATAAAAAACAAAAGTGAAAAGATAATTTTTTTTATAATAGTCGTCTACAATTGGCGAAGTCAACAAAAGTCACAAAAGTTTATACCATGCGGATCGTGCAGATAAGAAAAGTGGAGATGTTACAAAAATAATAACAAAAACATTAATGCCCATATTCATACACTCGTAAAGTTTCAAAAGGGCTCGTTATAATTTTTGACAAATAGAATCAAACTTGACAAATAAAATTTCGATATTTCTTTCAATGTCGACTGTTTTTATTTGATAATAATTATAAGGAACCGTTTAAAATTATTACGAATGTTTATGAATACGGGCATAATACTATTACAGACGAAGTTGTTAATACAGCAAGTAAATTTAAACCTTCTGAAAAGCAGGATAAGAAGAAATTATTAACTTTGGTAAACTAGTTACAAATACAGATCTTCAATCATTAAAAGCGGCTTCTCGGCTTTTTAGCTTACATGTCTATAAATTACACTGCAACACAAATGAAGATGCTGTTAAAACACATTTAACACAATTCTCAATAGACGCAAAAGTAGAGAAGCTAGAATCTAAGTTCCCGGATTCCTATTCGTCTTTCAAGATCCCTGTGTCTTATGAAAACAAAGAAGATGTCCGAGATCCTTCCATTTGGCCTCAGGGTTCGTGTTTAAAGACGTTTTTTCACAAACATCACACAGTGATAAAGAAAGACTGATTCTAAGTGGTTTAAGTATTTTTCATATTAATGTTCAATGTCTAAGTACAAAAATAGATCAGTTATCAATACTTTTAGATTATATTCCCTTAATATAATATGCATAACTGAATATTGGCCAGATTCGCAAACAATTCATACTGTTAGTATTCCAGGCTATAGTACTTTCTTTTGTAGGGAAGCGTACAAGCATGGTGGAGTTGCAATCTTTGTAGACAATAATATAAACTATAGCGTTTTGGACCTTACCCAGTTCAATATAGCAAATCGTACAGAATTCTGTAGCATACATTTACCTAATCAAAATATAAATTTGATTACTACGTACAGGACTGGCTTAGGTAATTTTAACTTTTTTATAATGAATTAGAGAATGTTCTCAACAAGTTTAGTTCTTCTCACAACAAAAAAACTGTTTTACAGGTGATTTTAATCTTGATTTTTGCTCTAAAAAACAAAGCAATGATCTTTTAGATTTTTCTAATTTGATAAAATCCTTCGGATTAAATATTACTATTAATGAACCAACAAGGGTAACTATCATTTCATCAAGTTGCCTAGATAACATAATTACTAATTTGGATGCTTCTACATTTTTTGCTGGTGTATATGAGCCGTGTCTCTCTGATCATGCTGGGCAATATGTAACAATTCTTAATGAAAATGATAACAATACAAAACAGAAATATGTTGTTGCGAGAAGTTTCACTGTCACTAATATTACAAGTTTTAAATATGTATTAAACTCAATAAATTTTTGTACAATATTCAATTATCATAACACTACTGCTAATTAAAATGCGACAGCTTTTATTAATTGTTTATCTTATTTTATAGAAATTTGCTTTCCTTTAACAAAATCTAAAATTAATTACAATAAATCACCTACTAATTGGTTTAATTCATCTTTGAAGAAATTAACAGATGAACTAAATCTTTTAAAATTAATTTCTGATAGTACCAAAAATGTTTATTTTTATAATTTTTATAAAAATAAATTACATGATTACAGAAATAAAATAACTCAATGTACAGCTAGTAAGAAATTTTTAAATTCTTCCAAAAATAAAAGCAAAGACTGTTGGAAACTTCAGAGCGGAATGCAACTAAAGCTAACAAAACACAATCAGATTTACTTCCAGATGAGTTTAATAACTATTTTACATCTGTAGCTACAGATACCATTAAAATTATTAAAAATGAATTTAATAATGGCTTTGATTCTATAGATATGGCAGTGTTTAACATTTCTGCTCCTTTAAATAAGTTTATTCTTGAAACAATTGACGTAGTAGACGTTTATAATGCTATCCGGTCATTAAAAAACTCTAAATGCCTTGACATTTATGATGTAAGTAATAATTTTTTAAATGAAATAATAGAACACATTGCTGAACCTCTAATTTTTCTTTTCAATAAATATATTCAAGAGGGTTCTTACCATGATTCTTTTAAAATTTCTAGGGTTCTACCACTTTATAATAAAGGTAACCTGAAAACTATAGACCGATATCAATTATACCAATAATATCAAAAGTTTTCGAAATCATTCTTAAAAAAAGATTAATAAATTACATTGAAGGGCATCAGTTGTTAAATAATAACCAATTTGGTTTCCGTCAAGGACGATCTACAATTTAGGCAGCAATAAATATTATCAATAGTACTATTAATGGCATTGAGAAGGTCATAAAGTGGCACTCACGTTATGTGACCTTTCTAAAGCATTTGATTGTGTCTCACATGAAAAACTATTATATAAATTACAACAATATGGAATTATTGGAAATTCTTTAAATTTATTTACCTCCTGTTTGAAAGATCGTTCTCAGGCTGTATCTATCGGGTCAGATGTATCATCCCTTAGAAAACTAAAGCATGGCGTGCCACAGGGCTCTGTGTTAGGCCCAATACTCTTATTATTATATTATATTATTTATATAAATGACTTTAGTAACTACATGCAGTTTTGTGAAAGTGTCCTATTTGCAGATGACACTACTTTAATAAATACACATAATGACCTCAATACACTTGCAAAAAATTGTAAAAATAATTTATAGAAGGCTGCATCTTGGTTCTCATCAAATAATCTGTTGCTTAATAAAACCAAAACTCACGAATTAATAATTTCTACTGACA
This sequence comes from Ophonus ardosiacus, assembly GCA_943142095.1. Lineage (NCBI taxonomy): Eukaryota > Metazoa > Arthropoda > Insecta > Coleoptera > Carabidae > Ophonus > Ophonus ardosiacus. Next base: position 38,325,023 of record OW964823.1, read on the forward strand.
CCAAAATTCAAAAAGGAAACTCTAACTCTATATGAATTAACAATAGATGATTCACTTAGTGGAAATCAACATGTTATAAATATTAGTAAAAATTTGTCTTCTAACATTTTAAAAATATTTAATAGATTTCTCTACTTTGCCCATAACATATTTTGCTCTTTTTCACTCCATTTTAACTTATGGGATCATATGATTGGGGTAATGCACCTAATGTTATAAAAAATTTTAGACTGCAAAAGAAAGCAATCACAACTATGTGTAATTTAGATCATACAGATTCCTGTAAACAATATTTTATTGATCTCGAAATCATGCCACTTCCCACAATTTATATAGGTATACTCTCATATTTTAGAAATACATAGGAGAAAATCTACCTTTCCTGCTAATAAAGATTACCACTCCTACAATACTCGTTCGGCTTCTCTTTTACGTAAGCCTAAATTTAAATTCAGTAAATCTGAAAAAAATTCTTTAAATTTTGATTTATACTATAACGTTCTGCCAGAAAATGTCATACTTCTTGATGAACATAAATTTAAAGTAATTTTAAAACGATGTTTATTAAGTAAAAGTTTTTACTCTATTGAAGATTATTTAAATTGTAATCATGTCATGTGAATGTAATATTATGCTGTGTTTTTTTGTTTCTGACGTGCTATAAACATTTTAATGTAATATAGTTAAATAAACAATATACAATATAAGGATCTAGTGTTCCTAGAAAAATAACCGTTGTCAAGGAGAATTTATAAATGAACAAGAAAGTTTTTTAGTATGACAGAAAGAGAAGATTTTTTATTTTATTATTCCTAAATATTTAAATTTTGTTATTACAAAAAATCTTGAACGCCACACGGCCGATATGCAAATAACGAACTCGGCTGATTATAAACCTCAGCCGCGTCCGTTATTTGCTTCATATCGGCCTAATGACATTAATAACTATTTTGTTATGGTGGAGGATCCATTGAATGGTACTCCATATTAACCGGATAAAACTAAAAATAATTTCCTCGAACTCTCCCCAGGCCTTTTGGATAATTCACGTTTCATTTCGGAATATGTGGGTTTTAATTCAAATTTTTGCTGTAACTACCAACTATTGTATGTTATGTGAGCCTACTCGCACAATAAATGTATAAATAAATTATTTTTTAAAATTATACAAAAGAAAATTTAACGCATATAAAAAGTGTATATGAAATACATATCCACGTGCCTGATAATGATACAAAAAGGCGAGTTATAAATTCTTTATCACACATTTAATTTTTTTTAATATAAAACAATTATATTTGTTAATAAATTAATAAAAACAATATTTTTAATTAAAACTTTATTTTATGATTTTAGATATTGTTCAATTAAATGTGGTGATAGGAACTTATATATTGTTGGACGTTTTGGCATAAATAAAAATTTAAGAATTTTGATATTACATTTACCTTCCGCTACCCTTGGGATGGGAGGTATAGGGATCGTGCTAAAAATCGCATATCGAGATTTTGGTAAATGACCACCAATTTTAATATTTTCACGATGATGTCTGTATGTATGGATATATGTGCCTGTTGGTATGTGCGTGTGTATGTGTGTGTATATGTATGGATTTTGTCTACGCTCTAACTCAAATACTATCATTCAGAAAATTCTGAAACCTTGTATTTTGACCCTATTCTAATATGGAAAGAAACTGTTAGATTTTGGTGTAAATCGTAGAACAGGAAACGATACTTTAATTGAAGCTCATAATGTTTTTATTAAAAAAATAACATTAAATGTAATTTTTTCGCATTTTATGTCATTACAAAAATTAAAGATTATTGAAATTTCTACACGTATACATTAATACTTTTTGTATATATTTTAGATATAAATTTAAAAAATATTTATTTTTATAAATCTCTGAGCCTAGATTTATTTGTTACACAATTCATATTTCAAATGTATGTAACTAACTGATAAATGCACTGTCAAGAAACTAATTTCAAATTAATAATGGTGACATTTTAAAAAGAAAATAGTAAATAAAGCTATGCAAAGAACATCTGAAAATCGGCTAATCAATTTCTCATCAACCACTTTGACACATATTAAATACATAATATTGTTTATCTTTAATCGTGTCGAAATTTTGAATGAGAAATTGAGAAATGCGCCTTTTTTCTCAAGTTGGCGGTGCTTCCCGAAGGCCCCCGAGGGGGAAAACTTGCATTTTTTATCAGGACCCCTAAATATATAATATATCCAAAAATAAAAAATACCCGACCTTTTGCAGGGTAAATCTACCTAATGACTGGACTATAAACACACTTCCTTGTAATAATTAATAATAATTTCAGTAATATAATTAAAATAGAGAGTGACCAAAAATAACTTATTCAGTTGGCAGCACAATTCTGGGGATCTTTATATTCAACAGTTTTTTGAACAACACCAGGTGAATACGGCAATACTATTTGACATGCCATTTTGACAAATACAATTAGGTTATGTGAATATTCAACTACTTTTGATACAGAATTATTTGTATTAATAATTAATTGACAAATAACATAAAAACCATGCCAATATTAATTCTCTTTAAGTGGTACCGTCCACTTCAACAGTAAAAACATATTATTTTGTAAATATTTATTAATAAACTCCATAATACTGAGAATAATATTAAACGTATACAAAATTAAATATAAACAACAACGACAAGAAAATATGATTTCCCCCACTACCAATATATCGGATTCATCTGCCCTCAATTACGATTGAACCGATGGGAGTTTGAAGAATAAAGCACTGAAGTTATTAACGGTACAATAGATTCAGTCTACTTTTAAGCGTTGAATTAAAAAACGAATTGATGAGATTAGTATTAATGCGCATTATAACGTACATCGATGACTAAAAAAACTTGACTAGATAGCGAGTTGCATTTAAACATTCCGGTATGTATTTCGGCACCTGCCAAAATATGAGTGGCTACGACGAAATAGATAAACGAATAAGAAACAGAGTATTGAGTTCACTGCCATAATGTTGAATGGTGATGAAATGCTAATAGGAATGTTCAATGTAGGGTGTAATTTTTTTTGTGCAATATTTAAAAAAAAGTAATTTTATATATATAAAAAAAAAACAAAACCTAGCCATTAGTCATTTATTGCATCTTCGTTAGCAAAAGTAATCATTCGATTTGCTACAGGAGTAACTTTATTAGTCAATAAAAAAAAGTTAAATTATGTGGCGAAGATAATATCGGTCCAGTGGCTGTCGCCTGAGTTGATGCAGATTTGGGCTCGTTTCACACCATTTTTCATGACTTCTCTCAAAACTTCTAGTGATAAATTCTTCATTTCTTGTCATGGGATAGACCAGAGCCCCTATTTATTTCATCAACAATTACAAGTTTTCCCACTGAACATGTTTTAGTATGCTGATACTGAGTAGAAAGTACTTCGCTGATAACATATTGCAAATTAACAATTCTATTTCCCTCGAGTCTTACTGATTCCGTTGATTTCTGGACTTTTTCAATCAATAAACTATGTTCCATTGTTCTAAAAGAAATTATATTTTATTAGCATATATGAATTAAATATATCTATTAACACATAAGTACTTATTGTATGATACAGTTTCGGTGGGACGATCAACAATAACAGTAGAATTAGACGCTGTTGAGGTGTTGTATAGATCTAAAAATTGTTTCCCTTTATCTAATTGATTTACTGATTCTTGCATATGACATAAAGTAGGAGTAGAACTTTGAGCCAAAGAGGCAGTATCAGATCTAAAACCAAAATAATTTTTAAATTATTTAAATAAAAAACAGATATAAAATGTAAAATTAAACACATACCTCTGTATACGTTTAGAAGAGCGCAGTACTTAGCTTTTAGAAGCCTTACTACGTTTTCTCGTACGATCCGCACGAACTTTGCTTTTAGCGATAATAACAGAAAAACTCGCAGAAGCACAAAATAAACAGAAAAAAAAAATGTTTATTTACCACTAACTTCCAATATACCGTAATACACAGAGCTCAACAAATCGCCCAAAAAAATAATGTCTGCACCTCCAGAAAGTCCATACAAAATTAAAATTTATGCTAATTACATGGGAGGATGAATCACCACCCTACACCCGTTTGTTATTGGTTGCATTAAGCGTCATATTTCTATTGGCGTTCATTATATTTTCAGATCATATAAACAATATAGTTCACGATGCTAACAGAATGTTAAGCTTTATTATTAGAATTACGCATATTTTTTAGAATACTGATGTTATTAAGTCACTGTACTGTGCCTATGTTCTAAGCAAATTAGAATATGCCAATCTTGTTTGGTTCCCATATTACACGTATCAACACCTGGCACTTGACCGTGTTCAACGTAGATTCCTTAAATTTTTATCCTTCAAATTAGATAGGGTTTATCCACCTAGGGGAACGGATCAGCAGTCCCTTTTCGGCTCGGAGGGAGGTGGGCAGTGCCAAGTTCCTCTGGCTCCTTCTGCGTGGCGAGATTGATGCACCATTTCTACTGTCTAGCGTTCAGATCCATGTACCACGTCCAGCATCCAGATATCCCACGACGTTTCAACTCTCCGTAGCCCATTCTGACGTACTTCGTCGTGCCCCAATTACCATTATGTGTCAAAATGCGAACACTTTATATGATGATATATTTTTGTATTTTTTTTTTTTTGTCTCTTTGTTAATAATTGTATTTATATATTTGCACGTATCTTAAATCTATATAATGTTTATTTATAAATTGTCCTGTAACTGGTTCTTAACTGTTGTGCAATAAATTATATATTATTATTATTTATTATTATTATTATTATTATTATTAGAAATCTCCTAATCTTTTACCTTGAATTGCCGCTCTCATTTCTATACCGCAACAAACAGCCCTAATCAGATTTACCGCAACCACATCAAGCCGGCTATATAAGTACCGCAACGCCTGTATTAGAAATTGTTTGATTTAATAACATTTTTAATACAAAATTTCTGTCATTCCAGGTCCATTTTGGCTGTTTTCTACCTTCCGTCACCTATAGGTAAAGAAGGTAAAAAAATTCGATGATGAATTTTTAATGAATAAACACGTTTTAGGGTCCCTACAATACGATTTTACTAGATTTACGATGATGTCTGTATATATATATATATATATATATATATATATATATATATATGTGTGTGTGTGTGTGTGTGTATGTGTGCGTGTATCGATAATTTCGCCTCCGATAACTCCAGTACTACAAATACAAGAACTATAATTCTGTCATAGTCCTCCTTTTTACACAAAAATGAATATGTGATGAGAATTTGGTTACAAATGGTCACCCAGTTATGCATTAATTATGGAAACAGCTACTATATTAAAAATGTACAATAAAAATATGATTCTTATAGAGTCAGTACAAAGAAAATTTATATCCTTATTAAAATATAAATTTTCCTTTGACAACTTGAGTTACAATGAAATTTTATCAAAGTGTAATTTAAAATCACTTGAACAAAGAAGATCGCAAGCTGATATGCTTCTCCTCTTTAATTATTAAATAACTATATTGATAACTACAATATTATAGACTATATAAGAATTCATATTCCAACTATTTATACTCGCAATAGAAGCTTTTTTATGTATCAAAATGCAATACAAATAATTACAGGAATTCACCCTTCAACAGAGTCATGTGAACTTATAATTAATCATGTCAACACATAGACATCTTTCATTTATCCTTAGCTCAGTTCAAGGATGTATTATATACAGATACTTAATGTCTTTCATGTTATTTTCTTATGTTTTTCATTTTATCTATTATTTTATGTGTTCTGGATTGTGTGACTGTTATTACTTATGTTGTTGTTAATCAGTGGAAGCCTTTAATTGGGCAACTGTTATCTTCTCAAATATTTCAAATAAATAAATAAATAAATAATTATGATTAACATATGTCAGTGTCAAGTGCAATTTACATGGAGGGTACGTTAGTGAAATAGTTTTACTGGAAATACATATAATTGTTTGCAAGAACTTTTTGTATGGAACTTGTACCAAATACTTAGAATAAAAATAAAAATAAATAAATATATCATCACTGCATATTACCCATTGCTGGGTGTGTCCATTTGATTTATTAACAGTAATATTGAGTATTATTTATTTATTTATTTTTAGCGCGTGGTTAAATACAAAGCGAGAGGTTGTGTGCTGGCAACAACAGATTTTTTAACTGCGCTAGAGAATGAAGAACGTTAGTTAATCACGACTCGCATTTCTTTCGTTAGTTTTGTTATTTTTTTTTTCATCTTTTTTTAAATTGTAAATATTTTTAATTATTATTAAATAACTAGTTAAATTACTATTTATACTCAGTAATTATATTTCTATTATCATTTCTCATACTATATCATTTATTATTTAAGAATACTGCGTTAGGACGTGTTAATGTTCTTCTAAAATTTATAAAGAAATAAATAATTTTTCCTTCAAAATAGCTATTTTCTTTGTGGCTGAATAAATTGAAAATGTGGCGATCATTTATCCAAGACGGACGTGGGACGAACGTTGTAAAAGTTAGCGGTCGGTTTATCTCGCTTAACAAAATTCGCTTTGTCGCTTTTCAGGTCGACAACGAAAAATACCATTATGTTAGTATGAATCAGAACCGTATTTCGCCATATATTAGGGATATTTGTACATATAGGAGCGCTACTACATCATGACGCTGTTTAGAAAACGCACTCAATCTTAAAATCGCGATGACATGAGACATCATATGTAACATGAGAGCATCTTCCGATAGGGTGATTACTTTTGCGCAACCTTGTATATGCCGGTATTTTAAAGTGCCGAACACAAAGCACAGTATATTTTCAATTTTTGTTTAATAAGTGAGAACTTTGCACCTCGTACTGCGTTCAAAATGCTCCGATTGCAGACCGAGCTATGCCGTAATATGCCGGTTCAAGTTAAGTTTTCTGTTTTACTTTTCAATAGGAGCAATTTACAAATAATTTCATTATCGTTAGTACAAGAAGAGTCTATTTTAGGCACTCGTACTCCATTTATTAGATTTACAGATCTGAGTTTTGAACTCTTAGCAAACATTATGACAGTTACCGATAACGTTTCGATCGCACCATCTATTGAGCGTTAGTAAACGTTAAACGAGCAACACAAAATTCTGTTTTCACAGACAACCCGTCATAATAAAAAATGTTATACTTATTCTATAGCTATTCATGAAGAATAACGCATAAAATAGTTATTTTAGTATTAAAGGCACTAAGTGTTTCCTACCGGTTAAGGTTATCGAGATCTCCAACACATCCGATACCAGTTGAAGAGCACCTACTGACCGTAATCTGCAACGCATATTATGTGTTTTTGCACGATCGACGCGATAACAAAATTTTAAAAAAGAAATTGAAATTTATTTTGACATATTAAAAAAAATTCAGTTTTCATTTTTAAAGAAAGTTTTGATTGTTGTCATCGTTTATTTTTTATTTATTTACACCTTTACTTGCTGAACAGTAAGTAAGTACTTATAATAACGTACCTACTAATATTTTTTTAAAGATAACATATTGTCTTGGAAACCCTATCAGTAAATATTAAAAAGAAAACCGATCGTGTAAAAAAAAAAATAATTGAAAAATAGTGGAAAAGATTAACTTGGTAACCTCTAGCTATCAGGCATCGGTAGGGCACTGAATACATAATACATATATACCTGCTTCTCATCGTGATAAGTATGTGTCAAACATATTTACGTGTCCCATATACAAGCTATTCTTGGTGAAGGTATATTATGTACTCAGTGGGACAGTGGGTAGGAGCTGTAACAATAGCTTGCGACTGGCAACACTCATGACAGTAACGTAAACCTCGTGGCAAAAAATTATAGTGTGTATATGCGCCTTAAAGTTAGAAAGGAGTTCAAATTCTGAAATCTTCTAAGTGCATACATACATATGGACTTAAAGACATCCAGGACAACATAATAGAGAAGATACGAAATAAAAAGGTACATCGGTAGAAGACGCAAGATGACGAACCAAGAAAAAGTGGACTGGACAGGTATACAACTACCTTACAATAAATAAATTTATTTATTTTTTTGATAGCGATATTTATACGTTGTTCATATTTGAGTATTTCAACTTAAGTCCCAGGAGATGTGAATATCATAAAAGAATAGGCTGCGAGATTTGTAAAAAATATTTTTTTGAAATTTAATTGAACCACAAAGCCCGTTTTACATTTTTCATTTATTTCGTCAATTTTAAGAAACTCGTATTAACGTGAAGTCAAAATTGTGCAATAAATTTACCAAATTATGGACAACCGTTTATATTTATCAATTTATAGTTACGGGGGTAGATCTGACTAGAAAATAATCAGAAAAATCAGATATTTTTTATAATATTTCTGAAGACAGATTGAGACGAATTATTTTTTATAAAGTATAATCCCTTTGTAATTTATATATTTCACCATCCACTTTTCTTCTATACACATATTTTCATTTGTATAAATTTATTATCCGGAATTATTTTAATGAATAAACATAACAGCACAGTTAAAAAGTGTATGCCAATCTGCTTTTTTTAACGAGCATTCCAAGTTGTCATGGAGACTATTATTTTATACATATTTGTATATAAATGAATAAATCATCACTAAATTTGCTTTTTTCTTTGGAAAAACTATAGGTAATATCTATACCGTCGAGGACGCTTGCCTGATATCACCTCACTAACTCATAACTGCTGTGGAGAGAGCACCACTGGGGTCACTGGAATTTTCAAAATTTGATGTCCGTTGAAATTGAACCCGGGTCATCCGAACCATAACCGATCACTTAATACACTCAGCCACGCGACCCCATAATTAATTTAAAATAAAGGTATTTAGAAAATAACTGATGTAATACTTGCCTTTAATGTTGTTAAACCAAGAACAATCACGAAAACCGTCCACATTGGCCACATCATTTTACTGAATGTTTTTTTAAATGGTTGAAAGCCGTTCTTAAATAGACACGATCACGATAAGACTTTATATATTTTATATCTAAGTAATAAACGAAGTACTGTAAAAGTTGCGTATCGATAAAATACAAAAGAATATTATTTATATGCATAAACAAAAAAGGAAAAATATTAAGGAAATTTAAACGATTCACTTGAAATGCTCCATGACTAACAATTCTTTTATTTAAAGCTTAGTCTACACTAAATGTGAACGTAGGCCTCAAAATAATAAAAATTAAATATTATGTTTACGTATATTAAGGACCAATTCTATAAATGTACAATAAAATTTACACCAATTTAATTTGGGTATGAATTAATTAATCTTATTATTATTATTATTATTATTAATAATAATAACAATAATAATCTAATTTGTCTCTAAAATAATTAATTTATCACTAAATTGTGATCACCAAACTATTTCAATACGAACATCCGTTAATGCATTTTGCTCATGGAGTAACTAATCAAAGTACATTTTATTATCAAATATTTACCACCATTTAAATATGATTTATTCATATGGTCAATTTTTGCCGAAAAATATTTCATATTTGTAAGAGAACTGGTTTCCTAGTAATTTATCGAGTGACATTGACAAAAAAATCCCGAGGTGTCAAGCTAGTTATTTTTTTTTTAATGCCAAGAGATAAATTAGCAACAGGCTTAAGTAAAGCAATTGGAAAATTTTGCCAAGATCATGAATGGCATTCGGATGACTGTTTCCAAAATAAAAAAAATATTTAATTTACCCCCATTTATTTTATCTACTCCGGTTAATGCATAATTTGAACTAATATAGATAACTTTTTTTGCTTGATTGTTACGACATGACAATTATATCTAAGTACATTACACTACTATTATAACAGCAAGAACGATATGCAATAATTTATAACGAAGTTTGAAATGGAATAGAATATCATATTATTTGTCATAAAATTCATGTCCAATGAAACAATTAGTTTACAAATTTGATAACAATTTATGACCTTATGTAGCTGGTAACAATATTTTATGATTGCTTAAAATGACACGCTACTGTTATTATAAAGCCTGTTTGGCACGGTCATAATTCATATATTTGTTATCAAATCTTGGCTGGGATTCTGTAACTCGTTAGCTATATTATGTTCAATAATATAACTAATGCCTAATTTACTATTTTCTTTTTAAAATGTAACTATTATTAGAATGAAGTGATTAGTTTTTTGACAGTGACATTTAACTGTCAGTTATATACATTTGAAATATGAACTGCGTAACAAAGGAATTATGTTTGTCTTAGGCTTCGGGATTTATAATAAAACTTAATTTTTAAATTTATGTGTAAAATACATAGAAAAAGTATTATTGTATACCTGTAGAAAATTCAACAATCTTTAATTTTCATAATGACATAAAATGTGAAAACCAGGTTACAGAACTTTATGAATGATAGTATTTGAGTTAGAGCGTTAACAAAATCCATACACACACATTTACTCACATACACACACATATACATACACACATACGGACATCATCGTGAAAATGTTAAAATTGGATTCTAGGGACCTTAAAACATGGTCATTTACTAAAATCTCGATATGTGATTTTTAGCACGATCCCTATACCTCCCTTATCAAGGGTAGCGGGAGGTAAAAATGGAAAAAAATTAGAAAACAACGAATGGCAAATTCTGTATCCTTCTTTATTATCTTAAAATTACATTTAAAGATCAATTTTGACAACTTGACTTTTGAACTGAATAATGATGAGACATACGTTTCTCTGCTCATAGCCTACTCTGAGTTAGTTTTCTGTTTAACAGAATGTAATACCAGTGAGTATAAAGTATACTTTACCAGTAAATTATTATGTACACAGCAAAAAAGGCACGAGCGCTGTTAGCTCATCTATCAGAACCGCGTCCCGGCGAAAAGATGCAGCTGGACATGATCTACGGCCTTCTGCACCGGGGTATTAGGAAGCAGGTCCGCCGTGACGACGTGACCAACTTTGACGATCACCTAAGACTCGCCAGGGTAGCAGAGGCATCATTCGCTGAGGAGCGACGCGCGGAGAAGAAAACATCAAACCCACCGCCGAAAGCAACGGCGGGATCGCCCGCGATGCGATTTCTGTTCCGGCCACGGAAGAGCAGATTGCCGGAAATTAGCAGCTAAACAGAAGACTATGCCGACCGAGCAGCAGCAATCTTCTTACCCGAAACCGGTGTCATCTTCGGCTCCGAAAGCGGCTCACATCACCTGCTACGGGTGCGGTGCTCCAGGAGTAATTCGCAGCAAATGTCCGACATGTAAAGGAAACACGGCAACAGGCACAACGACCAGCTTTTGCCCAGTGGGCACTAGTGAACTTTTACCTAGTAATTCAATCTCTCCACGGCCGCGGCCACTTTTTCAGGTTGAGATATTGGGAGACCACGACACTGGGTACGTCGACACCGCTGCCCAACAAAGTGTCGCAGGACACTCGCTATATGAAGTTTTACTAGCACGGGGACAACAATTTAAGGAGGTTAAGCTGACGACGATGCTCGCCGACGGAGAGCCTCGTGTCCAAGATGCTCTCACCACTACAGTGGACGTCATCCTCATGGGTCGCACAGTTTCCACCACGTTTATTGTTTTGCTGGACGCAATTCACAACAACACGCTTCTCGGAGCAGATTTTGTGGCCGACGCCGGTGTCGTCATCAACATGGCGGACAACACATGGCATTTTGTCGAAATGCCGGACTCCAAGCATCCCTTGTTGAAGGAAGGCATACCAGCCCCAGCTGTTACCCAGGTTGCAGCTGCAGCGATACTCCGAGCGGATGAAGAGTCTTCTCTGACGTCGGAGCAGCGGAAAGTATTGGAAACCGTGCTCGTAGAGAACGAGGACATTTTTCGCTCAGGGGGAGAAGCGACGACGTACGCAGAGCACCGTGTCGACACCGGCGACAGTGCACCAGTCGCTGTACCGCCATATAAATTGTCACCAGCCAAGAAACAGACGGTAGTGCTTGTTTCGAAACCAGATGGTTCTGCGCGAGTGTGCATTGACGTGTAAACAAAGTTACAGTGAGTGACCGTTATCCCACCCCGCGTATACAGGGTGTTTACGGTCTTTTTGTTTTATTTTTAATGGGTGATACTACAGGTCAAAAGAAGGCGAAAAACATTAAAACACCTTATTAAAATATTTATAATAAAAGAGATATGAATTTTTTTAGTTTTTATAAAGGGGAGGTAAATTAATGTTGAAAAAAGTTGTAGTAAGCTATGTAATGACAAATGTCACTCTTTTGTTTTTTAATTTGTTTATCTGTCAGTTTCAGTTTGTTACTATTTAATTGTGCACCGTCAGTTTCTAATTGATTATTGTTATTAATTGTGTAAAAGGTGAACAATGTACCATCGGTATTCTAATACGGAATTAGTTGACATGATGCTCATTTATGGGGAAGGGCATCAAAATTCAGCTGCAGCAAGTCGTCTTTACAGAGAGCATAAACAATTGCCACAATACGCATATCTGGAGTTTCGAAAATCCGCATGTTGTTCGTCGTGGTCATTTTCAATACAGATTTTCTGTGAACGTATGGGCCAGATTGGTGAATTCACAGTTGATTAGCCCCTTTCTGTTGCCAGAACAAATAAATGCTAATAATTATTTATTTTTTTTTGCAAAATAATTTGCCAGAACTTTTAAACGATGTTCCCTTAAATGTGCGTCAAGATATGTGGTTTCTCCACGACGGTGCACCGGCGCATTTCAGTCGTCTCGTACGTCATCACTTAAACCATGCATTTGGAAATAAGTGGATTGGTCGGGGCGGTCCTGTTTCTTGGCCTCCGCGGTCACCTGACTTAACACCATTGGACTTTTATTTGTGGGTACATATGAAAGACATGGTATACACCACCGAAATTATCGACGCTGAAGACCTCCGTAACCGGGTGGAAGCAGCAACGGCGGAAATTCGACAAGGCATGGGCCTTGCAACGTACGTTAATTCATGGATACGCCTAGCAAGACTTTGCATACAGCAGCAGGGTGATAACTTTGAACATCTGTTATAAAAGCGCTTATTGTTCTGTTTTAATTCAATAAAAATAAAAACTAAAAAAAATTCGTATCTCTTTTATTATAAATATTTTACTAAAGTGTTTTAATGTCTTTCGCCTTGTTTTGAACTGTAGTATCACCCATTAAAAATAAAACAAAAAGACCGTAAACACCCTGTAGACGATATATTGAATAATACAGGCAGAGCGGAGTACATGTCTACCATAGACTTGAAGGCGGGATACTATCAAGTTGCCGTGCGCGCGGAAGACCGCGACAAAACAGCCTTCATAACCCCGTTCGGAGTATTTCGTTTTAAGCGCATGCCCATGGGCATGAAGAACTCGGGAGCGATAATGCAAAGACTCATGAACTTGTTTATATCTGGATTGCCGCAAGTGCGAGTTATAGTGTATTTAGACAATATAATCGTGATCTCTAATGACTTTGATAGACATATAGATGATTTGCGACTAATTTTTAAGCGTTTAAGACAGTTCTCGCTAACCGCGAATCGTGCTAAGTGTGTGTTTGCCAGGCGAGAAGTGAAGTTCTTGGGACACGTGATTACGACAGAAGGCGTGAAAACTGATCCAGCAAAAGTGGCTGCCATAGTTGAAATGCCACCTCCGCGTACTTTAAAACATTTAAAGACATTTCTGCATATATGCTCATGGTACAGGCGCTTTATAAATAATTTCTCTTCCATATCTAGGCCCCTCACCAGCTTAATGAAGAAGCAGGCAACATGGAAGTGGGGGGAGGAGCAGCATGACGCGTTCCAACGGCTTAAGGACGCTTTGACGTCGGCGCCAGTACTGCGACAAGCGGATGACACTCTTCCGTTTACCATTCGTACCGACGCAAACGATTGTGCTCTTGGATCAGTTTTGTGTAAGGGGGGTAGGGTCCAGAGGAGCACCCCGTCGAGTATGCCAGCCGTCTTCTGACTGCCGCCGAGAGAAATTATCATACAACGGAGAGGGAAGCCTTAGCAGTAGTGTACGCGCTAAAGAAGTTCCGAGGGTATATTGATGGCACGCGAATCACCGTCGAGACGGATCACCAAGCTCTACGATGGCTAATGGAATTGAAAGCGCCGTCGGGACGCCTTGCCAGGTGGGCATTGTCGATACAGGAGTACAATCTAGAAATCCGCTACACGCCAGGGCGGAAGAACGTGGTGGCCGACACGCTGTCACGCCCACCAGGTCCAGCAGGCGGACAACAAGAATGTGCAATTTGCATGTTCACGGTGGACCTCCCGCGGAGGAGCGCCGAAGAAACCTGTAAAGACCAGCTCGCGGATCCAGAAGTATCGAAGATTATCGAGAGCTTCGAGTCGCCTGATAACCCTGATCTGCGAACTTGGATTGACAGAGGATATGTCATGATGAGCGGGGTGTTGTATCGCTATGTTCCCGAGCAGGAGTCTGAAGAAGCCCAGCAGGTGGTGTCGCAAGCAGGGTGCGCCAGAGTACTAGCCGAGTACCATGACACCCCGAGCGCAGGACACTATGGAGCGGACGCCACATACAACAAGATTGCTGCGCGTTATTATTGGCCAGGTATGCGCAAAACGGTTATGGAATTTGTACGTAATTGCCCTCAGTGTCAGCGGTATAAAGCCACCAATCAAAAGCCAGCTGGCCTTCTACGTACGCCAGCAGCAGCTCAGCGATTCGAAGTTGTAGCAGTGGATTTGTTCGGGTCGCTGCCGACTACCGCCGAAGATTACCGGAATATCTTCGTGGTCGAAGACGTAGCTACAGGATGGGTGGAGCTGTTTCCACTGAAGGAGGCTACGGCAGAAGTATGCGCCAAGACACTGGTCAGCGAGATTTTCATGCGGTAGGGTACACCACGGCGTGTAATCTCGGACAACGGCGTGCAGTTCGTTAGTGCTGTAATGCAGCACACCATGCATTGTCTGGGGATACAGCAGACGCTTACTCCGTACTACCACCCAGAAGCAAACCCGGTGGAGCGTAAGAATCGGGATTTAAAGACTCGTCTCGCCATCCTGGTAGGCGAGGATCATTCCACCTGGGCTGAGCAGCTTCCAGCAGTCCGTTTTGCGATGAACACGGCGACCAACCAGACTACGGGCTATACAGCGGCCTATTTAACTTTTGGGCGCGACATACGCACACCCGACAACGTGCAGAGAGACCTAAAGGCAATAATTAGCGGTGAAAACTTCTTGCCACAGGTTACGCCGTACCTGCTGCGTATAGCAGACACTCTCCGCGAGGCTCGTGAGTCTCGCGAGACGCGTCAGGACGCTCAACGGCGCTATGCCAACGCCCAGAGACGACCGGCGCCGAACTATCAGGTTGGTGACCTTGTGTTCGTCAACACGCACGTGCTGAGCGACGCTGGACGCGGAATTACCCCGAAGTTCATTCCCAAGCGAGACGGGCCGTATAAGGTAATCAGCGCTCGAGGAGATGTTTATGAAGTGGGATCTCCAGACCACCCAGAGCTACCGTTAGGAAGATACCATGCGGCGGCTTTGACGCCGCTCGTTGGCCAGGAGAGCGCCGACCGTCAGCCCGTCGCGCCCCTTCGGCGAAGGGGCCTACTAATATGTTTCATTAAATTACCTAAGTTGATTTAGTTCAATTTTCTAAATATGTAATAGCAAATTATAGTAAAATTAAATACAAAATTAGATTAAGTGATTACATTTAGTATTGAACTAAACATAAATAAAGAAATTAATTAAATATATATTTAAATTTTCTATTTACTTACTAATTCAGTAGATAAATTACCGAAAATTGTAGGACAAAAATAGTGAAGCCAAAATATAGTATGTAATATTTTATAGGTAAAAATAAAAAAAATATTAATAGGTCAAAAATAAAGATAAAAAATCTTCATGACTCCCCCATATGAGACGCCTCTAGTTGAGATACAGAAAGAAAAGAAAGTAAAATTATTCATCTAAATATGTAGTAATCTCATACCAAGTTAAAAATTTTATTGCAACTAGTATCAGAGTTATTAATAAAAATGGGGTTGATAAAGTGCACTTTTAAAGGCCTGTAACTCTAACGAAAAGTTTCCGAACATACATTTATATAACATTTTTTGCTCAAAATGAGCTCAGGAATACGCTATTCTTTTTGTTACACGAGCTCTGATACAGCCTGTATTATAAATATGTCTTAAACAAGTCCTCATAAATAAATATATCATCACGGCATATTACCCATTACTGAGTGTGCCCGTATCTACATCATGTAGACATCGATAGTGACGATATATTTTTACCGTGTGGGCGCTTACCAGGCGTAACCTCACGGGCACTCATAGCTGGTGTGGAGAGTGCACTAGCAAACAAGTCCTCATAATATCATGATGAATTTGAACAATAATTATTAAAAATTACTTTGCAGGTATAAGCAAAAAATTCTCATCACCAAAGAAAAAAATTGAACAGCCAAAGTTTAGTTTTACATGAAATCAATCTAGTAAAATGATTAAAGTGTTGACTATCGTATATTCTTGTATATGAATATGTATGTCTGTTTTAATAATTTTTGTGTATATGCGTGTATAATATGTTTCAATGCATTTAAATAAATATTTTTTATACTGCAAGGAAAGGATTTTGATCTTAATTTGTGAGGAAATTATAAAAAAAATATTATATGCATAAGAAAATATTTTATTTTCAATTTCATCAACAATCATGAATTAAAGAAGCAACTTGCTGCACGAAGTGTACTTTTCGAGCGTACTACCTTTCTCTTTTTAACCCGAATTCTTTCTCACTTTACGCACGACCACTGCTTAACTGCCACAAGTCGTTGGTTGAACTGTACAATACCGGTTTTAAATTGTACATGACGAAATTGTCGCTTCGAGAACCCTAACACAATTGAATGATAAATAAATAAGTTTTCAATATACATACGTTCGGATAATTCAATCATTTGAAGTTGAAATTAAAAATTATCAAAGAACCATAATATATAATTTAATAATAATAATAATAATAATAATAATAATAATAATAATAATAATAATAATAATTTGGAGTAACGATAATCGACTGGAGATTGATGTGTGGAGAAGAAAATAAAGTAATCGGAAACTGCAGTCAGTACGCTTTTATTTGATTTGAACCTACGTTTCGACCATTACAATGGTCTTCCTCAGGGTTAAATCAAGTCATAAACAAAGATAATAATAATAATAATAATAATAATAATAATAATAATAATAACTTTATTGACCAGAGTCAACGGCGGGGTTCAGCCAAAGGCTGATCTTCCACCCAACCAGTACATGTAAATTACAAAAAATAATAAAAAAAGTCAACATAAATACATAATATGAAAGTATATCACAATATGTCAAATAAGAAGATAAATTTACATAATAATTTACAGAAATGATTAATTAATTTATACAGAACAATTTTTTAACACGAGCTTTAAAAGAGTGTAAAGACAGAGATTTTAATTCATCTGGGAGATTGTTATATAATTTGGGAGCTAAGTAAGAAAATGAATTTTTGGATTTATTTTTTTTTGTATGAAGGTACGATATATGAATTCTTATCACGTAGTTGATAATGTTGTTCTTTTAATTTAAGTTTTTCATGTAGATAAGAAGGGCAACCTGTTTGTATTATCTTATGAATTTGACAAAGATAGAATATCTGCACACGTTCGTCAATATAATGAAGATTTGATGAAATACGAAATAAAGAAATATGGTCATATTTACGCACATTGTAAACGAATCGTAGGCATGAGTTTTGAAATAGCGTTATTTTATTTTTGTCGTTTTGTGTCAAGTGTGGAACATATACACACGCACAGTAGTCTAGTATAGGTAGTATCAAGGTGTTAATTAGTCTTAATTTTATTTCAGCTGATAATAGCTTGCGATACTGGTATAAATGTCGAAGTCTAAGTCTAGCAGCTATTAATTTTTTTGTCAAATGGTCACGGAAGTTGATGTCTTTGTCAATTATCATACCCAAACTCTTAATAGCCGGAGTACGATTTAAGATTTCTCCTTGCAATTTTATATCATATGTATCACAGTTTCCAACTACTAGGAGTGACGATTTATCAGTATTTATCTTGAGCCCATTATTAGTAGTCCAAGTCGACAACTTTTCAAGATCCTTATTTATTGCCTCACATTCATCCTTGGCGTTCATCTTATTTACGGTTGCTAGCAACTGAGTATCATCAGCATATGAATGTGAGGAACAGTATTGCAGACTGGATGATAGATCGGCCACATACAAAAGGAAAAATAATGGACCCAAGATAGTGCCTTGAGGAACTCCTTGGTGAAGAGGGAATCTCCGCGATTGATGAAAAGCTGAGTCTGGTGACATGACTACATGAAAATTTCTATTAAAAAAATAGCTTCTGCACCAATGAATTGCATCATCATTAAATCCGTAATATCGTAGTTTGGCTAGTAAGAGATTGTGATCCACCATATCGAAAGCTTTGGAAAAATCTATTTGTATTACAAAAGTTGTTTTAGAGTTGTCGTAATTTTGAATAATTTCATCGGTAATATTCATTAAGCAGGTGTTAGTGCTGTAACCATTTCTGAACCCAGACTGTGTAGTAGGTAAAATATTAGTACCTTTTAGGAAATTTGTTATCTGATTACAGCATATTCGTTCCAAAACCTTCGATAGGGTGGGTAGTATGCTAATAGGACGTAAGTCATTGTAGGTTAAAATATCACCTTTTTTGGGTATAGGTTTAATTATAGCTATTTTCCAAAGTTCTGGTACAACTCTATTCACAATACAAGTGTTTATTATATGCGTAATATAACCAATAATTTTTGGAAGAATAAATTGAATCATCTTTAAAGATATTCCATCAATTCCAGTTGCATTTGATTTAAGAGATTTAAGGATCTTTTCTATATCATCACTGTCAATGCAATGAAAACTGAAGTAATTTGAATTAGCGCGTAATGGATATTTATTTTCATTATAATAAATCAGCGTATCCTGATTTATGCTAGTAGTTCCCATCTTATTTACAAGAAATTCTCCATAATCATCTGGATTCGAAAGAGTTTGCGGTATAACAGTTTGATTTTCTGTCTTAAGTCCCAAATGTTTTAAATTGTTCCATAGCTGATTGGAATTATGAATGTTATTATTTATATTAAATTGAAGAAATGCCTGCTTTTCTCTTCGAATTGCGGCAGTTGTTAAATTTCTGAGTTGCTTATAATATTCAAATTTAGAGGATGTTTTAAATTTTTTATAATCTAAGAGAGCCTTATCTCCTTTTCGTTGCATTATTTGAATAACAGGCGTTATCCATGGGCAGTGTTTCTTATTTACTTTAATTTCCCTGATGGGAGCATGTTTATCAAATAATGCTAGAATATTATTATTTAAATACTTAACTTTATCATCTATATTAGATGTGTTTACAATATAATTCCAATCAACTAGATCACAATCAGCCAAAAAATTGTTTAAATTAAAGTTCTTAAAATCTCTGTAGGTCACAATTTTAGAAATATTTTTCGGTTTCGGTAAATTTAAAATACAAAATACACAATCATGATCTGATATGTTACTAGTATTCAATACTCCTGAGTCTTTACAAATATTTAGATCTGAAGTTAGAATAATATCTACTAACGATCCGGAGCGAGGCCTGGTCGGCTCTTTTATTAACTGAACCATTCCATTAGTCGATATTATATCTGATACAAATTTTGAAAAATGATCATTTTTAAGCATGTTGACATTAATGTCGCCGGCACAAACTATAAAATCATATTTGGGTGTAAATTCAGAAAATATTGAATCTAGTAATTCTAACTCCCTGTAAAATTGTACATTTGGATTATATATTAATCCTAGACATACCTTTTGTTTATTTATAGTACAACAAATCCACATAATATGTTCTATACTATTGCTGTTTACAAAGCTAGTATCAAGCAATGTAAAAGAAATACTATTCCGGATGTAGAATGCAACTCCTCCTCCACGTTTATTTAACCTTTCTTTACTAATTAATTTGTAACCGTTAATATTAAATAAATGTGCAGGAGATGTTTCACTAATCCATGTTTCGGTGATACCAATAATATCAAAATTGTTTTCTGTAATAAATTCACTAATATCAAGGAAACAAGAATTGAGTGATCGAACATTTAGTTGAACAAATGTAAACAAGTTATCTTTAAGTTCGATGAACTTTGTATGAGAAACAGGTGATCCTGACATATGATGAATGAAATAATGAACAAGATGAGACAAAACAATTAATTCGCAGATGAACGAACTAAGAGAGAGGTTGTCTGGCAACGTGATTCAGCAAATTTTGCTTTTTTAAAAGAAACGTCTCATTTTTATAAATATATATGTATTGCAATATTGCATTAAGAATTTAATTTTTCAAGGTCCTTTTGGCTGTTAATGGTAAACTTTTTATTTTTGCCATTATTAAATAAATTTACTATTATTCGACCATCAAATGTCCAAACATTGTTAAAGCCAAACTTATCTGTAGTCGACTTGAGTAGGGCCAGCCGGGATTTTGTAAGGTCCTCACGAATGGTAATCCCTGATTTTTTCAGCTTCTTCTTCTCCATGAAAACTTTGTTGCGCGAACGATAGCTGACGAATTTGACAATAATAGGCCGTTTTACACCTTTTTTTTGTCCAACCCTGTGACACCGATCAATATCATTGATGGAAATGTCCACTTTTAGTTTTTCACGACACAAATTCACAACCAGTTCGTCAACATTTTCATCAGGAGCCTCAGGAAGTCCGAAGATGCGGATGTTGTTGCGGCGGGTGTACTGCTCCAGTTTGCACTCGCACAAGCATTTATTAATTCACTATTTATTTGCTTTAGATTTTTTATTTCATCTTCTAACACTTGTATTTTTTCTTCAAATACTTTTTTCACTGCACTGCCCACTGCACTAGTAATTAACTCAGTGAATTGTTTATTTTCACCTATTTGCGAAAGTGCCAAAGTAATCATTTGGCTGATATTTTTTTCATCGTCGCGAGTGAGCATTTTGAGTATTTTTTTAAAAAAAATTAAATATTTTACTTTACTGCTGCCAGAGACACACCTACGCGTCTATCCTTGCTGACAGTTCATTCAAGAATCTGAAGATATTTGCAACTCATGTTAACAACCATCAAAATGCAATATGTGAATTACAACGTTATAATATTGATGAAAAACAACTTTTAAATAAATATATAATGTAACGAACCAGATAGAATGTAACAATTTTATAAAACGTAGGTTCAAATCAAATAAAAGCGTACTGACTGCAGTTTCCGATTACTTTATTTTCTTCTCCACACAAATGATAATAATAATAATAATAATAATAATAATAATAATAATAATAATAATAATAATAATTTAAGAATGTTGATGTTGTCAACAATATTTGTGTCTGATGTGTTCTTTTCATATAGTATACAAGAAGACTATTGAAAATTCTCGATTATACGAAACGTGTTGCCTGGAAACATCACGAGATCGAAGGTCGAGTGGTATATCCTGTAGGCAACACGTCGAGTATTTCGAGAATTTTCGATAATCCAGTGAACGGAGGCAGAAAAAGGGGGGTACCCTACAAAAGGTCGAGTAATTCTGAATATTTCATATGTTATATAGAATGGTTGGTTAATGAAAAATCTAAATTTTCACTATCCCCCCCTCCACCGTTTCCTCCGCCGTTCTGTAAAAATCAAAGAAAATTGATATTTTTTTATTGCTTATAACTTGTTTCTGGTGAATTTTAGCGCAAAGAAAGTTCTTTGCCGTTTTGTAGAGGACAAAATTTCCTGCAAATTATTTATGTAATAGTATATTATATACTCAGGGACTAAAGTGCATATTCAATCCCGTGGGTGAAGTTTATTTCTCAAGCCGAAGGTGACGGAAATAATCACCTGAGGGATTGAATGCACTGTGGTATATACGCTATTTTTCGCACTCCCGTATCAAATGGAACCATATTAGTGTAAAAGAAATTAATCTTACAATTTGATAATACGAATGTCAAAAATTTTGTTCAAATTTAAACTTAATACGAATAAATAAATCATAGTAACATTTTTATTCTAAATTGTAACCATTGTAACTAAGTACAGCAAATATTAAATAAATAAAAAATATGTACAGCTGTCAATTAAAAGAGAAGATGAGTGAATATTAAATTTTGATATAGAAAAGGTTGCGGAAGAGTTTACTAAAGAATTGTTACCCCAAAAGTCAAGAAAAATTTATGAACAACAGTATGATGTATTTGTTAAATGGTGTAGTGAAAAAAACTTGAAAATTACATGGAGAATGTATTGTTAGTGTACTTCCACGAAAACTCAAAATTGGTTTGTGCTTCAAGTCTATGGTCACATTACTCCATGTTAAAAACTATGCTTCAAATAAAAAATAATGTTGATATTACCAAATTTTCAAAATTAATATCGTTTTTAAAAAGGAAAAATGACGGTTACAAACCGAAAAAATCAAAAATGTTAACTGAGGACCTAGTTGATCGTTTTCTAATTGAAGCTTCGGATGAGGAATGTGTGATGCTAAAGGTAAGAAATCGCAATTAAGATCTTATATGAACATATTTTAATAAACTATTAAATAAAAAATTGTGATTTTTATTCTGTTGTTGTCACATTTTATTTTATAAAAATAAAGTTTGTAGACCTTTATGTTCCAAAATGTGTATATTTTTCGTAAATTTTTGATTTTCAATTTTATGTTACTATATGATGTTATGGAAACATCTTGTCTATTTTTACCTCCCGCTACCCTTGGTAAGGGAGGTACAGGGATAGTGCTAAAAATCTAATATCGAGATTTTAGTAAATGACGTTTTAAGGTCCCTAGAATCCATTTTTAACATTTTCACGATGATGTCTGTATGTGTGTATGTGTGTGTGTGTGTGTATGTGTGTGTATGTATGTGTGTATGTGTACGAATTTTGTTTGCACGCTAACTCAAATACTATCATTCAGAAAATTCTGAAACCTTGTATTTTTACCCTATTCTAATAGGAATAGAAGCCATTAGATTTTGGTGTCGGATAAACGGAAATGGTACTTTACTTGAAGCTCATAATGGTTTTTCTTTAAAAAATACCATTAAATGCCATTTTTTCGAATTTTATGTCTTATGAAAATTAAAGATTATTGAATTTTCTACAGGAATACATTAATACTTTTTCTATATATTTTACAGATAAATTTAAAAATAATTTTTTTATTAGCCGCGAAGCCTAAGATAAAAACTATTCCTTTGTTACACAGTTCATTTTTCAAATGAATGTAACTGGCAGTAAATGTCACTGTCAGAAAACTTATCACTTCAAATTAATAATAGTGCCATTTTAAAAAGAAAATAGTAAATAAAGCAATAGTTTTCTGCAATGGAACAGCTTGCAGCGTTAGTAAATACGTAGGTAGGTATGTATTTAAATTAATAAAAATTAAATAGCGGGAGGTTCTGTGTTGGCCACATCAGATTTTTTACTTTAGTCCCCCAGGGATTTTTTTCATATTTAGGGCCAGTTTTAAAAAGAAATTTAATCTTCACTTAAAAATTAGATGTCAAGTAAATTGAATGAAATAAACAAATTAGATCAATTTCTCTGTTCTTATGAAATTGAAATTATTGCTGTCAACAAAACGCGTTGCATTTTTTCTTTTCATTAAATTTACTGTGGAAGTAATTTTTAAGTGAAGATTAAATTTCTTTATAAAACCGGCCCTTACTCCCTCTGGGACTGAATTTGAACTTTAGTCCCTGAAATGAGTGATTGGAATCGCTCTTTAGTCTCGGGAGTGCGAAAAGTTATTTTGCACGATTAATAGCAAAGGAGCTATGAAGGCTAAAATTGTGTACTTTCTTTCCACATTACATCGCAAGAGCTCCGTAGCATCATTTTAGCGTAAAAGTCCTCATAATCAGTCTTGTAGAGAATTTAATTACCTACAAAATCCAATTATTTTTTTACGATCAATGCAATGACTGGGGGTCAATTTACAAAAAAACGATAAAAAACAATTTTCTAGTTTAGTACAGCAACATCTTTTTTTGGTTTATTATTTCTAATTATAAAAGTATTATTCAAACAAAATAATCTGTATAGATGCAAAATGAACGTAGTTATGTATTGGCAAACGTCCATGAAGTCTCATAGGACCATTAGAATTTCTTTTTAAAAGAACAGCACTTCCCTTTTTTATTTGTCTGTGAGTCTGTGACTTCTTTCTACTACTCTTCAGCTCAGAATTATGTTCGTGGAATCCTTATTACTTTAATTCCGCATCATAAAATCAAAAATGGTGAACGAATATACGAACCTTTGTATATTCGAATATAATTAATAATAATAATAATAATAATAATAATAATAATAATAATAATATTAATAATAATAATAATAATAATAATAATATTAATAATAATAATAATAATAATAATATTAATAATATTAATAATATTAATAATATTAATAATATTAATAATATTAATAATATTAATAATATTAATAATATTAATAATATTAATAATATTAATAATATTAATAATATTAATAATATTAATAATATTAATAATATTAATTATATTAATAATAACAATATTAATAATAATAATAATATTAATAATAATAATATTATTAATAATTAATAATAATAATAATTAATAATAATAATAATTAATAATAATAATAAATAATAAATAATAATAAATAATAATAATAATTTTATTCGCCACAGATGAACAAAAAACGTACGACAATAGCCAGGCGAAACATATGGATACAATTTAAAATTAATAAGAAATTTTTTGGTTAAAAAATTATCCAATTGAATCCCTGAATGTCTGATCACGTGTGCGAAAGTAACCAATCAAAACAAACTTACACTGATAATTATTTTAAGACAATTATCATTTATGTCATTAAATTACTAAGTAACAATCACTTTTTGACAGATAATTAAAGATTAATTGTTTTACTTTGAAAATGACGTTTTGACGGTATGATAGTGAAAATAACGCTTCAATTAATAAAATACACATTCACACTCACAATAAAACACTCTATTATAAATAAAAAAATTGGAAAATATCATTCTATTATTATTACTATTAAACGTTTGTATAATAAAACTGAAATATATCTCGGCATCTCCCAATGTTAATGTTAATCTTATTATCGTTACACACTTCACGATGAACTATATTCATAGCTACTACTTACGTCTATTGAGTGATTTTATAATTACAAAAATTCTGCCAAATACAAATTCTTCATAAATTTAATTAAAATTGCAAAAATTTTTTCACCGAATACTCCTCGATCATTGGATAAATACTTATAATTTTATCACAACATCCTCAAGCACGTTGCTTTTAGGTAATACCCTCTCCGCCTTCGGCGTCGGTCTGTTACCAAGCAACGTGCTTTCGGTAACTGTCATAAAATTATTTCGTAATTATCAATGTACTCGGGATATTATAGCTGAAAATATATTTTAGATGTTTTATTATGTTATTGGTTTCTTCACAATCTTAAGAAGAAATTTCAGAATTTCTGATAATTTGTTAAATGTCAATTATTTTCTATAAGTCAAAGTGACGTTTGACGTTTATAAATAATTAGCCGACCCTCCCCGGCTTCGCACGGGTAAAGCTGGAATAAACTATTAGCTACACGTGTACCAATAATTTTTCACATTTACTTCTGAGTCATGCGCTGCGTAGGGAGCCGGCAACGTACCTCGCATCGTACATGTAACAGGCTCCGCCCATTGCCATCCCGATCCCCGAACCGCACTTAACAGCGCACTTTTCTAAATATATCTCGGGAACTTTTACTTACGTACATATGATGCAAATCTATCTCTCCGACAAATATCGAAAATCTGCCAACGGTTAAAACTTATCTACAGATAAAAAGATAAAAAAATAATTAAAATCATCCCATTGTACTGCCTTGTGGGATGATTTTTCAAAGACGCTAAACCACTCTTTATTTCTTACCAAAAGCAAAAATATGAATTTTTATATCCCTAACTTGACAAATGACTTGTATCCCGTATTTTACCCCCTTGAAGTTTTATTTTCGCGACAAAAGGTAGCCTATGTCCTCCAAGGTCAAATGTATCTCTGTACCAAAATTTATAAAAATTAGTTCAGCGGTTTAGGCGTGAAAACGTAACAGACAGACAGACACACAGACAGACAGACAGACAGACAGAATTACTTTCGCATTTATTACTACTAGTATGGATTTATGAAAACTAGAAAAAAAAAAAGAAAACAAGTGTCATGGCTATTAGTACTTGAAATTTAGATTTTTTTTTTAAATTGTGAAAAACCAAAAACCTAATAAAAAATCTGATGTGGCCAGTACATGACCTCCCGCCAATTCCATGTTTAAAATAGCAGTGAGCTTTAAGTAAAGTATCACTTCCGGTTGATCGTTTGTAAATAAAATCTAATTTGTTGTCCAATAAAAAGAAAAGTTTGTAATACGAAATTTTGGATTATGTTTTATTTTACATATACATACATACCCATAGACATCATTGTATAAATGTTAAAATCAGATTCTGGGGACATCAAAACGTGCTTATTCACTAAAATCTCTAAATGCAATTTTTAGCACGATCCCTATACCTCCCTTACTTGGGATAGCGGGAGGTAAAAATGTAGAAAGTTTTTATGGAACATTTAATTCTGAACAACTTTACATCCTGTAGTTTTTGTCGTAAAATGTAAAGGAGAGCAGAAAATCGCATAAAACTAAAATCCCATGTTAATTTCCCACATCCGTACCTGACCGTCAACACCCTATAATGTGATATGTTGATTACGGATAATTTTTTTCTCCAAAATTCGGAAAATTATTTCTTTTAATTTAATTCTTGCAGTGTACATTTTTAGTGCGCTATTGCCATGATTTTATTTTAGATAATTTATTATCTAATCAAATGAAGTGATTCGTAATTACTGTTAATAAAAATATAATATCGACCAAAAGCAGTAAAAATGACTAGCGTCTAAGCGCCGTACTAGCTTTAATCACGAAAATATTCGTATTACGTGTCTATAACAACAATAACCTCACCTACCGCACAAAACTCATCCCGAGTTTTCCATGAACTATTTTTGTGAGGTTATTATTGTATTTGGGTGAATTGCATGACAACCAACTATTGTTCATTGTCCTGATCAAAGCTAGTACATCGAACAAAAAATTAATAAAGAGCACATACCCATCAATTTGCTCTCAAAATCGACAACAGAGCAAATTTTTCTTTCAAAATTTCATGATTTTCCAATTCCATGTGATTTATTCTCCTCGGAAACTAAATTCAACAAATAAACAACATAAAATCATAAAGTTATGAAATTTTGAATGGAAAATTATGACATTTGTAAAGTTATTATGCACATAATTCATAATTACTACAGCTACATTCTACATTCTGACACGGGCTCCCATATATGCTTGCCAAAGTCAATAAAATCACATGCCTGCTCTCGTCATATTTCGGAAAATTTCTTTTTGATTCACGATCTATATGTCCAATACTACAAATCAGTGTTTCCAAACTTTCTTGGTCCGTGGATCCTATTTTCTCCGAGATTTGACGACGGACCCCTCTTTGACATGGATTTGTACAAATTTGTATAGAGAAACGACTGTCGAATTTAAATTACGCCAATATGAACAAAAACTGCTTTTTCTGATAGCTAACAATCTGTAAAATATTACTGTGCTTAGGCAGTAAAAATATTTTTGCTGCCAATTGTTGCTATTTACGTAGCAATAGCAACCGTCAAACAAACGCATAGGAACCGTTCAACAAACACACAGCAACATGATTTCTGGCGATAAGTTACAATTTTTCTAAAGAGCCTGTTAATCCCTAAGGAACAGCCTGCGGACCCCTGGGCGACCACAGTTTGAAAAACCCTTAAAATTTGTTACGTATATTTAGAAACATTCTGTATTCTGTATATGCATACACATTAATGTAGCCCAACGAGAATAAATAATATGTTTCATAATGTATAGTAGAGTCCACGCGTTTTGAGAAAACCCAAATCGGCGCAACCTACAAATGCTGACTGTTCAAAAAACATTTAAATGAATAATAATTAAATGTTATTTTTTTATATCTTATATAAAATAAACCTTTGAAGAAAGATGTGAAAGATCAACCGGTTGGATTTGTATGCTTGATTACAATATAAAAAATCTGTTGTGGCCAGCACAAGACCTCTCGCCATTTCCATTTTATGTTATATAAGTAATGAATTGCACTTTGTTATCGAACCGTCGTTTTGTAACAAAAAAAAATCCAGAACTTTGCCCAAATATTGTTTTTTATTGTATTTAACATGTCTTCTGCACACATACAATTCTAATTATACCTATCTATTTTTCATTGAATGAGGAAGTTCTCAAATGTCAGAGATTCTTCCAATTCATTAACAAGATTGGTGGTATTTCTAATGGATATATGCAGGTTATTTATAATTTTAAATATTTAATTAATAAAACCATAAGAAATATTAAATGTACTTCCCAGAAAAAGCTTTCAGAATGTAACTAAAACTTTTGATTTTTGACACTGACATCTGTCATTTACAAATTATGTTATAATCAATTGAATTTGTCAACTGGTTTCCTTAGTGTAGTTTCGCCTACTCGACTTATATCCCGATATTCTAAATGTTATAGCGTCTTTATTTCTAAATTTATAGAAGATATAATAAAAAATTTAAATGTATCAGATATAGAATTTTATGTTCTTCAAAATTAGTAATGTCAAAAATTTTCAAATAATATAATTTAGAAGATTTTTTTTTAAAAACTACTACTTTCGGTTGTTCAGTTGTTACCACAACCTTTTCAGCTCTTCCCAGGAATGTCAGATTAAGGAATTCATAGTTAAACAGGTCTTAAGTCGTATAGTTTTTGAGGAATCGTCCATCCTACATCCAGCCATACACACACACACACACACACAGAGACATCATTGTAAAAATGTTAAAATCAGATTCTAGTGACCTTGAAACGTGCTTATTCATTAAAATCTGGATATGTGATTTTTAGCATGATTCTAATACCTCTCTTAGCGAGAGGTAAAAATCTATATAGTATTATAGTATAGTGCAATATATCAATATTCCGTCTGTTTATTAATTACAATGAAGAAATTTGATAACAACAATACGCTATAGACAGCTGCTATCTGTCATAACATCGTAACATCACTACTTTCACAAGTTGGACTCACTCGGACGAATTTTGGTCTGTGCGCATGTTTTTACCTCCCGCTACCATAGATAAGGGTGGTTCAGAGAGAAAGCAGGATACCTGTTTCCGATTTACCCGCTTTACCTGCTTTAAAAATGTTCACATGTTATTAGGAGTAGGCGTTCAGAGTAAAAGCAGACAACTGCTCAACAGGCGCTTGTCAAACAGGTACTACCCGCTTTTCGATTTTGCTGGAACGATACCAATATTCTTATTGAGCAGGTTAAAGTAAACAAGCATAAAATGTGTTCAGAAAAAAACTTTGATATGGATATTCCAATATCGGAAGTACAAAAACGGGAAGCAATTTGGAACAAATTTCACAAATGTCATTTTAATTGAAAAATTATAGAAAAATGATGAGGAGATATTTCTTTCAATGTGAAATGTGAAGGTATGAGACATAAATATCACCTGAAAATACGATTTCTGTTTTATTAATTACATAAATACATTTATTCGGCGGACAAAATTTTCAAATCTAGATCGCCTTATTTCAATTCGCTTCTATTTTTAAGAAATATAGTAAAACAGCCTTCCATTTTATGTAAAATATAGTCGAAAGTGTCTTTCGTCATCCTCATTAGTACCTAGTTTACTCTATTCTTATTAATTGCGTGGATCCCTATTATCTTTCTATGTCGTTTCAAATTTATCATCATAACGGAGAATAAAATCTTCATCCGTGGAACTTGAGTCCGAAGACATTTTTTTTTTTGGATTTATCAGTGACACTGACATTGAGTTTGACACTTGATAGTACGAGCAGTATACCCAAATCATTAAGCACCTAATGCACGTCATTAATAAAAATTGAATACAAGTAACTAGATGTATGACGTCATCTACTGGTACGTTTGCAGAGGTTTTAGAATCTTTATGAAAAGAGTTCTACAGATTGCAATCTATATTATCGGCATGGTCATGAACTGTCACATCTACAAAATAAATTTTTAAATAAAATATTTAAATTATTTGATAATACTAACCTTATTTATTCTTATGTATGCCATATGAAGGCAATAAATAAAAGTGAGCCGAATTTCAAAGAAATATACCGAATTCTTCTGACTGATTAGAAGTGCGACCTTTGGCAGATTCACAGATTCTGTGTTTTGCGTTAACGGTCACGTTGCGCCCTTGCGTTGCGTTTAACATTACTTTATTATAAATAGGCCTTTACAACGCACAAAAATGTTTCAAACACGATACAAATATTTTTCAAATAATAACTTTGACAGTATGAACATACAAATTATCAATGTAGCCAACTATAGCAACAATTAAATGAATAATATGACGTTGATGTACATTATTTATATATTATTCATGTCATATACGATAAATAATGAACTCTACTATTCATCTTAATAATAATTATATAAGGCAATACACTTTTTGACGGTTAAAAATGATTAAAATTTATTTCATTTTTCACTATTAGTGATTTTAATGCATTAAGGTTGCATGCATCACACTAAGTGATGACGTGCATTGGCTGCTTGAATGATTTGGGTATATGGCCTGTTTTCTTTGTGAACACAACCTGTGGCAGCCTTCTTCGGATTAACCGGTTTTTCACGGGGTTTTTTTAATGAAGAGGGTTGCATAAAAATAATGAATATTTATCAAAATTTTGTAAATTATATGATTATGTTTGTGTCCTAAAACCATTTTGGTTGAAAAAATACAGCGGATATAAAAAAAAATAATTCATTTCCGGTTTATAACTTAAAATACGTAGACCATATTATATTCAGGACACAATTTATTAAAAACCATAAACAAATATATAAATTTTATAAAAGTGTATGCAATAGGTTTTTAAAACGACACGAACGAAAAATTTACCAAAACAGACTCATTTGACTGCCGCGGCACTGAAAAATAGTTTGGGCATTACCTTACAGATGTCAGCACTAGAAATGTCGGTAATGCAGTTCGGAAAGTAAACATTGAAGCTCTACCTGACTAACCATGATATTTTTGTAATTTGATTTACAATCTTTTATTACTGCGGCTATTTCCATGAATGGTTTCTTAGAGAAAATAAATCTAAGCTAAAAATGTAAGAGAAATATGTCTCGAAATATTCTATTGTGAACAAATCAAAACATATATTATTAACGATTAGTGATTTTTAGTAAAAGTATTGTTTCACTAAATACAAGAAATAAAGTAATAACAAGAAACAATATACTTTAAGGCAATTGAAATTTCTTTTATGGTATCAGCTCTAACATGGTGAAACTTCATTCTTGAATTTGTATTTTAATAAAGACTCAGTTTTTTTAGTTTTAGAAAAATATTTATATCACGATGACTATAGTTTCGCTACCACAGTAACATCATCATAAATAAAGTTTAAAGTTAAGTAGATTTTCACTCAGTTAGTAATTGATATGTAATCAATTAACCATCATCATTGTGAATGTTTTTTCAAAATGGTAAAATTTTTGATTATGCAATAATTAAATATGAAATAATAATATTAATAATAATACAATAATATTAAATAATTCAAATTATTTACAAAAAAAAGTTTGAAGTTAAGTAGTTTTTCACTCAGTAAATGATATGTAATCAAAAGGTAAAATTATTGATTATAGAATAATTATTTTTTGTCCCTCAAAGTTTTAGCTTCCAAAATGTATTCCGGGTCTTTACATTTTTTATTAATTTTTTTTTTAATCTATTCCCCAAAACAATTTCCGGCAATATGCAATAATGAAACAGCATCATCAGATATTAATATAACAATATAAACTTAAAAACTTACTTATAATTACGAATAAATTTAAGTAAAATACTGAAACATATTTATATGAAATAATAATAATAATAATTAATAATATTAAATAATTGAAATTATTTACAAAAAAAGTTTAAAGTTAATCAGTTTTTCACTCAGTAAATGATATGTAATCAAAAGGTAAAATTATTGATTATAGAAAAATTATTTTTGTCCCCCAAAGTTTTAGCTTCCACAATGTATTCCGGGTCTTTACATTTCTTTAAAAAAATTTTTTAACTCTATTCCCCAAAACAATTTCTGGCAATATGCAATTTAAATAAATAATATTAATATAACCATATAAACTTAAAAACTTACTTATAATTACGAATACATTTAAAGAAAATACTGAAACAAATAAAGATGAAATAATAATAATTAATAAGAATAATAACAATAATTAATAATAATACAATAATATTAAATAATTGAAACTATTTACAAATAATCTCTACTGTAACTCAGTCGTTATTTTAAACAACTGGTTAAAAAAATTATCTAATAGATATTGATTTGACAACTAAAAATCCAATTTTTTGTTATATATCAACTTACATGATTGGTTAAAGATTATAACCAGTCACTATAAATTAACGACTGAGTTACAGAATAGACTCGTAAATCTTGAACAAGTCTCGGTATGATTTTTGTAATTATTCATAAATCTATCTGCCTATCGCGCCATTATGTAAAACAGTTTTAATTTCTACTAAAAGTGTAAGTTCTTTAGGTTTGTCAACAAATAAATAAAGTTTTCAGCTATAATTCTTTATTTTCATCGTACAACTAAATTGAAGATAGCTCAGTCCACTGCGCACATTTAAGCTGCATTTATTTTATTAATCAAATAGGTACGTTCCTCAACTTATGAGAAAAATTATGGGCATATAGTTAAATGACTGGCAAACGAAATATGTTCTATCATAAAAAATGTTTATTTGATTAAAAGCTACATTTTTATATATGTTTACTCATTACACATGTAATATGAAGTAGTATTGCTTTGAAAGAAGATATTCATAAATATTTTTCTAGAATATGAATATGGATTTATACTTACTAGAAAGCAGAGCTGGGCAAGTTACTTTTAAAATGTAACTAGTTACAGTTACAGTTACCTCCAAAAAAAAGTAACTAAGTTACTTAAGTTCCAGTTACTTTGGTGAAAGAACTAAGTTATTTACTAAGTTATTTAAAAGTAACTTAGTTACTTTGAGTTACTTTCTAACTACTTTTAATGGCGTGAAGTGTAGACTTAGACTGTTGACTTAGTTATTGTGTAGGATACATATCAGGGAGTTTTTGCACTAACTACGTTAACCTAAATTTTAACGTTATTGCTTGGCAACACCCAATCAGATTATTATTGTTAATGTCAACGGACCTACAGGGCCTTATTACCGCCTAGGCCCACGAGGCTACGGCCTAGGGCCCGTTTTGACAAGGGGCCCGCAGGGCCCGGTTGCTGTGATTTTTTTAAAAATTTATTAATTTATTTTTCAATTTTGATTTCTTATACCAAGATATAAAGAATCTACTTTCTTTCTAACATGACATGACCATTATAATGTATAAAACATGCAGACATTATTTCCTACATAGACTTATTAGTGGATAATGATTAATTTATTGGAAACCTCGGATCAGACGTCGATTTTCAATCTGAGGCTCCGCGCTCACATATATAAGAAATTTTGATGAAAAAGTATCTTTTTATAAATATTTGGGGCCCCGCTACGTTAATAACATATTCCCGAGAACCGGCAAAATCGCCAACCGTCCCTAGAAAGGAGTAACAAAATATTACGCTAAAATTTCACCTCAAACTAGAATCGAGCATGCGGTACTGTATAATTGATCAGCTTTTCTCTCAGCAGGCAATTTTATTTTTTTCTTTAATAAATAAACTTACATTATAATTATACAAATATTTGTACGTACTTGTTTTTTACTATAAAGCGGGAGGGAACCCCGAAAAAAAATTTGGCCTAGGGCCCAAAAATCTGATAAAAAGGCCCTGCGGACCTACATTATAATATAACATAACAATTAAAAGTGACATTTTATTTTGTGAGAAGGGAATTTGCAAAAATGAGACGAATTCAAGTCTTGCAACCCTTAGAACAACGAACAAAATACACTATATTTTGTATAACCTGAAAATTGGAATAATTTTGATGATTTAGTGGCAGCTTAATTATAATTTATTAAAACGTATCATTTGTAAGCGAGGAAAATATTTGAAAATAATATATTTTATAAGGCAAATTTAACATTTAGTGACTTTTTAATTCTAGAATTAAAAGTTAAAATAATGTGTTATTTTTAGTTTTTCTGTTTACCGTACAAAAACTCTATTATTTATGAATGTAATTATTTTATTATCTATTATGGCTTGAAATCAATCAACAATAATATTGAATTTAATTATTACATACATTTATTTAAAACAAAACAGTTTTAGTTAGTGTTTCTAATAAAGGTATCAGCCTCAACAAAATATTTCTTAGAAATTTAAATCCCCCCGTTACTTTTTATGACTAAGTTACATTCCACTTTTTAAGTTACTTTGACTAACTTAAGTTACATTCTAGTAACTTAATTTACTCAAGTAACTAGTAACTAAAAACCGGAAAGTTACCAACTACTTTAGTGCAGCAAGCGCGAAACCTGCTTTCACTCTGAACGTGGCCTAAGGGAGGTTTTAATATTTTTACAATGATATCTCTCTCTTTCTCTCTCTCTCTCTCTCTCTCTGTGTGTGTGTGTGTGTGTGTGTGTGTGTGTGTGTGTGTGTGTGTGTGTGTGTGTGTGTGTGTGTGTGTGTGGATCGCGGGGATACGAATACTCAAATTGTATCAATCAGAAAATTTTGAAATTTTGTTTACCCATTATATACTAATGTGGGAAGAGCTCATTAGTTTTTAGTGCATATCGGATAACCGGAAATATCATTTATACAAGCTTTTAACAGTTTTTCTTGTAAAAAATGTATTGAATATAAGGTTTTAGCAACTGTTACTAATTAAAATTGAATATAATGGTACCATCTTCAATTCTACGATAATAACATTTAGTAAATAACTCTAAATAACTTTAATTATGAATATATAATATAATTTATTTTCATATATCGTCTTGCCTATGTGTCAAACAAAAACATAATTTTAATAACAATTTTGACATATTTAAACAAATGTCACTGTCAGGAAGCAATTACATTAAAATTAATAATGAAACCGTGTTAAGGGGAATATAATAGTAAAATATTTAATTCTAATGAAATTAAGGTTTGTAAAAATAATATATTTTCAATCATACATAAATATTAGATGTACAAGATGATCTTATTTAATTTTTTTCTATTTTTGCAGCACTATAAATTAATATTAATTTACAACTACACATTTACGAAATGGATCATGTACGGCGTAGAATTTACAAAGATTGCGTTTTAGAGCACCTAGAAGTTGATTTTTATAAGAATATGTGTG
Source organism: Ophonus ardosiacus (assembly GCA_943142095.1). NCBI lineage: Eukaryota > Metazoa > Arthropoda > Insecta > Coleoptera > Carabidae > Ophonus > Ophonus ardosiacus. The sequence continues at coordinate 38,360,794 of OW964823.1, forward strand.
TGACGATTTTTCCTTAAAATGTATTAAAATATGATCCAAAACTTCACAAATTTGGTATAAAAACGGATGTAGTACTTAATTTGGAGCTATAACAGATTTTTGACGAAAAACAATAAAACATAATCTAAAATTTCGTATTACAGACTTTTCTATTTATTTTTTATTGGACAACAAATTGGGTTTTATTTACAAACGATCAACCGGAAGTGATACACATTAGATTTTTTCTCTGGGCGCACGGACTATACAATGTGAATTTGGCCATTTTGTCTTTCGAGAAACGATAGTTGTATATAGAAGGTAACCAAATCAAGTTTTTATATTTTTATACCATAGAGTTTAATAACTGTGTACAGGCCCGAATTTAAGGTACTAGGTTCCCTGGGTTGAAGATTTTTAACACTATATCTAGAAGGTTTACAAAAAAAAATGTTGTGGCCAGTACAAGACCTCTTGCCATTTTCATATTAGTATTATATTTAACATTTCTGCTACACACAAAAAATCCTAATTGCATCTATTCTTTATTTTTCAATTCATTCTATGTACAAGTTTCCTCCTCCTCTGCTAAACGTTCGAGATTCTTCCAGTTCATTGATGAAATTGGCGGTATTTCTGAAGGATATAGTTGACACTGATACTGTACATACTTTGGCTTATAAGTGAATCCCTTTTCTTTTTATACCAATTTTAGTTGTTGACGGAGTCGTTTCCCCGTTGTAACAATAGCATATTATAATTACTATTAAATGTCGACTTGTACAAGTACCAATTTTAGTTTTTTCGCACTCAAGGACAATGCCAACTTAATATGCGTCAGCTATATCTATAATTTTAAATATTTAATTAATGATAAAATAAGAAATATTAAATGTACTTCCCAGAAAAAGCCTTCAGTAATATCTCTGGATTTTTGACACTAATATTTTAATTTTTCAACTAGTTTTTGTTTGATTTCATTATAGAATGGATAATTTTATATATTTATAAATCTCCATCTCTAACTCTATAGAAGATATAATAAAAACGTTTAATGTATTGGATAGAGAATTTTATATTCTTCAATATTTGTAATAACATAAATATTAAAAAAAAAAAACAATATTGTATGGGGTCCCGTGGCCTCGTGCCAGAGTGTCTAATCGCGAACCTGGGGGTACCGAGTTCGATCCCGACCGACGCCAAATATTTTCGAATTTTAAATGGCACAAAAGTGACCCCTGTGGTGCATTCTCCACGCCAGCAATGAATGCCCGTGAGGTGACGCCTGGTAAGCGCCCGCACGGTACAAATATGTCATCATCATTACCGATATCTGCGATAAGCAGATTGGCACACCCAGAAATGGGTAATATGCCGTGATGATATATTTATTTATTTTATTTAAAAATAATATTTAGAAGATTTTTTTTTAGAAACTACTACTTCCGGTTGTCCAATTGTTACCAAAACCTTTTCAATTTCAACTTTTCCCATTAATGTCAGATTAAGGAATACGTAGTTAAATTGGTCTTTAGTCTTATAGAATTTGTCTGCGTGCATGCGTGAATGTGTGTGCGTGTACTATCATTCTGAAAAATCTGAAACTGTGTATTCTGGTTCTACATAAATATGGAAAAATGCATTTAAATTACATTTTTTCGCAATTTATATTATTATAAAAATTAAAGATTATTCAATTTTCTACAGGTAATTAATACTTTTTCTATATATTTTATGTATAAATTTATAAAATAAATCCCGGAGCCTATGCTAGACATATCACGTTGGTTATACAATTTTAGATCTCAAATGTATGTAGCTAACAGTTAAATGTCTGTCAAAAAACTACTCATTTCAAAGTAATAATTAGGACGTTTAATATAAATCCGTCACCGTCACTGCCTATATAATATTTATATTTTTTATATGTTTAAATATAACTTGATTAGGTTATCATTTTTGACATTGATAATGTTTTTTACCACCAGAGAGTGATTAGATACGGCAATAAGAGGAAATGAAGTTATTTAATAGTACATATACAAAACTGACTCATAGTAGTTATTCGAACAATACAGATTACATGTTAAAAACATGTCTCTAAATTTATTTCATAAAAGCAGTACTAGTGAAAAATTAGTGACAGAAACAGAAGAGCATGAGTGCGAATATAAAAATGATTTGGAAATGATAAAAAGAAATGGAAGCAATAATACTGACAACGACGAGAAACAAATGTATATTAAGGAAATTATAAACATCCTCAGTGAAATACATGATTGTTTAGAGCAGAAAAACTTAAATGAAAATGAATTAGCAAAAATAATTCTAGAAATAAATAACGGAGCAAGACTCCAAGGTGTAGAAAACAAAGTTTTAAATTTAGTTCATGGGTTAATATTTTTAAATTTACGAAAAGATTTACCACTATACCACAAAGTACCAATAAAAAAAGTTATAGTAATAATTATTCTAACATTAATTTTCATTTGTGATATTTGTGCAAATATAATATTAAGTGTTATTTATATTTCTGGAAAAAGATATTCTTACAGTTTTTTAACATTTGCTTTCCACATATTACCATCAATATTCATTACTGCAATGCTTAAGAGGTATTTAAAATTATATATACAGGGTTCTGCCTGGCATAGGCTTTTACATGTAAAATCATACTTTCGTTCTCGCTTTTGTTATTTTCGTTTTCTGCTTCCCTAATTATTTTAGGTAAAAAAGCTTCAAATTGCATAAAATTATGCAAATTGTGTATGAAAATCAGCAAAAATCCCGATATCCATGGAATTGAAATATAAAAAATAACAAAAGGTTAAAGTATGATATAAATTAAATACTTAGTTGTTTCACAAACTTTATTTATTATAATTTTTATATTCATAATATGTTTCACCAAGTGCCCACAATGAAATCAATGAAGGTTAAAGATTTATTGTCAAGTTATGTAGGTTAGCTTATTTGCAATTCTTGTTCGAGTGAATAATAATTATCTAGGGATCCGGGTTCGATCCCAAAATTTATTTCGATTTTCAAATGGCACATAATTGACCCCTGAGATACACTCTTCACTCCAGAAATAAATGCCCGTGGGGTAGGCTTGCCAACTTTTTTTCTGTGAAATATAGTACTTCAGAAATCAATACCAAAAATATAATATATGGAGAGAAGATATTGCACTATTAACTTACAGTCGTTTAAAAAAATATTACACTCATCATTAGATTGAATTTCTAAATTTATGTGTGTAAACAGTTCATTTTTTATTAAACCTAATCTTGCCTTGTTTCTACCTTTTTTTAACTTTTGATTCATTATCGAAAAAATACAGAAGTGACGGGAATAGAGAAAAAGTATGAAATTATTTTTAACAAATTTGAAAAGAAACTATCTTCCTTTTTAAAAACATATTGCCATTTTTGCCTCCATTTTTTATCTATAAACTCAGCAGAGCCCTTGATTTTACTGTAAACCTCGTTCAAAATATTTATTTCAGAATAGACATCATCCATTTTAATATTTAACTTTCAATAATATATTCACAGTTGCTAAACCATTTTTACCTCTCGCTAAGAGAGGTATTGGAATCATGCTAAAATTCGCATATTCAGATTTTAGTGGATAAGCACGTTTTAAGGTCCCTAGAATCCGATTATAACATTTTCACGATAATGTCCATGTGTGTGTGTGTGTATATGTGTGTGTATATGTGTGTACGTGTGTATAAGTAAAATCTCTATCCGATACATTTAAAATTTTTATTACTATCTTCTATAGAGTTAAAGATAGAGGCATAAATATATAAAGTAAAAAGTTGTAAATTAATTTCGCAGTCCATGGAACACAAGTGGAAAAATTAAGATGTTTGTAATTGACAGATAAATGTGAGCGTCAAAAAGGCAAAGACTACTGAAAACTTTTTCTGGGAAGTACATTTTATTATTAATTAAATATTTATCATTACATATACATATATTACATATATCCTTCAGAAATACCTGCAATTTATCAATGAATTGGAAGAATTTGGAACATTAGAAGAATAAGAGTGAATCGAATGAATTAAAAAATATAAAAATACATAAAGAAGATATGTGTTTTTGTGTGTACCAGAAATGTTAAATATGTACAATGCGTATATAGCCGAATATGCAAATGGCGCGAGGTCTTGTGCTAGCCACAACAGATTTTTTAAAATTAAAATGTTGAAGCAAATTTAACCAATTTGTCTCACTAAAATCTAACCATTTACCTAAGTAGGTATTTCAGATGTTCAGAAGTTCAGATGTTCACTCTCATTTAAAATTGTATTAAAAGTATTATAGTACGGTTGGCAATCCTACAGTGAGGTGACGCCTGATAAGCGCCCGCACGTAGCCCGCACGCTACAAATACTTCTTCATTACCGACATCTGTGTACAAAGCAGAATGGGAGACCAGCAATGTGTAATATGCCGTGATGATATATTTATTTTATTTATAGAAATTACAAATATTGACTAATAAAAATAAATTAATTTTCGATATTTTTATACTAAATTTCTGCCGTTACAAAGTTGACAAAATTAATTTTTGTTTATTAATTCAGTTGTAAAATTTTATGATCTACAACTATTACTGTTATTAATTTGAAACTTTTTTATCTATAATATTAGGGAAGCAGGAAATTACGAAACTACAAAGTATGATTTTACATTTTACAGTCACGTTCGGCAAACCCGCTCACCACTTTGTATAAAAATGAATAAAAGAAAAATGGGTATATTAGATTTCAGGTATTTAATTATATGCAAAAATGGATATATATAATATGCAATTTGTCGCCTGTAATATGCTGTTCCGAAACAATAGTTACAGCAAATAAAATTGCATCGTGTAGAAAAAGAAACGATATAATACAGCAAATGAAATATTACACTGATTTAAGAGATAATTATGGTTCTATGAATAAAATAAAACAGTCTGTTGGATTTCTACACGGCGCACCTCAATTTCTTTATCAACTAGCAATTGTTTTCCACAACTATAGAATAGAAATTTGTAAAACATATTGTAAGTATAAAAAAAGGAAAAAAGTTTTTTTTTTGTTTATGTTATGGTATTTTCCCACAATAAATTTTATCTATATTTATTTTAGTGTTTTTCCAATTATTTTTAATTTTAACGTCGTTATTGATTCTGATTGTTGCTATTGAAAACAGATTTAAAGGTCAAATATGTAAAAAATTATGGCTGTTTCCTACTGCAGGTGAGTCGTTAAGTTTTAACAATTTACGTAATCGAAAGTTTATAAAATGTACTATTTACTATATTTATTGAAACTGATATTTATAAATTACATTATATTCAGAAAATGATTAGCTTTAATTGATTAGACTAGACTAAGATATTTTCATTGAATTTAATGTCAATCTGTATTTCTTTTACAATAATTTTTTGCCTGGCCAAATCTGAAGCATAGTGCAAAGTACCAAAAAATATTATCTATACTTACTATAAGTCCTATATTGTTGAAATTAGGCGTGTCACTCCATTTAAAAAAATTACCGATGCTATTGCTTCTGGCGACACCGGAAGTAGAATTTGGAGTTTCCCACACCAAAAAGTAGCATTTAGGATAGCACCTAATTTTGTAATTTAGACTAAGGCCCATTATAAAGAAAATATATATTTATCCCTTTTCTATGCCCGTATTCATAATCGATGCTCAATCTCGTACTGGAGTATTACTTCGCCAAGCATTACTTCGGTCGTTCTCGACCTCAAGCACGTCATATGTTTCATAGTCGAAACTTCGTGCATTCTCGGTTTTCTAGGGAGGATTTTAGAGAATTTGTAATAACTATGTTGGTATATTTGTAAATTTTAATGTTTTTCTATCAAATAGTATATTTGACATCTACATAATGTCAGGTTACTGATCTACAGTGTGTCCCATTTAGAAGTGCCACCATTGGGATCTCGAGAACTATAAGAGATACAATGTCGGTTAAATGGAACTTTTTGTGCGCCTTTGGAAGGCCATCACAGATGTGCTTTTGTTTTTCCAAAAATTTTCATAGGGCACTAGATAATGACGAAAAACTGAATATTGTTGATTTTTTCTTTCTCAAATAACTTCTAAACTATTCGTAATTGAGAAAAACGTTTTAAATATAAAAGATAGATATTTTTATTAACTAACCAGTGGCGTACAAAATAAATTTTTATATCCGTAAATTTTCGAGGTATAACACAAACTTATATTTTTTTAAATGGAACCCATATCTGATTTTAGTCTCAAAAAAATCAATATTTTTTTCTCTTTTCAATGATGTAAGGGTTATTATGTTTTATATTTGTTTTGCTCCTAAAATTTAATTTTTCTCTTTATTTTCCTGAATTTTCTTATTATTTCCCAAAAAAACATTATTATTTTTATTAATTATATTGTATTTGATCAAAATAATTTGTTTTATGTCTTTGTTACTTAATATTTTCATTCTAGACTCATAATTACAAATTACACTATGATGAGCCAAGGGCGACCTGATACAAAATATTATAAAAATTAATTTGATACGAATTTTGAGTAAAATTTTCTAACAAAATAAATTATTGAAATACAAGGAGTATATCCAAATAGAAATCTACCAATATTTTCAAAATAATTGTAAATTGAATACAAAATAAGGAAAAAATAATAATTTTGAAGGCAAAACAAATATAAAACATAATAACCCTTACATCGTTGAAAAGAGAAAAAAATATTAATTTTTTTGAGTCTAAAATCAGATATGGGCTCCATTTAAAAAAATATAAGTTTGTGTTATATCTCAAAAATTTACGGATATAAAAATTTATTCCGTACGCCACTGGTTAGTTAATAAAAATATCTATCTTTTATATTTGAAACTTTTTTCTCAATTATTAATAGTTTAGAAGTTATTTGAAAAAGAAAAAATCAACAATATTCAGTTTTTCGTCATTATCTAGTGCCCTATGAGAATTTTTGGAAAAATAAAAGCACATCTGAGATGGCCTCCCAAAGGCGCATAAAAAGTTCCATTTAACCGACATCGTATCTCTTATAGTTCTCGAGATCCCAATGGTGGCACCTCTAAATGGGACACACTGTATAAGTCATATCACGGATATATCTTCTTGAAGCAATCCTATTTCATAGTTATTATTTAAGGTTTCTTCTACCATGTCTGCAAATACTAAAAATTCTAGATTATCTTCATGATTCATTATTTAACTTAAATGTCATATGTGATGGAAATGATAGTTTGACAGTTTTTATATAGATATATATTGATCAAGTCTACTCAAAATAAAAAAAGCATCTAGCATTATTTGAGCATTACTCAAGGTTGCTTGGAGCTTACCTCAAGTAAACCTTCGATCGAAGTACGAGTGAAAAAACAAGTAGCGACTATAAAACGAAATCTGGTACTCAAGGCATACTCAAGTATGAGTCGTGGCGAAGTACTGACTATGAATATGGGCATCAGTTACCTGTATGTAGGTGTTATTCAGATTTTAGAGTCCATAAAAATCACCTGTCCCTAATTTTCCTGTGCATACTGAACCATACATGTATAGTGTGATGTATTGGTTTAATATGTGTACCGCATATGATGCATGAGGCAAAAAGATAATGTATTAGTACACGTACATTTATGTTTCAACTCAATTGATTTTTTTCTCATTTCAGTTGCAAGAACATTCAGTATTTGTATTTTGATGTTCAAATATCCTTCATCAATTATTACTTTTCTCATTCTCCACTGGCTGGCTACCATATGTTGGTGGTTTTTAAAAAAGGAACAAGAAATGAATCAATATTCACAGAAGGAAAGAATTCTACTTTCAGCTAGTGAAGCTGTCATTTCTATATTTATTCCAATAAAATTTATGGACACAGATATTCATCTTGGTCTTTGTGTTATACATTTTTTAGAAAATATTATAGCTAATGTTATTTGGCTTGCAACGTTGCAAAAAATGGACAATTCAAATTATATTTATGCATTGGTTATTGCCATCAATGTAGGGTATTTTCTCTTTGGTATAGTATTGAACGTTATCGTATCGAAACTTACAAAATTGAAAGTTTAGCTATTTTTATTAAAGGAAACAAGAGCTCACTCAATTAAACTACTCACGCACACATTGTAAAGTCTCGTTCGCAGCTATGTGGTTTAGGTTTGGTTAGTTTAGTTGGTGTCGTCATTTATGAGAAAGTTAATAAATCACATTCGAAAATCTAGCATGAATTATTGACACTGTATTGTTTTTCAATGTCGTGTTAGCAAAGACGGTACTTTGTTATTTAACAGAAAACAAAAATTGATAATTATTATTTGCGATCCTACCTAAAGTTTTTAAACATAGAAGTAGGGATCAGGCAGATTTTAAAAACACGAAGAAAGAATTTTTGAAAAATTCTTTCTTCGTATATTTAAAATTTCCTAGGTCCCTTAGGCCATTTCTATGTTTAAAAACACAAAACAATAGGGTAAAATGGATGAATTTATTAGCAGTTTAAAAATGAAAAATTGTTTGTAATAGAATTTTTTTACCTACTAAGCATTATAATTACGTTATTCGTGATATTTCTTGAATACAGGTTGACAAGTAGTAAAAAGGGAACTGAAAAATATGTCCATTTCTGTCGTACTGAATTTGCTTAAAATTTGAAGCTGTAATATTTTAAAACTTAAATGCTAAACAAAGAAACTGTAAACTGTCGTGTCATATTTCAATGCGTGCTAAAGAGAGAGAGAGATGCAACTAACACTCATCTTATACCCGAGACACTACAAAAATTAATTGTACTGTACAAGTAAAATACAATAAGAAGCACGTGCTTACTATATTCAATATGTTCTGGTTTGGTAATGGATACAGTTTTGACATCTGTTATCAGTCTCAACTTCACGGGCGCATAGTATAACTACCCGTTAATGATCATTAATTTTTGTAGTATGTCTCGGGTATTACACTCAATAGGGTTGTTGCAAAAAATTTTATATGACTTCTAAGTACTAAATTTTAAAAGACATTGTTCCTTAAAAAGCCTCCAATTTTAAAATATCACGAAATATCCATTAGATAGTTTACAATTAAATATTGAAATTTGTGTAATATTTTAAAAAAATCACGTGATCTGAAACAGAATGTGACGTCAGAGTACATACAGTTTAACATGTGACAAACTATCGCCTACTTTTATTTATATAAATAACGTAAACTATTTTCCTGTTGGCTACGAATGACTTATGTATTGGGACGTTATATTTAATTTTATTTAATTATTAACGAAAATAATAAATTATTATTATTTTTGTTATTACTGTGATCAGTAAAATACTTTTTAAAAAATGAGAAACCGGCTCATTGGTCAAAATGTCATTATTTGATAGATAGATATATTTATTTGGGTATTATTTTACAAATTGAGTTGACATAAGAAATTTTTACATAGTACATACATATATAGTGGTTATAATAGTTTTTTTTACAAACATCATTATTTGAAATTCAGAGATACTAGGCTACTCGAATTTTAGGTACAAGTGAGTTTCAATCACGGTTGCAATTAAGTGTCATTTGAGTAAATTCTAAGCGTGGTCTGGGGGTAGGTAGAGTACCATACATCTTACTCAAATCAACAGAAATATATTTTATTAAATTATTTCATTATCCAATAAATATTGTTGTTTTATTATATTCTAAAATATATTACGATTTTTTGGAATTTGTTCAAAACGTAAAAGAAAATTAACAAATCTTCCACGGTGAGTTAAAAATAACTCGTATATTATTTCATTATTTTTTTGTTTCATTAATTTCTTTTGTTTCAATTAAATTTTACGAAATAATAATTAACCGCTGTAAAAATATACCAATGCAGAATTGATACAGACTCACTCATTTGTTTGCTTCATTGAATACGAAACTTAGTAAGAAGTGAGAGTTAGATAACTCACACCCAAGTGAATTATGACAACTGGGTCTAGGTTGAGTGCTCATTGAGGAACGTCTCTGAAATTGAGCCCAAGGCTTTGTTTTATAAATTTAAACCAAAACACTTAGCTGTTAATGAGACTTCAGGGTAAAATGAATAAATATATAGTGCGTCCCATTTAGAAGTGCCACCATTGGGATCTCGAGAACTATAAGAGATTCGATGTCGGTTAAATGGAACATTTTGTGCGCCTTTGGGAGGCCATCTCAGATATGCTTTTGTTTTTCTAAAAATTCTCATAGAGCACTAGATATTGACAAAAAACTGATTATTGTTGATTTTTTCTTTTACAAATAACTTCTAAACTATTGGTAATTGAAAAAATCGTTTCAAATATAAAAGATAGATATTTTTATTAACTAACCAGTGGCGTACGAAACAAATTTTTACATCCGTAAATTTACGAAATATAACACAAACTTATATTTTTTAAAATGGTACCCATATCTGATTTTAGTCTCAAAAAAATAACTATTTTTTTCTCTTTTCAATGTTGTAAGGGTTATTATGTTTTATATTTGTTTTGCCTTCAAAATTATTATTTTTTCCTTATTTTGTATTAAATTTACAATTATTTTGAAATATTGGTAGATTTCTATTTAGAAATACTCCTTGTATTTAAATAATTTATTTCGTTAGAAAAATTTGCTCAAAACTCGTATCAAATTAATTTTTATAATATTTTGTATCAGGTCGCCCTTGGCACATTATTAGTAATTAGTAATTATAAGTCTAGAATAAAAGTACTAAGTAATAAAGGCGTAAAATAAATTATATCGATCAAATACAATATAATTAATAAAAATAACAATTTTTTTTTGAGAAATAATAAGAAAATTCACAAAAATAAAGGAAAAAATTAAATTTTAGGAGCAAAACAAATATAAAACATAACCTTTAGATCATTGAAAAGAGAAAAAAATATTTTTTTGAGACTAAAATAAGATATGCCTTCTATTTAAAAAAATATAAGTTTGTGTTATATCTCGAAAATTTACGGATATAAAAATTTATTTCCTACGCCGTTGGTTAGTTAATATAAATATCTATCTTTTATATTTGAAACGATTTTCTCAATTACCAATAGTTTAGAAGTTATTTGTAAAAGAAAAAATCTGATGTGGCCAATACAAAACCTCCCGCTATTTAATTTTTATTAATTTAAATACATACTTACGTATTTAGTAATGCTTCAAACTATATTATGTTCCATTCCATATAACTATTGCTTTATTTACGATTTTCTTTATTATTTAACATGTTACTATTATTAAATTGGAATTGCGTTTATCTTAGGCTTCGGGATTAAAAAAAAAAAATGATTTTTAAATTAATCTGTAAAATATATAGAAAATGTATTAATGTATACCTGTACAAAATTCAATAATTTAATGGTATTTTTTTTGAAGAAAAACCATTATGAGCTTCAAGTAAAGTACCATTTCCGTTTATCCGATTTACACCAAAATCTAATGGCTTCTATTCCTATTAGAATAGGGTAGAAATACAAGGTTTCAGAATTTTCTGAATGATAGTATTTGAGTTAGAGTGCAAACAAAATTTGTACACATACACGCACACACACACACACACACACACACACACACACACACACACATACACACCTACAGACATTATAGTGAAAATGTTAAAATTGGATTCTAGGGACCTTAAAACGTGGTCATTTACTAAAATCTCGATATGTGATTTTTAGCACGATCCCTATACCTCCCTTACCAAGGGTAGCGGGAGGTAAAAATCAACAATTTTTGGAAAAACAAAAGCACATCTGAGATGGCCTTCCAAACGCACACAAAAAGTTCCATTTAACCGTCATAGTATCTCGAGATCCCAATGGTGGCACTTCTGAATGGGACACACTGTATAATGTAATAAATTTTGTGAAAATTAATTATATAAAATATAAATTAAATTTTTAATTAAAAGAAATGTTTATTTCCATTTTCATCAAAATATATAATTATTAGTATAATTTCCAAATATTAAATTAATGATTTCAATATTTATTACTATAAATGTTAAAATATAATTTATGCTTAATTAAAACTGTGCAATCATTATTAGCATAACTTCATATTTTAAGTAAAATTATTACAAAATGTTATTTGCTAACATATATTAATGTATATAACAGATCACAAGAATTAATAAAAATGCTAAAATAGAGTTTTCAGTTACATCTCTTTTATATTACACTGCAATAAGTTGCATCTACTTATGTAAAACAAGTGTTACAGTTTCGTATAAATTGTCAAACATATCATTTAGTTTTACTGAAATAATAATATTTATTTATTGTATAACTGAGTAAAGACAAGGCATTTTTAACCAACCTCATTATTTATCGAGATGGAAAGTTAGTAATGAGATTTAAGTAGAAAAAGTACAACTTTATGAGAAAATGTAGGAAGAAATATTAAATTAACTTAGCGTACTTCTCTTAAATATTGTAAAAAAATTATAATAAAATTTATTTCATACTTGAATCAATCAGTAACTGTTCAAATGTATTCTTTACAGTCATACATTACGAATACTTTGCTTTATTGCTTCATCTGGTTAGCTTGAATTACTGCAATTTCCATCTTGCAGCCACTTTCCTGTACTACTACATGTCATCTTGAATTCTGTGTTAGTTGCACCTTTTGGACACTTAATCGTCAACGAATCGTTGAAAAGGTACGAATCTCCCACTACTGTTTCTCCGGCAGATACGTTAGGTTTGTTGCAGGAAATTCCTGAAATAAAAAGCTTGAAATTATCGGAAATATATTTATAGTTTTCAATCATACTTCCGCATTTTCCTTTCAGCCTCGTCCACTTGCCGTTAGCCAGACATCGTACTGTATTTATTCCATAAAATTGGTAGCCTTCTTCACATTCGTACTTCAACATATTACCAAAGTAGTAAGTGGAGATATTGTAACCATTTCTGTAGTGCATATGTTCATATGTGGTTGGCTTAACGCATTCAATTGCTGAAGAAAAACAAACTTACAAATGTGTAGACTAGGTGTTAACAAATACTTGAAATCACAGTTATACAGTATTTCAATATAACATCGTTTTCAGGGTGAGATTTTACAGATTTTTAAACATAAAATCGTGTTTTCAAACATTGTACAAATTTCACAAAAAACACTTACACTCTTAAAATCGACAACAGAACGATTGGTGAAAAACTGAATGTTTAATAGTTATTTATGTATTAAGAGTGTAAAGAGGCTTTTATGGCCTGCGGCGGGATTTTGAGCCCGAGGCGTAAGCCGAGGGATAAAAACACGTCAAAGGCCATAAAAGCAAGTTACGCTCGTGGTACATACAAAACTTTATGCACAGACGAAAATTTTCAAATTATGAGTGTTAGAAAAATTGTATCGAAAAGAATTTGTCCTCGTACATCCAGTATCTAGTGTTGCTATGAAAGCGGAGAACAACAATTTTATTAGTTATGTCATTTGAGTTTTATTTTGTGTATCCCGTGCTTTCCATATAAATATCACAAAATTAATTTTCATTTTTCATTAAAGAATATAAAAAAATTCGATTTGTAATAAAAACTTTTCATGTTGCCTGTTTAAATTGTTTATATTGTAGGTTATAATTTGGTTTGACGTTTCATTATAGCCCGGCGGGGTATAATGAGGCCCTCGGGCTATAAAATGACGTTTATGTCAAAGAAATTCGTGTATAATTGTGAAATTATGATACGTCCGTGCATAAACGAATATTTATGTTACGTGTAAATACAATGTACATGATTTAATGCTTAAAAATCTGTAATATTTTAAAACTCTGAAGAAGGTGTAAGTGTAAAACGTTAGTTTTTCGAGTAACCAACACCTAAACAAAATTAATATTTAAATAAACAAATTAAAAACAAAAGAACAAATTCTTGGATTCAAAATATTACTTTGTTTCAGAGATATTTATAGTGCGGGACACGGAAGATTACGGAAAATATGTTAGCACATCTTGCCTATGCGTCAAACAAAAACAATAATTTAAAAACAATTTTGACATATTTAAACAAATGTCACTGTCAGGAAGCAATTATATTAAAATTAATAATGAAACCGTGTTAAGGAGAATATAGTAGTAATTTATTTCTAAAGAAATTAAGGTTTGTGAAAATAATATATTTTCTATCATACATAAACATTATCAGCCAGATTCACAAAAAAGTTTAAGCTAATCCTCATTTTTGGATTAGCAAATTCTACTCTAATTTTGACAGTTTATATCTTAAAATATAGTCTAATCTATTCCTAGTTTCTACCTTTATTGATAATATCATGAAAATTAAATTTTAAATACCGGAATAGAATTCAATAATCCAAAAATGAGGATTAGCTTAAACTTTTTTGTGAATCGGGATGTATATGCACTATTAATTTGCTTCATTGTCTTCCAGGGTACGGCTCTGAAAATACTTTGTGTAAAGATACGAGTACTATTTTGAATTTTTGTTAAGTTTTTATATTAGTTTTGTCAATATTTGTGAAATTTATTTTATGTATGATATATTTGTTAAATGTAAAATAAAGTTTGTTATGAATGATTATAAAAGTATTTGAATATAATGATTGCTTTATTTATACTATCAGTGATCCCTATAACGTATGCTGGCCACATCAGATTTCTATACAAAATTTGGTGAAAAAGATGTCCTTGAACCTGTAGACAAGCATTGTATACAGGCATTTTAGCCTAATATTCAGTGGATGGATATTTTGCGAAAAAAAAAAAAAAATTAAGTACTTGTATAAAATTGGTTGACGGTTGTTTACGTTTTACATTATTATAGTTGTGCGATAACGCGATTGTTTTAGTTTATATTTTTTGAGTAGTGAGTAACATATCTTTGTCGAATTTGCTGAATTCAATGTAATAAAATTTAAACAGGGACATTAAGAAGTGAGAACAAGGATAAACAAATGCCTTTGTGATATATGATGTATACTGTATCGACAAAACGTTAAGCGGGTATCACATGCACACAGGTACCTGCAACTGATTTGACGCAACTTTTCAAAATACACAACTCTTGTTATCACATGTCCGCAAATTTTCATATATTTTAGGTCATTTACATATTTAAGGTTGGTAACGTTTTTCTACAGGTCTTATATCCCATAACTCGGAAACATCTCCAATTAAATTAATCATTGTTTCAAAGTATGTATCCAAATTGTCTGAACACATTTTAAAATTTCACATCAATAAAATCAAAACGGAACAAAATATCAACACGCCTATTTACGGACTTTTAAGTTCAACCGCGCATGCGTACATCGTTTGTACGCACGTATCTGCAACTTGTCTGCGAAGTTTTCAAACATGTTCGTAAACTAGTTGCATGAAACCAGTTTCTTATCATACGCAAAAAGTTGCATGAAATAGACAAAGTTGCAGAAAATCTATGACAAGTTGCGTGTATGTGCTTACGTGTGATACCCCCTTTACAAAATACAGTTTCACACGAAAATATGAATTTAAAATAAATTTGAAAATATTCGTTAGTACAGTAGACCTCAAATAATTTGCAGTTGAATAGTATTGTTCAATGAAGAAAAGGTACCGGGATGATTAAATTATCAATTCACCATTCGATAAAGTATTAGATCAATTTTACTTAAATTTTTAATGACTTTCTAGTAAAATTTTCGAGTAGCTTATAATTTAAATGAATTTACATTAAAATCTGAATTATGTATTTTTACCTCCCGCTACCCTTGGTAATGGAAGTATAGGGATCGTGCTAAAAATCACATATCGAGATTTTAGTAAATGACCACGTTTTAAGGTCCCTAGAATCCAATTTTAACACTTTCACGATGATGTCTGTATGTATATATATATATATATATATATATATATATATATATATATGTGTGTGTGTGTATGTGTGTGTGTGTGGGTGTGTGTGTGAGTGTGTGTGTGTTTGTGGGTGTGTGTGTGGGGTGCGTGTGTGTGGGTGTGTGTGTATGTGTTTGGATTTTGTTGGCGCTCTAACTCAAATACTCATTCAGAAAATTCTGAAACCTTGTATTTCTACCCTGTTCTAATATGGAAAGATACCATTAGATTTTGGTGTAAATCAGATAACCGGAAATGACACTTTACCTGAAGCTCATAATGGTTATTCTTCAAAAAATACCATTAAATGAAATTTTTTCACATTTTATGTCATTATGAAAATTAGAGATAATTGAATTTTCTACAGGAATACATTAATACTTCTTCTATATATTTTACAGATAAATTTGAAAATCATTTTTTTTTATTAACCGAATTCCTTTGTTACACAGTTCATATTTCAAATGAATGTAACTGACTGGTAATTATCACTGTCAAAAAATAGTCACTTCAAATTAATAATAGTGACATTTTAAAAAGAAAATAGTAAATAAAGCAACAGTTATATGCAATGGAACATTATGACCGGTAGTATTTACTCAAAATTTTAGTCACCCTAACCACAGACCCAATATATTGGGTCTGTGCCCTAACTAACTAATTACCATGACTACCATTTAGAATTACATTGGAGTGATTAAAAAACAACTGAATTTGTTACTTTAGTCAACGCTTAATCACCCCTGTTTAAGAGTAAATACTACCGGTCTATATAGTTTGCAGCATTAGTAAAAACGTAGGTATGAATTTAAATTAATAAAAATTAAATAGAGGGAGGTTTTGTGTTGGCCACATCAGATTTTTTTCTTTTGAAAATATTTCTTCAACCTTTTTCTTCTCTGAAAAAACTACCAGAACAACGTTCTAGATAATTTCGATGTAAATTCATCAAAGAATATTTATGTATGTGTAATATATTGGAAACATGAAGTTGCTTTGAATTAATTAAAGTTATTCTAGCTGATTATAGGATTCACTAATTAAACATTCGACTGTCTGAAATCTATTGTAATAATCGTTATTCGAAATGCTAATTCTGCATCATGTGGTTTCACATGGCTTTACTACGCCCTCAAATTAATTTATCTTGTATAATACGAGTTATTAATGAATTATACAGACTATAATAATACATGTCATCACTTACGATTGCATGTCATGTTGAGACTCATCCATTTACCATTAGCCAGACACTCGGTGAAATTGTTTCCTAGTTGTCGGTGGCCGTTCCTACATTTGAACGCGATGATTGTTCCTACGTCGAATGTAACGCCAGATATTTCGTTCAGCGTGTAACTATTGGGAGGAATGGAAGGCATTTCGTTCGCTGCACAGCCTTGCATTTCACATTTTGGAATTTCATTGTCCCAAGTTCCTACAAACAACAAAAACTAAGCCTCATATTGTTTAAAAACTTCCATTTATGTTATTCCATGAAATATATGTCAGTACAATTGAAATCAATATCAACTTTTACAATGGAATTTATTATTTACCGAACGTATAAACCGTGTTGTAAAAAAATTGGTTAAATTAAAAAAGGATTTTTTAATTCCGCTTAAAAGGAGATTGAAAAAATATTGTTATTAATTGGGAGATTTTGTCAAATTAACCATATCCATTTTTTACCTCTCGCTAAGAGAGGTATTGGAATCATGCTAAAATTCGCATATCCAGATTTTTATGAATAAGCACGATTTAAGGTCCCTAGAACCCGATTATAACATTTTTACGATGATGTCTGTGTGTGTGTGTGGATGTGTGTATGTGTGTGTGTGTGTGTGTATGTATGGATGTTGGAGGGACGATTCCTCAAAAACTATAAGACTTAAAAAATATTTAACTGCAGTTTCTTCAATCTGACATTCCTGGGAAGAGCTGAAAAGGTTTTGGTAACAATTGAACAACCGGAAGTAGTACTTTCTTGAAAAAAAATTTCTAAATATAATTTTTTGGGAGTTTTTTTTATTAAATATTGAAGAACATAAAATTCTCCATCTAATACACTTAAAATTTTTATTATATCTTGTATAGATTTAGAGATAAAGACACTATAATTTATAGAGTACACTAATCGCAGAGGCCAAGGCACTAAGGAAACCAGTTGACAAATTCCAATGTTTATAACATGACACATGTCATTGTCAAATATCAACATTTTTAGTGACCAGTGACATTCTCATAGCTTTTTCTGGGAAGTATATTTAATTTTTCTTATTGTTTTATTAATTAAATATTTGAAATTATAGGTAAAATTGTGGTAAAATGCATATATCCATCAGAAATACCGCCAATCTGGTTAATGAATTGGAACAATCTCTGACATGAAAATGATATAAAATAGATATAATTAGAATTATATGTGTGCAGAAGACATGTTGAATACAATAAAAAACAATATTTGGGTAAAGTTCTGTAATATTTTGTTATAAAACGACGGTTCGAATGCGAAGTGCAATACAATACATATATAGCCTAATATGGAAATGGCGAGAGGTCTTGTGCTGGCCACAACAGATTTTTTTTATTTGGGTTTTGTTATACAATGTTACAACGACATCTACTTTCAAGTGTGCCTATCAGTTTGGTAAAACTCTCTCAAAACGTACCTTAGTTACAAGTAAAGTTTCAGTGTTTTTACAAAAACAACCATAGTCCTGTAGAGATTTAGTAAAGAACCTAGTCCCAATGCATTGGTTGTTTTTGAAGAAAACGCGTAGGTTAGTGTCGTATAATAAATGTATATTTACTTTAAATAAAAAAAAACAACTTTGACATTTATTTTCCTGTTTGCAATTTATCAGTTTCTTACGGCTAGTTGCAACGTAACTGAAATATTAAACTTGTCTCAAATTGACATTGCATCGAAACGAAATGTCAAATGAATTGAAGTATATTTCTGTCAAAATTAGAAAAACAACCAATTTACTACAGAGTTCACTAAAAAACATTTAATTTCTCATCATTGTTTAATTATTATTACATAACTTTCATTTTTACCCTTCGCTAAGGGAGGTATTGGATTCATACTAAAAATCGCATATCCAGATTTTAGTGAATAAGCACGTTTTAGGGCCACTAGAATACAATTTTAACATTTTATAATGTATGTGTGTATGTATGTATGTATGTATGTATGTATGTATGTATGTATGTATGTATGTATGTATGTATGTATGTATGTATGTATGTATGCATGTATGTATGTGTGTGTGTGTGTGTGTGTGTGTATGTATGTGTGTATGTCTGGAGGGACGGTTTCTCAAATTTTATAAGACTAAATACCAATTTAACTACGTATTCCTTAATCTAACTATCTAAAAGGTTTTGGGAAACCAACCTAAAGTAGTGGTTTCTTATAAAAAATTCTAAGTATTAGTTTTTAGAAATTTGTTATTACAAATATTAAAGAATATAAAATTCCCTATACAGTACATTGAACATTTTTATTGTATCTTCTATACGAACCCTACTCCATTTGGCCTATTTGTTAAATTCATTTATCGTGACTTAAATAGTTATTAATAGTTTTTATTTTTTATTTAAAGTAAATAAATTTCCACATTATAACGTAACATTAAATTATATTTCTACCTAAACAAATATTTAGCAGTATAATACTAACTCAAATTTATTAGTGAATTTCTATTATTTATCAAGATTGGATAATTCGCCGATTATTCTTAAAAACTGCCATATATTTTTATGGTGTCTTATTTCTAAACTCTGAAAAACAAATTATTTCAATTCTTTTCATTTCATTTGTTTTTTTTTTTGTATTGTTAGTAACTATGAATTATTTCGTTTGACATTAAAACAACAAAATATTTCAGAAAATATATGTTGCTATGTAGCACAAGAACCATAAAATATCTATAATATATATATAAAACAAATACCGATAATAATGTTAGTTTTTATTTGTAGGTATTATGTAGCGCTAAATAAAATAAAATTTTAGCGACTGGGCCAACTAATATGGATTAGGGCTCGTAAATTAAATAAATAATAAATAATTTATTAAATATATAAAATAATCCATTGTATATAATGAATCAAATAGCCCATGGAAATCAGTTAAAAAATTAAAATGTTTGTAATAGGGTTCTCCACTATATTTTTTTTATATTTTTTTTACAAAACTTCATCTAAACTGAAAGTGATATGTAATTTTAGAAAGTCTTTATTGTTATTCGTTAAGCCGTAATAATTTTTTTAATATTCTGTGACGTAGATATAGAGATGATTTTGTTCTCAAACAGTGGATTGCGCTAATAATTGAAGTCATATAAATTTATTTTTTTCAGCTCTTATAAAATGTATAAATATGTTAAAATAACTCCTGTGGTCAATAATTGGAAATATTGGTGGATAATAAGTAATTTAATGTCATAATTAATAACAATACTATGTATATATTATAGTCCAACATTTGATTACCACTGGTAGCCTATGTCATTCAACATATCTTTTACTTTCATACCAACGTTTGTAATCTGTCATGGCATCATAAATTTAAACTAGTATTATTTGGTTTATTTCTGTTATTTTATTGTGTTATTTTCTGCATTGATATACTTGCAAATGGATTTCGTATTTCAAAAAGGCGATAGCAGAAGGTTTGAAAGTAGTAAGAATTTGGAATAGAATAAATTGTGACGTAGATGTAGAGATGAGGAAATGGTAATAAAAACTCGACTATTTTAGAAACTAATAACAATTTTTAACTTTGATAGTCCTTAATATACAGTTTTAAGGTCTAGTTTTAATATAACTGACTCTTGTTCTAATTTGTTACTACGGTGGAGGACCCTATTGGCATAAATGTCAGTGCAAAAATCCAGACACATTACTGGAGGCTTTTTCTGGGAAGTACATTTAATATTTCTTATTTTATCAATAATTAAATATTTAAAATTATAGAAATATAGCTGCAGCATGTTAAATTGACACTGTCCTTGAATGCGGAAAACCTTAAATTCGTATTTGGCAAATCGATATGTTATAGTAATTATAATATGCTGTTGTTATAACGAGGAAAAGACTCCGTCTACATCCAGAATTGGTATAAAAAGAAAGGGGATTCATTTATAAGTAGGGTTGCCAACTTTACAAAATTACAGAAAAGGACATTATATTTTTCTGAATTGTGTAGGATATAAAATTTACAAGAAAAAATTTTTTGAAAATTTTCAAGGTCAAACGTGTTTTAATGCAAGAGTTTCTCTACAATAAAGCAAATTTAACAAATTAAAAAAAAAATTATTATCAATAGTTTATGAAGAAAACAAGTAAAATACAATAAGATATCTAACCTTAAAATGTTAACTGCCAATATCTAATTTTACATTTTAATTTTTTAAACTGACGAAGCAGTTATTTAGGGCTAGTAAATTATAATAAAATATTAACAAGGATGAGAGCATGAGCATTTGACATTTGACAAGTCAACACTAGTTAACCCTACACATCAATAATTCAAAAATTCTATCGTTATTTCATTACATTATATAAAATGTGAAATAATTATTTCATTTTCATATTTATAATATTTAAGACAAATATTAATAACAAAATTTACTATAAAAGGACAAATCGCGTCCTTTCCTGGTTTAAAAAAGGACAAGGACAAAATATGCTCAAAAAAGGACTGTCCTTTCCAAAAAAGGTCAGTTGGCAACCCTATTTATAAGCCAAAGTATGTACACTTCTGTGCAATAAAATGAAGCAAACAAATTTGGGCCGTTTTTATAAAGAAATTTAATCTTCACTTAAAATTTACTTCCAAATTAAATTCAATGTGAAGAAAAAATGCAACGTGTTTTTTGACATCAATGATTTAAATGTCATAAGAACAGAGAAACTGATTCGAATTTGTTCATTGCATTAAATTTACTTCATAAATTGCTAAGGTAAATTCTTAAGTTTACAGCTTACATAAACTAGCCTTAAGACTTATAGATTTATTCAGAATGGGCTACTTGCATACCTTTTTTTATTTAATATTTTTGAAGAGCAGGTAAAAACTTGCTACCCATATTTTTTCTTTTGGCATAATATTTATTAATTAGCCAGAACAAAAAATAATGAAATTTGATTATTTGAATTCCCGCTATGTATGACGTAGAATTACGCCGCATCAATGAATGGTGGTAAAGCCATAGCGATTGTTTGTACGGATAATGTAGATCTCCTGTTTGACGTTTCAATAGTAGTTTGAAGGTTATTATTTTAGTTTGTCTTTTTGGTATCTATGGCTGGTAGCACAAGCCTTGTTTTAACTAAAATACTGTTTTAAGAAATGTCAAATTCAAATTTCAATATTTAATTTCACCTTTATGTTTGAAGAACGATTTTTTTTTAAATATTTGTTTGAATATAAACTATATTCTGCTTTAAAATCATATTTTGATAAATTTGATATTATTTATTTTTATTATTAAATAATGAAATTTGACATTTCTTAAAACAGCGTTTTAGTTAAAACAGGGCTTGTGCTACCAGCCTATGTGTTTATTTGTGAAGTAATTAATATATTTGAGAGCTCAGAGAGAGAAAAAAATGAACTAATGTCAAATTCAAATTAAAATTTTCTCGCACGCATGCCATCTATACGATACATTTTTAAACATATGGTTTCCTTTTCCATTTTAATATAATGACGTCACAGAAATTTTTTTTTCTTAATTTACTAAAAAACAAATATTTTTTTTAAAATAAAATTTATATTTTTATATATGTTTTCAACATAATGTTACGTATATAGTGATAGAAATCGGATTTTCAGTACCACGCAAGTAGCCCATTGGCCTATAAATTTTAAGTGAAGATTCAATTTTTTTATAAAACCGGCCATTATAGTTTAAAGTGGACATGATAAGATGCCTAGCAACGAAAATATGCAATTTGTAATTTTTCATATTAATCACCGACATATTAATGTCAAAATGCCACGTCATTCAGACAGTAATTCTAAGATTAGAATTATAACTAGAATAGAAGATGGTTTCTCCAAAAGACAAATTGCTCGACTGATGAACTTCAGTAATAACACCGTCTTCAGAATTAAGAAACGCTGGGAGCAGGAAGGAAGGGTTGTTTTTAGGTCCACAGAAGAGAATTAAATCGTCAGATTTGCGAAATAGAGTAGCAGCTAAGAAACCAATACTAACGAAAGAAAACAAACATGCTCATGTCATATTTTCATTAAATTACGTTCACAGAGATCAGGCATTTTGGAAACGGGTAATATTTACACACGAAAACGTATTCAAATCTATCAACGATGATCACAATCGTGTTTATAGAAGAAGAATTATGGGAAGCGGTACAAAATACCTGGGAAGAAACGGCGGATGATCTGCAATATCTGCATTATACAAAGCAATTGATTCATTCGGTTCCTCGGCAATTAAATGAAGTAATAGTTCAAAATGGTAGCATGACACATTATTAGAAAGAAATGATGTTTTGACGTTTCAGTTTCGTTGTATTTATTAACAGCTCTTTTTAAAAATGTTTCTGGTCATTTAATAAAGATGTTATATGTACATTTACCAAAGTGCTAAGTAAGTTTTTCTATTTACCAATTTTATAGAGATCATGTGTGGTGTTTGTTATTCATTGAAATTGATACTAAGCAATTAAGATAAACCCGAATTACAAAACTAAAATTTGCGAAAAAATAGTCGCAAAACTCGTGCTTAATTTTATTGCACAGAAGTGTATCAGTATCAACTAAACACACGCTTGCTATACATATAGTTCTACATATACCCTTCAGCAATACCACCAATCTCGTCATTGAATTGGAAGAATCTCGAACATTTAGAAGAGTAGGAGGAAACTTGTTAGAATTTTTGTGTGTACCAGAAATATTAAATACAATACTTATATAGCTATTAAAGTGGCGGGAGGTATTGTGCTGGCCATAACAGATTTTCTAATATTTAATCATGAAGTTGAATTACAAAATTTTTTAACGGTAAGGAAGGTAGCAAATTTTTTACCTTCCGTCATCTTTTAGGTATGGAAGGTATTGTCTTTAGTGAAAATTATTCGATGTGTTTTTAATGAATAAGTACATTTAAGGTTCCTTACTCTACGATTTTACTATTTTTGTGATGATGTGTGTGTATGTGTGTGGTGTGTGTGTGTGTGTGTGTGTGTGTGTGTGTGTGCGCGTGTGTGTGTGTGTGTGTGTGTGTGTGTGTGTGTGAGTGTGCATGTATCGATCATTTCGTCTCCGATAACTCCAATATTACAATTCTAAAAAATATAAGGTTTTGCCAGCAGCTCTTTAATTTTAGACCTATCAGTATTCCACTTTTTGGTTTAAAAAGGTCTTGAATTATTCCTTCTGTTTCACAGAAAACCCAAAAAAACGTCCCCTCCATAGGGATCTTGAGCTCAAAAACAATAATAAATGTGAACTCGGTAAATTACACAAAAGTTACCACATTTGACCATTTTAATGGTGTATTGTTATTTGAGAAAAAATGCATAGGTCACTAAATATAGGCAAAAATGTAAATTTGATAGTTTTTTACCTCCCGCTACCCTAGGTAAGGGAGGTATAGGGATCGTGCTAAAAATCACACATAGAGATTTTAGTGAATGAGCACGTTTTGATGTCCACAGAATACGATTTTAACATTTTTACAATGATGTCTGTAGGTATGTATGTGTGTGTGTCTGTGTGTGTGTGTGTGTGTCTGTGTGTGTGTGTGTGTCTGTGTGTGTGTGTGTGTCTGTGTGTGTGGATCATGTGGACACGATTACTCAAATACTATCAATCAGAAAAATTTGAAATTTTGTATACCCATTCTATACTAATGTGGGAAGAGCTCATTAGTTTTTAGTGTGTATCGGATAACCGGAAGTATCATTTATATAAGCTTTTAACAGTTTTTCTTGTAAAAAATTCATTGAATATAATTTTTTAGCAACTTTTACCAATACAAATTAAATATAATGGCACAATCTTCAATTCTACGATAAGCATTTAGTAAATAACTTGAAATAACTTTAAATATTGAATTATAAAATAATTTATTTTTGTATATCACTTTGCCTCTGCGTCAAACAAAAACAATACTTTAATAACAAATTTGACATATTTAAACAAATGTCACTGAAACCGTGTTAAGAAGAATTTAGTAGTTTAAATATGATTGTGATGAAATTAAGGTTTGCAAAAATAATATATTTTCCAACATACATAAATATTAGATATACAGGTTAATTCGATTTTAGTTTGATGTTTGCAGCATTCAAACAGCTCTCAAATAAGAACGTGATTTCAAAGTATCAAATAACAGTTTGCAAATACACATTTACGAAATGGATAATGTACGGCGAAGAATTTACACAGATTGCGTTTTAGAGCATAAGGAAGTTAGGTATTTGGTGATGATTTTGACAATAATGTATGTGTCACGATTTTTCCTAAAAATACATATATTAAGATCCGAAACTTTGCAAAGTTGGTATTTAATACTCTTATATAATTTGATTGCGTTTTAGAGCATAAGGAAGTTGGTGCTGATTTTGATAATAATGTGTGTGTGACGATTTTTTCTTAAAATATATTAATGATCCAAAACTTCGCAAAGTTGGTATTTGCTCACAGATTTTTCAGGAAAAACATAACAAAATATAATCCAAAATTTCGTATTACAAACTTTTCTATGTATTAGAACAACAAAGTAGATTTTGCTTACAAACGATCAATGGAAGTGATACTTTACTTAAAGCTCATTGCTATTTTAAACATGGAATTGGCGGGAGGTCATGTGCTGGCCACAACAGATTTTTTTATCATAAACATTGAACTTGAATGACTGGAGATGTCAAGTTGATTGACTTTATGAAGTCAGTTTCAGTCATTTCTACCAACACTAAAAACTAATAAAACAACGAAGAAATTATTCTGACCATAAGTAAATCGGAACATACTTTTTTGAAAACGATGAAGGTAGAACTGTTGTAGTTGATGGTGATAATACCTAGCGGGAGGTTATGTGCTGGCCACATCAGATTTTTTTTTTTTATTTTTGTGAATAATATCCAAGAGTGAAATATTATTGGATACTGGTTTGCACATCTTTATGGGTGGATTGCATGAAAGTGGGTTAACCTTCGAGTTACGTTAACCCGCGGTTACGTACACAAACAGAGAGTTACCAGCCTGTTTAAGACAAAAAATAATAATATGGCCGACAGTTGTCATTTTACGCGTCATATTTAACACAAGAAAGGAAAATATAAAAAAATTACTTAGGTCAAACAGGCTGGTAACTAGTGATGCCGCGAGACGAGAGAAACAATTCACTCTCGTCTCGTCTCATATTTTTTCTTACTTTCTCTCGATCTCGACTCGAGACTCTCTAATTTCTCGAATTTATAATTAGAAATAGTAAATAAATTAACATTGCAAGCAACATGAATTTTATAAACAGGTACCACTGATTAAAGCATTATTTTACTGTGTTTGAATGGTAGGTAAAAAATAGATACTCTATAATATCATGGCTTTATTACCCGTTGTTGGGTGTAACAATCTGCTTTGTACGCGAATATTGGTAATTATGATTATATATTCGTATAGTGTGGGCACTTGAGGTTAGCGTGAAGAGTATACCATAGATGTCACTTTTGTGCATTTTCTTTTTACTAAAATACAATAAATCTGAAATTAATAAATAAATATGAATATAAATGAAGAGGCCATTAAAATATTTATTTATACCGACAAATATTTTATTATTTTGTATATTTTAATTAGAAATATTTACGTAATATAAAAAAATAGTACAATCGAGATCTCGAATTTCTACTCTCGTCTCGAGCATATCTCGAGGGAATTATTCTCGTCTCGAAAATTCGAGACGAGATCTTGAAAATGCGAGTTCTCGCGGCATCACTTCTGGTAACACTCTGTTTGAATACGTAACCCTGGGTTATCGTAACTCGAGGGTTAACCCACTTTTATGCAATCCACCCTAGGACACTTTCAAATTGTTTTATTATTCTCTGATTTAGAATGATAAATGTCTAAGTTTCAAATTATATATGGATGCCATATTGGAAAGTTACATGATTAAAAAGGCATTTTTTTAGCTTTTCATCGACATGTAACTAGTGTAACTTATCTGTTTTCTATGTTGTATTAATAAGTTAATATTTCTTTAAAAAAATGGAAGTATTTGGCATCTAATTTGAATTACTTTTTGAGAATATAATAAACATTTAATATAAATAAATAAAATAAATATATCAAACGGGATATTACTCATTGCTGGGTGTACCCAGGGCCGGCGCTAACTATTTTGCCGCCCTATGCGAACTTTTTTATTGCGCCCTATTGGCGGGGGGGGGGGGGGGAAGTTACTTAAAATATAAAAATATAAAGTCGGTTAAATTAGGGTAAAGTTGTCCTATTAGTAGAACATTTAAAGATGTATTTATTTTTCCGGAAAAATCATAGATCACTAGATAAATGCAAAAAAATCAATTATTTTTGATTTTTACTAACTTCTAAATCTGAAATAATATAGAATTTTGGTTTACACTCTTTACGACACTTATTTATTTTCGTTTGAACGACTATGCCCAATTTCCTTTATATCTATTAAATTTCGAGTTAATAGATTAAAATTATGATTTTATATTGACGCCATATTGGAAATTTACACCATTGAAAAGAATTTATTTAGCTTTTTAAGCTTATCGAAATTTAACAGTGATAAAAAATTAGCTTAGGAGTGGTGTAGGAAATAAGAATACTAAAATATTTAATTATAATAAACATATTTCCTACACCACTCCTAATATCAATCACAGCTTATGCAAACATAAATTAATCGATTTCTTGTTTTAATTTGTGTTTCTTGTTTTAATTTGTGACCAGTTATCAATTATTTCATCATGTTGGTCATTATCGTGCTTAATAGCTATTATTGCTAATTCAGATAGCAATGAAATGAGGTCCGTATGTGTGTGTTAAAAAGTACAATTTTTTTATTAAAATGGATTTATAATGTATATCTTTTTTAGCAAATAAAAGTGTGCACTTTTTTAAACGCAAACAAATCAAATCATGAACCATTATGGCCCTTTAACACACTTTTATTGCACGTAAAAAAAAATTGAATGGAATTTGAGTACCGTCGCCACGTGCCAGAGTGTCTGGTCGCGAACCTGGGGAATCGGGTTTGATCTCGACCGATGCCAAATATTTCGAATTTTAAATGGCACAAAAGTGACCCCTATGGTACACTCTCCACGTCAGCAATGAATGCCCGCGAGGTGACGCCTGGTAAGCGCCCGCACGGTACAAATATTTCATCATCATTACCGATATCTGCGATAAAGCAGATTATGGCACACTCAGAAATGGATAATATGCCGTGATGAATTTATTTATTTAATTTGAGTAACAACAAGTGTCTTATTTCACTCATAAGATTTGACAAACTTGCCTACGGCTTGTTCGACTTTCCTATTAGTGAAATAAGACTATACTTTTTACTCATGTTGCATAAATAAGTATTCAGTAATTTTAAGTTTGCAGTAATTTTTAGCGCCGGCCCTGGGTGTACCAATCTGCTTTGTACGCAGATATCAGAAATGATGATATATTCGTGCCATGTGGGCGTTTACCAAACGTCACCTCTCGGGCACTCTTTCCTGGCGTGGAGAGTGCACAACAGGGGTCACTTTTGTGCCATTTGAAATTCGAAATAATTTATGGCGTCGGTCGATATCGAAGCTGAATCACCAGATTCACGACCAGACACAGTGCCGCGAGACCCTATTACTTTGTATAATGTAGTTACATAAAAATCTACATTATTTTTCACCACTTTATCCAATTATTTTCAAATTTTGAGCAATCACGTAAATAACTCAATAAAAATCCTTGAAATTTATATACTTTTTTGAATTTTGTCAGTTATGTATCTCATAAATATTATTTACTTTAACACAATTGAGATTCTTGCGTTTGTAGTGTAGATTTATGTTAATCTACGACTTATCCAGAATTTTTTCTAGATTGTGCTGTTTGAAATAAATTATTGATATATTTCAGAAGTTAATAAAAAAATCTATTGTTTAAGTCAACAAGAAAAATATATAATCAGCCTTAGAATGAAAATTCTAAACCTGGTTTTTAATAGCAAATCTATTAATAACTTTTTCAATTTTACCTTGAATCCTTGAATGCACCAAATATTTTTCAAATATTCGAGATATTGAGTTTTTAATCGTGTGATAATAATAAATAAGTAAATTATATATATAACTTTCTTTTATTTTTAATTAAAAAACTAATGATATTAGGATTTATACGTCAAGCATTTCTACGACTGTGTATTTTGTACAATACAATTTTTTTATCATATTAACTTACCTAAAATCAAATTAAAAAGAATATGATGTTCTTAAAAAGGTTTATTTATGATTGGAAAAAAATCTATTTATTTTCACATCTAATCAATAGGAAAAATAGTTAAAAGTCGAGCTCTGAATTTTCAAAACTCGTAATTGTTGAAATAATTGCTCGCATTGGGGAAAACTCAGTGTCAATGAAGTAAAATATATTACTTGGAGTAGCACACAACATTAAATTTCTTATTATTGTAATCTGACATTACGCAAAAAGATGATGTTAGATTATTTTTATAAAAATGACTATAATAAAGTATAGTATAATGGTATATCAATACAGGCTGTCTCTTAAATAGGGGGACATGGCTTAACCACAGATTCCTGAGGCTAAAATAAGACGATTTAACCAAACTTCTTCTACCGGAAAGTGTACCGTTTAGCCAGAAATCTGATTCAAAGTTCTTCGAAAAAAAAAAATTATTTTGCTTATAATAATCGGACGCTTTATTCGATTTGGATGAAATTTGATATGACAGTTTATATGGTTATAGGTCATCTTTTAAGGTGATACTTGTTATTATTAGTGAACCACTAGTGTATGAAACTTAGGTCTCCCAACATTAATTAGACCGTAACTTTTTAATGGCAATGCCGAAAACGTGAAATTATTTTTCTTTATAAAGATACATTCAATAGTAAACTTTTGTCTCTCTGTGTAATTTGTGATATCTGTGACGGTTCACACAGAAAAAAATAAAATCTTAGTGTCTGCACTGCTAAATTTTTAAAATAAATTTAATCTAGTAATCTATCCAAATGTCAAACACCTAATTTCTAATGACAGTAACAATTGTTTTACGGGTTGTCAAAAATTTTCTTCGCAATATTCTAAAATTAGTAACATCCGTGTGTTCGGCCTAATAGTATTTTACTACCATTATTATAAATAAGACGATTACATATCTTAGCTTACTCCTAAACAAGTTGTAAAGATTGACAACTCGTTACTGTCATTAAAAATTACTTGTTTGACATTTGGATAGACTGTTAGATTAAATTTATTTTAAAAATTTAGCAGTGCAGACACTCAGATTTTATTTTTTTCTGTGTGAACCGTAACAGATATCACAAATTACACAGAAAGAGAAAAGTTTACTATTGAATGTGTCTTTCTGAAGAAAAATAATTTCACGTTTTCGGCATTGCCATTAAAAAGTTACGGTCTAATTAATGTTGGGAGACCTAAGTTTCATACACTAGTGGTTTATTAACAATAACAAGTATCACCTTAAAAGATGACTTATAACCATATAAACTGTCATACCAAATTTCATCCAAATCGAATAAAGCGTCCGAATATTATAAGCAAAATTAATTTTTATTCGAAGAACTTTGAAGCAGAATTCTGGCTAAATGGTACAGTTTCCGGTAGAAGCAAGTTTGGTTAAATCGTCTTATTTTAGCCTCAAGAATCTGTGGTTAAGCCATGTCCCCCTATTTAAGAGACACCTGTATATGGGTCATAAAATATATAAATTAACCATTATAGTTTCTCATTATAATAATAAACATTACTAACATTAGATATTGTTTTCAAATAATAAAGTTATTTGCAAATTAAAGTTTTGGAGAGATACGGTAACGCGACCGTGTTTGGCCGTTCGGGGGTTTACATTTATCATTATGACACTGTCTGCCGCGCTCGGTATAAGGTGACGTCACGATACCCCAGATCTAAAACTTCAATAACTTATTTCATGTAAACTATAAATTATTAATCGGTTTAAAAAATATGGGTCTAGTATCATATATATATAAATCAAAATTTTGTCACATTCCCAATTCCCTTCATAAAATACATTTTATAACATAAACATTTTATAATTTCAAAATAAATGAGTTTCTCTATTTTGTCACACTTCGCTTATTAATACTTTAATACGAATTTTTTCACCAATTTTTCACCAATAGTTTTAGTTTTACTTATACTTTCAGACGAAATTATGAAAAAATAATGGAATCCCCATTCTTTCATACCATTTTCTTGACATGTAATTAACTTTTCTCCATGCAAAATTGTGTCATCGAAACATGAAATTTCTAATTGAGTTCCAATTTCAAACAAATTTATTTCTTCAAATATATCTTCGTCATATACATGTTCGGATATAACAGATATATTACTATTAGCTGGTTTAGGAAAAGTTTCGCACTGTCCTCCTAAAATAAAAATTATTCATTTATAATAAAATCGCAGTAAGTATTTAGAATTTACCTCGACACAATGGTTTAGGCCCAGACCAAGTGCCATTCTCATTACAAGTTCTCATTTGAGGTTCACTTGGCTCATATCCTGGTAAACAGTTATAAATTAGTTGATCTTTATATTTGATGTTGTAAAATTTTCCAGTGACTCTTGCATGAGGTACATATCCTGGGTAGGGGCATGGTATTGGTTCACATTTTGGTTCTTCATCTCCTTCCCACTGTGAAGCAGCAGTACATTTCCTTCTTACACTATTTCCTTCAATTTCTTGGCCTTGAAATTTAAGTACGTATCCCTTCTCACAATTATATGTTGCAGAGCGTCGATCTGTTGCTATCGTAATTTGTCCATTTGGCGGAACAGGCGGAGTAGAACAGTCATTGCAAAAAGTACTGTTTTCTATATTCACAGAACCACGGGTTCCATTTTTAAAGTCAGCCCATGTGCGAATGTTTCCTATTTGAGTTGCAGTACAACCTTGCATTGTTTCTAATACTTCGCTTTTACTTAATGCTTTATTCCATATATCTATGTTGCTTAATTTTCCAATAAAAGATTCTGCTCTACTGAATCTTCCACCTAAAGTGTCTTGTTCTTGACCAAGAACTATTTTGCCATTTCCTAAAATAAAAGTGAGTATTACATTTGAACCACAACAAATATTGTAATAATAAATTTATCTTTGTTGTTATCTGAGTTGTAATTTCATAATATTCAATGTGATTTGAAAACTCAGATTAGAAATCATATATTAAAATATAATACATTATACGGTTTAAAAATATTCGGTCTTATTAACCGGTTATTGCGGTTTAAAACAAATAGAAAATCGGTTCATCGGTTAATCGATTAGTCCGGTTTGGAGTAATTGGTTATTGCGAATAATCTAATAATGGGTTATTTATAAATAGTCGGGAAAACTGATTTTTGCAATAATATTAATAACTTTTACCGATATTTTATTTAAATTGATGCAGATATTCATTCAGTAGCCTAAGTAAATTGTTTTTACTTTAAGAAATAATATATATTATTAGCTGATTACCGGTAGTTGAATAGCAGATATTTCGCGGTTAGTCAATTAAAAGTGTAACCATTTGCTCGTATTAGCCAGTTGTCGCACGTGGCCGGTTAAACATGGATATCAATCACGGTTAACCGGGTACTATTTTATATAGT
This sequence comes from Ophonus ardosiacus, assembly GCA_943142095.1. Lineage (NCBI taxonomy): Eukaryota > Metazoa > Arthropoda > Insecta > Coleoptera > Carabidae > Ophonus > Ophonus ardosiacus. The sequence continues at coordinate 38,393,580 of OW964823.1, forward strand.
TCTTGTCATAACGTCACTAGTACTGTTACATTTAAATAATCTATTTATTTATATTTGTCTATATTATGACATTGGCGTGCACCTTGTTATTATTCATTAAATTAATCAAAGGAAAATCGTTTTATCAAATGGCTGTTATATTTAAATTTACTGCTAGGTAAACGTTTTAGTAAAGTTATAACTCTAATTCCAAAATATATAATACATTTCAAAAATCAATTATTTTGAATTCTGTAGTGAAGCTCCGTAATATCTCCTTCCAGTGGTTATTTGCTATAATCGCCGTCATATAAGTATGGACTGATGCTCAACTTTTACCTTTTTCGCATCCTGTCCTTTACCTTGCGGTGTTGCCGCTTCTTCATAACTTAGCATTTTCTACATGGCCAATGGATTGCAACAATGTAGAAATCAGTCCATATTCATTTGACGGCAACTAATTATTAAATACTTTCTATTAATTGATTAATATTAACGCATTACTTAGAAGTTAGAATTAAACTAAGGAATCTTGTTTCTTGTACTAAATATTATAATATTATCATGCTAATCTATGACTTTTACCTAAAATATGTGTCCCATCCGAAAGTCCCTGTCCACTAATTTCAAGTTTAGAATCAACATACACACTATATGCTCCTCGAGACATGTTCCAAGTTACACAAAGATGATGCCACCTTCCATCATTTAGTCTAACGTCTGTTACTACATATCGTCCATTAACGTATAACACAAGCCTATAGAACAATGGCATATTATTTTTTCAAAGACAAATAAAATTACTTACCCGGAATAATCGGTCACAGTAAATGCATTATCATGACTAAGTGTAGCATAGGACAAAACAGTACCATAATTTCCTGTGTCACTTGTTTGCAGCCAGCCACACATTGTTACTTCAGACATATTTGCGCCTGGCCCGTCAACAATGGCAAAATCGTTTATTCCGGATCTTGTGAAATGTAAAACATAATCTGGATCTTTTAAAAGCTCGCAATTATCGCCATAAAACAATCCATTGCACTGACATTTGAAACTGTCTTCTAATGATATACAAGTAGCATCATTTAAACAGGGCGCGGATGCACAATAATCGATATCAGTGTTACATTCAGGAGCGTTTGTTTTCCCTTTAGGACAAACACATTCATAACTCTGTTTAGTAGCATTCGGTTCAACTGTATTAACACAAATTGAATTCAATGTACAAGGATTGTAATCACATGGCAGAATATTACATCTTCTACCGATATAACCATTTTCGCATTTACATTCATAGCTTCCATCAGATATATCTATACAAGTACTATTATTTTCACATAAATTTTCCACTAATTGACATGTATTAACTTGTATTTTCTCATCTGGTTCTGGTTCTATATCAGAGTCTAATAATTCACAAAATTCTCCAGTAAATCCTTGCGGACAAATACATTTTGAGTCGTTTTCTTGACAAGTTCCTCCATTTTGACACAAGCAAACTTTGGCTTTTACTCTACATTTAGCTCCAACCCACCCAGGTGCACATACACATTTACTTTTTGTTTTCCCTATTGGTACACAAGTTCCGCCATTTTTGCAAGCGTTGGGACGATCACAGGAAATTCGTCTTCGAATACGACTTTCGCAAATGATACCTCTTTGAGTTTTATCGGTTCCTGCAGGACATACAGCTTTGCAAGCTCTTTTAGCTTTTGCACGTTTTCTACCCATTGTTGATCTTCCAGCAGGGCATGCTTCGCAAACAAAAACTCCCGGTTTCGATGAAAATGTATCAGGAGGGCAAGGTAAGCAACGATTGTTGCTATAATAAGTTCCTTTTGGACACAATACACAACGGAGTTTTTGATTAGATTGGCGAATCGAAGGTACTGATCCATTTTTACAGTTTATATACGGCTGTCCAATAGTTACATTAACACCAATTTCTTCTGCTTTTTCTAAAATTTTGTTTGCGTTTTTTGTGCGAAATTCAACGTGTCGCATTTGTTTATCATCTGTACTTCTTCGTGTTCTTTCACAACCTGACAATAAAACAATTCCCCCATCTTCTTTTACAATTGTTCCTAAACTTTCAATCTTTTCGTTTTCGGTACATTCTGTTTCAGCATTTAGTACTTCCCAAATGTCATTCGGGGCTTCTGTTGGTGTGCATTCTGGAATATCCCAAATACCGGGAGAGTCGTGAAAGCACACAGCTTTATCAGTTAAAGCAAAACCATAACCTTCTTGACAAGTCATGGCACAAGTTACCCCTCCAGGTGTTGGATTACATATTCCTTTCATTGGTGGAGTATCACAATTTGCTTCAGCAATTACAGTAATATTTATAGAACATGTATTTTTGTTGTTAGAAGCATCTGTTGCCGTATATGTAACTTCTGTAGTTCCTACCACAAAAATTCCAAATTCATGGGAACGGTTGATTTGAATAGGACCTCGAGAATTATCCCATATCAATGGTTCATCCCACTGTATGGGTGTTTTCGTAGGATCAGTTGTTAAAAACGGTGGCGGATTTTCACAGTTTTCAATTACTGGTGGTTCTTTATCCAAAACTCTTACTGTCATGTTACATGTTGCTTCATTTCCAGATAAATCTACAGCATGATACGTGACTAAATTTAATCCTATCTCAAATTCATTTGCAGAATGACTTTCTTCTTCAAATGGTTCCATCCAAAGTGTAACATTTTGTCCAGAGTTGTCAGCAATTTTTGGAAGATTCCAATTTGCTATTCCGTATTGGGAACCTGGATGAGTTTCAACAGTTAGATGTTCTTGAGGACATTTAATTATTGGTGGTTCGTTGTCTATGCATTTGTTACCAGTGCCTAGCCATTTACCCGCTCCTCGCCCTGCAGCTGATTTACAGGTTAACGTATTTCCACTTGGAAGGAAACCTTTTTTGCAAACTATTGTGCATTTTCCTCCAAATGGTTGTCGTTCTTTGGTACAATTTTCTGGTTCCCAATGTCCGTATGCTACTTTACCTAAACGATTACATCTTACTGGTTTGCATGTAGTACGTAAACCATCCCATTGAGCTACTGGAAGACAAGTTCTAACTTTACTTCCAATCATGGCGTGGCCTTTACCACAACCAAATTTGCACTCAGTATCAACTGGCATGTCATCTGGCATACCTTCGCCTTCATATATGGTATCTAAATCTTTGTTGACACATCCTACGACTTGTCCGTATTGTGGAGTAGGAGGTTTAGTGCACGTTTTGACAATACATTGTGGTTCAATTCCAGTCCATGTTCCATTTTCTTGACAAAGTCGAATACTATTTCCTCTTAAGCTGTAACCTACGTGACATCGGACACCACATGCGTTGTTGAGTACATTTTGACATTTTCCGGTTTTTGTTGGTACACCAACAAAATAACCATTTTCTGGCGGTTTAAGTTCAGGGCATCTGACGACTTCACATCTTCCTTTACCATCGTCTTTGTAACCTCTTTTACATTTGCATTCTTCTGGGCCCAAGGCTTTGTATGACTCATGATTTGGATCTGAACAAGGAATACAGATACCGTCTTTAGCGCGATGCCATGTACCTTTTGGGCAACTCTGACATTGCGTACCATCTCCATAATATCCTCTTTTACATTTGCAAGAATACTGTCCGCTACCAATTCCACAAGTGCAGTCTGCTCGTTCGGTGTCACACATTCCATTGCATTTACCTTTAGACACTGGTATATATTCTCCATCTTGTAAATCAGCGTGTAAAGCCCTTCGAGCAAGGGATTCAAACTCTTTGAATCCATGTAGTAAGTAACAAGTTTCTGAACTGCTGGATAAATTTTGTAGCTCATCTCCTCTTCCAGTTTTAATTCCAATGGTGAATATGGTAACATTGTAATCCGTTTTGAGTTCCTCAGCGACTGGTACAGGGTCTCCTCCATTTGAAAAACCGTCAGTAATAAGAAAAATAGCTTTCTTTGTGTTATTTCGTACAGAATATTCAACAATACGTTTGGCTTCTTTGAAAGCGCCAATGGTATACGTTCCTCCACCAGTGTATTTAATGCTAGGAAGCAGTTCGTTTATAAGTACACACTTATTAGTTTCATTAGTGTTAGTAATGTCGTTGATGTGAGTAATGATACTGTCTTTCGATCCAAATGTAATTAGAGCGACTTTTGTGTGCTCATTTGACACTGTTAGGTCACTTAAAAGTTTTCGAACAAATCGCAGTTCACTTAGGAAGTTTTCTTCTCCTACGCTTGATGAAGCGTCTACTAGGAAGATTAAATCAATCTGTGGAATAATAACAAATATATACACTTTTTCACATGTACTTGTACATACATACATACGTACATACCGGGTGTATACTTTACTTTGAACAATAGTAAATATATCGTTAAAATTTTAATTTTGCTCTAAGTTTTTACCTATTAATTTTAGTACTATGTTTGTCGTTCAAATGTTTTCTATATACAAGTTAGAAAAAAAAAAATACACGATTTAAGGCAATTATGAGAAAATGAAACATTACGTTTGTTGTTTCTAATAAATCTGACAGATTTGATATTTCTTTTGATTTTATTTTTATTAGAATAATGGGAAGACTTATGCCCATATTCATAAACACTCATAAAGTTTCAAAACGGCTCGTTATAATTTTTGACAAATCGGATCAAATTTGACAAATAAAATTTTGATTTTTCTTTCAATGTCGACTGTTTTTATTGGATAACGAACCGTTTAAAATTTTTACGAGTATTTGTGAATAAGGGCATTAAGCCCATATTCATAAACTTTCGTCAAAATTAAATAGATAGTTCGTTATAATTATCTAGTAAAAACTGAAAGAAAAATTGAAATGTAATTTGTCGTTTGATTCTATTTATCAAAAATTATAACAAACCGTTTTGCATTGAAACTTTACGAGTGTTTATGAATATGGGTATTAATCTTAAATATAATAAATAATAAGATGTAACCTATGTAATATGACACCGCATTTGTTGTTGAATACTATTTTATTTTATTTGTTTGCTTCTAGTTTTAACTTGTACAGTGTGTCTGCTGTAAGAGGGCCACCATTGCTAACTTTCTTATTTGAAGAGATAGAAAGACGATTAAATGGACAAAGTTGGGCGATATTATACGACAAATTTAACGGTACAAAACAATTGAACATCAAATACGCGACTTATTCAACAAAATAACATTTTTTTAAATAAAATGCCATATTGCAAATGGTACCATTTAAAACATTTTTATTATCTGAATATAAAAGTTCATTATCACTATGCCTCTAAAATTAAAAACAAAAGAGTTATTTCAAGTTGAAATTTAAATATTATATTTCATATTTTGATACAAATACAATATTGTTGCTATGGAAAGAACAAAAACAAATAACGAAATTAATTATTAACTAGTAAACTTAAAAAAATTGTTCAAAATGTTGATAATTTCTTTCACGACAAATGTGTGCTCTTTTTATCATAGACTTCATTGTTTTAGTCAACATCCTATTTGATATTAGAGCACAGGCAGCAGTAATTCTGTTTTTTAATTCATTAACCGTATTCACTGGTCTTTGATATACTTTATCTTTAATAAAACCCCAGACAAAAAAATCTAGGGGCGTAAGGTCAGGTGACCGTTCTGGCCACGGAACAGGGCCATATGTGCCAATCCATTTTTGAGGGAATCTATCATTTAAATAGTGCCTTGTCTGTTGGGTCCAAAAATTATTTTGATCACTCCACCGATAATGAATATTACTGCTAAAGAATCCATTTTGCGAAAAATAAGATTCATCGGACCATAATATTTGATGGCTAATTCTATAATCCCGTCGATGCTCGTTTAATATCCACTGGCAAAATTCAAGCCTTCTTTCAAAATCACGATCTTGTAAATGATGAATTTTACGACATTTATATGGTTTGAATTTATTTTTCTTCAAAATTTTTCTTACCGAATCTTTATTAACGTTAGTATTAGTTTCAATTTCTCGTAATAATGCTTCTTCAGTATTTTCCATTTTGTGGTAAGTATACGCCAAAACATTTTCTACATTTTCTTCGTTTTCTGTCACTTGATCACGTTTTCTTTTTTCTTCACGTAATTTAGTGGTTTCTCTTAAGCGGATTTCAATTTTTCTAAAATGTGTTCTATTGGGTTGAGGTCTATTAGGATATAGTTCTAAATACTTTTGCGCACTGGCTACAGAATTTTTATTGCACTTTACGTAAACAAAAAGCATATCAACTAATTCATCATTAGTATATTTTTCCATTTTGTTGACAGCATCTATCAATAAAATGTCAATTGTTCTTTGTTTAATGTTAGTTTCTGTTGTTTCCATAGCAACAATGATATATGTGTATTAAAATATGAAATAAAATATTTAAATTTTAACTTGAAATAACTCTTTTGTTTTTAATTTTAGAGGCATAGTGATAATGAACTTTTATATTTAGATAATAAAAATCTTTTAAATGGTACCATTTTCAATATGGCATTCCATTTAAAAAAATGTTATTTTGTTGAATAAGTCGCGGATTTGATGTTCAATTGTTTTGTATTTTCCACCGTTAAATTTGTCGTATAATATCGCCCAACTTTGTCCATTTAATCGTCTTTCTATCTCTTCAAATAAGAAAGTTAGCAATGGTGGCCCGCTTGCAGCAGACACACTGTACATAAGAGAAAACAATAATCAATGGATGCACTTTTTCATTCAGAATATTTTTCGTCATTACACTTTTCCTATAAAATAAATAAGTAAAACTTAAAGTGAAATTAAATTTGAACATTATTAGATAAAAAAAAAAAAAATAGACACCCGATATATTATTAAGTTTTAGCTCATAGCCATTTAGCCAATACTGTCGTGTCGGTTTAGTTTATGATATATTTTAACTTAAAATAGTTATAAACTTGTTTCATTTTTGTTTTTATCAGTAGAATATGTTTTATACTGATAAATTTTGGTACAAATAATCAAAGTCAAATTGTATTTACCTCACAAAAATAACTTCTGTGTTTCGCTTTTTACAACAGTTATGTGCGATAAAAATCTACGTTGAAAATTTCTTTAGTAATTTTTTTTGAGTAATCAGTCAGCTAATATTGGAAGGGTGTAAGACTTGATATGTATTTATTTAAAAAAAATAGTTATTTATGTAACAAGTTCAAAAATTTTATATTTATTGCACGAGAAATGCAAGTTACTCGAGACATACTCGAATGTTGCAGGCACGATAACTGCAATACATACTCTTTAGCGATAAGAATATTTTTTCTATGATCGAAATTCGTTCAAAAGAAGTGTACAAAATTTGAAATTACTTTAGTCGCCTTGTCAAAGAAAACTATAAAATATGTTTTCTGTTCACTGTTTTTGTAATTGTTTCGCAGCGGTAATAATAAATGAGGATTATATTCAGAATAGCTTCCTTATAACACAGCAATAGATTATCACGAGCTTAACCCACGAATGTATAATAATAAACATGGGAAAAGACTTAACTCGAGAATAAACTTTGTATAAATATTATGTTAACACAGGGTTAAAAGATATTCCCGGAATATTTTCGGAATACTTAATCTGGTAATAGGAATTTGTTTATTATTACCGCTATTGATATTTTATTTTATGTTGCGTGGAATAATAACAAAACAACTTTTACATGTTCTGTATATTAATTTCAGAAAATTCGTTTATTTTAATCTACTTTTCATGGTCGTAGAAAAAAGTTTTACTTACTTTATAACTGTAATAGTATTTATTACATATTTTGGGATATAATCTTACTCTGTTTGTAATTTGTAAACAAGTTTTATGAGAAAATTTCTAAACATTAAATACTTATTTAATTCCAAAAATAACCCAGGATATAAAATAATTTCCTTGTTTACAGAAGATTTACGTTATATTTTGCAGTCCAAAAATTAAATAAAAGATATTTTGAGCCGAAGTATCGCTACTTATTGTGGCTTCTTCAGTGTTAAATATTTTTTTTTTTAAATGTAGGAAAATTACGCATACAATATGTGACATTGCAAGTAACAATTTCGTCTTTCGCCATGAAGAAGCTACAATAAGTAACGAAAAGGCTTCCAGACTTTTTAAATATACGATTGACTGCATTCCAGCGTATTTTGTTCTCTAATAAAGACCAACAGTCATTCAATTCCTACTACATAAGACATTTTCTTTCAGTAGATTTAATAATCCAATAAATTATAATTAATAATTTGTGGATTATTTTATTTAGGGCCGGGTTTATAAAATTTCTTTCACAATAAATTTAATGAAATAAAAAAATCGACTCAATTTTTATGTTTTTATGCCATTTAAATAATTAGTGCCAAAAAATAGCGTTGCATTTGTTAATGGGATTAAATTTCCTATGAAAGTAAATTTAACTGGACGTTTATAAAACTGGCCCTTTCAGGAATATTTTTTTAAAATTAAAATTCTAGAGATAATTAATTAAAAGATGAATATCATTATCATCAGTATTTTTTATACTTTCGTACCTGTATCCATTTCTTAACATCGTTCACATTTCTTTTGAAAGTGTCACCGAGAGCGTCTAGTTTGCTTGCCAGACAGAGAGAGGCGCACGCGATAATCGCGAGTGCGAATGAGATGGAACGAGCTGGAGCTCGCATCGCGACGTCGAATCACAACTAACGCCGGCGCCGAGATGTTCAGCTATTTCTGTTAATCTCCCCCACACAAAGCCAACTTTACTTGCAGGTTTATTCAACTGCATGTGTATATACAATGTGATTGAGTATTTAGAGTACTGTAACCCTGAATTTATTATTAGAATGGTAGTTAAGGAAGAAAATGAAATATTTAGAAATAAGATTAATGGGAGTGATTATTATTGAACTTATAGGTGTAGAAAATAAATAAATAAAATGAGTACAATTTGTATAGAATATACATAATATTCCTAAATTTGTGAATGGTGACATTTAAATTTTTGTAGGAAACACTTATAAATGATACACCTACAAGTAAATAGGTACTCACAATATAAACTATTGGCGGAAATACGTACCTTCCATATGAACACTGCTAGGATGATAACTTGTCGCCAGAAGTTTGCACAATACTTTTTTCTACGATCGGTGAAAGAACTAGGCTTTTGAAACGTCATTTGGTTATAAAAAGTGAATAATTACAAAACAAAGTTATTTGCAGACCGTTTATAATAGTAACGATCAATAAAGTAGACTTGCAGCTCATTTGATGCTTTCCCTAATTACCTGTATTCTAAATTTTCACTTTGATAGATGGAAGATTACAATGTTTTAATAATAGTGTGATCGATTTTGATTGGTCGGAGCGAAACCCAGCCAAATAGGGCGGATATTATGCTAAGCTCAAATGTTGTTTACATGCATTAAATTCAGAAAAGTGAAATTTAAGATATTGTTTGTGAATTATATCTGAATTTAAAGTAATTATATTATATTTATAATTCCAGTAGTGTAAATAATTAAATTCTATATGTATTTGTAACTCAAAAGTGTTTGGTTAATACAAAGTTGTTATTAACATGATTTGTATTAACATGTTTCTCTATACTAAACAATGTACAGTTAATATATAGTACCTAGTTATAAGTACAAACGGATATTTTTTTTAGTCTCGTTGAAGGTAAGAACTGTAAAAAAGTAAAAGAAATATCCTGCCAAATGGATAATTTTTTGGCTATGTACGTATTTATTATTTGTATGTAAATATTTGTATAATTAGAGATGAATTATACAAAAAATATTATATAATAATTTGTAATTCAGTGGTGTATTTTGAAATAAATAATATTGCGTTTGCAATTTATATGCTCTTTCATTAACTGTTTATCTAATTTTGTTTAGTTTTCACATTTGAATTCAAATTTCGCGCGCCATCATTGGCAAAATATGGCGGCGTTTGGCCACACTATGTATATGAAGTCACTATAGCCTTAAAAAGGTAGATAGGAATAAAAAGCTGACCGAGCTGACTAAAAACCACTGTCTACCAATAAGGAATTGTCAGTTAGGCATTGTTATAGATATAACAATATCTGATAATTCATAATGGACCCGTACAACTTTTTTGATTTTTTTTATATGTTATTAAGAATTTAAATATATAAATTTTCTATTTTTTATTTCCTTGAAATTATGCTCGTAACGTTGGTTGTTCGGTTGGGAGGTCGCCAGCTTTTGGACAGTGGAGACGAGCATGGTTGAAAATTACAGGTTAAAATTTAAAAAAAAAACACTCCAACAAGAGTTGTTAGGACGTTTTTAACCACAAAATTTCGAAAGGACCCTACAAACGAGATATAAAATTTACTGTACCTACCGTGAACTAACTGTGTTGCTTAAAAACGACTGAGGTTCGATAAATAAAAAAATCTGATGTGACCAACACAATACCTCCCGCTATGTAATTATTATTAATTTAAATACATACCTACATATTTACTAATTCTGCAAACTATATTAAGTTCCTTTTGCATGTAACTTCTGCTTTATTTAGATACTATTTTCTTGTTAAAATGGCATCATTATTAATTTGAAATTATTAGTTTTTTTGACAGCGACATTTACCTGTCAGTTACATACATTTGAAATATGAACTGTGTAGCAAAGGAATTGAGTTTATCTTTGATACATAGGCTCCTGGACTTATAGATAATTAGATTTCTTTTTATAAATTTATATAAAAAATATAAAGAAAATGTATGAATGCGTATGTGTAGAAAATTTAATAATTTTTAATTGTTATAATAACATAAATTGTGAAAAAATGACATTTAAATGTATTTTTTGAGGAAAACCCATTTTGAGCTTCAAGTGCCATTTCCGGTTGTTCGATTTACACCAAAATTAATGGTTTCTTTTTACATTGGAATAGGGTCGAAATTCAAGGTTTCAAAATATTTCGAGTGATAGTATTAGAGTTAGAGCGTTAAGAGGATACATACACACACACACACACACATATATATATATATATATATATACACACAGGGTGTCTCTTAAATAGGGAGACATGGCTTAACCACAGATTCCTGAGGCTAAAATAAGACGATTTAACCAAACTTGCTTTTACCGGAAAGTGTACCATTTAGCCAGAATTTTGTTCCAAAATTCTACGAAAAAAAAAAAAAAATTGCTTATAATAATCGGACGCTTTATTCGATTTGGATGAAATTTGGTATGCCAGTTTATATGGTTATAAGTCATCTTTTAAGGTGATACTTGTTATTATTAGTGAACTACTAGTGAATGAAACTTAAGTGTTTGGCATTTGGACAGACTGCTAGACTGCTAAATATTTAATATTTATTTAATATATCCCATCCATCCCACAGGATGGAAATTTGGATACACAAAAAATACATAAAGGTTACAATGTTTCAACAGAGAAAAAAAATATACAAAATAAAATAGCGATCAAATTAAACTATAGCTATTTAATAGTGCTTGCTTGAAGTGTCCAAGTGACAAGTGATAAATATCAATATCTACAGGAATATTATTAAAAATATAGCATAATCGCCGGATGGGCGATCTTGCTTCGTAGTTAGTTCTATATATATATATATATATATATATATATATATATATATATATATATATATATATATGTATAATATTACATTTACCACCTGATTTAAATATAGGAGTAAAAGAAGTTTTAAGAGAAGAAGGAAAAGTATTAGTAGATAAAGATAGATTGAGTAATATGTGTAGAGGAAGAATAAATATATCTTGACATCCTTTCAAGATATAGGCGGGAATGTTGTCAGGACCAAGTGTACGGGACGGTTTAATACTATTTATTGCCTGCCTAATATCATCTTCAGATATATTAATAATATTTATAAAACCTCCGGAATCTTGTTTTTTTAATTAATGAAGAGCATGATGCTTCATTATTTTCATATACACTGGAAAAATTACTTGAAAATCCAAGGACAATCTCAGCAGTAGAATTATATTCATTATTATCTAATTGCATTTTACCAGTTATACGAGCATTATATTTCTTCGCATTTATAAAATTCCATATGCTGGCAGGATTATCGTTAATTTTGTTTTCAATAGATGATATGTAGTTATTGTAAGCAGTGTTAATATCTTTTTTTATAAGAGCACGCAATCTTTTGAATTCACAATTATAAAACTCGAATTTATTTTTAATATAGAGCTTACGATAATGTTCTTTGAGTTTTATATTGTGAATAATAGATCTTGTGAACCAGGGAGGAAAGTTAGATGGCTGTTTATTGCTGATCTTGATCTTAGGTATACATTGATTGAAGACGCCGTATAATATTTCATAAAATTTATTAAACGCATCGTTCACGTTATCAAATTTTTTTAAAATATCCCAGTCGGTTTCGGACAGTAAGGTATACAGAAGGGGAAAATTAGCAGATTGAAGTTATAAGTAAGAGAAGAATTAAATGTAGAGTTATTAGATTTAAGATTGACAGGGCATGCATAGTGAATATCAAGACCAGGGTGATTAGAGTCTTCCACAACAACTGGATCAGAGCAGTGTGCGACATTACAATGGTTACTTGATACAACAACGTCAAGAATTCTAGAATTATAGTTAGTTATACTGAGATGCATTCATGAAACTTACAAAATTTAAGAACCTGCGCGACAAATGACAGCCAGAACCTTCGTCAACGGCAGTAATAAGATTTTTAATATTTATGTCTCCAAGGATAATAAAATTATTATTCGTTGAGGGTAAGAATGTTTCCAATGCGTCGAGCAAATACTCTAATTGAATTAATTAATTAATTAACAAAGAATAAAACAGAGAGAAAAAAATCTGTCAAATAAGGTAAACAGAGCACAATGTTGTTCCAGAAAATAATAATGGTATGTGTAACATTAATTAACAAGAAATTCACAGTTCATCAATATTACTAACTAATGATAGTTTTTTAATGTTGCCATCATTACATTTTAGGAAGATGTTGCCATCATAAGTCCACACACTTTTATTTCCGAATTTTTTACATGCAGCTTTATATAAATTATGTCGGAGCCTGGTAAGATCTTCGGTAATTACGATGCCAGTATCTTTTAGTTTATTTCTATTTTTTAGGAACAATTGGCGTGATTTGTACGACGTAAATTTAATAATAATACCATGTGGTCTCGGGGGCACATTACTAAGAACACTCGCACTTTTCATAGGGGGTTTGCCGACACGATGACATCTGTCAATAGATTCTGGGGAAACACTGATATTCAATTTGGATTTGGCAATATGGCATATAAAAATAATTTATATAATAATAAAAAAGTTATCGTAGATAAAAATATAACAACGCCTTGGTTTTTAGGCGATCTGTTCTATAATAACATATTACATGATATTGCAAAAAAAAAAATCGTAAAACAGTATTCAAACGTCTTGATTTTTACTCTTTTCCGTTGTCATGGAGGGGGGGGGGATATATATAGCTTGAATTCACTAATTAAATGCGGTAAACATTGAAATTGAAATCCCTTATTTTTAAAATAAGGTGTTTTCTACATAACGTTAACATTTATGTTTTTTCTTCTTATAAGTTGCAATAACTCTCTAATATTAAATTTATATAGTGCAAGACGTACTGTGAAATTGTGAAAAATATGGAATGTTGAAAAATGTAAAAAACCATTAGTGTAATAAAATAGTAAAGTACAGAGTGATCAAAAAAGGCTGACTCGTGCCGCTCCATACGATTTCGACATTTGCCGCTTACTTAATCTGACAGCATTATTATTTCCATGGGCAAACCTTTCGAATTTTGCTAGCTGTTATAAGAATAATAATAAGAACCGTCTTCTTTATGTTTGCCCGAATGACAATATGCTTCAAGAAGAAATTTGTCACGCTTTTCATTAAAAGCCATAAGGAATATAAATTACTTTAAGTTTTTTCGAAGGTATAAGAAACAAAATCAAATGAATCAACGTACGGCAATATTAATAAAATATTATGCACCTGTCATCATATGTCATTCTTGGATTATAGTTTTGATGAATTATGGAAAATTTAAATATATAGTGCGATTCTGTAATTTTCTGTAACGCTATAGAAATGTAAAAGTGAACAAAATCGCAACAATTTTTGTTTACTAATACATTTATTATCGTTTGACATTAAAAAATGATCCGCTTTTGTTGAGAGTTACAGTTCTATAGTGTTATAGAAAATTACAGAATCGCACTATATATTTCAATTTTCCATAATTCATTTAATTTTGACAATAATTTGGAATAAAAGTTTCGTGACCTTCAGTCTTTTTCATCACTCTGTACAAAGTATTGTTGTACCCTGATTCTCATAATCCAGTTTCGAGCGCCAGACAGTACATCTACGTAGTGCAAAGTTGATCAAATTCGTAAGGTGTGCAAACGTGCCAGTTGACGCCCTTGTTCGTCACCGAATTACAAGTCAAAAATTACTACTTATACATGAAATAGTTCAGCAATAATGTAACTAACAATACTAACAATGAGCTGAAGGCTACAATGTACCTATAATACACTATAATTCGAAATACTGTAAACTGTAACTAAAATTGACGCTATCATAAACTTCCAATAACTCAAAAATTACGTAACATTAATCATCACATACATCATAACAATGAAGCGCAAAATAAAATTTTACAGTGAGAGCACTGCGACTACAGTCCTCTTAGGACTTTACTTGGACTCTAGGTTCTTCCTCGCAATAATAAACACAACAAAGGCAAAACAGGCAAAATTGGCCAGTCAATTGCAATCCCGAAGTTGTCAAAACCCGCAACAAGCACAGCCAACAATTGCCAAAACAACAAACAACGGGCACTCTACTATATACGTGGAAGTGGAAAGCTGAATCAACGTCGACACCAGCCACGTAGTAATACATGTGGTCAAAAATATATCCATCCCGTAACACGAGGCATACTAGAGAGACCACGCGACTTGAAAACCTTTTCAGGACATACGAAATTGCTACCGGAAACAGAAGGCGCTTATCTCACACAAAGCTGGACAAGTTACTTTTAAAATGTAACTAGTTACAGTTACAGTTACCTCCAAAAAAAAGTAACTAAGTTACTTAAGTTCCAGTTACTTTGGTGAAAGAACTAAGTTATTTACTAGTTACTCATTAAAAGTAACTTAGTTACCTTGAGTTGCTTTCTAACTACTTTTAATGGCGTGAAGTGTAGACTTTGACTGTTGACTTAGTTACAAATATTGTGTAGTATACATATCAGGGAGTTTTTGCACTAACTACGTTAACCTAAATTTGAACGTTATTGCTTGGCAACACCCAATCAGATTATTATTGTTAATGTTAACGGACCTACAGGGCCTTATTACCGCATAGGCCCACGAGGCCACGGCCTAGGGCCCGCTTTGACAAGGGGCCCACAGGGCCCGGTTGCTGTGATTTTTTAAATATTTATTAATTTATTTTTCAATTTTGATTTCTTATACCAAGATATAAAGAATCTACTTGCTTTCTAACATGACATGACCATTATAATGTATAAAACATGCAGACATTATTTCCTAGACTTATTAGTGGATAATAATTAATTTATTGGAAACCTCGGATCAGACGTCGATTTTTAATCTGAGGCCCCGCGCTCACATGGGCCCCGCACATTCAAATATCTAAGAAAATTTGATGAAAAAGTATCTTTTTATAAATATTTGGGGCCCCGCTGCGCTAATAACATATTCCCGAGACCCGCCAAGCGTCCCTAGAGAGGAGTAACAAAATATTACGCTAAAATTTCACCTCAAACTAG
This sequence comes from Ophonus ardosiacus, assembly GCA_943142095.1. Lineage (NCBI taxonomy): Eukaryota > Metazoa > Arthropoda > Insecta > Coleoptera > Carabidae > Ophonus > Ophonus ardosiacus. The sequence goes on from OW964823.1 coordinate 38,409,398, forward strand.
AATCGAGCATGCGGTACTGTATATTTGTTTCTTACTATAAAGAGGGAGGGGGGCCCGAAAAAAAAATTTGGCCTAGGGCCCAAAAATCTGATAAAAAGGCCCTGCGGACCTACATTATAATATAATATAAAAATTAAAAGTGACATTTTATCTTGTGAGAAGGGAATTTGCAAAGATGAGACGAATTCAAGTCTTGCAACCCTTGGAACAACGAACAAAATACACTATTTTTTGTATAACCTGAAAATTGGAATAATTTTGATGATTTAGTGGCAGTTTAATTATAATTTTTAAAACGTATCATTTGTAAACGAGGAAAACATTTGAAAATAATATATTTTATAAGTCAAATTTAACATTTACTGACTTTTTAATTCTAGAATTAAAAGTTAAAATGTGTTATTTTTAGTTTTTCTGTTTACCGTACAAAAACTCTATTATTACTGCATATAATTACTTATTTTATTATCTATTATGGCTTGAAATCAATCAACAATAATATAGAATTTAATTATGTATTAAAATAAAAGTTACACATTACAGAGGGTATGCGCGATGCTGCGCTCAACACTCCCACTCTGGACAGACATTTATTCAAAACAAAACAGTTTTAGTTAGTGTTTCTAAAAAAGGCATCTCTTAGGCATTTCTTAGAAATTTTAATTATTATTAAGTAAAATTTTGTAAATTTTTGCAAATTGACGTTTGATTATATTTTTTTAATATTGGTAATTCTGAACATGTATATTACTAAATATTATATGTCTATATTATACTTTTCAACCTGTATTGTGATTTCATTTTGTTTTTGGTTTCGTTGTTCATTGACAAAATGTCAAATGCTCTGTCATGTCAAATTCAAGAGCTTGTAGTTAATTTATTGACTTATTTTGAAAATGAAAAATAGATTGGTGGACTCTTACTTTCACTAAATTGTAATATTGAGGTAATATTTCGTTCTATTTGTTAGTAATAATTTAAAAATTAAATCTATATGTACAGCGTGTGGCAAACGCTATACGCAATGTACAGAAACAGTGAGAAATTGTATGGTATGCAGTATTCTGTATTTTTTTAAGGATCTCACATAATACTAGATAGTTTGTTTTGTTGCATATACTACAAGAATGAAGTATTTATAACGGCTAAGCAGTATCGTTCACAATATTTTGAATAAAATTGAATTTCGCTGGAAAAAAATTATACCAGATATGTTACCTTTTTAAGAAAGATTTGGATTTATAAAGGCAACCCACAGATCATAATCCGTTTTACATGCTCATGTAAACTTTCTAACATATGACGTCATTGTTTCTAGTAATATTGTATTTATGACGTAAACCGCTTGATTCGCTGATTGCCCATAAGTTACTGAATCGAAAAGAAAAATATATTACATAACTACACAATAGGAACACTTGAAACCAAACCTAATCAATGAACAGAAAAGTTTAACAACAGAAGTTATTTATTCGACAAACACGCGAGATAAGAAGGCATACGATAGGAAAATACAAAGATATAAGGGACTGACTGAAGACAAGGGAGAGTAATAATACGACGATAGAATGCTAATGATATATTTAAATGATAAAAGGTATAAACTCATACAGCGCCATAAGAACATAGGACAAAAGAATTTAAACCGTAATATGCTTAATAACGCCTAAAATGATTATTAAAGTTTGTCGAGAAATATATAATGTCAGCGTTACTCAGCCATAAGTAAAGAGAACCGACATACGTTATCTTTAATATGGAAATTTACGATAATTGTTGAAAGAATAAATAGTATATTATGATACAAGTATATAAGGTAGCCTTTAAAGCACGCACGACAAGTTTTAATGTCGTAGTGCTGTAAAGGCTAGCTTATACGCTATTTTTTTTATTATAAATGCATCATAACCATTTAAAACTGAAAATTATTGCAAATCATACGGTTTTGATTTTTGATCCAGTGAGTTTGATCGTTTCCAAGGAGACAGTTAGCAATTATTGGTATTGTTTACGTTAAGTCAACAAGTCAATATATATTTTTTTTTTCATTATTTTAGTTGTTATTCATATTTATTGTCATTTTTTCGTTACCTAGTTAACACAAAAATTTAGCGTGTTTTAATGGTTCTGGTGACAAATATACTACTTGAAAACTGAAAATCTTAAAATTTTGAATGAAAAATTATTACATTTGACATCTCTGTTCTCTGTATATAATGGGGTATTCCGACATTTTTTAAAAATATTTTTTTACATTAGTACAGACCAGTAGGACTCTGAATATCTAACTTTGAGTAAGAATTAATAGGCTATTCCACGATATTTTTTAAAAAAATTTTTCTTGAAGTACATAAAAATATAAGACCACATGTGAAAGTCCGAGTTAAAAATTCTTCCAAATAAGCGAGATATTAAGGTCCGAATTTTAAATTACCTCTGTGACGTAGGTAATGTGGATATACTAGAAGTAAACAAACAGTGGTTCACAAGCCACGAAAGAATGTTGAACAAATTACAAAATAATGTTATTTTAAATTGTAATATTATAATTCATTATTAGAGACATAAAATAAATTATTATACTTAATTTATTTTACTTTTTCTTCTCATTTTATAAAAACAAAGAAATTAGAACGTCACCCGAACAGCAACCGAACAGATCCGACACACCTGAAGAAGTATATTTTTAGTTAGGGCGGGGCTTCTCAAAATCAGTGGTCATACTTGGATCCTATTTGCTCAAACACTCGTGCACATGCCCTGCATCATCAGAAGCAAAACTCCCCGTGTCTTCTATAAGAAATAATTTATAATAAAATAAATATGGTTTTCCTTATCCTTTAACTATTATCGTTCATATTTTCAATAAACTTTTACTATTTTTGATTACTGTGGAATAGCCTATTCAGAATTCCTTACAAAGGCGCGCTTACGACGTCAACTCGATGGTGACACCTGCAACGAACTTTAGCGCCTAAAAACACATGTTTATGACAGCCATTTGCTTGTTTACATATGATTTTAGTAGCAGCGTGTATTTCGGTGTTTGTCCTGTGTTTGTTTATGGTAAAAATAGGAGTAATAATTATAAAGTGTACGAAATGTTAAACAAGAATTATACCCGCGCGTGTTAACTACTATCTGTGTTTTTAAAAGAAAATATTTACTTTGAAATGAGCAACAGAATATCAACTTGACGTCACAAATTTCAAGGACGTTTCTAGAGCTGTAAAAATTCCAATTTTGTAACATTAAATTATGAATTAAAACTTTTTATTAAACACATTTTATTATATTTTTCTGCTATGTGAAGATGGAAACTATAGAAAAAAGTTATTATTTTGCATTAATTCCATATCACAGAAATACCCCATTACTATGGTGAAAATGATATGGCAGAAGACTTACGTCATAGACCTGAAAAAAACTTGTCATTAACATTACTAGTTGTCATTCTGTCACGGGTCCCCATATCTGCTTGTCAAGAAAGACCAACAAAGTCACAAAACTGTTCGCGCCTTATAAATTAGTATCCCATGTAAATTTAGTAGTATATGACGTCATTACTTTAGGGATATTTTTTGGTGATGTAAGTCTTCTGCCATTTCATTTCTACCATTCAGTACCAGTGGTGTACAATCAGTGGTTCATAGCTTTTTGAGAAGGTGTTGGCCAAGTATTGAAGAAGGTAGGAAATAAAATATATTTCATTACAATCTTACATACTATTACTAAAAAACTGAAGAAAATTATGAGATAATTAATCTAAGTAACTGATTACATATTTTTCATTGTACTAAAAAAACATTTTGACATTCTCGTGGCGCATGTATCGTAAGTTGACTCGTAAGTTTTGTTTTGAAATGTTTTGAATGAGTTGGAGGTTGTAGTTCATTTATTACGTTTATTGCTTTGTTTCTTCTGTTCGAGTTTTATTAATATTATTTAATACTTTTGTTTTGTCTAATTCTTTTGGTAAGTACACATTCAAATCATTTATATAGTTCTGATAAAATTTTATTGCATTTTCTTAATGGTTAGATACTTCATTTTGTATTTAATGAAATCCAAATATTTTAAAAATAATTCTTGTCACAGTAACAAGAAACAAGCAAGCAGCTGACACAGCGAGTAACACAAAAATACAGACCACCCATGCAGCTATGTTACGAACACTCTCGAACGATTCGAAGTACACCCGAGGATGTACGTACTTAAGATGCGGTGTGTCATTCAAACATGGAGTAGGGATTTCAACTGATCTTCCATTGATAGTACAGCTACCTTAGTACGTCATCAAAATTTTAATGCTTTATATCTTATGCAACAGTCAATTTATGTGTTTTTTTGTTTTGCTCCTCTTGTTTATCTACCAACTTCAATATTTTTAATAAATTTTTACCTCCCGCTACCCTAGGTAAAGGAGGTATATGGATCGTGCTAAAAATCGCATATAGAGATTTTAGTGAATAAGTACATTTTGATGTCCCTAGAATCCAATTTTAACATTTTTACAATGATGTCTGTGTGTATGTATGCGTGTGTGTATGTGTGTGTGGATCCCGTGTACACGATTACTCAAATACTATTAGTCAGAAAAAATTGTAATTTTGTATACCCATTCTATATTAATGTGCGAAGAGCTCATTAGTTTTTAGTGTATATCGGATAACCGGAAGTATCATTTATATAAGCTTTTACAGTTTTTCTTATAAAAAATTCATTGAATATAATTTTTTAGCAACTTTTAGTAATAAAAATAAGATATAATGATACAATATTCATTTCTACGATAATAACATTTATTAAATAACTTGAAATAACTTTAAATATTAAATTATAAATTAATTTATTTTTGTATATCATTTTGCCTATGCGTCAAACAAAAACAAAATATTTTAATAACAATTTTGACATATTTAAACAAATGTCACTGTCAAGAAGCAATTACATTAAAATTAATAATGAAATTTGATGTGTTTGCAGTACTAAAAATCAAACAACTGTGAATAAGTTAGTTAAGTGAGTAGTAAAAGGGGTCGAACAGCGAGACCTGACAATGAGAAAGACAAAGAAAGAGAATTTTGTTTAAATGGAGTTTGTGTGAGAGCGAGAGAGATGCAAGAGTAGAAAGAGAATTGCGTGCGATGGGTTATCGGTCTCTGAGCGAATCAGGATGGAGTATCCAGGGTCTGAAAGAATAACGATGTGGGTATCCAGGGTCTGGACGAATCAGAATCGATGATACAGAGTCTGAACGAATCGCGATGTGGGTATCTAGAGTCCTAATGAATTGGAATTCCCTAGTCGCGCTGGCGAGTGTCGCATTGGGGGCTATCACGATACGTGTATTCTGGTATTGTATTAACGTGCAAACTTTAAATAATAGATGGAAGAAATATAATGTTACGCTCATGCGATGTGGAATTTGATTGTATATCTTTTTAATGTAAACTATGAGGTCATATCGTCTTCTCCTCGTGGCTGTTAGTCCGCTGTGGGATTTTTTGTGCCTCTTAGAATAACGTAAACATTTCAGATCCAGGGCAAAGTGATATCTAGTCTTCGGCTGTTTGTATGTATGTAGACATAACGATTTTCTCGTCTTGAGATGCCGTCTCTTATTTTATTATTTAATATCGTTTTATAAAACAATTTAGTGATAATAAGTATTAAGTGTAGTTTCTAATATTTGTATTGTGTGTTGTTTGTGATTATTAAAGTGATTGATTACAGTATTTGGAATGTTTTTCATAATAATAAGTGTTAAACGAAGAGATATCATGCCCTTGCTGTTATGAGAAATGGAATATATTTGGAAAAGAAGCTTTACTTAATTTCGTCTGAAGGTAAGATTATTTAGAAATAAAACATGTTAGTTGTTTATAAAAAGTTAAGTGTAATCTTCACATTTTATTAAATATAGTATACAGTAATAGTAAAACATAATATATAATACAATATTAAGGATATATATTTTACATTAAAATTAGTGAACTTACTTTTATATTATAATTATTAATTTAAATATACTTATAAGATAATTATAAATACATACATTTGAATAATATATTTTAAAGTAAAGTAATATAACAATAAGGGTTATTATTTTATATTATAAATGAGTGGTTACCTGATTTAAATATTAAACTCTAATATGATATATGCCATCACAAATAAATATATAAATATTACGTTTCGTTTACGAGTATTTTTGCTTTTTCACAGTTCCAAACGGTTCAGAACTAATATCATTAAATTTTCTTTTAAGATAAACATTTTGATACGTTTTAATTTGATCGCAAGATAGTACACGAAATTGTTTAGTGCGTATAATTTGATTTTCGTATTTCAGGACAACAGGTTCAGTGTATTCAGTAATCATTTTTACTAAATTATCAAAATTAACTATATTTTCATTGCTTACATTAATTGTTATGCCTTTAATTTTGTATTCTGTTTTAATATTATTTTTATCGCCAGATACACACACTTGAAATGCGTAATGTTTTGGACCCCCAGATGCAAAAGTGTTTATATAAGAACCTTTACCATATTTATCGAGTTCGTTCGTCATATCACCCAAAAAATTTCCGTGTTCCGGCATCCACTCGTTTGGTTTTTGGGTATAAATTATACTGTCAGTGTCTGTATAAAGTAGACGAGTTCCAAGTTTATCTAAATATTTGTAAAGGTATATACGTGCTAGTGCAGTTGTATAAGCTGCTATGAAAACATTTGTGGTAGGAGAAACTTGTCTATTATTGTCCTTCCACGTAATATACATAATTTCTTCATTGATAGGTATGGTTGACTGTACTTCATAATTTGGATTGCAGAAATATGTTATTAATTCCTCATATGTAGAAATAATTTTAGTGTGAGATAAGTCATCTCTCATACCAAAGCGACCCCATAAACTATTCAATTGCAATTTTGAAAGAGATCTTAAACCAGGATTATTTTGTACTTTATTTTTATCTAGCAATATTCCCTCTCGTTTAAAAAAATCTTGAATATATTTTTCTTTTAAATTTTCATTATTTAAACATTCAATAGGCCAGTCACTAGCTTCTTGTTTAATTTTTAAAAAATTATTGACATAGTTTGCAAATAAACCACCAGTTTTTGAATTTGGATCATATTTTTCAGTTTCAAATTTCCAAACTTCGTATATTTGAACAATTTTATAATCTTTAGAGGCAGCTAAACGAACTTCATCAACGACCCATGTAGATGTTAATTCTCTTTCAGTATCAGAGTGTGTACAGTCATTGATATTCATATTCTCCGCACAAGTTCGACATAAAACAAACATACATTTTTTGTTTATTTTCATTGGTAATACGGGATGATATAATTCACGTGGCGGTAATATTGTACATTTAATTAATCCCTCAAAATTAAAAATATCTGGACAATCATCGCCTATATAAATTGTAGGATGTCCGACTGGGTACTCTGAATATTTGTTAATATACGGATATAAGCTACAAATATCAGAATAATAAATTTTTTCGTTCTTACTTTCATCAATTTTATAATGAGTTACCATTGTTTCAACTCTTCCTCCATAGAAACTGTCACGTGGATTTATGGGCTTTATAGACAATATTTCACGTGTATTAAAAAACTGTTGTAAATTAATATTATTTTTACGATTTTTTTCGAATTGACAACCCCATATTTCTATTACTTCAAATCCTGCACCTTTTAATATTTCTATTTTTCTAATTGTTGATTCATATCGAAAATTCATTGTATCGTCTGCAGAATTTAATAATGAAATATTACGTTTGTGTGGATAACATATAGGACAACCATGATACCAACAGCCTTGATATTCAAATATTATTTTTTTATTTTCTATTTCTGTGTACCCGTCTACTTTAAAACCTAATACACTACGTTCATTATTATTAAAAGCGTGTTGTATTTTAATGTTTCGTTCTTTCTCCTCCCACAATAACCAAATAGTTGCTTCAAAAGAATATTTTTGTTTACATCTGTAACCAGTTGGTGGCACAATAGCTATTTTATTTTCTTTCAAATAATTTTTTCTGTACGTATAAAGACATGCACTAGCTATGGTTATTGAACGTCTAAAAATATCAATATTATTATTTTCAAAAAATAAAGTTTTAAATTTCATACATGCTTCCCGTAATATATTGACGTCATTTATACAGTATTTAATTAATTCTTTCTTCAAATTAAAACTACAATTAGACTGTTTGTTTTCGTTATACCATTTATTAAAACTTACATTTTCATCGGAACTCATACTCTGTGTAGGAAAATATTGTTTTGGGGGCATGGGTCCAATATAATCTAAATTTTCACTTCGAATGAAATAATAAGGGAAATAACCTTTTTCCAAAACATTATCACATTTCAAGTCAAGTGCACTAGGCATCTTACTTAATTTCATAGGTAAAAAATTTAAACTATCAATAAAGTTTATGTTTTTTAAACGAATATTTAATATTTTATTGCCCCGAATTAATATGTCCGGTGTTAATTTTAAAGTATCTGCTATGTATCTTAAAAGAAAATGTCCATCATACGATCTAAGATTATGTGCAATTACAATAATCTCTTTCAAATTTTGTCGTGGTAACATTAAATATTCAAAAAACTGTTTTATAGGATTTTCCATAAATACATGTTCACGAATACCACAATTATTACAAAATTTATTACTCACATTAATACTTCTTTCTAGACAATGTATGCAAGATTGTTGGGCTACACAAAGGACTGGTATGTGTTCAAATGAAATCTTTTCTTTCTTCCTTTTAGATGAATGGGGTGATGCCTTATCGTCGTTGAATGGTGTATTTTGTGAACACTCCAAATCAAAAAAGATGTAAAGTACTTGTGCAGCTGTTTTTGAATCGTCCGTCGTAATAACTTTCATAAAACACTGATGATTCGGTGGAAAATGTTGCTAACAAAAAACAATAAATAAAATTAGAAATATTTAACTAAAAATATAGAATTCAATAGAATTACTAACTTGACATACGGAACAAAATATTTCAAAGCATTCGTGGGGTGTTTTTCTTGTATTCAGGTTATAAGTTTTGGAACATTTCTTGCAGTATTTAATAACTTCACACATTGATCTATTTTTAGTGTATGAATTAACTCTTTTATGATTTTCAAAGCAATCCTGTCCATTAAACTGTCTTTGGCATTCGTCGCATATTACAAGTATATTATTTTCACTTTCTATGTGCGAACTATTACACCGTGAACATGAAAAAGGACATCTATGTGCACCTTTCATTTTGTAACCTAAATGACATTTACGACAATAATACGATAAATTAAATGCACCAGTTACGCTAAGAATAGGATTATAGTGATTATCAAAATATAAAATATCAATATATTGGTCAGTACGGTTAAAGACGTCAGGTCCTTCAAAAATAATTTCTCGTCCTAATCTATCATCACCAAATAGAGTAATTTTAAAATTTTTTAAATTATTTTGAAAGTCTTGCAATTCTTCAATTCCTGCACCGTTGTCTAAATTTATGTTAAATTTTTGACATAAATCAATGGCATGTTGTTTTTGTAAATTTTCATTTTTACGTAATTTTTTATATAAATCTTGATTTTCCAAATACGCAATACTTAATACAATAGCTCTAGCTAAACACAAATTATCGTTATTTTTTATGTTTATTATCGAATGTTTTCGGCGACAGTATTCTTCAAACGGTACATATTTTAAATTCGGTTTTCCTTTACCTGATGGCATAATTGTATGAGCTACCGATAACATAAGGGTGTCATTTAGGAGAAAATTTTTGTTACTCTGTAATACACTTTGTATGGCATTTACAATAACATTCGATGATAATTCAGAAAATTTTTTGTAACTTATACCGATTGGATAATCTGGGGAATTTTCGCTAAAAATTTCAATACCTATTCGATCTGAAGGTAAAATTTTCATTTCGTCAGATAAATATTTTATTAGTCTATCAAATATAGAATTTAACCATTGAACAGGATTTTTGTTTGAGGAATCCGTATTTACTGCAATATTAATTTCACGCCATGCAGATTTGAATTTTTTCATTTTTCTTTCACGAATATTTAAAATTTTGAATAGTTGATGATCAATATGTGAAGTTATATGTTCTAAAGATGTTTCCGGAGAATCCGTTAACGATGATATCGGTAAAGTAGTGGAACTTGTACTCGTATTCGAACTTGAAGTAGTAGGTTTCATTATGTGATGGTCAACAGATGATTTGGGCGGTGTATTTACTGATACAATTGAAGACTATATTAGAACATTAATAAAATAAAGTAAAATATAAATCTTACTTGAGACGTAGGCGGTTGCAAACCCGTTCCTGAAGTACCTTGTTCTAAATCATCTTTTAGAAGTGAGGCTGCAGCAATTTCAGCTGATAAAAATTCAGCTGTACCCGGCACCAGTGTTGTAAACTTTATTAATGTGGCTGCATTACGTCCGGCACTCATATTTTTTAAGCCCAAATAAGTCACACCCAAGTGAGGTGTATCGTTAAGTGATTGAATTTGCTCATTTGTTAACGATGAAAATCTTTCCGGTAGGAATATAGAAAAGGCCCCCAAATCACACAAAATTTTATCGCCAAAAGATTTGGTTTTAATTTGTTTAATTTTTTTAACTTTATATGGTTGATTTTGTTTTAATTCACGCACTTTCTTCGTAGGTTTAAATTCGGACAACTGTCCGATTTCATTAATTTTTTCCATATTCATTTTAATTTTGAATCGTTGTATGCTTAAACGAACTTGGTACAGAATGAAGATAATTTGACTAAAACGATGCATTTTATATTGATATCTTAAACAGGGGTTCTCAAAGAAATATTATATTTGATGCATCCTTTTCTATATTATTCACAGAACAGTAAATCGCATTTTAAAAATTTTTATACCCCTGAGCATTGTTTATTTATTAGCTCTCTGAAACTAAACATATTTGTCTTTATATTCCTTTATAAGGTTTGATTATTTGATTTATTAATTGAAATATCATTAGTCAGTTTATAGTCAAAAACATTTTTATCTTAAGATTTTCTTTTATAAAACTTGATTATTTGTTTTGTTAATTGATATATCATTAGTCAGTTTTATATAATCAAAACTACGAACGTGTTTGAACCTGCAAAATTTAGAAAATAGTATATATATGAGTTGCATAGAGATCGATTGTAGTTTGAAATAAGTGAGGATTATGAGAGTGTATATTTGTTTCTTCGTTTAAAGTGTCAGTGTTGAAAATGTGGGCTGCTTATGTGCATACAGAGGACGCTATTGATCTTGAATCAGCTGTAAAAAATTTAAAAAATCATTGCTATTATTTGGCACATGACAATGAACATGAAATAGTTTACAAGCGAACACGTTTCGATGAAGATTTCGAAAAATTTTTAAATGATTCTTACCGAGAAGATTCGAAACGTTATACTGAAGGTGAAGAAATTTGCTATAATTACCTTATTAAAAAAATAATATTATTCAGTTACTCGTAAAATTCAAGAAAATTAAGTTATTGCAAGAATTAGAAAGTGAAGTCGTTCATTTTCTTGAGGAAGAGGAAAAGGAATTTTTCAACTTTTTAAAATCTCAAGCAGATGATGAAAAATCGATAGAGAACAAGGTAAGTTTTTTGTAAGATAAACTCAAATATTAGATATAGTTGACAATTTGTTCATTTTTACAGAATGGCCCAGAAAATGATAACCAGTCATGCATCTCGCTTATTGCTTCAACAAGCCTACAACCTTTGCAACAATAATGAAAAAGTCCTGTATGTGGGAATTTATCCCATAAATGTAGAAGTCGTTGTTAAGATTGTAAATTATAAATCGCAGAACAGTATTGTATTCAATGTGTCAGAATGGAATGCTTTTGTAGATTATATAAAAAGTATTGTAAATCTAATAAGTAGCACTGGTGACGAGGAACATAATATTGAATTTCATAGACTAGAAACTGACTATTCAATCTGTATAAAATGGATGAAAAATGAAATATTGTTAGATAAATTATCACTAAAATTTATATGTAATATAAGTGATATTTTGTCAGACATGCTAAATTATTTTAATTCTCTTCTTTTTGGTGAATATTATAGGGACATTAATACTCAAGCTTATTTAATGCCCGGAAAATCTCTTGACAATATAAAGAAACTTATATTCAAAGAAGAAAATAATATTGTTTGTACTATATATAAAGAAATGTTGACTTTTTATCCAAATTTCATATTAGATGATTTAAAATCAAATATGTATTATGTTCCCAGTAATTATAATAAATTTAAACACTTGATTAATAAAATGGATACTTGTAAATAAAATGTTATATAATATTGCATAATCATACCTCCTTTTTATACCGTTTTTTGTGTGTGTATGTAAATGTATAATGAAAATTCGTAAATATATATATAACAATTAAGGTAAACTATATTTTATATGTTACTATAAACCTTATACTTACTTTACTCCTTTTACTCCTGAAAAATGTAAATAAAGGATACTGGGTAAGTATATACAAATATCAAATAATATTTACAAAATTTATTATAAACATATAATAAGTACAGTATTATTAACATATAGTTTTACAATATAAATAATAATGAAAAAATATATAGATACATAATTATTCAGAATGGATCTTCTTGTTTTCTTGATAACCAGGCGTGAATTGTAAATACATTACGAAGGGCACATGCTGGTACACAGTTTCTTTGTGTTGAAAGTGGCTTATGGGAAAAACAAGAAAAGTTTGAAGTATATTTGTTCTTTATTCGTAGTGACGGTGGCATTTCATCATAGTCATTTATATTTTCTGCCAAATCAACTATGGTACACATTTCATTATTTTTAAGTAACTTTTCCATCAGTTTTCTTTTTATATTTCCCTTTAAATATATTATACAGTCGCAAGATAATAGATCCTTTATTATATTATGAGCTGTGTAATAATCTATATATCCGTCATCCCACGGTAATCCGTGATAATAACGATGCAACCAAGAAATCTGTTTCCTTAATGAAAAACTGACTTCACTCCATTTACAAGGAGGTTGAACAAACATGTGTTGTAATTGCGTATCATTTTTTGTTAAGATTGCTATTTCTTTTAAAATAAAACGATTATTACTGATACCATATCCTTGAATATCAATAATAAATTCTTTCATTTTTATAAACAGTTTCTTTTATAAAAATATACGATTAAATAAACAATTTTTGATTATAAACAGTACGATGTAATATAATGAAGAGTTACTTGTGAACTGATTTATATTTTTCTTACAAAACCTTTTTAACAATATTCGTTAATGGATTATATTCGATGAGTCGATCGTGCAATATGATGCAATACGCAGAAGTATTTTTTGGAATTGGATTTTTTGATTCAAATTCTAGTCTTATATCTATTGTAGATGTTTTCATAGACTCGTTTTGTCTTGAACAATCAATTACAAACACTGGTGCTATGTTCTTTAAATCCTGAACACCAAATAAAGGGTCACCATATCCACTTCGACCGTAATACGATGATTGAAATCTTTTATACATATCATACATTAAGGCATATTTATTGTTGTCAATATCTAAATTAATATCTTGATACGGAAAACATTCAGAATTTAAATATAATTTTACATTAGTAATATTACAGTGGTCAAATAATGATGTGTCCTTTTCTAAAGAGTTTTTTCTGTCAGTTTGAAATACTAGTAAGACATAACGAGGTTTCTCCAGCTGGGCACTTGTTTTTACAGTCCATGTATGTTTCGACGTATTTGGTAACATAGGAAACTCATATGTTGACCAACTTCGAAAATTTATATGAATAGGTTTACCTTGTTCAACTATCTTTAATAAAGATAAACGTTCAGGATTGGCTACGTATACGTACGGTACACGCCACTGGATTTTATTAAGTTTTACAATTATGTTATTTAAATTGCCTGCTTGCGAGCATACTAAAGCATCATTATCAGTTTTAGAACGTACCAATATTAATTCTTGACGTGAATTTAAAATGATTTTGTTGAAATCTTCAGCAAATCCTAATAACATTTTTAGTGGTATACATACATTAAAATTTTCTTTGTAACTAATTGTATTGTCAGCATTTTTTATGTTCCATCCTGCATTTTCTAAAGAAAGTACTTCATTTGGTGTAATTGACGTATACGCTTTGACTGTTGACGTAATACCTAATGTTTTTGTACGGTCGATTTCGATCCCATTTAATTCATAACGTATTTCTTCAAACAAGTAGACGATACCATTGTTGATGAACTTAATTACTGCTTCCGGTCCCTGTTGACCAGCTTCAATTTTACCTTCTATATAGAGAAAACTGTGTGCTGGTAATGTATATATATCTTGCTGTTGAATTGGAATACGAATTTCGTCGTTATTATTAAAAGTTGATGTCACATATGGCTGATGTGTATGCCACTCTATGCGGTTAATAGACTCATCGAATATAATATCTTCGTCCACTGATAACATATCATCAGTGATGAATGTTGTTGCACTGTTCATGTTTTAACTTGTATCCAAGAGCTCTCAGGATGTTTTGACTATTTGTTGTTAACTTCGAAACGGAAGAATCGTTTCTGATATTTTTTCCAGATGAACATCTGTATTTATAAATATCAGATTTTCTTCTTCTTCGTGGAATCGGTAAAGGATAACCCTTACGTAGTGAGTTTTTATTTTTTATCTTCTGAAGAATCATAAGGTTAAAGCTGTTTGATATGTAATCTTACTGCGATGGCTTCTCCACGAAAATTGACTAAATTATCATCTTGATCGAGTATTTTAAGCGTTAGATTGTCGATTGTATTTACTCGAAGTGGGAGATAAATTATATTGTTTGGGATTTCCACTATCTTAAAACCAGGCGGTACCATTGGGGTAAATTCATGGATTGTATGCATTAATTTCTCATTTGTATAAGAACCTGTTGTAATGTTACACTCTATCCGAATATTAGAAACTTTAATAATCTGAACAGGTATATCTGATTCGTGCCATTTATTTGGTTCTAGAGCTCGTTCTGTAAATCCTAATAAAGGCCCAAAACTATTAGGTTTATTAAAATAAATCCATTCACTACACTTTATTTCACTTTTTAACGTATTATTATTGGCGGTCAATTCAAAATTAATTTCACTTGGTAAATGCGTTTTAATATATTCATTTATGTCTTTAATTTCATAAGACCCTTCTGACAGATATATGTGTGAATCACCGTAATATAATCTATTATTTTTTTCTTCGATGTTCGGTATAGAATTGTATGTTTGAAACAGAACTAACCCCAATTCGTATTCGGTACCTTTTTCTAATTCAATTGGCGGAAAAAAGTTCGCATTTAGAATAGAACTATTACTATGTAATGTTAATGTTAAAGACATTATTATGTTGACGTTTCAAATAATAACATAGAAATGATCTCCTGTGGTATCAACGACTAGTTTTATTCAGAAGAAATTTTAAACAAAGATGTCCACATATTACTGTACTAGGCGCTTGTTCTTGTTTGTAATTATAGAAAATTTTACAATTATTACCGAGATACTCTATTATTTCTTTTGGAGGTGGTAAGTTACCTATGCTGTCAAAGTAAATTACATTATAACCACGTTTTTTGTAAGCTACCCAGTGAGTTCCTCTGCCATCCATATCATCCAAATTAATTATAGCAGATTCATTCATTTTTGGATTGCGTGGTAAGTTATTTAGCATATAAATACCACGAAAATATGGTATTTCGTAATGACGAGCATAGTTTTCTAAATCTATATTAGTTAGCGGTACTCTCGGTAATTTTAATGGTTTTTTGGATACGGGGTCAGATATAAACCGTAACCATTAGAGGTAGGGGCTACTTGTAGGCCTTTCCCTATGGCTATAGCTTCCATACTACGATTATGACGTTTATTTTCCTCCAACTCCTTTTTAGCATTCTTAGCAGAGATTATTGTTTTTGCAACTCCCGCTGCCCCACCGGTAAGAGCACCCAGTGCAGATAATCCAGCAAAGATTGGTAT
Organism: Ophonus ardosiacus; assembly: GCA_943142095.1. NCBI lineage: Eukaryota > Metazoa > Arthropoda > Insecta > Coleoptera > Carabidae > Ophonus > Ophonus ardosiacus. Next base: position 38,425,500 of record OW964823.1, read on the forward strand.
TAATGGGAGAATGCCACCAGTTTTGGGTAATGGGATTATTCTGTCTTTACTTATAGTATGTACAGATGGTTTGTGATTATTAACTTCACGTTTAGCTGCTTTCAGTGCAGTTTTTATAATTCCTTGTGCCGTTAAATCATCCATATGTTTGAGTGACTTTCCTTTGGATTTAATGGCTAACTTTGCAACCTTCTTCACTGTATTTAAAGTTGTTTTTTTACATGTTCGTTTCTTAATTTTATTTATTGCACCCATTTTCATTCCCATTCCTAATTTTCGTTTAACTTTCATGGTGTTGGCTATACTCCACGCCGCAGCTTTTTCCGGTAATGAAGAATCAGTAGCTAATACTCTTGACCAGGCTTTATTTTCTAACACTTTATCGGCGTCGTGACGAGCAGTCAAATTATCTTTATTCTGAGAATATGCTATGTCGTGTTCTTTACAGGCTTTATCTAATTCATTTATACCTGGATCACCTCGTTGTAAACGTTGCTGAAGTTTGGTACCGGGACCACAATACTGATATCCAGGTATATGTAATTCGATCGGAAGACGATTGATTAATGAATTGATCAATCCGTTACCTGCATATAAATAGCGAGATCTGGACATATTCTTGGCTTATTATTAAATGACAGAATTCTTAAGTATAATATGGTATTTATATGTAATCCTATGACATTTTCATTGAACGGAAAAGAGATAACATTTACCTACGCTTCATATAATATATACAAAAAGTGTAATGAAAAATCTATCAGTGTTCACCATGAAGTTGATTAAACAACCCGTATCAATAAAGATTCAAAATTTTGATAATATTACATCTGAAAATAATAAAACACAATCGCTGAGACATGGTTGTTTGTTACCAAATACGATAAGATGTATAATAAGTGGTCCTTCAAATTGTGGAAAAACGAATTTAATGATAAGCTTAATTACGGATCCGAATGGTTTAAAATTTAAAAATATTTACTTGTACACAAAAACTCCGAACCAACCAAAATATCAATTACTTCAAAATATATTAGATCGCATTCCAGACATAGGTTATTTTCCGTACCAGAATACTGAAAATATTACAGAACCACATAATGCGAAAGCGAATTCCCTTTTTATATTCGATGACGTCATCTGTGATAAGCAAAATATTATGCGTGAATATTTTAGTATGGGTCGTCACAGTCTGGTTGATTGTTTTTATTTAAGTCAGACATACACTCACATTCCAAAACATTTAATTCGAGACAATGCAAACTTACTTATACTCTTTAAACAAGATGATATGAATTTACATCATATTTATACGGATCATGTTAATACAGATATGAAATTTTCTCATTTTAAAGATATATGTTCATTATGTTGGAATAGGAACAAATATGATTTTTTAGTAATTGATAAAGATAAAGAATTAAATAACGGTCGATATCGTTTAGGTTTTGATTCGTACATAAAGGTCGATATGTAAAATTTTCAACTAGATCACACTGAACTGTTGTGCAAGTATGTCAACATCAAATTCAAAGATAATGAACACTAAATATAAATCGAAAAAGAAAGCAAAAGTCAATAATAATGTTATTATTGATATTGAAAAAACAGCTGATAATATACGACGTAAATATAGAAGTATTATAAACCGAGAAAATAGTAGAAATGATTTTTATTCTAAACAATATAAACCCATTGTGGAACCGCTCACAGATGTACTTCAAAAATTGTCTGTTCCTCCTGTAATAGATATACCGAAGAAAGAAATCGGCAAAGTGACAAATGAAAATATCATACAAGACACTAAAGGATTAATCGCAGATCAAATACATTTTGATACTTTACTTAAAACGGAAAGTGGAAGAAGTATAATTGAACAGTATCTTAATACACATATTGGACCGATAACACGAAAATATATTAAACAATTACTATTTCGCATGGGTCAAAACAAGATTATAGATAAACAGTACGGTGTAAGACGCGTTGGTAATGACTTTAAAATTGGTGAGTCACACTTGCTTATGACAAGTGATGATGACGTCATTATAAATAATAATCAATATAAAATAACACCAGGCTTGGCTCAGTTACTCTTTCTTAATTCACCTAATAAAAAAGAATATACAGTGGAAGACTTACAAAACTATAAAACAATTCTTCTCGATACAAATGCCCATAAGAAAAATTACTTACCACTGGAACAGACTAGAAAGAATAATTCATACAAATACAGGAATATTATAAAATATATTGAATCTCAGCCAGTGACTGGAAAAGGTGGCTCAAATTTAATACAAGTTTCTAAAAATCCAATTGACTTAAAGTACTGGAACGATCCTAATGAATTAGTTGAACGACTTTATTTACTTCATTCTTCACGTGCGATTGGCCATAGTGGCCTTGATACAGAAATAGCATCAATAGAAGAAGAGTTAAGAGAAGAGGAAATCATTGTATAGAGTCAGTTTCATCATGTCAATCGACAAATTTGGACGTTACTTGGACCCATTTTATATTACTTCAGGTGGAAAACATTCTACCCCTTCGTCGTATAAAGTTCAACTTCAGTTTCCATTAACAAGCGAAGGTGACGTAAATTTTGCCAATAAACGATTAACTAACATCAATTTGCCTCGCAGTCTTCACGACGCTGCATCCAAAAAATACGTAGACGAGAATATTAGTTCGTTTGCCAAAAATATTCAAAACGATCTGCATCTTATACGAGACAGTGTAGCATTGTTAGTTAATAGACTGGATCAAGATTTACAGAATATCATACAAAATATTAATATCATCGAACAAACTCAAAAAAATACAATTAAAGAAGAGATAATACGTATTAACGGGTCAATTAATAATTTGAATAACGACTTACAAAGTGTAAAGAATATCGCTACAGACGTATCTTCTCTCAAGCAACAGATGAGTTTATTTATACAACCAGAAGATACATAAATAATTATGAGTAATATAAAACGTATAATAACCAATGAACTACACAAGCCAGCACGTCGAAATTTTACTAGACGCAAAGTTATATTACAAGGTTTTGATGATTTATGGCAGGCAGATTTGGTGGATATGTCAACATATGCCAGTAAAAATAATAATATCAAGTTTATGCTCACTGTTATTGATACCTATTCAAAGTATGCGTGGGCGATTCCAGTCGCCACAAAATCAGCAACAGATGTATCTACAGGTATGAAAATAATTTTTTCAAGTGGACGTGTACCAAGAAATCTTCAAACCGACGATGGCAAGGAGTTTTTTAATAAGGATTTTAAAAAACTAATGTCCGATTATCAAATTAATCATTACTCTACATTTTCACATTTAAAGGCAAGCATAGTTGAACGCTGGAATCGAACGTTAAAAAGCAAAATGTGGAGATATTTCAGTTATAGAGGATCCTATATGTGGATAAATATTCTCAACAATCTGGTTAAAGAATATAATAATTCCAAACATCGTACTATACAAATGAAACCGTCAGAAGTTAAAAAAGATACATACATTCCAGCCTATCATAATAAAAGATATCATCAGTTGAAACCCTCGTTATTTCAAGTGGGTGATCATGTCAGAATAAGTAAGCATAAACATGTGTTTGAAAAAGGATACACTCCAAACTGGACTACAGAAGTATTTAGAATAGCTGAAGTAAAACATACAATACCTGTAACATTTATAATACAAGATTTGGAAGGAAGCCGCATTAAAGGTGGATTTTATCAAGAAGAGTTACAGAAGACAAAATATCCTAATACTTACTTAGTTGAAAAAATTCTACAAAAACGAGGAAATAAATACTTGGTCAAGTGGCTAGGATTTGATAATAAACATAATTCATGGATTTCAAAAGATAGTTTAATATAACTCTTAACAATTATTGTATAGAATATATTATAATATGTAATGTAACTATAATAAATGAAAATAATATATTTGTAAAATAAAATTCCATCTATTATTTAAAGTTTGCACGTTAATACAATACCAGAATACACGTATCGTGATAGCCCCCAATGCGACACTCGCCAGCGCGACTAGGGAATTCCAATTCATTAGGACTCTAGATACCCACATCGCGATTCGTTCAGACTCTGTATCATCGATTCTGATTCGTCCAGACCCTGGATACCCACATCGTTATTCTTTCAGACCCTGGATACTCCATCCTGATTCGCTCAGAGACCGATAACCCATCGCACGCAATTCTCTTTCTACTCTTGCATCTCTCTCGCTCTCACACAAACTCCATTTAAACAAAATTCTCTTTCTTTGTCTTTCTCATTGTCAGGTCTCGCTGTTCGACCCCTTTTACTACTTAAGTGTTATCAAAGTATAAAATATTAGTTTACAACTACACATTAACGAAATGGATCATGTAAAGCAATAGATATATCAGGTAAAGCAAAAGATATATGCACAGGAACTTAATATAGTTTCCAGAATATGTAGGTATGTATTTACATTAATAAAAATCTGTTGTGGCCAGCACAATAGCTCTCGCCATTTCCATTTTATGTTATATATACTTCGCTATCGAACCGTCGTTTTATAACAAATAAATTACAGAACTTTACCCAAAGATTGTATTTATTGTACATAATATGTCTTCTGCACACATACAATTCTAATTATATCTATATTTCATTGTATGAGGAAGTTCCTAAATATCAGAGATTCTTCCAATTTATTAACTAGATTGGCGGTATTTCTGATGGATATATGCATTTTACCTACAATTTTAAATATTTAATAAATAAAACAATAAGAAAGATTAAATATACTTCCCAGAAAAAGCTTTCAGAATGTCACTAAAACTGTTGATTTTTGACACTGACATCTGTCATTTACAAACTATATTATAAACATAACTATGTTATAAACATTTGAATTTGTCAACTGGTTTCCTTGGTGCCTTAGCCTCTGCGATGTACAATATTAAATTATTCTATACAGTGTGTCCCTTTTAGAGGTGCCACCATTAGGATCTCGAGAACTATAACAGATACGATGTTGGTTAAATGGAACTTTTTGTGCGCCTTTGGGAGGTCACCTCAGATGTGCTTTTGTTTTTCCAAAAATTCTTATAGGGCGCTAGATAATGACTAAAAACTGAATATTGTTGATTTTTTCTTTTTCAAATAACTTCTAAACTATTAGTAATTGAGAAAAACGTTTCAAATATAAAAGATAGATATTTTTATTAGCTAACCAGTGGCGTGCGAAATAATTTTTTATATCCCTAAATTTTCGAGATATAACACAAACTTATATTTTTTTAAATGGAACCCATATCTGATTTTAGCCTCAAAAAAATCATTATTTTTTTCTCATTTCAACGATGTAAGGGTTATTATGTTTTATATTTGTTTTGCCTTCAAAATTATTATTTTTTCCTTATTTTGTATTAAATTTATAATTATTTTGAAAATATTGGTAGATTACTATTTAGAAATACTCCTTGTATTTATATAATTTATTTCGTTGGAAAAATTTGCTCAAAACTCGTGTCAAATTAATTTTTACGATATTTTGTATCAGGTCGCCCTTGGCACATTATAGTGTAATTTGTAATTATGTCTAGAATAAAAATATTAAGTAACAAAGGAATAAAATAAATTATATAGATCAAATACAATATAATTAATCAAAGTAATAATGTTTTTTTGGGAAATAATAAGAAAGTTCAGGAAAATAAAGAGAAAAATTAAATTTTAGGAGCAAAACAAATATAAAACTTAATAACCCTTACATCATTGAAAAGAGAAAAAAATTATGATTTTTTTGAGACTGAAATCAGATATGGGTTCAATTTAAAAAAATATAAGTTTGTGTTATATCTCGAAAATTTACGGATATAAAAATTTATTTCGCACGCCACTGGTTAGCTAATAAAAATATCTATCTTTTATATTTGAAACGTTTTTTTCAATTACTAATAGTTTAGAAGTTATTTGAAAAAGAAAAAATCAACAATATTCAGTTTTTAGTCATTATCTAGTGCCCTATAAGAATTTTTGGAAAAACAAAAGCACATCTGAGATGGCTTCCTACAAGCGCACAAAAAGTTCCATTTAACCGACATCGTATCTCTTATAGTTCTCGAGATCCCAATGGTGGCACCTCTAAATGGGACACACTGTATATTACAGTGCCTTTATCTCTAAATTTATACAAAATATAAATTAGTATATTATATGGCAAGTGTGTGAAGCTGAAATTTTTACATGAGGGTGGAGATTGCGACACGAGCCGAAGGCGAGTCTTGCAAACCACCCGAATGTAAAATAGGTTTCACACACGTGTTACATACTATACATTTTCCACGACCTTGCAATAAAATATATTTTTTCTTCACATTGTCATTCTTTTAACGTAAAGCCACTGTATTATCTACTTGTGTAACCATGGTTACCAACGTTACGGGTGTTTAACAGCTTTGTTTTATTAAAATACAATTCAGTTTGTAATATTTAAAATAACGAACGGTGGGTGAAGTGCTACTTCACGCACACTGTGCGTGAAACAGCACTTCACGCACAGTGAGCAAAAAATCAAACTTCACGCATAAAAATTGATACGTGAAGTACTCACTTCACGCATGGGAGTAGAAAACAAAATAACTGAGATGTAGAATTTTATGTACTTCAATAATAGTAACAGAAATTTTCAAAAAATAATATTTAGAAGATTTTTTTAAAGAAACTATTACTTCCGGTTGTCCAATTGTTACCAAAATCTAATCAGCTCTTCCCAGAAATGTCAGATTGAGGAAACTGCAATTAAAGATTTTTTAGTCTTATGGTATTTGAGAAACCGTGGTTCCAACATCCACACATGCACACACACACGCACACACACGTGCACACACACGCACACCTATATACGCACATACGGACATCATCATAAAAATGTTATAATTGAATTACAGGGACCTTAAAACGTGCTTATCCATTAAAATCTGGATATGCGATTTTTAGCATGATTCCAATACCTCTCTTAGCGAGGGGTAAAAATAAAAATTTAAAAAACAGAAGGTATTGTGTTGACCACAGCAGATTTTTAATATTGGCAATCATTAGAGAATACCCTATTGATGTGGTATCGATGCGTAACATGTAAGTTTCTTTTCTAGAATAGTGGATATGGTCATGGTCTGTGGTAAATTTTCTTTGCTCAGATACTTGTGTAAAATATATGTATTTTAAAGTATCTCTAAAGTTAATCGCGTATTTAATAAGTACTATTTATGAGCAAAATATGTATAGTCCACACTAAGGCCGGTAGACTTTGTAATATGGAAGTCGACTTTCGATTTTTGAAAATATCGATTTTTATCGACTAGTAGAATATACAAAAAAGTCGAAATAATCGAAAGTCAGAATAAATGAAGTCGAAAAAGTCGAAATAATCCATGTCTAAACAATTTTAGTCGAAATATTCAAAAAAATAATAATAATAAAAAAATAATGATTTATAAATCTAAGTGTGCGTATGTTTAAAGATATGTTTAAAAAATCTCTAAATTGTCAAGAACTCTATACTTTAAAAAAGCTTCAGAACCAGAACTCATTTATATAGAAATAAAACACATACAAACACAACACTAAAATGAAATAAACAAATGCAAATAGACCTTTGCAATTTAACAGCAATCTAAATCTCGCTGCACATAGAAAATAAAATGGCACAAGCCACCTGCTACTTCTAGTTGGGCTGTCAAACAAAACCTCAAAAATATTGCAATCAGAATGAGTAATAGCCATTACATACGTATAGAATACTATACTTTATCCACAACTGTCAAATAATAACCTGTTAGTGACATATTTGTATTGAAAAATAGACAGGTAAATCTAGTTATCGTTGTTGCATCAATTTTTTGTTGTAACAAAATTATGAAATGATTTAACAGAAAATTTTAAAACCGACTATTCAGTTACAGCATAAGAAGAATAAAATAAACGTATGAAAAAGACAAAACTATATACTTATGTGAAAAAATTGTTATTGTAACGGGCGGGTTGTGTAGAAATTCTTTATTTAAATACACTAGTTTTACAATAAAATGTCAATCAATTACACACTTGACAGCTAACAACAAAAACTGTCGAACATCTGACTTCTTCTACGCCTACGCATCGTTACAATTCTCCCCGTTTGGATGGCACGTACGTCCCTGTGTGCCATTCAAGAGAAGAAGGTTAGCTTGTTTGGCACGGAGGTGGCTGGGAAGTCTTTCGCGGACGGCCTCTTTTACGAAGTGGTCGTATTGGCTCTGGGTCCGCTGAGCAGGGTCTGTCAACAAATTTTATTAACGACGAGGTGTGGTAAACACCTATTGGAGTTTCAGGAGACTTTGGAGAAGCAATTTGATAAGTGGATGGCGATATTTGTTTGAGAATAATGTAAGGACCATCTCGGCGAGGTGCAAATTTGGCTGTATATAACTGTTGTGCATGACTCAAGGCATGAATATCTACGAGTACTTTTTCACCCACTTCATATATTTCTCCAGGACGACGTTTTTTGTCTGCATATTTCTTGGAATGTTTTTGTTGTTCTTCACAATTTTCTCGAGCTTTTGCCAAAACGTTAGCAAAAGTTTTAAGGTACGGAGTTATTTGTGGAACGTATGGGGCGTTGCACACAATCTCTCGTAGATCGCGGTGTATATCATCTGGTGTGCGTAATTCTTTTCCGAATTTTAAAAATGCTGGAGTATAGTTTGTTGCTAGACTGATCGTCGTGTTCATCGCAAATCTGATACTTGGTATGTAGTTGACCCATTGTTGATGACAACCGGATGTTAAAATTGCTAATTGTGTTTTTATGTCGCGATTTTTCCTTTCCATTGGATTAGCTTCAGGGTGGTAGACAGGAATAAGATTTTGATAAAATCCCAATTCTCAATTTTCACCGAAGTGATATGCAGTGAAAATTTTTTACTTTATCACTTGGAGATATTCTCAATTCCAAAGTGATGTGATATAAATGAGTGAGAAAGTGTAATATTGTATGTATTTACCGTAGGTTGACAATATTGGTTGCGTATAACAAGAAGATACATATTTGGCGCATGTGTTTGTTCATATTTGACAAATAATATCATGACACTGACAAGTGATATGATATAAATATATCATTTCATATCATATCATAATGGTGAAAATTGAGAATTGGGCCCTAGGCTACTTTTTGCATCACGGCACTCACAAATTGGGGTCCATTATCGCTGATGCTGATAACACGACGTGGAGTACCATATCTCAATATGATTTCGTCTATGAGACAACGAGCACAAGCTTCAGCTGTGGCAGATATTAAAGGAAAAAGTTCTATCCATCTAGTTGTAGTATCTTCTACTACAACGATCCATCTGTATTTTTCTTTAGTTTCCGGTAATGGACCAAATAAATCCATGGAAAGAACTTCAAACCGTTGATTTTGTATTGGTGTTTGAAGTAATCCTGCAGGTTTTAGGTTACTAGGTTTGAATTTTTGGCATTCTACACATCTCTTTATGTATTCTGTGACGCAACGTCGCATGCCGGGCCAGAAATAGCGACGTGCTATTTTATTGAAAGTTTTTTCTACCCCATAGTGTCCAGGTAATGGAGAGTCATGATATTCCATCAGTATTTTTGGAATCTGTGATTTAGGGACTACTTGCTGAGCCTCTTCTTCATCCCTGTCAAATGCATATCTATACAAGATACCATTTTGCATCAGATATCCACGATTGGACCAACTCGCAGCGTCGACATGGCTGCTAGATTCTAGGGCTTCAATAATTTTCTTCAATTCTGGATCTTCAAGCTGTAGATTTCTGGTTTCCTTAAGATCACTTACGGGTAAATTTACAGTAATTTCGTTCACTTCAAGAGTTTCTTCAGATATTGGTGGTCGTGAAAGTGTATCTGCAATGGCATTGCATTTTCCTGGAGTATATTCTATACTCAAGTTGTAACCTTGTAGGGTTTAAGCCCATCTCGCAAGTCTCCCGCTTGGTGACTTGAGAGACATCAGCCAACGCAATGCCTGATGATCAGTGATTACTCTGATAACTGCAGTTTCTATATATCCACGAAATTTCTCGACGGCCCAAACAACAGCTAGGGCTTCGCGTTCCGTAGTACTGTAGTTTCTCTCGGCATCCGTTAACAGACGGCTAGCGTATTCTATGGGCCTTTCATCGTGAGGCTCCCCCTGGAGTAAAGCCGCTCCTAGGGCATATGCACTGGCGTCAGTACGGAGAATAAAGGTTTCATTCTGATTGGCTTGGCGTAATGTCGGAGCGGAAGTTAGTGAACGTTTTATATCTTCAAATGCTTTCTTTTCTGTCTGAGTCCATTTCCAAACTGTATTCTTCCGTGTTAGATTTGTTAATGGTTTAGCAATGTCAGCATAATTACGTATGAATTTTCTAAACCATGAAGCTGTTTGTATAAATGTTAGTAATTGTTTAACATTTCGTGGTTCAGACATGTCTGCAAGGGCAGCTACTTTGGCAGGATCAGGTTTGACGTCTGAAGTTGTAATTATGTGCCCTAAGTATTTTATTTCAGGACAAACAAACGTACATTTTGGGCGATTAACATGCAAATTAAAAAGCCTTAAACGTTCAAAAACCTGTTTCAAATCACTAACGTGTTCTTCGAATGTTTCGGAAATAATGATCAAATCGCTCAAATAGGCAAAAACGACGATATCTTTTAACCCAGTACGTAAACGATCAATCAACCGTTGAAAGGTTGCTGGTGCGTTTCGTAACCCAAACGGCATCCTTTTAAATCGAAAACACCCTTGTGGAGTAATGAATGCTGTTTTGTTTTTGTCTTCCTCTCGTACTGGAACTTGCCAGTATCCTGATCTTAAATCTAGCGTAGTCATGAATGCTGATTTCTTTGAGGTATGCAAAATTTCATCCATTCTCGGAAGTGGATATCGATCAGGTATGGTTACTGAATTAAGTTTGCGGTAATCCACACATATTCGAAATTTCCCATCTTTTTTGGGAACTAGTACTACTGGGAATGCGTAGGGTGAGTCACATTCCTCAATAATATCATTTGAAAGCATATTTTCAATTTCTTTTTCCAAAAATTGTTTCTTGACTAGAGGAAGTCTGTATGGTGGCACTGCAATGGGAGTGTTATCTTTTAAGTTAATAATATGTTCAGCAAAAGTTGTAGGCCGCTTGCTTTCCATAAATACATCTACATTCTTAGAAATAAGAGCGTTGATTTGTTCTTTCTGTTTGATGTCAAGATGTACTCCTTCATTTTCTCTCAAATTCAAATCTGCCGTCGGAACAGAGTTGATCGGCGCTGTCAACTTGCAGGTTTCTTTCAAAAATCGATAACATTTACTTGGGTTATCTGCGAAAAACCATTCTTCTTTTGGTAGATTCAATACCATATTAGCTTTTCGTAAAAATTCGACCCCGAGTAACATTTTTCCCTCAGTGTGTTCTGGAATTGCGATCAGTGTCGTAGATATAGTTTTTCCACTTACAGTTATGTCAACGTCAAATAATTTGGTGCGAACTATATGAGTTATCCCATCCGCTAGTTTCATATCTAAAGTTGCATTAGTGTACGGAACTTGAAGGTTGTTTAGGATATTAAACAGTTGTGCACCAGCGAGATTGCCTCTGGAACCAGTATAGATGCATGCTAGACCGGATAATCCATATATTTCTACAGGAATAATTGGTCTGCTGACATTCGATTGAAGGGACGCAGTTTGCGAACTGAAAGTAAAAGTTTTATTACTATTTTGTTCAGATAGTTTCTTAGAAGAGCAGCTTGGGCAATTGCTTCGAATAAATCCTGGATTACCGCAACCAAAACAAGTGACCTGAGATTTTGACTTCATTTCTCCGGAAGATTGAGCATTCTGCGTTGTTGGCTTAGCAACTGAAGGAGTTTCTGTACATTTAGCGCGAGTTGCTTTGCGGCATTCAGGTTCGATATGTCCGAAGTTCTTGCAAAAAGTACATTTTGGCCTTTGCTTTTTCTCTTCTTGCCTTGATGTCTTTTGCTGCTGTGGATAAACTTGCGATACTTCACGTTCAGATAATTCAACATTACGTGTTCGTTCAAGTAAAGTCTGGAAAGTGTCAAAGTCAGTTCGCGTTACACGTTTTCGAATCTTTCGATGTAATAATCCATATATCATATCCAGCTGTATTTTCTCGTTAATCCTATATGGTAATTGTGACAATAACGCGCGAGCATGGCACACAAATAAGTCAGTCTTTTCATCGTCACGTTGATCACGCGCGAAAAGTTCGCGAAATACCAAATACGGCGGTAACTTTCGAGAATAGGCATCTCGAAGAGCTTTCACTGCGTTGTCCCAAGTGAGTGTAGTGTCTTTAATCCCTTTCCACCAACTAGCTGCGATGCCTTCCAACAGCAACGATAGCCCTTTAAGCGCATTATCATCAGTAATGTTCGTACAGTCTTTATAAGTCAAAACAGCGTCAAGAAATGCGTCAACATCGTCCGAAGATTCACCCTTAAATCTTGCTGTACACTTCGCGAAATTGCCGGAAGTTTGTTGTAAATCATCGCGTGTGGGTGTTGACTTTATTTATTATTATTATATTATTATTAAAAGATCAATACGCGGTTATGCAAACGAATGACTGACGCGAACTATCGCACTTATTCACTAAACACAACCGAATTGCACCAACACAGGTGAACGCTAGTGTAAATATTTTAACAGACTTTTCAGTACACGGGCCCTACGTTGGGCGACCATTTGTAACGGGCGGGTTGTGTAGAAATTCTTTATTTAAATACACTAGTTTTACAATAAAATGTCAATCAATTACATACTTGACAGCTAACAACAAAAACTGTCGAACATTTGACTTCTTCTACGCCTACGCATCGTTACATTATTTTTTATATAAGACGATAAAATTATATTTTATCGATGGGCGGAAAGTTTAATTAATGAATTATTTTTCGCGAGTCAATAATTTAATTTAAGTTAAAGACAAAAATTAAAACTACCAATTATAATTGTTATTATTAACTAAACACTATTTTAAATTCCCAGTATGTGTAGGTTGTTATGGATTTTGTATATATATAAATAAGAATTAAGTATTTTTTCACAACTAGCCTAGGAACCCACTATTATTTACCTTTATTTGACATGAGAAATTGTTTTTCACTATCGCTTGCTTGTAACTATGGTAACCTAGATCTAGGTCAATAATAATGTATTATTAACCTTGATCTATAATGCAAACTGTCACTTTTCAATCAAACTCAAGCCTCCAAATCCAAATATTATTTAACTCATTAAACTCAAGAAAGGTGTTAAGTATATAATTTAAATTTGCCACTATAATTTTAAATTGACCTACGCTGCCGCCTCGCCTGGACACTGTGCTGTTTTGGTGAAAATGTGAAATATTTGTAGATGTAGGATTGAACATTGAACAAATCACTATTTTTTTGTATTTGTAGGTAAATACATTTCAATAGATTTATTTAAAAATAATAATAAACTAATAAGGCTGCTGACTGTAACACCACAAAGTGTTTTTATTAAATAATTAAATCAAATACAAATCAAGGCCCATAAGTGAGGTTATCAAACCAGCGAAATGAGCAAAACGTCAGATAAAAACAAATGCAGCCTACTTTGTTTTTGTGAATATTAACAAATAAGTAACGTTATTATTCATGTCAAAATTATTGTTATTATTAATAAAAAAAAAATTCAAGAAGAATTTATATGCTAGTGGTGAAAAAAATAGTATATAAACCACGGTTGAGAAGATCATTATTGACCAGGCGCCATATATCCCTCGGTCTTCGCCCTCGGGTTTCAATAGGCGCTGGGTCAATAATGATTATCTTCTCAATCTTGGCCTATAATATACTATTATCTACCCTTGGGATTAAAGCGCTACTTTATCTACTATTTTGAGTAGATAAAAGTACCCTTTAACATCTGCTTTAGAAAAAAGTAATATTATTTGTTCTCTTTGAAAGGTAGGTAAGATTTTACATAAGGATTGAATAATATTATTGCATCAAACTGTCAATATTATTCAATTAGCAACAGTAACGAATGTCATTAAATTATAATAATCGGTTGAATTATGGGTATATTGATTGACATGATTTTTTCCACAATCTTGAAATATGTATTTTTTCTAAAAAACGTAACTTACTTTTTTTATTCAACTGTACGTATGTTTATAACTGAATTTAATGTAAAGTTAACTACAAAAAATTATTGTTCCTTCATGTAGAATGGTAGATATTTATTGTATAATTTGTAACTCCATCGAAATTTATGACTCCTGACGTAGATTATTATAGGTTTGTGTATTTTTCTCACTTGTGAAGAAAGTTATTTACTTTGCTTACTTGTAATTGAAATGAGCCGATTTTCAGATGTTTAAGATCTTAGAGGAATTTCATGTGAGTTTAATTTGTTAGAAACTGACAAATTGCTCATCGGAAAACATTGTGTAATACTTTATGTTAAAGAGAATTTTATGCTGAATTCAAATTTTCAAACCGCGTTATCGTATCTTTAACAAGATCAGAGTGATGGATGAAAAAATAAAAAAATGCTGGAAAACATTGACAATTATTATAAAAAAGGCATCAATAATTTACTTCTTTCGATGCCACTACTAATGTAAACTGTTATAAATAGTGAAATCTATTAGACTATGTATTAAATACCTATGTAATATTGTTTGTTTTTTAAGTAATTTTAATATCTTTCATAATTGTTTTGAGCAAATGGCCAAAAATATAAATATGCCGCCATTTTTCCCAATTGGTGGGAGGTCCCCGTGCTCCGATATCCGAATATTTTTGATATGTTATTCAGCGCATTTTCTGGATAGGATTCCGTTTAAAAGCTTTTCTTGTAATTACTTTGAGGTAAAATCATAAATTTCCTGGACTATAAAACGTCTTTAGAATGAAAATAAAACAATGAACAATAACTAATATATATATATAGTAGTTAAATACTAATAATTAATGAATAATAATAAGAAATTTGAAAAAAAATATTTTTAAAATACCTATAATAAAATATGATGAAAATGAAGCATTAGGGCAATTTTCAAAAATTAGCTCTGTTTGAAGCTCTGTAGCTCGCTATCTATTGGTTACAGAAAAAAATGTATTAGATGAAAGTTGTAGGAAATTTTAGTGTCAACAAATTTAAAAATAACTATTTTTGCCCTAATTTATTTATTTATTTATTTATTTATTTATTTAGTTAAGGAGAACCAACAGCCTAGGCCAAACAGGTTCCCGCGAATTTACAAAAGTGTATACACCATTATGCATATGCATAAAAACAATTATTTACAAATTCGAAATTTACAATAATATAATAAGATTAAACACAGATGTATAAAGGACAGAGTAGTTATCTCAAATAATGAAATTTACAACAATATAGTAAAGTTAAACGTGAGATTCGGTTATGTATAGTATATTAATGCCCGGTTGCACCGTCGTTTCTTAAATTTACACTTAATAAAACTGAACTTACATTACGTATCACTTAATTTTTATCTACTGTTGCACACATATATTTTTTAATAACCTTAAGTAAGTGTAGTTTATATATTTTTAAGCTGTTTAAATTGTACTTTTAGTAACAAGAAAAATAAAATTTAGGGATTTTTCATAGTTGATTTTGTTTCTGTCACGGAACGTTTCTGTCAGAGTTTGGATGTTATATTGGTAAGTTCGATTCAAATAGAATTATAGCTTTTAAAATTGAAATACAATTAAATATATTCATTGTTTTTAGCCTGGTTTTTAGCAAAAATGGCATCAGATGAAAAAAGAAGGAGAATACGAAGTGCTAACTACACAAGCGAAAAATGAATGCAATACTTACATATCGTTATAAAATTCAATACTATTTTCTATTAAAATCAGCAATTCCAATACTGTACATTTGGTTAATCGAAACCGTTGAAAAAAAGCATGATCAGAAAGAGTATGAAAATTATCAGATCTGTCGTATATTTGTCTTGGTATTCCGTATACAATTAAATCCAACGCTTCTAAATCTTCATCATCATCAATAAAATCAATAACTTCCATGATTCTGATAGAAATTAAAAACGTTTGCAATCAATATAACCTCACTACTTACTTAAGTGCAAGATAAACTGTCAATTTCGGAGGCTTAAATTTATGGAAGCCTTAAGATGTTTATGGAGAGTTTAACGCACGGTGCAACGAAATAAAACTAAACTTAAGGCTAAACTAGACTTAAATTCTTAAGTGGTATCGGTGCAACTGGGCATAAGTATCAAGAACGGTAAGGACAGTTTACCGATCGAAGACAATGTTTGGGGACTGAGCGAAGCGAAGTTCCCAATTTTGTCTGAGATCGGTAATTCCTTAACGTTCGTGATGCTTATAACATTTTTTGCGCGATTGGAGTTTGCTAAAAATTTTATTTTTTATTTCATTTCACCAAGTTTGTAGTTACTGACTTACCAGAGCAAAAACCATGTTGTTCAGGTATAATAATTGTCTCCATATCTAATTTAATATTTTTCACAATTAGTAATTCAAAAATTTTTGCAAATACCGATTGTTTAGATATGGGTCGATAATTTGTTACGTCATTTTTATCACCCGATTTGTAAATAGGAGCAACATACACTAATTTCCATTGATGTGGAAATATACCTGATGATAAGGATTTATTAAATATAATAAAGAGTGGTCTAGCTAAATAATTCGCACATGTTTTTACAAATTTGGGATGAATGTTATCAGGGCCAATTCCTTTTGTTATGTCGATATTAGAGAGATGGTCTAAGATCGTTTCTTCACTCAGATACAAGCGTCCGAGATTCAAAGTTGAATTTAATTGTGAGTTATTGGTATGAACTGAATTTTGGACTGAATTTGTTGATGAGGGAAATATAAATACAGATTTGAAAAATTCGGCAAACAGGTTGCATATATCAGGACCATTTTGACCTTCACAATCATTATAATGTACTACATTAGGCACACCATTATTTAGTTTCGTAGTTCTTACATACTTCCAGAATGTTTTGATATTAGTATGCATAATAAATTCTATATTATTAATATACTTATTGTAATCAGATTTGATCATTTGTTTAGATCTTTCCCTTAATGAATTGTGGTCAGATGTATTTTTATATCGCTTACATTTTTTGAAAAACTTATTTTTTTCTTTAATAATTTTAATTAAAGGTTTTGAAAACGAGTGATGAAATTTATTTTGTTTTACATTTTTAATGGCCGTTTGCACCAGTTTCCCTTAAATATTCGGCTTAGTAAAGGGGTACTTAATTTCTAAGGTATCCTTAAGCTTAGTTCGTTTACACGGTTGCAGTTTGATCGTCGCTTAGCTAAGTGTCACTTAGGAGAAATTCTAGTGTTTTTTTTACTTTGCATATTGCATAAATGTAGTAACTTATATGTCGAATGTGACATGACATATGTATCAGTGTTCTGAATTTTTTGAGAAGAACCTGCATGGACTCAAATAACAAATAAACTTAATTCGTCAAATTATTCATATCAAAAGAACTAAAAGCTCTCTTCAAAAATTTTACGAAAACATAAAAAGCAAGTAAGAAAATCTATTGCAAAAGATAGATGTGAATTCATAAAATTCTTTTTGAGATCTTATTATTTTTCTCTTGTTGTTGGCATTTAGATAAATTGGTGGTATAATCTAGTTACAGCTGTACAACAAATCGGCTTGCTGTAGAAGTATGCATCCCACTAAAATCGGCAACGCTAAATGACTTCCTGTTGCGTAATATCGTAGAGTCATCAGTTTTTGATTAATTGGTGACACACATTTATTCCTGAAGAAAGTTATTTTAGAAATAATTTTATGAGGAACATAAAATACGTACAAATTATAAGGGAATTCCAATTCATGTTCAATGCTTCTTATTAAGTCTAGTACGATATTTTTTGTTAGACGAAAACGTTTAAAAAAAATTAGTTTGTCAAATGAGTAAAAATAATTAGCTCTCTTATAAATTTGTCACGGAATTCGATTTTTCACAAATTCTAACATCTCTAACTCTAAAATATCATCATCTATAATATTTAGCTCTAATTCCATTTTATAAATTAATATCAACCAGCTATCAAAAACACAAATGTCAAGTGACATTTGTAGAATAATTGTGATCAAGTGCATCTTTGAATTAAGGGGTCCTTAAGGGGAAGAAAAATTTGCGCTTAACTTAAGGGTACCTATTTGTAAGTTAAGGTACCCTTAACAATTGGTGCAACGAATTTTTATTCTTAAGGTGTACTTAATATTTAAGGGAAACTGGTGCAAACGGCCATAAGAGGTACAAAACTGCAAAATAAAGAATCGAGAATATTATAAAATATTTCTACATCAGTATTAATATCACTGTTTATTAGTATTTTATCCCAATTTATACATGATAATTTATATACTAATTCTTCTTAATCACATGTATTAAAATCAAATTTTTGTGATGATTTGAAATGCAAGGTATGTTTTTCAATTTGTATTGGAAGTGATATTTCTAAAGGTGGATGATGCTTGTCAATTGGTTTAACAAGGCCATCACACAATTCAACTTCAATATTAGTTGTACTAAGGATTAGATCCAAAATTCTATTATTTATGTGACACCTATTGTTGTATTGCTCAAGGTTATTCAAATTTAAAGTATTAATTAAATTTAGGTTTGTAACAGATCTTTTTAGAAGAATAGGTTCACAATGTGTTGAGTTGTTTCGAGTCCAGTTTATGAGAGGTAAATTATAGTCACCTGATATTAAATATACAGGGTGTCTCTTAAATAGAGGGACATGGCTTAACCACAGATTCCTGAGGCTAAAATAAGACGATTTAACCAAACTTGCTTCTACCGGAAAGTGTACCATGTAGCCAGAATTCTGCTTCAAAGTTCTTCGAAAAAAAATTAATTTTGCTTATAATAATCGGACGCTTTATTCGATTTGGATGAAATTTGGTATGACAGTTTATATGGTTATAAGTCATCTTTTAAGGTGATACTTGTAATTATTAGTGAACCACTAGTGTATGAAACTTAGGTCTCCCAACATTAATTAGACCGTAACTTTTTAATGGCAATGCCGAAAACGTGAAATTATTTTTCTTCAGAAAGATACATTCAATAGTAAACTTTTGTTTCTCTGTGCAATTTGTGATATCTGTTACGGTTCACACAAAAATAAATAAAATCTGAGTATCTGCACTGCTAAATTTTTAAAATAAATTTAATCTAGCAGTCTATCCAAATGTCAAACAAGTAATTTTTAATGACAGTAACAATTGTTTTACGGGTTGTCAAAAATTTTCTTCGCTATATTTTAAAATTAGTAAGATCCATTTGTTCGGCCTAATAGTATTTTACTACCATTATTATAAATAAGACGATTACATATCTCAGCTAACTCCTAAACAAGTTGTGAAGATTGACAACTCGTTACTGTCATTAAAAATTACTTGTTTGACATTTGGATAGACTGCTAGATTAAATTTATTTTAAAAATTTAGCAGTGCAGACACTCAGATTTTATTTATTTCTGTGTGAACCGTAACAGATATCACAAATTACACAGAGAGACAAAAGTTTACTATTGAATGTATCTTTCTGAAGAAAAATAAATTCACGTTTTCGGCATTGCCATAAAAAAGTTACGATCTAATTTATGTTGGGAGACCTAAGTTTCATACACTAGTGGTTTACCAATAATAACAAGTATCACCTTAAAAGATGACTTATAACCATATAAACTGTCATACCAAATTTCATCCAAATCGAATAAAGCGTCCGATTATTATAAGCAAAATTAATTTTTTTTCGAAGAACTTTGAAGCAGAATTCTGGCTACATGGTACACTTTCCGGTAGAAGCAAGTTTGGTTAAATCGTCTTATTTTAGCCTCAGGAATCTGTGGTTAAGCCATGTCCCCCTATTTAAGAGACACCTGTATGTCTGTCGGATTTAAGGACATTATTTCACTTATTTTTCAAAGTGATTTTCATAGATGGTATCATTTGATTGAGGGGGGATGTAGGCACAACACAAATGAATTTTTACATTGTTTTTAAACACTGTGACCCAGATATCTTCTGCTAGAGAACACCACTGCATTTGCTGTTTAGATTTGAGTGTTTTAGACACAGCAATTAGGACTCCACCACCATCACTTTTCATTCCAAGAATTCTATCACGCCTGTATACTACATATCTATTTAAATCACATAGTTCTGAATCCATGATAGAGTCATTTAACCAAGTTTCAGTTAACAGGATAATGTCATAGTTGGTTGCAGCTACCTCATTTTGTAAATTTAATAAATTTGTTTTTACCCCGCGAACATTTTGATAGAAAATATTTAACATTTTGGTTAATTAATTAATTAATTAAGTTTGTTATTTATTAGAGTCTGAAACTGATTATTTTATTTTTTTAATATCAATATCGGAATTTATTATTATCACTGGAGATGATTCGTTTTTACGGACAAATATTTTAGAATTTTTTACCCACACAAATTTGTAAGCCATGTCTTTACTTTTATCTTTAGCTTGTTTAAGTAAAATTTTATTTGCAGGACTCAAGTGGTTATTAACGTATATGTTTTTATTTTCAGTAAAATTTATGTTGTTAGTGTTTAGGTTATTAAATTTGCGGGCAGAGGCAACAAAGTTGTTTTTCTTTATTCTAGAAACAAATCGTACAACAATATTCTTCGGTTCTCGATTAGAAGTAGCATTTTGATTAAAGCGAGAAACTCTGTGATATGCATCTAGATCATTTTCCGATACTTTACACATTTACATTCCCAATCGACTCTATTATTGTACCTATATTTTCATTTGGTTTTTCCGGGATTCCAACAATTTCAACATTATTAATTCTTGATCTGTTTTCAAGTTCTCTAATTTGGTTTTTTAGGATTTTGCATTCTTCTTGCAGTGGCTCAATGAGATTAATTTTTTCAGAATGTGATTTCAGAGTAGCTTCGAAATCATCGATTTTGTTAGAGCAAAAATCTACTGACCTTCGTAGCTCTTCTGTTGTCTTCTGCAGTACGTCTAGTTTAGCCATTACATCAAGAAGCGTTATCTTCTTCTTTGGATTGGATAAACTGCTTAATTCCTCTTCCTCTTCCCCAGAGGAATTCCCACCTCAATCATCACATACCCATTTAAAATTATTTGATGATGCTACTCCTTGCTGCACTAATGCCGAATTTTTTAAACAAGTAAAATGAAAAAAAAATTTACAGGCACTGGTACAACGAACGCCAGGTTTAAGTCTTGTTTGTTTACTACTGCAAACTTTGCAGCTGCTACTCATCTTTGCAGACAATAGTTAACGTGTTTAATTAAGATTTGAACAAATTTTGTTAAGAATATGTCTGAAGTGATATATTTTATACGATTTATTTTAAATAACTTCGCACGGATATCAACACCGATATTCACAAATTGAAAAACAAAACTGCTTGTATATACGCACAATATGCACTAAATTTTATTGTAACACAGCATACACTTCTACGAAAATATTGCAAAGTTCAGAGAGCGCAAATACACGTGTGTATCACAAAAAATATACTTAATTAAACTAATGCAAATAGGTGAAGAGATATTTAGAAAAAAACCGCTTTTTGCGCATTTTTTCCCAAGTTGGCGGTGTTTCCCGAAGGCCCTGGAGGGGGAAAACTTGCATTTTTTATTAGGACCCCTAAATTTATAATATATCCAAAAATCAAAAATTCCCGATCTTTTGCAGGGTAATCTACTTAATGACTGGACTAAATAGAAATGACACAATCATTATTCACCCTAATTAACACACTTGATAGTTAACTATAAAAGTTTCTATTCGCGATGCAAGTTTAGACGTCAGCGCCGCTAGTGAACTTGTTTGGAGGGTAATGACACATTTCAATCTCTTGTTCACTTTGTAATATTTTTGCGTAATTTCTCTTTTATTTGTGTTATTATACAAATTTAAGTGCTTTGCGATAAGAATATACAATATTTTTGTATATAAGCATCGTTTTTATCTATCTAGTATTGATATTGTGATGAAGTGTGCTGAGGAAGGACAGGTGATATATATGTTTTTGATGTGTAATGTCAGTTATTAAATGTAAAATATATTAAATTAAATATATTTGATATCGTTTGTGTCCTGCATTTATTGTGTTAATAAAAAATATTACAGTATTGTAACTTATATGGTAGGTATTACTTACAAGGTTATGTAATGGTAATGATTTCATTGTGATATTTTTATATCATTTCAGTTTCATTGAATATTCAATAACATCGTAGTTGTTATTATATTATTATTATAAACCTATGTTTATATAAAAATTAAAAAATAAAGCGAAATTACACAAAAATATAACAGAGTAAACACGAGATTGACAGATGTCATTACCCTCCAAGCAAGTTCACTAGCGGCGCTGACGTCTAAACTTGCATCGCAAATTAACTGTAAGTTTGTTGTCAGGAATTTTTATCCTTGCATTCAACCCTAAATTATATATTAAATATTAAGTGAGTGTTATGTAGAATAATTATTGAATAATTAATCAGAGTTCATTCTATATCTTCAAAAAAGCAGCGGGGGATAGTTAAAAAAAAACAGAAAAAACCAAACATTATAAATACAGAGGCTCGTAGTGCGAGCTCGGTTTTAACTAAAACGCTGTTTTAAGAAATGTCAAATTTCATTATTTAATAATAAAAATAAATAATATCACATTTATCAAAATATGATTTTTAAGCAGGACATGGTTTGTATTCAAACAAATATTTTTTAAAAAATCGTTCTTTAAACATAAGGGTGAAATTAAATATTAAACTTTGAATTTGACATTTCTTAAAACAGCGTTGTAGTTAAAACCGAGCTCGCACTACCAGCCAGAAAATTTATGATTTAATACAATTAAGCCTTAATAATGTTGTAATGTTGCAATGGGTACAACAGCTAGTTTATTATATTTCTACATCTCATTGTGAGAATTGTATAGCCATACGCTAAAATAAAATAAATAAATTACCCCCGGTTTTATAAAGGGCATAATAAATTTACTTCGGTAGTAAATTTATTCAAACTAACAAATTCTAATCAATTATACTCTTTTTATGGCATTTATAACATTACTGTCAAAATTTCGACTGTCATTTGAAGGAATAAATTTTATTTACTTTGAAAGTAAATTTATCTGTCGTTTATAAAACCGGCCATAAGTCTATAAAGTCAAAATAATATAAAAGTTGAAGTCGTAATAGTCTATATTCGATTAACCTATATTTTTTAAAAGTCAGTCGACTTTTTTGGAAAATAGTCGAATACCAGCTCTACACTATAGAGACATTTCTTTTCTACGGAGTAACTGGATGACTGTAGTCTGTAGTGACGCTGACGTCACAACATGGGGACCATTTATTGCATTATTAGGGGTATAAAAATAAAAAATATATTGCAACTTTTATTTTGTTGTCATTTATTTATACTCAAAATTAATAAGCAATATGTAATTTCTAAAAAGCCGTAGACTCGAGCGCAGTGGCGTAACTAGCATAATCCACAGGCGGTTTTTTTTTTCAGCACATTAATATTTTTTTTATTTATAAGTTTAAATTAAAAAAAAATATATATTAACGGTTTTAATGAAATTATTGAAAAAGGTGCCTATATCTTGAAAATCTTCACAGGGGGTGAGCGCACCCACCTAACCCCCCACCCGCTTCTCTTAGTTACGATACTGCTCGGGCGGGCCCATTGGTTCACAATGGTTTTGAGGTCAGCTGGTCAGTTTTGTATTCCTATCCTAAAAAACCGGTTAATCTTTCTGATCGTATAAAAAATGTTGAGTGTACTTTTGGTCGAAAGTATCTCGTGCTTTGGTTTGCTAGTTTTAACCTTTCAACCGCTGAGAATGGGATATTTATTTATTTATAATAATTGTGGAACAACATCGAGAGTTTGATAATATATAATTTCATATATTTTATTTTATTATTTACGATTGTAACAAACAAATTTTATATAAACAGAATAAAATTGTTGATATTGATATACATATTTGTAAATTTAATGGTGTCTGTTCTGTAATAATTTGAATTTGTGGTTATGTTTTAATTTGAGAGATAATGACAACAGATGGCAGTAATGCACATAAATTTATCACGAAATTATTGGCAATAATTGATAATTTTGTGGGTTTTGATTCCCGGAAATCGCGGAATTCCACATTATATTACAATCAATTTTATTATTGTTATACCTATTATGTTATAGAATTTGCGGGAAAGCGAGTGAATATTGTAAATTTTTCCCGATTACCTATATTGGGGAAATGACATAATGACAATTCCGGTTTTCAGTAGCGTATGTAATATCACTTCCGAGGTTGCGATTCCAAAAATTAAAAATCTAATATTCCTAACGAATTATGTTTGCGAATAGAGATAAATTTTAAAATTCAAGTAAAAATATAGGTATAATAGTTTTGAGAAATTTTCCAAGCTTTCATATACATACGAGTACCGTCTCGCAACAGTTGGCCCACCCGCTTTATTATCTTTTAACTTTTGCACGCAACTGTAGGTAAATAATAAAACGATTGAAAGAAATGAAACTACTACTATAGGTAATTAATTTTTAAAAATTAATGAAGTGTGAGTTCCAGGAGTCGTCTAGTAATAATATTTTATTGTAAATACTTAAATACAAACATTCTACTGATTTATTTGAAAAATGATCCCTTTTACGTGTCAGGCTGTTCATTAATATAAGAAAATACAAGGAAACAAGAACAGTATTTATTAAATATACTTTTTATTTAACCATTAAATATTCCGTAAACATTTTAGGAAAACAGTAATCTATCTATTTTTTATTAATAAACATCGCTTGGTATACGTTTATGTTTACTAAATACAACTTGTTAAAGTGCTTGTTAATAGAACGTTTTAGCAATCATTTCTGCTTTATAATTCTTTTCAAATAGGCAAATGAAAATTCATTAGGCTAAAATGACTTCTATAGAGTTGAGAAAACCTTTTAGTAGCTGGTAAACAGCTTTGAAAGTTTTACTGAAGAGATAAATATTTACCGTAATTTAACAAAACTCTATTTTTGAATACTAGAAACTGTTTCTTTTAAACAACATTTTAATTATAAACTACTATGGAATACAGAGTATAACTTTAGAATGATTTACATCGTAGGTACCTTCGAGCATATTCTGGTTAGAGGCCGCCTTACGGTGTTTGTTGTGGTCGAAAGATATGTGTTAGGGGGGGATTTGCGGGGACGGTAGCCGTGGTGTAATGCGGGCTGCTTATTATCTTAATATTTGTACTATCTTTTTACAAAATATGACTAGTTGCTGCTTTTGAAATATGTAAATTATCTTTATTTCCAATAAATTTCAGTCTCTTTTCTCTTACGTCATTATTAGCAAGAAACCTGAAAATTACTTAAATATGAAACGAAATTTCCATACTTTCTTTTTATTTTTCATTGCAATTTGACATAATACGCAGTTTGCGCACCTTAGTTACGTATAACGTAACGTGACGTACAACTCAAAAAATGATGTTTCTACGGTACGTAATCTACATTTCAATAGTACGGTATTACCAGTTATTTAACTCACTATTTGAAATAATAGAAGCTTCGCGAACTATTTCTAACATAACGCGACAACACTCAGCTGTACGTCACGTTACGTTGTACGTAACTAAGGTTCGCAAACTGCCTAATACACTCAAACTACACTCAAAAATAGGGTTAATTATAGTAAGATTACAAGTTTTGACATATAAAAATATAAACAAAATGCTGCCCGCAATACTTCATGACTTCCAGCCCCGCAAATCCTCCCTTTAGCATATCTTCCAATCACAACATGCTGTACGTTGGCATTTGGCATAGGGAATTACTTCTCTAGTCAGTATATGCTCAAAGGTAGGTTCACGATATTAATAAATACAAATATTTTTAATACATACTTTTATTAACTTGAAGCCTGACATTAAGTTGTAAAGAAACATTTCATTTATTAAATATAACATGTTCTATATTATTTTCATGGGTACAACAGTGACGAAGACAACAAAAAAATTTACAATGTTTCGAAACTGCACTATTCACATAATACGCATACTGAGAAAACGAATATTTGTACTTAAATTCAGTTTCCGCTAAATTACCAATATATATTCGCAAAATTTTATTGTTAATGACACTTTGCATTATTGACGTAAGCTCTTTTGGATTTGGAGGAATTAAATATCCTGTAATTTTATTCACAAGAATATCTTTTGCGAAACCTTTTTCTATTGCTATCAACGCTTTACCCAAATACATAGCTTCCAAAAGTGTAGCATCGAAAGTTCTTCCTTCGTTTGTATATATTACAGCTGTAGCTTCATACATAAGACATTTTTTTGCAACAGGACTTACATCTTTCAAAAGAGTTATTTGTTGAGAATAATTATCCAAATGTATCTTATTACTTAGATAATTGTAATATTCTTGATGTTCTCCGTTATTTGGCTTGTATGTTGCAGCAATCACTAAATGTATTCTTTTCGCCATATTACACTTCGATTCTTTTAATAGTTCCATAAATGCATCTAGCACAAACTCAAAGTTATATTCATATTTATATTTTCCAAAACAAATAAAAATATAATTCTTAGTTATTATTTTAGGAGCTACAGTTCTAATATCCATAGTGTCTTCAATCTTCAGGAGTTCTAAATCCACAAATGGAAATGAAAGTTTTACTTTTTTGTCAGTTTTACACATGTTTATAATAATATTTTTACTATTTATATCAGATACTAATATTTCATTCGCTAATAAAACCGATCGTTTTATAGCCCATTTAAAATATGGAATCTTATCCAATTTACCATTTCCATATTGTAATAATTCATAAGGATTTTGTAGGTGTATAATAACTCGATAACCAAATAAATAAAATATAGGAATAGCTAAGCAACTTACACTGCTGTACAGCACTGATGGTTTGGGCTTTAGTGGGAAGAAAACACAACTTAAAGCTATTGCTATTGAACGAATTATGTAAAAAAAGTATTTGAACTTGCCAAATATTTGTTTCGGAATCCAACTGATTGTATGAGAAATTTGATAATTACTTAAATCTTTTTGATATATCACTGGATTCTTCGAGGTAGTTACGATGCTGACTCGATGACCATATTTCCGA
Source organism: Ophonus ardosiacus (assembly GCA_943142095.1). Classification (NCBI taxonomy): domain Eukaryota; kingdom Metazoa; phylum Arthropoda; class Insecta; order Coleoptera; family Carabidae; genus Ophonus; species Ophonus ardosiacus. The sequence continues at coordinate 38,452,827 of OW964823.1, forward strand.
AATGCTGTCGCAGTCTGAACGAAGTGCAAATCACTAAACCGATTGAGGATGTCAGTGCGTATCATTAATATATGTTGTGACGAATTGGAAGTTTCCAGTGGGTCAATATTATAAATTTCCATTGGATATTCCAGAATTTGTAGTGCACCTGAATGAATATTTGCTAAAATTTATTGAAATGTCTCTTGTATGACAGATTTTGAGTATGACATTTTAACGTCAGAAATTTAGGATCTTGAATGTTTCAGAGTTAACTAGGACGCATTTGAACTCTTGTTCTAAGAGCACGTTATACATAAAAGCGTAGCCTATGTTATTAAATACAAGACCAGGAAACATCACAATATCTGTCAAATGGAAACTCTAGTTCCAAACTCGCCGTTTAGGCGCGACTTATTCTCGCTGTCATATGGCTGTCTTTTTTGAAGTACGTGTTTTGTGGTTATAATCGCTAAATTGATAATATCAATATATTTTTTTGACAGTCTAAAAATGATATTTGAATGACAGCGGGAATAAGTCGCGCCCTCATCAGCGGTTTTGGAACTAGAGTTTTTGGCCAGATTTTTAAACAAAATTTGAGTTGTTTCCCGGCCTCGTATTTAAAAGCGTAGGCTACGATAAAAGTCACCTTATGCATATGCTTATGACTATGTAAATATGAAATGATGATAATTAGATTTTGACAGTAAACAAATTCATCAGTACATAAATTCTTTTCAGTCTATATGACCATATGAATATATGAAATGATGTTAATTAGATTTTAACAGTAAACAAATTCATGTTTTAATTTTTTTTGAAAGCACATTATAACAGGTTTAAATAGGGGCAAATTTCTATTTTCTTTATTATTAATGTTAGACCTATTGTTTAAACTATAAAGTAGGTCGAACTTAAAAGTCACATTTTGGTTTGGAAAGATTTTGAACTCTTACTTCTAATTTCTCTGGAAGCGATATGATCGTTGATTTTTTAAATGGAATATTAGTCCAGTCATTAGGTAGATTTACCCTGCAAAAGGTCGGGTATTTTTGATTGTTGGATATGTTATATATTTAGAGGTCTCAACAAAAAATGCAAGTTTTCCCCCTCGGGGGCCTTCGGGAAGCACCGCCAACTTGAGAAAAAAGGCGCAAAAAAGCGTATTTTTTCTAAATATCTCTTCACTTATTTGCATTAGGCAAAAATAGTTATTATCTAATTTGTTGACTATAAAATTCTCTACAACTTTTATCTAAAACATTTTTTTATTATTAATAGATAGCGAGCTACAGTGCTTCAAACAGAGCAAATTTTTTGAAAATTACATGAATGATTCATTTAAATCATATTTCATTATATATTTTTTTACGGTTTTTTTACAAATTACTTTTTGACAATCATTAATTATTATTATTTAACTAATATTTATAAATATTAATTATTGTTTATAGTTTTTTTTTCATTCTAAAGATTTTTATAGTCCAGCAAATTTATGATTTTACCTTAAAGTAATTACAACAAAAGCTTTTTAACAGAATCTAGTCCCAGAAAAGTGCGCTGAATAACATATAAATATTTTCCTGAAATCGGAGCATGGGAACCTCCCGCTAATTTGGACAAATTGAGTCCAGTCATTAGGTTGATTACCCTGAAAAAGGTCGGGAATTTTTGATTTTTGGATATATTATATATTTAGGGGTCCTAATAAAAAATGCAAGTTTTCCCCCTCCGGGGCCTTCGGGAAGTACCGCCAACTTGGGAAAAAATGCGCAAAAAGCGGTTTTTTTCTAAATATCTCTTCACCTATTTGCATTAGTTTAATTAAGTATATTTTTTGTGATACACACGTGTATTTGCGCTCTCTGCATTTTGCAATATTTTCGTAGAACTGTATGCTGTGTTACAATAAAATTTAGTGCATATTGTGCGTAAATACAAGCAGTTTGTTTTTCAATTTGTGAATATCGGTGTTGATATCTGTGCGAAGTTATTTAAAATAAATCGTATAAAATATATCACTTCAGACATATTCTTAACAAAATTTGTTCAAATCTTAATTAAACACGTTAACTATTGTCTGCAAAGATGAGTAGCAGCTGCAAAGTTTGCAGTAGTAAACAAACAAGACTTAAACCTGGCGTACGTTGTACCAGTGCCTGTAAAAATTTTTCCATTTTACTTGTTTAAAAAATTCGGCATTAGTGCAGCAAGTAGTAGCATCATCAAATAATTTTAAATGTCCTAATAAAAAATGCAAGTTTTCCCCCTCGGGGGCCTTCGGGAAGCACCGCCAACTTGGGAAACAATGCGCAAAAAGCGGTTTTTTTCTAAATATCTCTTCACCTATTTGCATTAGGATAACATATCAAAAATTTTCGAATATCGGAGCACGGAAACCTCCCGCCAATTGGGAAAAATTGCGGCATATTTATGTTTTTGGCCATTTGCTCAAAACAATTATGAAAGATATTAAAATTACTTAAAAACAAACAATATTACACAGGTATTTAATACATAATTTAATAGGTTTCACTATTTATAACAGTTTACACACGTCGTGGCATCGAAAGAAGTAAATTATTGATTCCTATTTTATAATAAATATCAATGTTTTCTAGCAATTTTTTTATTTTTTCATGCACCACTCTGTTCTTGTTAAAGATACGATAACGCGGTTTGAAAATTTGAGTTCAGCATGAAATTTTCTTTAATATAAAGTATTACACAATTTTTTTCCGATGAGTAATTTGCGAGTTACTAACAAATTAAACTCACATGAAATTCCTCTAAAATTTTAAACATCTGAAAATCGGGTCATTTTTTAATTTCTCATTCAAAATTTCGACACGATTAAAGATAAACAATATTAAGTATTTAATATGTGTCTAAGTGGTTGATGAGAAATTGAAAAATGAAGCGATTTTAAGATGTTTAAAATCTTAGAGTTCTTTCGTGTGAGTTTAATTTGTTAGTAACTGACAAATGGCCTTCGGAAAAAAATTGTGTAATACTTGATATGAAAGAGAATTTCATACTGAATTCAAATTTTTAAACCGCGGTATCGTATCCTTAACAAGATCAGAGTGGTGGATGAAAAAATAAAAAATTGCAAGAATACATTGACAATTATTATAAAAAATCTAATGTGGCCAACACAAAACATCCCGCTATTTAATTTTTATTAATTTAAATACATACTTACGTTACTAATGCTGAAAACTATATTATGTTCTATTGCATATAACTATTGTTTTATTTACGATTTTCTTTATTATTTAATATGTCACTATTATTAATTTGAAGTGATTAATTTTTTGACAATGAGGTTTACTTGTCAGTTACATTCATTTGAAAAATAAACTGTGTAACAAAGGAATTTTGTTTATCTTAGGCTTCGGGATTAAAAAAAGAAAAATCTGATGTGTCCAACACAAAACCTCCCGCTATTTAATTTTTATTAATTTAAATACATACCTACGTATTTACTAGCGCTGTAAACTGTTCCATTGCATAAAACTATTGCTTTATTTACTATTTTCTTTTTAAAATGTCACTATTATTAATTTGAAGTGATTAGTTTTTTGACATTGACGTTTACTGTCAGTTACATTCATTAGAAATATGAACTGTGTAACAAAAAAATTGTGTTTATCTTAGGCTTCGGGGCATATAAAAAAAATCTGATGTGGCCAACACAAAACCTCCCGCTATTTAATTTTTATTAATTTAAATACATACCTACGTATTTACTAACGCTGCAAACTGTTCCATTGCAGAAAACTATTGCTTTATTTACTATTTTCTTTTTAAAATGTCACTATTATTAATTTGAAGTGATTAGTTTTTTGACAGTGACATTTACTGTCAGTTACATTCATTTGAAATATGAACAGTGTAACAAAGGAATTGTGTTTATCTTAGGCTTCGCGACTAATAAAAAAAATTATTTTAAAATTTATCTGTAAAATATATAGAAAAAGTATTAATGTATTATTGTACAAAATTCAATAGTCTTTTATTTTCATAAGACATAAAATGCGAAAAAATGGCATTTAATGGTATTTTTTGAAGAAAAACCATTATGAGCTTCAGGTAAAGTGCCATTTCCGGTTATCCGAGTTACACCAAAATCTAATGGCTTCTTTTCATTAAATACAAGGTTTCAGAATTTTTTGAATGATAGTATTTGAGTTAGAGCGAAGACAAAATCCATACACATACACACACATACATACACACACATACATACACACACATACATACACACACATACATACACACACATACATACACACACATACATACACACATAGACATCATCGTGAAAATGTTAAAATTGGATTCTAGGGACCTTAAATCGTGGCCATTTACTAAAATCTCGATATGGGATTTTTAGCACGATCACTATACCTCCCTTACCAAGGGTAGCGGGAGGTAAAAATAATTTTTAAATTTATCTGTAATATATATATATACGAGTATATAGAAAAAGTATTAATGTATACCTGTATAAAATTCAATAATCTATAATTTTACAATGACATAAAATGCGAAAAAATGGCATTTAATGGTATTTTTTGAAGAAAAACCATTATGAGCTTCAAGTAAAGTGCCATTACCGTTTATCCGATTTACACCAAAATCTAATGACTTCTTTCCGTATTAGAATAGGGTGGAAGTACAAGGTTTCAGAATTTTCTGAATGATAGTATTTGAGTTAGAGCGAAGACAAAATTCATGGACATACACACACACATACATACATACATACACACACATACATACACACATACAGACATCATTGTGAAAATGTTACAATTGGATTCTAGGGACCTTAAAACGTAGTCATTTACTAAAATCTCGATATGTGTTTCCTATACCTCCCTTACCGAGGGTAGCGGTAGGTAAAAGGCATCATTAATTTACTTCTTTCGATGCCACGACGTGTGTAAACTGTTATAAATAGTGAAATCTATTAGACTGTATATTAAATATGTAATATTGTTTGTTTTTTTAAGTAATTTTAATATCTTTAATAATTGTTTTGAGCAAATGGCCAGAAATTTAAATATGCCGCCATTTTCCCAATTAGTAAGAGGTTCCCGTGCTCCGATATCCGAAAATTTTTGATATGTTATTCAGCGCATTTTCTGGATAGGATTCCGTTTAAAAGCTTTTCTTGTAATTACTTGGAGGTAAAATCATAAATTTCCTGTAGTGGTAGCACGCACTTTAGAATTCTAACATAGAAAGCAGGCGAATGCGATTTTATTTTTACGAATCTTGGTAGCACGCACTTTAGAATTTTATATTCACTTTTTGATTCGGAAATTATTGGATTTTATGCTATTAAAATAAAAAATATTATGACAGTTGTATATAAAAAATGTATAAATTATATATAAAATGCCTTTGAATAGAACTGTGGCAAAATAATGACGTTACTTTGACACTTTCGCTTCGAGTCGTACGCTTGCAGGCGAATATTTTGATACACGCATGCTACCAAATTTTCGCTTCCTGGCGAAAAGCGAAAACAAATGCCTCTTTTGATAGAATTCTAAAGTGCGTGCTACCACTACTGGACTATGAAACGTCTTTAGAATAAAAATAAAACAATAAACAATAATTAATATATATGTATAGCAGTTAAATAGTAATAAATAATGAATAATAAGTAATTTGTAAAAAAATTTAAAAATATAATAAAATATGATCTAAATGAAGCATTAGGGAAATTTTCAAAAATTTGCTCTGTTTGAAACGCCTGTAGCTCGCTATCTATTGGTTACAAAAAAAAATTGTCAGATGAAAGTAGTAGGAAATTTAATTCTCAACAAATTGAAAAATAACTATTTTTGCCCTATTGCAAATAGGTGAAGAGATATCTAGAAAAAACCGCTTTTTTGCGCCTTTTTTCCCAAGTTGGCGGTGCTTTCCGAAGGCCCCCGAGGGGGAAAACTTGCATTTTTTATTAGGACCCCTAAATATATAATATATACCTATGGGGTCCCGTGGCTGCGTGCCTGAGTGTCTGGTCGCGAACCTGGGGGAACCGGGTTCGATCCCGACAGACGCCAAATATTTCCAATTTTAAATGGCACAAAAGTGACCCCTGTGGTGCACTCTCCACACCAGCTATGAGTGCCCGTGAGGTGACGCCTGGTAAGCGCCCACACGGTAAAATATATCGTCATCATTACCGATGTCTACATGTGTTGTAGATACTGGCACACCCAGAAATGGGTAATATGCCGTGATGATATATTTATTTATTTATTTAAATATATAATATATCCAAAAATCAAAAATACCCGACCTTTTGCAGGGTAAATCTACCTAATGACTGGACTAAATAATAATCTCCTAATTTTAATATATTATACAAAAATATATAAATATTTCGCCTACACAAACAAGAACATCACTGCAAAAATACGAAATTATCACGCTTAGAGCTGTAAAAATATTTATTTCAACAGTACAATATTTAATTTGTACCTATACATATTTTTATTTGTAGAAACAAATGTATATGTATACCTACGTACGTTACGTAGGTGTACATATATTTAAGAACAAAAACATTTTGTTATTACAAAAAAGAACAAAAAAACAATATAATATTTTTATTTATAACAATAAAAGTTTCCTTTTTGACATTGCTAATTCGTCAATTACTTCTTCTGTCTTAACAAGCACTTCTCGGTGTATATTTAGCAACGACAATCCAGGACAAAACAGGAATAGTTACATATATTTGTAAGAATGTGGCTACATTCGAAAAACTTGAATGTTTCTCATTTTCAGATATAAATGTCAAAGAAGCTAATGCTTCCTGGGGAGACTCTTCTAGATTTAAATAAGAAAATTAAAAAACAATAGTTATTTTTATAATAAATTATATTTTTATTTATATTACTATTTTAATGTAATGTAAATATTTCTTTACGTTTAAATTACAGATAAACCTTTATAAACTAAATTAGTTCAAGTTTTTTAATGAAAAAATTGTGCAGAATGAATTATTTTTCATTTACATATAAATGTTACCCCCGAAGAAGTCGGTAATATAGACAACTTTAAGTGTACAATAAATTACCACAACATATTAAAAATTGTACTGCCATGAATGATTTTAAAAATACTCTAAAAACATTTCTAATTAATAATTGCTTCTATTCATTACATGAGTATTACAATTCTACAACATACATTCCATACATTTTCCATGTTTTTGTGACTTTTTCTATACATATGTATATGTCGTTTGAAATAAATGTTATTATTATTATTATTATTATTATTATTATTATTAATAGTGATCCTTATAATGTTTACCTCTCGCTAAGAGGTATTGGAATCGTGCTAAAAATCGCATATCCAGATTTTAGTGAATAAACACGGTTTAAGGTTCCTAGAATCCGATTATAACATTTTTACGATGATGTCCGTATGTGTGTGTGTGTGTGTGTGTGTGTGTGTGTGTGTGTGTGTGTGTGTGTGTGTGTAGATGTAAGAGCCACGGTTTCTCAAATACTATAAGACTTAAAAATATTTAACTGCAGTATTAGCAATCTGACATTCCTGGGAAGAGCTGATTAGATTTTGGTAGCAATTGGACAACCGTAAGTAAGAGTTTCTTTAAAAAATCTTCTAAATTTAATTCTTTGGAAATTTTTGTTATTACAAATATTGAAGAACATAAAATTCTCCATCTAATACACTTAAAACTTTTATTAAATCTTGTATAGATTTAGAAATAAAGACACTATAATATATAGAATAATTTAATGTAATACATCGCAGAGGCTAAGGCATTAAGAAAACCAGTTGACATATTCAAATGTTTATAACATAGTAATGTTTATAACATAGTTTGTAAATGGCAGAAGTCAGTATCAAAAATCAACAGTTTTAGTGAGAAGTATATTTAATCTTTTTTATTAGAATTGATTAAATATTTAAAATTGTAGGTAGAATGCATATATCTATCAGAAATACCGCCAAGTTAATGAATTGGAAGAATTTCTGACATTTAGGAACTTTCTCATACAATGAAAAATAGATATAATTAGAATTGTATGTGTGTAGAAGACATGTTTTGTTAAATACAATACAAAACAATATTTGGGTAAAGTTCTGTAATTTTTTTGTTATAAAACGACGGTTCGTTAGCGAAGTGCAATACAATACATATACAACATAAAATGTAAATGGCGAGAGGTATTGTGCTGGCCACAACAGATTTTCTTGGATAAACAAAATATCGCTAAAATGACCTCGTAGTGAGTCTGAGTTAACCGGTTTCGTATTTCTAATAATTTTCGAGATTCCTATGTTATACACGTTATTCTGGGCACCTTTTATAATGAAAATAATCATAATATGCTTCACATACTTTTGTGATAAGGTTTTATAAATATTATTTTAAAAATAACGAGTGGGTTCGTTATCACGCTTAGTAACTTTTCAATTTAAGAGCGAAATAATAAATTCGTATTTTATTTAAATGATGTTTATTTGAATTTTTTTGCTTCATTTTTTGTACACTGAACTTCACATTTTCACTGACAAATACAAACCTTTTTAAAACATAGACTTTTCCAAAAGTGAAATCAAGGAGACCCTGAGAGACCTGGTGACCAATTGTCAATTATCTATCAAGTTGAGGGTTTCTAGACAAAAAGTGTGTAATATGAACAAAGATTGGTCCTATAAAATACATTCACTAAATTTATGTAAGTGTATAATAATCCATGAATATTTTCATAAATTTTATGACGTCATAACAGGCATAGTTTCTCTTGTTTTAATTTAGATAATTTTTAATATTACATCACAAATATATACATATGGGCCATCCAGCGAATCAAGCGGTTTACGTCATAAATACAATATCACTAGAAACAATGACGTTATATGTTAAAAAGTTTACATGAGCATGTAAAACGGATTAAAATATGATTTGTGGGTTGTCTTCATAAATCCAAATCTTTCTTAAAAAGGTAACACGTCTGAATTTGACATGACAGAGCATTTGACATTTAGCAATGAACAACGAAACCAAAAATAAAATGAAATCACAATACAGGTTGAAAAGTATAATATAGACATATGGCCCGTAGTCGGAACGCGGTTTTATCCTCGGTTCTAGACTTCTGTTCTAAATCGGTAGTCAGAACACGATTTTAAGCTGGTTTAAGGTCTAGTTACCATAGTAGCAATTTCAACATAGAACCGAGCCAAGACCTAGCACATCTCAGTTTTTCCGTTGTTTTATATAAAAAATATGGCGGGCGTAGAAAATATTTTGCTGATATTCATGAATTATATGAAATAGAAGTAGTAAAGACACAGAAGAACAAGAATCACTAGTTAGGCTTTCGGATATTGAATTATATTATATTATTGCTTGTTAATTATGAATATATTAAATGACAGTTCATGTTAATTTACTTTTTATTTTCGAAACTGTGAATACCAACCATAAAGTCTTATTTATTGCTTGTTAAATATGAATATATTAAATGACAGTTGATATTAATTTACTTTTTATTTTCGAAACTGTGTATACCAACCATAAAGTCTTATTTATAATTTTATTTATATTTCTTATTTTCAAATCAGGGAATAAGCCTTCATTTTATATTATATTATTGCATTATATTTTTTTTTTTTTGTAACCATTAATTTTAAATTTTTACTCTATTTGCTTCCATATTTTCTGCTTCATCTTTATATTATATTCATTCTTACATTCTATTAACAATTCTTTTCCTTCTGGTAGCTAGTTTTCTATCCTTTTGTCCATTTTCTCTTTTAAAGGAAAACAGTATTATATATTTTAATAATAAATTTTTATTCCGTATTTAATATTTTATAAATGCGTAACCTCACTTCTTCTTGCTTGTGTCAATTATAACCTCAAACGTCAACTGTTTTCAACGTTGCCAGAGCAAAATTACGTTGGTCCTGATTTTTGTTAGAACCGACTTAAAATTACGTGCTGACTATGCTTGGTTTTAAAATAGTTTTAACACTTCGTCCTGGTTTTACATAAAACAGACTTAGAACTGAGGATAAAACCGTGTTCTGACTACGGCCCGCTGGGTCTTGACTCGGTTCCATGTTGACATTGCTACTATGGTAACTAGACCTAAAACCAGCTTAAAATCGTGTTCTGACTACCGATTTAGAACAGAAGTCTAGAACCGAGGATAAAACCGCGTTCCGATTACGGGCCATAATATTTAGTAATATACATGTTCAGAATTACCAATATTGAAAAAATATAATCAAACGTCATTTTGCAAAAAATTACAAAATTTTACTTAATAATAATATATCCAAATATAATTATTTCTATTAAAAGTGTCAAATACATAATAATAATAAAACCAATAAAATACCGTTAATAAAATATATTTAAAAAAATAACGAAAATTTCAAAAATCCCTAAACGACGACGTAAACCGCTTGATTCGCTGGATAGTCCATACGTTATTTTAAATGCCCGAAAATGGGTAAATCTTAGTATTGACGTACAAAACCTAGAATATACCAATGTATTGTGTTAAATGTACGAACAGTTGTACAGGATATTTCCTATAAAACAACCAGTGTGTTTTTGGGCATACTATTATCTTTAGAAAAAATTCTGATGTGGCCAGCCCCCCCGCTGGGTATTTAACCACGTAATATAAATAAATCAATCATTAAGTTAGAATATTTTTACATTCACTCATAACAATCTTTATTTTACATTTAACAAATATATCACTCACAAAATAAATTTCATAAATATTGGCAAAACTAATAGAATATATGAAGTTTTTAATAGTTTTTCTTGGAAAAAAACTCAATTAAAATTATTTATTGACATTTTGTTATTTCAATATCACGATGTGTGCCGCCTTCTCGAGGTGGGGAAATGAATAAACAGCTTTATTTTTTGATAATGTCAAAAAGATTTTAAAAAGATGCAAACAGGCCTGCCTCCAAACATATTTCTGAGGGAATCTCGCCAGCATTCAAAATTAAAAACATAGAAAGTTAAAAAAATTCCATTTGGAATACGATGAATTTTGATATAAAATTTAATATGAGAAAACGTGTCTAATCACTATTTTTGTCAGCAACAATAACATTATGAAAAAATAAAGCTGTTTATTCATTTCCCCACCTCGAGAAGGCGGTACACATCGTGATATTGAAATAATTATATAACGAGGTATTTAAAATTACAAAATTTTATATTATTATTAATATTAAAGAATATTTTATTCTCTATACGATTTGATTATATTTTATACTTCATATTCAAATGATATAGATGTAAAGAATTATAAAGAAATTAAATTTCGTAAATCAGCCTGCTATACTTTAACCATGGAAACAACTACTATATCAAGGTAATTATGAATGACAGTGGTCAGTGTCAAGTACAATTTTTTAATGGAATTTGTCCAAAATTATAGAACTAACGGAAGGTAATTTGCTACCCACATCAGATTTTTTATTTTATCAGCCCAGTATATTCACAATTAACATGTATTCTACGGAATGTAGAAATGTGATACGGGTAATACATTGAAATATAATTCAAAAAAATTGTAACTAGGTTATTTTTTAATGAAAACATAAGTATATATTTGGCATCATTATAAAGCTAAAGCCCGGTATTTCAATCTCCTAACAAAGTTCCTTATAAAATTATCTGTTTTTACTAACCGTCAAATAAGTATGGACTGAGGTTCAACATTTTTCCTTCTCCGTACTTTGTCCCTTGAAATGGTAACAGTGCAGAAATTTCCAGTCCGTACTTATTTGATGGCAATTATAATTAACTAAAAACTGCGCATTGAATTTATTGTACAAATAGCAATAATTTCACGTTATATCATTTTTCGATGCGATATATTTATTTGTTAGGAGACTGAGAAACCGGGCCTAATTTGTATTACTTTTCGAAAAAATAAAAATATATGTACCATTGCATTTAAAAAATCATAGAATCAACGATGATTTTTCACATCTAAAACTGGTATTTAAGTTCGCCCCCATTTTTATGAACTGTAAATGTAAAATTAATAAAAAAAAATAATAGATATTTATCCCAATTTTTTTCTAACACCTGTATATAGACTCAGAATATCTTGCATATATTTTATTTCACAAATTTATTATAAAATATGATGAAAATAAATAAATTTCATTATGTATCATATTAATCGCAGAGTATAAAATTCTGTAATTAATTTTTACATTTACTACAATTATTAAATTTTCAAATATATAATAAAATTTCATACAATTTTAATTAAATAAATATAAAGATAACCAAAATTTAATCACTATCACATTCAGTTTCCTTAGCAGCACAATCAATACATGTAGAAACAGTGTGCTCTCTACAAATATATTTCGAACATTTATTACAAACAGTTGTAGTTTTTCTATTTTTCTTCCAAGAACAAAATGTGCATCGCCCATGGCCTCCTTGATGTTTTTTCGTTGATTCTTGTTCCATCACTCCAGCTAGTTGCCTCTTCCTCATTCTCAGTTGCTGAGGAAGGTTGTCAGCAGCTGCCCGAATTTTCAAATAATCCGTTGTTAGACTCTTAGCAACTGAAATAAGATATTCCCGTCTGTTTAACTTGGATTTCAAGTTTGCTTGAAGAAGAATTTGACTATTTATCCCAGCGATGTTCAGAAGGAAAAAGAATATAGTTAATGGCCACTGAGATGTTTTTCTGGACACTGAGTAATTGTTGCAGAGTTCTTGTAAACAGTCGACTGATTTTCTGGAGTTGTTGTAAAAAGAAATTTCTTCTGGTGTGGTCTTGTTTGTTTCGGGGTTAGTTCGACAAATTGTTGATAAATATACTAATGGTTTATTGTCTTCTGTGCAATGAGATATTAATGTACAATGTTTATAAAATCCGAAAAGCAAATTGTTTGTCTTATTTTTAGTAAATAATTTTGGAATTTCTTTGTTACTATTTTTGTAAAGTCCAACTGAAAATATATTATGATTTTCTGCAAGATTTTCTGCAGTTTTTAATGTAGTAAATTTTTTATTATAACATAAATTTCGAAAAGAATTTGATACAGGTTGTATAAGTTTTTCTATTATTTCAAAATTCTCTTCGTTAGAAATTAAGTGAGATTCTGTATTTACTTCCATATTTAAGGTATAAAAAAGTTTTGTATCAATTAATGCATAAATTTTGATACCATATTTTGATATTTTATTTTTAAGAGGTTTTTTAAAAACACATTTTCCTTTAAACGGCTCATACAAATCTCCAATTGTTATATTTCGTCCAACAGAAAAATGTTGAGAACATCGTATAGTAAATTTTTCGAAAAATGTTTTTATTCTTCCTAGATCATTTATATTTTTTTCGTTTTTATTTCTTATGTCAAAATGTAAACAATATAAAAGAAATCTAAATCTTTTTAGTGATATTGTGGCGTGAAAATATTCTATTCCTGTTCCATCTTTAGCCCACAGTTCCGCGAGATTTTGATGGGAAGTCTTCATGATCCCAGCCAAATATAGTAGCCCTATAATAGCTTTTACTTCCGCCTGGTTCGTATCGCAAGCATCTCGTTCACGAGAATAATCTTTTCTAATATCTGCAATGAATAAATTTGTATACTGAACGATCTCTTCAATTGACGAATCTGGAAAGTACATCTGCCAAGCTTCTAAAGGGGATTTTGCGCCTTGTGCGAAACCTACTACACCCGCAGAGCATTTAGTTTTTTCATTTTGTTTTACTGATTGCTGTGTTTCTTTAAACCAATCAATAGTTTTGTCTCTACTATGGTAAAAATTGACGGAAATTTCTTCGTTTAAATTATCATCGGATTCTTCTGTATCTGTTTTTTCGTCCCAATTTTCTTTTATATCTTCCTCATCTTCATCGTAGCTTAAAATATCTTCTTTGCATTCATCGTTTATTATTAAAAACGATTCATTGGTGTCCATGTCTGCAAAATAAAAATATTATAATTATTTATTTAATAATTTTGACTGGGAGAAGGGATGCTTTGTCACTCACGTTAATCCTTCTTTGGAGCTTTGGTCAACAATATGTTACCATTGTTTTTAGTTTCATTACAGTTTCAATGATACAAAACGACAGTGTATTTGTTGGAGCTGGAGACAGACACGTAGGTAGGTAATATTTTAGAAATATGCTCTATGTATATATTTATTTCTACCAAAATTTTTATTTTGTTCATTGTTTGCAAATCTCACACAGTGTTATAAACATTTCAATTTGTCAACTGGTTTCCTTAGTGTAGTTTAGCCTCTGCGATGTATTACATCCGATTATTCTATATATTATAGTGTCTTTATCTCTAAATCTATCCACACAGATACACACACACACACACACACACCATCGTACAAATGTTATAATCGGAATCTAGGGACCTTAAATCGTGTTTATTCATTAAAATATGGGGTCCCGTGGCCGCGTGCCTGAGTGTTTGGTCGCAAACCCAGGGGAACCGGGTTCGATCCCGACAAAGGCCAAATATTTCTAATTTTAAATGGCACAAAAGTGACCCCTGTGGTGCACTCTCCACACCAGCTATGAGTGCCCGTGAGGTGACGCCTGGTAAGCGCCCACACGGTAAAATATATCGTCATCATTACCGATGTCTACATGTGTTGTAGAAACTGGCACACCCAGAAATGGGTAATATGCCGTGATGATATATTTATTTAAATATGGATATGCGATTTTTAACATGAAACCAATACCTCTCTTAGCGAGAGGTAATAATTTAATAATGTGTGCTATTTTAACTTCCAGTGTGTAAAGAAATATTTTGTTGTTCTAAATAGTCATGAAATCCATTTCTTTTGCCTGTCCGCCGCGCGCTTGATCATATTATGGTTATGAATATTGGCGTGCCCGCTCGGCGGTTAATATTATATTTATTGTATGTACAAAAAGAACTGATTAAAATTACGAGTATTTATGGGAGAGATAGCGATTACACTAAAAAATCATTTGTTGAGATTTTTGTGAAAATGCAATGAAAAGACATATGATTCATTAAATGTCTTGGGTGGAATTCAGTGGGTTGTATTAAAGTCTGTATTAAAATTTGTATTGAGTATATGGCAACATTGAAATATTTTCCACATGTATAAATGAGATTCAATTGTGATTGTGATTTAGAAATTTTACCACAGGGAAAAGTAATACAGATATCCTTTAGTCAAATGAGGAAGTATTATTGTAAATGGAAGGTGAAAAAGGAAACTCATTATTGCAAAATTAGGTTAGAAATATGTCAAATTTTATGTGTCAAATATTTCATACCTGACCGTTTTGATCAGTTTTAACATTGGTCCTTTTTTTCTTATTCTGTTAATATTTTTTTTCTTTATTTGATCCTTTGGTCTCTCACTTTTTTCTGACAGGTATTACAAAGTTGCCAAAATATTTTTGACAAAGGACTGTTTTAGCTTAAAACACGCTAATACAACCCACTGAATCTCACCCATTGATTTTATATATAACCTCTAAATTAGTAGTCTGGAATATTGAAACTTGATAATTAATTTTTGATAACAACTGAGGCTGTAACCACCTAATTCTATTTTCGATATTTACTTTAAAACAGAATGATATACGAAATTTTTTTAGGGTGTAGGGTCCTATATTCATATGAAAATAATAACAATGAAGAACCAAACATGAAATTTATAGAACATGCCGAAAATAAGCTAACTTTGTAAAATAAACGAAAAATTAAAAGTGGTACGAAAATTTTTAGGTGTTTATTTGGGATATACTATTTACTGTAAACCAATTTTTATTATTTTTTCATTCTTTCTTTATTTATTTTACACTTATAGAAATTAATGAAAATAAAGATACAAGAAATTCAACCTCGGACAATGAAGTTATCGTAAAGAACGCTCAAAATAATGTGTTTTATTCATCGGAATTATTTGGTTCGTTCTTCTTACACATACGAGTATTTTTGTCATTTTACGTACAACTTTACTATTGTGCATTGTATACTTGCCTAAATTATCTTACATATATTATATTGCAAATATCATAAGGTTGAAAACACTGCAATTGCATGAAATCGTATAATGGGTTACTTTAGTGCTGATTTCTGAGCTTTTTAATGAAGATTTTTGAGCACTTTAATGACGATTTTAAATAAAGACTATTTAATGCTGGGATTCTAGGTATTTTTATAACGTCTATAAGCGTTTCTATAGTGACTTATTGACATGATAAGAAAAATGCAATTCTGAGCACGTCTATAAGTTTTAGATATCTCTAAATACCTTACAGACAATTTTAGCGTTGTCATACAGTTGATCGTAAATACTTATAGAAATCTAAAATATTGTGCTTCTTTTTACCTCCCGCTACCCTAGTAAGGGAGGTATAGGGAGCGTGCTAAAAATCACATATAGAGATTTTATTGAATAAGAACGTTTTGATGTCCCCAGAACCAGATTTTAACATTTTTACAATGATGTCTGTGGGTATGTATGTGTGTAGGTATCACTTATACAAGTTTTTAACAGTTTTTCTTGAAAAAAATACATTAAATATAATTTTTCAGCAACTTTTACTAATAAAAATGAAATATAATGGTACAATCTTCAATTCTACGATAATAGCATTTAGTAAATAACTCTAAATAAATTTAAATATAAATTTATAATATAATTTATTTTCATATATCATTTTGCCTATGCCTCAAACAAAAACAATATTTTAATAACAATTTTGACATATTTAAACATATGTCACTGTCAGGTTGCAGTTACATTAATATTAATGATGAAACCGTGTTAAGGAGAATGGAGTAATAATATATGTATTTGAATCTCATAAAATTAAGGTTAGTAAAAATAATATATTTTCAATCGTACATAAATATTAGAATTATTATTGATTTGCTTCATTGTCTTCCAGAATACGGGTTCGAAAAGACTTTGTGTCAAGATGCGTGTACTATTTTGATTTTTGTTAAGTGTTTCTATTATTTTTGTCATTTGTTAAATTTATTTTGTGTATGATATATTTGTTAAATGCAAATTAAAAATTGTTATGGGTGAATGTAAAAATATTTGAACATAATGATTGCTTTATTTATACTGCATGGTACCCAGCGGGAGGTTATAGGCTGGCCACATCAGATTTTTCACTATTGGAACGGAGAGTACACAAGTGTTAGATTTTGTAATTGGTTTAGTGCAAGAGAAACACAGAAAGTAAGAATTTATGCACTTTCATTGTATATTGACAACTGACAATGTCAAATTTGTTAACCTTTATTTTATACTGGCACACTTTTTCATCAGCACAAATGCTAAAAGTAGGTATTTAATATTGAAAATAACTCTGATATTATTCATAATATTAAAATTATTTTAGTTATTACAGTTCTTATATATATATACCGTGAGTATTTTTTAACGTGAAACATTGGGTTTGTCATATCCATAGTTACGACTTGACATTTAATTGACAGCAATGTATTTGCCCGTTCCATTTAAAATGAAACATAGGGAACGAATTTGACATTTGATAAGACGTCAAAGAGGTTAATTTTGTTTAAATATTAAATAATTATACCTGCATTCTAAACTAAAATTAGTTGTAGAAAAAATATATTTAAATATAATACTTCTGTCAAATTCATTTCCCATGTGTCATTTTAAATGAGACAGACAAATACATTGCTGTCAATCAAATGTCAAATTATAACTTTTATCTGTCATATTGACAAGATGTTATTAGAGGTTAATTTTGTTTAAATAATTATACCTATTTTCTAAAAATTAAATTTAGATGTAGAAAAAATACTGTGTGCACCTTGTGCCCGAAATATGTTTAGTGTTCTCGAGTGGTTTTCTGATTCCGCTAAATTTCTTACAATATTTAAATATAATTCTTCTGTCAGATTCGTTCCCTATGTTTCATTTTAAATGGAACGGGCAAATACATTGCTGTCAATCAAATATCAAGTCGTAACCATGGATATACAAACCCAATGTTTCACGTTAAAAAATACTCACGGTATATATATATATATATATATTTATTTATTTATTTATTAGTAATTTGGTTTCTTAACAGGAATAAAATCCCAATAACAAAGAAGCTCTAGCAATGTATACACAAAAAAGTACATAAAAATTCAGTTTTAAGAATAACAGTAACGTGTTTACAAAATTTTTGTGTAAAAAATAATTTTGTGTATTAAGAGCGCAAAATGCGACATTGTCGATTGAGAGGTTGTTGCCGCGCGACGAAGGAGTCGCCACAATGGGGTCCTCCACCATAAAAAATAATAAAATGTACACTTTATACTTACAGTACTGCTCAATAAATAACGATTGGCTAATACAAAAGATACGGTTTAAACTTAAAAAGGCTTTTAAATTATTATATCGTTACATTAGCCATCTATTCCATAAAAAAAAACCAAAATTAGAGTGTGGCAGCAAGGATTTGTGATGAGTTTTTGTAGCAAAATGTGTGGTTAGTTGTCACGCCTGTCACACTGAAAAAATAACAAATATTGCAAGGAATTTGTGATTATATAGACATGTATGTGCATTGACTGACTTCTCGCAATTATTTAAGTAACGAAATAACTAATAACTTTATTGTAATCAAAATAAATAGTTAACTAGAGATCAGATGTCAGTGTCAGTACGACTCGCAACTATCCTACCGCCATCTGTGTACAATCATTCCTATTACTAAACATTTTGCATAACATAATTTATTTTATATTTAATTTTATTTTATCGTTATTTTCCATTCTTCTTGAGTTTTTATTCAATCTAATCTAAGCATTTTATACTTTCGTTTTTGTAAATGAATGCCCTATTTCATTTTCACAGCAGTGTGGCATTTTGTTAGGTTATGTTAAATACCGACAGAACATATGTCAAATTGACTTGTGAACGTGATAAATGTGTAATTACTGTGCCGTTAGCTCCTAACTAAACATTTTCATTAAGAATGTAGACAAGTGACATTTCTCAACATTGTATACTTAGAAATTTGGACAGCGAGCGTTTTTACTACTTTGTCGCGCATGAGCGGCAAAGTGACATTTTGCGTTGACAAAAGAGAGCGCAAATGGCTACTTTCTATAGTGACTGTAGAAAAATAGCTATTATATGGTAATAGCAAAATATACTAATTTAAACAATAATACATATTTGGTTAACTAAATTTAAGACAGCGCTTAAAATATGTAAACAAATCTGGCATATTGTCGTTGTTGTATAAGTTTGACAATCTTATTATAGGAGAATTTAGGATTGAGTTTGTGCTAAAATGAGAGTAAGTAAAGAAGTTAACTGTTCTAGTACCGTAATTAGGTACTCTTAGGCAGAAGGAAGACAGTAAAACTAGTGAATCGACGGCGTTATTAAACAGTTTATATAGAAATGTGAGGTCACTTAACTTTCATCTGTTTTCTAATGATAACAGTTTAGATCTGAATGTTGGAAACTTGCGACTAAAAAATTTTAAGAATTTTCGTTGAATAGATTCAATACGATTAATATAAACAGCGTAGCGTGGGTTCCAACATACAGATGCAAACTCTAATTGACTCCTAACAACAGAATTATACAGATTAATTAAAGTGGAGGGATGTTTAAAATTAGAGCTTGCTCGTATTAAGAAACCTAACATTTTGCGTTTTGGACAATATTATCAATGTGAACATCAAATATCAATTTAGTATCAACTGTCACCCCTAAAACCTTAACATGAGTAGTTTTATTAATAATGTTATTTTCTATTTTGTATTCATACTTGAAAGCATTTCTATTTCTTGTGAATTTTATATAGAAACATTTATCGATGTTAAGCGTCAATTTCATTTTTTTCGTATATCTTAATAAGTTATTTATGTCTTGTTGGAAATATTGACAATCACTGAGAGATTCAATAGTATGATACATTTTTAGATCATCCGCATATAGCAGAAATCTAGTAAAATTAAAACATGTAGATATATTGTTAATGAATATGTTGAAAAGGAGTGGGGCCAGATGAGAACCTTGTGGTACGCTAGACGTAACAGTTACTTCGTCAGATGTAAAGCCATTTAATACTACACGTTGGGTTCTATCACTCAAGTACGATATAAACCAGTTCAGCAAATTACCACCCACACCGACCTCAGCCAATCTCATTATTAATATATCATGAGGAATTTTATCAAATGCTTTGCTGAAATCGGTGTAAATGGAATCTACTTCAACTTGATTTTCCATTGCTTTTAGAACATAGTCTGTGTATTCTAGCAAGTTAGTTTCAATAGATCTCCGGGTACAAATCCATGTTGTTGAGGAATAATCAGGTGTTTACAGTAGCATATAATGATTTGTAAATAATAGATTTCAAAACTTTTTCAAAGGTACTTAATTTTGAAATTGGCCTATAATTATTCACCATATTTTTATTACCGTTCTTAAAAATGGGAGTAACGTTTGCTACTTTCCAAATTTGAGGACAATGACCTTCTTCTATGGATTTTGAGAAAATTAAAGTGAGTGGAACGCAAAGTGAAGAAGCACAGTTTTTTTACAAAGATAGGGGGCGTGTCATCTGGACCGGCTCCTTTATTGCTATTAAGGTTAACAAGAATATTAAATACAATTTCTTCATTAATTTCCACATGTGATAAATAATTTAAATTATCAGCATGATCATATGATTCACAAGAAAGAGAACTACTACAGGGTTCGTAGACAGACTGAAAATACATTGAAAATAGATAACATATTTCTTTACCATTTTCATTTGTCTTGTCAATATAGTTATTTTTAGGTATATTGGTACTTTTAGTCGATGCAATATATGACCAGAACTTTTTACTATTAGTACTTATTTGATTTTCAATACCTTCAATGTAGTCAGAGAAACATAATGCCTTAAGTATTTTACATTGCTTCCTTAATGATGAAAACTCTTTATAAAATAATTTACTTCGAAAACGTTTAAATTTTTGATGGGCTTTGTCCTTTTCTTTAAACAATTTTATCAAATTATGGGAGAACCAGATTGGATAAGTTCTCGAGCTGACAACTTTATAAGACACATATTTTTCTATACAGGAGTAAATGATTTTATAATATAGCAAGACCATTTGCTCAATATTAAGGCCGTGGAACAATGTTATCCAATCATATTCACTGAGATGGGAATTAATTGTATCATACTCGGCAAATTTGTACTTAGTATTAGAAAATAGGTAAATATCAAGAGCTGGATGGTGACTTTTTTTTTTACTTAATGGACTGTTGCATTGCAGTGTCTTTGTTATATAACACAAGGTCCAACATTCTCTTGTTAGAGTTAAGTATATTATTATATTGGTAGAAATTGCAATAAGATAAGCAGTCTATTAAGTCGGAAGCTGATTTGTTGTAGGAATTTGATGGCGTTAAGTAAGGTATTTTATCCTCAGAAATCCAGTTTAGATGTGGCAAATTGAAGTCACCTCATATTAAGAAAGAGCTATTAGCTTCATTGTCAATAATATGATATAATTTTGAAAAAAAGTTATTGAGAGCAGTGGCGTAACAAGGCGATATTCAGCCGTGTTCCAAATTTTAAACCGGGCCCCTAAACCTCCCCCCCCCCCCCCACAAACCCCCCTCCCGCCGCAATACTAAATGATTATCCGGGAGAGCCACATCCTAGAGATGGCAGCACTAATGACCGACTTATAGGGAAAACATTATATTTTACGTTTGTGCTAGTTGTATTTTGAGGATATTTTGTTATTTTTAATTGAAATCAAATATATTTATCATAATGTCAGATATATACATTTAATTAAATGATGCTGTGCGGCCTATGGTCGAAGGAGAAGCAGTATATAAGGGTAAAATAAGATTCAAAATTTGGGTTAGTGTTAACTACTTATTTAATTATTTTTAGCTGGACATTTTATCTTGTGCGGATATGACATATAAACAGAATAAATTTAGAAATAAATTAACTGTGTGTTCAAACATCTAATTTGAAAGGGGCTAACCACTCAATCGTAATAACACTAAATACAAATGCACATCAAGTTCTTTGTTTTGCACGTCTTCCTCTTGCTCAATTTCTGATATTTTTGTAGTTTCTTCTTCTTCCCTGTCTTTCCTATAAACAATTTAAAATAAATATATAATATTAAAGAATAATAGTTACTACTTACAGGTAACGTCTCTCTATTTTTCTTCTCTGTACAGGGGTTTTGTCGAATTTTCTTTGCTGTAATTTTTAGCTTGCTATATCATTTTTTTTAAATATTTTTCTTTTATTGACTACAAAAACAATCTAATAATGTTTTGAAGCATAAATTTTTATAAATACTTACATGGAATAAAATCGCTTAGGTAAAAATGTGAACAAACGTTCATAAACGGTGATTTGTCCTTTCCGATTTTTAACGCGATTTTCCACTTATTTTTTAATATTTCTCTTTTTGGGAAATAATGAACGGATATACCAGCACTTGCATAATTATTGCACTGCGGTACAGAACAATATCTCTTCGATTTGCTGGTCATGTTTACTTATAACTCTGTATGACAGCACAACGTTTTCCCTACAACTTATATGTTTTATTTTGCCACCAGATGTCAGACACTTTGTTGGCTCTTACCAATAATAAATATTTTTGTGCATTGTCAAAAGAAAATTTATTTTCATTCTCTATTACAAAAACATATATCCAGGTATCTATATCACTAGATGTCATAAATGTATCTTACTGTGACGTACCGATGCCAGCCGGCGGACCAGGAAGAAACGGACCACTCCGTTTTTTTAACTACATAATTTCACAGAAGTTCACGTATGAATACATACAGAATGATTGAATGTCACGTGACTTGAAAAAGTTCTGATTATGATCAAAATTATCTTTCACGGAAAAATTTTTGTATCAGTTTTTCACTATCACAACGATGCGGCAAACAAAAAATCAGAACGAGGCGGAACCTTCAATCATTCTGGATCACTCTGCACCAAATGCAATAATAAAGATAAAAAATATTGGAGTTCATCTACCTAATGTTTATTTCATTTCATAGTATGTATTTCACGATTCTTGGGTTGAAAAATTTTATTTAAATGTTTTTTTTTTTGTCGATTGCCTCCGGGCCCCTAAGGTCTCCGGGCCGTGTTCCACGGAACACATGGAACACCGGTAGTTACGCCACTGATTGAGAGCATTATAGTCAGGTGGAATATACACACAACATACATAAACTTTATTTTTATTATTAATATCAATATCTAGACTTATCCATAAATCTTCTGATTCGGAGCTCCAACCTCTAATCTCGGAAAAGGACAGCCTGTTGTGCACACCAATAAGCACACCTCCGCCGTCTTGTTTGCAAGAGTTTGAAGAAGCTCGATCTCTGCGTATTACACTGTAGTTATTGTCAAGTACCTCGTGATCACGTACACTGTCGTTCAAAAAGGTCTCCGCGAGACAAATTACATCATAGTCACAAAATGAAGAATTAGTTTTAAAATCACTTGTCTTAGTTCTTAGTCCGCGCACATTTTGATAGTAGAAATTTACTGCCCTTATAATGAAAAAGTTATTAAAACTCAAGTAACTTTTAATATTTAATTAAACTTTAGTAAGTCATTTTTATTATTTATTGCAAATGTGCGGGAATTACTATTTTTCCTGACTAATATCTTGCAGTTTGCATAAAATGTTGTTGTTAACTTATAAGTGTTCAATAACAAAAATCTTATTATTAGGGGCATCAGGACAAAAATCAGTAGATGCGATGTTCTTTTTCAATATGCAGGCAGCGAGAAATGCATCCTTCTTCATTCTGGATGTAAACTTGGCAACAATTAAGGGTGGATTTTTGGATTTTTCTCGCTGTGGTAATCTATGCGCAGCATCTAAATTATCAGCATTTATTTTAATATCGACATTACCGCCAATTTTGGTAAAGATATTTGATACATTTTCAGTATTTTGAACAGGAAAATTATGTATAATAATATTATTCAGTCGAGAATATTGTTCCAGATCATTCAATTTGTTTTCCATTAATTTTAAATCACTTTTTAATTGAATATTTTCACTTTTTATGTGATCGAAGAGTTTTCCTTTTTCTTCAAGATTATTTAGTTTAGATTCGAGATCAGAGAATTTATCGCAGCAAAAATTCACGGACGTTAGCAGAGTATCAAATTTGTTATTTATATCGGTTTTAAAATTTATAAATAAGGAGTTAATATCGCTTAATTTAACGGTCGAATCTCAGCATTCGTTGGATTCGATAGGTGGAGTAGGCGAAGCGCGACAGAGGTAGCAATTAGGGCTGTCAAAATCTGCTGAAATTGCTAACCGGTTAACCGTCGGTTTACAGACCGGTTAACCGAAAAACCGAATAACCGGTTTTAAGTCAATAACCGGCCGATTTTTAACCGGTCAGAAAAACCGGTTTTTAGCCGGACAAAAAACCGGTTTTTAGCCGGTCAAAAAACCGGTTTTTAGCCGATCAAAAAACCGGTTTTTAACCGGTCAACAAAACGGTTTTTAACCTGTCATAAAACCGGTCGGAAAACATGTTTTTAACCGATCAGAAAACCGGTTTATAACCTTTAATTTGGTGCATGTTCAAAAGTTTCCTCAAAACGCCGTTAACTTTTAGGAAACATCTTACTTCTTCTTTGGGAAATAAATTTCGGTAAACTTTGCAAAGTTTCCCTGTGTGCACTAAAATCTTGACAATTTATTGTTTAGCAATGGTATATGATATACGTATATATGGTATGCGAGCAATATCTTCGATTATTATTCATATTTCACCAACTCCGTATTGATTCGGAAGGTTGTTGAAATGCTGTATTTAAAATTGTTTTCGATGTTGTTCAAATAGATCATCGCGTCTAATACAACTTTAAAAAAATTTTGTCATAAATTTTAATTATTACTGTATATTCAACGATTGCTGAAGATGGGTTTGCCCTAAGCCCGAAGCGTCCGTAATAATAGTATATTACATCCGAGGTGGGAAATGTTTCATTACATCCGAGGGCTTATGTATATTACCGAGAGGCGAAGCCTCGAGGTGAGATAAAGCGCGAGGCTGTAATGAAACTCCCACCGAGGTTATGTATCTTATTTTATTCACAATCATCCTCATTTTAAATCAATAATTTTCAAAATAAATCAATGAGTTTTAACCTTTAATTTTATTAATATTTTTTGACAGCTCTCTTAAAATTTATTTTAACTTATTTTATTATAAGGATCTATGACAATGTTGCTAGGCAACCTTTACATAAACGTTTCCAACCCAAGAGGTAAAATCTGTTATTTCCAACCTAAGTGAATGTCATTAAAGTTAAGAATGACGTATTTCCCAACCTCCAAAATGTTAGGAATCGGTATATTACTATAATGATTGTGAATAAAGAATTTTACAATACACGTGGACCATTTATGCCTTTTGTTTTCATCTATAAACCATTCAACGCTTGGTCCTTTCACCCCTTTCTTCATTATTAATATCACGAGTTTATATTTAATGAGAGAATATAATGAATTTTTATTCAAATTAACTGTCAATGTTGTAAAAATGCCGTAGCAGTTAGTAACGAATAGAAATAAGGTGATATTCTTTGTTTTTTATCATCGCAGTGATAGACATGTAACTATGGAAATTCTGAATGTTGATTGGCGGAAAACATATCACGTGACTAATGCATTATTTCCTATTTCAATGTAATTTACTTTTATTTCAAAAATATTATTAAAAGAAATAATAACAAATTAAGGTTGGTAACATTGACAGTTTCAATAAGCATTTGAAATTTATTTATTTTGATATATGGCATTTTGTCAAGAGCTATTTAGACGTTAGGTTATAAGCTAATTTTTTTTTAAAAAAAAGAGTGCTATGAACCGGTTAAAAACCGATTAAAAACCGGCTATAAACCGGTTGAAAACCGGCTATTGGCCGGTTAAAAACCGGCTATTGACCGGTTAAAAAACCGGCTATAAACCGGTTAAAAACCGGCTATAAACCGGTTAAAAACCGGCTATAAACCGATTAAAAGCCGGCTACAAACCGGTTAACCGGCTAGCCGAATATTTCATTATTGAAAAACCGGTTTCCGGTTAACCGATTAACCGGTTAACCGAATACTTTTGACAGCCCTAGTAGCAATTGCAAGAGATCACATTGTTTTTAATCATCGCACATTGGTCACTAACGTCTGTACATGTATGATGGTAGACATTGACACATTCGGCGAACTTTACGCCCCCTTATTCACAGGTCGTTGACCGTTGCTGCACGAGACTGCCATAGTCAGTTGTTGTAATTTAAGATGATACTCGTTTAATTAGCGAAGATGTAAAATTATTGTAAATTTATACTCAGATGCACAAAATTCAACACTAAAACTGTGGATAACTGGAGCACTTTCAATTTTTGAACAAAAACAACAATTTAAATAAATGATAAATAAAATGCACTATTATTTAAGTAAATTATATAGTTTAAATTATTAATATAAACCACAAAAAAACTATAAAAGTTGAAGAGCAAAAAAAACACACGTGTACTGCGTATGAATGTATATATATGCATCTTTTCAAAATTCATGGATGTCAAAAGGTAAATATTAGAAGGAAATAATTTCAAATAAATTCATTTTTTTAAATTATATTAAAATTTAGTAACTTGTATTTCATAACGATTGGTAACATTGACGTTATAGATTTCATAAGAGGAACTTGCAGAACAAGGGAGTTATAGACAGTTTCATAAAATACCAATTTATGGAAATCTATAAGATTCATTTATAATCTCTAGATCTTTAAGTTTTTAGATATTTAAGACAATGCCTAGAATCTCAGCATAAATCATAATTTTGTTGACAAGTAACTTAAGTTAGATACTAGGAATTCACTGTGATTTTAGGTTTTAAGAATATTATTGTATTTTATACTAATTTGTTGTAAACAGCAATTCTTGTAATATACTTAATAAATCTATTCTATTATTTCAT
Source organism: Ophonus ardosiacus (assembly GCA_943142095.1). Classification (NCBI taxonomy): domain Eukaryota; kingdom Metazoa; phylum Arthropoda; class Insecta; order Coleoptera; family Carabidae; genus Ophonus; species Ophonus ardosiacus. The sequence goes on from OW964823.1 coordinate 38,479,904, forward strand.
ACCAGGCATCACTTGATGGGCACTCAAAGCTATTAAGGAAATACTCGTAATATAAAAATTAAAACATTGTCTTTAAAATTATAAATTCTATAACAAATAAAATGAGCATCCATCCATATCCATATACTCGTATGTATGTACATCTACTGAATTTTTACTATCTTTGGTCAAAAAATTCGGTGGTGAGCTTTTAATAAATAAGCACATTTTAGGGTCCCTAGAATATGATTGTACAATGGTAGACTCTCTCTGCTTAGTCCTCCCCCTCCTAATGGTAGACTCTCGCTGACCTATCGTACAGCCGACTATATATATTTACGTAAAGCTAAGTCAGCAAAGAAATTGAGGTCGACCCACATATTAATTAATAATATTAAATTATATATATTCAGCAATTGTCTACTTATTACTAGGTTAATTTGGCAATATTCGTGACTTAATTTATGTGCTTACTTGGGTTTACAGATGAAAGTATTGAGCGTGTAAATTGTATGTCAATTTTTAAATAAATACACGTGAAATATAGATTGTTTGTTACCCATATAATTCTTTGATTAGTCTTAGTGTTTATGTTACATAAAAATCAATTATTATTATTTTTATAACTAAAAATTCGCAAGTCATTACACTTCAAATCCTTTATTTCGTAAAATTGCAATACCATGCAAATAAAAATAAATATTTTGAGAAACAAGCATATAAAAAATTTACAAAAGAAATTAAAAAATATCATATTTTTTTCTGAATATAAAATAATACAATATATTTAATTTAAGATAAAATCACAATAAACTTTTCTGCTAAATCGAATCTACTTCCGATTACAATACAAAAATGTACTTATTTACGATTTTATTTATTTACGACATGATTTGTACTCAACAATATAACACAAATTCAATTCAAATAAATTCAAATAAATATATTGGTCCGTAATATGAACACACTATAATAATAGCGGTATTATGAAGTGCACTGTTACACAGGTCACTATTAACAAGAGCCGTATAAAAATGGGTTTATAAAACGAGCCATTATATTTATTATAGAATAATGTGAATTAGCCTAGGAAACTAAATTATTTATTAATTCATTTATATTTCAATTCGCTCTATAATCTATGCTTATACCACAGACTGTGTCTGTGCTTATACCTACTAGGAAACTATCTTTTTCTGCATCAGGAAACGCATATGCAAACAAGACTATTGTTCTAGTCCTTTTCGATAGATTTTTATGGCATCATTGTTAAATCACGTAATCAACACGAGACACAAAAATGTTAAAATACACATAAATGTATATGAACTAACTTGATAGTTGCAAATTATTTATTAAATATGGTTACGAGGTACGTTGGCATATGAACAGATTCTACAACCTGTATGGCAAAAAGAAACTAATTCATTTACATATGTAGTCAAGAATCATACACTTTTTATTACGCGATGCCATGTTTATGTGAAAAATACTATACTTTAATTGTAATTACAGGATACTGCGACGTTATATTTTAAAATGATTTAAAATTTGTGAATAGGATACATTGTTACATGAAGAGGCCATATTTCGCAATGGGACAGAACATAGTAACACTAAAATCTAATAATAGCAATAGTAATTGGACATATGCAACCTGTAATACTAGGGACAGTCTGTGGTCAAAGGGCTGCAGTCGTGCAGTCATTTCAGCGATTAATCTAATCACAAGTGCCTACTTATGTTAATATCCGATTGTATTAATCCTATTCTCACGCCAAATCACATTACCATACGTCCATCTAATTCGTTATCGTTGTAACCTATTTTAGTGCCTAAGTCAAGGACTTGCTTCTTTAATTTATTAATCAATTTCTCTCCTATTAAGTATTGCCATCTACTGTACATATCTATTTAGTTGCAATAATAATTATATCGGGGCTTGGAGTCTGCCAAAGCAAATTTGAAATGAATTAGATGAAAAATTTAAAATTTGAATGGCCATTCTTTTATATGACTATGGCAACATTTGGCTCGTTAAATAAATAAAATTAAAAACATAATTATATCATCATGACTTATTACTTATTACTTGGTGCGCATTGTAGTATTTAAGATGTAAGTCAACCTCTCTTTTCAAGTCCTAATACAGTATACTTACAGCGTCTGTATGTTTGCTTGGGAACACAAAAGTATTAAGCGTTAAGTTGACACTGACCTTGAATGCGCAGAACATAAAATTCGTACTTGGGCAATTTGAAATGGAATAATAATTATAATATGATATTGATATAAGGAGGAAAAGAGTCTGTCAACATTTAAAATTGGTATAAAAGTAAAGGGGATTCATTTATAAGCCAAAGTATGCGCAGATTCAGTGTCAATTTAAACACAGACCTGCGAACCGTTCGCCGAACCGTTCAGCGAACCTAGAAGTTGTGAGTGCTGCGTTCATTTATAATGGGTTATTTTAATTTATTATAATGTTGTGGGTCCCATAAGATTGATTATAGAAGATACTGATCAATAAAAAATAAAATCTTTTCTTGGGACTGGGACCACTCCATTTTTTATAATTACTATAAATAGCAAATAGTTTCCCGTTTCACACTATAATAAAATAAAAAATACACTATAAACGCGCGACAAAACTGTGCCGCAGGCGGCGACTGACTGGAGCCAAATTGTTGTAATGTAATGCTTGTACCGGGCATTACATTACAAAAGTTTCAAAAAACAAACGCGAATGCTCGTTCTGAATGCTTAGTTCAACAGTGCTCCACTCTTATTTTGTTTAATGTCGAACCTAAAAGTTGCGAGTGCTGTGTCCATTAATAATGGTTTATTTTAATTTATTATAATGTTGTGTGGTCTTGGGACCACTCCATTTTTCATAATTACTGTAAATAGCAAATAGTTTCACGCGCGACTGAACTATGACGACTACTGGTATAGATATGAAAAGTACACTCAGAACGAACAAACTACGACCTGCACTGACGTGTAATATAACACTCAAAGGGATTCGTGAAAAAACCGACAGTCCAGTTGAGCACTATTGTTCGACTTGAGCGGTTCGGTTCGCCGCTCGTTTTCCCGTACTGACTAGCGAATGCTTGGGTTACATTATATTACATCATTTTGGTTGCAGTCAATCGTCGCCTTGTACTGGATAGATATGGAAAGTATGCTCAGAACGAACAAACTACGAACTGCACTGACTTGTAATGTAACAATCAAAGGGATTCGTGAAAAACACGACAGTCCAATAGAGCACTATTGTTCGACTTGAGCGGCTTGGTTCGCCGCTCGTTTCCCGTACTGACTAGCGAATGCTCGTGTTTTTGGCACCAGTCAGTGGCCGGCTTTTATTGAAAATGGAATAGTCAGACAATACTTTAAAATTTAGTGAATTCTACAGAAGCTTCACGTAAAACAGTATCTTTTTTTTTTAGCAATTATTGGCCCAATTAAATTAAGTAGTAAATCGAAATCATCAGGTGACATTCTTGTGAAATCGTGAAAATGTCCATTTGATGTTGTAGTTTTAAATCCGATGTTAAAGGATTACAGCCATAATTTGATCTATTAGTAAACAAATGACTATAAATGTACCTATGCTTCTGCTACGACTTGAATATTCATTTTAAAAGCAAAACTAACATACACGTATCTGCAACCATCATCATCTGCCAGTGCTCGTCGAAGCGTTTGCCGAACAGTTCGACAAACGGTTCACCGAACGGTTCGCCGCTATACTAAATATTTCGATTCAATTTGATGGTTGAGATGTAAATATGGACAAGCACAACTACGATACTAGAACTAAAAGTCACTTCATAAAAGCTAGCCTAATAAATATCGTCAAAAATACTCCGGACAAAGTTGATCTTCAAATAATACAATAAGGGCCGCTTTTCAATTTCTGGTTAAAATTATAACTTCTAGTTAAGTAAACAATATTGCATCGTTTTGTTGACAGCAATGATAAATCTGTCTTTAGATATTTCATTTCATTTCATTTCAATTTTGTTTATTTAACTCTTAGTTAAAATTTTAACTAGATATTGAAAAACGGGCCCTAAAACTCCTACTTCAACTAGAACAGAAGAAAATTTAAAAAGTTTTATAAACTCCCAAAATTTTGTTTAATTAGTATTAATTTTTGCATTATGAAACAATTTATGGAAATGTAAATTTTGTAATTTTTTCTAAATGACGTCATTATTTTTTTTCGTCCAATCGAAGCTTTTTTCGACAAAAAATTACATTAACCACGAATGAGGTGTTCAATAAGTGCGCATCAACTTCAAAGCGTAATGTTTTGTTTAATTTATGTTGACATTTTTTGACATTACTGTACTGGGCGCACAAGTATGGATGTAAAAGTTTGAAAAAAGAAAATAAAAATTCGAAAAAAGTAGTTTATGTGAAACTTGAATCAGTTTAACAGTATTATTCATTTGGCTATAATTTAGTTTCAATATAGAATTAAATGTTATTCAGATATAGCATAAGATAGAACGATATATTCTAATAATGCAAGTGCAACACATAATAATATAGCTGTTTCCTTCGTTATTAGGTGCAATTTCCCTCTTAGATTACATTATGGATGGAAACTTGTTTTATTTTTGTCACATCAAATTATTTTTTAGTAATTTTCAGTGATTCCCAACTCTTTCCAAAAATATGTTATAAAATAAAATTTAGAACACAATACATTTGTGCCAAATTGAATAAATGTCATAAAATATTAATAAGACTTTATAACAGAATATTATTGTATTGAAGAAAATTACCTACACGTACATTGTATGTATGTATATTAATTTAATTTATGTGTCCAATTTTATTCTTGTATTATGACAGTACTCACGATCTTGCCTGCCATGCTACAAAATTAAAAATTTCCAGTCCAGAATATAATCTAGAAGTCACTTTGACGCATACACATTTATATTTTGATAAGCACTGCATTGCTCCACTCCGATTTACACAGCCACAATCACATTCTTACCTTTCGGAAGTGGTACGTCAATCCGTCGGCGTCGGTATCCAGAAGGCCCGGTTTGCGACTGTTCCAGCCGATGCAGGCGAGCTCCGGTTCGCTGCCCGCCAAGACAAAAAACCACCCGGTCTTAGGGACCATGCGCGATTACTGGGAAACTGAGCCCATACGGCACAGATCGATATTGTCCGCGCGCGGGCCTTAATTTCAACGCTAATTAATTAATCCTTTCGTCTCAGTAGTAATTACGATATTCTCGGAATATGATTATGTAATCTTTGTAAAAGCAGTAAAGGATATGATTGTGACGTATACAGCGATTGTTATTGATTTTTGTTGCAGCAAGTAATAAAAAAAAACTTTTATTATCATTGAAGTCCTCACTCTAATTTTTTTTTTATTATTATTTTAAATGAAAGTTCTTTACATTTTGAAGCAATTTGTAGTATTAAAATCCTATCTTTCTCTCGCTCCGCTCTATAGTAGGCTGTGAGAGAAAGATAGCACTAGTGTGGCGTCACAGTGACACAGGCAACAAATTTCAAATATCTCGTAAAACGATTATTAAAAAAAAAAAAAAATTTTTTTTTTATCTTAATCGTTATTTATTGAGTAGTACTTTAAGTACAAAGGGTACATTTTATTATTTTTGTTATTGGTCGATGACCCTATTATTCCTACAATGTACTAAATGGAAGACACCATGATTGACAAATAAATAACTTTGTCAAAAAATAAATAATTTAAAGTTAATAAAGATAGTTTGGAGGAGAATATATTTCATTATCGAATGCGTTACAAAGGGAGGGGTCGTCCAACCGACGGCAAAAAATGAAATAGAAATAGCAGTGCAAACGCGGTAACGGATGTTATTTCCAAATATTTCAATTATTTGAATAATTCATTTAAAATTGCCAAACATTATTGCTTTCATATTGTTTTTAGACAATAAAAAGATGCATGAAACATCCATTATTCCTAAATAAATGTTTATACTTCGAATGAAGTTTCGTGGCCGCGTGCCTCAGTGTCTCGAAGCGAATCTGCACAGAAGAAAAAAGATTTGAAATTTTGTCTAATAAGTAGATATTATTTATCTAGGCAATATATTTAATATAGTAGTATTATTTAGGAAACCAAATTTAGCATTTTAACTGATCTAAAATAGATAAAAACTATTTTGTAAAAAATTGTTACCTAATTTAAATATGCAAATGGTTACTTTAATTACTTATTTTATTTTATTTTACAATATTTTGGTGTCACTACAATTTTGGTAACTTATCTAATGAGTTAGATAAGTTAAATAGTAAAGATGTGCCGACTAGTCGGAGACTAGTCGGTAAAGCCGACTATCCGGCCACTATCGTAGTCGGCGACTATTCGGCGACTATTCGGCAAAGAGCGCCGATTATCCGGCTTTTTACTTTGTATGTATTTCTCAATAAAATGGGGGGAATTACATTAAATAAAAACCTTGATTGTTTATTAATATTTTTATTTTATAATCAGTCTTACACATTTTGAAATGTAAAGCAAAGCATCCTTTCCTTTGGTAATCAGTTTCTAAAATTACTTGCTTGTAAAGAAAACATATCTATGACATTTACGTCACGGAAATCCCCGAAACCGTGATCGGCTTGGCCGACTAGTCGGCCGATTAGTCGGCCTCTTTACAACCGACTAATCGGCTAGTCGGCTAGTCGGCCAAAGTCATAATCGGCACATCTCTATTAAATAGATAATTTAAATATATCTTTAGTTAATTTCATGATTTATATTTAGTTCAATACTTATTACGATATAAATGTAGTCATTTCATCTAATTTTGAATTTCATTTTATTATATTTTGCTACTACAAATTTAGAAAATTTGACTAAATCAAATTAGTTCATTTACCCCCGGATTTATAAAGGGCAGAATAAATTTACTTTCATAGTAAATTTAATTAAAGTAACAAATTCGAATAAATTTTATTCCTTTTATGGCATGGATAACATTACTACCAAAAGTTCGACTTTGATTTAAAGGAATAAATTTTATTTATTTTGGAAATAAATTTATCTGTCGTGTATAAAATCAGCCATTAATGAATCATATTAGTAGAATGGAAAAATAAGCAATTTGTTTACTTAATTTAACTACTTTTGGGTAGTATAACTAATTTATTTTTTTTTCTGTGTGGGGAACCGGGTTCGATTTCAACCGGCACTAAAAGAAATATTTTGAATTTTAAATGGTTCACAAATAACCCCTGTGGTGCACTCAACGCCAGCAATGAGTGCTCGTAAGGTGACGCCTGGTAAACGCCCAAACGGTATGTCATCATTATTATCGAAATATGCATGTGTACAAAGCAGATTGGCACACCCAACAATGGATAATACGCCGTGATGATATATTTATTTATTTATATTTTGACCCTCCTTGTTTTTGACATTACGTCATCAATCCCCCGTCACCCCTCCTAGCGATTCGAAACACTTGCTTATAATTGGTGACGTGCTTATCATCTCGTGGTAGGTAAATTAAAATAAATCATCACAACAATTTTTTTAAATGAAATTTTATTATAAAACTTTGAAGTAAACAATAATAATGTTGCATGGCGATAGTTTTTAATATATAAAATTAATTGAAAATTACATCTGTAGCCAATATTGGTATATTGTTTTGCTGTAATTGTTATTTTTTATTTTACATAAATATTTTCCATATTGCACGTTATTAAATTTATACGTCATACACTAAAATAACTTCCATATACAGGGTGTTTCACAACTTCTGGATAAAAATAAAATGGAAGATTCTACACGATGTGCTGATCACTGGTATATTATTATTATTATTATTATTATTATTATTATTATTATTATTATTATTATTATTATTATTATTATTATTTATTAAAGTTGTTACTTTAATATGGATTATTTTTATTTGATACCAGTGGCACTAAAAATGTACCCTCCATTATAAGTGCTCCTAATTTTTCGAATTTTCAAAAAATTCTTTTTGATTCGTGATCAGCGCATCGTGTAGTAGTTGTGAAACACCCTGTATATTATAAGAAATTCGTTTCAGTATGGAAATTAAAAGCAAATATACTTTCTTTATTTGTAGCCCTTTACTCCAAAAGTAAAAGAGCTTAAGTGATGAACCAAATCTTCTATTTATAAAGTCATTAATTTTATTTTTGACATAATGCGATTCTAACTACTGGTCAATATTTTTTAAATCCGTAATTTATTTTATCCATGAGACTAATATTTCCTGTTTTTGTAAAAATTAATTGCTAAATCACGTGACCTATACAAAACGGTTCGAATAATCACTCTACCCCGCCTAACCCTCTGCTTCTTGGTTTGCGACCGCTGGTTCGTTAAAAAGTCGATTAAAAGATACGCAGTTGCAGGTTGCGGCAATCTATCTTTCTTCTAAAGCACAAAATTTATTGCATCAATTGTTTGGTCGACTGTAATCCTTAATTCGATTTTTTATCAATTTATGTTTTTTTCTCGCAGTTCATTGTTTTGCTGAGAAGATAGTAAGTGATTTTTTGTAGGATAAATTCTTCAATTTGTTAAGGAAGTTCGGAATAGTTGTATTATGCAAAGTGCAATTTTCATATCCAATGAGATCTGTTATTTAAATTCATATTCAGCTCTAGGTTCTGTATGCATCAAGCTATGAATAATTCAGGAGCTGCAACGATGTTTATCTTTTTCTTAACTAGGAGATGTTTGTTACATTAATCACAGATTGTAATTAAAGAATTTATTCAGATATAGAAAATTTTACAAATTACAATTTCACAATTACAAAGCACACCAAATGTGATTTAATAGCAGTTAATTTATATATGTGTCACTAAAATATTAAATGATACGAGTATTTAGGTCATACAACATACAATATTAAAGCCGTTCTTAGGTAATGCGGGGACAGAGTAAAAAATATTTTTCATACAAATAAGAAAATGAAAAAAATGATTAACTCTTTGTTCACGATCACGCACGCTTATGAAACTAAAAATATATTGTGGCCAGCACAATACCTCTCGCCATTTCCATTTTATGTTATATAAGTATTGTATTGCAATTCGCTATCGAACCGAAAAAATCTGATGTGGCCAGCACATGACCTCCCGCCAATTCCAGGTTTAAAATAGTAGTGAGCTTTAAGTAAAGTATCACTTCCGGTTTATCGTTTGTAAATAAAATCTAATTTATTGTTTAATAAATAGAAAAGGCTAATACGAAATTTTGAATGTGAATGAAACGAACTGTCAAATGACAAATTAATCATTGCTGTCAATAATCCGATTCAAATATTGTTTATTTAACTTATAGTTAAAATTCTAACCGGAGATTGTAAAACTCGCCCTAAGACGGTTTCATTATTAATTTTAATGTAATTGCTTCCTGACAGTGACATTTGTTTAAATAAGTCAATATTGTTATTAAAATTATGTTTTAGTTTGACGCATAGGCAAGATGATGAACAAAAAAAAATTTTATAATTTAATATTTAAAGTTATATCAAGTTATTTACTAATTGCTATTATCGTAGAATTGAAGATTGTACCATTATAGCCCATTTTTATTAGTAAAAGTTGCTAAAAAATTATATTCAATGAATTGTTTACAAGAAAAACTAATAAAAGCTTGTATAAATGAAACTTCCGGTTATCTGATATACATTAAAAACTAATGAGCTCTTCCCAAATTAGTATAGAATGGGTATACAAAATTTCAAAATTTTCTGATTGAAAAATGAAAATTAAGCCGATTTGCAGATGTTTCAAATTTTACAGAAATTTCATATAACTTTAAATTGTTAATAATTCGCGAACCGCTCATCGGACCAAAAATCGTTTAACATGACATGAGGGAGTATTCTAAGCTGAATTGAAATTTTTAAACCGAGGTTTCGTACCTTTAACCTGGTCAGAGTGGTTGATGAATTTGTGGGAAAGCGTTTACAAATCATCGATAATTTACTTCTTTTGATATCACGACGAATGTAAACTGTTATAAATAACAAAATCTATTAGACTAAGTATTAAAAACTTAATATTGTGCATATTTTGAGTGATTAAATATTATTTCATGAATTGTTGTCCTGTTTACCTATTTTTGAACATACCCCTTTAACAATAGTTATTTTTTATTTTATATAAATATTTTTCATAATGCACGTTATTAAATTTATACGTCATACACTAAAATAACTTCCATATACAGGGTGTTTCACTGGATAAAAATAAAATGGAAGATTCTACACGATGTGCTGATTACTGGTTTATTTACTATTTTGTAATACAAGCAATAACTTACCTAATATTGTATTTAATCAAATTAATTAAATGTCTGTGATGCCCATTGCCGCAGTTCGATTTTTACTTCTTTTGATATCACGACGAATGTAAACTGTTATAAATAACAAAATCTATTAGACTAAGGGCCGGTCTTATAAACAATAAATTAATCCTTAGTTAATTTCTGCACAAGTAAATTAAATGGACCATTAAAAAAGAAAAGGATATTATAAAACTAATCTCACTATCAAATAACTAACGGGGGATTTAATTAAATTTTAGTAGTGTGTTTGTGGTTTGTGAAAAGTTTCTATATTCACATTCGTTATAAACGTAAATCAGTTGATTTGACAGTTGAAAAAGAAACGTGATCGTGGGAAAAATCATATTGATATTGAAAAATATAACCTATTAGATATTGTTGAAGATTATTTTCATATAATTTGGAACGACCCGGTTGCGTAAAATCGTAAGGTTATTACTAGCTGATTCATTGCGGAAATTGACATATTTCTTAATGTTAGTGGTCTTATATTTCCTTCAATCTGTCCTAATATGTGTAACACACATTGTTTTGACAATCGAAATCTCTTTTTAAACTCATGGCTCGTACCATGATCATGGTTTTAATAAAAACGCTGTTTTAAGAAATGTCAAATTCAAATTTCAAAGTGTAATTTCACCCTTATGTTAGAAGATCAATTTATATAAAAATATATGTTTGAATACAAACTATGTTCTGCTTTAAAATCATATTTTGATAAATTTCATAGTATTTATTATTATCATTAAATAATGAAATTTGACATTTCTTAAAACAGTGTTTTAGTTAAAACCGTGGTACGAGCCATTGTCATCATATATTTCATATGGATTTGTCCTGTTTCGGAACAATTTTGGTAGCCTATCTCGTGCAAATTTAAATGCATCATCATTATTTGTTTATGAATCCGAGGACACTGATGATACAGACTCTAAAGTTGACAAACTCGACACAGACATTTCTTAAAAAAATATTTAAAAAGTAAATAGTTCCCTATTTCAATTGTTTTAAAATAAACATAACCAAAAAATACAGTTTGACACTTCTTTAACAACTGATTTAAATCTAATAGCATGAAATTCCGCAGTTACTTTAATAGGCCGATTTACTCGTCATTAAACTTTTATAAGACCCAAATCTTCAGTTAAATTAGTTTAGTAGCTAACTAAATTTTAACTGTTGATTAAATAGTTTTATAAGACCGGCCCTTAAAAAAATATTTAAAAAGTAAATAGTCCCTATTTCAATTGTTTTAAAATAAACATAACAAAAAAAAATACAGTTTGACGTTTCTTTAACAACTGATTTAAATCTAATAGCATGAAATTCCGCAGTTACTTTAATAGGTCGATTTACTTGTCATTAAACTTTTATAATACCCAAATCTTCAGTTAGTTTAGTAGCTAACTAAATTTTAACTGTTGATTAAATAGTTTTATAAGACCGGCCCTAAGTATTAAAAACTTAATATTGTGCATATTTTGAGTGATTAAATATTATTTCATGAATTGTTGCTCTGTTTACCTATTTTTGAACATAACCCTTTAACAGTTCATCCTAGGTAAAAAAATGTAAGGACCTTTTTTGTACAAAAAGTAAAATTTCGAGATAATAGCGAAAAACTCATTTTATGCACCTTAGATCCAAGATGGCAGCTCACGCCAAGCCTCCCCAAGGTCACAAATTTGAATTTTTCATCCCCGTCGCTACCCAAACAACATATGTTAAAATCGTTTTCCCCCACCTTTTGTAGGGTAAAAACCGCTATTGACTGGACTAATGATTTTACAAAGCTTAAAAATTCAAAACTCGTTTGTCACTTGATTTTTTTTACTGAATGTTCATTGGTACTAGATTTTAGAGCACTTTATTAAAACATGCGAAAACGAGTGCTCTGTGCTTTAAATGTGCGAATGATACGAATAGTTTTCTCGCAAGAGAGTAGTTATTTGTGAACCATGTGCGCGAAATATACCGTGAGTACCTATTTTTTAACGTGAAACATTGAGTTTGTTATATCCATGGTTACGACTTGATATTTGATTGACAGCATTGTATTTGCCCGTTCCATTTAAAATGAAACATAGGGAACGAATCTGACAGAAGTATTATATTTAAATATTTTAAGAAATTTAGCGGAGTCAAAAAATCACTCGAGAGCACTAAACATATTTCGGGCACAAGGTGCACACAGTTTTTTTCTACATCTAAATTTAATTTTTAGAAAACAGGTATAATTATTTAAACAAAATTAACCTCTAATGACATCTTGTCAATATGACAGATAACCGTTGAATTTCCCTATAAGTTATGATTTGACATTTGATTGACAGCAATGTATTTGTCTGTCTCATTTAAAATGGCACATGGGGAATGAATTTGACAGAAGTATTATATTTAAATATTGTAAGAAATTTAGCCGAGTCAGAAAACCACTCGGGCACAAGGTGCACATTATATTTTTTCTACAACTAATTTTAATTTAGAATGCAGGTATAATTATTTAAACAAAATTATCCTCTATTGACGTCTTATCAAATGTCATATTCATTCCCTATGTTTCATTTTAAATGGAACGGGCAAATGCATTGCTGTTAATCAAATGCCAAGTCGTAACCATGGATATGACACGTTAAAAAATACTCACGGTATGTTTAGTGCATGAGAGTGTAAGTTTTTTGAATGAGGCTTTAGTCGAGTCAAAAAATCACTCGAAAGCACTAAACCTATTTCGCCCCCAAAGTACACACAATATTTTTTCTACAACTATACTTCATTTCACGTAAGAAAATAGCAGATGGCGTTTAAGGGCCGACATACATAAAATAAATAATTTAAATTCGTGAAACCGAAACTTTGTCTATAATAAAATTATTTTTATATCCAAAATGTACGAGTCCTGAACATTAAAAATTGTATATCCATCTTCTAACATAAGAGTGAAATTACATTTTGAAATTTGAATTTGTCATTAACAGTGTTTTAGTTAAAACCGTGATCGTGGTACGAGCCATTGAATACAAAATATTTGTGAAGTCTGTAACTCGGCTCGTTAAAGATATGTGTTCAGAATTGCTAAATCTCTAAATCTGTAAGTTGTGCAGTTACAGACTTATCGTAGCCTTCGATTTACGAATTTACGGTTTTACAGATAAATATTTAGAAAATAGGTGTAACTATTTAAAAAAATCTGATGTGGTCAGCACATGACCGCACGTCAATTTCTTGTTTTAAGCAAAGTATCACTTCCGATTGATCGTTTGTAAATAAAATTTAATTTGTTGTTCAAATAAATAGAAAAGTCTGTAATACGAAATTTTGGATTATATTTTATTATGCTTTTCCTCGAAAATCTGTTAAGAGCTTCAAATTAAGAACCATTTCCGGTTTATCATGTATAGTCAAAATTTAATATGTGTTTCAAATTATATACTAATTTTAAATACCAAATTTGAAAAGTTTTGGATTATAATTATAATTTGTTCTTCGCGATAATCTGGTCAGAGCTTTAAGTAAAGTATCACTTCCGGGTTATCAATTTTAGCCAAATTCTAATATGTTATTTCCCTTGATATAGAAGTCTTAAATACTAAAATTGAAAAGTTTTGGTTTGTATTGTAATATAGTTTTTCATTAAAAATTGTTATAGACTTCAAGTAAAGTACTCCTTCCGGTTGTCTAATTTTACCCAAAATCTAATCAACTCTTTATATAAATGCAGAAAGCTTAAATACGGAATATAGAGATTTCTGGAAGGTCGATATGAGTTATTGTGGACGAAAAAATCGTCACACACACGTCCATACTTACGGTATGACGGGAGGTAAAAATTAAATTCTATTGACATCTTGTCAATATGACATAACAGTTGAATGTTAAAGTTTGACACATTTAATTTTGAAGTTTTACACAAGTTTAAAACAAAATTTATTAGAATATATGGATTTATATAATCATTTTCATAATTTAAAATGCAATTTTTTGCTTGTTTTATGTCTGACTTTGGAAGTGTACGTGTGGTTGTGCACGAAATAATGTGCACAGTCAGTGCACGAAATAATGCGACCAGTGCCCATAAAGAGTCCAGTGTACGAAATAATGAGCTGATTGTGTGAAATATAAGTTATTATGGTTACGTAATTAAAAAATAATGTTATATTTCGCATACAGATGTCAATGCACAAATATCAACTTTTTTGACAGTTTTTTTTTTTTTTTAGTGAACAAAATCATTAACACTGTAAAAATATGGTCGAGATACCTGTAAATTCGTGTAGTCTGCGATAATTTGATAATTTGGATTTGATGTTTTAATTTGCAGTTGATAACAACAGATGGCATTGGCTCACAAAAAATTATTCAGAAAATATTGGCAATTATCGATGATTTTATGGGTTTAGTACATGTTTTATTATTGATGGTGTTTAAGACTATTTTGTTATAGGATGTCCGGGAAAGCAAATGTTTTATGCAAATTTTTCCGATTATCTAATAATTTATCACTTCCAAGTTATATGAGTACATAGAGCAAAAAAGTTCATTTAATTTTTCATATTACTAAGACCCAATCTTACAATCTTCGGTTAAAATTTTAACTGCCAGTTAAATAAACAATATTAAATCGGATTATTGACAGCAATTATCAATTTGTCATTTGATATTTCATTTCGTTTCGGTGTTATTTATTTAATTGGAAGTTAAATTTTTTTCGCAATACCATACTGTTATTATGACATAACAGGACTAAAAACAAAAATGAAAAGATATAAATAACGGCCTAGACCGTTGTTATTTATAACAGTCGCTTACAATTAAGTATCAGGTGTTCTTATTCATAAATGTTTAAATTTTATGTTATTACGTAAAATCTTGAACGCCACACGGCCGATATGGAAATAACGAACTCGACTGATTATAAACCTCAGTCGCGTCCGTTATTTGCCTCATATCGGCCTAATGACGTTGATAACTATAACAAGAGATTGTAAGATTTAGTAGTAAATCAGTTACTTATCAAAGATATCGCTTGAAACAGTTCCTGTAGTGACAGCACGCACTTTAGAATTCTATCAAATGAGGCATTTGTTTTCGCTTTTCGCCACGAAGCGAAAATTTGGTAGCATGCGTGTCTCAAAATATTCGCATGCAAGCGTACGACTCGAGGCGAAAGTGTCAAAGTAATGTCATAATTTTGCCTCAATTCTATTCAAAGCGAATTTATCTATAATTTATACATTTATTATATAAAACTGTCATTATATGTTTTATTTTAACAGAATAAAATCCAAAAATTTCCAAAACAAAAAGCGAATATAGAATGGGCTACTTGCGTACCTTTTTTTCATTTAATATTTTTGAAGAGAAGGTAAAAACTTGCTACCCATATTTTTTTTTTGACAAAATTTTTATTAATTTGCCCGAAAAAAATAATGAAATTTGATTATTTGAATTCCCGCCATGTATGACGTATAATTACGCCGCACCAATGAATAGTCGTAAAGTCATAGCGTGGTGCCGTCCCATAGTAATGGTATGTTTGTGCGGGTAATGTAGATCACCTGTTTGACGTTTCAATAATAGTTTGGAGGTTAGTATTTTAGTTTATCTTTTTGATATCGATATTTTAAATTACAAGTAACTACCTATGTGTTTATTTATTAAGTAATTAATATATTTGAGAGACCAGAGAGAGAGAGAAAAATGAAATAATGTCGAATTCAAATTAAAACTTTCTCGCACGCCATGCCATCTATTGATAACATTCTTAAACATGCTTCCCCTCCCCCAGTTCAAGATAAAGACGTCATAGAAAATTTTCTTTCTTAATTTAGTAAAAAACAAATAATTATTTTAAAATAAAATTTATATTTTTATATATGTTTTCAATATAACATTACGTATATAGTGACAGAAATCGGATTTTCAGTACCACGCAAGTAGCCCATTCTAAAGTGCATGCTACCAAGATTCGTAAAAGTAAAATCGCATTCGCCTGCTTTCTATGATAGAATTCTAAAGTGCGTGCTACCACTACTGGTTGCCATAAATCATTTGTCTCAAATTTAACTTACTCGCTTACTCTAGAAAATTCAAAGGATATGAAAATTTCTTCTTCTCTGAATGTTATTTATTTAATATGTATAGTTTTACTCTCATTTCTTCGACAGAAATGAAATATACTCTATATTTATAACAAGAAAGCTCAATGCTTTTCAGCATTCTTGAAACCAGTGACAGTACTTATTTGATTTATGGAAGTTTTAAATTTCTTTTATTCGTAATTGGTTGGAGTGTTATATTGTTTTATATTAATTCTTTGCGTTTTCGTGACGAGTAAAGAACTTCTGGATTTCGGATTTTGAAAACACATGAAAAATCTAGATTTTAAGGGTAAAACAATTTAAAACACAATAGCTGTAGTATGAACAACTGTTTAAGGGTGATTTGCGAGGAGATGACTAGCACTGCTTTTTCTCTGTCAATTGTTTATATTATATTTCAAATATAGAAAAATTAATTGTGCGCATCTTTTATTTGAAGCATTTCTTATCCAAAATTATCTACATACGAGTGACAGAGAGAAAATACTGATATCGCTAATCAATCAGTTTATTCCTAAAATTAGATTATAAGATTTTCTGTAATAACATTTATTCAATAGAAAAATAATAAGAGGTACACTTATTGTTGTTTGCTGGCATTTTATGCAGCCTTACTCTTTTCGTTTTGTGTCATGTGGTGTTTCTAGTGCCGGATCTTCTGGCGTACTGAGAACTGTTATATCGACAATCTAACTGCAGTAAAGATAGGACTTAACTCAATTTACTGGAAACCTAATACGACGTCGTTGTCGTCTTTCGCCTTTCGTTCTAGCTCTAGAGATCGTGTGACGCGAATACGAATAAAGCGGAAGAAGAATACTCGTACTCGTGCTAACACCATTTTCATATTCAATCATGTACGCAAAATTTAAACCTTTCTAAGCACGCCAGGAACAGGGTAACCTAATTACATATCGGATTTACTACTCACATGAGAATTATAACTGAGAAATTTATTTAATCTCTTAGGGAATTTTGCGTAAAATGAATCAAAGAGGTGAACATTGTTAGCTTATCATATATACCGAACTAGGAAAATATTTACAAAAACACAATATCAATAATAGGGCTGCTAAAAGAATTTTTATAAGACTTCTAAGTACTAAATTTTAAAACATATTGTTCTTTAAAAAGCCTTAAATTTGAAAATATTACGAAATATCCATTAGATATTGTACAATTAAATATGAAAATATGTGTAATATTTAAAAAAAAATCACGTGATCTGAAACAGAATGTAACGTCAGAGTACACACAGTTTAACATGTGACAAACTATCTCCAACTTTTATTTATATAAATAACGTAAAATGTTTTCCTATTGCCTACGAATGACGTGCTATATGCACGCCTGTGCAACGCAATTGAGTTTCTCTGTCCTAGCTGTCTCACAATTTTATCATGATAGAAAGAGAAGGCGGTGACAGACAGGAAAGTTCAGGGGCCGTTGAGCGTATCGATGTACCTTTACATTCCCTTTTCTGTAAGGTTAAATTTTGACGTTTGTGAAGAGTTTTCTATTGTAATTTAATATAACATAGGGAAAAATATTTTATGCCGAACTGTAATAGTGGCTACACGACGTGTAAAAAAAAAGTTTAGATTTTTTGGTGCTCATAAAGATGAAGAGACAATAAAAATCTGGATACGAAAAATACTTCGCAAAGACAGTGACCGGTAGTATTTACTCTTAAACAAGGGTGATTAAGGGTTAACTAAAGTAACAAATTCAGTTGTTTTTTGTGACTAAAATGTTGAGAAAATACTACCGGTCAGAGTGCTTTCCAATAAAGAAACATTTTAAAGATGAAGAAATTTTAAAAGAATGGACGTAAAACGAATATTTTTAAATTCCACACAAAATATTTCAGTTGAAGAAAGGTGTTTATCCCACCATATTTACAAACTGTCCAAATTATTTGAATGTTAATATCCCTAAAAAAAATATGGGAAATACTTAAACATGATCCAGTGGCGTGCAGTCCATATGTGCAAGGTGTGCAGTGCACACCCTGCGAATAATTTCAAAATTTATTGCATTAAAATGTAAATTATTTAATTGATTTGATCTTAATAATGATATACGAAATATAAAAATATTAATACAATTATGGAACAATAACGAACAGCATAGCGTGTGTGGTTGCCTATCAGGGAATGAGTGAATTGCCGGGCAAGTGCAGGTCTCAGCACTGCACTCGGTGCGCATGTTTTTACACAGGGAGGGTATAGGAACAGTGTATTTGCGCAGACAAGGATAAAATATTAGAAATAAGTATCGCCCCATCGCACTCTTCAGCGTGCAGCACATTTTGTGCACGTATCGCCGTAAAATTACTTTTCGTAGTATTCACAAGCGTAAACAAGTTCAGACAAACAATTAATTATTAATTTTATGTATTTGGTATATAATTTATATATTTTTTATTTAACTTATATTTGTATTTATGAAAATTTATAGAAAGGAAATTGCAAGTGAATTACTAATTGCGGATTTACTGAAGAAACCATTTTCTAGAAGGGACATAGTATAAAATAATTCTGAACTGTTAACCTAAGATTCTACCTACACAACACTTTAAAAAAAAAATCTGCACACCCAACACAGAAACGCACCGCACGCCACTGCATGATACAATAAACAAAAAACGTAAGATAACCGACACCATGCTCGTTAACAGTAATATCGATGTCGATAATAATCAATCTTTGTTAACATGGTATTCGAGTACATCATAGTAGGTACTTTTATAAAAAAATGTAGTCGTATCGAAATGATATCTATATTTTTTACCTCTCGCTAAGAGAGGTATTGGAATCATGCTAAAAATCACATATCCAGATTTTAATGAATAAACACGTTTCAAGGTCACTAGAATCCGATTTTAACATTTTTACAATGATGTGTGTGTGTGTGTGTGTGTGTGTGTGTGTGTGTGTGTGTGTGTGTGGGTGTGTGGATGTGTGTATGTGTGTATGTGTGTATGGCTGGATGTTGGACGGACGATTCCTCAAAAATTATGAGATATAAGACCTGTTTAACTATGAATTCCTCAATCTGACATTCCTGGGAAGAGCTGAAAAGGTTTTGGTAACAATTGAACAACCGGAAGTAGTAGTTTTTAAAAGAAATTCTTCCAAATATAAATTTTTGAAAATTTTTGATATTAGTAATTTTGAAGAACAAAATTCTACACCTGATACATTTAAATTTTTTATTATATCTTTTATAATTTTAGAGATACAGACGCTTATAATATATACAATATCGGGATATAACAAGTCGACCAGGCGAAACTACATTAAGGAAACCAGTTGACAAATTCAAATGTTTATAACATAATTTGTAAATGACAGATTTCAGTGTCAAAAATCAACAGTTTTAGTGACATTTTGATAGCTTTTTCTGGGAAGTACATTTAATCTTTCTTATTGTTTTATTAATTAATTATTTGAAATTATAGGTAATATGCATATATCCATCAGAAATACCGCCAATCTAGTTAATAAATTGGAAGAATCTGTGACATTTAGAAACTTCCTAATACAATGAAAAATAGATATAATTAGAATTATATGTGTGCAGAAGACATGTTAAATACAATAAGAAACAATATTTGGGTAAAGTTCTGTAATATTTTGTTATAAAACGATGGTTCGATAGCAAAGTGCAATACAATAATTATATAGCCTAATATGGAAATGGCGAGAGGTCTTGTGCTGGCCACAACAGATTTTTAAAAACAAATTTGGAAGTTCCAATGACGTCGCCTTCACTTTTTAATTTAATTTTGAAAAATGAAAATTTAATCACACTGCTTAACAAACTTTGGTCCTTGAGCAGAACAACAATTATTGGATATTTAAAATTAATATTTTCTAATGAAGAAGTTCCAGTAATTGAAAAACAATTATTAATTACGGAATCTTTAGATGTGAAATTTTTCTATTACGGACAACTAATATTTAATAAGGTACACAAAGTAGTTTTATCAAATGACATTTCTAAAATTTTAGAAGAATCAGAAATATTAAATGTATGCCAAGGCATTAATTTAACAAATAAAAATATGAATATTAATGCTAAAAAACGAAAAGTTGTAATTATGAAGAAACAGTCTCAACTGTTTTGTAAAATTATCAGTTTTCTTTTAATTGTATAGAACATAGTTCTGAAATATTTGGTTTCAGGGGACAATATTTCCATCAAATAAATCTTAACTTATAATCTAAAATCAAAGAATTCAGAAAAAAAGCTGAATTACTTGATTATTAATTTTTAAAATATTACTGTTATTACAACCTTATATTTAACTTGCCTTGTCTGTCAAGCTATTTTTAAACCGATTTTGTAATCACTTCACTCTCTTCGTCACCATTTTCTTCCGTGAAATGAAGTATACGGTTACGAGTCTAAATATTCTATAGTAACTCTCATTCAATTAAAATGTATATTTTAGAATCGCTATGATTTTTTTACATGACAAATTACACACAGAGATCGAAACGTCAAAATGTATTTTTAAAAAATAAACATCGTACTCTAGGAATGTAACTGAACTATTAAAGTCTTAAAATTAATTTATATATTGTCCTTTACATAAAAATCAATAAAACATAGACTGAAAGTCTTTTTATTTAAGAAATATTATGCATGATTTCATATAAACTACATGATCGCCAGCCGTGCGTAGGCCTCTGATCTTCTGTCTCTCTCATCGCTCGGCGATAAGAAAGTGTGCCGCTTTCCGCTGCTTCGTTGCAACTCCTCTTACCTCTTATAATAGTTATATTATACTCCGTGGCTATATGTACTCCGTCGTCACAGGTATGGGGGGTTGTTTTTCATTACTATTTCTGGCGCCAATCTTTTTATTTAATTATTTACGAAAATAGCAATAAAATTTTATTACTATAAAAAAATATTTCAAAATTTTTTATTTAAAATACTTTTTAAAAAATATGAAACAGGCTCATTGTTCCAAATGATATTTATTAGCAAAAAATATTTCCGTCTCGTGAACGTCAAATATCAGTACATTATTAATTTATTGTTCTTTAGAGGTTGACAGACGGAATTTGGACCAAAGATATTTTATTAAAAACGAACAAGTTCTCAATTCCTCAACGTTTTCGATTTAATTTAAATCATTATTAAGATGATTTTTGCTGCTGCAAGAGATTTTGAATCATGTGTAGCTGTAATGTTTTCAAAAAGACCATAATGTTGGTTGATAGTCGAAATTTGGTAGATTTGGATTTTGTGTCACTATTTACATTATAATTAAAATGATCCAATACAGGGTTGGAAAAAATCATGATTAATTTAAAAAATCAAAAATCATTGATTTTTTTTAAAAAAATCAAATAAATCATGATTTTTTGATTTTTTTATTTTTAAAGATCTATTGGTGTTATTGTACTTTTTTAATTGTGTTAAAAGCAATATAAATATTTTATTTCATAAACGAAAACGAAATCTGTAATAAACCCTAAAAGATGCATTTGAATTTTTGCATAAATTTAGTATATAAATATAACGTACCCACGCGCGCGCGTCTTTTTAAACAATACATACATAAATAAAATAGGTCAAAACATGTAATAGTAATCTGTTAGAATTCAAATACAGTCCATATTTTTGTTGTTATTTATACTTTTGTAGTAAATAAATTCATTTTTATTACAATTTGAATATTTTTTTTTTCATCTGTGATAAAAATCAGTGATTTTTTTAAAAAAATCAGTTGATTTAAATCTTGATTTAAATCAAATGATTTAAATCAGGCCAACCCTGATCCAATATATAATAGTAATCTGAGTTATTAGCAGATTTTGATTCCGCGCGTATCTTTTTAAACTGTAATTTAAAAGTTTTCCTACTTTAGTTGAAATATTATAAGACGTATTATACCAGACAGTGACCTCTAATACAAAATGGACCGGTGACTCCTATCTCTATACAAGGGCGCGAGCTGTATCCACTCAACTGTCATGGTGGGGTAGCTATCTCTTTCTAAAAGTGAGAATTACGCATGCGTCAGCTAGTACCAGTACGACGAATTAACAATGAACATGAAGAAGAAAGCTTAAATACATTTTCGCATATCTGCTTGGTCCAACTATACACGAAAGTTAGAGAGAGATAGACACCCCACCAGTCAGGCGGGTGGTATTCTCGGTGGATACACGCAAGTTATTCAAGCCGCCGGTCCATTTTGTATATAGAGGTCACTGATACCAGATGACCTGCGATATACCGGGTAGTCGCCACAGTTAGGGGTGTACATAGGGATTTAAGTTTTATACAATTTTCAACTCTCATGTTCATTTTACAGAAAAAGTAGAGTGCAAAGTTGTTCAATATTAAAAGCTGCATTCAAATTTGTTTCCTATGTTTTATTATATTTCTATAGTTGCCATCAAATATGTATGGACTGGAGATTTCTACACTGTTGCCAATTCAGTGATAATGTTGAAAATGATAGTAAGTTATGAAGAAACGGCAATACAACAGAGCAAGAGACGGGTTGCGGAGAAGGGAAAAGTTAAGCGTTAATAGTCCATACTTTTTGACGGCGATTATCTATAGTTTCTTTTTTCTTTGCAATTTAAAATAGATATTGGATGAGCTCGCGCCGCCAAAGAACGATTCCAGGAACCAAGTTCACAGTCGGTTTTCTTTCGTGTCATCGACTGTAAATTTCTATGCATGGTATTTGAATACATACATAATTACTAGCATATAATACTTTGATAACATAATTGAAATTAGCTGAAGATGGTTAAAATTGGTGTTTTGGTGTTTTCATTTCAGTTCAATGCGGAAAGGCAAATTACTGACGTTACTTAGAAATACATAGCACATGCAAGCAAAATTATGCAAACTTGTTTGCGCTTTGATTTATTATATTGATGGAGAACAGATAGATGTTTGAGTAAAACAAGTTGTGGACAAGAATGGGGTAAATCGTCGCCTTCCAAATTTGGACAAGAAAAACAACCAAAAGGAGTTGGTACATCTGAAATATTTCCTCTTCCAAATTAGAAGATGAAAGTGAAGAGCTAATTTACTAAATGTGTGTTGAAAACTTGTTCTGTTACATAAGAAAACATGTGTTAAATGGTATACCAGATTTAATTTTTCAAGAATTTTATAATAGATATATAGCTGTATCAGAAACTGATATATTATAGCTCTTTGAAAACACCATTATTCGATCTAGATCACGGAACAAAAACAACTAAGGAAAAGTGACTTCGTATTCCGTTGTTAATACAGACCGCGGCTGTTTAATGTACTGGTTACAAAGAAACCTGCAGAGTGGCGCGACAATCAGGCCTCCCATGTGTTAGATCTAAACTACATTGAATTGTATATTAAAGTCAGTGTCAATTTGATTTTCTGAGAGAATATTTATATTATTTAGTTAGAAAAATGGTGAACAGTAAGTGCTGTGTTGTGTCCCGAACTATATCTCAGGTTACAAATCTTGTAAGGAGAAAGTCTTCATGTTTCGCTAAAATTTTATTTTATTTCGCGCAAATATAATACAAATAATAACTAACGTAATTGTCGGTGTTTTTTTTTTTTTAATATTATAGATATTTTGTGGTTCTTTTGCTACATAGCAAGACATATTTTCTGAAATATTATATTGTTTTAATGTCAAACGAAATAATTCATAGCTTTACTAGCAATACGATAAAAACAAAGTTTGAAAAGAAATGACGTCATTTGTTTGTCAGAGTTTAGAAATAAGACACAAAAAAAATTACCGCAATTTTTAAGAATAATCGGCGAATTTTCCAATCTTGATAAATAATAGAAATTTACTAATAAATTTGAGTTATTTTTATACTGTTAAATATTCATGTTTAGCTAGAAATAAAGTTACGTTATAATGTTATAAATGAAAAATAAAAACTTGCTCCATTATTGTTGAAATCGACCATATCCATTTGCGCCCGAAACACACAGAAGATTTTTTCTACAGTCGCCACAATGGGGTCGTCCACCATAACAAAAAATAATAAAATGTACACTTTATATTTACAGAACAACTCAATAAATAACGATTATATTTTTTAATTTTAATTTATCGTTATTTTCCATTCTTCTTGAACTATTGCTATAATCTAATTTTAGTAAATGAATGCACTATTTTATTTTTATATTCCTTTACACAGCAGTACGCCATTTCAATTGGTTATGTAATATACCGTGAAAGCAATCCTGACTAAACGTGGCCATTAAGAATGTAGACAAGTGACATTTCTTAACAGCTTTTAAGTCTCCCAGACATTAGTTTTAAAACATCCCAAAAGAAGATTTGTTAGAAGAATTTGACAGCTTTGGCATTTTCTAAGTCACCAGAAATCAATTTGACAATTTTGAACAGCTATTAACTCTCCCAGAAATTAGTTTTAAAATATTCCAAAAGAAGAATTTGTTGGGAGAATTTGACAGCTTTGACAGTTTTAAGTCACCAGATATCAGTTTGACAGTTTTAAACAGCTTTTCAGCAGTCCGGCATTTTGTTTGGTTATGAAATATACCGACAGAGCAATTATAAGTCAGATTGTCTTGTGGAGATGCATTTTATATTTGAAATTCCGACAGCGAGCGTTTTTTCTACTTTGTCGCGCATGAGCGACAAAGTGACATTTTGCGTTGACAAAACCGAGCGCAAATGCCTACTTTGTATATAGACAGTAGAAAAATTATTTTTAAGTCTGCTATAAAGGTGTGAAAAAAGTGCCACAATGTTTCATAATTTCACGCGTTTGCGTTAAAAAAAGTGTCCTTTTTTCACACTTTTATTTGTTAAAAAATACACACTTTGTAAGTCCATTTTAATAAAAAAGTGTAGTTTTTTAACAAACGTAAATAAAATATATTGTAACAAAATACATGCATATTTGTTTTGACGAATTTTTCTTTAACTACGTAATATAACAACACAGTTTTCATGTATAATAAATAATGATTAAAACAAATTTTAGGGTATTTAACGCAAGCCTAAGTATTTTAATTCTAATGTTTAAAAATTATTAATATTAAAATAAAGTATTTTCATGTTTATTCCTTAATTCTACTGGAAAAATACGATAATTGTCTTTTAATCTCAGCTTATGTATTTGAATTGATAAGAGAGGCCTGATACTAGCGCCACACGACGGCTGTTTCAAAAAGTAGTACACTAAACGACCGCGATTTCTGCTTGAGTCGTAGAGCGTGATCTAGATGTCCACCTCCCATATTCACGGTATCGGCCAAAATCCAAGAATAGTTGATACTTTTCCCTATGTCGAGCGCTAGCGTTGTAATAGCATTCCCACTAGAGACATGCCCGAAGAGAATTGCAAATTTAAATTTAACAAATTTGTTTAATTTCTTATTGTTTGGTTACAATTTTCATTACGTTTGTTGGTTATTATGTGTTTCACTGTTACTGACACACTGCAGAAATTGTTGCCAACATTGTGAATAAAATGCACTAAATTTATTAATTTAAAATTAGATTTCATTCAATATTCCTCATTTTCGCTTATTATTATTATTATTATTAAGCGAAAGCGTGTTAGAGAAGCTATTTACCTTCCGTCATTTCTAGGTAAGGAAGGTATTATATTATATTATATTATATTATATTATATGTGTGTGCGTGCGCGCGCGCGCGCGTCTGTGTGTGTGTGTGTGTGTGTGTGTGTGTGTGTGTGTGTGTGTGTGTGACGATCGTTTCGGCCGGGGTAACTCCAATACTACAATTCCAAAAATTACAATGTTTTTATATTCCTCATTCTTACATACAGATGAAAACTTGATAAAAGTTTAGCTACATCGGGTCAACCGGAAGAACCTTAATTTGAAGCTCATAACAGTTTCTCTTTAAAAAAATCGTAGTTAATTTTTATTTTTTGACATTTTATGTTATTTTAAATATTAAAGAATATTTTATTCTCTATACGATTTGACTGTATTATGTTCTTCATATTCAATATATTTAGAGACAAAGATTTATGAAAAATTTATTTTTATAAATCTTGCGATGTTTGCTGCGTCACCATGAAACAGTTTCAATAATTAGATATCTTCAATAACTACAAATATATGAGCTGTTAAAGTTAAAAATAGTGAAGAAATTTAAAAGAGATGATTTTTTGGAAAAATGTGAATTTTCGAATATGCGCAATGTTCTATCTCATTGCGAATAACACCATCAAATTTTTCGGAAAATTTCCCATAAATAATCCCATTTCAAATCCTCATGTTCACCCCTAACCGCTACCACCCGCTACATATTTACTACATTAGCTGTAGTCTTGATACACATAATGCACAACTGCACAAGTACATAGCCCTGGATTAAACAATATATAACTTCTCATGTTAGTTGCAGAATGTTATTTGTAGAGCACATTGTGATGGCGCTAATTATAAAGTGAGAATCTGAGCCTCAAAAAAGATTAAGGACTTGCCACATCTACCGTGAGTATTTTTAACGTGAAACATTGGGTTTGTCATATCCATGGTTACGACTTGATATTTGATTGACAGCAATGTATTTGCCCACCACTCGAGAGCACTAAACATATTTCTGGCACAAAGTGCACACAGTATTTTTCTACATCTAAATTTAATTTTTAGAAAACAGGTATAATTATTTAAACAAAATTAACCTCTAATGACATCTTGTCAATATGACAGATAACCCTTGAATTTTCCTATAAGTTATGATTTGACATTTGATTGACAGCAATGTATTTGTCCGTCTCATTTAAAATGACACATGACACATGGGAAATGAATTTGACAAAAGTATTATATTTAAATATTGTAAGAAGTCAGAAAACCACTGGGGCACAAGGTGCACACTATATTTTTTCTACAACTAATTTTAATTTAGAAAGCAAGTATAATTAGTTAAACAAAATTAACCTCTATTGACGTCTTATCAAATGTCAAATTCTTTCCCTATGTTTCATTTTAAATGGAACGGGCAAATACATTGCTGTCAATCAAATGTCAAGTCGTAACTATGGATATGACAAACTCAATGTTTCACGTTAAAAAATACTCACGGTATAGTATTTAAATACCGTGCTTCTATTTGTTTAGTAAACTTTTAACGCCCGATAAAATTTCGATCACAATAAGGAATAAGTTTTTATTACCTCCTCACGCTCACGTCCAGTCGGTCCAAAATTTAAAATATATTCATGTTTAAGATCTTCAACCTCTTGCACAATAAGGCTCTAAAAACTAGCCCTGTTTAAATTGAGCTACTCGTATTATGTTCGATTTTAAAATAAAAAATGAGAACTTGCTATATTTAAGATAATTTTCATTTTAATTACAGCCCCATCATTTAAAAATTACAAAATTTTTGTGAATGTGTAAATTAAAGTTATGGACATTATGATTTCGTACAAATAATGACTAAAAATTTTTCAACTTTTATATCTCTGGGATCTGATTAGTTTTTAAACAGTGAAACTTTGCAAACCGGAATTGGTACTTTTCAACTTTTCTTAAACCTCTTAAGATATTTTACGGAAAAAGCTCACTTAACTTAATATTTCTTTATTATTATGAGATTATAACTACTGTAGCATATTTCCTTTGTAATTTATCTTCTTTCTTATTAAGTTATTTCTCCTGTAGTTTGATTTTAATAAATTGTGTAAGCTGTTTTTTAGTTATTTAATATATATTTGTTCTTTTTCTAGTTATTTATTTGTTTTTAGTTTTACTTTAACTATTTAATTACAAATATCAGAATCAGCTAATAATACATACTGGGTGTAACACGAAACCCGGGCCATAGGCGTTTAACATGGGAAATCAGTTTTTCTTTGTGCAAAAGTGGCCTAATTTTAGACAAAAATACTTCAAATGAATGTTGTAGAGAATTAAATTCTATATCTAAATCAATAATCACATTTTCTTTTGCATGTTTCCTAAACGAAGAAATTGAATTTAAAATTTTATAAAAGTTACTTCTTTATAGTGTTAGCCATGGTATTCGCGATGCAAGTTTAGACGTCAGCGCGGCTAGTGAACTTGTTTAGAGGGTATTGACATCTGTCATTAGAGAGTTATTGCAACTTCTAAGATGAAAGAACGTAAACGTTAACCTTATATAGAAAACACTTTATTTTAGAAATAAAGGATTTTCAATTTCAATGTTTACCGCATTTAATTAGTATATTCACGCTAACGTTAACGCTAAAAGCAACACAAACGAGGTTACATCCACACTTTTCACCGAAACATAACCTCAAAAGATACAGAACGTGTGACGTAAACGTTCGCTATTCCATTGCACATAACGTGTCTTCTTATTCATATAACGTGAACCTTATTAGTACGCATGCGCACTCGGGTTGTCACGTGACTTTGAAGTGCTCGTTATTTTTGCGTTGAAGCTGCAATAACTCTCTAATCTCTTGTATACTTTGTAATATTTTTGCGTAATTTCTCTTATATTTGTGTTATTATACAAATGATATAGGAACTTTTAAGGTAGGTATTACTTACAAGGTTATGTAATAATTTCATTGTGATATTTTTATATCATTTCAGTTTTATTGAATATTCAATAACGTCGTAGTTGTTATTATATTATTATTATAAACATATCTATCTATATATATAAAAAAATAAGGTTTTTCTTTGGGGCCTTAGTTATGGACTTCTACCGAACCGATTTTAATGATTCTTTTTTTAAATGAAAGCTATTAGCATGTAGATGTGCACAAAAATCTAAAATGTTAAGACTTTCAATTCCGTCTATTTTTATAAGGCCTTAAAGATTTTTTATTAAGTACCGCTGTCAAGCGATAGATGGCAGCACTGAATAACTTCCATAGAGAATGATGTAAAATACATACAATTTGTGAAAATTGCTACAAGAATAATATTTTGTGTTATTTAGGGCTGGTTTATTGATGCAAAGTTAAATAATTTAACAGGTAAATATCTTGAAACATACAAAGCTTTTATCATTCAACAGTCAAAAGTTAACCTAAAATGTCAGATAAATATGTCAACATGTCAAATTGCAAGTGAATATATAAGACGGAATTTTTGCCCCAAAAATTAATAAATATAATAGTTAATTCATTAATTCAAAGTTAGTAAGTAATTTAATAATATTGAGCAAAATTATTAGGGAGACATATTTTGTATTCTAATATAATAATTTTTTGAACCTAAAGTTTAAAAATTTATTGAATTATATATCCCTTACCTAAAATACAGCGTTATTACCTATTTAAATTTATAGGTTTTCAAAAAACGAAATCATTATTTACAAAAGAGTATGTTATAATGAATAAGTTGGATGTTCCTATTTTCCCGCTCCCGCTAACGCTACCCTCAATGCTGCCTTTTACAGTGTGTTTTCACACTTTTGAAAAATGATTTCACATTCACAAAATATGAATTCACATTAAAGAAAACTGGTTCCACATAAATGAAAAGTGAATTCACATTCACATCACAGTAACGAAATATGATTTCACATTAACGAAAACAGATTTCACGTAAAGGAAAACTGAATTCACACTAATGAAAACTAATTTCAACTAAACGAAAACAGATTTCAAACCCTCTGGTTACTTATTCTCACTTCTAGCGTAGCTAACATTGTTGTAATCAACTTTTATCATTGTTGTAATCACGTTTCATCATTGTTTTTATCAAGTTCTCTCATTGTTGTAATAATCACATTCTTTCATTGTTGTAATCTAATCTTTAGTAAAGTTTCTTAAAAATAATATTCGTTTTTTATTTAATATTTCATGCATATTTTTTTAAACCGAATAAAAATGTTAATTTGCAAATAGAAACACGTTAATCAGTCATAGATTACAATAATGTATAATATTTTTCTGTACAATAAAACATTCATTATTACTACAATAATTGAACTTAAAATCATAAATAAAACATTGATTACGACAATAACAATATTTGTTGTTGAGAATAAATTATATACATTATAAAATGGAATGAAATGAAGTAAGAATGATTGTATTTGCAACATTGATTCATAATTATAATTTATAATAATAAAATATAACATTGAAAGACGTTGAATATGCGGATAATCTCTATTAGATGTTTTTTCTCTTCTTTTAAATTTATAAAAGTGAAAAAAAAAAGAATTCAGAAATGTCGAATTTACCACTAGCATCAAATCTTCAAATGAGAAACGGATTCATTAAATGAATACCTACTGTGGTCCCTATAGAATTATTATTATTATTATTTTCTATATCAATTGCATATTTTTAATAGGTATATTTAGCTGTTAGAAAATTAAATATGGCTGGAGTTTGTTAATTTGTACAATAATATCCAAAGTTCTTTATCAAAAAATTAGCGAGCAATAAAATGCATCCTGTGCCTATGTTACAAGACCTGTACTTTTATCTGTCAAAACAGTTTCAGTTCCCAATTTACAGTTAACTATAAGTTTATTAACTGGTAGATAGACTGTAACCTTGCAATAACAAACCGTCCCTAAATAATTTACTTATTATTACCAGTGTAATAATCTCCCTATTCCTATGTGCCCAACGAAGCACCGGTGGTTAAAAAAGTATTGAAGAGTACCAAACATTGAATATAAGTACAGGAAATATATAATTTTACCCCATAATTTTGTTGCAAATATTTGCAACGGGTACAGCTAGTCTATATATATAAAAAAATAAGGTTTTTCTTTGGGGCCTTAGTTATGGACTTCTACCGAACCGATTTTAATGATTCTTTTTTTAAATGAAAGCTATTAGCATGTAGATGTGCACAAAAATCTAAAATGTTAAGATTTTCGATTCCGTCTATTTTTATAAGGCCTTAAAGATTTTTTATTAAGTACCGCTGTCAACCGATAGATGGCAGCAATGAGCAACATGAAGAAGAAAAGAATATTTAGAATACATACAATTTATGAAAACTGCTACAAAATAATATTTTGGTTTATTTAGGGCTGGTTTATTAATGAAAGTTAAATAATTTAACAGGTAAATATCTTAAATCATGCAAAGCTTTTATAATACAAAAGTCAAAAGTTGACCTTAAATGACAGATAAATATGTCAACATGTCAACTTACAATGAAAACATAAGGAATTTTTTCCCTCAAAAATTAATAAATATAATAGTTAATTCATTAATTTAAATATGGTAAGTAATTTAATAATATTGAGCAAAATTAATAGAGATACATATTTTGTAATAATTTTTTTTTAACCTAAATTTTAAAAATTTATTAAATTATATATCCTTTATCTAAAATACAGCATTATTACCTATTTAAAAATGCACAAGAGGTAGATGTACATTTACAGGTTTTTAAATAACGAAATCATTAAATACAAAAGAGTATTATATTATAATCTACCAGTTGGATAACCCTATTTTCCCGCTCTTAAACGCTACTCCTTAATGCTACCTTTTACAATATGTTTTCACACTTTTGAAACTGATTTCACGTTAACAAAATATGAACTCACATTAACGAAAACGAATTTCACACAAATGAAAAGTGAATTCCCAGTAACGAAATATGATTTCACATTAACGAAAACTGGTTTCAGGGAAAAAAAACTGAATTCACACCAATGGAAATTAATTTTGAACTCACATTAACGAAAACGAATTTCACACAAATGAAAAGTGAATTCCCAGTAACGAAATATGATTTCACATTAACGAAAACTGGTTTCAGGAAAAAAAAAAACTGAGTTCACACCAATGGAAACTAATTTTAACTAAAGAAAACAGATTTTAAACCGTCGGGTTACATATTCTCGCTTCTAACGTAGCTAACATTGTTGTAATAAACTTTTATCATTGTTGTAATCAAGTTTCATTATTGTTGTTAAGTTTCTGAAAAATGCTATTCGTTATTTATTTAATATTTTATACGGACAAAAAGACATTTTAATATATTTTAGAGACAATAAAAATGCTTTATTTTTTTGCCTCTCCAAGAGGTGGCTACTGTCCCGTCTGCCCTTCCTTGGAGGTGTCCATTTCCTATATAAAATCTGTTTTCATTTAGTTGAAACTGGTGTTTAAAATTGTGAATTATGTTTTCATTGTTACAAAATCGGTATTCAGGAGTGATAAGAATTCAAGTTTCCTTTGTGTGAAATCAAGGTTCGTTAATGTGAAATCATATTTTGTTAACGTGAAATAGAATTTCAATCATACTGTAAAAGGTATAGACATGCAATGATTATGCATATTGTTTTAATCCGAATAAAGATATTAATTTGCATAAATCATAAATGAAACACGTTGATTACAACAATAACAATATTTGTTGGTGTCTATAAATTATTTACGTAATAAAATGAAATGAATGAATCACGTAACCCCATATTTTTGTTGCAAATATTTGCAACGGGTACAGCTAGTGTTTATATAAAAATTAAAAAATAAAGCGAAATTACACAAAAATATGACAAAGTCTCAATACCCACTAAGGAAGTTCACTATATTAGTCGCTAGCGGCGCCGACGTATAAACTTGCATCGTGACTTGAAATAAAATCTCAAACAAATTATATGACATTTTACCCGTTAAAAATTATAAAATATAGTTTTCATCAAATTAATACTACTCAATGAATTGTATCTTCTCTTCCTGTGCACAAGTCTTCATTTTCAATAATGATAACACAAACAGAGCTTTTCTAACAGGTAAAATATGTCACAATCTGACAGGTACGTTTCTGACAGGTAAAATATGTCACAATCTGACAGATACGTTTCTGACAAGGTAAAATATCATTATATTTGTTTGTAATTTTATCTATCAGATACGCTTTGCTTAAGTTATCATTACTGAAAATGAGGAATTATTCACAGGAAGAGAAGATAGTATTATTATTTTGATGAAAACTATATTTGTAATTTCTGACAGGTAAAATGTCATAAAATTTGTTTGAAATTTTATTTTAATACCATGGCTGACACTATAAAGAATTAAGGTTTATAAAATTATAAATTCAATTTTCTCGGTTACCAAAAATGCAAAAAAATATGACTGTTGGTTTAGATGCAGAATTTAATTCCCTACAACATTTATTTGAAGCATTTTTGTTTAAATTAATAGGCCACTTTGGCCCATGTTAAACGCCTATTCCCCGGTTTTCGTGTTACACCCGCTACCTATGTTGCGATTTATGTGCATATTATACACTGCTCAAAAGAATTAAAGGGTCAATTTTTTTTTTGTTAATAACTTTTATACTAAGAAAACAAGAAAACCCATATTGAGAATTAAAGTTGGCTTATGTATTGTTTAAACATCAGTACTTGTTTTATTTGTTTTGATTCTGTCATTATCCTTCTACACTGGAATTAATCAAAGAAGACGCAAAACAGGAGTGAAATATAGTTATCTGTAATATTTTATTAATTATTTGCTAAAGTATAGCAGTGAAAGATCGCTAAATTTGTGAGCTATGAATGAAAATAGAGGCAATAGAAGACATTTGAGTCAAATTGAATTGTCTGAAGCCGTTACGTTAATCCAAGAAGGTCGAACACAGCGGTTCGTAGCTCGACGTTTAGGAGTTAGCCATTCAGTT
The DNA here is from genome assembly GCA_943142095.1 of Ophonus ardosiacus. Lineage (NCBI taxonomy): Eukaryota > Metazoa > Arthropoda > Insecta > Coleoptera > Carabidae > Ophonus > Ophonus ardosiacus. The sequence continues at coordinate 38,513,972 of OW964823.1, forward strand.
ATCTGGAGGGCATGGAGAAGATACCAAGAGACCGGTCTTTTATCCAGACGTATTGGGCAAGGCCGAGGAAGATTAACTACTGCTAATGAAGATAGATTTTTGAAACTTCAGGCTCTACGTAAGCGCTTCGCTACAGCTCGAGAGCTACAAAATGAGCTCTCTCGTGCAACTGGTACCAGGATTTCTGACCAGACTGTACGAAATAGGCTTCGAGAGGGACATTTATTTTCCCGGATTCCTGTTAAAGTACCGTCTTTAACTAGGAACCATAAAAGAGCTCGAATTCTGTATGCTCAGCAACATCATAGATGGCAACTGAGACACTGGGGGGCTGTACTTTTTACAGATGAATCTAAATTTAATTTATACTCTCATGATGGACGTATTAGAGTTTGGAGAAGAATAAATGAGCGTTACATCCAACATAATATGCAGTCGCGTGTTGCTTTTGGAGGTGGTTCAGTTATGGTTTGGGGAGGAATATCGATCAGCGGCAAAACTGAACTTTTTATCATTCGAAACGGCACTTTGACTGCTCGGCGCTATATAGACGAAATACTAAATGATCACGTTCGACCGTTGGCTCTTGCAGCAACAAATAGGGGTGAAAATTTCGTCTTGATGCAAGATGGAGCCCGCGCGCATTCGGCTAGAGTTGTTACGCAATACCTGGCAGACAACAATATTGAAAAGATGGAATGGCCAGCATGCAGTCCAGACCTCAATCCCATTGAGCATCTATGGGATCAACTAGGACAACACATTAGAAACCGAATGAACCCACCTGTGACAGTAAGAGAACTGGAAGACGCTCTGGTAGAGGAATGGCAACAGATTCCACAAGAAAGCATACGCAGACTTATACGCAGTATGCCACGCCGTTGCCAAGCAGTATTAGATGCTAACGGGGGTAATACACGTTACTAGAGCTGTATTTAACTCTCTACTAGAGTTAAAATTAATAAACAATATGTGATTGTGTTCTTTTTTCATTTATTTTCTAGTTGTGTCTATGCTCTGGATACTCCAGTTTAATGATAAATGTTTGTTTTAATGTGAAATTAATAAAATTGTTAAAATAAAGATTTAAGCTACCTATAAATGAATTTTTAAATGAATCGCACATTTAAGAAAAAAGTTATAAACAAAAAAAAAATTGACCCTTTAATTCTTTTGAGCAGTGTATTAAAAGAAAATGTTTATATAATATAAAATTAAAAATTTGGCATCTTTCAAAAATGTTACTATTGTGCGTTTTATAAACAGTGAACAGCTTACTTTTACTTAGCTTGTATATTTCTTTAAATATAACAACGATGGATAACCTATCCTAAAGTACAAAAGTCACTCTTGGAAAACTTGGACCGAGATTTGTGCCTTAGATTATTGTAGTTATATTTTAGTAGAGGAATGTATAAGCTAAGTATGCTGTTTGTCATTTTACAAAATGCCCAGAAAACTAGTCAGATTTTATAACATCGCTAACTCTAAGTCAATTTGACATTCTAGCCGCGTTTTATAAAACGTTTAGGCCTTGTGCGTGAAAAGTAAATAGGTGTTGCTAGGCAACATATACATTCGGTTAATTTACCTATCAAGTAGATAATAAATAATTATGAAAGTATACTTTATTTCACTTAAGAAAATAGTGTTGGTTTAGATAGGGATATAAATTCAGCCCTTTGATTGTTCAGATTGCTAACCTAGCTCACAAAAGCGAAAAAAAAATCACTTGTTAGCTGTCAATTATCAAATAAAATCGACAGAATTAAGTAATATTTTTTTCATGTTTTGATGTAATTTTTAGTATTCAGGACTCGTACATTTTACAGATAAAAATATTTTTATTGTTAACAAAGTTTGGTTTCACTAATTTAAGTTATTTATTTAATGCATGTAAAAACGGTCGACTCTTAAGCGCCATCTGCTATTTTCTTATGTGAAATGAAGTATAATAAAATTTATTGAGAAATATTATTGTACACTGCAAATGAAACAAGTGTAATAATTTTTATTAATATATTGAATTGAGTACTAACCTAATTCTTAAGAAACGTAAAATTTTTTCACATAATGAATTTTACCCACGATTTAAAATATACTGGTTATGCCACTTGTCATGTTTTTCATTGTTTCTGATGGTCCGCTTGATACGTGTTTCCTAAAATATAAAAATATAAAAAATGAAATACATAATGAATTTATTTTTAATATAAATTTATATATTTAATGGAAACCTGAATCAATACATTGTTAGAATTTAAAATTGGAAAAACTAAATAAATTGATAGAACCGTACGCGTCCAGATTTCCATTCGGTAATAATATCTTCTTCCCGAAAATGTTTTCGACAAACATCATTCAATCTTAATTCACGATCATCTCTACTACTAATAGCACCTTGCCATTTTTTAAAAAGTGATATATCGAGTGCAAACAGGGATTCTTTTTCAGTGGATGAACATTTTATATTTAATTTTCTTTTCATTTTGTATTAATTGCAATATCTTTCAACAAAATATTTATATTACATTACATATAATACGAATATCTACTTCAAAACCTGTTTATTTACCTTTCTATAAGATATAACATGTAATATTTTCAAAATGACATGCAAATGACAGGTGTCAGTTGAGTCGTTCTCACGTTGCGCCTCTAGCGGAAAAAAATAGGAAACACGTATCGCTTTGGACCCTCGTTTTGTGCAGAGTGGCACAACCAGTATATTTTAAATCGTGGTTTTACCCTAGCCTATTATTACCACCCACTACCATTGGTAAGGGAGGTATAGGGATCGTGCTAAAAATGGCATGTCAAGATTTTGGTATTTTGAACTAATCCTTCTTTGTTTAATTTTTGTAGATTTTTAGCATTTTTCTTGTAATATTTGCATTGATCATTTTGAGTTTTGATAATGGAAATGTTAGTTTTAAAGTTTTTGATGTGACAGGAATATTTGTCCTTAACTTCCGTCCCATTAACATTTCTGCAGGATAAGGTAAGATATTTTTAGGAGTAGAATTGTAGGATAACATAATTTCAAAAATTTCACGATTTGATGCTTTCTTAAAATAGTCTTTAATTGTTTGTATGTGTCGCTCTACCATTCCATTTGCACTAGATGTCACATGTTTAATGTCAAATGTATTTAAGATTTTTAAAATTCTTTTTCATCAAATGGAGAACTATTATCGGAAAATAACGTAGAAGGATAGCCATGTATGGAAAATACAGATTTTAAATGCTGTATTATATTAAATGATTTCTTTGCATTTAATTAAAAAACTTATATATATATATATATAATATTTTTAAAAATAGTCAACAATGACAAGATAATCTATATCTTTCACTTTCATAAAATCTATTGCAATTTTTTACCATGGCCGGTTGGGTACAGGCGTACAGGATGACAGTTTAATAATGTTTGTTTTTTTATTATCTTTTGAATATTTTTGACAAATAACGCAAGATTCTACGAATTCTGTAACATTTTTTGAAATGTTGGGCCAATAAACTGAGTCCACTGCCCTTTTAAGGCAAAAATTAATTCCTTGATGAGTTGAGTACAACTTATATAACATGCCATTTCTTTGAGATTGTGGTATAATTAGTCTGTTACCTTTAAATAATTGACCTTTATGTTCATTAATATCATTTCTATATTCATAAGGTTTCACTGAATTTTGTACACTTTTTAAATGCTCTGGCCATCCAAATTATACATATTTCTTTAGTTCTACTAAAGTTTTATCAGAATTTATTTCAAATGTACGAGTATATTTATTGATTTTATCTTCTGATGCCACTATTATTGAATTTATAGTGACATCTTCCAAATAATCTGTGTTAACATACTGTTTTTGAGGTGATCTTGATAAAGTACCTGGAACAAACAAACTTTCCTGGTATGTATTCCTGTTTTACCTATCTGAATAGTCTCAAAACTAATCGTTGAATTCTTGGTGAAAGGGAATCCAAAGGTTTGTTCATTATGCCCAGTAACGGTTTATGAACAGTTTGTGCAGTAAATTGTCTTCCATATAGCTAGATAAAAATGAAAATTTTTGCAACCAAATACTACGCCTAATAATTCTTTTTCTATCTGAGCATATTCCTTTTGCGATTCATTCAGTGAAATAGAAGAATATGCAATTGGATGATTGTCTTGAAATATAGCAGCTCCTAAACCGTAACCACTGGCATCTGTTGTTAAAATAAGAGGTTTACTTTCATCAAAAATTGATAATACTGGTGCTGTGATGAAACAATTAATTTCTTTAAATTATCAAAAGTTTCATCTTCACATGCACCCCATATCCATTTAGTGTTTTTCTTTAACAAATTAAGTAAAACTCCGGTTTTATCGGATAAATTAGGGATACACTTACCAAGATAGGTAATCATACCTAAAAATCTCTGTAAATCTTTTTACCTTCCGTCACCTTTAGGTAAGGAAGGTATTGTCTTTGGTCAAAAAAATCGTTGGTGAGTTTTTAATGAATAAGCACGTTTTAGGGTCCCTAGAATACGAATTTACTGTTTTCAAGATGATGTCTGTATATGTGTGTGTGTGTGTGTGTGTGTGCATGTGTGTGTCCGTGTGTGACAAATTTTTCTCCGACGATAACTCCAATACTACAATTCTAAAAATTATAATTCTTTCGTATTCCTCTTCTTTACATCCATATGAAGAGCTGATTAGATTTTGGTTATAATTGATCCACCGGAAGTACCCTTATTTGAAGTTTTTAACAGTTTTTCTTGAAAAAACTCAGTTAAATATTATTTTTCGACATTTTGTGATTATCTATATGAAAGAATATCTTATTCTCTATACGGTTAGATTATACAGTTTCGTTCATATTCAATATATATATAGAGTTATAAAGACATTAAGAGAGATTAACTTTCAAAAATTAGTCAGCTTTGTTAAAATTATGGAAACAACAGATATATTCAGAAAAATTTAATTGACAGATGTCAGTGTCAAATGCAAAACCAAAGTTGAAAGTATAGGGTCGGAAAGTTATGTGTGAATGTGATAGAGTGTCCCTCCAAAGAGAAGAAGATGGAAGGACTGTGTAACAGAAGATTTGAGAGAGGAAGAATTGTGTGAAGAAAATGCGTTGGACAGGAATGAGTAAAAGAGAAGAGTAAGAAACAGCGACCCCTAATAAAATAGGGAAAGGAACTTTCGGTATAGAATTTGTAAAAAATAGTGTGTTCGTGTTACAATTTTATAGGATATACAGAATCTTTTTCAAGGAACTTTTGGTATATGATATATACGAAATTCATCGAAGGTTTTGTGCTGGCCACAACAGATTTTTTATCTTTAGTTTTGCAAATTTCTGAAATTGCTTTAACTTTGTTTCGTCAACAAATATACCTTTTTGAGAAATTTCGTGACCTATTTATTTTATTTTAGTTACCACTAACTGCATTTTCTCTTTCTTTAACTTCAAATTATTTTCTTTCGCTCGACGAAGAAAATTTTCTAAACTCTCATTGTGCTGTTGCAATGTTTTTCCAAAGATTAGTACGTCATCTATGTAAGCTATTACGCCATCAAGTCCAGAAATTATATTATTCATTTCTTTTTGAAATAACCTCACTTACACAAAAAATTCTGAATGGTAAACGTTTGTAACAATACTTACCAAGCGGTATAGGAAAAGTACATTTTCGTCCGTTAATGGTATCTGATGGAAAGCATTTGGTGCATCTAAAACAATAAAATAATTTTTGAGCCTTTTATTTTACTAAATATGAAGTCTGCAGTGGGTAGTTCGTAATGTTCACGCATGATATATTTATTTAATGGTCTGGGATCCATACAAATTCGGATTGCACCATTTGGTTTCTTTACTACTGCAATTGGATGAACCCATAAAGTTGGTTCAGTAACTTTCATGATTGTACCTTCTTTTTTCAATTTATCCAAATTTGATTTTATTTTATCATACAAAGCTAAAGGTATTTTCCTAGTATGTGCTACACAAGGTACAACATTTAGTTTTAATTGTATGTTGTGTTTCTTTTGTAGGTGTAGGATGCTACACCTACGAATACATCAGAATATTTATTTATTATATTTTCTGTATTCTCATTGGCAGGTTTATATTTATGTCTATACACCTAAATAAATCTAAATTTCTTTCCCTTAACCATTTTTCGTGTAAAGAATTACTGTTGACTCCACAAATAATTTTGTCTTTTATTAGGGACTCTGCTAATTCACCAAAATTACAGTCTGATGCTTTACTTTTAAGAGTAGTTACATATTGATCAATAGTTTGGTTATCCTATTGAACGCAAGTAAAAAACAGATATCTTATGTTTGTTTCATTTATATTCGGAAGGAAATGACCAGGAGGTCTATTCTAAATTCATAGCCACATTCAAGTCGGATAGCCACATTCAAGTCGGATAGCCACATGTGCTATCCGCTATCCGCTATATAAGTTCCACTACTAGTCAACAGATGGATTTAAGTCGGATAGCCACATGTGCTATTTGTTACAATTATAAATAATTATTTTAATTTAAATAGATACTTACAATATATAGATATCAATCAAATATTATGGATATGACACACGAACACAAGTATTTGATCACAAAATTGAAAAGCCGAACTACTTGTCAACTTGATATCTGGCAATATTAATAAGTTCCACTACTAGCCAACAGATGGATTCAAGTCAGATAGCGGGATGGGGACCCCCATCTGTTGGCTAGTAGTGGAACTTATATAGCGGATAGCGGATAGCACATGTGGCTATGAATTAGAATAGACCCCCAGATAATTTTCTAAAATTACTGTAGTTGTCAACTCATCTCCTGTTTCTGAGAAAGTCATTGTATTATATATTTCAATACCACATTCTCCAATAGATGTAATAATATTGCATGTTGTTTTTCCATTGGTGCCGTAGTAATACCAACTTTCAGAAGGGCTAGACCCAGCAATGAATTGTTTTGGTGGTTTTAAGTTAGCCTTTTTATTTAATTATACTTGTATACCGTTGCCACCATGTAATAAAATGCGCTTGTATTATATTTGGAACTGGTTTATTTTATAACCTTTAATTTAGCTAACAAATTCTTGGTTTATTTATTTACACGTCAATGTTTTATCAATTATCTACGTTAGATTACTTGATTACATTAGATATAAAATACATCAAACTAATTGATTGCAATTTACAATATGACCACGTTTTAAAGTCTCTAGAATTCGATTTTAACATTTTCACGATGATGGTTGTATGTATGTATGTGTGTGTGTGTGTGTGTGTGTGTGTGTGTGTGTGTGTGTGTGTGTGTGTGTGTGTGTGTGAATGGATTTTATCAACGCTCTAACTCAAATACTATCATTCAGAAAATTCTGAAACTTTGTATTTCGACCCTATTCCAATATGGAAAGAACCATTAGATTTTGGTGTAAATTGGATAACTGGAAATGGCACTTGAAGTTCATAATAGTTTTTCATCAAAAAATACCATTAAATGCCATTTTCCGTATTTTATATCATTATAAAAATTAAAGATATTGAATTTTCTACAGGTATGCATTAATATATTTTCTATGTATTTTACAGATAAATTAAAAAAATAATCCTTTTTATAAATCCCGGAGCGTACGTTTTAAAGATAAACACAATTCCTTTGTTACACAGTTCATATTTCAAATGTACTCGTATGTAACTGATAGATAAATGTCACTGCAAAAAACTAATCATTTCAAATAGTGACATTTTAAAGAGAAAATAGTTAATAAAGCAATAGTTATGTATATGAAAAGAAACTTAATACAGTTTTCAGCATTCGTAAATATGTAGATATGTATTTAAATTAATAAAAATTAAGTAGCGGGCGATATTGTGTTGGCCACATCAGATTTTTTAATATTAATATTAAATGTACAATTCTAAAATACTAATTCACCCACCTGCATAAAGAACTATTTTGCTTGTATACTTAACACTTTTTATGTATCATAAATTTAATGTGTATAAACTTATAAATGTTTATGCTACTTACTTTTTTTTAATAGTATCACTTATATAATTGATAACTAACTATATACACAATTTATTATTTCCACTATTAAATTAATTTTCCATTTTCAAATTTATACAATAAATTTATTATATTCAGTTATAATTTTACAATTATTTTTGCGAAATTTTGGCAAAGCACTTACAAATGTTAAAATAAATATATGAATATTTCTTTGGTGTTGAATTACCGAAGACACCTATATAGTGTTGTATGGTGTAAAATAGTATATAGTTCTGAAAGTTGGATATTTCACACGAGTGTGAATTTTGAGCCACGAGCCGAAAGCGGGTGTTTTAATCACACGAGTATGAAATACCCTTTCAGCACGTGTTGTACACGATACTTTTCCGACTACCACAAAAAGAAAACAATATAAAATTTAAATAAAAATGTTAAAACAGATTATGTTAACACCATTGTTATCAGAATTCACTAAAAATTGTGTTAAAATCTGATAAATTGGGGTCCAACCTTCTTAATCCGTGTAAATTCAGCAAATTATCTGCAAGTGTCAAATTTTTAAACACAAATTTTTAAGTTAGTTCGCTCAGTTATCGCAGCGTGTGATAAAATCATCACGCAGTTGCGGACGCATCTGATTGGCTAACGAGCTTTCATATCACACAGCATTCCTAGTGATGTGTAATGACCAATTTTCAGTAATATTTTAGCGTGTGAATTTATGTACTTTTCGTAGTGGTCGTCGGAAAATATATTTACACCGTGCGTCACATTTGGTGATCGGCACATTCTAATTAGGTATCACTTTAGCGTTTGACATTTCACTCTCACAAAGTAAACATGGGCCTTTAAAACTGTAATAAACATTGACTGCTACAGTTGACAAAAGGGTTTAATTGAATTTTGTTAAATAATTAGAATTGCTTGTCGCTGTTGGACAATGATAAATTAGTAAATGCGGCTATAGAATCGTAATAGGATCTTTGTTCTTCAAACATCGTGAAATTTATGCAAGTAAAAAATTAATATGATATTCGAACTAATACTTGTAGAAAAAAAAAAATAGTTATGTATGTAAAAAAATATTTTCTTTATTATTCATGTTTTCATGAATGAAATATTTTGTATAAGTTAAATATTATATTTTGCATTTGAGTCATGCATGTCCGTAAAAAAATAACATTTTATTTTATTTATTATTTATTTTACATTCGTTGCGGCTTTTCAAAATACTTATTATATCAAATGTTAGAATTATTGAAAATAATGAAGTTTCCGTAAGTTTACAACTACAGATTACCCACAAAAAAGCATATAAAATATTATGCTATTTTTTATCAAACGTGGAAATATTTACCCATATCCAATTAAACACTTTTATGTCATATGATTTTGATTGCGAAATGAACCAGCGTCATTAAATTGGAATTAGGCGGAGTTTGTTGGAAAAAATTAAATAAAAATTTCTGCTGTACTCGTATATAACAAGTCTTTTTTTATAATTAATTGGGGTATTATAGTTTTTTCGTCATGCCAGATTCGGAGATTTTATTGGTTCACCAAAGGCAAAAAATACTTTTCCTGTCGTTCACAATGACATAATAGTTATTTGTTTAACAAGGCAAAAAGGTAACAGATTCATTATTTTTACAAATTAACAAAAAAATAAAAAAACATTTTTGCATCAATACCTTCTGGTGAAAATATACTATATGATTTTTTTTTACAAAATACGAGTAAATATTTCATGGCGAATTGCCCTCGATATTTTACTTCGTAACAAAATAAGCTGGAGTAATAAATTAATCCGTTAAACATATTCCAATGGCGTTTCAATAATTGTATATTAAGAGCACTCCAAAAGACTAAATGGGGTATGTAGCTATATTCGAATTTCAATATACTTATGTCATAAAATATAAAAGCTAACTACAGCTACTCATTGTAATTATAAAACGTAAACATTAGTTACTAATAATATTGCTATTAGCAATTTCATGTTTTGGAGAAAGCATATATTTGGTTGGATCCTGGAAGAAGACAGATTGATTGAGAGGGAAAGAGATAGCTATAGATCAGCGTCGCGATTATGTTGTGGTAGACGGGGCTTGGCGACAGGTGGCTATAACTGCTATAACTATATCTATCCCTCTCTGTCTATCTGTCCTTTTTCATGGTCCTACCATGCTCATGTCACATATCTCTTCCTCAAATTTTTAATAATTATTTTCTCGTAAAGTATGAATAATTAATCGATTGAAAAAATACCCGTATTTTTTGTCAAATGCAATATTATGTAAAAATAAAAATACAAATTTAGTCACATACCCCAGTCGATAGAGATCTACCGTTTCAGTTTTCAGTTAATTTTTCGGGATCAACTGAAGTCACCTCACAGGAAAATGAATCAAACTTTAATATAGGCTATCTAGCCAATCAAGCGGTTTATCTTTTACTTTTATACAGAAATGGGGTCCCGTGGCCGCGTGCCTAAGTGTCTGGTCGCGAACCTGTGGGAACCGGGTTCGCTCCCGACAGACGACAAATATTTCCAATTTTCAATGGCACAAAAGTGACCCCTGTGGAGCACTCTCCACACCAGCTATGAGTGTCCGTGAGGTGACTCCTCAGAATGTCCTGTATTAATTTATTTCATTATTACATAAATAATCTATTATAAAAATTTATAATTACCTATAACAAATATTTTTGAAATGTCATATGAATCATATATAAGATTTTCAAGCAGCGCGAAGACGCCTATCATCACGCCTACCGCCTGTGCGCGCATGCGCTTGAAGATGTGTGTCCAAACGCTAGAAAAGTTTGGAGATATTAATCTCATTAATCTCCCGGACACTTTCCGCTTATACGAGAGATAGGGGTTCAGCGGTATATAGTTTAGTAGGTATATTGGTGAACCGTACCTACTCTAAAACCGCTATAAGTAAAGACGGGCCTGAAAAAACATTTGCGGGCGGTCCCCGAATTCTGAATTACGCTACTGGTACGCATGTCATACCATTACCAATATTTCCGTATAAAGCAAATTGGCACATCCGGCAATAGGTAGTATGCCGTGATGATATATATTTTTTTTTTAGACGACCATTGTGATAAATATGACATATCAACGTAGTATCCTAACACTAAAAGTTGAACTTATGACATTAGTGTTACGATATATTTCATATCGTAATTGTTGACACGGTTGCTAGGTTACTATGTCATTATTTTCTGGCTATATGTATACATTATTCATTTGTCAGCTGTTCGTACGTTTGAACCTAAATTTCAGTTTTGCAAAAAAAGTAAAATTTATTTAAGCTCGTCTGAAAAATAATGTTCATAACTTGTATGAAATACAAATATCTTAGCTCGTGTGTATTAACTTGCACTCCGCTACGCGTCGTGCGTCAATTTACACTCGCATGATATTTGGCATTTTTCATAACTTGTTACGAAAATAACTATATATTTATTTATGAATTAACCAAATCCAGATCGAAATGATATCTCTGTTTCATTACATTAAAAATATCCTACTGAAGTGTCTTTATTCATTTATAAATAATACATTTATTGAACAAAGTAGTTATCTAAAAGTTATTGGGGGGGTAGTCAGTTATATTTCATAAGCCTCTCATGAGTGTTAGGGATTTCATACATCTAGTAACAAATGAAATCAATGATTTATTATTAATTTTTAAGAATTTTCTATTTTATTATGAAGATCTACAGAGAGAAACACATACGTAAATGAAATTTATTTGCAGTTAATGCTATTATTAGTTTTTTTAGATATATGAATATATCTCAAGAATAATTAATTTCATCACATTGTATTACTACTGTTATTATTTATACGCCTTTCTCGAATTATTTGCGTCCCTCCTAAATGATCAGTTTCCACAAGAATCTGCATTCAAATATATTTCTTGTCATACCCGAAACATATTCTATAGTGAAATTTGGCGTTAAAATTGTTTTTTAAATTATTTATAGATATCTATATCTGCTATTGCGTCTTGTATATTATTTTTTTCTTTATTGCATGCGAAAATATTATGAAGAGTTATATACAACACCATTAATAACAAATATAATATTTCTTTTCGATTTAGGAAATATCGCTTTTGTCAAATATTAAATAAATAAATGTCAAATAAGGAAAGCTACTAACTTTATGCTTGTATACACTGCAATACAATAAATTGTATAGAGACTGTTTAAATGGGAATCACGAGAATATCAATTTCATCCAATATCTTAAACTATATTAATTTCAATATTGTATACGAAACAATATTGTTTTGTAAACAAGTGTCACGAGAATCAAGCTGAATGTCTGACAACGGTAAATGCATAATTCAGAAATGTATTTGCAAAATTTTCAATAATAAATTATTTGCAGAACCAAGGAAAAGAGGTCCACCGGCGCCTGAAAAAGCAAATTGAATTGTTTAGGAAGCAAAATTCTGCTTGCTGGAAAATATATCCAAAAGACATACTAGTAGTCAATAGTTAGAACCTGCATTCGTAATTAGTTATAGTAACATTCATTATTAATTTATTATTACCTGTAGTAGAGGTATTGCAGTGGCTTATTGATTTCGAAATCGAAAGTCTTACTTAGCCCCTAAAATTATAAAATGTATTTTGAACACAATTTAAAATTATTTGTGTATATATGTGACGTAAAACCATTCATTAATCAATATTTATCTACACACATACAAGAATATGAAGCGGGCCTTCGTTTCAACAGTGAATTTTGGACATACATATTTAACTTTATTAATAATTTAGCACCGTTTTTATAAAGAAATTTACTTCCATGGTAAATTTAATAAGAACAGAGAAACTGATTCGAATTAAATTTACTTGGCAACTAAATTTTAAGTGAAGATTAATTTTTTTATGAAAGATTTACTTGTTTATTGATTTAGATGAAGAATTTTATTATTTGCAACTCTTATTTGAAACATTTTTGTCTAAAATTAATTGGAAACATTTGCACAAGGAAAAACTGATTTTCCTTGTTAAACGCCTATGACCACCTTTTTAACGAACATCTTGAATATTTGCAGGCAATTTTTAATATTAACGTTGGTTTAAAAATGTATCGCTATTATGTCATGATACGATGATGTTAAATTTCTTGAATTTAGCGTTATTAAATTAACGTTTTCTTTATATTATTAACGTACCTACCTATATCTGCTTAATGAATAGAAAATTCAAAATTAATGAATCCGTTAAAAAAACTAACGGTGACCTTTGAGTTTAATGTTCACGCTAATTTTACAGAATAGACCCGATTCAGCTTCAGCATGTAAAACATATAAAAAGGTCTTGTTATCAGTACATGAACATTACTTAGTTGCATTCGTAGTCACTAGCAGTCAGTAGTTACTAGTAGTACATCTATAGTGGAACAGTATTAATAAATTTTATTACCATCTTTTTATCGTTGTTCCAGGTCTGGAATAAACTAAGTGCTACCCCCGAATCAAAAGCAGATAAGCATAATATCACAATACGTAAGTGAAGAAAATGATGTATTGGTTGGTTAAATGATTGATAACGCAAATCAGCCTGCGCCTTTTAAGTGATAAACTTAATAACTAAATATTGCTATTCCTCCGGAATTGTTTTATACCCTCAAAATAAATTTTCCATCACCATTTGCTAAACTTTTTTTTAGTTTATAAATAAATTATATTTTCTTGATAATTTATAATTTATTTTTTAAGGGCCGGTTTCATAAAGGTCCAGTTAAATTTACTTCCAATGTAATTATATTCAATACTGTTAAAAAATCTCATTAAATTCATACAATATTTGAAATTTTGCATAATCCCAAGGTTTTTAAAATTCCCGGCTCATTGGATTTTGAGTTTTTATTTTGATTTTATTGGAAAATATTGTGTTTTTCATATATATTGAATTTCATTCATTTACATAGCTGTAAGTTAATATTAATATAAACACTATTAATTAATAATATTTTCCATAATAAACAATTTTTTTACTTCTCGCTAAGAGAGGTATTGGATTCATGCTAAAAATCACATATCCAGATTTAAGTGAATAAGCACGATAAGGTCCATATAAACCGATTTTAACATTTTTACGATGATGTCTGTGTGTGTGTGTGTGTGTGTTTGTGTGTGTGTGTGTGTGTCTGTGCGCACGTGCGCGAGTGAGTAGGTGTGTGTGTGTCTGAGTGTGTGTGTGTCTGAGTGTGTGTGTGTGTGTGGATGTGTGTTTGTATGTGTGTCCTCAATCTGACATTCATGCGAAAGCTGAAAAGGTTTTGGTAACAATTGGACAACCGGAAGTAGTAGTTTCTAAAAAAAATTCTTCTAAATATTAATACTTGAACATTTTGTTAGTACTAATATTGAATTTTTATTATATCTTTTATAAATTTACAGATAAAGACGTTATATAATATATAGAATAACGGGATGTAATAAGTTGAGAAGGCTAAAATACACTAAGGGCCAGTTTTACAATCTCTGGTTAAAATTTTAACTGTCAGTTAAATAAACAAAATTGAAACGAAATAAACTGTCAAATGACAAATTGATCATTGCTGTCAATAATCCGATTCAATATTGTTTATTTAACTTACAGTTAAAATTCTGACCGGAGATTGTAAAACTGGCCCTAAGGAAACCAGTTGACAAATTCAAAGGTTTATAACAAAATTTGTAAATGACAGAAGTCAGTGTCAAAAATGAAAAGTTTTAGTTACAATATGAAAGCTTTTTCTGGGAAGTACATTTAATCTTTCTTATTATTTTATTAATTAAATATTTAAAATTATAGGTAACATGCATATATCCATTAGAAATACTGCCAATCTTGTAAATGAATTGGAAGAATCTGTGAAATTTAGGAACTTCCTCATACAATAAAAATAGATACAATTAGAATTGTATGTGTGAAGAAGACATGTTAAATACATTAAATAACAATATTTGGGTAAAGTTCTGTAATTTTTTTGTTATAAAACGGCGGTTCGATAGCGAAGTGCAATACAATACTTATATAACATAAAATGAAAATGGCGAGAGGTCTTGTGCTGGCCACAACAATTTTTTCAAATTGTAAGATTATTTCTTATTGGCTTTAATAGTTACAGAATTTGTTACTGAAAACCTGAAAGTTTATTCAGTTGTTATGAGCTAATATTTAGTAAATTGTGAATACTTTGCATTCATTGGGTTTTTAATTATTTCTTTTTTTAACCTGGTTGAATTTTATATTTTTTGTAAGTTTGTGTGTTTTTTAAATAAAAAAACCTATGTGGAATTTTTGGTTTATAGAAAAGTAGAACAGCCCTGTATGTGCATGCACTTTAAATTCAACACATTAGGAAATTTTTATGTATTCTAGAAGAAATACTTGAAAAATTAGCATTATTATTTTTAACTTTACGACGCCTGTGCAACAGCTTTCGTCATTATGAAGGCGATGAGGTAATGAACGACATGATGATTGATCAGATAAAAGGACTATGTCTCATCTGGTATTTGAACTTGAGATCAGTAAAGCGGCATTGCTTCTATCGTTAGGCGACGAAAGTAATCTGAGGTGTAGGCTGATTGCAAAAAGTTTTGACAAATAGGTAAATTTTTAATTATTATTACGACTAACAAAATTTCTACACAAAAGTCCTTTGGATAATCCCGAAATCTAAAAGAAAAACGTTATTCTTAATTTTTTGATTTAATTGGTGACTAGGAATCGTAATTTTTTTTCTTGTACAAGAATAAAGTAATTTTAAAGTAGAAAAATTGATCAGATCAACAATCTTTATTTTGTTGTTTTAAAACATTTACTAAATATTTTAAGTTGTAAGTAGAATTTATTTTCAATGATAGGGAAGTTTTACTTTAAATTTCTAAAATATTTCTTCTATAAGAAGAAAAAATTTAAATTCGAATATGTACTTGTTATGTTAAAAAATGCTGTTCAATGTTTCAATATATGAGCAAAACAATACATAAAATAGGACATAAACAAATGATTTATTAATAATTATAAAAAATAATAAATAACAAAAAATCACCTTAATATATCGTATTTGAAGAATACTATTCTAGATAATCTTTAATATTAAGTTCTTTACTCTAGTAAAATTTTAAATTTTTACGATTTCTAATCATCTATGAAATAAATTGAAATCGTATTTTTTTTTTGAATTTAGGATTATGCAGAAATTTTGTGTAAATAACTTTTAGTAATCTCAATAATGATAATAATAATAATTGACCATTTGTTAAGATATTTCTCAATCTCTCTGTATAATGTAAATAATTGGTTGGAGTTGAAGGATCAAGTTCAAATCTTTTATATATTCGAAGAAAGGCCTTAATGATCCCAGACAATTTTTAAAAAATAAAAATTCGTTTACTCAGGACGTTTCGAGCACAAGTGGCCCATCATCAGCTCTAAAAATATTTACAATTGTAATAACATCAATTGTTAATCCAAAATATAAAAGAACAATAAAATTATTAAATTATAAAGGTAACCTTCACATGGTAAAATAATTATGTAAACATTCTTGTAATTATAATGTCAATGTAAATGTTTAAATATCAAGTTTCAAATATAATAATACGTGGTACTCCATTTTGTTTTTATTATGGAGTATAAATACATTTAACTTGTTGCAAGTTTATAAATGCAATGAAGAAAAAAATTTTTTTTACTTACTTGTGCTCGAAACGTCCTGAATAAACGAATTTTTATTTTTTTAAAATTGTCTGGGATCATTAAGGCCTTTCTTCGAATATATAATGTAAATACATAGGTAATAAACAACTTTTTTCACTACAGCAATATATTTATTTACATTTTATTTTCTACATAAACAAATCTTATAGCATAATTAATATTGTATAATAATTTATTTACAAGAAATGAAATGTATTGCCCCTTTAAATTTGTGCATAGTTACTACTAACAATATGTGCATTTACCCACAATATGTTATTTATTTAAAAATAAACAATATTTAAAAATCACAAATACTTGTATTTTTTGCTACATCACATTTATCTAAATCAGGATTGTATACTTCATCGTCTGGGCACAGAAGTTCAACACCTTTTCCGTCTTTGCATGTACAAGAAAATTGAGTACATATTCCAATACCAAACGAACCTTCCTTATCTTTACAGAATTCTTCATTGCATTTAAATTCGTCAGGACTAACAAATAAAATTTTACTTGTATCTGGATTTTTTTCCAACATCTCGTAGTCGTAATCTTCTTCAGGTAAGCTGATCAATTCTGCACGATCCCCTGGCCTGCGTTTCAATTCTTCTGAAATGTATTGTTCTGTTACTTCCCTTATTATTGCACGTAGAAGTACCGGAAGAATGTAATCAGGATTTTGAAGTATGGTGCCGTTATTTTCTATCTGAGTAGCCTGAATTTGAGATTCAAAACTTTCAGTAGTGTAATTATTGTTATCTTTGATCAGGTTCCCAGCATCTGACGTAACTTGTTCATAAATGATTAGGTTGACAAAGAAAAACAAATTTATTATCTTCATTTTTACTACTTTTCAAGCGAATAAATTATCTTGAAAACTGATTTAGCGCTCATAATTTTCTTCTTTTATATTGGAAATAATGTAAACAGTTTTCAAATTTTATTATTGATTTCTTAATGATGATAAGGAAGAAATATAACCATTATGATTTATTGCGATAAATATAATTTGAATGACAGAGAAAGAGAGAGAAAACGTAATATTGATTGAATTTAGAAATATTTAAAGTAAACAATGTCACGTATTTTCTAAAATAAGTAAAAATAATTAAAATTTAAGTGGATATGTTACGCGCAGATTATAAAATCGTATAATTTATGAAATGCGTAACCATGTTAACGCCTTTGTATAGTTCGTGAAATGTGTTGAATTTTGCACAATAAATCATAATCGAAATACAATAAATTTAAATAAAAATCGCAAAATACTTACTGATTAATAAGTAGTAAAAATACTCGTAAATAATTTTAAAAAACATTCTCCCGTAAAAAGTTATAACGAATTAAACATTTTATGATGAGATGGATGTCAATTTGATTCTATTAGCCAGAAATATGGAAGCTGAGAGTCTTGCGCATAATTCCACAGTAAAGATGGCGCCACTGTTATCGCAAACTTATTCGAATATGAAGTAAAGACCATAAAAGTGAAAAAAAACATTTTAATTTCGTTTGTATAGTTTAATTAATATAAATTAAAACTTAATATACTGGGTGTTAAAAAATAAGTGTCTCAAATTATGAGGGCATATAGTACTGACCAAAATGAGTAAAAAAAGTTTAATCAACAGGGGTCCGATCTTCAACTGTTTCGAGAAAGAAGCCATTTTGTATTAGAATCGAAGAAAAACAGACTAAGATAGTTGTAGAACAAAATTTTGCCAGTAAATGCCAGTAAATAGACTATAAAAAAACAATAACATATTATATGAAACATTTTTTTTACTTTCTAATAGTTACGAAGTTATTTGAAAACTAAATATTGGCCAAGGGCGCCACAACTTTTGTCTTAGTACAATAATTATTCTATTTTTTGTGAAAAACAAAAACACAAGATGACCTCTGAAAGGCAAACAAAATGTCTCATTTAATCAAAGTCTTAACTCTTACAGTTTTCGAGATAGCAGAGATAAACACTGAAAATATTAATTTTTCATTGCCATTTATCTCGGGAACTAATGAAGATCGGACCCATGTTGATTAAACTTTTTTTACTCATTTTGGATAGTACTATATGCCCTCATAATTTGGGACACTTATTTTTTAACATCCTGTATGTAAAATATAATTTTTATATTAAAAAATATATAACATGAAACAACATTGTTTCGGTGCCAGTGGTCTGACCTCTTGCTAAGAGAGGTATTGGATACATGCTAAAAATCGCATGTCCAGATTTTAGTGAATAAGCACGATTTAAGGTTCCTACAATCCGATTTTAATATTTTTACGGTGATGTCTGTGTGTGTGTGTGTGTGTGTGTGTGTGTGAGAGAGAGAGAGAGAGAGAGAGAGAGTAGATGTGTGTGTGTGTGTGTGTGTAAGAGAGAGAGAGAGAGAGTAGATGTGTGTGTGTGTGTGTGTGTGTGTGTGTACATGTGGATGTTGGAAGGACGATTCTCCAAAAACTATAAGTCTTAAGACCTGTTTAGCTATGAATTCCTCAATCTGACATTCCTGAGAAGAGCTGAAAAGGTTTTGGTAACAACTGGACAACCTGAAGTAGTAGTTTCTTAGAAAAATTCTTCTAAAAATAATTTTTTGAAAATTTTTGTTATTAGAAATATTAAAGAACATAAAATTCTCCATCTATAACATTTTTTTTATTATATCTTGTATAGATTTAGAGGGAAAGACACTATAATATATAGAATAATCGTATGTAATACATCGCAGAGGGTAAACTACACTAGGGAAACCAGTTGATAAATTTTAATGTTTATAACATAGTTTGTAAATGACAGATGTCAGTGTCAAAAATCAACAAGTACATTTATTCTTTCTTGTTGTTTTATTAATATTTATAATATAGTACTGTATGTAACATAGTTTGTAAATGACAAATGTCAGTGCCAAAAATCAACAGTTTTATTGGCATTCTGAAAGCTTTTTCCGGGAAAGTACATTTAACCTTTCTTATTGTTTTATTAATTAAATATTTAAAATTATAGGTAAAATGCTTATATTCATCAGAAATACCGCCAATCTTGTTAATAAATTGGAAGAATATCTGACATTTAGGAACTTCCTAATACAATGAAAAATAAATATAATTAGAATTATATGTATGCAGAAGACATGTTAAATACAATAAAAAGAATATTTGGGCAAAGTTCTGTAATTATTTGTCATAAAACGACGGTTCGATAGCGAAGTGCAATACAATACTCATTAATATATAATGGAAGTGGCAAGAGGTATTGTGCTGGCCATAACAGATTTTTTTTATAAGAAACTGGGTTGGGATGAGTTCTCGAAATCGCAATACGTGACAATAAAAATTCTTCAAGGTTCGGTAACATAACCTAATTTTTGAAACTCACACCCGCAAAACTTGGACAGTTATATTATTGTTAAAACCAAACGTCAAGCATGCTATAATTAAAAAGATATAAAATGGACAGATGCAACATACAGAGAGACTGGAGGACGTAGGTGTTGTCACGTTGCTGTGAAGGGGTGAAGACATTTCTCGGAAGAGGCATCACTCCACTGTCAAGATGAGCAAAACAATAACATTTTTTTATTAGTGGCAAAAACATATATGCGATGAGGTTAACAGTTTTTTTTTTATTGAAAACCTCTCAACGGGATTAAATCCTAATTACTGAGTAGGTTCACATACACAAAACACAAACATCCATGCCTTAGTGGGATTCGAACCCAGACCCCGAGAATACTCATGACAAGAGGCGTTGCGCTAACCATTGAGCAACCAGAAGGTAATCGTTTGTGACGTGTGTAATAATAGTTCAGATAGGAATAAATAGACAAACTTATCTTTCTTTAATACTATTTTTATACAGATATAATATATTTTCAAAAAGAGTTTTTCTACGATCGATATAAAGTAGGCTTTTCGAAAATCATTTTGCTACAGAAAGTGAATAAATAGAAATAATAATAATAATAATAATAATAATAATATTAATAATTAATAATAATAATAATAATAATAATAATGAAAATAATTCATCCAACAGACCACTGCTCCCAAAACTGCAAGTTAACAAAAGATGTGAAGAAATAGTTCAAACATGCAACGATATAATATCTTCCAAACTAAAATTAAATAACACACTCGAAGAATTATTAGACCTCATTTACATAGGAGCACTATCCACTCTTGAAGGAAACAACCAAAAAACACATCCAACACAAACTCAACATCAAAAACAATATGTGGCACCTTGGGAAAGACGCATTAAACAACAAATAGAAGAACTAAGAGCAAAACTAGGAATCCTTACACAAATACAAAAAGGTAACAAAAGTAAGAAAGTCATTAGAAAAGCAAAAATAATCGTACAAAAGCACCAAAACAATGATAACAACAGCACATTAGAAATTTTAGATCTATTAAGACAACGTTTAAAAATAAAAAGCAATAGACTTAATAAAGATATAAAGAAAGTCAGTTTAGGCGGAAACAAAACCACCAATTCAAAAATAACCAAAAAGGATTCTATAGAGGTCTGGAAAAAGAAGACCAATTAGGAAATGATAAAACTCCTACACAGCGAGAAATGACAGATTTCTGGAAAAACATATGGGAAAAACCCACCCAACACAAAATGAGAAACAACTGGATACCTGAAGAACAACATAGAATGAACAAAGTAGAAATGATGACATGGGACCAAGTAGAAGTGAAAGATATACAACACGCACTAAAGAAAATGACCAACTGGAAAACACCGGGCCCAGACAAAATACGACAAATTTACAATACTTTACCATTTCATTCAACAAACTAATTGAGAACCCAGAATCTCAACCTCCAACTTTTACAACAGGAATTACATACCTTCTCTCAAAAAACACACCCTTCAGGTAGAGATCCCAGAAAATATCGACCGATTACATGCCTTCTCACAACATACAAACTCTTAACATCAATCTTAGCCACAAAGATATATGAACATTTAGACAAACATAACATACTATCAGAAGAACAAAAAAGATGTAAGAAAAATACGCAAGGGTGTGAAGAACAACTTCTCATTGACATGATCATTACTAAAGAAGCGACAACCAAACCAAATATATTGACTACAAAAAGGCGATCGATAGTGTACCACAAACATGGTTAATTCAGGTGTTAAAACTCTATAAAATTAATCTGTACATTATTCATCTACTGGAAACCATCATGTTGAAGTGGGAAACAAAACTAAGCTGCAAGAACCAGAACACTACATCGGTAATAAGAATCAAAAGAGGCATTTTCCAAGGGGATTCTCTTAGCGCCCTCTGGTTTTGTTTAGTATTAAACCCCCTATTTATATTACTAAAGAAGTCCAAATGTGGTTACCAGATTGACAAGACAAACGCTCGAATATCACATCTGGTGTACATGGATGACATCAAACTTATAGCCGACTCAGAGATCCAGTTAAAGAAGATGCTAAAAATAACTGAAAACTTTAGTAAAGACATTGGAATGGAGTTTGGAATTGAAAAATGTAAAATAAATGGAATAAAGAAAGGAAAATGGGTGCGAACGGATAACTACATCCTACAAAAGCAAGAAGGAAACACAATAGAAAGTATGGAAAAAGAAGAAACGTACAAATACCTAGGAATACTTCAAACAACAACTAAAAATCACAAACAGATGAGTGGTGGCTCAATGGTTAGAGCAATGCCTCTGAGTCATGAGTGCGCTCGGGGTTCTGGGTTCGAATCCCACTAAGGCATGGATGTTTGTGAATGTAAATCTACCCTATAATTGTGATTTAATCCTGTTGGGAGTTTAAAAAAAAATGTACAAGAAAAAACACTGACGAGAGTAAATAACATCCTAAGAACAAAACTGTCGGGGAAAAACATAGTTACGGCAATAAACACATACGCCATACCTGCACTTACCTACAGCTTCGGCATCTTAAAATGGTCTCAAACGGAACTACAAGATCTGAATAGAAGAATTCGAACTCTCTTCACCTCCCCAGAAACCTAGGAGGAAGAGGATGGTTGATATCTACAATGCACATTATGTTCAAATTAACAACCTTCGTTCCTTCTTTCTAGATAAAAGTAAATCTAACAGCCTGCAATACAGGACAGAATAATGGCAACAAGTAATTATAGAAAAAACCACATTAAAAATAACATCAACACAACAGATAACTGCTGGATGTGCCACCAAACCTCTGAAACTACAGAACACATAATAAGTGGCTGTAAGTCATAAACATCAGAAGAATAGACAGAGAGACACAATAAAGTGGCAAGAATCGTTCATCAACACCTGGCATCGATACTACAATCATCCATAAACCAAACACCGTACCACAAATACAAACCAGCCAACGTCATTGCCAGTCGAAAAGGAAAACTCTATTGTAACAGAACGATACAGACAGATCACTACATCAAATACAATAAGCCTGATATCCTATTCGAGATCACAGAGGAAAAAAAAGTGTATATAATCGACATAACCATCCCATATGTCACAAACATCGACACTACTAGGAGCATAAAAATCAAAATATATACACTACTCGCAAGAGAATTAAAAGAGCTATGGGGTGTTAACAGTGTCAAAATTGTACCAGTCATTATAGGAGCATTAGGAGAAATCCTTAATAAACTTCATGATATCCTGAGAGTGTTAAAAATGCCACCATATATAACTATGCAAAATGCAGTTATACTGGATACATGCAGCATTATGAGAGGAGTACTAAATACGTCAGATTTCAGTCCCGACAATATGTAACATATGCACTCACCTATGCCAATCCAGCAGGCAAAAAGAAATGAGGTCGGCCCAACTGCACCTAAAAGAAGATAATTCGTATTGTATTCATTTAAATGAAATGTAATGTTACATATTTAACTTTCATATCCAAAATTTTGTACATACTTACCTGCAAAGGTCGTTGTGCAAATTACATAACCTGAAAAAGAGAGAAATGTAAATAATAATAATAATAATAATAATAATAATAAAATAGTAATAGTAATAGTAATAATAATAGTAATAGTAATACCTAGTAATAGTAATAGTAATAATAATAATAATAATAATAATAATAATAATAATAATAATAATAATAATAATAGACTTTATTGACATCAGTCAAAGGCGGGGTTCAGCCAAAGGCTGCTTTTCAACCCAACCAAATACATATATCATACAAATAAACAGAAATGAACGGCGATATTACTATTAGATAAAGACATATAAATACATAGAAAAAAGAGAATATATGTTGAATAGGCAACTAATATTTTAAACAATAAACATTGTAGCAAAGCTTCATAGATAATATCACAGGAGTATACTTAATTATTAATGCGTACATAAATCTTCACATTTGCTTAAATAGTATTTAAAAGAATTTACAGAAAGAGATTTCATACTGTCTGATAAAGTATTGTATAATGTAGGGGCTAAATAGGAATATGAGCATTTAAATTTTTCTTTTTTAAACGATGGCACAATATATAAATTCTTAATACGTAGACTATAATTATAAAATTTTGGAACAAGTTTATCGTACAGATAACGAGGAATCCTAGTTATTAAAATTGTATGAGTTAAAGTCAAATACATTTTTCTTGTACGAGCTTCAATGTTATCCATTTTTGCTACCTCTCTATAGCTTGAAATGTGATCAAATTTACGGACATTGTAGACAAATCGTAAACATGAATTTTGAAAAACTTGAATTCTGTGCTTATCTGTTTGAGATAAATTAGGTACATACACACATGCACAATAATCAAATAATGGCAGTATAAGTGAATTAATTAAGCATAATTTTACATCAGACGTTAAGATGTCACGAAACTGATACAAGTGCTTTAACTTAATCACTGCTGCCTTCATTTTAGCCTGTAAATGGACTTGAAATTAAGGTCTGGATTCAAATATACGCCCAAACTTTTGCAAAATTTATCAGGCTGAAGTTGAATTCCGTCAAGCTTTATAAGAGGTGCTTCGCAGTTTCCTATAACTAACATCGTTGATTTGTTTGGATTAATTCTGAGACCATTGTCCTTAACCCACTGAACTAGAATATTGCGATCTGAATTAATATTATTAATAACACTGGACATATCTGAGGAACAACACAATGCTAATATTTGTGTGTCATCAGCATATAAGTGAATATCGCAATGTTTTAGTTCGACATGTAAATCTGCGACATACAGAAACCAAAGAGAGTGCAATGTTTCCTACTTAGTTTAAAAATTTTCGCTTACATAGATGTGATGATATAAGCGGAAAATTACAAAATTTATGTGAAATACATTACAAACATTGATTATTATTTTGTTTTTGATTGCAGAAAAAATGTTGTATTTGCCTTTGAATGAAAGTATATTATTTGCATATCTCGCTGCGCTCGGACGGCAGACTATAGCCTCGACCAAAGTATAGGAAACTTTTTTTACAATGATCTGTAAAGAGGCTACATTGAACCCTTGGTATACCAATAACTATTGATCTTTTATATTAGGCTGTGCCTAGAACCACACTACCAATATATTAGTATTGCCAATTCTATTTTCATACGGCCCTTTTTATTCTTGGGCTTAAAATGCTCTCTTTGCTGCTGTACTTCACAAAAAGCCTGATATATATATATATATATATATTAGAGTAAAACTTTTTGCATAATTTATGTATATGAAACTATGAAACATAACAAATTAGAGACAATTACAATTCATAGTACAATAGTGCCTGCAATTGAACGGTAATGTTTATTCTAATAACTTCAAAGCTAATGTGATGAGTATTTGACAAAATGTTGGGTCGAGTGCAGAATAAACTCGGTTGAAAACGAGAAAATATCAAGCAGTGCACTGCGCCCATGTATTCATAATATTTCATATTTCATGCAACATTTGTCTCGGATGCACTTCCACAAACATACTGGCAAATGGATATAATTTTCTGAATTTTTCGTATTATAATCAGCACTAGCGGCATAACATGTACACAAAATGACGAACACGGTTTTAAGGATGTTTGGTTAAATTTATCATATCAACAAAGCCAACAACGAGTAAACGACTTTTTAATACGAACCTAATTTTGAGCTAATATTTAAAACTATTTTTATATTGCTATTCATTGAGCTTAAATTATTATTATTATTATTATTATTATTATTATTATTATTATCATCCATCCATAAAATATAATAACTATTGAGGTTAAAGGCAACCGAGACGCTTAGAATAAATCGATTTTAATACCTTTTTACCTCTCGCTAAGAGAGGTATTGAATTCATGCTAAAAATAGCATATCCAGATTTTAGTGAATAAGCACGATTTAAGGTTCCTACAAACCGATTTTAACTTTTTACGATTATGCCTATGTGTGTGTATGTGTATATGTGTGGATGTTGGAGGGACGATTACTCAAAGACTCAAAGAGCTGAAAAGGTTTTGGTAACAATTGGACAACCGGAAGTAGTAGTTTCTTCAAAAAATTCTTGTAAATATAATTTTTTTGAAATTTTTATTATTGCAAATATTAAAGAACATAAAATTTTTCATCTAATATACTAATAATTTTTATTATATCTTGTATAGATAGAGATAAGACACTATAATATATAGAATAATCGGATGTAATATATCGCATAGGCTAAACTACACTAAAGAAATCAGCTGACAAATTCAAATGTTTATAACATAGTACTGTATGTAACATAGTTTGTAAATGACAGATGTCAGTGCCAAAAATCAACAGTTTTATTGACATTCTGAAAGCTTTTTCCGGGAAAGTACATTTAATCTTTCTTATTGTTTTATTAATTAAATATTTAAAATTATAGGTAACATGCATATATCCATCAGAAATACCACCAATCTTGTTAATTAATTGGAAGAATCTCTGACATTTAGAAACTTCCTCATACAATGAAAAATAGATATAATTAGAACTACATGTGTGCAGAAGGCATGTTAAATACAATAAATACTTATATAACATAACTTTCCCATATGAGACGCCCCTGGTCGAGATACAGAAACAAAAGAAAGTGTAAACATGCATCTCAAAAAGAAGTATTCTCGTATCAAGTTTCAAAATTTTAGTGTAACTAGTATCAAAGTTATTAATAAAAATGTGATTGATGAGGTGCACTTTTAAAGGCCTGTAACTATGTAAAGAGAAGTTTCCGGACATACCTTCATATGACATTTTTTTTGCTCAAAATTAGCTCAGTAATATATTCTTTTTTGTTACACGAGGTCTGGTACACCCTATATAGTAGGTAATGAAAGAGATGAAAATATTAAAAATTAGAGTAGAAACAGGAAATAAAGCAGTAAAATGTGAGGAACGAGTAAAATATACTCAATTCTGTAAGAATGTTGACTTAGAACAAGACAAGAAGACGTAAACTAAAATCTGACAAAATGAAAATATGCAAGAAAAGCTTACTACGGATGAAATGGATATTTCATGTAGTCCAGTGAACGAAGCATTTTGCCCTACAAAAGGTCGGGTAGTTCTGAATTTCTGATATGTTATGTAGGATGTAGGATCCAAATTTCCACACTCCCCCCTCCATCGCTTCCTCCTCGATCTTGTAAAAACCACCGAAAATCGGCACTTTTTCAGTTTATTTATTCTTTCTGGTGCATTTTTGCACCAAAAAAGTTATTTGCCGACTTGTAGAGGGTAAAATTTCCTGCAAATTATTCTTGTAAAGTTATTTTGTACGATTAATAGCAACGGAGCTATGAAGCTGACAAAAAAGGGTAAAATTGCGTACTTAGCAAAATTTTGAGTTTCTTTCCACTTTACATCGCAATAGCTCCGTAACACATCATTTTAGCGTAAAAGTCCTCATAATCAATCTTGTAGAGAAATTAATTAATACAATTATATTTTTTTTCGATCAATGCAACTGCAACTGCGTGGAGGTCAATTTTCCAAAAAAAAGATAAAAATGTTTTCTACTAGTTAAGTGCAGCAACTCTTTTTGATTGATTATTTCTAATTATATAAGTATTATGTCAAACAAAATAATCTGTATAGATGCAAAATGAACGTAATTATGTGTTGGCAAACGTCAATGAAGTCTCATGGGTCTATTATAAAAAACTTTTTAAAAACTGCACTTCTTTATTTATTTGTCTGCGACTTCTTTCTACTGCTCTTCATCTCGGAATGAGTTATTTGCCAAATACTGGTTATATCCTAGGACTCATTTTTTCTGAAACTTTGGCATATTATGTCTTTTTTGAAACCCATAGCGGTGGAGCTTTCCCGCTCCCAACAAGATGAAAGTAGCGATCTTAGAAAAATATTGAGTTTTTTCTAACTTTTCCTAGCTATTATCAACAAATTTCATTATATTCTTTTAGTTGTACTCAGCTCTTACAGACGCGGAATGGATGAAATGTAGAATATACAGATTATCGCGAAACATCCATTTTGAAAATTTGCTTTATTAACATTTTAACCACCGAAAATCGGCAATTTTTCAGTTTTTTGCTTATAACTACTTTCTGTTGTACTTCTGTATATATGTTCCACGAAGTTTTTTTTTTTTGTAGGAATAATAGCAACGGAGCTATGAAGCTTCAAGAAAGAACAAAATTGCGTACTTATAGTCTATTTGAGAATGACTGGCAGTAATAAATCATTCTGTCAAAGACATTCCAGTGGCGCGCCAATAATTGTTTGCACATGGATAGTCGAAATGACTAAATTCGGTAGAGAACTATAGTTTTAAGTCTAAGTTGTTTTTCAGGGTCAGGTAAAGTCATTTAAATAATTAAGATGAAACTACCTGAATATATATATACATATATATATATATATATATATATATATATATATATATATATATATATATATATATATATATATATATAATTGGAAAAACTGTATTCAACATGTCATAAAGGAAGAAGACCAAATGTGCAAACTTGACCATCTGATAGACGAAACGATCGAGCCATTTATAATTTCAGTAGGACAAAATTCAGAATCAGATTCTGATTTTTAATAATTTATGTATAAATATATAAGTATATGTAATGTAATATGTATATTTAATAGAAATATGACAGGTACCAATATCTTGACAACACACATGAAATAAGTATAAATTTTAGTATGTAACAAATAAAAATGTAAATATTGAATGTATGTATGTAAATATTAAATGTATGCAATATAATAATAATGACTGAGAAAGTTATATTTAAATATTAAAAACTTTTATTTTTAGTAAATGTATAAACAGATCACTCTACAAATCCTATCTACGTCTATGACACAGTCCGACGGGGATTATCGGACGGCATTTCTATTGTTCGACAAGTAAGTTTCGTTCCAGGTACAAAGCGTGCGGCTTATTTTGACCATCCTAGTGTAGTTATAACTGATTTTTCTGGTAGTTTTATTTGCCGCATTGCTGGCAAAAATCCAATACTACTCTTGCAAATAATGATTTATTAATGCCAGTCATTCTCAAATAGACTATAGTTAAATTTACTTACCTACGAAACACATGTATCAATTTTTTTTATGACCAATGTAACGTAGTGGGGATAACTTTACAAAAAAATTCGAAAAAGTGCCTTTTTTCAAGTTTAGTGCAGCAACGTTGTCCATCCAGTTTTTGACACTATACTTGATTTTATGATGCGGAATTAACGTAATACGGATTGCACGAACATAATTCTGAGCTGAAGAGCAGTAGAAAGAAGTTGCAGACAAATAAAAGAAGGAAGTGCTCTTATTTAAAAAAAAGTTTTTTCTAATAGTCCCATAAGACTACATTGACTTTTGCCATCACATAATTACGTTCATTGTGCATTTATACAGATTATTTTGTTTAAAATAATACTTCTATAATAAGATATAAACCAAAAAGAGTTGCTGCACTAAACTAGAAAAAACCATTTTTATCGTTTTTTGTAAATTGACCCCCACTCCATTGCACAGATCGTAAAAGAATAATCGGATTTTGTAGGTAATTAAATTCTCTGCAAGATTGATTATGAGGACTGTTGCTATTGCGATGTAAAGAGGAAAGAAACTCAAAATTTTGTTAAGTACGCAATTTTAGCTTTTTTTGTCAGCTTCATAGCTCCGTATAAAAATTATTTTTTATTCTTGTTACCAAGTAGCAATAAAGAACTTTAGCTTACATATCAGTTGTATTGAGAAAATATAAAATATGTATTTCAAAACAAAGAGTTCATATTTGAAATAAGCATTCCAATTAATTTCATTGCATCATACAATACTTTATTTAAAAATCTGACGTGGTCGACAAGTTTTTTTCCGTTAATTCAAAAATAGGTAGATACATACATTTATGCACGGACGTATCATAATTTGACAATTATACACGAATTTCTTAGACATAAACGTCATTTTATAGCCCGCGGGCCTCGTTATAGCCCGCCGGGCTATAATGAAACGTCCAACCAAATTATAACCTACAATATAAACAATTCAAACAGGCAACATGAAAAGTTTTTATTACAAATCGAAAATTTTTATATTCTTTAATGAAAAATGAAAATTAATTTTGTGATATTTATATGGAAAGCACGGAGATACACAAAGTAAAACTCAAATGACGTAACTAATAAACAAACAATAAACTGTTGTTCTCCTCTTTCATAGTAACACTAGATACTGGATGTATGAGGACAAATTCTTTTAACACTCATAATTTAAAAATTTTTGTCCTTGTATAAAGTTTTGTATGTACCATGAGCGTAACTTGCTTTTATGGCATTTGACGTGTTTTTATCCCTCGGCTTACGCCTCGGGCTCAAAATCCCGCCGCAAGCCATAAAAGCCTCCGCACTCTCTTAATACATAAATAATAAACAATACCCACATACATATTTTATATAAAGTTTTTTTTTTTATAAATTATGATCGGTAGTCTTCTTCTTCTTTGCGTATATTCATTACAGCGAGGTTCGCATATTGCGCAACGACATTCTTACGCGAAGAATACTATAGTTTCCAGCATATGTATATATGTAGGTATTTAAATTAATAAAAATTAAATGGAGGGAAATATTGTGTTGTCCACATCAGATTTTTATTTTTAAAATGGTCAATATTTTTATTTATGTTTTGTATTTATTGCTGTGACTTGTGCCTTTGGGGGGTTTGTTTTTTCAAAAAATTGCCGTCTTTGGATTTTGCTGTCTCGGGCAAGAACCCTTATAGTTGTTACCCAAATGCCGCCTTTGCATCTAGGCCTGATGTGACTCCGAGGATGCTTGTTCTCAGGAGATTCCCTTATATCCTCTTCACACCAATAGAAAACCGTCCGCAAAACAAGCACTAGCAGAGAAGTAGCCTAATCTATCATTGGTGTTTATTATTTGAATGCTTACAAGATCAACCGAATTACCATCGCTACCATTTAAAAAAGAAATTGGTACATATGAAAAGAAATGCATATGTCACAGTTTAATCAACCCTGATTAAGAGCAAAATTAGTTTTAGTGACCTTGTAGTAAATTTATCTTGTGCAGCTACCCACACTTCAAACTTTTATTATTGTTTTAGATTAGTTTTAGATTTAACGGAGAGAAGTATGCAAACTCAAAGCTTTAGGTTTAGTTTTATGTTTTCTGCTTAGAATTTGGCCAATTGGAAGATGGAATATGGAAGAATGATGTAGCTAAATGTAATTGTCCTTTTTTTAGTAATTGTTAAAAGTGAAATGGATAATAATAAAAGGTTATTAATTGCAATTAAATTTTTATTTATTAAAATTGTATATTAATAAATAAAAATAAAAGACGATGGGGGTCACGCCTGAGTAACTTCCATAAGAAGAACTGGTCCGGAAATGTTCTTTGGGTTTACTTTCATATATTGAAAAATCTGTTGTGGCCAGCACAAGACCTCGCCATTTCCATATTAGCCTATATAAGTATTGTATACACTTCGCTATCGAACCGTCGTTTTATAACAAAAAATTGCAGAACTTTAACCAAATATTGTTATTTATTGTATTTAACATATCTTCTGCACACATATAATTCTAATTATATTTATTTTTCATTGTATGAGGAAGTTTCTAAATGTCAGAAATTCTTACAATTCATTAACCAGATTGGCGGTATTTCGGATGGATATATGCATTTTACCTATCATTTCAAATATTTAATTAATAAAACAATAAGAAAGATTAAATGTACTTCCCAGAAAAAGCTATCAGAATGTAACTAAAACTTTTGATTTTTGACACTGACATTTGTCATATACAAATTATGTTATAAACATTTGAATTTGTCAACTGGTTTCCTTAGTATAGTTTCTCGTACTCGACTTATTATATCCCGATATTCTGTATATTATAACGTCTTTATCTCTAAATTTATAGAAAATATAATAAAAAATTTAAATGTATCAGATGTAGAATTTTGTTCTTCAAAATTAGTAATATCAAAAATTTTCAAAAAATAATATTTAGAAGATTTTTTAAAAAAACTACTACTTCCGGCTGTTCGGTTGTTACCAAAACCTTTTCAGCTCTTCCCAGGAATGCCAGATTGAGGAAATCATAGTTAAACATGTCTTATAGTTTTTGAGGAATCGTCCCTCCAACATCTATACATACACACATACACACATCCACACACACACACACACACACACACACACACACACACACAGACATCTTTGTAAAAAAGGTTAAAGTCGGATTCTAGTGACCTTGAAACGTGCTTATTCATTAAAATCTGCATTATGTAATTTTTAGCATGATTCCAATATCTCTCTTAGCGAGAGGTAAAAATGTGAAATTCGATGCCCTGCAATAAGCGAACTAGCTATATTAAGGTATTCAATAATTGTGTGTTTAAATAATTACATATATGAAAACTGTATTATCGTTTTAGTAAATTTGTTTATTATCCGCAGATATCATTAATTACTAAAACTAGCATTTCAAACACCATTTGTGAACGTGGCTTTTGAATACTGTTTAAATGTAAAACATAATACTAAAATTAATTTTATTTGTGAATAACCCTTAAATGCTACCAGTAAAGTTTGTAGTAAAAATTTATACGAACTTATTACTTATTACTGCCCACCAAAATTGCCTACGCAACCTGCCCACTTTAACCTTTAACTTCCCACAAATGCTCATGGATACGCATTCACACGTGTTAACAAACTGTTATTATTTTAACAATAATTGTTATTAGCCAGGCAAGAACTTCTGATGTGTCAATGTGTCAACAATGGGGTCCTCCACTCAAATTAATTTTTATTATTTTAAATGAAAGTTCGTTTAATTTTGAAACAATTCGTAGTATTAGAATTTCTTAATTGTTATTATTTTAACTGAATTTGATTTTCAATGTCAGCACGGCGGCAGAGGGCTGCGAGAGAAAGATACCAATAGTATGACGTTACAGTGACACTAACAGCAAATTTCAAATATCTTTATTAAATTATTTTTTTTTTTATCTTAATCGCTATTTATTAATTTCCTTGTACGAAGTAAAGGAAGTATTGCATACGCGAAAAATTTCGGTTTCCAGATTTCAACGGCAATATCCATTTTGATCATCCCTGAATCCATTTTGACTAATTTCGTCGTGACGTCTGTACGTACGTACGTATCTCGTAAAACTGCGGTAAGTCGTAAGTCGTAGAAAGTTAAAAATTTTATTTTTAGGACTATTAGAACATCTAGTTGTGCACTTCTCTTTTTCGTAATTACATAACTTCCGGAAGTGGTACTTTACTTGATAGATTTTAGTGAAAAATTATAATAAAATATAATCCAAACTTTTCAAATTTGGTATATAAGACTTTCATATCAATGGGTAAAATGGTCTAACCGGAAGTGATACTCAACTTGAAGCTGTTATCAGTTTTTCTTAAAAATAATCTGATGTGGCCAACACAAAACCTCCCGCTATTTAATTTTTATTATTTTAAATACATACCTCCGTATTTACTAATGCTGCAAACTGTTGCATATAACTATTGCTTTATTTACTATTTTCTTTTTAAAATGTCACTATTATTAATTTGAAGTGATAAGTTTTTTGACAGTGACATTCACCTGTAGTTACATTCATTTGAAATATGAACTGTGTAACAAAGGATTTGTGTTTATTTTAGGCTTCGAGAATTAAAAAAAAGATTTTTAAATTTATCTGTAAAATATGTAGAAAAAGTGTTAATGTATTCCTATAGAAAATTCAATAATCTTTAATTTTTATAATGACAAAAAATGGCATTTAATGGTATTTTTGGAAAAAAACCATTATGA
The DNA here is from genome assembly GCA_943142095.1 of Ophonus ardosiacus. Classification (NCBI taxonomy): domain Eukaryota; kingdom Metazoa; phylum Arthropoda; class Insecta; order Coleoptera; family Carabidae; genus Ophonus; species Ophonus ardosiacus. Next base: position 38,548,066 of record OW964823.1, read on the forward strand.
GCTTCAGGTAAAGTGCCATTTCTGGTATCAGATTTACACCAAAATCTAATGGTGTCTTTCCATATTAGAATAGAGTAGAAATAGAAGGTTTCAGAATCTTCTGAATGATAGTATTTGAGTTAGAGCGTTAACAAAATCCATACACATACACACATACACACACACACACACACACACACATACATACATACATACATACATTCAGACAGACATCATCGTGAAAATGTTAAAAGTGGATTCTAGGGACCTTAAAACGTGGTCATTTACTAAAATCTCGATATGTGATTTTTAGCACGATCCCTATACCTCCCTTACCAAGGGTAGCGGGAGGTAAAAAATGGTGTTATTTTGATTTTAGAAATAAATGCTTCAAATAACTGTTTTTGAGAATTGAATTCTGCATCTACCACATCAAGTATGATTAAATTAGCTCTTTGTATAAGAGAGATATGTAAATTTAAAAATGATGTTCCTTTTTTTGTAATTAGTTTGCTATGGATTAGAACAAAAAATAAAAAATGAAAATGTGAATATCAAATTATGTCAATATGTGCAATTTTATGATTGAAGTAAATCAGAATTAATTGTTGAAACTAGTCTACTTGACACACTTGTCATTTATCACTCATAAACAAAAGGACAAAAAAAAATCTTAAAGTACTTCTACCACCCTTGCAATATTAAAGCTAACATTTATATTTTTTATAAATTAGACACCTATTTATTAGTTAAAACTATTGTTGTTAGTTTTGAGTATTATTATTACTATAATAAAAGTAACATTAATAACCCAAATGAATTTAAAAAATCATTATTTTCAATAAGATTTTAATATCCTAACAGTTATGACACTGCAATTTAAAAAATGGCAACTATATTGGACACAACTTCATGTTGTATGATAACAAGATTGTTACTAAACAATAATAATTGTTATAGCGTTATAGCTCATCTAAGTATGAGACACTTGAATAAGAAATTTTAACAATAATATCAATTCTTGTTAAGTAACAATCTTATTCTAGGGATTCTATTATATTAATTAATATCGTCAATGAAATACACATATGTAGAGCGGTAATGCGGATTATCGGCCATCACATCATGTTGCTTGATAAACATGACTTGAAAAGGGGTAATTTGAACTTTATGTAAAACAATAGTTGAAAACTTTGTTGACGTAGTTTGAAATGTTTTGTTACTTTGTCTAGTTTACTTGTCAAACTTCGGTTGTACTCGTGTAAGCTCGTGACATTGAGTTGAATTCATCACTCCTCTTTCCTCTTGAATTAAAGAAGCTTCTATATATATATATATATATATATAACAAAATAAAGATAGGCATGAATTGATGCATTCATAAGAAAAAGATACAAGCTATTTCCATAGTTACTAAAGACGATCACTACACTAGTGAAAAGTGCTGAATTCGGCCCACTGTCTTTTGCACTAGTAGATAATTTAGCAATGACCTCTCGATTACATTCTACTTAGCAAACATCATTAGGCACTGGTGACCTAAATTAAAATCTGTTAAAATGTGTTTCAATTGATGAGAGCCAACAAAGTATCTGACATCTGGTGGCGAAATTAAAAATGCGAGTCGTGGGGAAAACATTGCGGCATGTGAATTGTACTAGCATAAGAACCAAGCAAAAGTGAGAGAAATGTCTAGCAAATGTGAGCAATATTGCTCTGTAACGCAGTGCAATAATTACGTTAGTGCACAAATGTTAATGCACTACTTCCCAAAGGACAAAGAAATGCGGAAAAAATGGGTAATTGCGTTAAAAATAGGAAAGAAAGTGACACGATATATGAATGTGTGTTCTGCTCATTTTCTGCCTTCGGATTGTTATCAAGGTAAATTGCATATATTTTTTTTATAATATAAAAAATATTTACAGAAAGAAATCCAAATAAAAGATCTCTTTTGAAAAAGAATGCCTGTCCTACTCAAAAAAAAAATATTATTTCTTTTTAAATTGAAGACGAATAATACCCTTAAGGTAATAAGTGTCATTTTTAATTTACCATATTCATCTGCTAAAAAATATTTTTGGGAAATGCTAGAAATACTTTATACAATTTTAAAACCAATTATTTTCATACCTGATAAGAGAACAACACATTTTAAATATTCCGAAATATTTAAAAAAACAAAATCAGAAATGTTATAGTGTTAGAGTGCACCGAAACTGATATTCAGAAATCAAAGACTTTGAGTTGCAGGATAAGATCATATTTTAATTATAAAAAAGACATACTTTAAAATATCTAATTGGAGTTACACCGGCAGGCGTTATATGTTTCGTAAGTTCGGCTTTTGGTGGCAGAAATTCTGATAAGGCAATCGTTAGAGAAGTAATTTTTTGGATCTTTCCAAATACAACATAAGTCCAACAATACATTTGCACTTAGCACCTTCTCCTACTTTACAGCTGCACATAAACTTCCACTGTTGTACATTGTTTTAAATTAAATGTTTGTAAACAAAGACCGTAAATTTCCACATTGTTTTCTTTATTAAATTGGAAACCACACATTATTATATGATCAGCTAAAATATTAAAATTATCTATAAATGTTGTTTCTCCTTCCACTATTGGCTTTACTGCACCATTTAAATAGATGTAGATATCTCCGAGTGAGATAAACATCTTATTTTAATTAATTATTTCACGTAAATAAAGAGAACTAAATCAAAAATTCGAGATTACTCCAATACCATCAATGTACAAAATACAATGTTTTCCCCACTACGAAGATGTCAATGCTACCATCTGTTGACGGTGGTTACCGCGGAAGTGAGGAAAGGCGAAAGGGCATCATTGTAAAATGAGTACGAAATTTGGAACACGAGCGATAACGTGTGTTCTAATCGTACGAGTTTTGCAATGGCCCTTTTCCACGTGTATTACGTACTCATATTCTGCTTAAAGTTGTCAGAACATCGTGTTTGGTATCAAATGAGAAGTATCGTCAAGGGGAACAAAGGGAATACTCGGCGTAGCCGAATTTTTGCTAGTACTCATACTATTTTTACCTCCCGCTACCCTTGGTAAGGGAGGTATAGGGATCGTGCTAAAAATCTCATATCGAGATTTTAGTAAATGACCACGTTTTAAGTTCCCTAGAATCCATTTTTAACATTTGCACGATGATATCTGTATGTGTGTATGTATGTATGTGTGTATGTGTGTGTGTATGTGTGTGTATGTGTGTGTGTATGTGTGTGTGTATGTGTGTGTGTATGTGTAGGGATTTTGTCTTCACTCTAACTCAAATACTATCATTCCGAAAATTCTGAAACCTTGTATTTCCATCCCATTCTAATATGAAAAGAAGCCATTAGATTTTGGTGTAAATCGGATAACCGGAAATGGCACTTTACCTGAAGCTCATAATGGTTTTTCTTCAAAAAATACCATTAAATGCCATTTTTTCGCATTTTATGTCTTATGAAAATTAAAGATTATTGAATTTTCTACTGGAATACATTAATACTTTTTCTATATATTTTACACATAAATTTAAAAATAATTTTTTTTATTAGTCGCGAAGCCTAAGATAAACACAATAATTCGTTTGTTACACAGTTCATATTTCAAATGAATATAACTGACAGTAAATTAAATGTCACTGTCAAAAAACTAATCACTTCAAATTAATAATAGTGACATTTTAAAAAGAAAATAGTAAATAAAGTAATAGTTTTATGCAATGGAACAGTTTGCAGCGTTAGTAAATCCGTAGGTATGTATTTAAATTAATAAAAATTAAATAGCGGGAGGTTTTGTGTTGGCCACATCAGATTTTTTTTTTTTCAATATTACATGTGAAAATTACATTTCCACGTGTATTACATACTATTTTTTTCAACATTACATGTGAAAATGACATTTTTCATATGTATTGAAGTTCGTATCCCTGTTATTTCAATGAATAAATGTGGAAAAATCTAATAAATAACTTTCGTCACTTAGTGAGAAAAGTAATTTACTTTCCTCACTTGTGAGGGAATTGGTTACTATCAAAATGTCATTTTCACAAGTGATGTTGAAAATAAACATTTTATTGTCATTTTTGAAAGTTTTGTCTGTACGAGGCACGTCCAGGAAGTAAGTGTACTGAGCCTCTGATACTCAAAGGGATTTTTTTTTTAACAAATTTGGCAGCACTGCCTCCAAGGGCAAGTTCTTGGGAGTAGCATGCGCGCTCGTTTCTGTCAATCGGTTAAAAGCAGTTGCTGTAGTGCCGTTTTGAAATCAGTGTCTCTATTCCGAATCTCGTCCGCTGCGAGGTGAGGAGCGTAATCTGGTACCTCCTCGCGAAGGGAGACGTGCTGTTCCAGAATTTTAATGAAATAACTGTTTATGGGGATGGTGTCATGAACCGTAGGTACTAATGTGAATGTGTACAACTGGTGTCGTGAGTTTAAAGCCGGCAGAACGAAAAATCACGGGTATTTTCTTTTGGGACCGTAAAAGGATTCTCTTCATTGAATTTTTGCAATAAATAAAATGTAAAAAATAGCACCCATTTTTTCTATCATTGTTTTGCACTAGAACTCTAGTTATAAGCCAAAGAAGTTTCCCGCTCTTGAAAATACCTCCCACCACTTCGTGTTTTGTACTCAATCGCCTATAACACGTACAAAAGAAATTATTATAATTTAATTTTCTCTTAAATTTAGACACATTGTGCAAAAATATGTAAGTAGTAAGTAATATGTATTATTTTCAGTGAGATGCTAATAAATATAGAATTTTTACTGCATAATGAAAAATTAATGATTATTTTTTATTAATATTTACTAATATTACTAGCATTTTATGCTCACCAGTGATGTATAAATTTTATTCATAGCATTTTATAAAAAGAGCACCTAAAAATCTGATGTGGACACCACATGACTACCTTGTACGCCTGTTAAACTATACATATTTTGTTAATAATTTTTTTTTTTTGTTATTTTTTATCCTAATCCATAGCAAACTTAATTACAAAAACCAAAAAGTACATAATTTTTAAATTTACATATCTCGCTTATACAAAGAGCTAATTTAATCATTCTTGATGTGTTAGACGCAGAATTCAATTCACTAAAACTTTTATTTTCGCATTTATTTCTAAAATTAAAATAACACAATTTTTTTCAAGAAAAACTGATAACAGCTTTAAGTAAAGTATCACTTCCGGTTAGACAATTTTAACCAAAATCTATTATGTTATTCCCATTGATATAAAAATCTTATGAACCAAATTTGAGAAGTTTTGGATTATATTTTTATATAGTTTTTCATTAAAATCTATTATAGGCTTCAAGTAAAGTACCACTTCCGGAAGTTATGTAATAACCAAAAAGGGTAGTGCCCAACTAGATATTATAATAGTTAGTTAATACATTTCAACTTTCTATGGCTCGCCGTTTTTCAGTTATGCGAGATACGTACATACATACGTACGTGCAGACGTCACGACGAAATTAGTCAAAAGGGAATCAGGGATGGTCAAAATGCATATTTCCGTTGAAATCTGGAAACCAAAATTTTTCGCGAATACAATACTTCCTCTACTTTGTACAAGGAAGTAAAAATGCAGGTAAAACTTTAATGCAACAATTACATACAATGGAAAATACAAATATTTATTACAAAGTCAGGAATACTTCTGGCTTTATTATATTCCCAAACAATAGTTATAATATGGATTAGGTCCAGTATAATAAAAGGTGATTACAGTGCAAGAACATTGATTAGAACAATAAATCAAGCAAAGGAAATTTCATCAATATTTCAATACTAGTATTTAGCGTTGAATAAAAAAGGCTTATGCATTAAGCATTACTATAACATATGTTTTTACTCTTTTATATATCTACACTCTAGAACAGTAATTTTGGTATAACTCTGAGTTCATTTCTCTATTCCTTTGCTACTGAAAGAAAAACATATTTTAAGTAAATTCATGAATTATTACCTTAAACATGTATTAATTTCAATGAAAATTAAATTCACATACATTTGAAAAAGTTTTGTCAGATATTTCATCTTTTCTTCTGCTAATGTCCATATTCAAAGTTGATTAACTAATTTTGTCGTCATAAATTCAAATAATTAAATTTATTTGAGATCTTACTTGTTAGTGCAATAATTACTTCTCATTTTTAGTTCAATTATTTCAATTTCAATGGCTTAAACTCAAAAATAGCGTCTCGTCTGCAAAGGTGGATTTACACATATGCGCTCGTGTTTCGCCTCATCACTCTCCGACATTCGCGAATGGCATTCGCACATTCGTCCTCACAACGCGAATGAGTGTTCATTTCACTAAAGTCGAGACGAGTCGAACGGCTGATGAGGAAGTTGTGGCGGCATCCGCCCTGCTCTTGCTAAGTCTTGATAACTATCTACAATTATTGTGTAAACACTAAGATCGCCTCGTCGCTACAATGTTTGACTCGGGCCCAAAAAACCGCTCCCGGAGCGAGAGTTGCGATCGGCAAGACGAGCAACAAGGCGAATGATGAGTGAACCAACTATACATTTGCCTAGCCACTCGCCTTGCGATTCGTCTCATCATTCGTGCGTATGTGTAATCCCATATAAATTCAATGGGAAGAAATCTGGTACTCGATCTTATGACGTCAAACTAATCACAAAGCTTTCTGAAATTTGAAAATTTTAGGTCATTTATTCATTTTTACAAAAATGACACAGAATGTAATGTTTTTATTTATTGAGATCGCATTGTTTATGTTTTAAAAATAATTTAATATAATCTTTAGTTTTTATGGGGTCTCGTGGCCGCGTGCCTGAGTGTCTGGTCGCAAACCTGGGGAACCGGGTTCGATCCCGACTGACGCCAAATATTTCGAATTTTAAATGACTCGTGTGGTGTACTCTCCACGCCAGCAATGCGAGACCGTGAGGTGACGGGCTGGTAAACGCCCGTACGGTACAAATAAGTCATCAGCATTACCGATATCTGTGATAAAACAGATTGGCACACCCAGAAATGGGGAATATGTCGCGAAGATATATTTATTTATACATATTTTAGGTTTTACAGGAAATTAAAATATATTAAATGACACTATTAATGCTGCACGGTACAGTGAATTACGGAGGGCGATACAGAACAAAAGAAGAGCTAGAAAAGGACAAACGCCACAAAGCAACTCTTGGGCTCTTTTGGTTGGGACATTATCAATCTCACAACGTTGATCTGACACCTTCAGATTTTTAACTTTTTAGCTCTCTGAAGTCGTTTTGGGTAGGAAAAGGTTTTCGACCGACGATGAGGTCCAGAGTGGTGTCAAATAATGGGCCAAAGAGGTGGCGGGAGACTTTTTTGACGAAAATAGTGTTTGATATATGTATATGAATATGTAAAATTTATCAAAAAAATATATTACTATTTAGATTTTTTTTAAATTGAGTAGGTAGTATTTTCTGGACGTGCCTCGCATATATTTTTTTGTTGAAATTGTAACATTTTCATCAAGGTTTAAATGTGTATTGTTTTATTCAATTGAAAATTTAGATACAATATTGAGAGTCATGGGAAGTTCATTTAACCTTGAGAACTTGATAAAAATTTTATGAGACACAATAACAAATGAAATTTCCAATTCATACTTTACAATGTATGGTATTTTTAGACATATTACTTGCTAATAAAATAAATTCCTATTTCTAGATTTGGTATTTCGAGGATATTCAGAGAAAATCTTTGAACCGACATTTATAATTAATAATAATAATAATAATAATAATAATAATAATAATAATAATGCTAATAATAGTAGTAGTAATAATAATAATAATAACAATAAATAATAATAAAATAATAATAATATTTAATAATAATTAAGCATAATAATAATAATAATAATAATAATAATTATAATTAATAATAATAATAAATAATAATAATTAACAATTAACAATAATAATAATTAATAATAATAAATAATAATAATAATGAAAAAATAATAGTAATAATAATAATAATAATTAATAATAATAGATCCACTAAATATTAGCAAAAAGAATAGATGAGAAAACTGAGAGCAAACGTTACAACAATTACACACCTCTCAATGTTGTCGTTAATGAAAAAGGAAAACTCTACTGGGATAGAGAAATTATTACAGATCACCATATCAGGCATAACAGATCGGACATCGTCTACCATGTTAGAATAGAAAATAAATTATTCTTAGTAGATACTAATATTAAAAGCACGCACGTAGATAAAATTTAAAAATGCCTAGATCTTTCAAGAGAACTGAAAGACCTTTGGGATATAGAAAGGGTCGAAATAGTTCCCATAATTACAGGAGCGACGGGAGGAATCCCACATGCAATACATCATGCATTAAATTTATTAGGCTTACCGAAACATCTATATCAAAACCTACAAGAGTGTTATTCTTGATACCTGCAACATAGTACGTATTGTCATGAGTATGGTCAAAAAGGGCCCACTTCAAATCCATGGAGCGTCCAGCTGAGATCCTAAGTAGTCCTGAACCTGAAGTCGAGTTTCGGATGGTCCAATCCCTCTGAGAGCCCACATGACATCCCTAAAATCCCAAATGAAATATAAGTTATTACTTTATAAAATATATTGTATTATACCATACATATACGTACCAATTTATTGTACATACTTACCTCAAAAGGTCGTTGTATAATATAAATGGACCTGAAAAGAGAAAAATAAATGAATAATAATAATAATAATAATAATAATAATAATAATAATAATAATAATAATAATAATAATAATAATAATTAATAAAAATAATAATTAATAATAATAATAATAATAATAATAATAATAATGAAACTTTTGTTTAAAGAGACACCGAGAGTACATCATATGGGAAAAAGTCATAGAGTACAGAAAATTATTTATAATCATAAAATTCTTTTTAAACAAGGAAACGTTTTAAATTATTTTTAAGGTGATTAAAGCAGTTGACTGATTTATTTTCTTGTGGTAGTAAATTATAAATGTGCAACCCAATATAATGAGGGGACATTTGCCCTATTTTAGTTTTACCAACGGGTACTCGTAATTATGGAAAGAAAGTCACTTTCTGTTGAAAATTTAGATTTATTTATGTAGACGAAGTAGCATAATTCTAATATGAGAATGCAAGTGAGAGGAAGAATACCAACTTTTTTAAAACAAATCTCTGAGGCTCTGAGTTTTACTAGCACCAGTTATACATCTTACTATTCTTTTTTGAATTAAGAACACGTCATGAGCCTCTGAAGATGTTCCCTAGAAAAGTAAACCGTATCTTAATTTTGATTCAACGAAAGCGTAATAATACTTTAGTAATTATTGTTCAGTCAAGAAACATTTTAAATGTCTTATTTGATAACATGTACTTTTAAGTGAAGCAATGATTTTCTTACATTGTGATTTCCACTTAAGAATTTCATCTACTGTCAAACCCAAAATTATGATCATAAACAGAAATATTCAACTCTGGAATATTTCTCTTTTGATAATTATGAAATTGAATAAAAGTAGTTTTAATCTTATTAAGAAATAAAAGGTTATCATTGCACCAATTCACTATACTAAGTACACAATTATTACATTTTTATTGAAGTTTCTCACTATCTTTGTCTGAGACTACAATTGACGTATCATTAGCGTAAAGAATGATATTTAAGTGAGAGATTAATTGACTCCGAAAGTGATGACGTCAAAATCGACCGGGAATTACAAAACCTGAAAGTAGGCTTCCGGTTTCTTAACTGCATCTTGAAAGAGTTTGTAGTGAACGAACCGTACTAGCGCCAAATTTAAATAGCTGTCATCAAAGGTATTATCTGTAAAGTATAAATAAAACTTTCTTAGCATTAAAAATTGTTTCTTATAAAACTAATTTTATAACAATATTTTGCAGTATAAACAATTAATACAATAAATAATGCATATGAAAAATATTGGACATGGCAAATAAAAAAAGTAGGTATGCAAAATTAGAAAAGTAGATTATCATATAATAAAATATATTTGTCACATACGTATTAATAATATAAAGAATGTTAATGAATACGTGTTACAAATTTATAGGGTATGTAGGTGATGCAAAAATAAAATAAACAAAATTAGTAACTGTAGTGAGAGATCGTAACGGCCAATGAAAATTAAAAAAGATAATTACCATTTTATGAGTTTATTAGTAAAAGTTAGTCTATTTTGCATCTCGTACATACCCTATAAATTTGTAACACGTATTCATTAAAAGCCTTTGTACATATTTACAAAAATTCGATTACATACTTTGTTAATTGTAAAATATTTCGACTCCCTTATAAGAGGGTATTAAATATTGTCAAAGCCCCACAAACTTTAAGGATGAATGATGCATTAAAAAAAGCAATCATATGTAATATCTGAAAAGTTTTAATTCCTCCTATGGCCCTTTCTACTTGTATTTTTACCCTCGTAATATTTTTTGGTTTTCTGAATTTGTTCCACCGTAAACTATGGTATCATTAAAAATTAACGTCTGGTGGTAAAAGTTCGGTTACTAAAAAACCTTTCTAGGCCAGAATTAAATCACCGACGAGAAAATGTCTCGCAACTTACAATGATTAATTCCCACTGCTTTTCCAAATTTGGCTAATTCGTTTCTTAATACTTCAACATATTCCTCAGAAACTGTGCGATCAGTGGATCTATGTGGCGTTGAAGGATATAGATCTTCAACTGTTTGCACTGTAGTATCAGTAACGCAGCCATGATACCAATCCTTTGAACCATAGCCTAGGTCTATATCTAGAATCAGAGGAAAATCTTTTCGTCCTCGCTGAAGAATGACAAGAGCCACAATAACATTATTTCTTGGAATTTATTAAAAGTTACTTCAATATAAGGTTTCTTAAAACAAACTACGCATATATTTTAATTTATTTTTTTACTTTAAATACATAAAACAGGAATATGTAACAAAATAACATCATTAAATTTTCGAGTTTTCAAATAAGACAAATGACAGCTATTTAAATTTGGTGCTAGTTCGGTTCGTTCACAATAAACTCTTTCAAGATGCAGTCAAGAAACCGGAAGCCTACTTTCAGGTTTTGTAATCCCCGGTCGATTTTGACGTCACGCTTTCGGAGTCAATATCATTTGTGTAGAAAATAAAAAGAATAGGAGCTAAAACAGTTCTTTGGGAGAGACCCACACTACAGATAGGTAAGATAATTTGATGGAAGAATTCATTTGCATTCTTGCAACAGTAATCAAGTGATACATACTAGTGGTGGGAACCGTTTCCGGTTCGGTTCGGTTCCGGTTCCAAAATTACCCCGGTACCCGGTTATTTGAATGTGTAACTACCCCAAGACTACCCGGTTCTCGGTTCTGGAACCGAAACTACCCGGTTCTCGGTTCTGGAACCGAAACTCATCGGTTCTCGGTTCTGAATTCGAATCTCATCGGTTCTCGGTCCTGGAACCGAAACTACCCGGTTCTCGGTTCTGGAACCGAAACTCATCGGTTCTCGGTTCTGAATTCGAATCTCATCGGTTCTCGGTTCTGGAATCGAATCTCATCGGTTCTCGGTCCTGGAACCGAAATTCATCGGTTCTCGGTTATGGAACCCGTACAGATTGAGACTTGAATATAGGTCGGAATATATGTAAAGTGCATACTAAGTGCATTCTTGCATATTTTTAAGAAAATTGAATAATACATGTGCAAAATAAAACACGTGTGCATATAATATGAAAAATTTTGAAAATTATGAATTATAAATTATTACTTTAAAGAAAAACTTTTATTAAAAATTTTATGTTCTGCTATGTGTAATTTATATTTTGTATTTATATACATTATCAGGTATTTCCACTTTTACCACGGAATTTTCCCATTTCTCTACCCGACTCTTTGGTGTGAATTTGCAGTAAAGAAAATGATACATATAAACAAAACATATAATTGTCTGTTAAACAAAAATTATGGATTTAAAATTTTTACATAAACAAACAAAATATTAAATGGCTATATTGATTGTATATAATCGAACTGAAGTTAAGAAATTAAGAAATATTCCTTTATATTACAAAAGTGAGAGATCAAAATGTAAAGATTAAAGCAGAATGTATAAGTAGCTCATTGAAATTCTAGGAAATATTTATTGCTTTGTCCCTTCATTTTATGGTCACTATTGTCATTAAGTAGGTAGGTAAAGTCTGTTCGCTCCTAGCTGAAACAAGCCGATAATTTATTACCCCAATAGTTATTACCACAAACCATAAACCACTTTCTTGAGCCGAAAACGGCGGTCAGTTGTAAATGGAGTGTTGAACAAGGATTGTATTCAGTTCGTTTTGATATATGCGTTTGTTAATTTTTAAGATAATTTTTTGAAATTATTTTGAAATGTATTTACAGCTAGGTATTATCATTGAATAGGTATAATTAAGAATTACCTGGAAAGACGTTTTCGGCTAATGACATTGTTTTCGGGTTTGGCCATCATCATAATTTCTAGGAATTATTTAATCTACTATTCATTTAAGTCACCCTTGATTAAATTTCGTTCCTTTATAATCCCGGTTTTCTTTCGTCTTAACTCAGTTTACATGTAACATTAGTTAGCAGCGGTTGTAAGTGAAATTTTAAATATGGAAATGTGGAGGCCCTGGGATGTCGACAATGCTTCTGCCAGTGTTAGTGACGAAGTCAATACCTGTGACACCGATGCCGACGTTGTGCAAAGTGATGAAGACACAAATTGTTTTAAATATTTCATCAACGAACAAACGCAGCAAGTTATATTAAATGTGTATAATCATTTTGTAGAAGTGGGTGAAACGAATGCTCTGAAAAGAACTTCGATTGCGACAAAAACGTCTCTCGCATCCGTTCGTCGCATTGTAAAACGAGGAGTTCCAGTTAAAAAACGGAAGAGGGCTACTTCTGTACTTTCAAAAATTGGTAATTTTGAAAAAGAAGTCATTGAGAGACTAATTTATGAAGAATATGCCAACAATAGAGTCCTAATACTGTCTGAATTTCTCGTCAAATTGAAAGATACTATAAATTTTCCCTATGGAACTTCATTGTATTTATGTTTAAAATCAATGGGATTTTGCTATAAGAAGCTAGACAAGAGATTATATATCATGGAATCTGATAGAATAAAAACATTACGAAATGAATATCTAGTCCAGATTAAGAAATTTCGAGATGAACAGAGAACAATAATTTATCTAGACGAAACATGGTTTGATACCCATGATGTTATTTCAAAAGGTTGGGTAAAAGACAGCAATAAATGTGCAATGAAAAGTCCATGTTCTCGAGGAAAACGAATAATTATTTTACACGCAGGCAGTAGGAATGGTTGGGTGAATGGAGCATTATTAATATCAGCAAAAAATATAAAATCGTCTAGTGCTGATTACCATGAAGACATGACTGCAGCACTATTTGAAAAATGGTTCAAGAAGCAACTACTTCCTAATATACCGGAAAATATTGTTATAGTAATGGACAATGCTAGCTATCACTCGAAGCAAGAGGAAAAAATCCCTACAATGTCTTCAAAAAAAGGTGATATGATAACTTTTTTAAATGAAAATAATATTGCTTTTCCCGAGAGAGCCACTAAATAAGTACGAATATACGAAGGAAAAGTTTTGTTAAATCTTATTATATTGACAAATTAGCTTCGCAAAATGGGCACACAGTATTACGTTTACCGCCGTATTATTTAACCCCATTGAAATGATATGGAGCGAATATAAAAATAACATTAAAAAAAATAATCAATCACCAAATCTCAGTTCAACAGTGGTAGAGTTAATAAAACAACAAGAAAAATTTATTACTACAGCTTCTTGGGAAAACTGTGAAAAACATGTAATTGAAACAGAGAATAAATATATTATTAATACCCAGCCACAATCTATCATAATCAACGTTAATTCTGATAGTGACGACTCCATTTTGGATGAAGATGATAGTTCTTAAGAAAATATAAATTATGAGAAAGGGACAGTTCGCTATTTGTAAATAATGACAACAACTGCTCACCTACAACTTTTAAACACGCCAGCGAAATTTATAGCAAAAAAAAAATTTGCATATATTTCCCTGACAGTCCTAAGCCTGTAAAAAGTGTGAAGGAAAGTTGCCATTATTTGATTATTTTATGACGAGTATAACTGTATACTTCTAATAATGACATTTTCCCTTACTTATGCAGATTTCGAATACGTCCCTGTTCCACACTACCTGAGGATTTTCTATTTGTGGTAATATCTATTGGGGTAATAAAATATCGGCTTGTTTCAGCTAGGAGCGAACAGACTTTACCAATATCTTAGAACATCACTCAAGGTCAAGCTACTATAATAAACCATATTGAATGAAAATTGAAAATATACAATATGAAACTGAAAATGTAATTAATATCGTTCAATAATATGTCTCAAATAAAACAGAAAATCTGTTTATTTCTCAAAAATAGCGAGGCTAATTTAAAATTATAATTGAATAAAATCATTGATTCCATAACCCGAATCTGAAGTTCTATTCCAGAGAACCGGTTCCTCTACCCGGAACCGGAACCCGGTTCCAAATTTTTCCAGTTCTTGACAGCACTAATACATACTGCAGTCTATTTTGTAAGAAGCTGCATAGCCACGCCAGGGGTGCTCCACGGATGCCTACACATTTTTTTTTATGTAGAGTTCATGCTCGAGTTATGTCTTATTCCATGTTTATACATGGGCTAAGCTCGTGATTCCTGTGTTATAAAGAGGCCATTTTAAATTTAACCCTTATTTATTATTGCCACCATAATACAGTAGTTTTCACGACGATGTCTGTATGTGTTTGTATTTGTGTGTATGGATTTTGTCAACGCTCTTATTCAAATACTATCATTCAGAAAATTCTGAAACTTTGTATTTCGACTCTATTCTGATATGAATAGAAACCATTAGAATTTTGTGTAAATCGAATGGCCAGAAATGGCAATTTTCTTGAAGCTCATAATATTTTTTTTTTAAATACCATTAAATGCCATTTTTTAAAGATTATTGCATTTTCTGCGGATATACATTAATACTTTTTCTATATATTTTACAAGTAAATTTAAAAAATAATCTTTTTTATAAATCTCAGAGCTTTTGATAACAATTCCTTTGTTGCACAGTTCATATTTTAATTGTATGTAATTGACAGATAACTGAAAAAACTTATCACTTCAAATTAATAAAGGTGACACTTTAAAAAGAAAATAGTAAATAAAGCAATAGTTATATGCAAAGGAACATAATATAGTTTGCAGCATTAATTAATACGAAGCTATGTATTTAAATGAATAAAAGTTAAATAGCGGGAGGTATTGTGAGGCCACATCAGATTTTTTATTTCTTAACATCTAGTAAATATTAAAATAATTTACTAATAATCTTGAGGTAAATTAAGTTACTGAAATTTGTAAAAGATAGGAAGCTTTTTTGTCTTATCTCAAATTAAAAAATAATGGACTAAGGTTATTTTTTGCAAGGGGCTCAGAAAATGTGAAAAACACACATTTGTATCATAAGATTGTCAATTATATAATTTTAAATTAAGTTATCAAAATCAATAGAAAATTATTAGCAATTAATTTAAAAATCAATGTTTAAATTTAGTAATTATTTCAAATTGTAATTGCATTTCAAGATTCTTTTTAAGTAGTATTTTTAAATGAAATTTTCTTTTTGTCTCAATTTTAGGTAAACTGTTAAAGAGAAAAGTTTTACGTTATTTGACTTACAAATAAGTTGCTGAAAAGGACAATTTGCTTATGCAAATTTATTCTGTTTTCTCAGACAAAATATGTAAGTATGTATTAACTTATATTTTGTTTTTATTTTAATAAAATGTTTATACATATAACTTTTCTCTTTTTGAAATATATTTGCCGAACAAATACTTATGTTGAAAGGGCAATTTAAAATATAATAATAATAATAATAATGTATTTATTTGTCATCAGGTCCTTTGACCTATACAAATGATCTTACGTGTATGTTACAAATTTTGCATATATATATTTACAGTTTGTAGAGACATTTTTAGTGCCCTCTACTGGCACCCTCGTTACATGCAGAGTAGCTTATAGTGACCTCTGCTGCCACTCGGACTCATCTGGGTGTGTCGGCTTTTTATTAAAAACTGACTCGTGCGGGATTTGAACGCTGTCCCACACGAGCAGCCTTGTGTTGCCAGGCGAGCACTATAGCCGCACGACCACAGATGACCGTATTATTTAAAATATATTTGATATGACTAGCACATCACCTCCCTCTATTTAATATTTAAATATTACATTTAACAATACTGGCACATATGTAAAAATTTTAATGTTAAATCCTTTTAAAAACTTTTTATTTTTGACAGTCGTATTTTTTGGTCAATCACATAGAAAATGTCATTTTTTTATCCAAGGAGGTTATCTCATATGAATGAAAAATGAGATTTTTAAAGATGGATATTCTATAAATTTATTCATAAAATATACGAAAACAATGTAAAGCAAACTTGTATAAAATTAAATGTTTCTTTTCATATTTGTATTAACATTTACCACGAAAAAATTATATTTAAAGGTATTAAGTATTAAATAAACGTAAATATAAATTTGAAATCATAATCAAGGTAATTTGACAAAAATTCTGGATTTTTTACCGAAAAAAATCTGAATTAACCCATCACAAGTATTAATACGTTTGTATAGTTTGTGTGTTGCACAATATTGATAATTTTCATTAGTAGTCGATGGAAAATTATTATACCGAAGAGATTTTTTAATGTAAATTTAGTGTTATTAAATAGAAACGTATTAGAGATATTTACTTTATGCAAAACATAGTAATTAAAGTAAACTAGGACCATCAAAGAACGCTGTTTTATTAAAAAATTCTAAATTCTACAGTAAATTTTCCCATTAATGTGAACGTAAACAATACTCTCCAATTGTAAACGCCTGCTGCGATGGTCCAAACAATCGGACGATAATCAATTTTGTCTGATAAAGAATTGGGATCGTTTATATTGTTTTTACGTCCGAGGTCTATGGTGATCAATTTTTTTTTGTTCCATGTTCAATTGGATTTGACTGACAGACGTGATAGCAGCACATAAAATTTGGGTATTGATTTAAAAATTTCATTTAAATATTATAGCCGTATTCACGTAGGTACCATTTCTTCAATATATGTTCAATTATACAGGTAAATTGAACTTACATGAGTTTTCAGCAATGAAAATCAGATGTGCTCGCTAAAAAGGGAGCCAATATACCTTTTTATGGGGTCTGAACCTTCTTGTGAGGTTTGGAAAGCTAAATAAAGCAGGAAATCAAAAACTGTGAGGAGTCAGTGTGCTATTCCGGGCTTCAGTAAGACAAAGAAGTTCATTTCACGTCGCTGATAAACGCTAAGAAGCTAATAGCTCTATGGAAAAAGAATCTTAGAAGTATCTTCACTTATTTGTCCTTGTCAGCTAAAATTTCATCTCTGTCCATGACCATAATATATTAGTAACCGAGGTGGAAAGTGTTTCATTATTGTCGAGGGCGAACCAAGGCGGGAAGCGCCGAAGTTAGCTATAGCTGAGACATAATGAAATATTTCACCGAGGTAAGTATACTATTTTATTCACAATCTGAAATTAGTAAGCATAAATTGATATTTAAATAATAATGATAACCTAACATAAATAAACGAATAGTTTTTGGGATTTGTGCTTGTACATTTGTTGCATGAATTGCCAGTTTGATTTCTAACCTTAACTTTTGATTTCTTTACATTAATTTGCACTGACTTATATTATTTATATTCTCATTCGCTTCTTTTCATATAAAATGTAAAGAAGCTTTGTTTACAAGTAAATACCTATCACTACCATGCACTGACCACTCAAGGTGAAAAATAGCCCTGAGGTTGGGATATAGCATTTTCTCGCCCTGAGGTTGGAAAGTGTCAATTTTCTAACCTCTTGGAAAATGTGGTTAACAATAACTTAATTTACAATTTTCTAAAAGTCAGAAAGCGCCATATTACTACTAACCGCTTGTGAATAAAATTATATGCGTATGTTCAGCAGTAAACTCATCAAGGTAAAAGTTACCTCACTGTTAATGACACCGAGAGAGCGAGCAATGTATTAGCCTATTCATTGAACTTAAAGTTTAAACTTTTCTCCTGGATCATGCTATATGAACCTTTTTGAGCTTCGCAACGCATCTACAATAATTGAAAGTATTTCTCATTGGTCTAAAAGTTTTATCTCATTTCATTCCTATATTAAATCTAATTTCGTAATTTACAAGACGAAATACACAAGAAAATTCAACAAGAAAAGAATAAACGATTTAAACCTACTAAAAATCCCGCCCATATTCACAGAACCATATTCCTTAATCCTCCAGCGGACGGGTGGGGTCTGTGAGTCCACGCAATATATAAATATTGTATTTTTTTAAAGAAAAATTATGAGACCATGGGCTTCTATGTACCTTTCACAAATATCAAAACTCGAATTTTGATAAAAAAAATTCAAAAATATATCTTACAGTTTTTGTGAAAAAGAAATGTCCTGATAGACCTCACCCGTTCGCTCATGTAACTACTTTACCGTCCCTTGTTTTGTAACGAGGATTTTTTTTTATATTTCTATTTACGTTTTTTTTTTTTTTAGTAAATTAGCTTATTTTCTTTATATAAATAGTATTGTATTGCACTTCGCTTTCGAACCGTGGTTTTATAACAAAATATTACAGAACTTTACCCAAATATTGTTTTTTTATTGTATTTAACATGTCTTCTGCACACATATAATTCTAATTATTTCTATTTTTCATTGTATGAGGAAGTTTCTAAATGTCAGGGATTCTTCTAATTCATTAACCAGATTTCTGATGGATATTTGCATTTTACCACAATTTTACCTATAATTTCAAATATTTAATTAATAAAACAATAAGAAAGATTAAATATACTTCCCAGAAAAAGCTATCAGAATGTAACTAAAACTTTTGATTTTTGACACTGACATTTGTCATATACAAATTATGTTATAAACATTTGAATTTGTCAACTGGTTTCCTTAGTATAGTTTCGCCTACTCGACTTATTATATCCCGATATTCTATATATTATAACGTCTTTATCTCTAAATTTATAAAAAATATAATAAAAAATTTAAATGGATCAGATGTAGAATTTTGTTCTTCAAAATTAGTAATATCAAAAATTTTCAAAAAATAATATTTAGAAGATTTTTTTAAAAAAACTACTACTGTCGGTTGTTTGGTTGTTACCAAAACCTTTTCAGCTCTTCCCAGGAATGCCAGATTGAGGAATTCATAGTTAAACAGGTCTTATGTCTTATAGTTTTTGAGGAATCGTCCCTCCAACATCTATACATACACACATACACACATCCACACACACACACACACACACACACATCTTTGTAAAAAAGGTTAAAGTCGGATTCTAGTGACCTTGAAACGTGCTTATTCATTAAAATCTGGATATGTAATTTTTAGCATGATTCCAATATCTCTCTTAGCGAGAGGTAAAAATGTGAAATACGATGCCCTGCAATAAGCGAACTAGCTATATTAAGGTATTCAATAATTGTGTCTATATTTTAAGTGTATTAGATGGAGAATTTTTTGTTCTTCAATATTTAAAAACTCCCAAAAAATTATATTAGAAGAATTTTTCCAAGAAACTACTACTTCCGGTTGTTCAATTGTTACCAAAACCTTTTCAGCTTTTCCCAGGAATGCCAGATTGAGGAAACTGCAGTTAAATATTTTTTAAGTCTTATAGTTTCTGAGGAATCGCGTCTACACATCCAGACATACACACATACACACATCCACCCACACACACGACATCATTTTAAAAATGTTATAATCGGATTCTAGGGACCTTAAATCGTGCTTATTCAATAAAATCTGGATATGCGAATTTTAGCATGAATCCAATACCTCTCTTAGCGAGAGGTAAAAAGTACATAGATTTTTTTTATACGTATTCCAATTATGGGCCTGACAGGCCTCATCCGTTGCTCGTGTGATATTGAAACCACCCGTGCACTGGAGGGTTAAATAACACCCTCGTCGATGTAACAAAATTGAAAACACGATTTATAAAAAATATTAAAGAACATGATAAAAATCTCGGTGTAAGAAAAGACGACTATGATGAGAAACATCGTATTGATAAACTGAAACGTCCACGTAATGTAAACGTGGTATAATTAACGGACTCGGTTCAATAATTAAACAAAAATCTGGCAACTTAAATTTAATACCTACATAATAATAGCATACATCCTAATGATATAGTAGAAGTATTAGAACAAAAAAATGTCTACAGAATCAAAATTAGATTATGAACATATTTTTTTAGAACTTTACAAAATTAATAAAAAGCCATTGTGAAACTACAAAAAATGTAATAAAATATTTACTACATATTTTATTTACTAAAAATTACATATATCAACTGACGCCCATATGCCAAACCATACACAAAATATTAATATTAAAGGTATATTCAAATTTAATGCTGTTAATAATTGTAAAATAAGTAATGTATATTTTAATAAACGGAATTTTTGGCAAAAATTATTATTTGAGAACTTTAAATTACAAAATTTTGAAAAGAATGTTGTTACCTATTGCAACACTGCTTAGGCAAAATATTGAAACTATGAATATTAATTATAAAAATTACCATACAATACCACAAATACAGTATCAAACCAGTACTCCTTATATAGCTATATATTACTAATTATTAAGTATGTATTATATATATATATATATATATATATATATATATATATATATATATATATATGTAAATTGTAAAAAGAAGACGTTGCTGATAACAACCCTATGACGAATCTTCATTTATCAAATGAAGCTTCTTTTTGGAGGTTGGAGTATATTCATACCACAAGATGTACGGTTTCATATTACGTCTTTATAAAACACGCTACCTTAAGTCTTGTGTACTTTTGGAGTTAAACATTTTTTTAAGATTTCGAACATAATTCTTATTTTATTTTGCGCCGTGGAGACTAGAGAAATGTCGATCTGTATTTATATATCGCACAACATCAGTGAAATACGTGGAATATCCTTTCTTTGTAACATAAAACATTACCAGTGACCTTAAATAGTCCTCAAAAGACTACACATTCAAAGTTGACTAGAAACCAAATTCAATTATTAGATAATGCTAGCGTGATTAATTCTTTTCTCCATGCTTTTCAACCTCAACACGTGGTTACATTATACGGCATGTATTACTTAATACCCTTTGGCTTTCCTGCAGAACAAGAACTCGAGAGGTTGTGCTATGTTGTCGTCCTCATATGTGTTGGTAACTTGCGGGAAATTGACTCAATAAATATTTTATGTAACCCATGTCAGGCGCACATGCGGCCACAGAGCGCCTCTCAGAGATTCACAGTTAGAAACTAAAAGTCCCTAACTCCTTAAATAAATCCTTGCGTTGTCAACCGATAGCATCCGCAACTTTGTTCCTGCGATGCGATGAGATCGACTATCTTATATTATTACTGACACATTTAATTCCTTGATTTTTACCAAAACTTTACTTTTCTAACAAGATTATTATTTTTATCTTCTTTTCTAATTACATTGGATAATTATTTAGAAATTTACTACATTATAATTATGAATATAGAATTTTTACAACCCCAAACTCAAATGAAACTTAAAAAATTATGATCTTGCACCTTTACGTTTCAATGTACATAGCTTATAAAACTTGTAAAATTAAATATTTTATTTTAAACCTTTTTGCGTTTTACTCTGTAATTACTTTAAAATATGTATTCGTATTTTCATTATAATATGGATATGCTCTATAATTGGGACTATTTGCTGTGCAAAGCAATAGATACTATTAATATATGTTTTTAAAATATTATATCATTTTTATATAAAACGAAATTACAGTTTTACCAGCAACTGAACGGAATAAAAATTTAAAGAAATTGGTTGGTGAATAATATGAAATCAGCATCGATTTGTGTCTTTGTTATAGGTTATAGGTACTGTCAAATATTTAATCTTTAGGTAAAAAAAAAAAACTAAGAGATTGTCATTAATGTTAGGAATGACATATTTTCCAACCTCCAAAAGGTTAGGAATCTGTATATTACTATAAAGATTGTGAATAAAAATATTCACAATAGGTAGCACTCTAAAATGGATAATAGATAAATACAGAAAATGAAATATTATAAGGTTAACTTGATTGTTATTAATATTTCCTTCACAGAAAGTCATGCTCACCATTGTTTACATATTCTTATAAAGAAATTGTTATTCAGACGAAAAAGAAATGATTTCTACAATCTCTTCATAATTATTTGGAGCCAAAGTGCAAGAATATGCCAGTTTTTTTTTTTTTTTTTTTTTTTTTTT
This sequence comes from Ophonus ardosiacus, assembly GCA_943142095.1. Classification (NCBI taxonomy): domain Eukaryota; kingdom Metazoa; phylum Arthropoda; class Insecta; order Coleoptera; family Carabidae; genus Ophonus; species Ophonus ardosiacus. The sequence goes on from OW964823.1 coordinate 38,570,591, forward strand.
TTTTTTTATTAAGGTCACATTTTTATGCAAAATTATTTCATTCTTTAATTTTCTCGTGATAGAACACATCGTAAGTTTTTACCTTCCATCAAAAGGAAGGTATTGTGTTTGGTCAAAAAATTCGGTGGTGAGTTTTTAATTAATAAGCACGTTTCAAGATCCAAATTTTTGTCCGACGATAACTTAATTAATTTTCAAAAATTAGTCAGCATTGCTATTTATCATGGAAACAGTTGATATATTCAAAAAAATTTAATTGACATATGTCAGTTGCAAGTGCAAAACCAAATATGGAAAATATAAGATATAAAATTTGTATGTCATAGTGTTCCTCGCAAGTGACATGCAGAAAAAGGCCAAAGAGAAGATGGAAGGACTGTATCGCAGAAGACTTGAGAACGGAAGGACTGTGTGAAGAAGATGCGTTGGACAGGAATGAGTGGAAGAGAAGAGGAAACAGCAACCCCGAATAAAATAGAGGATAGCTGAAGAAGAAATGAAGGAAGTGTCAAGTGCATTTTACTTAGTGTATGTTTATGTTATAATTTTATTGGATTTATAGAACCTTTTCAAATGAACTTTTGGTATGGAATTTGTAAAAAATAATATGTGTTCGTGTTAGATTTTACATGATATTATATAGAATCTGTTCCAAGGACCTTTTGGTATGGGATTTGTACAAAATACATCGAATTGACGGAAGGTCTTGTGCTGGCCTCAACAGATTTTTTTTTTATTAAGGTCACATTTTTATGCAAAATTATTTCATTCTTTAATTTTCTCGTGAAAGAACACATCGTAAGTTTTTTTTCTATAATATGCACACATTCTTCATTATAATTAAAAAACAATTTTTAATTCTTCCTTGAAATAGTTTTTTGCTTATTTCCCTCTTTATATATTCACTCATTTTCATTTGATTTCAATGTCACAAAATCAAAAAAATAATTTAATTAATTTTAAAAAATTTAAATAATTATTTATGGAGAGAAAAATAATATTCCACTCATAATTACCTATGAAACGAATCTTAATGAATAAAATTTATTCGTCAGATAACTATTTTAGAATTTATTCGACAACGGTGAAACCGGACATCCATTTGCATTACACAGTAATTGGTTAAAGGTTGTTATTAAAGCGCTAATTATTAAATTTATTTATGTCCGGTTTCACCATTGCAGCAAAAATTCACAAATAGTTATCTGACGAATAAATTTTATTTATTGAATGGTTTCACCAACCAAATTCATAGAATATTATTTTTTTCTCCATTCTTTTGCTTCAGTATACACCCAACAAGTTCATGTCCCTGACAAAACTGCAAAATAATTTTATTTGTGTGACTCGAAATTAATTGAAAATGTGTGAAATGTAAATAAGAAAAGGAAATGAAGTAAAAACTATCTAGAGAAACAAAAAAGTTTAATAATTGTAGTTTTGTAGTAAGAGAATCTTTACGTATTATAGAAAATAACAAAACTGACGATGTGTTGTTGCACGAAAAAATGAAAGAATGGCATATATTTGCACAAAAATATGATCTGTGATGTGGTCTTCACAAAAAGAAAAACTGGCATATTATTGAATTTTGGCTCCAAATGATGCCGAATCATATTTAGAATTTCATAAACGCATTGCTTTAATCGTACTCGAAAATATGCTTCGACAAATTGATCATAGATTATATGGATCATTTCTTTTTCGCCTGAGTAACAACGAGATGTCAACAATGATGACGATGACATTCTAATACTGAAAGAAATATGGATAACAAATAAAGATAACCTTTTCATTGACTATATTTATCTATTATTCATATTAGATTGGTACTATTGTAATTATTCCTTTGATCACGTTACTGAATAATTATAAAATTATTAAACACACACAATAAAAATGTCAAATATCAAACAATTCGTTGAATAAAAATTTAACTGGGCTAAAATCTCAAATTAATTTAACCAACGATTTATTCATACTGGTTGCTAACTCATTTTGGTGAAACGAAAATATGCTATTTTATTCAACAAATAGTTTAACTAATGAATAAAATGTTTATTCGTCAATGGTGGAATCGTACATGAATATTATATTCTAACACACTAACTTCAGTTTGGGGGTTTGTGGCTGTGTGGCTGTGTTTGATCGCGAATCTGGGGACCCGGGTTCGATTCCGATCGACGCCAAAAATTATTTCGAATTTTAAATGGCATAAACGTGTCTCCGTGAGGTGACGCCTGGAGAGCGCCCGCACGGTACGAATTTGTCATCATCATGTCTGTTCCAAACAGACTGGTCCACTCAGCAATGGGTAATATGCCGTGATGATATATCTATTTTATTTATTCAATTTGTACAGAAAAATTGTGAACTATAAAGCACTAACCGTTCTATGAAACGATTATAATGTGCCTTCAAAACTTCTCAAAAAAAACATGCTTTTATTAGGTTATGAATCATTCAAGACCATAATTTAACGAAAAATCTCTTATAGGGCATATCATATAAATGAATTATATACAGAGTGTTAAAAAAACCCAATTCGGAGTAGGCTATGAACAAAAAAACGTATGTCAATTTGCAAGTATTTAATTAAATGCACGATTTAAAATATACTGGTTGTGCCACTGTGCACAAAACGAGGGTCCAAAGCGATACGTGTTTCCTCATTTTTTCCGCTAGAGGCGCAACGTGAGAACGACCCAATTGACACCTGTCATTTGCATGTCATTTTGAAAATATTACATGTTATATCTTATAGAAAGGTAAATAAAACAGGTTTTAAAGTACATATTCGTATTAAATGTAATGTAATATAAATATTTTGTTGAAAGATATTGCAATTAATGCAAAATGAAAAGAAAATTGAATAGAAAATGTTTCATTCTTGGATGTGAAACCGGTTACTAGAAATCCACTGAAAAAGAATCTCTGTTTGCTGCTCCACTCGATATATCACTTTTTTAATAAATGACAATATGCAATTAGTAGAGATGTTAACGAATTAAGATTGAATGATGTTTGTCGAAAACATTTTCGGGAAGAAGAGAAGTACCGAATGGAAATCTGGAAGCGTACGGTTCTATCAATTTATTTAGTTTTTTCCAATTTTAAATTCCAACAATATATTGATTCAGGTTTCCATTAAATATATAAATTTATATTAAAAATAAATTCATTATGCATTTCATTTTTTATATTTTATGTAAAAATAGGTTGCTGTGGTAGGGTCGTTCTCACGTAGCGCATCTAGCGGATTATTCAAGGAAACACGTATCAAGCGGACCATCAGAAACAATGAAAAACATGACAAGTGGCATAACCAGTATATTTTAAATCGTGATTAAATGTTAGTTTGACACGAGATATTGTCAAAAATGTTATGTAAAAAAATCAAAGCTTTTGTTCTTGAATCCTTATTTTCGAAATAGAAATAAATTAGAAAACGGTGAATGGCAATATTCTGGATCCTCCTTTTTTATCTTTTCTCATTAAAATTACATTTCACGATTAATTTTGACAACCTGACTTTTGAATTGAATAACGATCAGACATACGTTTCTCTGTTCATAGCCTACTCCGAATTGGGTTTTTTTAACACGCTGTATGTATATCGTATAAACAAATTCATTATAACTAAAATAAATCTACTATCCAACCTTCAACACTAGTTTCCAAATAATTTATATTTCACCATCCATCCAGTGCATACGTTATTGTGTGGATTCTTCAATAGGTATTCAGAGAAGTAAGTGCTCTAACTATATAAAATAATTTACAACTTTGGGTACAAACTTTAATGGTACGTAATACTGACCAATATAAGCAAAAAAGCTTAATCAACGTAGGTCTGATAGTGACCAAATATAAAATATTGTAATCATCTATTTGATGGTATATGTGACCAAATACTATTGTAACCTCCGGTTTTGCATATGATATGTAATAATTATAGCTGATAATGGTGATGTTGAACCATCGAAACGTCCAAAATAAATATCAATAAATAAGATCTAAATATGTAAATATTTACATAATATTTGCGTACTATTTACATAATATGTATGTAATATTTATATAATTTTTACATAATATTTACTTAATATTTCATGGCATGTATGACCAAATTCTATTGTATCCTCTGCTTTTGCATATATGTAATAATTATAGGTGATAATGGTAAGGTTGAACCACTGAAACGTCCAAAATAAATTTAAAAAGTCAGTAAACGAGATCTATGCTGCCAAATTGTATTATTTATTTAAATATGTAAATATTTACATAATATTTAGGTAATATTTACATAATAATTAAGGTAGGTATACCCAAATCATTCAAGCAGCCAATGCACGTCATCACTTAGTGTAAAAACCTTAATGCATTAAAATCACTAATAGTGAAAAATGAAATAAAATTTCAATCATTTTAACCGTCAAAAAGTGTATAGCCTTATATAATAATTATTAAGATGAATAGAAGAGTTCATTAATTATAGTATATGACATTAATAATATATAAATAATGAACATCAACGTCATATTATTCGTTTAATTGTTGCTATAGTTGGCAACATTGATAATTTGTATGTTCATACTGTCAAAATTATTATTTGAAAAATATTTGTATCGTGTTTGAAACATTTTTGTGCGTTGTAAAGGTCTACTTATAATAAAGTAATGTTAAACGCAACGCAACGACGCAACGTGACTGTTAACGCAAACACAAAATCTGTGAATCTGCTAAAGATAGCACTTCTAAACAATCAGAAGAATTTGGTATATGTCTTTGAAATTCGGCTCACTTTTATTTATTGCCTTTATATGGCATATATAAGTATAAATAAGGTTAGTATTATAAAATAATTTAAATAGAAATGGACAGTGACTAAAATATAGTATTTATTTTGTAGACGTGACAGTTCATGAACATGTTGATAATATAGATTGCAATATGTATAACTCTTTTCATAAAGATTCTAAAACCTCTGCAAACGTAGCAGTACATGATGTCACAAATCTAGTTACTAAAATTCAATTTTTATTAATGACGTGCATTGGCTGCTTGAATGATTTGGGTATACATAATTTAATCATTTAAACCAGTTTAATCAAATCAGGTGGATCTTCAAAACATTTTGTATTTGGCCATAATTTGTTATTCTGAACAACTTTTCTTCGTAACATTTTAGTATACTGTGAACGAAAAAGGTACTTTACCTGAAACGAAAATAGTTTTTGCTCAATGTCAAGGTCTACTTGATTTTAAAAAATCGAAAGTAAATAATTTCAAACCAAGTTTAGTTTGTAAAGGTCACATTAGGATTCAAAGATTTTTAGTTCCACACACCTCTTGTAACATTAATCCTCGGACACGCTCTATAATTAAGCTTTTCATGGAAATATTTAGTTGTTTCTTTAATTTTTTCTAGAAAATCGTTATAAATCTTATAATGTGACAACATACGAGAACGTAATAAAATAAAAAAATTAGGAACCAGATCATAAAATAATTTTTCGAATGATCATTTGAAAATTTGAGCGATTTGTTTTCTATATAATTTTATAGTTAATTTATAAGATTGAAATCGAATTTTAGATTTTTATGTAATTTTTCAATTATCAAGAGTGTTTAAAACAATGAAAACTTTTCGTAACTTCGGAAACAAGAGGATTATTTTGCAAAAATTCATTTCAACACCAATTGCAGAGTTTTGCACTTAGAAGTTAAATTATTTATATACCATTTACCACTTAAACTTCTTAAATACTAGGAAGAGAGGATTGATTGTGTATGAAGTAAAGTTTTAAAAGTTGTACATGTTATGGTTTATTTTCTCTGCAATAACGGAAACAAGCTGAGAAAATTCTAAGAATTTTATTATAATTTAAAATAATTTATAATATATACAATTATTACTGCTAATGTTGGTAGAATATAAAGGTGGAACCTTTTCTAACAAATAAATTAGATTGTAATTATTAAAAACTAATTTTAATTTCCAATACGATCAGAGTTATTTTTGATGAATTTTGGTACAGAGATAAAATGGACATTGGAGAAGAACATAGCCTACCTTTTGCCGCGAAAATAAAACTTGAAGGGGTGAAATAGGAGATGAAAGTTTGTATGGAGAACCCATTATTTCTTCCGCTGAACCAATTTTGATGAATTTTTGTATAGAGATAGATTGGACCTTGGAGAAAGACCTAGGCTACCGTTTGTCGCGAAAATAAAACTTGAAGGGGTGAAATAGGGGATGAAAGTTTGTATGGAGAACCTATTATTTCTTCCGCTGAACCAATTATAATGAATTTTGCTTTAGAGATAGATTGGAACTTGGAGAAGGACATAGGCTACCGTTTGTCGCGAAAATAAAACTTGAAGGGGTGAAATAGGGGATGAAAGTTTGTATGAGAACCCATCATTTCTCAAGCTAGGGATATAAAAATTCTTATTTATGCTTTTGGTAAGATAAAGAGTGTTTTAGAGTTTTTGAAAAATCATCCCTGAAGGCGGTACACTAGGGAATGATTTAAATTATTTTTTTTATCTTTGTATCTATAGTTCAGTTTTAACCGTTAGCAGATTTTCGATATTTGTCAAAGAGTTGGTTTTCATCATATGTACATAAGTAAAAGTACCCGAGATATGTTTAAAAAAGGGCGCTGTTTGGTGCGGTGCTGAAATTGGGCGGGCAGTGGGCGGAGCCTGTTACATGTTCGATGCGAGGCAGGTTACCGGCTCCGTACGCAGCACATGTTTCCGAATTAAATGTGAAAAATTACAGGTACACGTGTAGCTAATCATTATTCTAGCTTTACCCGTGCGAATCTGGGGCGGGTCGGCTAGTATATTATAATTCATATTTGACATTTCATTTCGATGCAATATTGTCTATTTAAGTCAAGTTTACTATTTGAGTTTAATCGGCTATATAAAACACCTAGCAAGCACCATAATATAAAATTTATGAAAACGGTATAGATTGGTATCTTTTTAGTTTATTTCATCAATGTAAAAATAATTACTTGTTAAAATAACTTTAAATAAATAATATGCTTCGGATTTTGGAGTCCAAGTAATAAACAAACAAGTGTAGCAGTAAATGAGAGCAAACTTGTAAAATAAAACGAATATTATATTCGCCGTATACGATTGTTGAGGTGTATTTATGCAACATTCATTTTAATTTCATTTTCATTACATTTTAATAGCAAAATGTTAAAATAATGAAAATCAATCCCGGGCTCACACGTGGTCGTTGTTCTGTGGCCAATTCGTGTTTGGGGTGTGTTTGTCACTTTATGTTGGAGGCAATTTTTATTTGCTTGAAATTTTGTTGCGTTTTTTGTTTTGCTGCATTTTTAGACTCTTTTAGAGTGTTTGTTTATTGTTCTTTTAATTTTTACTGCTGCTTTGAACTTGTTTAATATTTATTGCGTTTGTGTTGTATTATAGTATGTATTTTACTAGATTATAATGTAGATTTTGACTTTTTAAATAAACCATGCTCCATGTAGTGGTAGTTTATGTTGTGAGATATATAGCATCCAAGGAGAAGCTGTCCATTTTCCACATACCTTCTGCAATAGACACACGAAGTACAAAGTGTAAAAGTCAATAAACTAATGTTTTTTATTAAGCATGAACGAAGTTGTCGCTGGATTGAAGCAATAAATGTGCTTAACATTGCAATTATAGCAAACTCCCAGTACACGGGATATGGATTACTTAAAAAATAAAATCTAACCTATAATAATAGCAAAACACAAATGATAATACAACACAAACTCAATATAAGTTCAAAAAGTCAAAAATGTTCAAGCGAATAGAAAGAAACAACCAAAACAACATAACTTTTTAAACGTTACTTTGATGGTTATACCCACAGATCACTAAAATTAACATTCAAATTGCTGACAACGCAAAATGACAGTCACATCCCGAATATGGTTTGGCCACAGAATAAGGATCACCTGTAAGCCCACGATGGATAAGAATGGACTGACTTTTTCTCTTTTCCGCACCCTGTCCCCTGCCATTCGGTGTTGCAGCTTCTTTACAACAACATTTTCAATATGGCCAGTGAAATGGCAACAGTGTAGAAATATCCAGTCTTTGACAGCAACTATAAAATAAACTAATAAAATTGATTTAAAATTGAATATCAAGGATCGATTGTGCGATCTTTCGATAAATTAATAATTTTTTAATTTTTGAAACTGACTGTTACATTTCACGACTAACATGGACCAAAAACCAAAAAAACTAATATTTTGCTAGTGAAACCAGTAAGTGGTCCCCTTAATTTTGTGCAATAAATGGAAAGTTGACCTAGGTCATAGGTCATATTCGAACTAGCATTGTTTGGTTCCAACATCCGGGTGGGTATCATAAATTAGGTACAATCTATACAAGGCTAAGTCCATCTGAAGAAATTTGCCTTCTTTTGTCGAGGATGTATTTTATTGTCCTTCGTTGCAATAAATAAGCAAAGCAATTCAGCCGTTGCCAGGAAATGGGCGAAGTGAAGCGTAATGTCTACGACTGTTTAGGAAACTGAGTTCTGGCACTGGCGCATGGTCGAATGGACGCAACTAGGAATTTTACTAGCTTTTATTGGATATGTCTCTATTATGTGTATTCTAGCTATAAAATAAAATTTTATTCCATAGTGTATAGGGTCATACAAATTGAACATTATGATATTGTAGCAAATATCAATATCAGTAACGGGTGTCTTTTAAATACATCATAACAAAAACAGCAGTCTACTTTTTCATTGGCAGAAGAAAATTTTACAATCATATTTATAACATGGAAAATACCGATTAAATCACTTCGTTTATTTAGTTTTATGTCAGAATGGAGATATTGGCGGTTTTCATTAATTTATTAACTATTAGGAATAAATAAAATAAATTGAAAACCAAAACTAAAAAAAAGGTTGAACACGAGAATACGTGTACATTGGCTTTTAATATGGACAAACAGTTTTTCATACATTTTCTGTCCCGTAAAACTTTATGCGGTGCTTTTTTTATATTAAAATCTTTGAATTTACGGTTTCGATGACGAAGTAATCTTAAATTAAAATGTTGAAATAGTTATTTATATTCGAGTGCGTGTAAGTTGTATTTTACACCGCGGCAGCTTTGTTTAAGGCACGAGCCCTTAAGGCGAGTGCCTTATTACCTGGAGCGCTGTAAAATACTTCACGCACGAGAAATGTATCAAATTTTTTGGCCGACGATAATGAAAATCACTTTTTTCAATGAGATAGGTTGTACTTCTGAAAAGGGTTAGTTTAAAATACTGGGGTTAAGTCAATTTCCAAATTTGATTTTACTTTCCTTCATTAGAGTACTTCTTCTAGCAAAAATTTATATGTAATAATAGACGTTGTTTATGACTGATAATATATTTATTTGCTCATGTTTTCTTCGTAATAAATAATAGGTAGGTGTCGATATTTGACTTTTCAGCAATGCTCGCGTATTTGACAGGTATATCGATCGGTGACTATGTCGGTAACGGCTGATTTTTACAATAATGACAGATGTCGCTACCGTGAGTTTGGTTTATATAAATTAATTTTCAATATAGGAAATATTAAAGTAAAAAAATAACTTAAGTAGGTAGTACTTTTTTACATGAAATTTATTATAGTAAAGATGATTTCTTTTCTAAATGCCCATAAACGTTCAGTGTATTTTGATTATTTTACCGCATAGATAGACAAGTTACAACACAGTAAGCGTAAAATGTAGGTTATACTTGCTGTGTATACAATTGTAAATCACTTCAGGAGGGCAAAAAATAGATTTAGTGTATTATTATTTCAAAAAAGAACACCAGATTAATTTCTAAACAAAGTAACAAGACCAAAAGTGGTATTTGACAGTTAATTAGTTGCTCATTGTTGTTTTATTAAATTTAAATAACACTAATAATAATAATAATAAATTTATTTCCATTGACCAGTAGATACAGCCGGTATTGGATCGTCAATACATACAAACATATAATACAGTAAATATAAACAAATAAAAATTACATACATAAATTCATCTTACTGATTGTCATTGAAATACTCATTTAAATTATAATAACATTTTTGTGTTAAAAATATTTTTAAATCTTTTTTAAATTTATTTTCTGATTTGACATTTGTGATATAATTTGGTAATTTATTATATATAGAGATGCCTATGTGGTTTGGATTATTATTATGTACTAAAGTTAGTCTACTTCTAGGTTGTATAACCTTTTCCTTTCCTCTAGTATTATAGTTATGTATATTTTTGTGAGCTGTTAGTCTGAATTGATTTTTTCTAATAAATAGGCATATATTGTAGAGATAAATACAAGGTAAAGTTAGCATTTGATTTTCTTTAAATACATCTCTACAAGAATCTCTATACTTTAAGGAAAATATATTTCTTATTGCTATTTTTTGCAATCTAAATACTCTGATGGTGGAAGAAGCAGCGCCCCAAAAAATTATACCATAACATAATAAAGAGTAAAATTTTGCAAAGTAGAATATTTTTGTAGTATTTTCATCAGTAAGTGACTTGAGACGTTTAATCAAGAAACATAATGAAGACAACATGTTACACAATTTATCAGTGTGGGGCTCCCAGTTAAGATTTTCATGTACATATAAACCTAATAATTTAGTTTCAGTAACTTGTGGTAGTGACTTACTATTGCAACGTATTAGTAAACTTTCTGATCTCTTAGTTGTCGAAAATTGAACCAAAACGGTTTTATCTATATTTAAAGAAAGATCTAATGATGCGAACCATTGCAATAAATTGTTAATTATTTGAGACATTTCAATTTGTGATTCTTTATTACAAGTTAAGAGTAGTGAGATGTCATCTGCATAGGCAACAAAAGTAGTGTTATTTAGAATATTTTTTATATTATTTACATATAAGGAAAATAATATAGGGCCAAGTATAGAACCCTGAGGGACTCCACATGTTATTGACTGTAATTCTGATTTTTTATTATTAAGATGAACAAATTGTTTGCGGTCACTTAAATAAGACTTAATCCATTCTGAGCAAGTACCTCTAAGACCAAAAGATGTAATCGAATTTATTAGTTGATCATGATTTACACAATCAAAAGCCTTTGATAAGTCGATAAATATGCCAATGATATTATTACCTTCATCGAGATTAGTGTAAACATGATCTAAAAAATCTATTAGTGCAGTTGTAGTACTAAAATTTTTCCGGAAACCATGCTGTTCATTGATAATTACCTTGTTCTTGTCAAGAAAGGAAATTATTCTAGAATACAATACTTTTTCAAAAATTTTATGAAAGTTTGATACAAGACTTATTGGCCTGTAATTAGAGACCATATCTTTATTTCCTTTTTATGTAAAGGAACTACTTTGACATATTTAAGAGCAAAAGGGAAAATACCTTGCGACATTGATATATTTATACAATGTGTAAGTGGTGGAATAATATATTCATAAATATTTTTCAAAAAATTTCCAGAAATCTCATCGTTTCCTGAAGAAGAAGTATTATTTAGTGATAATATCAATGAAATTAGTTCCGCTTCATTCACTGGCTCTAAAAATATAGATTTATCACACCAATCATTGTTAACATTTTTATGACAATTTCTAGGTAATTTCTTTTTTATTTCATGCGGAATATTAACAAAGTAGTCATTAAACATATCTGCCATGGCTTTTGAGCATGTAATATCTTTATTTGTATCGTTTTTCAAATTTTCGATATTATTATTTTGTTGCAAATTATTTAAATTATTATTTATTAATTTCCATACTCTACGCGTATTATTTGCATGAAATTGAACTTGCTTAGTATGATATTTTCGTTTTTCATCTTTTATAATTCTCTTATATTTTAACTTTATGGCATTATATTGCTTTTTACTGATAAGTCCATCTTTAAATAGTTGATAATATTCTTTACATTGAACTGATAGTTGCTTAACAGTGTTTGTTACCCATGATTTTGATGATCTTTCATTCTTAGTAATATTCTTTAATGGATGTGTTAAATTGAAAAGGTGGAGAAAAGTTTCTAAAAAATTGTTAAAGCAGTTGTTCGCATCATTCTCATCAAAAACATTAGCCCAAACTTCTTTACCTAAAACAAATTTAAAATTATTTAAATTTTCTTCAGAAAATTGTCGTGAACTAATAATTTTTTGTTGATTTATCAAGTTATTAGTTGGTAATTCTATTTTAATACATTGAGCACGATGATCAGAAAGATTACTCTGAATAACACTTGCTGTAAAATTAAAGGTATTATTACTAATGAAAATATTATCAATACAATTTTTATTATGTGTTGGCTCGGAAATAGTATAGTACAAATTATATGCTTTCATTACATCAATCAATAGCTTAAGATCAGTATTATTAGACAAAAAATTTATATTGAAGTCACCCGTTACAATTAAGTTCATATTTGGAGCAGTATAATATAATTTTGACAAACACAGATCAAGCTGTCTTAGAAAATCAATAATATTTGACTTTGGTGATCTGTACAATACCATAACAAGGAATACAGTATCATTATGTACACATTTTATTGCACTACATTCAAAAGTTAATTCAATGTTAAATTCCTCAATGTTTTCAATCTTCTTAAATGAGATACCATCTTTACAAAATATAGATACTCCACCATGTATTTGAGATCTTCTGTAGAAAGCAGATGCTAACGTATAACCTTGGATGGTGTAGGATGATTGTTCGTTTTCCTGTAACCAATGTTCAGAAAGGCAGAGAACACTGCATGGCTGGGTAGCTAAAAAAACTTCAAGATCCTCGACTTTGTTTCGCAAACTTTGTATATTCTGATGAAGTATATTAAAATGAAATACATCTGATGTTGACAAATTGCATTTATATGTTGAAGTATTTTTATTCAGATTTTTTTGTGACCTGAAAAAACTTATATCTTCTAACAATTATGCCCTTTGGCCAAAATTTATCACTATTAAGCAAATCAAATAATTCGAATTCTGCACGTACTCGAAAAGATGAATTTATGGATAGAAACTAACTCTACTTTAGACACGTTTACTTTGTAAATCCAGTATTTTTGACACTTTCCTAACAGTGACATTTGGTTTAATATGTCAAAATTGTTGTCAAAGTATTATGTTTTTGTTTGATGCATAAAAATAAATTATGTAAATTTATATTTAAAGTTATTTGAAGTTATTTACTAAAGTCTATTACCGTAGGAATGAAGATTGTACAATTGTATTTAATTTTTATTAGAAAAAGTGGCTGAAAAATTATATTGAATGTATATATTTCAAGAAAAACTTGTATAATTGATACTTCCGGTTATCTGATATACACTAAAAACTAATGATCTCTTCCCACATTAGTATAGAATGGGTACACAAAATTTAAAATTTTTGAGTAATCGAGTTCACAGAATCCACACACACACACACACACACACACACACGCACGCATGCACACGCGCACGCACGCACGCGCAAACACACGCACGCACGCACATACACACACATACACACACACACACACACACACACACACACACACACACACACACACACATTGAAAACGTGCTTATTCCTTAAAATCTTTATATGCGATTTTTAGCACGATCCCTATACCTCCCTTACCTAGAGTAGCGGGAGGTAAAAAACGGTTGATTTTATAAATGATCCACATAAAAAAAGAAATAAATATTATTAATAATAGAACGGGCATAGAAAACTTAAGTATAGCTTATCATAAATTCATGTATTTTGTTTTCTTTTTATTATTACAAACTCAGGAGTTTCGTCACTTGCGTAGTTTTTGAATGGCCAGTAAAACTAGGGTTATTTTGCACTTAACATCTAGTTCCGCTGCTAGTTTTTGTACAGTAAATATGAAATATGAAGTCTCTTTTCATTTATAATTGCTGACTTTGGTAAGTTTTATTCTTTACTTAGTTTTTGTAAAATTGGATATATTTAAACAATAATTAAAATATAGTTTTCATTTGTATCTGTATATAGGTATTCATACATTCAATTAACCTTGACGTACAAATGTTGAATGTGAAACTTTGGCTGCAGAATCATGAATAAGGTACAAGGATAAAATACCGAAACGTCGATGAAAAAGAAAAATTAAATTTATTTAATCCCTGGACCGACATGCCCAAAAAAATGGTTTCCTTTAGATCTACATTTGCGGTCGCAAAATTATTTGCGAATTACAAGAATTATTTTTTTGTCCAGTAAAAATAAAGAACTCATTTTGAACTGAAATGAACTGTAAATTTATATTTATTAATTTTACAGCACATTCCAGATTTAATTTTTACCTCTCGTCAACCTGGGCAAGGAAGGTAATGTTTTCGGTCCAAAAATTCGATAGTGAGTTTTCAGTGAATAAGCACGAATTAGGGCCTACTATTTTTACAATGACGTCAGTCTGTGTGTAACGATTTTTTCCTCCATAATAACTCATATTAAAGTTCCAAAAAAATATATTTACTGTATCTAAGCTTTATGCATTGATTTTGGGTAAAATTGGTCAATCGGAAGTGGTATTTTACTTACTTGAAACATAATAGTTTTTAATGAAAAACTATATTAAAAGAGTGTCCAAAAAGTGTATCGGGTATTTGATATTTTAATAAAATAAAAAATATAAATAATAGAAATTGTTTTTTTTTTTAATGAAGTCACTAAATTGGAAAATTATGTAGCATAGTTATTGTTGTCCAGATGTTGACTGACTGTTCCGCTGCTGACATTCTTCTAATCTCGAACGAAGATTGGCAATTACGCGTTGCCGCGCTCTTTCATCTTCATGGAAATAAGAATGATGCGTCTACAGGAAAGTGCAGACCAAACAATGATCTTTGGACTATGGAGAGGTCGCTGTTTTTTTTTTTTGTTTAGGATTCTCCTGTGACCAGTAGCCGGCAGAGGCATCAAGCAATATCACATTAGAGATGAAGTCATTGTGTCTACGCGTAATTGCCAATCTTCATTTTAAATTAAAGGAGTACCAGCTCCGTAACAATTAACTTCTGAAGAAGAAAAATTACTTGTAAGGGTCTTTCTTGACTGGAATGGTAATTAGGGTTGAAAAAATTTCTGGATATGCAGTCAATTTTTTTTTTATTTTCGGCCTCGATCGATTTCGGCAACACTTATGCTTTCATCAGGAGCAGAATGAATATATGGCATTTCAGGAAAATTAAATAAAAAAAATCTGTTGTGGCCAACACAATACCTCTCGCCATTTCCTTTTCATGTTATATAAGTATTGTATTGCACTTCGCTATCGAACCGTCGTTTTATAACATCATTACAGAACTTTACCCAAATAATGTTTTTTATTGTATTTAACATGTTTTCTGCACATATACAATTCTAATTATGTCTATTTTAGATTGTTTGAGGAAGTTCCTAAATGTCATAGATTCTTCCAATTCATTAACAAGATTGCCGGTATTTCTTATGGATATATGCATTTTACCTATAATTTTATATATTTAATTAATAAAACAATAAGAAAGATTAATTGTACTTCCCTGAAAAACTATCAGAATATCACTAAAACTGTTCATTTTTGACACTGACATCTGACATTTACAAACTATGTTATAAACATTTGAATTTGTCAACTGTTTTGCAGATCTAATATAATATACAAAATATCTTGCAATAACTATCTAGCAAATTATACGAGCCAACATAACGCTACCTTAAAGCCAGATTAGATGAACATAGAAGAAATTGCAAAAATCTGAACAAAAAAGTAATACTAACAATACGGGAAAATGTGCTTTAGTACACGTAGAATCATCTAGACACAATTTTACTTTCGATGATACCAGAATATTGGATACTGACTTCAATTTACACAAGAGATTAATCCTTAAGATGTTACACAGAAATAATGATAAATTTTTAAAAATAGATACAGCACACATAAATAAAATTTATACCAATATCTTAAAATACAATAAAGACAAAAAAATAAATAAATATTTTTACAAAGTAATAAAACAAATTCCTTTAAAATTATAATAGGTAAACATTTATAAAAATAATTAACAATGAGAAGATAAAACCTTACTTATCTATTGGCGGTAATTTTAGAAACCTGATCTTCGGAACTCTATAAATCATAACAATTAGTAATTTCGTAGGGTGCAAACTATCATATTTTTCAAAATAATTTTTCTACAAAAGTTCATCGACGGACATCAGTGATTTTATTTATGTGTTAATTTATTTATTTATTGTTTTTCACTTTTGACGACCATTGTAATGTGCTTTTATTACATTTATGGAATTGTAAATGCTGTTATACCACGTATCTATAATTTTCACGTAAGTTTTACTTTTTTACTATATTATAATATAATATATTAAAATATTATATCGATTGTTAATTATGTATAATTCATCTAGCTCCTGATTAAGGTAAAAGTGGTGCCGAAACAGATCGAGGCTGAAAATAAATAAAAGTTTGACTGCATATCCACGAATTTTTTCAACCCTAAGAAAAATTACATTATTCAGTTTGAGAGCAATAATAAGATGAGTATAATAAAATAGATTGTTGATTTTATTCATGTTCAAATTTTCAGATAGCTGGAATAAATCAATTTCATTATTTTTAATTTGTATTAAATAATTTGACAAATAAATAGTTCTCAGTTCTGTGTAAATGGGACAGAGACAGAAGAAATGATAAAGTATCTCCAGCGTACATAATTTTAGTAAGTTTATGTTTGTCCATATTTAATATTTTATTATACACAATTATTTTATATTTATTATATTGTTCTTTACACCCTAACAGGGTAGATGAGAAATGATTATATATATATATATATATATATATATATATATATATATTATTATATTGTTTTGCAGTATAACAAGACAAAGTATGTCGAAATGGTAATTTATTTATTTGTCATAGCAGAAGCGTATTCGTCGGGACCATAAGAAGGTCTACGTTTGACCTGATAATTCTGCTACCAGCAAGCTGCTTGTTGCCTTTGGAATTGCTCTTAGAACTGGGTGTTTGAATCTTATGTATGTATGTTTTTAATATCTATTATACATTTGTATTATAAATCTTGGACACGAAACAAATAAACAAATCCAAAACTTTTCAAATTTAGTATTTGAAACTTTTATATTAATCAGAACGACGTATTAGATTTTTACTAAACTTGATATATCGAGACTGGTACTTTGCTATGGGGTCCCGTAGCCGCGTGCCTGAGTGTCTGGTCGCGAACCTGGGGGAACCAGGTTCGATCCCGACCGGCGCCAAATATTTCCAATTTTAAATGGCACAAAAGTGACCCCTGTGATGCACTTAAGAGTCGAACGTTTTTACATGCATTAAATAAATAACTTAAATTAATGAAACGGTGCACTCTCCACACCAGCTATGAGTGCCCGTGAGGTGACGCCTGGTAAACGCCCACACGGTAAAATATATCGTCATCATTACCGATGTCTACATATGTGTAGATAATGGCACACCCAGAAATGGGTAATATGCCGTGATGGTATATTTATTTATTTATTTATTTGGTACTTTGCTTGAAGCTCTGAATAGATTTGTTTGAAAAAATATATTAAAATATAATCGAAAAATTATCAAATTTTGTATTTAAATTTCGTATATGATTGGTAACGAAATATTAGATTTTGACCATATATGATAATCCGGATGTGGTACTTAACTTGGAGCTCTTAACAGATTTTCGAGGAAAGGCAATAAAATGAAAATTCGAAATTTTGTATTAGAGACTTTTCTATTTCTTGGAGCAACAAATTTGATTTAGTTTATGAACAATCAATCGGAAGTAAGAGTTTTCTTAATGCTCAATGCTATTTTAAACATGGAATTGGCTGGAGGTCATGTGCTGGCCACAACAGATTTTTTTATTACAACAATACGATATCGTAAATTTGGTTTCTGTTGTATATTTCATACTTCACAAATATAGCGCAATAAAACTTATCAAGTCATAATTCATTAATAGCGGAACGTTAAATTCATAAATGTCAGATCTGAAAAGGAAGTGTTTGAATTTAGTCTTTCTAGTTTAAAAGAAAGAGATTGTAAATAAAATAAACAAATAATGCTGCTTTATTGCAATAATGAAACAAAACGCTTAACAGGTGCTACTTCACATCAAAGAAAATTAATTAGCGCTATTTGAACACTTGAAATAATTTTTAATTAATAGGCTATTCCACGACATTTTTATTAAATTTTTTTCTTGAAATACATAAAGTCCGAGTTAAAAATTCCTCCAAATAAGCGAGATATTAAGGTCCGAATTTTAAATCTGCTTTGTGACGTAGGTAATGTCGATATACCAGAAGTAAACAAACAGTGGTTCACAAACCACAAAAAATTGTTAAACAAATTACAAAATAATGTATATTTAAATTGTAATATTACAATTCATTATTAGAGACATAAAATAAATTATTTCATTTAATTTATTTCACTTTTTTTTTCATTTTAAAAAAATAAAAAAATTAGAACGTCACCCGAACAGCAACCGAACAGATCCGACACACCCGAAGAAGTATATTCTTAGTTAGGGCGGGGCTTCTCAAAATCGGAGGTCATACTTGGATCCTATTTGCTCAATCACCCGTGTACATGTCCTGCATCATCAAAAGCAAACCTCCCCGTGTCTTCTAGAAGAAATAATTTATAATAAAAAAAAAAAAATGGTTTTCCTTATTTTTTAACTACTATCATTCTTATTTTCAGTAAACTTTTACTATTTTTGATTACTGTGGAATAGCCTATTAGAATTTACAAAAATTTAGAAACTAAATAAATTTCTTAGTACAAATTATGTTGAAGGCTTCTTGAAGGTTATGACAAGTCTACACGTGTATCAAAAAAATATACAAATTCATAAATAAAATTTTATTGTTTTTTTTTTGTAAAAAAAAGTTTTAATTAATTTATTGAATTATAAACATAGTAGGAGTAGTGCCTTTATAATTTTGACAACAAAACAGTCAGGAAGAACTAAATATGAAGTTTTTAAAATGATGACTCTAACAAAACAAAGGTAGCGAGTTAAGTAAATGAGATAGAAATGATTTATTTAGCTTATGGCAGAATATATGTATGTACATACAACATAACAAATATAATAATAACAATAATTAAGTAAAAAATTAATTAAGACGGTCCAGGATGTTGCAACTCAAGGTCAAGGTGTTGTATCCAGAAAATAGCATCTGAGTGAGTGTTTGAAATCATATATCATATAAAGGTGGCAGGTTTCGCCATATCGTTCTGCCAATACGTTATCCAGTCTTCAGAGCCGTTAGAGTTTGTATCAGTTAACTGTTGGACAGTTTTGATCGGGGGTTTCCTAAATCGGAGTCTGCGGAATGGTATAATGTTATTCGTGGATTTGTAAGTCAGAGTTATTGCGTATCTTTTTGAATTCGTGGACCAGGATGTTTTGTGTGCGGATATTAGGGGAATAGGGGGCTGTATATAACTTAGAACAGGCAGCCATATAATGGGAGTATCCTTTATACATTTTGGTAAAGGAATGTATCAACTTTTTTTATGTGGGCACTGTTCATCCATACAGAGGCGCAGTATTCTGCAGCCGAATATACCAAACTCAAGGCTGAGATACGAAGCGTCGTTGCTTCTACTCCCTACTCCCCATGTTGAACCGACAAGACGTTGTTACTAGTGCGTAGTTTTGCTGCTAGTTTTGTTAGATATTTGTTATAAGGGAGAGTTCAGTCCAGGATTATACATAAATATTTTGGGTTACGATTGAAATGTAGTATTACACCGTTAAGAGTTATATTTAAAACGTATCTGGCCATTCGGTTATTGAGGTGAAAGCAGCTTAGTTCAGTTTTGAAAGTACTTGGTGTTAACCGTCATTTTGAGAAATACTCGCTCAGTTGGCTAGGGTATTTTCGATGGCTATCATGCTAGTGTGCTGAGTAGTGAGAGGCTGTTGAAATAGAAGCGGTGCGAGTACCGATCTATGCGGAAAATCGTTGTTTAGCTGCTTTGATTTGCTCATTGCGTCTCCTAGGAACGTTTGAATGATTCTGTTCGAAAGCATGTTATACACTAGATGTGTTAGTTTTTTGTTCTCAACAGTACTTAAAAATTTGTGTATTAGTCCTTCTCTCTAGAAGGTATCGCACGCGGCTGAGATATCGATGAAAACGGCGATGGTTATCTGTCCTTGTTCGAAACCTTTTTCGATGTGAGTCGTTACCTGATTTTCGCAGTTACGATTTGGCCTGAAGCCCGCTTGCTCTGTGGATAGAACTTCTTTAATTATTGCACTGATTCTGTTATACCGTGAGTATTTTTTTAACGTGAAACATTGGGTTTGTCATATCCATGGTTACGACTCGACATTTGATTGACAGCAATGTATTTGCCTGTCTCATTTAAAATGAAACAGAGGGAATGAATTTGACAGAAGTATTATATTTAAATATTGTAAGAAATTTAGCCGAGTCAGAAAATCACTCCGGCATGGGCGCAAGGTGCACCCAAAATTTTTTCTACAACTAAATTTAATTTAGTTCCCTATGTTTCATTTTAAATGGGATAGGCAAATACATTGCTGTCAATCAAATGTCAAGTCGTAACTATAGATATGACAAATCCAATGTTTCATGTTAAAAAATTCTCACGATATATTCGATATTAAAATAATTTGTAGGTAACATTAAATAGGGCAAATGGTCTATAAATTTCGGATTGATCTTCGGATCTTTCTTAGTTTTATAATTGATCTTCGGGTTTGCCTGGTTTACGTATAGCGATGACTTTTGTTCTTTTGAATTCTCTTTAGAGAACTAAGTATATTGGAGAAAAAGGAGGATAGCGTTGTTTTGTTTTGAGGGCCACTTTGTTTTAAAAATTCTGGGGAATGTTATCGAAACCAGGAGACTTACCGCTGGAAATGCTTTGGAGTGCTGTGTTTACTTCGTTTTCAGTAAATTCTTTAGATAAGTCTCATGAATCAGTTATCTTGTTTTTAAGAGCTTTCAGTTATTTTTTTTTATTATTATCTTTTCTTGTTCTGGAAACATTAACAATGCGACTGGTAATTTGGTCAGCAGTGACATTAGGATTGCCCTTTGAGTTGTAGGAATTAGCAGCTAGTTTTTTCAGTAACGACCAGGCTTTCTAGCTGGATTGCTTGTAGTTCATGTTTTTTTGTTGTTTCGCCCATTTAATCCGCCTAGAATAGTCAAGGTTTTATAGTAAGTCGTTTGCAGTAATTGAAGATTAAAGATTAAAAACTATTTTTCTCTGTCTAATACATAAAATAAAAACTACGCGAAGTCCAAAATATTTGTGTGACAAGCTAGTATCAAAACAAAATAATTATAACTTACGTGACAATGATTTGTATTCACTACCATTATTTAATAAAACGAAATTTAAAAGTTCATTGTCTAACAGTATTTCTAGTAATTTAAAATCTCTAAATTATAGTGCTTTCAAAAAACATACAAATTTATTACAAACCTTAATTATGAAAATATTTGGTTATAAAATGAATTTTCGCCTATTGTAATTTCAATTATTATAAATCAAAACTATTTCTATATGTTTTTGTTTTTCTTTTATTTTCTCCGTTTTCCGGAGTGATTTTTGTATTACTATGATAGTACATTTTTACATATGTAATTGTATTATATTGTAATCTGGTTAGGTGGAAGATCAGCCTTGGTTGAACCTCGCCATTGGGTTTATTTCCCAATAAAGTATATTATTATTATTATTATTATTATTATTATTATTATTATTATTATTATTATTATTATATCTGTTTTGTCATTCTGCAGTTAATTAGCTTCGTTCCAGCCTGGCATGTATTACCATCTGACTCCTCTGGGTATGTGTTTCTTGTCTGTTGATTTAACCATCTGAAAGAATCTTTTGTAATTATCTGCAATTCTAGGAGTACGGGGAGGTGTTGACTGTATGGGAAATATTTTAGTACATGGCGAGTGACCGAAACTTGCTTAACATGTTTGTCAGTAGAGACGAAGCATAGATCAGGGTTACTATCAGAGTGCCATCTCGCAGATCTAAACGTGCCTTTGTCTTTGGCACTGAAATTGAGATTCATATTTAGAGCATCACTCCAGTCTATAATTTTAAGGCATTTTCATCATCATTGCAGTATTTCACTGGATATGGTGGCTATTGAAGTCGCCGGCGTAAAGTGCCGGGTGTATTAGAAAAGGTGACATTATTGGGCCAGTTGGGTTTGTTAATGGTCACTTCTATAAATTTATTATTTTTGGGCCTGCAACTCCAATCGTTACCGTAAATATATCGTCGTTATCAGATGTAGACAAGAGTTTCACATTGTACAGTTGTATTCGTGAATAAGTAGCAATGCCATATTTTGGATGGTTGAATGCGCCGACAAGAATGAATCCATCAATTTTTCCTTTTATTTTTAGGTGTGAGTCGACTTTGGTAGGTGTCTCTTGGAGTAGGGCTATGTCGATATTATCTCGCAGGAGCTTGGAAAGGTATTCACTTTTAGATTTGTTGATGCCTTCTATGTTCTGGTATATTTGTAGAACTGGTCCAAGCTTCTTTGTTTGGAGGTTCTCACAAGGGCCTTTTCCTATGTTCATTTTGTGAATGTATATTGAGTATCCGAGAGATCACAAGGATGGTCCGGAATGCCTTTGTTTCTAGCTCTTTATCGTAACCCCGGTGCACCTTGCGATATATGTTTCCATGATAACATGATATATGTATTTCCATGATAAAGTTGACATATAATTCGCATATTTATAGTTGACCTGCGTCACACACAACCAGACCCCATGGCCCTCGACGCCAACGATCCCAGTGAGGGTGTACCCATGAAGAAGATAGCCCCTATTAGGCCCATGGCGTATACACCCAGCAAGACATGGATGCATTCCAACAAACGCTGCCCAAATGAGAGACGTGCCTGATGTTTTTAGTAAATATGAGTTTGCTAAGATGGCCTGGACTGCCACTGCCGAAGTTTAGAGATTCCTGTCCTATACTGGGAATTTATTCTCAGTATTTATGCTCCTATACACTCTTTACCACGTCTTAAGGTACGTCGCATCGGTCGTTTTGAATTTTTTCAGTTTGAGGAGAGCAGCCAACAACCAACCGCAACGTAGATGGTTTTTCCTGGCCAGCCTGTGGGACGCCATGAGTACCCGATACCTGGTGAACCTGATACACCAACGGGAACCCGGGGCCATGAACTCGACGGCCACGGAGTCCCTAGCTACTTCATTACCCAACATCGGTTCATCAGTATCCCTGCACCCAGGTTTGCAGCAGGTTGCGTTCCCTCCACCACCGTACACTACTGGCCCTCCAGCGACGTTTTACGACAGCCCGTAACCTAAACTGATAATGTTAGTAGTTGTAAGTTAGCTTAGTAGTAGCCAAGGGTAGTTCAGTTGACTTCACTAGACTCAACTATAATTCTTTTAGTCGAGTTTAAAGGGGGAGGCAGTGTAACAGCCACATGTGTGAACTCAGTATTTTTATTGAACTCCGTGACTGTTGTTTAAGCAAATAGGATTCAAGTTTGAACTCGTACTGTATGGAGCTCCGCTCTCACTTCGCTTCAAATAAGAATATAATTATTCGGGTGTGTCGGATATGTTCGGATGCTGTTCGGGTGATTTTCTTGTCTTTGCATGTTGATCTATCTGTTGCATTCCTTTGAAATTTGTTTAAAATCGTGAGTAAGAGTGTTACAAGTTTTATTGTGATTATTTTAAAGAACAGTATATTTGTGAAATGGCAACTAGGCGTGAAAAGAAAAAGTCTTTGGTACCTGTATGTAAAATAATTATTACAGTTCCACCTGTAAAACTTTACGATACTAGCGCCATGCGCTACCAACTTCGAGAATGTCAAAGTGTTTTTGTAAAATAAGAAAAAAAGTAAAATTAATTGCAATAATATATTTTCTTTCTCTCATAATAAAATATGACATTACAATTCAAATATACATTATTTTGTAATTTGCTCAACATTTTTTCGTAAGTCTGTGAATTACTGTTTGTTTACTTCTAGTATACTCACATTACCTACGTCACAAATGAAATTTAAAATTCATACCTTAATATGTCGCTTATTTGGAGGAATTTTAAACTCGGACTTTCACATATTGTCTTACATACGTATGTAGTGTAGTTCAAGATATAAAAAATAAAAAAATATCGTGGAATAGCCTAGGAAATATTTGTATCTACGGACAACAGGGATTCTCAGTCCGATCTTGGAGACGAAAAGTCGTACGAAATTTTGTTTATACATATTTCATATTATTTTCTTTATGTTTTTTTGTGTAATATTTTTTCTAAATTTTAATTATAATTACTTATTTTTCTAAAATATTTAATTATTTGTGCAACAACCCCGTCAACCTCTTCCAGAGTCAGCACAGGTCAGCGTAGTGACATAGGTAAGTATAACTTTCATTTATATTCTTACTGTGGCTGTCTGAGCTTTAATTCAGTACGTCAATGGAGGGTGATTTTCACTACACCCTACGCACCCTCCCGTTACAAAAAATGAAATTAAGGGAGAAAAGGTAATTTACATTAAATATTCATACCACATATTACGTAACTAATTAATATTTTTTTATTAAAAAGTCTATTTTGATGGGGCTGTTAATGATATATCAATAATTTGATAATTAGAACTGTCATATTCAGGTTTCAATATGGTTTCAAGCAATCTGTGGGAGCATAATAGTAGAAACAGTGAATATATTCGTATGTGTTCTTTTTTAAATGGGCCACTAATGCTATCTCGAGAACTATATGAGCTACAAAGACGGTTAAATGGGCAAACAATTTATATTTTGTAAGGCTAATGTAATGAACTAAGAAAATATATTTTTCGACCTGTGGTTCTCGAAATACAATATTTTTTCTTATTTATTCACATACCTTGTTGTCGGGAATATTCCCATACAAGAGAGGTTGACCACGATTTATTTACATAATATATACATACAATAGTAAAAAAAAATACATGAATTCCAAAAATATGAATAATAGATTTTATCGTACACCCTTTTAAAATTTAATTAAGTAAGGAAGCACATAAATTTTTACATATCCAATTGTTAGTGTTAGCAAATACATTATAAATAATAAGTTAACGTCAGTACCCATTTCAGTACAATTTGACTATGTGCGACCACTTGAGATGCATTGCAATTAAATAGGTATCAAATTATATTAAGACAAGAAATAAAGAGAACGAAGCATAATACTGATAAATAAATAGTATTGCAAAGCTATCGAGGAAGTCCAGTTAATTTTAATTCGAAGTTAGGTTATTCATTTATGCAGAAACTTCTAATTTTAAGTGCGTTTATTGTATAATAAAATATTGAGTTAAGTTTTCCTGAGTGTTTTCAAAAAGATAGAAGAAGTTTATCTCGGTCATGTTACTGATATTATATTTAGCGAGGTAGGCTTCACGTATGTTTTTATATAATGGGCAATCACAAAAGAAATGAAATAAGTCTTCTAATTTCTGTTTATTGCAAACTAAACATTTCAAAGCCATTTATATTATAGGCTATATTTTTATAATATATCTTAAGGACTTGCTTACTTGATAATCTAATTTGGCATCAGATTTGAATTTTACTTAAGGCCGTTTTAGGTTATGTGTATTACGTGGTAGCCGAAGAATACTTTTTAGGTATAGGTTAAAAATAGGGGAAAGTTTCTCAGTAGTCGTGATATTTGGTACTTTTATGTTTTTTGGGTCGCTGAACACGAATCTGGGGTTTGCCAATTCCGATTTTGCCCGGAAACATTTTTTTTTTTTTAGCAAAAAACGTGTAAATTTTGGCACTTTTTTTGGTTGTTGGCCTATAACTCGGAAACTATACGTTTTTTCGATAAAATCATTCTATACAAAATTAAATTAAATAAAATTTCCTACATTCTTCATATAAAAAGTTTTTTTTTACGACCAACCCTTTAGCCGCTGAAGTGCGCCGAAAATAGGTTAAAAAACTAAGAAGTGCGAAAAACGTTATTCACGACTCTGTACGTCTAATTTACGCGGAAACTATACATTTTACATTAATATTAACTATATATGAAATGAAACTTAAATGGTTGATATTTGGATTGTACAGAAATGCCATCTCTTGACTGCTTCCGGAAGCATTATAAACTTAATTGTTTAAGTGTGCTGGGCTTACATTCTTATTTTTTTATAAGATGTCAAAATTCTAACATATTTTTCAAGAAAGAATTTTAATTTTCTTAGGAGAAAGCTGGGAAATAACCCAAAAACTCTAATTTTAACACCGGTAGTGGGTGCGCGATTTTTTCCAGTTGTCGTAAATGTTATTTTAAAACTTTCAAAATATCAATTTAGCGGTGGTTGTAACGTACGTGCAACCGTGCAACGCGAAATGCGATGACGCAATAGTTACGTAATGCACCCTGGATGTTAGGTGTGCAGCCGCTAACTTTTAGACAGTGGAGACGGGCAGGGTTAAAATTAAAAGAACAACCCCCAAAAGGGTTGTTAGGGCTCCACGTAATTTTTAACCTCAAAATTACGAAAAGTACAAAGTACATACGAGATAAAAAAAAAATGTTACTGTACCTACCGTTACTGTGTTGCCTGAAAACGACAGGATTGAGAAATAAAAAGGGGGATGAATTAAAACAGAATTTAATAATATGAAATTTAAATATGCAGAAGGCAAGAATGGTTTAAATTATAAATATAAATAGTAATTATAGCAAATCAATAATGTAATAAGAATAGCAACTACAAAATATTGTTGTACTCTGAATCTTATAATAAAGTTCCGAGCGCAAGCAAGTACATCTACGCAGTGCGAAGTTGATCAAATTCGTAAGGCGGGCTACATGCCAGTTGACGCATGCGTTCGTCGCCGAATTACAAGTCCCAATAGTGGGTACAAAGCAACAGAGTGAAATATCGGAGTAACTAATTGTACAAGAAGTACTGGTACGTACTACAAGTGAGCTGAAGGCTCCAATGTACATAAATGTACGTGAATTCAATTATTATACTACAATCAAACATATACTAAACTTCTAATAAATCCAAAAATACGTAAAACACAATATCTTCATAAACATAACAATTATGAAAGGCTAAATAATTATTTCTACAGTGAACGTATGACAATTATAGTCCACTTCAGCTTCACAATATCTACAGTTCATCAGTAGGTTCTTCCTCTCAACGATAAACCCAACAAAAAGGAAGAACAATATTATACAAAAAGGTGCAGTGGCGTGTTCGGGGAATTCTGGCGATGAAGTAGGGCAATGATGTCGACGGAAAGGGACTGGCGGCGGCTGGCACATCCAAGAGCGTAAGGGTCCCCAACAATGAAGAACGTAAAACGTAGAGTGGCAGATCCTCCGAAGAGATATGACTTCCAGCAAACCAAAAATGATGTACGGTCACCACACGTAACACCAACCCAAAAGTTAGACAGTCAACAGGCATCCCGATGTCGTATAAATTCGCACAACGGCGCGACCAAAAACTTGGTTCCAAAACAACAACGGGTACTCTAACAATACGTCGAAAACTAGATCAACGTCGACAACAGCCACGTGCCAATAGGTGGTCAAAAATCACATCCGTCCCGAAACACAATGCGTACTCGAATGACCACGAGGCTTAAAAAACTTTTCCGGACATCAAAAAAAAAAAAAAAAAAAACAACAGGAAACAGCTGGTGACTGTATCCGCTACAAACCTGTCAGAATACATAAATAAACTCTCTTCAAAGAGGAAGGTCAAAATATAATACTAAATCCGAGAAATAGGACTGAAATAAGACTATAGTAGCCTGAAGAAGAGCATAGGTAAGTTAAAGAATAAGAATGAAACATACATTACATGAAAACATAGAAACATTGAACACGAATATAACCAAGGAGTAGCTAAGTTCAACCACAAACACAATTTATAAGCAAAAACACAAACAGGAAGGAACATACAATTGAAAAACACAACAATACACGAAGTACAGACAGTATAGAAAGTAATAAGACGAATAAAACATAGCCAGATTTAGACTAAGAAGGTAAGTAATGTAGAATAGTAAAAAATCTAGCACAAAATATCACGATGCGTTTTTAGACCGTAACATGGTAACAACGTTTTCACGCTGTTAGTACGGTTTTTAAAAATTATAAACAAATAAAACCTACAACAAATACAAAGTAAGCAGTATTTCATTTACTTATGTATAAATAACTATATAAATATATCACGGTATATTACCCATTACCCATTACTGGGAGTGTTAAGCTGAGTGTACCAATGACATATCAGTAATGGCAGCAGTGACAGCAGGAATAATTCACGCTAAAACGGCGAGTTTTTGAATTTTTGACAGATATTGTGATGTTTCCCAGTTTCCCGGCTTTGTATTAATAACGTACCGTTGGCTGTGACCTGAACTAACGTGACGCTACGTTCGACTCTCCTCGAGTTTACCCGAATGACCGTGACACGTCACGCGTGACGGATCAGCCTTGTTATCTGTCTAGGAAAAAGTGTGTAATGTGCACCTAAAGAAGTTTTCACTTCAAAAACAGTGAAGAAAATGATTATAAAGAACAAGGTATTGCATCATTTGTAGATGCTAGTAAAGCTCGGAAGGATGGAAAGTGGAGGGTCTGATGGGGAAAACATCTGTGTGTGTACATAAAAAATATGGGAAATCATATGTGAATCAAAGTAAGGTTTTTCTTTTTTCTGTTCGCACTAAGAGAAGGAGGAAGACGAAAAGGGGGAATTAACCTGAGGACCCAGTCACACAAAACGTAGACTTTGATCCCCAAGACTCCAAGAGGGATGCAACAATACCATTTTAGATAACTCTGTACCACATAATTCTTTGGTCTCAATATCGAAGCTTTTGCTGAAGAAGCTGATCCCAGGCTCAGGCGCCTATTACTTATATGTTATTAGTTTTATCACATGTATTTTTTATATCATTTATATGTAGGTATTCTTTTTCATTATTATTCACTTTTTTATTTTTTTTATTCGGACTTTACATTATAGATATGTCATGTACATTAAATTTATTTTTCATGTATTTTATGCATTTGTAAGTGCATTTCATCACCTTTCATTTCATATATAGTTAACATTAATGTACAATGTGTAGTTTCCGCGTAAATTAGACGTAGAGTCGTGAATAACGTTTTTCGCACTTCTTAGTTTTTTGACCTATTTTTGACGCACTTTAGCGGCTGAAGGATTGATCGTAAAAACAAACATTTTATATAAAGAATGTAGGAAATTTTGTTTTCTTTAATTTTGTATAGAATGATCTTTTCGAAAAAACGTGTAGTTTCCGAGTTACAGGCCAAAAACCAAAAAAAGTGCCAAAATTTACACGTTTTTTGCCAAAAAAACATATTTCCGGGCAAAATCGGCATTGACAAACCTCAGATTTGTGTTCAGCGACCCAACGAACATTAAGGTACCAAATATCACGACTACTGAGAAACTTTCCCCTATTTGCTCTTTTTGAGTCTAAATGCTCCCGGCTATAGTGAATGTGTTTGAATGGGACCCCATATTTCTGTATCATAGAGCGCTGTAGCGTTTATTATAGTTTTCAATAATTCTGTCTTCTCCTCCCATCCTCAGATCTGCCTTGTATAAAATATTTTGAACGGTTTGGTTAGCAACTACTTTTTTTTATAATTTTCATTTATAGCATTATTAAATTTACTTGAAGATGAAAATAATATTCTGAGATAATTAAAACTTACAACTTCTACTGGAGTATTATTATAAATAAATGGGGCTTCGTGTGTTTTGGGTCTACTTTTATAAAACTGTAAAATTTTAGTTTTATTGACGCTTATTTCAAGGTTATTTTGAGAAGAGTATTGATGTAGAAGTTCTAATTTCCTTGTAACATCTATTGTAGAATTACAAAGCAACACCAAATCATCAGCATAAGCCAATAACATGATTTCGTTATGTCCGTCTATGTTTATTCCTCTCATGCCCGCATTTTCTAAGTATGACCTTAGATTATTGATAAATATAACGAAAAGTATTGGTGAAAGAATTTCACTTTGAAATACTCCCTGTGTGATTGCTATAGGTAATGAAAAGTTGTCATTTAATTTTATTTTTATTTTTGCATTTTTGTATAGAGTTTGTAAGATTCTAATAAGTTTTGATGAAATTCCGAAAGTATACAATTTATGCCATAAAATATTTTGATTGACAGAGTCGAATACTTTTCGGAAGTCATGTCAAATGCGTTGTATTTTTTAAATCGTAATTGTAGGTGTGCGGGTGAAGTTAAAAAAAATATGTTATCTATAGTCCCCCTGTTAAGTCTGAAACCCGAGTGACTTTCATGTAATAAGTTGTGTAATTCACACCAATTTTATATTGTAAAGTATACCATTTGGGTGAATAATTTAGTTATTGAGTTGATAAGGCCAATTACCCTATAGTTTAGCGGGTCTGCACTGTCACCTTTTTTGTGTATTAGAAAACATAAACGCTTGACCAACACTCTGGAGTTTTATCTTGAGACATAATACTATTAAACAAATTTAACAAATAGTGTTGCCATATAGAGGTTAAATACTTGAAAAATTCATTACTTAGGCCGTCAGTTCGCGGTGACTTCTTCAATTTGGATTTATCTAAACTTTGGTGTAGTTCGTATATATCAAACCAAGGGTGAAAGCAGTAAAAAAATTGAGATACAGAAGTAGGGAAGTGATTAATTTTTTTCTTGAAAATGTTTCCCAATTATTTATATTTGTCATTTTTTGATTTATTTGTTTGTTTTAATATTTTTAAGGTAAGCCAAAATTCTGTATTATTTTTCACATTGGTTAAAGAGTTTTTGATTTCAGAAAAATGTTCATATTTGCATTTTTTTTCATAATTGCATAATTTTTTTTTTGAACTGAATAATTATTTAAATCGGATTCCTACCATATATTATGATAGATTTTCAATGTTTTATTACAGTGCTATTTAAAACGACGCACTCATTTTTAAACCACGGTTTATTCCGATTGAAGTTGGCCTGCGAGTTGTTTTTTTTTACCACATGTTGGCTTTCGAGGCAGCTTCTTTATTATATATATATATATATATATATATATATATATACAGGGTGTACATTTTAAAACGGGTCATAGTGCTATAACATAGAAAAACAGTTTTTTAGTCGCCAAAAATTTCTATATTAATTTATTTAAAAAATAATTGGTTCCCATTATAAAGAAAAGAATCACGAATTTTTTAATGCCAAACACTTTACATTTCTGTTTCACGTAAAGCCAGAAAATAAATTTAAAAATTTGTACAATTAAGAAAAAATATCATTAGCCACGAAACTGACAGTAACAAAACATTGTCATTTTTTACTAACCTGATAGGGAACAATTAAAGATTAAAGTTATTAATTTTTGAACTAATACAAAACAAAATAAAAAAAAACACTAGGATATTTATTTAAGAAACATTTATTATTTATTGTAATAGGTATTTACAAATTAAAGATGATCTACATGTAATAAGAAATAAGTTACAAGAAACGAGAGAAACTGCAAACTACAAGGGAAGAATTAAAACCATTCAATAATTTGTAATTTTTCTTCATGAGGCAAATTATCCACTTTTCTTCTTAGTAAAACAAAAATAATATTAATTTAACAAATAATGTCTTAAGTCAACAATTGTTTTGTTTTGTTTCTATTAGTTTCACGGCTAATGATATTTTTCCTTAATTGTGTAAATTTTTAAATTTATTATTTTACTTAATGTGAAACAGAAATGTAATGTGTTTGGTATCAAAAAATTCGTAATTTTTTTCTTTATAGTATGCATTAATATATATATATATATATATATATATATATATATATATATATATATATATATATATATATATATATGTTTTCTGCTAATTTATTTACATTATTATCGAAGTAAACATTATTCAAGTTATCTAAGTTATTTTGGAATTTTTGGATATTTTCGCTATTTAATTTAAGTTATTTCATATTTGGTTAATCTAGGATGTTTTATTTTAGGGGGTTTGTTATCGTTTATATTTATCGTGTAGATGCTGTGAATTTTTTTTTTTTACCTTTAATAAAAGTAAACTTAACGGGGATATCCCCTGCGGTTCTTCCGTTTAATGTAAAATATCCCAAATTTTCCATAATCCCTATTACTTTTAAGCCTCTGGCATTAGTTGTTACGTGTGACTCTTGTCTAGTTTCAAAAATGTTAGTACCGAAAATAATTTCCTCTGTAGCTTGGTTGAGCTATCCAATGTGGGCGTTAAAATCGCCGATTACAAATATTTTGTGGGAATGTGAATATATATATATATATATATATATATATATATATATATATATATACAGAGCTGGGCAGTAACTAGTTACTTTAGTAACTTAGTTACTAACTAGTTACTTTTACGTAACTTGTAACGTAACTTAGTTACTTTTTAAAATATGGTAACTGTAACTGTAACTTAACTTGCTGCGGTAAAGTAGTTGGTAACTTTCCGGTTTTTAGTTACTAGTTACTTGAGTAACTTAAAAAGTGGAATGTACTACTTACTTACTTAATCCTGCACCTTTCTACCCTCACGGGTGTAAGGCGTTCCCCCGGCTTGCGGGGGAGGGGGTTGAGTTCTGGTTCGTTGGTCTTCTCCATATTTCTTTCCACTCTGCTCTATCTTGTGTTGCTGTCTTCGTTTCTTCCCAAGTTAAACCTCTTCTTTGCGCTGCCTCCTTCACTTCTTCCAGCCACGTTCTTCTTGGTCGTCCTCGTGGTTTCTTTCTTCCAATTTTTGCTTCAAACACTTTTTTAACTATTCTCTCCTCTCCCATCCTTTCTACATGCCCATACCATCTCATCTGTCCTTCTGCTATCTTATCTTCTATTGCTTTTACTTTTAAGTTTTGTCTGTGGGTTGTGTTTTCAATTTTGTCCAGTCTTGTTTTCCCCTCTATTTTTCTCAAGAACCTCATTTCGATAGCCGTAATTTTTTCTTTTTGTCTTTGCGTTAATGTCCATGTTTCAGCTCCGTGTATGAGTATAGGTGTCACTACTTTCTTAAATATTTGTACTCTGGTCTCTTTCGGTATTTCTTTCTTTCCTAAGAAGCTGTGTTTGATGCTATTGAATATTTTGCCTCCTGTTGTTCTTCTTTCTTTTATTTCTTCATCAAATCTTCCATCTTCTGAGATCATTGACCCCAGGTATTTAAATTTTTGGACTTGCTGTAGATTTTCATTTTTTAGTTGTATCGTGTGGTGTTGTTCATTTCTTCCTAGTATCATGGTTTTCGTTTTTTCTTTATTGATCTTCATGTTTAATTTTTGTAGCGCTTTGTCATATATTTCTATATTCCTTGTTAAGGTTTTTTCGTCTTCTGCTATGATGACCATGTCATCTGCATAGCATAGTTCTGCTATTTCCACTCTTCTCAATTTCCAATGTCCTATGTAGTATTTCTTTACTTCTTTCTTTGTCTCTTTTATTCCTTCGTCAAGAATTAGCGTAAACAGAAGCGGGCTCAAAATGCATCCTTGTCTTACTCCGGCTGTAGTTTCAAATGTATTGGAGGTAACTTAGTCATAAAAAGTAACGGGGGGATTTAAATTTCTAAGAAATATTTTGTTGAGGCTGATGCCTTTTTTAGAAACACTAACTAAAACTGTTTTGTTTTAAATAAATGTATGTAATAATTAAATTCAATATTATTGTTGATTGATTTCAAGCCATAATAGATAATAAAATAATTACATTCATAAATAATAGAGTTTTTGTACGGTAAACAGAAAAACTAAAAATAACACATTATTTTAACTTTTAATTCTAGAATTAAAAAGTCACTAAATGTTAAATTTGACTTATAAAATATATTATTTTCAAATATTTTCCTCGCTTACAAATTATACTAAGCTGCCACTAAATCATCAAAATTATTCCAATTTTCAGGTTATACAAAATATAGTGTATTTTGTGCGTTGTTCTAAAGGTTGCAAGACTTGAATTCGTCTCATATTTGCAAATTCCCTTCTCACAAGATAAAATGTCACTTTTAATTTTTATGTTATATTATAATGTAGGTCCGCAGGGCCTTTTTATCAGATTTTTGGGCCCTAGGCCAAATTTTTTTTCGGGCCCCCCCTCCCTCTTTATAGTAAAAAACAAGTACGTACAAATATTTGTATAATTATAATGTAAGTTTATTTATTAAAGAAAAAAATAAAATTGCCTGCTGAGAGAAAAGCTGATCAATTATACAGTACCGCAAGCTCGATTCTAGTTTGAGGTGAAATTTTAGCTTATTATTTTGTTACTCCTTTTTAGGGACGGTTGGCGATTTTGCCGGTTCTCGGGAATATGTTATTAGCGTAGAGGGCCCCAAATATTTATAAAAAGATACTTTTTCATCAAAATTTCTTATATATGTGAGCGTGGGGCCTCAGATTGAAAATCGACGCCTGATCCGAGGTTTCCAATAAATTAATCATTATCCACTAATAAGTCTAGGTACGAAATAATGTCTGCATGTTTTATACATTATAATGGTCATGTCATGTTAGAAAGAAAGTAGATTCTTTATATCTTGGTATAAGAAATCAAAATTGAAAAATAAATTAATAAATTTTAAAAAAATCACAGCAACCGGGCCCTGCGGGCCCCTTGTCAAAGCGGGACCTAGGCCGTAGCATCGTGGGCCTAGGCGGTAATAAGGCCCTGTAGGTCCGTTGACATTAACAATAATAATCTGATTGGGTGTTGCCAAGCAATAACGTTAAAATTTAGGTTAACGTAGTTAGTACAAAAACTCCTTGATATGTATCCTACACAATAACTAAGTCAACAGTCTAAGTCTACACTTCACGCCATTAAAAGTAGTTAGAAAGTAACTCAAAGTAACTAAGTTACTTTTAAATAACTTAGTAAATAACTTAGTTCTTTCACCAAAGTAACTGGAACTTAAGTAACTTAGTTACTTTTTTTTGGAGGTAACTGTAACTGTAACTAGTTACATTTTAAAAGTAACTTGCCCAGCTCTGTATATATATACAGTGTGTCCCATTTAGAGGTGCCACCATTGGGATCTCGAGAACTATAAGAGATACGATGTCGGTTAAATGGAACTTTTTGTGCGCCTGTGAGAGGCCATCTCAGATGTGCTTTTGTTTTTCCAAAAATTCTCATAGGGCACTAGATAATGACGAAAAACTGAATATTGTTGACTTTTTCTTTTTCAAATAACTTCTAAACTATTAGTAATTGAGAAAAACGTTTCAAATATAAAAGATAGATATTTTTATTAACTAACCAGTGGCGTACGAAATAAATTTTTATATCCGTAAATTTTCGAAATATAACACAAACTTATATTTTTTTAAATGGAACCCATATCTGATTTTAGTCTCAAAAAAATCAATAATTTTTTCTCTTTTCAATGATGTAAGGGTTATTATGTTTTATATTTGTTTTGCTCCTAAAATTTAATTTTTCTCCTTATTTTCTTGAATTTTCTTATTATTTCCCAAAAAAAACATTATTATTTTTATTAATTATATTGTATTTGATCAAAATAATTTGTTTTATGCCTTTATTACTTAATATTTTCATTCTGGATTCATAATTACAAATTACACTATGATTAGCCAAGGGCGACCTGATACAAAATATTATAAAAATTAATTTGATACGAATTTTGAGCAAAATTTTCTAACGAAATAAATTATTTAAATAGAAGGAGTATTTCTAAATAGAAATCTACCAATATTTTCAAAATAATTGTAAATTTAATACAAAATAAGGAAAAAATAATAATTTTGAAGGCAAAACAAATATAAAACATAATAACCCTTACATCGTTGAAAAGAGAAAAAAATATTTATTTTTTTGAGACTAAAATCAGATATAGGTTCCATTTAAAAAAATATAAGTTTGTGTTATATCTCAAAACTTTACGGATATAAAAATTTATTCCGTACGCCACTGGTTTGCTAATAAAAATATCTATCTTTTATATTTGAAACTTTTTTCTCAATTATTAATAGTTTAGAAGTTATTTGAGAATGAAAAAATCAACAATATTCAGTTTTTCGTCATTATCTAGTGCCCTATGAGAATTTTTGGAAAAACAAAAGCACATCTGAGATGGCCTTCCAAAGGCGCACAAAAAGTTCCATTTAACCGACATTGTATCTCTTATAGTTCTCGAGATCCCAATGGTGGCACTTCTAAATGGGACACACTGTATATATATATATATATATATATATATATATATATATATATATATATATATATATATATATATATGGACGTAGTTATGCAAAAAGGAACCATCCCACAATGAAGCACAAATTGAGTTTGGGTCAAATTTAGATTGTTAAATGTCCATTTTATGTTGTGGAAAATAGAACCAAGCCATAACTGTTACATGTTCATAGAAAATCGTACTGAACCAAACCACAATCTTAAAATCAAAATATATAGTTTTACAAAACAGAACCAGATAGCTTGGTCCTTTTTTGCAAATTTAGGAATTAATGTTATGAGGGGTGGTTCCTTTTAGTATCCAGTAATACTCAAGTAGTTTGTTTTATCAGTATACATTCTGGTTTTAGAATAGTAAACGTGTTATTGTGGTTTTTTTGAGTATTTTTATTGCTAATATATTGTTTTGATTCAGATCATACAACTTTTAATAACTATTATTTAACGACTGGGGATGTTAATCTAAATCTCCGTCCTTGTTCTATAGATATATGCTTAAAATTAAATGCGTTAATTTTGAGAAATTAATATCAAAAATATTCTGCATTGATTTAGATCAAACATCCATTATTTATTCACCGCCTCCTAGTTCGAGTTCTGAACTTTTGAAATTTATTGATGTTCTGTTTGATGACCCCGATGCGTATCCAAATGATTATCAACCAGATGGTTTGCACGAATCTTCAACGGATTCTGATATCTAAACTAAATGCTATAAAATCTATTTTATACCTTATATCAAATAATTGTCTTTCGTTTTATAAAGAACTGTTTGCTGATAAGGACGAAGTAGATGATATTGACGGATTTGGAGTTACAATCGATTTTATTGTTTGTAATAATTATACCATATACTATACATTGTATTTCATTTGTTTATGAATATTGTTCATATTTTTATGGAATAAAGATTATTTTTCAAATAAAATAAATGGAAACCAAATTTACTTTTGTTTTTGGGCTTATATTGCTTTTTACAAAATGGAACCATGCCACATTTTAATTTTTTTTTCAAAATTCACTGATGAAATTGTAAAATTCTTTATGTAGACAGAAAGTCTTGATATTTAGACATTCGAACAACATAACTGTATAAACTGCAAAAATACGTGTAATTGTATAAATCAGTCTCAAGCTTTAAACTTAAAACGTAATTTACTCAAAACTCACTTGATGTGGGTTGGCTCCTATTTGCATAACTACGTCCATATATATATATATATATATATATATAATTAAAGTAAGCAAGTCGTTAACATGATCTATACAAGAGATATCTAAGGATGGCTTTAAATATGTAGAAACTAAAATATACTTTAAATCTGGTTGTGTTATTTTAATTCATTACTTAGGCCGTCATTTCCTGGTGACCATAGGAAGCAAGATTCTATTAGCGTAGTTTTAAAATTGTTATTATTTTTAGTACAAATTATTAAGCCTCCACTGGCTCGGCTCAACTGTTCTCCTTGATAGCTTTGCATTCGAATTTATATCTGAAATCATACATAAATTTTGGTAAGTAGTAAGTATATTTTATCACTGGTATGCCACGTTTCGCAGAGACATACTAGGTCTCTCACCTGAATTCTGTTTTCAGTACCATTATCTAAATTATTTAAATTACTTAACCCATTTACGTTCCAGAATACGTGATAAACCCGGCATATCTCTGCTAACTATATTGGTATTATTAAAGTTACTACCCTCAAGCGAGTTTGGTGGTTCTTTGTCTGTAGGTGTACCTGTTACCCCTACTGCTGCACATCTAAAAAAAGAGGTTCCACTTGTGATGGTGCATGGTTGAGTTGTAGGTGGTTTTGCATTCCTTCCTGCATGGATATTTTTGGTGTTTGTTGTGGCTTTGAAGGTGATTCTACGGATGGTTCACGGTCTTGCTTTTATTGTTGTTTATCGGTGTTTATTATTATAAATTTATTTTTCATTATTATTACAGATTTGCCTTCTGCATTTGCTATTTTCCGTAGTTTCATTACCTCTTTATGATTAGCTCGTTCTTGTGATGTCAAATGTTCATTTATGTATCTGTTCTTTTTAATAATGTTCGCTTTGAAAATATCATACCCCTTATCCTTTTACATGTAAAAGAGATCAGAATTGGGCCAATTTGGTTATTTTTCTGACCTATTCGGAATATTGTGTCTATATCCCTTTCTTTAATATTTAATTTTAGTTTTTGTGAGAACAGAAATAAGATTGACTTTAGTAACTCTTAAGAATTATTTTCCTGTTCTTCTATTCTTAGTATTATCAAGTTTTTAATTTTTGTTGTCTTCTCTAAATTTTCAATAATCACCTGTTGCTCAGCGATTTTAGTTTCAAGATCTTTTCTTTTTTGGTTTGTGTGTACTATTTTCCTCACTTGTATTCACTCACTGGATTGTTACAGTTGTATAAAAGTAACAATTTACTACATTTTATTTCGTTTAAAGCCTTTAATAAACTTTATTGTAAAAACACGTGTTAAACTTTTGAATGCACTGTTGCCCACCTCCTCGAAATACGATATTCAAGTGTTTTATTTTATATATATTTTTATATCCTTATTTGTTATATACAGATAAAGGTATATATCTTCATACTGTCATGTAACAATTATTTTAGGTTGAGAAAACTGCATATAAAGTTTTATTTTAATATCATTTAAATATAACTTTTATAAAAGTGCCAAATATTGAATAAATGAATACATGTTAAAAATGTGATGTGGCCAATACAATACCTCCCGCCCGTGCTCCACTATTTAATTTTTATTAGGTAATTTAAATACCTACCTACCTAATATACATACATATTTACTGATGCTGGAAACTATATTATGTTCCTTTGCATTCTTTTAAATAACTATAATTATTTGTTTTATTTACTTTTTTCTTTTTAAAACGTTTCCATCATTAATTTGAAATGAAAAGTTTTTTTAACAGTATCATTTATCTGTCAGTTTCATGCATTTGCAATCTGAAATGTGTAATAAAGGAATCATCTGAATGATTTATTTGAGTTAAAGCCTTGACAAAATCCGTATACGTACACACATACATCCAAACACAACCAACCCACCACACACACACACACACACACACACACACACACACACACACACACATATATATACATCATCGTGAAAATGTTAAAATCGGACTCTAGGGACCTCAAAACGTGGTCATTTACCGAAATCTCGATGTGTGATTTTTGACACAATCGCTATATCTCCCTTACCAAGGGTAGCGGAAGGTAAAATATTTAATTAGATTTCCATGAGACATTTAATAAAAAATATTAGTGAACAAAGTACTGACGTAGTACAAACGCATTTTTTGATGTGAAACATCTATTGGTGCGCCTATACGGGGGGTAAGAACGATATCATATGCCGCGACACTATGTGCCATTCGGCCACCCTCATGACTTGTCGGATATCTCCGTCTCGTCGTTCGAGTTACATAATTTCAACAGCAGTTCGCAAGAAGTCAGCACTCAGCACATAATATTTGGAAGAATATTTTTGTTGGTATGACTGAGCGGTATAAATTTGCATTGTCTACAAAAGAAACTAAAATTACATATCAAATTAATTCGATGTTTTATATCTACTAGGCGTCTCCCGACGACTCACATTTTTTACCTCTCGCTAAGAGAGGTATTGGATTCATGCTAAAAATCACATATCCAGATTTTAGTGCATAAGCACGATTTAAGGTCCATGTAAACCGATTTTAACATTCTTACGATGATGTCTCTGTGTGTGAGTGGATGTGTGTATGTTGTATGTGTGGATGTTGGAGGGACAATTACTCAAAAACTATAAGATATAGGACCAGTTTAACTATGAATTCCACAATCTGACATTCATGGGAAGAGCTGAAAAGGTTTTGGTAACAATTTGACAACTGGAAGTAATAGTTTCTTAAAAAAAATGTTTTAATAGTAGTTTATATATCAAGTGAGAAAAGTTCATCATTATTAATAACACTTTACTCTCGTGTTATATACAATATTTTATATACAAACGGAAAAGAAGAACTATTTATTTTAATATTAATTTTACAAAAATCATTATATTTTTTTTCCAAAATAAATATTATTAATAATATTCCATATTTATTAATCAATATGAATTAACAAAGGACTTGAATCACTTTATTTCCCTAGAGAGTACTTTATATCCCTAGGGAGTACTTTATTTCCCTCTGTAAATAATGAAGCACATTAAGTTATGCTTTTGATAAGAATAAAGTTAACATTATTTACCGGTTGTATATAAATATTATTTTTATTATTTTGCGAAATTAGTAAGATGAAGCGCATTTCTATAAACGAAGAAAAACTATTTATTTTAAATTTAATTTTGCAAAAATCGTTAGGTACATTTTTTTCCAAAATAAATTTAATTGATAATATTCCTTATTTGTTAATCAATACCAATTAAAAAATGACTTGAATCACTTTATTTCCCTAGGGAGTACTTTATTTCCCTCGATAAATAATGAAGTACATTAAGTTGTATTTTTGATAAGAATAAAGTTAACATTATTTACCGGTTGTATATAATAGTATATTATAAGCGAAGGTTGAGAAAATAATCATTATTGACCCAGCGCCAATAATGATCTCCTCAACCGTAGTTTATATACTATTTTTTTCACTACTAGCACATAAATCCTATTTGAATTTTTTTTATTGATAACAATCATTTTGATATGGATAATAACGTTACGTGCTTATTAATATTCACAAAAACAAAGTAGGCTGCATTTGTTTTTATCTGACGTTTCGCTCATTTCGCTAGTATGATAACGTCACTTATGGGCCTTGATTTGTATTTTAATTTAATTATTTAATAAAAAAAACTTTGTGTTATTACAGTCAGCAGCCATATTAGTTTATTATTATTTTTAAATAAATCTATTGAAATGTATTTACCTACAAATACTAAAAAAAAATAGTGATTTATTCATTTTTACACATGTTTCACATTTTCACCAAAACAGGTCAATTTAAAATTAAGCGGCACATTTAAATTATATACTTAACACCTTTCTTGAGTGAGTTAAATAATATTTGGATTTGAAGGCTTGAGATCGATTGAAAAGTGACATTTTGCATTATTGATCTAGGTTAATAATAAATTATGATTGACCTAGGTTACCATGGTTACAAGCAAGCGGTAGTGAAAAACAATTTCTCATGTCATATAAAGGTAAATAATAGTGGGTTCCTAGGCTAGTAGTGAAAAAATACTTTTATCTACATAATTCAAACAATTTTTATCAGTTAATGACCGTTACCGTTGCTAATTGAATAATATTAACAGTCGGATGGAATAATATTATTCAACCGTTGTGTCAAGTACAAATCTTACCTACCTTTCAAAGAGTAAACATAAAACTAGGTACCTACCTTTTTCCACATAAAAAGCCAAAGTTACACTAATTTTGTATTTTTCATACTTATATTTTCTTTTTTAGCTTACACTGTTAGCTGAATAGTCGGTTCTGGGTGTGCCAGTATCTACAACACATGTAGACATCGGTAATGATG
Source organism: Ophonus ardosiacus (assembly GCA_943142095.1). Classification (NCBI taxonomy): domain Eukaryota; kingdom Metazoa; phylum Arthropoda; class Insecta; order Coleoptera; family Carabidae; genus Ophonus; species Ophonus ardosiacus. Next base: position 38,612,598 of record OW964823.1, read on the forward strand.
ACGATATATTTTACCGTGTGGGCGCTTACCAGGCGTCACCTCACGGGCACTCATAGCTGGCGTGGAGAGTGCACCACAGGGGTCACTTTTGTGCCATTTAAAATTGGAAATATTTGGCGTCAGTCGGGATCGAACCCGGTTCCCCCAGGTTCGCGATCAGACACTCAGGCACGCAGCCACGGGACCCCATATAAACATAATCTATAAAAATTAATATTACTTTCAATTTCACAATTTTTCTCAGTTCCACATTCATGATAAAAAAATAGAACTTCAGTCCTTTAATACAAAAATAACTATTATACATATTATTTTTGCTTTGGTTAAATTTATATTTATTTTTAATCGTATCGTAATCGTACAAAGGACTAATTGTATTAGTATTAGTACTAATGTGTAATACTTTACGGACGGTGGTAGTTACGGAACAATATTAAACAAACGCTGGACCATATCGTCACATAGAGAAATAATTTTTTTGAGGTATTGTATTGTCGAAACAAAAGTTTCAACCTTTTAATAATGACAGTTTTCTCACAAATGTGTAATAATGAATTAACCATGAAAAAATGAATAATTAGAACTTGATATAAGTATTTTGTTAGGTGAAATATCGGAATGTAAATAATATTGTAAAAAAACATCTATTTAGGTAGAAAAACATCTAATACTTTCATTATTTTCTTCAATATTGTTCAGATAAATAATTTTATATGAAAAGGTCACAATATGATTTTTGTTACGATTTAATATCAGACATCTATAAAAAGTTCTCATCAAAATTTATAATTTAATTAATTTGGAATAAAACAGCAGAAACAAACAAAAAAATGAGAAGAAACAAAAAAGAATTCAGCATCAACGAAGTTATTGTACCGTTTCGTATCCAGTTAACCGGAAGGAAAGAAAAGAGATAAAAAACAGAATCCTTTATAAGAGCACTTAGCGCGCCTGCAACGGATAAGGAAGATCTATAAATTTCCCGTTCCATGTTCAAACAGATCATTGAAGTCGGATAAAATCTAATACCACCAGATCATCAACAAATCAGTGAGGTTATGCGAACTTTGCTGCAGGAAATTTATAGAGACCTCTAGAAAACTGGTAGCAAAGAAGTATTCTAGGAAATTCTATTTTAAATCGCCTACACAGTCCATTGAGTATTAAAATATATCGCAGTTTTGAATTATTGTACTCCATAAAATTTCATCTATAACGCTTATATTGAAATCGTTAAATTTTGGTTCATAAACTTTTAAATGAATGAAAATTGTTTTAATTATTTTTATACGGTTATTGTTACTTTTCTTATCATTTGTTACAAGAAATAGTTTTAAATGAAATATTGTGGTAACAGACTATTATATTAAATTTATTTCTATATTTCTAGGGCGATGAAAATTAATTAAGACCAGTGATATTGCGTGTGAAATTTCATAGTAATAGCTGGGACATTATTTTTTTAAATTTTTATATCAGTGTATATGTTTATTTGAGATATTATTGTTAACTTTTTATTTGAAAAGCTAATAAACTTTCAATGAGCCAATTTTTCGAAAAATTTAATGGTGTAAAATTCAAAACAATTGATCATTAAATAGTTTTTTATCACTCCATAAAAATAATTAAAATATGTTTGAAATTTATTTAAGCCATAAATATCTTACGTAAAAAACAAGACACTTGCAAACAATAAACTGTTTCATGATTAGAAATCTTATCTTTTCGTTTCGAATAATCGTAAATAATTATTAAATTTCTATCGCATAAATGAAATTTATAGTGTTATTTGGCGGTAAAATTCAAAATTCATTAGACCGCATATAAAATTTTGTTATGATTTCACATAAAATTACAGTAGGTCCCCGGATTGAGTTTACAAAAGGAAAAAAATTCTTATTTTTGATCTTACGAATTAGAACGCATGTTTCAGTTATTAAAACTTTTAATTAAAGCAATGTTCTTTTATTATAACGTTTTTTCGTATTTTTGCCTCCTAATAATACAGTTATTGCATTGAATCTAACGTTATTTTAGTAACTTTGAAATATTGACAAATGATTATTAATTCTAATTACAAATAAAAAGAAACAGTGAAAATCAAAATCCTTTTTTGTTTTATTCAATTAACTCTCTTTTTTCTTGTTTTAACGTTAACATTTCTTTAACAAATTCTCTCTATTTTGAATAATACCCACCTTCTTATGATAATAATTTATTTATTTATTTATTTATTTATTTATTTATTTATTTATAAGAAGAAGGCCGCACAACAGGACAAGTCCCAATAACTGTGCAGCACTAATTACATACAAAAATTACTACATCATTGTCAAAACAAATACACATAAACATATTTATATACATAGGTGCATAATTAAATGAAATGAAGTTGAATAAAGTTACGAGTAAAAATTACAACAGAAAAGAGAAAAAAAAGAAAACATTTTAAATTCACAGAAAATACTTTTAAATACAGTACTTAAAGACAAAAGACCTAAAAGTTCTTAATGAACAGTTATATATGTCTGGAAAATTAGACATCACTGACAAGTTATTAAATGTGGATATCATTCTAAGAAGTGGGGCATTGACGGCTGAGTTAGTTCTACAGCTTGAAACAGCAAATAAATTTCGTAATCTGGTAGAATATGACGGTATTCTGAATGATATTTTATTAAGTAGTGCTGGACTGTCAATGATATTGTTTAGCAATTTAAATAAAAAGGTTAGATCCATCATTGTTCGACGCTTTTGTAGAGATGTTAACACAATAGAGTTATCTGGAAATTTTTTACTTAAAATGTATAAAAATTTTCTTTGGATTCCTTCAATTCTATTAGTGTATATTTGATAAAAAGGTGACCAGCAAATAGCGGCAAATTCAAGATGCGAACGAACAAGAGAATAGTATAAAGATATGAAAGTTCCACTACTTTTGAATTTATCCCCAATTCTTAAAATAAATCCTAGCATTTTATATGATTTTTTGACAACATGGTCAATGTGCAAATCAAAGATTAATTTGTTATCTAAGATAACTCCTAAATCCTTTACATGATTTACTCGGTTCACATTGTTCCCGTCAAAACTGTAATTATAATCATATGTATTTCTGTTCCTAGAGAATGTTATACATGAACATTTGTTATAATTAAGAGCTAAATTATTATCATTAAGATAGCAGTCAAGCCTGCTAAGGTCTTCTTGAAGGGCCAAACAGTCAGATAATGAATTAATACGCATATAAACTTTTAAATCATCGGCGTACATATTAAAGTTAGCATGTACGAAACATTTTTTAATATCATTTATAAAAATAATAAATAAAAGGGGTCCAAGATGGGATCCCTGCGGGACACCAGAAGTGACAGGGAAATATTTAGATTGATATCCATTCAGTGTAACACATTGTTGTCTATTACTAAGGTAAGATCTAAACCAAGAAAGCAAATTACCATGTATACCAAGTGTTTCTAGCTTTGATAATAAGATTATGTGATTAATCTTATCGAAAGCCTTACTGAAGTCCGTATAAACCGCATCAACTTGTACCATGTCGTCCATGGATGAAAGAATGTAATCAGTAAATTCAATTAAGTTTGTTTCAACTGATCTTCCGGAATAGAAACCATGTTGCTCAAAATTGATAATATTTTTGACTGAAGCAAATAACTGTTTGTAAATAATTTTTTCAAAATTTTTCGAAGACACATAGTATTGATATTGGGCGATAATTCTGAACAAGGTTTCTATTACCATTTTTATGAATAGGTATAACTAAAGCTTTTTTCCAAGAATTCGGACAGTGACCTTCAGTAAGTGATTTCTCAAAGATTAACTTTAAAGGCAGAGAAAGAGATTCAGCACATTGCTTTACAAAAAGGCTAGGGATACCATCGTGGCCAGCACCTTTAGTAATATCAAGAGATGCTAAAATTTCATGAACCTCACTCTCCATAAATGATATCTTATGTAGATTAACAGTGGTATTACAATGATCATTCGTATACTGTGTATGTGAAGTATTAATATCTAAAAATGCAGTCTGAAAATGGGTAGCAAACATATTGCATATTTGAGTGCCATCAGATGAGTTGTCCCCGTTGAACGTCATGTTGCAAGGAATGTTGGATTTTTTGAGGAAACGAATGACCAAAATTTTTTCACGTTATTTGGGATTTCATTTTCAACATTATTTATGTATTTCGTATAACATATTTTCGTTAAAGTTTTTACCTTTTGAAGTAACAAAGAAAATTCCATATAATGTGATTCATTTCCAAAACGTTTAAATTTAGTGTGAGCTTTGTATTTAGCCTTGACAAGCCGTATTAGTTCAGAAGAATACCAGATAGGATATGACTTTTTTGCGATAAGAATTACTTTTGACATTTAATCATTTGTCAATATTTCAAAGCTAACTAATATAATGTTAAATTCAATGTAATAACTGTATTATTAGGAAAAAATCTGTTGTGGCCAGCACAAGACCTTCCGTCAATTCCATGTATTTTGTACAAATCCCATACCAAAAGGTCCTTGGAACAGATTCTATATAATATCATGTAAAAACACATACTATTTTTTACAAATTCCATACCAAAAGTTCATTTGAAAAGGTTCTATAAATCCAATAAAATTATAACATAAACTACACTAATTAATGTCCTTCCATCTTCTCTTTGGCCTTTCTCTGCGTGTCACTTGCGAGCAACACTATGACATACCAATTTTAGATCCTATACTTTTTCCATATTTGGTTTTGCACTTGCAACTGACATCTGTCAATTAAATTTTTTTGAATAATTATGTCAGCTGTTTCCATGATAAATAACAAAGCTGACTAATTTTTGAAAATTAATTTCTTTATAATGCTTTAAATTTACATCTATTGAATATGAAGGAAAATGTATAATCAAACTGTATAGAGAAGAGTATTTTCTCTAATATATATATAATAACAAAATGTCAAAAAATAATATTTAACTGCGTTTTTTTAAGAAAAACTGTTAAAAACTTCAAATAAGGGTACTTCCGGTGGATCAATTATAACCAAAATCTAATCAACTCTTCATATGGATGTACAGAAGAGGAATACGAAAGAATTATAATTTTTGGAATTGTAGTATTGGAGTTATCGTCGGAGAAAAATTTGTCACACACGGACACACACACACACGGACACACACACACACGGACACACACACACACGGACACACACACACACATACAGACATCATCTTAAAAATGGTATATTCGTATTGTAGGGACCCTAAAACGTGCTTATTCATTAAAAACTCACCACCGAATTTTTTGACCAAAGACAATACCTTCCTTACCTAAAGGTGACGGAAGGTAAAAACGTTATAATAAAAGAACCTTGCATTAATTAAAAGTTTTAATAACTAAAACATACGTTTTAATTCAAGCAAAAAATTTTCTTCCCTTGGCATTTTTTGTAAAATCAAAAATAAGATTTTTTTTCCTTTTGTAAACTCAATCCGGGGACATACTGTATAAACAATAAGATGTTTTTGTGTGTACCGGAAATGTATTATATAATAACATTGGAATCATGCTAAAATTCGCATATCCAGATTTTAGTGGATAAGCACGTTTTCAGGTCCCTATAATCCGATTATAACATTTTTACAATGATGTCCGTGTCCGTGTGTGTGTGTGTGTGTGTGTGTGTGTGTGTGTGTGTGTGTGTGTGTGTGTGTGTGTGTGTGTTTGTGTGTGTGTGTTTGTGTGTGTGTGTTTGTGTGCGTGTGTGTGTGTGTGTGGATGTGTGTGTGGATGTTGGAACCACGGTTTCTCAAATACTATAAGACTCTGACATTCCTGGGAAGAGCTGATTAGATTTTGGTAATAATTGGACAAACGAAAGTAATAGTTTCTTTAAAAAAATCTTACAATATTATTGTTTGAAAATTTCTGTTATTACTATTATTGAAGAACATAAAATTCTACATCTGATACATTTAAAATTTTTATTATATCTTGTATAGATGATAAAGGATAATATATAGAAAAATCTAATCGCAGAGGCTAAAGCACTAAGGAAACCAGTTGACAAATTCAAATGTTTATAACTTAGTTTGAATGTGACAGATGTCAGTGTCAAAAATCAACAGTTATATTGACATTCTGACAGCTCTTCCTGGGTAGTACATTTATGGCCCGAATCTGAACAAAACTATAAATCTTACAGATCTGTAAATCTGTAAATAATGAACAAAATCGCAACGAAACCAGCCACTCTTATGTATAATTTATATTAATCAAGAAAACTAGATGCGTTTTTGTCAGTTTTTTTTTACAGATTTACAGATCTGCAAACAGATTTGTTCAGAATTGGCCTATAAATCTTTCTTATATTTTATTAATTAAATATTTAAAATTATAGGTAAAATGCATATATCCATAGAAATACCGCCAATCTTGCTAATGCATTGGAAGAATCTCTGACATTTAGGAACTTCCTCATACAATGAAAAATAGATATAATTAGAATTGTATGTGTGCAGAAGATATGTTAAATACAATAGAAACAATATTTGAATAAAGTTCTGCAATGTTTTTGTTATAAAATGACGGTTCGATAGCGAAGTGCAATACAATACTTATATAACATAAAATGGAAATGGCGAGAGGTATTGTGCTGGCCACAACAGATTTTTTTTTTTTTTAATAAATTCATTCAAGTCGCGGTGGACTTTTCGAAGCCCACTGAACTATAATTCTCAAAACTGGAGTTGTTACCAACCGTTATATTTCGCATGCGCCTGAGAAACGCCATTTAATATGATAGGTTGGTTATATTTCGGGTTGGTAGGTTATGTCAAAGAAGCTGTCAATAATACAAGATCTATATAAAATATTTAAATATTTATTTGCTGAGACATTAAAGTTCCTTTTATAATGAGTGTAGAATTAACAAAATCAAAGTTTAAAATTAAATTATATCCTTTGTAAGTTATGTACACTGATAAGTTCTGTGAATTTAAATTTTGGTGTCGCTAAAATATTCGCTTTTTTCAAGTCTTAGAATTTGGTATTGCAGTTATTTATTAATATATTTTTTGTCCACCTGAAGTGTAATGCGAACTTTACAATTGTATACACAGCAAGTGTAACCTACTTTTTACGCTTACTGTGTTGTAACTTGTCCAACTATTCGGTAAAATAATCAAAATACACTGGACGTTTATGGGAATTTAGAAAAGAAGTCATCTTTACTATAATAAAGTTCATGTAAAAAAGTACTACCTACGTAAGTTATTTTTTTACTTAACATTTCCTATATTTAAAACTAATTTATATAAACCAAAATCACGGTAACGAAGTCTGTCATTATTGTAGAAATCCGCCGTTACCGACATGGTCACCGATCGATATACCTATCAAATACGCGAGGCGAACAATGCTCAAATGTCAAATATCGACACCTAACTTCTATATATTACGAAGATAACATGAACAAATAAACATATTAACAGTCATAAACAACATCTATTATTAAAAATAATTTTTCGGTAGTAGAACTCTAATGAAGGTAAGTAAAATCAAATTTGGAAATTGACAACCCCAGTATTTTGAACTAACCCTTTCAGAAGTGCAACCTATCTCATTAAAAAAAGTGATTTACAGCACTCCAGCCAATAAGGCACTCGCCTTAAGGGCTCGTGAGTTAAACAAAGCTGCCCAGCTGTAAAGTACTACATACACGCACTCGAATTTATATAACTAATCTTTGCGCAAAATATCATGTTCGATTCGATTTCCCAACAGCTCGATTCGCTTCAAATATAGGTAGTCTAATCTATTCCTTGTATCTACCTTTTTTGATAATCAGCCCGATTCTGTAAAAAGTATCTAACATTGTTACTTGTTAACAACGTTACTATGAAGTTACTCTGATAGCAACTATCCTAGTAACTGAATACATATTTTGTATTTTGTAATTATATGTTTAGGAAAGTTACTACCAGAGTAACTAAACGAACTTAGTTACTAAGATAGCAGTTAAATGAGGAACACGAATTGTAGAGCGCATGCGTATTTCTTCTTCTGCGTGTGTTCTAATCTGACAAGTGACATTTCTTAGTGTTTACAAGTGAACAAGTGTTATATCTGTTTGCACCATGGTATATAACAAGCCTAGGACTTCAAGAACAACCAACGAACAGTTGGAAATATTAATAGCTTATTTAGAAAACCACAAAATAATGCTCGAAATTAAAACACATCCTCTGAAAACTAATGAAGTTAAATTGTCATGGGAAGAACTTACAAATATTTTGAATAATACAAAGGAGCCAAGAAAAATGTACAGCTTACTTTTAAATGAATAAGTACGCCTGATGATCTTATTGAAGGTTTCACTAACCGAGTTACTTCTTCAATTAGAACTTGTACAATTGGTTTCGGTAATCGCAACAATTTTTTAAATTTTACATCCGAAATTAAGAAAGAATTACTCTCGTCTCTTACCAATCTATTTCTTCTTCTGTGAAATAATAATATAAATTTATCAAATAAATTTTCCAATTTCATAAATAAACGTTACCGATAATGGGGAAGTTTAGCATGGTAAAAATTCTACATAACATACTATTTTCTCACAAATATAACACAAATGACTGCTGAAATTGAAATTAAAAATTAAAATTATTGCTCCATTTATATATAATTAATATTTTTTAGGTAAACTTTAAGTACGTCACAAGTCAGTTATGCGCAAACTCAGACAGAACGGTGAAATCGAACCACTTGAACGTAGGTCGTAACACAGCGTAAAATCGCTTCATTGGTAACCGCAACCGCGTGCGTCAGTGTATAAGCCGACATACGTTGCGCCAAGCCTCTACCGACGTCATCACAGCTTAAAATCAGCTTTTCCGGAAAATCTGGGTATTTTTGAAAAAAATAAAACATGTTACATCATTTTTCAAGTCATTTCCCATAGAATAAAAAAATAATAAAAATCGCTAAACTTCCCCATACTTATTTATACATACCGATTTTCCAAAACAGCCAATGCTCTATGAAATTCAAAATTCATCCAAATTCCAGCCATTCTGAAATGTTACTACACCTTAAATACTACGTTTGGCTAGTCTCTAGCGTAATAACTTGTTTAACAACTAAGTATCTAAAACTGTAATGACTCTGTCCTTATAGAATACAAAAAATAACAAGTTACTGTAATAGTAACTGACCTTCATTTTAAAGACTATTTTAGTAACTTTATTCTAGCAACTTTTCTTACAGAATCGAGCCGAATATTTTGAACATGTTCATCTTTTGATTTTAAGAAGAATTATTTGACATAGGTACTTATAAAGTTTATCATTTTTTTATTCAAATGGTGAATGTTTTATTTTTTTCTTAATTACTATTTTACTAAATAAATGATCAAATTTCCACATTGGAAACACTGATCTAAGATCATCTATCTTTTCTTAAAAATCACTAATAACGATTTATTTTACTGACAATTTCTCTTATTTTATTGACGATTTCTACATATTTTATTGAAAATATAATTCATTAGTCACGTGACATGTTTTCCGCCAATCAACATTCAATATCTCCCTAGTTACATATTTATCACAGCGATAATAAAAAACAAAGAAATTATCACCTTATTTATATCTGTTACTAAGGAATTTTTACAACATTGACAGTTAATTCATTATAATCTCTCATTAAATATAAGCTCGTCATATGATTAACAATCGAAGATATTGCTCGTGAAACATCGATTATAATCATTTCACTTGTTATATTACGTATGACAATTTCAGAAAAAAAATATTTTACGCGTATATAAAACTGAATTTTTCATCAAAACGTTGTATAAATATTAAAATTGTACAATTTCCCAGTGGTATTATACAGCTCAACTTCAATTCGCTGTGAACAATAGAAAATATTTCTTGTATCCTATTGAAAAATTGCGATCACCCGAACGTAACAAGACAATTTCGTAGCGGATGTACGTCTGAACTGTAAAGTGGAATTTCCGTTTGCTGTCTAAGATATAAGTACTTGTCGACTTCTGTTCATGATACACTCTTCAAGGGTATGTGCTAATATCTCTTCATTTACACTGAATTATTTTTCTTTTATTTTTAATTTATCAATACTCGACAGGCTGAAAGGTATATTCGCAACTAAATCTAATTCTTTGCGATTTAAACCTGAAAAATTAATAAATCTTAGTAAGATCCATAACGATTAACTACTAAAAAAGATCAAAATTAAATAATATGCATACCACTATTTATTCTACAATATGAATTTTCCGACGTGAGATTTTAATTTGAATCAATACAAACAGTTTATGTATATGCAACTTTCAAGTCTGTACAACTTTGTATTCTATATGTTTTGTCATAAAATGAACAAGAGAGCAGAAAATTTCATAAAACTAAAATCTCATGATACATTCATTATTCATTCATATGTTCACCCTTAGCGACCACTATTCTGTATATATATATATATATATATATATATATATATATATATATATATATATATATATATATATATATATATATATATATATATATATATATATATATATATATATACAGTGTGTCCCATTTAGAGGTGCCACCATTGGGATCTCGAGAACTATAAGAGATACGATGTCGGTTAAATGGAACTTTTTGTGCACCTTTGGGAGGCCATCTCAGATGTGCTTTTGTTTTTCCAAAAATTCTCATAGGACACTAGATAATGACGAAAAACTGAATATTGTTGATTTTTTCTTTCTCAAATAATTTCTAAACAATTAGTAATTGAGAAAAACGTTTCAAATATAAAAGATAGATATTTTTATTAACTAACCAGTGGCGTACGAAATAAATTTTCATATCCGTAAATTTTCGAGATATAACACAAACTTATATTTTTTTAAATGGAACCCATATCTAATTTTAGTCTCAAAAAAATCAATATTTTTTTCTCTTTTCAATGGTGTAAGGGTTATTATGTTTTATATTTGTTTTGCTCCTAAAATTTAATTTTTCTCTTTATTTTCCTGAATTTTCTAATTATTTCCCAAAAACACATTATTATTTTTATTAATTATATTGTGTTTGATCAAAATAATTTGTTTTATGTCTTTATTACTTAATATTTTCATTCTAGACTCATAATTACAAATTACTCTATGAGGTGCCAAGGGCGACCTGATACAAAATATAAAAATTAATTTGATACGAATTTTGAGCAAATATTTTTAAGGAAATAAATTATTTAAATACAAGGAGTATTTCCAAATAGAAATCTACCAATATTTTCAAAATAATTATAAATTTAATACAAAATAAGGAAAATATAATAATTTTTGAAGGCAAAACAAATATAAAACATAATAACCCTTACATCGTTGAAAAGAGAAAAAAATATTTATTTTTTTGAGACTAAAATAAGATATGGGTTCCATTTAAAAAAATATAAGTTTGTGTTACATCTCAAAAACTTACAGATATAAAAATTTATTTCGTACGCCACTGGTTACCTAATAAAAATATCTATCTTTTATATTTGAAACTTTTTTCTCAATTATTAATAGTTTAGAAGTTATTTGCAAAAGAAAAAATCAACAATATTAAGTTTTTCGTCATTATCTAGTGCCCTATGAGAATTTTTGGAAAAATAAAAGCACATCTGAGATGTCCTCCCAAAGGCGCATAAAAAGTTCCATTTAACCGATATCGTATCTCTTACAGTTCTCGAGATCCCAATGGTGGCACCTCTAAATGGGACACACTGTATATATATATATATATATATATATATATATATATATATATATATATATATATATAGCATCAAATATTTAAGTATTATGATCTTAATTGATATTTTGTTTTATTTGTTTTTTATTCCCATAGCTATCTGATATTTGGTGAAAATGTCATATTTTGCTTTCTAAATATCTAGTGCTGCAGATATTCTATTGCATTAATTGATGAATTTTTAACAGTAAAAATTAATTCTAAACAACTTTTCATTCTTCTATTTTTTTTTAAAATCCTATGTTAAAGTCCTATGTTTCGCGTTTCGTTGCACACCCTGTATATATATATATATATATATATATATATATATATATATATACGTGCACTCTCCACTCCAGAAATGAGTGCCCGAGAGGTGACGCCTGGTAAGCGCAGGTACAATTATGTCATCATCTTTACCGATATCTGCGATAAAGCAGATTGGCACACCCAGAAATGGATAATATGCCGTGATTATATATATATATATATATATATATATATATTTATTTATTTATATATGTATAAATATATATATACAGGGTGTCTCTTAAATAGGGGGACATGGCTTAACCACAGATTCCTGAGGCTAAAATAAGACGATTTAACCAAACTTGCTTCTACCGGAAAGTGTACCATTTAGCCAGAATTCTGCTTCAAAGTTCTTCGAAAAAAAATTAATTTTGCTTATAATAATCGGACGCTTCATTCGATTTGGATGAAATTTGGTATGACAGTTTATATGGTTATATATCATCTTTTAAGGTGATACTTGTTATTATTAGTGAACCACTAGTGTATGAAACGTAGGTGTCCCAACATTGATTAGACCATAACTTTTTAATGGCCACGCCGATAACGTGAAATTATTTTTTTTCAGAAAGATACATTCAATAGCAAACTTTTCTCTCTCTGTGTAATTTGTGATATCTGTTACGGTTCACACAGAAAAAAATAAAATCTGAGTGTCTGCACTGCTAAATTTTTAAAATAAATTTAATCTAGTAATCTATCCAAATGTCAAACAAGTAATTTTTAATGACAGTAACGAGTTGTCAATCTTTACAACTTGTTTAGGAGTAAGCTAAGATATGTAATCGTTTTATTTATAATAATGGTAGTAAAATACTATTAGGCCGAACACACGGATGTTACTAATTTTAGAATATTGCGAAGAAAATTTTTGACAACCCGTAAAACAATTGTTACTGTCATTAAAAATTACTTGTTTGACATTTGGATAGACTGCTAGATTAAATTTATTTTAAAAATTTAGAAGTGCAGACACTCATATTTTATTTTTTTCTGTGTGAACCGTAATAGATATCACAAATTACACAGAGAGACAAAAGTTTGCTATTGAATGTATTTTTCTGAAGAAAAATAATTTCACGTTTTCGGCATTGCCATTAAAAAGTTACGGTCTAATTAATGTTGGGAGACCTAAGTTTCATACAATAGTGGTTCACTAATAATAACAAGTATCACCTTAAAAGATGACCTATAACCATATAAACTGTCATACCAAATTTCATCCAAATCGAATAAAGCGTCCGATTATTATAAGCAAAATAAATTTTTTTTCGAAGAACTTTGAAGCAGATTTCTGGCTAAACGGTACACTTTCCGGTAGAAGCAAGTTTGGTTAAATCGTCTTATTTTAGCCTCAGGAATCTGTGGTTAAGCCATGTCCCCCTATTTAAGAGACACCCTGTATATATAAACAGGGTGTATGAAGATAATGGAATAGTGCATTTTATTCGTGTATGTGAAAAGATATAGACAAAAGTGATTAAGATATTTTGCAAGGCATAGAGGGGGACACATTTTAACATAAACTTTATTACTTTATAAAAACAACAACAATGTTAGCAATATATGTATATATAATGTTAACAAATTCGGTGGTGAGTTTTTAATAAAAAAGCACATTTTAGGGTCTCTGGAATACGATTTTGTATGTATGTATGTATGTATGTATGTATGTATGTATGTATGTATGTATGTATGTATGTATGTATGTATGTATGTATGTATGTATGTATGTATGTATGTATGTATGTATGTATGTATGTATGTATGTATGTATGTATGTATGTATGTATGTATGTATGTATGTATGTATGTATGTATGTATGTATGTATGTATGTATGTATGTATGTATGTATGTATGTATGTATGTATGTATGTATGTATGTATGTATGTATGTATGTATGTATGTATGTATGTATGTATGTATGTATGTATGTATGTATGTATGTATGTATGTATGTATGTATGTATGTATGTATGTATGTATGTATGTATGTATGTATGTATGTATGTATGTATGTATGTATGTATGTATGTATGTATGTATGTATGTATGTATGTATGTATGTATGTATGTATGTATGTATGTATGTATGTATGTATGTATGTATGTATGTATGTATGTATGTATGTATGTATGTATGTATGTATGTATGTATGTATGTATGTATGTATGTATGTATGTATGTATGTATGTATGTATGTATGTATGTATGTATGTATGTATGTATGTATGTATGTATGTATGTATGTATGTATGTATGTATGTATGTATGTATGTATGTATGTATGTATGTATGTATGTATGTATGTATGTATGTATGTATGTATGTATGTATGTATGTATGTATGTATGTATGTATGTATGTATGTATGTATGTATGTATGTATGTATGTATGTATGTATGTATGTATGTATGTATGTATGTATGTATGTATGTATGTATGTATGTATGTATGTATTTATGTATGTATGTATGTATGTTTGTATGTGTGTGTGTGTGTGTGTGTGTGTGTGTGCGACAAATTTTTGTCTGGCGATAAAACCAATACTACAATTCTAAAAATTATTATTCTTTCGTATTCTTCTTCTTTTCATCCATATGAAGAGCTGATTAGATTTTGGTTATATTATTTGAAGTTCTTAGCAGATTTTCTTGTAAAAACGCAGTGATATATAATTTTTTGACATTTTATGTAATTATCAATATGAAAGAATATCGTATTCTCTATACCGTTTATATATATACGGATTATACATTTTCCTTCATATTCATTAGATATAGAGTTAAAGAATTATAAAGAAATTGACTTTCAAAAATCAGAGAGCTTTGCTCTAATCATAGATACAGCGGATATATTCAAATAATTCTAATTGACAGATGTCAGTGTCACATGCAATTTACATAGTATATGGTCATGTTATAATTTTATTGGATATATATACGAGGTGTGTGAGAAAAGTAATGAGACTGATTTTTTGTATATCAAAGTTTTTATTTTTTTCAAACAACAATATTGTCCCCTTCAAAGTAGTTCCCTTCGGCAGCTATACACCGGCGGAGTCGTTGTTGCCAGTCTTGGTAGCAGCGCTGAAAGGCTTCAACTGGTAGGGCATTTAACATGTCGGTCACATTGTTTTAAATGTTCTCCAAAGTCCCAAAATGACGTCCTTTTAAGACATTTTTCAATTTCGGGAAAAGAAAAAAGTCACAAGGACTCAGATCAGGTGAATAGGGGGGCTGTGGAACAACAGGAATGCCTTTTGAGGTCAAAAATTACGTGATAGAAGTGGCCGTATGACATGGGGCGTTGTGCATGTGCAAACCTTCGGGCAAAATTTGATGTACGGTGAAAGTGTTTAAGTTTAACAGGTCACCCATCATCCTTATTTATTAAACGGCGGTCTGATCTCAAAAGAGCCCTCACATGGTTCGACGTTTTCGTCGGTTCTTGAAGTTGAAGGTCTCCTGAGCGAGGTTTATCTTCAACGTGTTCTCAGCCTTCCAAAAATGATTTGTGCCAGCGAAAAACTTGTGCTCTTGATAAGGAATGTTCCCCATAGACCTGTTTCAACTTTTCAAAGGTCACACTCGCGGATTCCCCAAGTTTAACACAAAACTTGATAGCATAACGTTGCTCTAAATTACGCTGTTTCATTTTCGTAACACACAACAAAAACACAACTTCACTGATGGCGCTTTCAAAAATCATGTGATGGCTGTACGGAGTTGAAACTCGGACTGAGTATTTGGAAGGGATGAACACATTTGTCTTCACAAGTACAACAACAAAGCGTTGCCAGATCGCTCGCAGTGTTATCAGTCTCATTACTTTTCTCACACACCTCGTATATATATATATATATATATATATATATATATATATATATATATATATATATATATATATATATATCTAATCTTTTTCAAGGAACTTTCGGTATGTATGGAATTTGTAGAAAATAGTATATGTTCGTGTTACAATTTTATTGGAAATATAGAATCTTTTTCAAGGAACTTTTGGTATGGGATTTGCACAAAATACTTCGAAATGGGATTTAATGTGTTGGCCACAGCAGATTTTGATTATTACATCGCCATTTTGCAACACCCCCGTTCAATTTAATAACCATATAAGGATAGTTATTCTTAGTTATTACAGATTATTAAAAGAACATATAAATAACTCAATAATAAAGAAAAGCTTCAAAATATTTCTGTCGATATCCAGTTGGAGGCGTAGTTTTTCGAATTGGAGTCTCATTAACCCTTTTGTTGGTATATCTGCAATCTGAACTTCAGTTCTGATGTACTTGATATCTAAGATCTTCTTGACATGAAGGTCTGGAATAAAGATGTATTTAATATCAATATTCAGGCGTTTGTGTTCCCAGCGACTAGGAAGATGTATACAAGATTGTTTGTCTTCAAACATTTTCAGTGGTTGTTGAATATATCTTCTACTTAGCTGAGTAAATTTTTGAGCAACAATAATTCGGTGGTAACCACTGCCAAGGCGACGTACTCTGCCGCGGTTGATGATAATGCAATACTATAGTTTGTGTTCTCGTTGACCAACAAACTGTGTTCCCAAAAAATAAAAAAAAGCTTTGTTTAATACATAAAATATTTTATATATACAACAGGTAAATAATGTTAACTATATTCTTATCAAAAACATAACGTGCTTCATTATTTATCGAGGGAAATAAAGTAGACCCTAGGGAAATAAAGTACTCCCTAGGGAAATAAAGTGATTAAAGTCCTTTCTTAATTGATATTGATCAATAAATAAAGAATATTATTAATTATATTTATTTTGGAAAAAATATAATAATTTTTATAAAATTAAATTTAAAATAAAAAGTTTTTCTTCCTTTATAGAAATGTGCTTCATTCTTCTTCTTTTCCGTTTGTATATAAAATATTGTATATAACACGGGAGTAAAGTTTTGCCTCAAGCGATTGCATCCGTCGGGCTACGCCCTGAGGATTCAATCTTCGCTCTAGACAAATAATGACACTTTACTCCAGTGTTATATATAATATTTTATATACAAACGGAAAAGAATAACTTCTCCCTTGATATATAAACTACTATTATTCATTAATGGTTAGTAATGTGCCGGTTTCTGACTTTTAAAATATTGGGAAATTAGTTATTTCAACTTCATTTTTCATGAGGTTGGAAAGTATAGTATGACTATAGCTGTGGTTGGAACGTTGACATTTTCCAATCTCTGTTATATTTACGCTCCACTTTCCAAGGCGGGAAGATGCAACATCCCAACTACATAGCTATTTATATGTAAAGAAATGAATGAAATTGTAAATAATATAAGTAAGTGTAGATAAATGTGAAATCAAAATTTAAGGTGAGAAATCAAACTGATAGTTCATATGACAAATAAACAAAATTAGATCATTCGTTTATTTACGTTAGGTTATTATTATTTAAATATCAATTACTCATTCTTAATTTCCGATTGTGAATGAAATAGTATACAAATCTCGGTGAAAAGTTCCATTACGTCTCGGACTATAGCTAATCTCGGCGCTTCGTGAGGTTACCATACCCCATAGCTATGTTGGCTCTCGACAGTACTGAAACACTTTCCACCTCGGTTAGTAATATAGGTATTGTTATTCACAATCGGATAGTAACAACGATTTCCGACTTTTAAAAAGTTGGGTAGTTAGTTTAGTTATTTTCATTTTCCATGAGGTCGAAAAGTATAGCGTGAGTACAGAAAGTTGACACTTTCCAACCTCAGCTATCTCACGCTGTGCTTTCCAACCTGTCACATCCCAACTTCGGGACTATTTCCCACATTTTATATGTAAAGAGACGAATGATATTGTAAATAATATAAATGAGTGCAGATATATAAGAAATCAAAATTTAAGATTAGATATCAAACTGAACTGACAGTTCATGTGACAAATAATGAATAAGCTCAGACCATTCGTTTATTTATATTAGCTTATTATTGTTATTTAAATATCAATTACTCATTATTAGTTTCCGATTGAGAATAAAATAGGATACAAACCTCGGTGAAAAGTTTCATTATGTCTCGGGCTATAGCAAACCTCGGCGCTTCGCGCTTTGCTTAGCTATCTTCGCCCTCAACATCAAATGAAACACTTTCCATCTCGGTTAGTAATATACTATTATTTTATCCGTTTCCCACTCTCCACTACTAGAGTAAAAAGAAGTAAACTAATTTTTATATACATATAAGACCGCACACGGCCCCGTCAGATCCGTTTTGTGAACAAGCACGGCCGCACTACAGTGCAGTTGTGGTGCGGCCGTGGGAACTAACTTCTTATTTTTCGTTTGTGTCACACACTTTGTGGCCGTGCTTGTTCGCCGAACGACATATATCTTTTACATTTAATATATATTTTTTTAATTCTTTGAACATATAAAAAAGAACAAACAAATCAATAAAATATTTTATACAAATCAGCTAATTGCTGTTTCAATTTATAAATAATAACGACTCCCACATTATTTTGGTGAATATAAATTAAATTTGAAAAAGTCAAAATATAACTATTATTAAATATTATTTTAAGATTATATTAAAAATTTTAAAATCAATTTCACGGTCAAAATATACCTACATAAATGTTTTGATTTAATGGCTCCCAGAAACAATATTTATTAGTACATAAATTATTTTACGAAATGCTTATTTGAGCTATATTTACAAACACGATTATGAACAATTTCATATTTTTAAAAATAATTTAAGTTTGCATTTTTTTTCAGATAAGAGGGAAATACTTTGCATAGCTGTGTAGATTATAAATAAATGATCGGTGTATAAGACGAAAATTGAATAAAAATTTGGCATTTATTTTAATTCGAGTGTATATTATTTTTGTTAATGAGCTACTCCAATTAAGAGTTCATTCTTCATAGTGGAAACTAAATTTTGATATTTTGAATTTTCATGTTTTAAAAATATTGATTATATTCCAATGCCCAATTTCTATTTTTATATAAAATCACTTGTACCTATATTTTAAACATAAAATGACTCATACAGCATAATATAATTGCTTTATTTATACTTAAATTATTTTTCCTACAACAGTAAGTAAAGTACATTATTTTACGCACTTTTTCAGGGAGTAAATGGTCACTTTTCAAACACTAGTGCGCGGAATGTACTTTTCAAGCACTAGTGAGTGAAAAGTAGATAGGCGTTGCGAGGCCATACACACAATCGGTTAAATTATTTATCAAGTAGATAAGTGGGTAGTAAATAATGATGAAACGAATAAAATGTATTAAGAAATGTGTATTAATATACACTTTAAATAAAGTAAGTGTAATAATTTTTATTAACGGGTTGAGTTCAAACCTAATGTTTAAGGACATTCATATTTTTTTGACATAATGAGTTCTAACATAACCTAATTTTTAATATTAATATCGATTAAAAGTACAATTCGAGACCTTTTCAATTTAAAGAGACAGAAGATACGCGCGCGCATAGTAAGCCAATAACTGTCGGGAGTCACGGTTATGCGCTTGTCATATGAGATCCATGGCTTTTGTTTTATAAAAATTTTGACGTAAAAGTGAGAAAAATCGTTGACAACTTTAACAAACTTCTCAGAAAAGTTATAAAAGATTTTGTTTCACCCAAAATATCAAACAATGTAAATTTTCAACGAGAATACAGGTATTTTAATGACTGCAATATTTTTGAATTTTCGTTTGACAGCCCAGCTAGCAGTTGCAGGTGCCATTTGACTTCCCATGAGCAGAGATAGAAAGAAATAGTTGTTAAATTGAAAAAGTGTATTCTAGTTATTAAAGATACCTGAACACTCAGACTCAGTATTATGAGAAACAGTACTAACATTTCGGTGGCAGGAAAAATGTTGTATGTAGCACGTGCGTAAAATATTCTCCTATAATTTCCGTATTAGGTTGCAAAGTACTACTTTACACTCTTGTTGCATAAATAACTAGCATGCAACTCGTGTATAAATAATATCTTTTATCGCTACTAATTTCCGCTCTTGATCAAAAAAGTACTAGTTACAGTTTACACACATAAATATTATTATATCTGTTACTCATAATTATTCTTGAATAGTTATTTGTTAGTTAGGCACTAAAACACCAGATTAAGGGTGATTAGCGAACACCCGACTAGCATTGTTTCATCTCTTTCAATCATTTATGGATTATTTTAGAGAAAAACACTTCAAATAAAAGTTATATAAAAATTAATAGTACGCATCATTTATTCAAAGTATTTTTCCCTAACATAATCCATAAATGTCTATATTCATAAACACTCGTAAAGTTTCAAAACGGCTCGTTATAATTTTTGACAAATATAATCAAACTTGACAAATAAAATTTTGATTTTTCTTTCAATGTCGACTGTTTTTATTGGATAAATATTATAACGAACAGTTTAAAATTTTTACGAATGTTTATGAGTACGGGCATAACAGAGATAAATCAATGCTAGTAGGATGCTCGCTAATTACAGTTAATCGGTTGTTCACACTAACTGCCATTAATTTACTTATTAGGTATTTTCAATACTTATTTTGAAAGTTATCTCCATAAAATTATGTTGCTATGCGTTTGTACTGTGACGAAGTCACATTGCTTCGCCATGAAATTTCAACGCGTCATCGTCCAGAGAACATCACCGGCCACTGTGGGGCTGCAGAGTAGCATGTAATCGTTGTCCAGAAGCCGCTGTAGCAGTAGAACAGGATTCTGCAGCCCAAACTGGCGGTGCAATGTCCATAACCTCACATTGAGCACATGGTTATTTTCCATGGAACATCATCGTCCACTGTGGGGCAGCATCACAGCGTGTAAACGATTACCAGAGACAGCTGTGACACAAGAACAGATTTCGACAGTTTAAAATGCCCTTAACATGTTTTTTAAACTTACCTGTAGCATATGATGAGCACGCGGTAACAGCCAACAGAAAATCCTCTAGTTTCGAGCCAGCCACTATTATTCCGGGGTTTTTCGTGGCCGGCATTTCACTCGGCACATCACAGAGCAACTTCAAAAGCAATAGTTCACCCAGATCCCACAACTAGAGCACGCATTCCAGAGCTGTCAAGACCGCAGCGCCAATGAAAGCGGAACAAACCTACAACTTGGGATATTTGTTATATTGTATTTTATTTAAAATATTATTGTAAATATTTTACCTGTTAGTTTGAAATAAGAAAAACTGGATTTTCGCATTTTCCCTTGAGTATAGAATTTACTAGAAATATTTTAAGAGCCCAGCCTCTCGACCAATAGTAAGCCGAGTCTGTTCTCCCACTCGGCCAATCACATTCGAATAAAGCCACTTCCACATAAGCCGCGCGCGTTTGAACGAGAGTTATCAAAATTCGGGTATAAAAGATGCCACAGCATCCCTAGAATTCATTCAGTCTTCTGGCTAGCGTCTAGCCAGAACCAGGAGTTCCATAGCGTCTATGGAATAGAAGGCAGAGTCCAGATCTTCTACAGCTGTTCTGTAGAAGTCAGTCACCGTTTGTCGCTGTTCGACAAAGTCAAAGTTTCGCCGAGTAAATATATTTTTCTAAGTCCCGTGTCGGGACGGTAATCACGACAAGTAAATATATTTTTCTAAGTCCCGTGTCGGGACGGTAATCCACGACGAGTAAATATATTTTTCTAAGTCCCGTGTCGGGATCACGACGAGTAAATATTACTTCACGTTTGTTTCTCAGAGTTAATATTTCACGTACTAAGTTTCTCAGAGTTAATATTTCACGTACCAAGTTTCACGGAGTAAAGCTTTCACGTCCAAGTTCTCAGAGTAAATATTATTTCCAGTTTGTCAAGTGTATAAATAATATTTCGCGTACTAAGTTAACAAAGTTGTTATATCCAGTTTCACTTGCTAGTAAAATTGTCAGTAGTTTGAATAAACATTAGTCACAGTTTCTCAGTCATTTATTAAATTGTACATAGTGTGTAAATAAACATAGTTTAGTGTACTGCATTTTTCACTGCTCAAAAATACCCTAAGAATCCTGGCCTACACGACTAGCTATCCGCAACCCTTCCTCACCCTTCTCTCAGTTCCACGGAGATACAAGATGGCGCCCGAGCAAGAATCAACACAGACAGCAACCGTGAGGGGTGAGGGTGACGTCACAAAATGGCACCAGACCAGAGATGTCGTCACAAAATGGCGCCCGAGCAGGGACTTCAAGGTCGTCACGACGCCAATGAGCAGGGACTTCAAGGGCATCACGACGCCAATGAGCAGGGACCTCAAGGCCGTCACGACGCCAATGAGCAGGGACTTCAAGGGCATCACGACGCCAATGAGCAGGGACTCCAAAGCGCAGAGCAGGCACTCGAAAATGCAGAACAGGAATCTGACATGTACACCGCGCAGACAAGACCTGAAACAGCAGAGACAGTCAAGAGAAAGAACAGTTCCACGAGCAGCAGACTCACGAACAGCACAGGTAGCGGCCTCAGTAACAGGCCCCAGTGTTGGCTCTAGGAGCGACAATCGACTGCGTGGTCTCCTGGCGGCCGGCCTCATGACGATTCACGGGTCATGGTCGGTCCGTATCCCGACACGAGCGATGTCGCTGTCTTCAGCAGCAGCAGCCAACAGAAAACCCAGGAACAGCACAGACAGTACAGGCCTCAGTAACAGGCCCCAGTGTTGGCTCCCGTAGCGACAATCGACTGCGTGGTCTCCTGGCGGCCGGCCTCATGACGATTCACGGGTCATGGTCGGTCCGTATCCCGACACGAGCGATGTCGCTGTCTTCAGCAGCAGCAGCCAACAGAAAACCCAGGAACAGCACAGACAGTACAGGCCTCAGTAACAGGCCCCAGTGTTGGCTCCCGTAGCGACAATCGACTGCGTGGTCTCCTGGCGGCCGGCCTCATGACGATTCACGGGTCATGGTCGGTCCGTATCCCGACACGAGCGATGTCGCTGTCTTCAGCAGCAGCAGCCAACAGCAACAGGAACAGCCACAAGTATGGCCACAGGTATGGCCTCAGTTATGGCCTCAGTAAAGGCCTTCGTAGCTTCAGTAAGGGCCTCGTAATAGTCTCAGTACAGGCCTCCGTAAGGGCCTCAGTAATGGCCCAGTAACAGTAACCACAGCGAGGCTGCGACAACAGCACCACAGCAGCAGCAGCAGCAGCAGCAGCAGCAGCAGCAGCAGCAACAGCAGCAGCAGCAGTCTCAGTACAGTACTTCACCGCGCAGACAAGAATCTCACCCAAGAGAGTGTTGAACCATGGAGCAGTTAGAACGACAGGGTTCTCCCGCGACGTCAGCACGTCGCTAATGTGCTAGCTGTCTACATTTCCGCTTCAGACGACGCCCAATCACCCGACACGGCCAGAGCAGTTCGTGGAGTAGTTGATCGGCCTGTCTCCCGCCCCTGCTGTCGAGCAGGGTAGTCATCAGCTGCGTGGTCTCCTGGCGGCCGGCCTCAAGACGATTCGCGGGTCTTGGTCGGTCCGTATTCCGACACGAGTGATGACATTTTCCCGGCAGGCGCAGCTGCGTTCACGGACCAATGTCCTGGTCATGCGACAGGAAGATGCAAAGTCTAAGCGGGGGTGCACACCGTACAGCGCCCTTGGGTCCACAGGAAGAAACAATAGGTGGTACTTACAGTCTTTTTTTTTGTTTGTTTTTTTTTTCACCAGGAAAGCGGAGAGTGTGACGAAGTCACATTGCTTCGCCATGAAATTTCAACGCGTCATCGTCCAGAGAACATCACCGGCCACTGTGGGGCTGCAGAGTAGCATGTAATCGTTGTCCAGAAGCCGCTGTAGCAGTAGAACAGGATTCTGCAGCCCAAACTGGCGGTGCAATGTCCATAACCTCACATTGAGCACATGGTTATTTTCCATGGAACATCATCGTCCACTGTGGGGCAGCATCACAGCGTGTAAACGATTACCAGAGACAGCTGTGACACAAGAACAGATTTCGACAGTTTAAAATGCCCTTAACATGTTTTTTAAACTTACCTGTAGCATATGATGAGCACGCGGTAACAGCCAACAGAAAATCCTCTAGTTTCGAGCCAGCCACTATTATTCCGGGGTTTTTCGTGGCCGGCATTTCACTCGGCACATCACAGAGCAACTTCAAAAGCAATAGTTCACCCAGATCCCACAACTAGAGCACGCATTCCAGAGCTGTCAAGACCGCAGCGCCAATGAAAGCGGAACAAACCTACAACTTGGGATATTTGTTATATTGTATTTTATTTAAAATATTATTGTAAATATTTTACCTGTTAGTTTGAAATAAGAAAAACTGGATTTTCGCATTTTCCCTTGAGTATAGAATTTACTAGAAATATTTTAAGAGCCCAGCCTCTCGACCAATAGTAAGCCGAGTCTGTTCTCCCACTCGGCCAATCACATTCGAATAAAGCCACTTCCACATAAGCCGCGCGCGTTTGAACGAGAGTTATCAAAATTCGGGTATAAAAGATGCCACAGCATCCCTAGAATTCATTCAGTCTTCTGGCTAGCGTCTAGCCAGAACCAGGAGTTCCATAGCGTCTATGGAATAGAAGGCAGAGTCCAGATCTTCTACAGCTGTTCTGTAGAAGTCAGTCACCGTTTGTCGCTGTTCGACAAAGTCAAAGTTTCGCCGAGTAAATATATTTTTCTAAGTCCCGTGTCGGGACGGTAATCACGACAAGTAAATATATTTTTCTAAGTCCCGTGTCGGGACGGTAATCACGACAAGTAAATATATTTTTCTAAGTCCCGTGTCGGGACGGTAATCCACGACGAGTAAATATATTTTTCTAAGTCCCGTGTCGGGATCACGACGAGTAAATATTACTTCACGTTTGTTTCTCAGAGTTAATATTTCACGTACTAAGTTTCTCAGAGTTAATATTTCACGTACCAAGTTTCACGGAGTAAAGCTTTCACGTCCAAGTTCTCAGAGTAAATATTATTTCCAGTTTGTCAAGTGTATAAATAATATTTCGCGTACTAAGTTAACAAAGTTGTTATATCCAGTTTCACTTGCTAGTAAAATTGTCAGTAGTTTGAATAAACATTAGTCACAGTTTCTCAGTCATTTATTAAATTGTACATAGTGTGTAAATAAACATAGTTTAGTGTACTGCATTTTTCACTGCTCAAAAATACCCTAAGAATCCTGGCCTACACGACTAGCTATCCGCAACCCTTCCTCACCCTTCTCTCAGTTCCACGGAGATACAAGATGGCGCCCGAGCAAGAATCAACACAGACAGCAACCGTGAGGGGTGAGGGTGACGTCACAAAATGGCACCAGACCAGAGATGTCGTCACAGTACAGCTGTTGTTATTTAACTATCAAGTTTGTTAATAAGGGCGATTGCGATTGTTGAGATCATTAGTCGCCAAACACACGTGTTAGTTACATTTTTTTTATCTTACTGAACTGGAAAATCTAATTTTATTCCATGGCAATTTTTTTAGATTAGTAACGCTTGACACATAAGTTTTGACAATTGTTCAGTAATATTATGCGGTATCTATAGTGGTAACCCACTACAATAATTTATTAATAAAAAAATTGTATTAATAAGGGTTATTAATGAATTAACATAACCTATTAATAAATGGTCTACGGAAAAATATTTTTACTTCCCAGGCAGTAAAAGTGACATTTTACAGTCTATTAGCTGTCATAAAAATCGCATTTTTAATGTCAATCGGCAAAAAAGTATTTTAATTTAAAACATTGCCATTAAAACGTGCTTTGGACGAACTAGTATGACGAGAGGCTCGACACGTACAGCATACAGCTTATCCATCTTATAGCAGCAGCGCATTTGAATTGCGTAAAAGATAACATGACATAGCACTAGCACGATGACGAAAGAGATAATCATAAAATTGAAGGTAAATGATCATTTGTACAGTTTGTGCAAAAAGTTGAATGAAGCAACGAAATATTATATTGTAACTACCTTATCTGTGTAGTCATTGAAATAATATAACAAAGAATATGAGTGCGCGCCTGATAAATGCCCGCAGGGTACAAATATGCCATCATCATTACCGATATCTGTGATAAAGCAGATTGGCATACCTACAAATGTATAATATGCCGTGTATATCGATCTACACTTCCAGACTCCATGTCTCACAAAAAAAACAAAAGCTACACCAAAATCGAAACGTGATGATCTCAGCCAGGAACCACACGTGCGTTCCACCAAACCGTTTCACACTATCTGTCCCCCGATTTCATCCAAGCACTCCTTAAATGCTTGACGTTTCAATTACGACATACATGATAATTAAATTACATTTTATAAACCTCATTAATTAATAATTTATTACTCAATGTACGACAAATAATTTGTTACTCAATCTACGACATATATATATACCGTGAGTTTTTAAAGTGAAACATTGGGTTTGTCATATCCATGGTTACTTGACATTTGATTGACAGCAATGTATTTGCCCGTTCCATTTAAAATGAAATATAGGGAACGAATTTAACATTTAATAAGACGTCAATAGAGGTTAATTTTGTTTAAATAATTATACCTGCATTCTAATTTAAAATTCGTTGTAGAAAAAATATAGTGTGCACCTTGTGCCCGAGTGGTTTTCTGACTCGGCTAAATTTCTTACAATATTTAAATATAATACTTCTGCCAAATTTATTCCATATGTGTCATTTTAAATGAGACAGACAAATACATTCCTGTCAATCAAATGTCAAATCTTATAGGGAAATTCAAGGGTTATCTGTCATATTGACAAGATGTCATTAGAGATTAATATTGTTTGAATAATTATACCTGTTTCTAAAAATTAAATTTAGATGTAAAAAAATACTGTGTGCACCTTGTGCCCGAAATATGTTTAGTGCTCTCGAGTGGTTTTCTGACTCCGCTAAATTTCTTACAATATTTGAATATAATACTCCTGTCAGATTCGTTCCCTATGTTTCATTTTAAAAACGGGCAAATACATTGCTGTCAATCAAATATGAAGTCGTAACCAAGGATATGACACACTCAATGTTTCACGTTAAAAAATACTCACGGTATATAGAATATTGATACTGTTCTTTATGCTTTGGACTGAGCATGCCACCTTGAAATGCGTTGCTCGACTTGCCGAGCTGTAGCTAAATGTGATGTAAAATATCTTTACGCACATCTGCATTAAAATTATGTTTATATCTTAGTTACCAGGGCGAAAAGTTGAATATTACGCCTACCGGGCTTTTTGCCAGTTTTAACGCCCGCCCAAAATCCCGGTAATGATACTAACCTTTATTTAATATGAATTTTAGAAGTATTTGTTTAATTATTTATAATATAACTACAAAATAAGATGAAGCTGGCCACGTAATATTTTTACAAAGCAACAAGCTTTGTATTTAAAAATAATTTAAAAACATTAGCCGGTAGAACGGCAGTGTGGTTAGAGAGAGTGTCAGCTTTGGGATCGGCAAGTCCGAGCAGGCTACACAGCAGCGATATGTTGGATGGGTGAACGCTCAGCAACAAAAATTTTTCACACTGCGGCTCGGTGTGCCCGGCACCCTTACACCGAAAGGTACAACAAGGGTTACATATTATATATACAGGTTATAAATTTTAAAACAGGTCATAGGGCTATAACATAGAGAAACAATTTTGTAGACGCCAAAAGTTTCTATATTAACTTATTGAAAAAAAAATCTGTTGTGGCCAGCACAAAACCTTCCGTCAATTCAATGTATTTGTACAAATCAGATACCAAAAGTTCCTTGGAAAAGATTTTATATACCCTGTAAAATTGTAATACGAACACACTATTTTTTATAAATTCCATATTGCAAGTTCTTTTGAAAAGATTCTATAAATCCAATATAATTATAACAGAAATGTACATTCTGTAAATTGTACTTCACACTTCCTCATTCCTATACAACGCATCTTTTTAACACAGTTCTTCCTCCCTTAAATATTCTGCTACACAGTCCTTCCATTTTCTCTTTGGCCTTCCTCGTACTCCCGACATTGAAACTGCAAGTCACTTGCGAAGGACACTCTGTCACTTATGTTACTTTCTGATCCTATACTTTCCACTTTGGTTTTGCACTTGACACTGACATCTGTCAATTAAAATTTTTTGAATATACATATCTGTTGTTTCCATAATTTTTGCAAAGCAGACTTATTTTTGAAAGTTAACCTCTCTTAATCTCTCTATAACTCTATATTTATTGAATATAAAGGAAAATGTATAATCAAATCTTACAGAGAATAATATTTTCTTTCATATTAATGACCATAAAATGTCGAAAAATGATATTTAACTGGGTTTTTTCCAGAAAAACTGTTAAGATCTTCAAATAAGGGTACTTCCGGTTGACGAATTATAACCAAAATCTAATCAGCTCTTCATATGGTTATAAAGAAGAGGAATACGAAAGAATCATAATTTTTAGAATTGTAGTTTTGGAGTTGGAGTTGAGTTGTGGCAGGCAGTGAAGACGGTTGTGCCGATCGTGCGGCGATACTCAAATTCGATAAACGAAAGATATCACGCATAATTCGCGGCCATAGGAAACAAATAAACTCTGGTGAAATAAGATAGTGTTGTGAATTAAGAAAGTGGAGTGAGAAGTGCCTAGAAGCTCTAAATTAGAGTAAAAAGTGTATACAGTGGCGAGACAGTAGCCAAGGACATACAATACAGCGGTAAGCAAGCGTAAGCGAGTAGTGGCGGAGCAGCTAGAGCGTGCAAACAAGATAAAAATTTAGTCAGGCCCGTACTCAGGAAAGTTGCGCAAATATGTCATCGGATAGAGAAGATTACACGTCGGATGACAGTAAAAGGAAGAGAGAGAGTACAGATGGCCAAGATATAACAAAAAGAAGTAAAAAGACTATGAGAACACCGGACAAAAGTAACAAAGAAGAAAGTGATAAAATAGAACTAAGAGATTTAATGAAAATTATATTACAAATAAAGAATGATACAAAAGAGATAAAACAGGATCAGAAAGAATACCAAGAAGAACTACTACGAATGAAACAGATAAATGAACAACTGAAGGAAGAAAATATAGAGATCAAAAAAGAATTGAACGACATGAAAGAAAGAATCGAGAGATTAGAGAAAGAAAAAATCAAAAATAATTTCGTGATTGTAGGGCTAAGAACAGACTCAATCAACAGAAATGACCTAAAGAACACCGTAGAAGACTTCATACACAAGAAAATTGGAGTTAATGTACAAGTGAAGGAAGCACTAAAGATAGGAGAGAAGACATGTAAGGTACAAATGGAAAATTTTCAAGATAAACAAAAAGTAATGGCGAACAAAAAGAACCTACGAACTTTAAAGGACAAAATTTTCATAAACAACGAACTAACAAGAAACGAGCGCGAAATACAAAAGGAAATAAAAATGTCAGCGGAGAAGAATAAAAAGGCAGGTGACATATTGAAGATAGGCTATCAGAAAATAACAATAAATGGAAAGGAATGGAAATGGGACAAAACAGAAAAGAAGCTGATAGAGGTCAAAGAAGAAGGAGGTACTGCGTCAAAAAACTAAGGGAAAAACGAGGAAAATTGCAACAAAAAGGAAAGACGTCGCAAGCAAAGGAAAAGGATACGATAAGGAACAACAAAACATATATAATTAAGTACGGGAAGGGCAAAATAAAAAATAGAGTAAATAAACCAAGGAAAATAATAAAATTTGGAACATGGAATGTAAAAAGTTTAACAGGGAAAGAATATGAATTAACAGAAGAACTGGCAAAAATGAATATGGATTACGTGGGTATAACAGAAACAAAGAGGAAAGGCAAAGGAATCACAAAAACACAAAATGGATATTGGATGTACTGGGTAGGAGTATCGGAAAAAGAAAACGCCAAGGCAGGGGTGGCAATTTTAATTAAAGAGGATAAGATGAAATATGTTTCTAAAGAAAACCTATTGAACGAAAGACTACTATCAATAAATGTTAAGGAAGGAGACGAAAACGAAGAATACACGCTAATTGTGGGCTATGGACCAAACGAGGACGCAAGAAAAGAAGAAAAAGATAACTTCTTTAAAGAACTACAAGAAATAGTAGACAGAAGTGAAAAGAGAGTAATAATAATGGGAGACCTTAACGGGAGGGTAGGAAATAAGAATGATGGAATAGAGTGGTGCTTAGGAAGGAATGGAGAGAATGTGAAGAATACAAACGGGGAAAGAATAATAGAGTTTTGCCTAGAGAATGAGTTTAAAATCGGAAATACACACTTCAAGCACAAAGAAATACATAAAATAACTAGACAAGTTATAAGCAGAAATGAAAAATCGATTATAGATTATTTCCTAATTAACATAGACAGCTGGAATAGAGTAAAAGACATAAAAGTAAAAAGAGGACCAGAGATTGGAAGCGACCATTTCCTTGTAACAATGATACTAAAGCAAGAAGTGATCACAAAGAACGAAACCAAAAGAAAGATAGTAAATAAGAAAATAAAATGCCATGAACTTAGAAGACAAGAGATAGAAGAAAAATTTCAAAAGAACGTCAACGAAGAGTTTAAGAAAAAAGCAAAAGAAAAAGAAGGAAACATAGAAAAGAAATGGGAGAACTTCAAAAAGACAATACTGGAGGCAGCAGAAAAAAGCTGCGGCACTACTAGAATAGTGAACAGAAACACAAACAAAACTAGATGGTGGTCGGAAAGGGTAAAAGTTGCAGTGAAAGAAAAAAAGAACAAGTGGAATAAATATCTACAAACGAAAGAACCTATTGACTATGAAAAATATAAAGAACAAAGGAAAAAAGTAAAAAGAGTAATAAAGGAAGAAAAAGAAAAAGCATGGAGAGAATTTGGTGAAAAAATGAAAAACGCATACAATGAAAACCAGAAATTATTTTTTGGAACACTTAAAAATATAAGACAAAAGAAGACAGCAACAATAACGAACATTAAAGATAAGGAAGGAAAGACGATAGCAGAAGAAGACAGAATAATGGACAGATGGAGACAGTATTTCATAGAACTACTAGAGGGAAAGGATACTAAAGATGAAGAACAACAAGAAAGTCATCGCACACGAACAAAGGAAACAGAAACAACACAAGAAGAAGAAATAAGCTTGAAAGAAATAATAGAAGCAATAAGAAAAACCAAAAGAGGAAAAGCGCCCGGACATGACAAAATAACAGCAGACATGCTGAAAGCACTACCCGAATCAGCACTACAAGAACTTAAAGACATAATGAATGAAGCGCTAAAAGGAATAACACCAACAGAATGGCAAATAGGTATCATAACACCAATATTTAAAAAAGGAGATAGCAGAGAGTGTCAGAACTATAGAGGAATTACCCTAATAAGCACAGTGGCCAAAATATATGCAAGAATCTTGGAGAGTAGACTAAGAACAGAGCTGGAAGAATCGTTAGAGGAAACTCAATTTGGTTTTAGACCAAATAGAGGAGTAAATGATGCGATATTCATACTAAGACAAATAGGGGAAAAGGCAATAAAAGAAGGGAGAAACGTACATGTTTGCTTCATTGATCTAGAGAAAGCGTTTGATAGAATCAATAGAGAAGACATATGGAAAACGCTAAGAAAAAGGGGAATATCAAATACGTTAATAACAGGAATTCAGAGCCTATATTCAAAGACTAAGAGCTATGTAAGAGTGAAACAAGAGACCTCCAATACATTTGAAACTACAGCCGGAGTAAGACAAGGATGCATTTTGAGCCCGCTTCTGTTTACGCTAATCCTTGACGAAGGAATAAAAGAGACAAAGAAAGAAGTAAAGAAATACTACATAGGACATTGGAAATTGAGAAGAGTGGAAATAGCAGAACTATGCTATGCAGATGACATGGTCATCATAGCAGAAGACGAAAAAACCTTAACAAGGAATATAGAAATATATGACAAAGCGCTACAAAAATTAAACATGAAGATCAATAAAGAAAAAACGAAAACCATGATACTAGGAAGAAATGAACAACACCACACGATACAACTAAAAAATGAAAATCTACAGCAAGTCCAAAAATTTAAATACCTGGGGTCAATGATCTCAGAAGATGGAAGATTTGATGAAGAAATAAAAGAAAGAAGAACAACAGGAGGCAAAATATTCAATAGCATCAAACACAGCTTCTTAGGAAAGAAAGAAATACCGAAAGAGACCAGAGTACAAATATTTAAGAAAGTAGTGACACCTATACTCATACACGGAGCTGAAACATGGACATTAACGCAAAGACAAAAAGAAAAAATTACGGCTATCGAAATGAGGTTCTTGAGAAAAATAGAGGGGAAAACAAGACTGGACAGAATTGAAAACACAACCCACAGACAAAACTTAAAAGTAAAAGCAATAGAAGATAAGATAGCAGAAGGACAGATGAGATGGTATGGGCATGTAGAAAGGATGGGAGAGGAGAGAATAGTTAAAAAAGTGTTTGAAGCAAAAATTGGAAGAAAGAAACCACGAGGACGACCAAGAAGAACGTGGCTGGAAGAAGTAAAGGAGGCAGCGCAAAGAAGAGGTTTAACTTGGGAAGAAACGAAGACAGCAACACAAGATAGAGCAGAGTGGAAAGAAATATGGAGAAGACCAACGAACCAGAACTCAACCCCCTCCCCCGCAAGCCGGGGGAACGCCTTACACCCGTGAGGGTAGAAAGGTGCAGGATTAAGTAAGTAAGTTTTGGAGTTATCGTCGGAGAAAAATTTGTCACACACACACACACACGGACACACACACGGACACACACACACACACACACACACACACACACACACATACAAACATCAATGTAAAATTAGTAAAATCGTATTCTAAGGATCTTAAAACGTGCTTATTCATCGAAAACTCACAACCGAATTTTTTGACCAAAAACAATACCTTCCTTTTGACGGAAGGTAATAATTCTTGCGTTTTATAAAGAAATTTTTTTTAATACCAAACACATTACATTTCTGTTTCATATAACGCCAGAAAATAAATTTTAATATTTGTACAATTAAGAAAAGATTAAAGTTATTAATTTATGAACTAGTACAAAATAACAAAATAAAGAAAATAATTAAAGATGATCTGCATGTAATAAGAAATAAGTAATAAGAAACGAGAAAAACTGAAAGCTACAAGGGAACAATTAAAACCATTTAATAATTTGTAATTTTCTTCATGAGGCAAATTATCCATGATTTCTTCTTAATAAAACGAAAATAATAATAATTTAACTAATAATGTGTAAGAAACGTTTATTAATGAGCATCTTAAGTCAACAATTGTTTTGTTTTGTTTCTGTCAGTTTCACGGCTATTGATATTTTTTCTTAATTGTGCAAATTTTTAAATTTATTTTCTTGCTTTATATGAAACAAAATTGTAATGTGTTTGGTATCAAAAACTTTTATATATTTTTTACCTTCCGTCACCTTTAGGTAAGGAAGGTATTGTCTTTGGTCAAAAAATTCGGTGGTGAGTTTTTAATGAATAAGCACGTTTTAGGGTCCCTACAATACGAATATACCATTTTTAAGATGATGTCTGTATGTGTTTGTGTGTGTGTGTCCGTGTGTGTGTGTGTGTGTGTGTGTGT
Organism: Ophonus ardosiacus; assembly: GCA_943142095.1. Lineage (NCBI taxonomy): Eukaryota > Metazoa > Arthropoda > Insecta > Coleoptera > Carabidae > Ophonus > Ophonus ardosiacus. Next base: position 38,646,363 of record OW964823.1, read on the forward strand.
GTGTGTGTGTGTGTCCGTGTGTGTGTGTGTCCGTGTGTGACAAATTTTTCTCCGACGATAACTCCAATACTACAATTCCAAAAATTATAATTCTTTCGTATTCCTCTTCTGTACATCCATATGAAGAGTTGATTAGATTTTGGTTATAATTGATCCACCGGAAGTACCCTTATTTGAAGTTTTTAACAGTTTTTCTTAAAAAAACGCAGTTAAATATTATTTTTTGACATTTTGTTATTATATATATTAAAGAAAATACTCTTCTCTATACAGTTTGATTATACATTTTCCTTCATATTCAATAGATGTAAATTTAAAGCATTATAAAGAAATTAATTTTCAAAAATTAGTCAGCTTTGTTATTTATAATGGAAACAGCTGACATAATTATTCAAAAAAATTTAATTGACTGATGTCAGTTGCAAGTGCAAAACCAAATATGGAAAAAGTATAGGATCTAAAATTGGTATGTCATAGTGTTGCTCGCAAGTGACACGCAGAGAAAGACCAAAGAGAAGATGGAAGGACATTAATTAGTGTACCTAGTTTATGTTATAATTTTATTGGATTTATAGAACCTTTTCAAATGAACTTTTGGTATGGAATTTGTAAAAAATAGAATGTGTTTTTACATGATATTATATAGAATCTGTTCCAAGGACCTTTTGGTATGGGATTTGTACAAAATACATGGAATTGACGGAAGGTCTTGTGCTGGCCACAACAGATTTTTTTATTTATAATATGTACTAATTCTTTTTTTCAATAAATTAATATAGAAACTTTTGGCGTGTAAAAAACTGTTTTTCTATGTTATAGCCTTATTACCAACTTTAAAATGTACACCCTATATATATATTAGATTTGATTTCAGTAGTGTGTAAAACGTTGTACATACTTCAGTCCGAAAAAAGTTTACACCGTTGGACGAATAAAAGCACTTCGCTACGCATCGGGTTTCAAATTTCGTTTGCTGGCGAAATTTTTTCTTTCGACCTTCTTTACGTAAATTAATATTATCTACGATAGTAAGTTTTAAGTTTGTAAAATTTTTGTTTGGCAACAAGGTTTCATTAGTTACGGTGTGATTAAAATTTTGAAACGCGCTAAATTTGCACAACCAAGGTGAATATTTTTTATCATGGCTAACTTTTCATTTAATATTGTGATCCTAAGTCATAAAAAAGTATTTTTTTTTTATTTATTAGGTTATTAGATTCTACCGTAGATAAATTGTTGTATGATACACATACGTAAATCATCTTTAGTCACTCACAGGTCTTAAAACCCTACGCTCCTAGTATAATTGACTCAGTCGTGATTAAAGACTAGTTTTACGTACTTGTATCGTCAATAACTATTGCATTTCGAGACAAATACTGAATAATTTTACCAATTTTTAAGTAATTTTCAGTATGTCATAATGCATACTCTATATCTCTATTCTTGTATTTGAAATGTAATTGTGCCGTTCCGTTATTGGTATTAAAATCCGTTGAATGGCGTAATTTTCATTAAATAAATAAATAAATGTCATGAAAAGTAAAACAAATTACGATTTTCGATTTTTTTTTAGTTGAGTCACATGCAAAATAAATGTTAAAGTGATTAAAGTAATATTTGCATTAGCAAATCACGGAAAGACATACAGTTATACTAAAAAGTATATGACACAAGTGTATAAAATAAAAGATTATTTATTTCCAGTAAAATTATTGGCTCTATTATACTAGTAATATGTGCACATCTTAATTATGCATAAGTTGCACGATGTAACTTATTTTTTTTATACTCCTTATATCTTAATCATGGCAGCCTATGTCATTCAAATATCATTTATTTTCATACAAAAACAAGTGATTTCTATTATATATATATATATACCGGGAGTTTATTTTATCAGTAAACATAGGGTATATCGTTCCCATAGTTACGATAAGAATGTTTGACAGCAATGTATTGAACCGTTTATTTTATGAGTAAACATAGGCGTTTAACATGGGAAGCTGTATTTTGTAAATACAAAGTGTCCGCCAAATAATCAAACTATGCTATTGAACATGATAATAGTACATTACATCTTGTACATTATTTAATATTAATTATTTTAATAATATTGCAAAAATTGCAATAAATTACAAAAATTGTCAAATAAATAATTGTTTCAGTTTTTTATTATGCAATATGAAAAGATTTCAAAATGTCTCCGTGGTGGCGCAGTGGTCATAACACTAGCGTCTAAAATTTTTGGTTGAGGTTCGATTCCCCGTTGGGGTAATTATTTTATTTTTTTTACGTAAAAATTGTTGTACTTTTAAAAATCAATTTCCATATTACAATCATTTAAAAATAATAATTACATTGTAATAAATAAAGAGAAAATAATTGAGAATAATTGATTACAATAATCAAAATATTGATACAATAACAATGCATTGTATTTTCTTTTGATATTAATAAAAATAACTGAAATATAATAAATTTGAGTACTTATTATGTTTTTACTGTATTTATCAAAAGAAAATACAATGCATTGTTATTACATGAATGTTTTGATTATTGTAATCAATTATTGTCAACTATTTTCTCTTTATTTATTACAATGATATTATTATTTTTAAATGACTGTAATACGAAATATAACAGAGATTTTAAAAAGTTCAACAATTTTTATGTAAAAAAAATAAAATATTTACCCCAACGGGGAATCGAACCCCAATCAAAAATTTTAGACGCCAATGTTATAACCACTGCGCCACCGGAGACATTTTTTTGTAAATTTTTTCATATTGCATAATAAAAAGTTGAAGCAATTATTTATTTGACAATTTCTGTAATTTATTGCAATTTTTGCAATATTATTATGTAATTAATATTAAATAATGTACAAGATGTAATGTACTATTATTATGTCCAATAGCATGGCTTGAATTTTTGCCGAACACTTTGTATTTACAAAAAACTGCTTCCCATGTTAAACGCCTATGTTTACTCATAAAATAAACGCTTCAATACATTGCTGTCAAACATTCATACCGTAACTATGGCAATGATATACCCTATGTTTACTGATAAAATAAACTCCCGGTATATCATATTATTTGGCTTACTTTCGTTGTTTCATTATTTTCTATATTTATTTAGAGAAAGCTTGAAAGTAGTAAAAATTTAGAATAAAGTAGATGCTTAATTATTAATAAAAAGAACTGTCGTGGCCAGTTCAATACCTCTCGCCATTTTCATATTAGGCTATAAGCATTGTAAATAACATTTTTGGAACTTACAAAAATTATATACATCTGTTCTTTAACTTTATCTATAGTTTTAAATATTTAATTAATAATAAAATAAGATATATTCAATTTACTTCCCAGAAAAAGCTAAGGTCTCTGGATTTTTGACACTGACACAAACATTGTCGTAAAAATATTAAAATTGGATTGTAGTGGTCTTGAAAACGTGCGTATTCATCTCGCTATGTGATTTTTAGTATGAATTCAATATTTTTTTTAGCAAGAGGAGAAAAGAAAGGTAATTTGTTTTAATTCATTATTTTATTTTTACGTGTTACGCGGCAAGTGAATTATTTTTTGCACTATAGCATTGTATTTTAACTAAAATCACATTCATAACCTTTAAAAAAAAAAAAAAAAAATACTGTAGTAAATTGGTATACCCGTTATCCCATATATTCATTAGGGATAATAACGGTGTATCCCAATGTAGGTGAATTTTATGTTGACATTTATGAAAACGGTGAAAATAACATGTAGGCGGGGCCGCTGTCTGCCGCAGGAACAACTGAAGTAACATTAAGCGTTAATGTTTATGCGCGTGAATGGTTGTTCACGCTATATAAAAGCTATCTGCATGGAACTGGAACTTTATTTGCTTTGTAGAAATACGCTGCTACTTTTACAAGGAATGCCGTCATATTTTTAATGCCGTTCACAATGATGCATACACATAATTTTACTGTCTGTTAGGAGTATAAAAGGAACAAATTTTGTTTGTGTTACACCGACTTTTAAATTAGGTACTTTATCATTTAACAAAATTTCATACCTTGATACTAATGATTACATTGTAAAAATATCATTTTGTAGTAGTATTTATTGAGAACATACATTCAAGATGTAACACATAAGCCGACCCCTGCCATTATTTTCTTTATTATTATAGTTACAAAAAATACTATAAAACAAAGTTTTATATCCTTACATAACAAAAATAATGAGAAAAATTTATTGGAAATTTAAATAAATTTTGTGTTTATAATCATTTTTCAGTAGGCTATGTATGAAAAACAAAAAAAGATATCTGTTAATTTCAATTCAATTACTTAATGTATAATTCTTATTGTTGCAGATAACACTACTTTCAAAGTTATTAAGAAATATTTGTTTCTTTTTAATGTAAGCTCAATTGTTTTTAATGCATAGTCTACTGAAAAATAAATGAAAAAATTAAATTTATTTAAATTTCAATTGCAAAAATTTCTCAATATTTTTATTATGTAAGAATATAAATAATTATGGGTAGGACGGTAGTCCCTGCACCATTTATAATATATGCTACCAGGAGGACAGTAGTGTAGTGCGTTAAACATATATTTACTTTATTTTTATTATTATATACTGCATATTAGGAAAGGCGAGATAATAGACCATGTATTAGTATTACATTACATGGGATTCGAACCCACAACTATTGAATCGCGGCGCTGCATCGCTGCCAGAGTGCCAGTGCCAGTGCCATCGACAACACAGCATTACTATCATGCTCCATATTACGTTTCGCTGATCTTTCGTCCAGATTATGTGCTGTGCTGTACTGTGTTTTGTATTCTTTAAAGGGAGTGTGTAATGCACTGGCCAGACAGTGCCGCAAAAAAAAAAATAGTGAAGTGTCACACATGCGCAGTGTGGCCACTTCTCGAACAGAATCTAAAAACCCCTTTCCACTAATTATGAATTGTCAGTTTGGTTTTGATATAGTTTATATTTAAAAAAAAAACCCAACCAAAACAATACCTAACTGATAATTCTTAATTGGTAGAAAGTAATTTTTAGGTAGATTCGAGAAGTGGCCGCTAGAATTGTCCGCTAGATTCCGTCTGGTCCATGTGCGACAGTTCACTAATTTTTTTTTGCGGCTCTGTCTGGACAGTGCAGTAGACACTTTCTTTTTTAAATATAAATAATAATATCAATTATTTAAATTTACGACGTAGAATAAAAAAAAAATACCTTTGGAAAAATTGTTGGATGGTAAGTTTAAATTAACCTAAGTGAATAATTTTTTGTTTCCAACAATGTGAGTGCACATTTTATTGTGAAGTTCTGATTGTCCTAATTTTCCATCTGGGGAGCTAAGTAATTATTTTAATTTAAGTATTGTATGTTTAAATTAAATATAATTGCAAATTGAAGATACTTACAGGCGGCGAACTCGTTTAATTCAAATACTTTTACTTTCTTGTTCGTGCGACTTATTTGAAAAGTTATAAAATTTTACAGATGCATCCGTATTTGCGTAGAAATTCGCGTAACCTACTACATAACACTTTGTACACCAAGTATGATTCTTCACAGGCATTTTATAATGCTTATAATAAAAAACAAGCAAATTGCAAATTAATAACCTTCGAACAGATATTGCCGCTATAAGTATGACAGTTCTTACGAGATTGACCAATAGAGGCGCTCGTGTCGTTTATGCTACCTCCCTATTCGTGTTTTTCCGAGGTAGAAAACATTTCAATTTGACGTGAATTTGACATAAGATTATATTTGTGTTTTTAATTCTATCACGATTCTATATAATTCGCTTTGATTATTCATTCTGTGTGCAGAAGACAATAAGTTAGATAGAACTTCATATTTCCCAAGTTGATTCTACTATCTACTAGATGTCTCGGCGTTTTCTTCAATGAGGATACCAAGTGGAATACGCAAACTTCCTACGTAATAAATAAACTTAACAAGTGCTGCTACTGTTTCCAAGCACTAACTTCTATGTTTGACACACCCAGTCTTCTAATTATTTATTACGGATAATTTTACTCAATTGTCACATCATCATATGGGGTACCCCATCATCTATATATGACGTATTTATTGTACAAAAGAGAGCATTACGCAGTGGATCTCACAACTCAATAATAAAAGCTATAAAACTGATATTAATTACCAAAGAGTATTATAACATTCAAGATTTTTTTGCAGACTGTACTAATAACCTCTTTTTTTAATAAACACACAATTGACGCTTGACTAATAACAAGAGTGAAGCTAGTCTGATCTGTACAAATGTTTTGTTTTCTCTGTTTAAAAATTTTATTCGTGGTGTGTTTTATTACTCATCTGATTTTATTTTTCATATATTTATTATTTTATAGTGATCACAAATGTTTTGTTTTCTTTGTTTAAAAAATTTTTACTCGTGGTGTGTTTTTTACCCAACTGATTTTATTTATTTATTGTGTATTTATTATTTTATAGCGATCGGTACAAATGTTTTGTTTTCTTTGTTTAAAAATTTTATTCGTGGTGTGTCTTTCACCCATCTGATTTTATTTATTTATCATATATTTATTATTTTATAGTATTATGTACAAATGTCTTGTTTTCTTTGTTTAAAAATTTTATTCGTGATGTGTTTTTTACCTATCTGATTTTATCTATTTATCATATATTTATTATTTTATAATGTACTGTTTATGTAAATTATTTATTAATATCTAATGTAATTTGTTCTCTATGTTCACATTGCCAAATTGTTATTTGTACCATATGTTGCTCACAATAACTTAGTGTTTTTTTATATAATGTGAAATGCCATTGTACTTTTATGTGCAATAAATATTATTATTATTATTATTAATATTAATATTATTACTAACCTAAACGTAGTAAAATTTAACTAAACCTTATTTTCAGCCTACTAATATGGTTCATTAAGGCCCGAGATATCCAGCCTAATAACTTTATTTGGCAAATAATTTCAATGGTAATAATACAATTATATCCATAGTTATTATTCACTAAATAAAGTTATTAGGAGGTGAATATCTACAGTATGTCCACGGATCGAGTTCCAAAGAGGAAAAACTTTGAGTTCTGAAAACATCTTTCAATATATTAAAAACTTTTTTATTTTTCAAAAAAATTTATTCTTCATAAAAGTTTTTGCATGTCTCGAAACGGCCATTTCAGTTTTAACATTTTCAAATTTTCTTTTAGTTTTAGTTGAAAATTATTTTAAGTCCCAAAAATAAATTTGCTTTGTCATAGTACTATCTTGTTTCTTTTTACATCCAGTATGGAACCAGTTGATAGGAATTTTTTGACTAATTTGCGTGCACTTCTATTTGAGATGTAAATATCCGGAAACTTCGACAACTCGACGGATCGCTTTATTACCTTTGCCATAACATTGAATTAGGTAAACTCGTTCGTCTTTTGACAACGATTATGGTTGAGTTTCCTAACTGACAGTTAATAAAAATAAATAAATAACGGCAATTACCATGACAACGCAAGCTTATTTTTTAACTTTTATCAAGAATACATTTTTTTTTGTAAAATAAAAAATAAAAAAGTTTTTCCTCTTTGGAACTCGATCCGTGGACATACTGTATATCTCGGCCCTAAATGAACCAATTTGATTTAGTTAAATTTTCTAAATATGTAATAGCAAAATATAATAAAATTGAATACCAAAATAGATGAAATAACTACATTTATATCGTAATAAATTTTTTTAATTAAAATAGGTTAAACCAAGCTCAACAAATGTAATTCGGTATTCATGGTTCTGTTATGTAGTTTCTAATGTCTTGGGTAGGGGCAGAAATTAACCCTCCAGTGGGATGGTTTCAATATCACACGAGCGAACGGGTGAGGCCTGTCAGGTCCATAATTGGAATACGTATAAAAAAAATTCTATCTACTTTTTTTAACAGTTCTTCGGTTTAATGTATGTACACTATGGTTTGTTTGCTTCAACATGATTCAATAAATTTAAAGAAAAAATATCTGATGTGCACACCACATGACTTTCTTGTACGCCGGTTACACTATACATATTTTGTTAATAATAATAATAATAATAATAATAATAATAATAATAATAATAATAAAATTGCACGTATTTGACATTGACATTAAATTCTTTATTTTTTTGTTATTTTTGTCCTAATTCATAGCAGAATTCAATTCTCTAAAACTTTTATTTGAAGCATTTATTACTAAAATCAAAATAACACCATTTTTTTCAAGAAAAACTGATAACAGCTTCAGGTAAAGTATCACTTTCGGTTAGACTATTTTAACCAAAATCTATTATTTTATTTCCATTGATATAATAGAATTTTATATCAAATTTGAAAAGTTTTGGATTATATTTTAATACAGTTTTTCATTAAAATCTATTATAGGCTTCAAGTAAAGTACCACTTCCGGGTAGACCATTTTAACTAAAATCTATTATGTTATTCCCAATGATATAAAAGTCTTATATACCAAATTTGAAAAGTTTTGGATTATATTTTAATATAGTTTTTCATTAAAATCTATTATAGGCTTCAAGTAAAGTACCACTTCCGGGTAGACCATTTTATATACCAAATTTGAAAAGTTTTGGTTTATATTTTAATATAGTTTTTCATTAAAATCTATTATAGGCTTCAAGTAAAGTATCACTTCTAAAAGTTATGTAATGACCAAAAAGGGAGGTACACAAGTAGATGTTATAACAGTTCTAAATACAAAATTTTAACTTTCCACGGCTTCCCGTTTATCAGTTATGCGAGATACGTACATACGTACGTACAGACGTCACGACGAAATTAGTCATAATGGATTCAGGGATGCTCAAAATGGATATTTCCCTTGAAATCTGGAAACCGAAACTTTTCGCGATTACAATACTTCCTTTACTTTGTACAAGGAAGTAAAAAGATTAGGGATTTTGTTAGATTAATTAACAAAACATGTCATTTTAAACACTTTTATTTCAAATTGTTCACAAAATTCTAAAAACTTAAAAATAAAAAATATTTATATAAAGAAAACAAACTAATTTACAAAAAAAAAAAACATAAATAGAAATATAAAAAAATCTTCAATACAAAACTAGGGACGGTAAATTAGTTACATAAGCGAACGGGTGAGGTATAACAGGACTTTTATTTTTTTTTCACAAAAACTAAGATATATTTTTGAATTTTTTTTTTTATCAAAATTCGGGTTTTAATATTTGTGAAAGGTACATAAAAGTTCATGGTCTCGTAATTTTTCTTTAAAAAAAAATACAACAATATTTATATATAGTCCAGTCAATGGAGACAAAAAAAGACCTTTGCCTTACAAAAAGTGGGGAAAAACGATTTTAACATATGTTGTTTGGGTCAAGACTAGGGTTGTGTATTTGACCAGTCAAATATTTTTCGGTCAATTGATAGGCTAATTGACGGTCATTTAACCGTCAATTGACCAAGGAAGCATTTATTAAAAATTACAATTAAAAATTAAAATTGTCATTTATTTATATAGTACCAAATGTTTACTACATTCAATATTACTGAAGATGAAAAACACTCAACAACTAATGAACAATCCCACTAAAAATTCAAAAAAGGGGAAAGTAAAGTAAAAGGCGCAATGAAATATGTAGTTATTCTATTAAATAATAGTAAAATACCAGCACAGCATACAGTTATCTTCAAACTAGGTATATTCATGTTATAACTGTAACTAGTACATGGCTACTTCTGTTTAACAACAATGAGCGGTTCACAGTTTATTAACAATTTAAACATACATGAAATCTCTCTAAAATTTGAAACATCTGCAAATCGGTTTAGTTTTCATTTTTTCTTCTGAAATTTCGACACAATTATTGATAAATATTATTGCGCATTTAATACGTGTCAAAATTTGTAATGAAAGAATGAAAACTAAGCCGATTTGCAGATGTTTCAAATTTTAGAGTGATTTCAAGTTTAAATTGTTAATAATTCGTGAACTTCTAATCGGAGCAAAAATCGTTTAACATGACATGAAGGAGAATTCCAAACTGAATTAAAATTTTCAAACCGCGGTTTCGTATCTTTAACCGGGTGAGAGTGGTTGATGAATTTGTGAGAAAACATTGACAAAAATTATTTAGAAATCATCGATAATTTACTTCTTTTGATGCCACGACGAATGTAAACTGTTATAAATAACAAAATATATTAAACTAAGTACCTATTAAAAACTTAATATTGTGCATATTTTGAGTGATTAAATATTCTTTCATAAATTGTTGTTCTGGTTACCTATTTTTGAACATACCGCCTTGAGAGTTCATCCTAGAAAAAAATGTAAGAACTATTTTTGTACAAAATGTAACGAGATTTAATTTTGTACTCTTGTAAAATTTCGAGATAATAGCGAAAAGCTAATTTTTTATACCTTTGATCCAAGATGGCGGCTCACTCCGAGTCTCCCCAAGGTCACAAATTTGCATTTTACATCTCCGTCTCATTCCAAACAACATATGTTAAAATCGTTTTTTCCCCACCTTTTGTAGGGTAAAAAACTCTATTGACTGGACTAATATTGCGTGGACTCACAGACCCCACCCGTCCGCTGGAGGGTTAAATACTTACTTGGAACTTACTCATAATTTGCGTTGTATATTGCTCGAGTTTGATTTAGCTTGTTCCAAAATGAATATCTCGAGGTAGGCGTCTGCGTAGTCTACTTTTATTGGTAATTTCCCTAGAGCGATAGCGACTGGATCCTGAGCACTTATTAAGGTTTGATAGGAAGTTTAATGTTAGTTTGTCAGTAAAGTCTTTAATTAAAAGAAATTTAATTTTTTTGTGGATTTGCTTATTACGAATAAACCATTTTTTTTTAGCAATTCTTAATACTTAATTTTGAAATTTTTGCATTTTTTTTTTAATTTTTGATTAAATGTCGAGCTCCAGACGGGACAAGCGTATGTTAATATTGGTCTTAGAATAGATTTGTAGATTAATATTGTGCATGTTGCTTTTATATTTGTTTTTTTTTTTTTTTTTTTTTGTTTATTGATAGGTACAACATTCCTAATCTTCTGTTGGCTTCTACTATTATGGTTTTGATATGTTTTTCAATGTCAATTTTTTGTCTTGGTGTACTCCTAGGTATTTTATTGTAGATTGTTTTGGATTCCAAGGTACTACGACGTTGTTGATTTTTACTGTATCAGGATCGTTAGTTCTTCTTAGAGTGAATATTTTACATTCGCATTTGGTCTCATTTAGAGTTATTTTCCATTTTTTCATCTATGTAGTTATTTTGTTTATTGAATTTTGAAGGTCGTTTTTAGCTTTATCTGGTCCTTGATTTTGAGAAATGAGTGTTGTGTCATCAGCGTACATTGCAATGCTTATGTTTGGCAGAGTTGGCATATCTCTCATGGACGAGAAGTTTTTTGTTAGAATAATGTCCAGTACATGTTAGATGAGTGATCTGAATGAATGTTATGGGTAATGTGTTGGTTCATCAGCGTAAATTGCACTGCTTATGTTTGGCAGAGTTAGCATATCTCTCATGGACGAGAAGTTTTTTGTTATAATAATGTCCAGTACATGTTAGATGAGTGATCTGAATGAATGTTATGGGTAATGTGTTGGTTCATCAGGGGCAATTAATTCCATGCCAAGTTCAATAAAATATTCTTCTAAGCGAATGCCATTAGAATTCGTTTTTTGCATCCCCATTTTTGGTTTTTACAATTAAGATCACCTTCATGATGGGCTAATTGTTTTTAATAATTATTGCGCCTCCTCCTGAGGCCCAAGTTGCGACTCTATCATTTCTGTATATTTCGTATTGCGGGATTTTAAATAATTCTTTTAGGATTAGGTGGGTTTCGCTTATCCAACATACTACGTATGATCAAAAAATTCGTGCAAAATTTTAATTTCTAAAGCAATATTTTTATTTATTCATTAATTTTTATATTTTCCCCTTCAAAACAGTCCCCACTGGATATAATGCACTTATGCCACTGTTTATTCAAGCCTTCAAAATATTTCTGAAATTCAGATTTTGGTATATCGTTCAGTTCGTTCAGCGATTTTGTGTTTATTTCTTCAAAGGTCGCAAAACGTTTCCTTTTCATTGTTTTTTTTTTTTCATCTGTGGGAAAAGAAAAAAGTCATATGTGGCCAAATTTGATGAAATGGGTGGTTGCGGTATCAATACAAGTGTTATTTTTTTACAGAAAATTGCGAACAAGCAATGAAGTGTGAGCTGGCGCATTATCATGGTGCAATTTCCAAGAATTGTCCTTCCATAAATTTGGCGAATTGCTTCATTCAGCCGACGCAACATGCCCAAAGAGTATTCTTTATTAACTGTAGCAACAAGAGATAAAAATTCATGGGACACAAAACCATGATAATCGAAAATACAGTGAGAAGAACTTTAACATTCGATCGAACTTGGCGTGCTTTTTTGGGTCTTGGTTCATTTGGAAGCTTCCATTGCGATTATTGAGCCTTTGTTTCGATGTCATATCTGTACACCCACGTCTCATCATCCATTATGATGCGCTGAAGACATGTTGAGTCATTTGCGATATCGTGTACCATTTCCTGAGCGATGGTTTTACGACGCAATTTTTGTTCAACATTTGACAATTTCGGAACAAATTTTGCTGCCACTCGCTCATGCCCAAAACATTGGTGAAAATTTCTTCGGTATGAACCATATGATATAACAATTTCTTCAATAACCTCCCTAATTGTAATTCGACGGTTTTCAAGAAGTTTTTCCTTAACTTCTTCCACGTTTTTTTCGGTGATTGAAGTACTGGGGCTCCTAACTCTAGCTTCATCTTCAACTGATTCACGACCATCTTGAAAGCGTTTATACCATTTGTAAATCGCTCGTTCATTAATACTCGACTCACCAAATGACTTCTGCAACATTTCCACTACTTTACAGCACTTGATTTCATTTTTCATGCGAAACTTGATGCATATTCTTTGATCACTTATTATGGAAATAAAAAATCGCAAATATACAGCAACACAACTCTTTTAATTGTCTGTTAAATCTAAACTACACATCAAATGTGGCTGCAAATTGAGACAAATGTCAAAGATAGGTTAACCAACATGTCAACAAAAAAAAAAAATATCAATCCGACAAATGTAGCGCGAGAATTTTAAAAATAGCACGAATTTTTTGATCATACGTCGTATATCTATACATATTCGATTTTTTGTTTTTAAACCGTCTACATTGCAGTTCATGATGGTTATATCTTTTATGTTGATTATAAGTATCATTACGATTGTTGGGTAAAAATGTGGGTTATGAATTGTTTTATTTTGGCATGTTGGCGGTGATTAATTCTGTTACTAGGTTAGTTATGAAGAAGAGGAATTGTCTTATTGTCTGTGTGTAAAGGGAATTAGAATTAGTGTTATCTTCTCGTGGAGAGTGGTTCGAAGGTTGTTGTGAAGGCAGAGGAGTACGTGTGCTGAGGAGTATTTTGTTCAGGATAGTGTTGTGTGGAAGGGGTTTTATTTATAGCTACTGCATTTAAATTGTTTTGTTGTGTGATTTGTCGGTGATATTTATTGCAGCCCCTATAGTTGGCTGGATGTGCTTGTCTGCAGTTTACACATGTGTAATTTTCTTCTTTAGATTTTGTGCATTTAAGAGTAATGGTGTTGGCAGGCACAGTTATGACAGTTTGATTGCATTCGACAGTAATTTTTCGTATATCCAAATTATTGGTAGTTAGGACATTGTGAAATATCGTTAGATTTTCGTCTCATTTCCACTGTTACTATAGCATTCATAATACTTTTTCATTTGAACATATCTTTGGAATTATCTGTTTTCGGTAGTTCCACTGCTATTACTAGAATAGGATCTTTGAACTTATTAAGTAGCCTGTTTTGCGTTGGTATATTTAGTATATATCTCTTGCTTGGAACAAAAGAGTTGTCTTCAGGATTTGTTCGTTTGTGTTATGTATTTTGTTTTTGTTGCGTTAAATCAATAGCTGTTGATGATGGTGATGGTGACGGTGAAGGTGATGATAACATTACGTAATTCCTAATAAGAAGTAAAATATTAAAAGGTTTGGACCACTTATCTTCACGTCGTTTTCCAAACTTCCTTGTAACAAAATAAAATGTCACTTTAACGCTTATATCGTAAATAATTATTTCCTATTTCGTGATTACAATGTGAATTTTGTACACCTGTTTTTCTCAAAAACAGAGATACAATGAAAATTTTTGTACAGTTGTTTCTAGGGTATATTTTATCTGTGACGTGGTAACTGTCTGTATGTCGAACACATCTGTCATTATTGCCTATGTAAAAATACTGCAATTAAATTTATTTTATAGTAAAATAAATACATCGTACTGTGAAACGGATTTATTTATTAACATTAAAGTGTTTTTACTTTTAACTTGATAACAATAATTATTAGTTTTAATCTTAACATAACTTAATATGATTGTTATACCTAACCGTCGGCGCACTCGCAACTGAGAAACTAGAATATGAAACAGTAATAAAATGTATACATATGATATTAATCACTTTTTACAGTGCAGTTATTAAATATTTTTACAGTAATACTAGCGTTATTACTGGCAGAAATATAAATTCCTGGGAGTGCTTGTTCGGATAAAAGAATGTGACTTCTTTCATTTGGGTTTAGCACATTTTGTTATACAGGTATAGGATTCTGGAAGTTATTTTGAAGTACTGTAACAGATTTTTCTAGGTTTACGAAAGTAAATCATCTGTGTAACTTCAATTTTCTTTTTTAATGATGTATCCATATAACGCGAGGCCGATGATCTACGAAAGCAGTGGCCCATGCCCATATATAGTTCAGGATTGGGCAATTTGAGAAAGTGTGCAATATTTTTGGGAACTTCGTCCATTTTGTTTATTCCATTTGGAGATGTGCATCTACCTTTTCTGAACGTAACAAAAAATCGAGTGTGTGTGTAGTGTATGCCGGTCGTAATTGAAAGTATTTCATAATAAGAGCAATCCATGATGCTTCTGTTATTACAAAAAGCCGTGAAATGTTGGTTTTTGTTTTTGGTATATTTACTGTTATGATATCCAATTTTAAATCAGTATCATTCACACTCAGATTAGTGAGTTCATCTCTTCTGCAGGCACCACAGTACCCCATAAACTTATGTAAAATGTAATATTTAGTTTAACATCTGTTGGGAAAAGATTACATCAACAAACCTACTTTCATTGCCAAAAACGTATCATCATTGGCATTATTTATAAATTTAATAATTTCTTCTGAATCTAATATTTTTGATTTCTTTGGCTGGTAATTTTCAGATATTCTATTTAAAAAGGCAATTACTTTAAAATATTTCGAAATAACAATATCTTTATAAATTGAAAGACATGTTCTCAGCATAGAATAATTGGCCCACATTGTAGATGCCTTATTCGTTTCACTCATAATTTTAAATTATGCTAATACCGTATTTTCTGTTACAGTCATTATATTATTTTCATTGCACCATTCGCAAAAATTTTGATATTCCTTTTTACCTCTTGCTAAGAAAGGTATTGGAATAATGCTAAAAATCGCATATCCAGATTTTATTGGATAAGCACGTTTTAAGGTCCCTAGAATCCGATTATAAATTTTTTACAATAATGTCCGTGTGTGTGTGTGTGTGTGTGTGTGTGTGTGTGTGTGTGTGTGTGTGTGTGTGGATATTTAACTGCAGTTTCCTCAATCTGACATTCCTGGGAAGAGCTGATTAGATTTTGGTAATAATTGGACAATCGGAAGTAACAGTTTGTTTAAAAAAATCTTCTAAATATTAATTTTTGAAAATTTCTATTATTAGTAATATTAAAGAATATAAAAATCTCTATCCGATACATTTAAAAATTTTATTATATCTTCTATGGAGTTAAAGATAGAGACATATAAATATATAAAATAATAAGTTGTAAATTTATCTCGCAGCCCAAGGAAAACAAGTGCAAAAATTAAAATGTTTTTAATTGACAGATAAATGTGTGTCAAAAAGCCAGAGACATTACTGAAGACTTTTTCTGGGAAGTACATTTAATATTTCTTATTTTATTATTAATTAAATATTTATAATTATAGATTACAAATACCCTTCAGAAATACCGCCAATCTCATAAATGAATTGGAAGAATCTCAAATATTAGAAGAGTAAGAGCGAATACGGGTAGAATGAATTAAAAAATATATAAAAAAAGATATGTGTTTTTGTGTGTATCAGAAATATCAAATATGTACAATACTTATATAGCCTAATATGGAAATGGCGAGAAGGCTTGTGGTGGCCACAACAGATATTTTGGATTTGATTTTTCTGTTAATAATGTATTAACTACATTAGAGGCAACGTTTCTTACCTCAGGAGGAATGCATTGTAATTCTCCGTCCATTTTGAGATAGAAATCTTGTGTAGATATTACTTTCGAATATATTTTTAATAAACGTCAAAATAAATTGTTAATTGAATTTCAAATGTTTATTGGAACTATCATCCATGACATGTAATATATCTACATAATATATTTTTTTTTAAATTAAAATAAACTGTGCGAAATAGGAAAAATAGTATGAAAAACATGTGTTATAGTGACCAGTTGTAATATTCGTACATTGTGTAACTCATATTACAATAAAAGTATTGTAACACTTGTGTTTCAATATGCTATTGTACAATTATTTAAATTTTCCTTTTTTATTTTTTTATTATTCTTCCTGAGACAAAAATAACACCTTTTTGAGCAGCGTTTGATGTTGAAGTCGCAGGTCTTGGTCTTTCAGGGGTCTTTGTAGTAATGGTACATTTTTTCTAATAATGATTTGCTCAGTTACTTGTTGCAATTGTATATAACATAATAATTGATATAAATTATGTATTTTATTGATCTGATTCATAAAGTAACAGAAAGTACGAAAATAAAGTATGCTGTTTTCCCTCTTTTGTTCCTCGAAACAACAAACATTTTTTAAAACTTCAATCTTGGTACATTTCGGTTTCGGTGCCATTACTAATTACAGTTTTAGGAAGAACTTTCATTTCAAAATTTTTGTCCTGACTTTCTGCCTATTTTATATGAATAGAAAATTAATTCTATTCGTAGAAAACAACCAACACGTTTAAAAATGCAAATAATACCTAAACAAAATAAAATAAGAATGAAAAATACTTTGTATGAATAATAGCACGAGTGCTTGTTTTGGGATTACATAAAACACACTAAAACTTTTATATAGCCTGCTTCATATCACGACTTGTGCAATTCTCGACTCCGTTAATCTAGCCCATGAAATTGGCGCGTACGTTAATGGTAGTATTTTTTTAAAAAATTGTACTCCGGAGTGTATTTGTGAGTCAAGGTTTGTGCATTTCGGTACGCGCCAGCTTCATGGGCTAGATTTGTGGAGTCGAGAAATGCATGAGTTGAAGAAGGCTATATAAAAGTTTTCGTGTGTTGAGACCCTACCCATTGTTTTTATTCTACCAATAAAATAATATTAACTCAAAATTTAAATATAAAAACTACCATGTACTGTGTCAGAGTGAAATAGTTATTTATACTATAAGAGAGGTAAACAGTGGCGGATCCAGACCCATTATGCAAATAATGGGTCTGGATCCGCCACTGGCTGGAGCCGCTGTAAAAAATTTTTGATCCACTGTAATTTTTTAAAATTATTAGGTATACTTAAATGAAATATTTCAAAATTCAGTTTATTTGCATGATATCATCTTTTATTTATTTGTGTTTGAATTAAAAGAAATAGATCAGATTACTAATTTTAGTAAAAAAAATAAACAAATCACTGCCACCAACTTAACTATTCCGCCAAAAAAATCCCTTAAAGGGTATTGTCAAATATTTTCACAAAGAAAAAATTTAATTGAAAGCCGATTCAGAGAATACTGAAGGCTATTAAAGCACTCGTTCATCGACCATTTATAACATGTTTTAATATACTATTCATGATAGTTGGATAGTGAAATAAACAATCACTCACTTCCTACGTACTCAGATACATATTACTAACTAATAAATAATTTTTAAAAAATCATATTTAAACTTGTCAAATATACATTTTTTTTAAAGATAATCAATACAATTCTCATTAATTGTGTAAACTTAAAAAAAAAGGAATTTCAAGAAATCTTGAATATACAACAGCTAATTACTATTTTGTTCAAAACTTCTGTTTTTATTTAGGAAAAAATCAGCAAGTTTAGTCGAATTTTGATAATATAAAATAACCAGAATTTCTTTTTATATAACCAATCAATATGATCGGAACATTCCTTGAGGACAAAGCCTGGCGGTCTTGATGCACCGTGAAGTGCATCCCCGGAAAATTAGTCCAATGCCGGCGGATTCCAGTTGGTACTAATTGCATTTCGCGGTTATAACCAGACCGTGCTAACCGGTAACGAACTTGGATGTGGTTAAATTGCTGTTAATTGTTCCAGATTGTAGTTCTAAGATACGTCCAGAGATGCACTAATACCTTGTGGCATTCAGAATTGTTCAAGCAAAATGTGGATGTAGGATATATAGTTCTCGTCACCAAAAATCGAGCGACGGTAATAAAGAGCATAATCGCCCATCAGTTAAGTTCACAAAAAAACCTAAAACTGCTGTCTATCCTAAATAATAAGACTGAATACTGTCACAGTTTTGCACACAAAGCTAAAGCAATTTGCGGTGTACCGTTGTAAATTATTCTATTACAGTTTTATAGTGAGGGGCGGTTAAGCTGTTTATGTCAGTCCCTTGATCTTTGATGACGAGAATTATACCTATACAGGCTGGTTGATTATTCATTGTCCAGCTTATATCTTCTGAAATATTAAAAATACAAGTAAAAGTTAAATAGAAAAGTTATTTGACACAATCTGGTCTATAATTTAGCATAAAAAATTTTTTCCAAGGCCTACCAATTTTTCTGAAAAATATTTAACTTAATCTTTTAAATGGAATACCCTGTATATTTTTACGGAATAAAATTCTAAATAAATTTCTCTTTACAATGGTGTATAATAAGTAAGGGTTTACCTTTAAATTATGTCTAATAATTAAACTTAAATATTTTTCCAAAAAAGTGGTAGGCCTTGGAAAAAAATTGTTTATGCTAAATTATAGATCAGGTTGTATTAAACAACTTTTGTATTTAACTTTTTTTTGTATTTTTAATATTTCAGAAGATATAAACTGGACAATGAAAAATCAACCACCCTGTATATCAACTTTTATGTCGTAATACCAATAGGATCCACCCCTATAGTACTTAAGAAATTGGAACATTGGTCAAGATCTTAAAACTGTAGGATGGGTACTATTAAAGTTTTGAAAAAGTTATTAGTTTTAAAATATTTGATTAAACCAAACAAAATTTTAATTTGAAAGAATCTAACTTCGAGTTGACACGCATGACATCATTCGTAAGCATGTGGTTCAAATCGCTAGGAGTGAAGGGGATTAATAACGTAATGACTGTACTGATAATACAGTATTAAAAAAAAACCTAACTCGGAGTAGGCTGCTATGAATAGAGAAATGTATGCCTGATCAGTATTCATTTCAGAAATCAAGTTCTCAAAATTGATCTTGAAATGTAATTTTCCTGAAATTAATTTATAAGAGGAAACAAACGAATATTGCTATTCGCCGTTTTCTAATTTACATCCATTTCTAAAATAAGATGCGAAAAGAAAAGCTTTGATTTCTTTAGATAACATTTTTGACAATGTCTTGTATTAAATTGACATTTAATTAAATACTTTTAAATTAAGACATTACGACAAATGTGTAGTTAGAGGTACTTGCCTTTGTCAAAAAGCTGCGGCTAGCTGTAAATATAACGGGAGCATGTGGAAGTGGGTTCGAAGTCGTAATGGTGGCCTGATCTTACACTCGACTTTAAAAAAGTGTTTAGTAACAATTAAAATCAAAACAACCGATTCTAAAATAGAAACAGGCCACTATTTTTACTTCATGCGCCAGCCCTAGAAAGGGATAATTTTGAGTAGGGCGCTCAAATAAAGAACAAGAAGAATAAAACGAAATGGAATTTATTGACAAAATTTTAAAGAAAAAACAAAAAAATTGGTTCTTACTTTGAACGATGGTTTCGGAGGTGTCTCCATGAAGCCCTAAGCTATTGATAGATCTAGCAGATCGGTGCCACGAGGTCCGACACCACCACCCGGAAACTCAGCCCTAGTACGCCACTGGCGAGCCATCTCAAGATGGTAAATGGACAACCTGGCTGTGGTTTCTTTTTGCGATTGAAAAACTAGGCCATATTTGGAGGGTTTTTCTTTCGCTGTATCGCTGAACAAAAATTTCAGTGAGGGTTCACAGGAGGGTCCTGGCGCTGCCGTTCTTAATTCATCGCTCTCCTGGCTGGATGCAAACTGTGATAAATGGCAGTGAACTCCAACAGGCTAGAATTTCCTAGTGGGGCGCGCCAAACTCATGGACACTCCTATTTTGTCCCTAAAAAGTATCAAATACCGATAACACCGTCTTTTACAGTTTTTACAGTTTATAAGCGCCCTGAAGGGCTGGCTATGATATATGAAAATTTCCTCCATGGAAACGATACATTATTAAAAAGCCAAAAAGTGTACACTCCGTTCGGTATCCCAAATTGCAAACAGAAAAAATATTTGTAAGGAAATACTTCAGTTGTGGAAACTGTAGAATTTAACTGGGACAAAAAATTCCTTGAGCAGCTGCAATAGATCGTATTAAAGCCAAACCCCAAAAAATATATGCTAAGAATTTTTTTAATTAATGACTAAGTGGAGATCCCGGGTCTCAATCGCGTACAAAAATTTTATCCCAAAAATTATAAACAAAAAACATTTCGATATGCAAATAAAAAATAATCGGACCCATAACCGTCCTGTTAATTCGAGCAGAGCACGTCCTAAACAGTCCACTAGTCAAATCGAAAATGTCTACAGTCCTAACCATTCACACAGGTGGGAAATGGAGATAGGAACGGGGAAATTCCAGGGTCACGAAACTTCGGGAGACTTAAACAGAAATTATTTAAATAGGGATTACTAAATTGAGAGAGCCGTAACTCTAGTCCAGGGAACTGGAGGTTTTTAAGTAATCCACGGGAAAGTTGAAATATATAACAAAATATTATGAATTTTGAAAATTATCAAGGCCAAAAATTACTAAATATTTAAATAAATTTGGAGACAATTGAATGAGAAAGAAAAAAACTGAAGGACATAGTTCAAAACGCATCCTTGGGATTTGGGAAATCGTGGAGTGAAACAAGAAAACTATCAAACTACACGAAATTCTAAAACAAAAGTATCCAAAACTTTATATTAAATACAAGAAATAAAAATGAATTTCAAACTAAGTTGAATCAAACCACTGTTTGCTAGCGTTCGAACATGTGGTCAAGAGACCTTGACTCGGAAATCACAACTAACAAAACTCTGAACTAGAAGCAATAAGTAGTTAAACGCACTCATCCATATGAAAACAAAACCAAGCTATTGCCTTCTCACACGTACGAGAACAGAAAATTTTGAAACTAAAATGCAAAAATTGGCAAAAATATTCCAGCGATACGATTTGCACGTAGTCTCCCTAGGAAAAAAACTACGCCACGCGGCGTTCCTATTCGCGACTGTCTGCACGATCTCCTAGTGGCAAAAATTTCCGAAGCATGTCACCTGGTCTTAAACCACTCGGTCTAAAGTCCACGCGGCCTAAAGTCCACGCCGTCTAAAACCACTCGACTAAAAGTTCCCACTATAAATGTCCACTCTGACTAAAATTCGCGCGAAATTCAAACATGTCCACTCTGACTAAAATTCGCGCGAAATTTAAACATGTCCACTCTATCTAAAATTAACGGTAAATTCAAGCATGTCCATTCTGTCTAAAGTGCGCGCCATTTCCATGCTGTCAGTAACCACGGCAACTAAACTTTTCCCCGCCACAAATTTCAAATATGTTCAAAATTCGCACTATGAAGTCCACCACGTCTAAATTCACGCCGTAACTACTTATACTATTATATTATAGATGGTGCTAAGTAATAGGAACTGTTTTTGCTGATTCTTTTTAAGTATTTATTTCTCTATTTCCATGTGCACATAACTCATTTTTATATGATTAAAACACATGTTATGTTAGCGAATCTAATGACCACCATAATGAGTATGTAACCACTGTCCCAAGTCTTCTAAATTTTTGCACATTCAATCCTAAATAGAAGTAATAAAAACAGTAAATCATGGTTCAATAAACTATACATAAAAAATTGATCTACAGGATGGTGACTCGAACACCCGAACATAGTGATTTAACATGTAAAATCGTATTTTCGTAATTTGCGTGCCTTGTAACCTCAAATATTAGGTATGAAAATGACGTAATTCACACTAAAAATAGCGATAGCCATGGAATTGAAACAAAAATTAACAAATGTTAACAGTTTATCTGTCAAGTTACGCTGAGTTAGTTTATTTTTACTATTACTTGTAATTAGTGTTGAAGTGAACATAAATTAATTTTAAATTTCAACAATCTGATGTGGTCACCACAATACCTCCCGCTTTTTAATTTTTATTAATTTAAATACATACCTACATATTTACTAATTCTGCGAACTATATTAAGTTCCTTTGCATATATCTATTGCTTTACATGATCCATTTCGTTAATACGTAGTTGTAAACTAATATTTGACACTTTGTTAACACGTGCTTATTCACAGCTGTTTAATTTTTAGTGCAGTAAATATATCAAATTTATAACTTTAAAACTAGTATGCACTTTTCCTTTTACAATATTAAGGTCTGCGTCATAAACCATTTCATGGACAATGGACATCACAGACCAAATTAACATGGTTTGTTTCGACTGCATTTTCACCACGAACAATAAGTCTCTCTTCATCCACAAAAGAACATATTATTGCAGAAAAACGAATCACTTGTTCTTGTTTCTTGTGCCACTGCAATTTGCAAATGTTCAAAATCGTACCAGATGAGATAACAAGCGCGACTAAAACATAGTCATAACATATGTTTATGTACGGACGTATCATAATTTGACAATTATACATGAATTTCTTTGACATAAACTTTATTTTATAGCCCGCGGGCCTCATTATAGCCCGCCGGGCTATAATGAAAAGTCAAATCAAATTATAACCTACAATATAAACAATTTAAACAGGCAACATGAAAAGTTTTTATTACAAATCCAAAAATTTCGTATTCTTTAATGAAAAATGAAAATTAATTTTGTGATATTTATATGGAAAGCACGGAGATACACAAAATAAAACTCAAATGACAGAACTAATAAACATACAATAAACTGCTGTTTTCTGCTTTCATAGCAACACTAGAATACTGGATGTACGAGGACAAATTCTTTTCGCTACAATTTTTCTTTGAAAATTTTTGTCAGTGCATGAAGTTTTGTATGTACTACAAGCGTAACTTGCTTTTATGGCCTTTGACATATCTTTTCCTTTCATACCAACGCTTGTAATCTGTCATGGCATCATAAATTTAAACTAGTATTATTTGGTTTATTTCTGTTGTTTTATTGTTGTTATATTCTGCATTTATATACTAGCAAATGGATTCCGTATTTCAAAAAGGCGATAGCAGAAGGTTTGAAAGTAGTAAGAATTTGGAATAGAATAAATGTGTGACATGGATTAGAGATGAGGAAATGGTAATAAAAACTCGATTATTTTAGAAACTAATTACTATTTTTAAACTTTGATAGTCCTTTATGTACAGTTTTAAGGTCTAATATTAATATAACTGACCCTTGTTATAATTTGTTATTACGGTTATATATATATATATATATATATATATATATATATATATATATATATGTGACGATGGTCACTAGATTTGAATTTATTCTTCATGTTTAACGTTGTAGCCTTGTGGTTAGCATGTCAGTTTTTTGCTAAAGTTTGCTTATTTAAATCAAAGTTCAAATCTCACAAGTAAAAATACTGTTTTTCATTTTTTATTGGTTTGTATTGTTTTGAATTACGCATACAATATAATTGTTTGGTTATATTGTATGTCGTTTGTTGTAAAATGCATTGTTGTATTTTGGTTATAGCTGCTAATGTTTATAAAATTGTTGTTTATCTGTCAGCTATTGTGTGGTCGAGTGGCTAGTGCGCTTGACCAGCACGCTAGATATCGTCGGTTCGATCCTACATGAAACTGTATTTTTTATATTTTTATTCAAACTTAGCGAGAATTTGCAGGATGAGTAAAAACGTGTTTGAACCTTTTTTGATATTTTTAACGGTTTTTCTGGGTATAAATACGAGCTCGAACGTTAGTTACAAGCAGAGAGTGTGTGCTCTCTCAAGGGAGCGTTAGCTCTCCAACGAGCCTAAGATGGTGTGTGCCGTCTTCTGCGAACCTGGTGAGGGCCAGGTGAGCGGGTTGTGGATGACCTTGGCTGCCTCTGACTCAGTGCTGTTGGTGTGTGCCGGCAGCTCGTGAGAGAGTGCAGCAGGTGGACCGTACCGGTGTAGCCGATTGTTTTGTGCAGTGGTGTTGGCCGCTGTACGCCGTAATCGCGATTGTCAATGAGTGTTGGTGTGTGCCAACATTGTTAGATTGAAATCGCGATTGTTGATGAGTGTTGTCGAAGTGACAACACTGTAACCGTACCGTGTTCCCGTAACTTTGGTGTGTGCCATTGTTACTCGTTCATAGCATGTTCCCGCAACCTTGGTGTGTGCCATTGTTGCCCGTTCATTGTTGATCGTGCGTAGTAGAGAAAATATCCTGCAAGTATCGCTAGTTCATTGTTACTTTGCTTTGTTATATTTATTACTTTCTCGTTTTAATATATTTTAATAAAATATTAAAAATGATTACAATTGATTTCATTGTCAAAAGCCGAACTCTGTCTCCACTAAGCTACCCGAGCACTTTTTGGCGTTCCAGCCATCCTTTTCAGCGACGCTATGAGAGCGTCCTTTACAGGATCGACCATCTCTCCTTATGCTGTGTTTCCGAATTATTGGCGCCCGAGCAAACCCTTTGACAGCATGGAGAACGAGCAGGGACGTCATTACAAAATGGCGAACGAATAGGGACTGGAGCGTCCTTCATTCTTTTCGCCGTTACAAATGGCGCCCGAACAGGAACAACAGCGTCCTTCATTCTTTTCGCCGTTACATATATTATAAATGTGAAATAGAAAAAAAAATATGTTATATTTTTTCGTTTAAATGGACATTTTAATTTTCAACATTTTAAACAAAACCTAGTAATGACAAGACAACCTTTTGACAAATGTATATAATACAAAAGCAAATGTATAAACAAATGAAAATATAAATTTTGTAACTTGGGGACTTCAGTAGTGATCTAGCATCCTTTGGAATGTTGTTGTGATCTCTCCTAAAAATAAATAATAATGTATAAAAAGGTTAAAATAAAGCACAATCTCTTTTTGGTTAAAAATACTTTTATTGACAATCGATTTCGCCTTAATAATAATTTATTTACTGAAGATTGAGTAATATTTTCTTTAACTGGCCATTTTCTTATATCGTATAATATATTATTGTTCTCATCACTCTTTTTGTGCACAGCCGATTTTAAAGGCAAAATTTCTATATATATTAATTAAGAATACAACTAACATTTAGTATAGTATTAAGGCCCATCTGTGCATGTTTCAATTCACTTACTCACTTAATGTACTACAAACTATTACTACCGTCTATTTGCTATCGCTATTTTTAGGTTGAATTACGTCATTTTCATACCTAATATTTGAGGTTACAAGGCACGCAAATTACGAAAATACGATTTTACATGTTAAATCACTATGTTCGGGTGTTCGAAACCACCATCCTGTAGATCAATTTTTTATGTATAGTTTATTGAACTATGATTTACTGTTTTTATTACTTCTATTTAGGATTGAATGTGCAAAAATTTAGAAGACTTGGGACAGTGGTTACATACTCATTATGGTGGTCATTAGATTCGCTAACATAACATGTGTTTTAATCATATAAAAATGAGTTATGTGCACATGGAAATAGAGAAATAAATACTTAAAAAGAATCAGCAAAAACAGTTCCTATTACTTAGCACCATCTATAATATAATAGTATAAGTAGTTACGGCGTGAATTTAGACGTGGTGGACTTCATAGTGCGAATTTTGAACATATTTGAAATTTGTGGCGGGGAAAAGTTTAGTTGCCGTGGTTACTGACAGCATGGAAATGGCGCGCACTTTAGACAGAATGGACATGCTTGAATTTACCGTTAATTTTAGATAGAGTGGACATGTTTAAATTCCGCGCGAATTTTAGTCAGAGTGGACATGTTTGAATTTCGCGCGAATTTTAGTCAGAGTGGACATTTATAGTGTGGGAACTTTTAGTCGCAGTGGTTTTAGTGAGAGTGGACTTTAGGCCGCGTGGACTTTAGACCGAGTGGTTTTAGACCGAGTGACACGCACTCAAAATTTCAATATTATAATTTCACAGAAAATAACTAAATTAAATTGTGAAATACTGGCAGAATACCATGAAGGCAAAAGGGCATCTAATAGGGCTATGAAAACTATAAACAACATTCTTACAGATTTCCGTACAAATCCGCACTCGCGCCGATACGGTGAGTTGGACTAACGATCCAAAGGACAACAAGCAAAAGGTTGAAATGTTGAAATGACAAAAAATCAAGTTATAAAAAACAGGTTTGTCACAACATATATTTGTTTGTTAATAGCTTCGAGCATATACTGACTAGAGAGACGGTTTTTGTTGTGATCGGAACATATGCGGAAGCCCTGGTGTACTGCGGGCTGCGTATTGAAGCCGAAAATCCAAATAATTTAAATATTTAAAAATTACATTCGTTACTGCGGTTAAACTACTTTTTATATTTCTACAAAAGTTTAGTAATTCTTACAGAAAAAATTGTTTACGTGAGTATTAATATGGAGAAACAGAGTGTATATGTGTTTGTATGACATAGGTTGCCAGTGGCCATCAATACTCGGACTATAATAAGTCGTGTTTTTTTTTTTTTTTTTTCTTTATAGATATTAACGATACTAGTTTGATTATGGTATGTACAACGAAACTATGTACTTTCATTGCCAGAACGAGGCGGTGAGCCGAGTCCTGCAGTAATCAAACGAGTTTCGTTTGGCCGTGCATTGTTCAATATTTTATCTACCTCACTAGTTTTTTTAGGAATAGTATTGCTAAAAATTACTTAATCTGAAATTCTACTTTCATTTGTATATAATTCTTTGTTTTAGAAGAACCCAGTGCGGTAATATTCGTAAAAGCACTCACTAAGTGAGGTAATAAAGCAACCCAAAATAATTTGTTTAAATATTTATTAAAACACCAAGGTAGATAAACTTATTTTATTAAATTGCTTATTGATCATGATAATTATTTGATACATATTTATATATTTTTAGAAATGTGGGAATGAAATAAATCAATTTTCAATTTATTTATGTAATGTGTGGAATTATAAAAAGAGTGCTGTACCTTTCGTTGCCCTTGGTAGAGCGATTTAGGGACCGTACTAAAAATCGATTAATCCATTATTCGCGATATGAAGAATATTAAATTTTCCCAGTTGGACTAATATTTCATTGTTTCTTTAACATTTAATTGAATGACCTTTACTGAAATAGTGCACTAATTTTATATGATGGCATTATTTGCTGTGAGATTGAGTAGGTCAAGCACAGACCTTCAAGACGAGAGAATTTATACCCAGTTCATTAGTTATTATGAAGAGAGTGAATATCACTGAATACTGAAATAATTATGAAAACAATTAACCGAGTTACTAAACGTCAAACATTAGACTGATTTAATAATAGTACGGCACATTTATCCAGCAATGTAAGAAATAACTTTCACGATACGATCTGGTTTTAGCATTATCAAATTAACATGTCATCACTTAATGTAAAAACCTTAATACATTAAAATCACTAATAGTGAAAAATGAAATAAAATCTTAATCATTTTAACCGTCAAAAAGTGTATAGCCTTATATAATAATTATTAAGATGAATAGTAGAGTTCATTACGTATCGTATATGACAAGAATAATATATAAATAATGCACATCAACGTCATATTATTCGTTTAATTGTTGATATAGTTGGCAACAAAGATTCTAAAACCTCTGCAAACGTACCAGTACATGACGTGACACCTTTAGTTACTTTTATTCAATTTTTATTAATGACATGCATTGGCTGCTTGAATGATTTGGGTATAAATGTTTAAACATTTAAAAAAATTTTTTGTCAATGTCAACGGATTTTTGTTTCGTTGTTATGAAAGCATATAGTGGTGTCAGCCACTGCCAGTATACTTCATTTTACTTAAGAAAATAGCAGATGGCGCTTGAGAGCCGACCGTTTTTACATGCATGTTATACATAATTTAAATCCGTGAAACCAAACTTTGTAAATAATACAAATATTTTTATCTGTAAAATGTACGAGACACGAATATTAAAAATGACAACAAAGTATAGTTAAATACTACTTAATTCTGTAGATTTTATTTGATAATTGACAGCTGACATGTGATATTTTTTCACTTTTGTGAACTAGGTTAGCATTCTGACCAATGAAAGGGCAGAGTTTATATCCCTATCTAAACCAACGCTATTTTCTTACGGGAAATGGAGTATATGGCTGGTATATTAAAAATAAAAAGGCAGAAGACTTAAGTCATCAAAAAAATGTCCCTAAAGTAATGGTGTCATTTACTACTACGTTGACATGGGATACTAATTTATAAGGCGCGAGCAGTCATGTGATTTTGTTGGTCTTTCTTGACAAGCAGATATGGGGACCCGTGGCAGAATGACAGCTAGTAATATAAATGACAAACGTCATCATTTTTCATTCCAAATTTCATAATTTTCCAATTTCAGGTGGTTTATCTTCTGACTAAATAATTGCTGTCAGTTTAAAAAACTAAAATGTAAAATTAGATATTAGCAACTAACATATTACGGTTAGATATCTTATTGTGTTTTACTTGTTTTCGTTATAAAATATTGATTTCAATTTTTTAAGTATTTGTTAAATTTGCTTTATTGTAAAAAAACTCTATATTATCTAACTTTGCATTAAAACATAATTCAGAAAAAGATTGCCGAAAAAATGTTTTTTTGCTGTAATTTTGAAAAGATGGCAACTCTAATTATACGATAAAGTTTTTAATTTCAAGTGACTTGAAAAGTGTCTTTATAAGTGACCTTACAAGTTTATTTACACGATCAAGTTCTGCGTGAATTAAAATGTCCAAGTGACAAAATTTACGTTATACCTGCATTAAATTGTCATTGAATTTTGATTACTTGAATGTTTTGTATTTAGCCATCAAGATTTCAAGAACTTCTCTACCCCATTTCGATCAATTATAACACTAATTGAATTAAAAATATAACACAAATGACATTTGACAGTTACTTGACAGTCAAAATTACAGGTAAAAGTAGCACATGTTTCAGTTTTTCTTTAAAAGTTTTTTTGTAAAAAGTCTATTCATTTGCCTCTCTTGCACTCACTCATGCCATTGTGCGAGAGAGAAAACTTTTCAAGTCACTTGAAAAGAAAAACTTCATCGTGTAATCCACGCTTTATATAGACAACTTTAAAGTCACTTGAAAATAAAAACTTCATCGTGTAATCCACGCTTTAGCTAAGATTTTTAGAGTTATTTTCTTTTTAATGTTTTATAACAGTTTAGAAAATACAAGATAAATATTAAATTGATAAAATTATAATATAATAAAATTTGCACAAGTTTTAGGTTATAACAAATTTTAACACATAAAACAACAAATACTTATCTTTTTATTTAATTTTATTTAATTAGCCAAATCAGGGTAGCCTCCACACGCAACACAGCCCAATTATACCACAAAGGAATAACTTATAAATTCAGCGAAATCGACATCTGCTCCATCTGCAAACAACTGGAAATTGATAACCTCTACCACTTCTTCATAAGATGTCCGCACTTTGAGTCACCTAGACAAACATTCCTCCAGAAACACTTAGAAAACGCCAACGAAGACAATTTCTTCACTCAGATTCTAAGACCAATCACTCAATCTAAAATGTATGATATATATAATTTCACTGTTTCAGCTCTCCAGATCAAATCATTTGCCATGAACATGTAATTCACAAAATGGAGCACAACCAACAACCTAGGACTGAAATTATTGTATACTTATTATTATTATAACTATTAATTACAATCACTATATTGTACCCACTCTTTTGTATAGGCACGGCCTTTTCACAATAAACTCATTATTATTATTATTATTATTATTATTATTACTTATCTTTTTATTCAAATTAGATATAATGAATTTGAAACGAGACGAGACGAGACAATGAATTTCTCGTCTCGTCTCGACCAAATCACTACAGGTGAACTTAGAAAATTTTGAAATTTTGAATTGAACTTTATGACATTTATTTTATTGAATATTGATAACAAATGGAATTTTTCAACAAAAATACCTTTCGAATGGCTTTCAACAGAATTAATGGCCCACCGTTGAATAATTCCTGTTCGAAATAGTTTACAACATTCATAGTTACATAGTATATTACTTATTAAAACAAACAAGTAATACTGTAGCACAAGTCACAAATACTTGACGAGGAGAAAACTGACAATACAATAGTGACAGGATCGATATAAAATATAATGTAAACATTATCATGGTATAAAAATCAACTACAATTATTCAAAAAAATTTATATTCCGTAAAAGGAATAGAGATTGACTTAGAAATACCTGTAAATTTCATCAGTATATACGTTTCTTAATACTAGTATTTTTTCCTTCAGTATTTAAAAATAAATAATTTCTACAAGTTATATTTCATTTTAAAAGGTTTTTTCAGGTCGATGACGAAGGTATTCTGTCATTTCATTTACACCATAGCACGAGCGTAGTTCTATGGTGAAAGTGAAAAGGCAGAAGATTTGCGTCATTGCCCTGAAAAAAACTTTATAAAATGAAATATAACTTGTAGAAATTATTTATTTTTTAATACAGAAGAAAGAAAAATACTAGTATCAAGAAAAGTATATATTATTGAAATTTATAAGTATTTCTAAGTCAATATCTATTCCTTTTACGGAATTTGAAATGATTTGAAATAATTGTAGTTTATTTTTATAACGTACGTTGGCATGACAATGTTTACATTAAATTTTATATCGACCGTGTCAGAATGACAGCTAGTAATTATGTACATAACTTACAAATGTCAATTTTAACTCAAAATTTCAAGATTTTGTAAGTTTACGTGGTTTCTTTGTCACCATGAGTGTGGACTTTACTTGGCGAGTTAAATAAATCACATGAAATTGGAATTAAAATAATGACATTTGACATCTCTGTATGTGCATATTTCTATTACTGTTTCTTCTAAATAATTTTCATTCTTTGACATCGGATTTTCGCCAAACATTTCCAGATTGTCTTCATCACTAGAAGAAAATTCCCCCGATTCGTACGACTCTTCAGATGACAATTCGTCAATCATATATATACAGTGTGTCCTATTTAGAAGTGCCACCATTGGGATCTCGAGAACTATAAGAGATACAATGTCGGTTAAATGGAACTTTTTGTGCGCCTTTGGAAGGCCATCTCAGATGTGCTTTTGTTTTTCCAAAAATTCTCATAGGGCACTGGATAATGACGAAAAACTGAATATTGTTGATTTTTTCTTTCTCAAATAACTTCTAAACTATTAGTAATTGAGAAAAATGGTTCAAATATAAAAGATAGATATTTTTATTAACTAACCAGTGGCGTACGAAAAAAATTTTTATGTCCGTAAATTTTCGAGGTATAACACAAACTTATATTTTTTTAAATGGAACCCATATCTGATTTTAGTCTCAAAAAAATAAATATTTTTTTCTCTTTTCAATGATGTAAGGGTTATTGTGTTTTATATTTGTTTTGCTCCTAAAATTTAATTTTTCTCCTTATTTTTCTGAATTTTCTTATTATTTTCCAAAAAAAACATTATTATTTTTATTAATTATATTGTATTTGATCAAAATAATTTGTTTTATGCCTTTGTTACTTAATATTTTCATTTTAGACTCATAATTACAAATTACACTATGATGAGCCAAGGGCGACCTGATGCAAAATATTATAAAAATTAATTTGATACGAATTTTGAGCAAAATTTTCTAACGAAATAAATTATTTAAATACAAGGAGTATTTCCAAATAGAAATCTACCAATATTTTCAAAATAATTGTAAATTTAATACAAAATAAGGCAAAAATAATAATTTTGAAGGCAAAACAAATATGAAACATAATAACCCTTACATCGTTGAAAAGAGAAAAAATATTTATTTTTTTGAGACTAAAATCAGATATGGGTTCCATTTAAAAAAATATAAGTTTGTGTTATATCTCAAAACTTTACGGATATAAAAAATTATTCCGTACGCCGCTGGTTAGTTAATAAAAATATTTATCTTTTATATTTGAAACTTTTTTCTCAATTATTAATAGTTTAGAAGTTATTTGAAAAAGAAAAAATCAACAATATTCAGTTTTTCGTCATTATCTAGTGCCCTATGAGAATTTTTGGAAAAATAAAAGCACATCTGAGATGGCCTCCCAAAGGCGCATAAAAAGTTCCATTTAACCGACATCGTATCTCTTATAGTTCTCGAGATCCCAATGGTGGCACCTCTAAATGGGACATACTGTATATATATATATATATATATATATATATATATATATATATATATATATATATATATATATATATATATAGGTATAGGTGGTTGATTTTTCATTGTGCAGCTTATATCTTCTGAAATATTAAAAATACAAGAAAAAGTTATATAGAAAAGTTATTTGATACAACCTGTTCTATAATTTAGCATAACCAATTTTTGTCCAAGGCCTACCAATTGTCCAGAAAAATATTTAACTTTGATTTTTTAAATGGAACAGCCTGTATATTTTTACGGAATAAAATTCTAAATAAATTTCTCTTTACAATGATGTATAACAAAACAAGTAAGGGTTTACCTTTAAATTATGTCTAATAATGCAAATAGAAATACGATAAAAGGAGGCTGTGATATTCTATTGTTTATACCAGTAACATCTGTCACAGATTTAATAATACTGATTATAATAGTGAGAAAGGTGTTAAGATTCTTATTTAACTAAGAAAAATGAACGTCGGTTATACATTAATAGTGAAAAAGTTGATATGCTTTGCTGTTTTCACAGATCAAATAATAATAAACGTCGGGCTGCTATCCTGTATCAAAATTTATATCCTGATAGAAGACAGCCTTGCGTAAATACTTTCCAAAATTTAGAAAATTCTCTGCGACAGACCGGTAATATAATTATACGTAGCCAATATTCCTGTGTGACAGAAGTTACAGGTATAAACAATAGGATATCATAGCTTACTTTCATCATATTTCTATTTGCTTTATAGGACATAATTTAAAGGTAAATCCTTACTTGTTACACATCATTGTAAAGAGAAATTTATTAAGAATCTTATTCTGTCAAAATATACAGGTATTCCATTTAAAAAATCAAATTTAAACATTTTTCCAAAGAATTGGTACGCTTTGGAAAAAAATTGTTTACGTTGAATTATAGATCAAATTTTATTAAATAACTTTTCTATCGAACTTTTTTTTGTATCTTTCATATTTCAGAAGATATAAGCTAGACAATGAAAAATCAACCAGCCTGTATATATATATATATATATATATATAAACATAACAAAAAATGACGCTTTCATTTCCAAATTACAAGGTTAATTTTTAACAATACAGCTGACCAAAATCGTATAACTGCGCAAACTCGAATCGTTAGTCAGAAGATAAACCACATGAAATTGGAAAATCATGAAATTTGGAATGAAAAATAATGACGTTTGTCATTTATATTACTAGCTGTTATTCTAACACGGGTCCTCATATCTACTTGTCAAGAAAGACCAACAAAGTCACATAACTGCTCGCACCTTATAAATTAGTGTCCCATGTAAATTTAGTAGTATATGACATCATTACTTTAGGGTTATTTTTTGATGCCGTAAGTCTTCTGCCATTTCATTTATACCATAACACCGATGTCAACTAGAATCTTGTCAACGACTTGGCACATACTTCAGCTTTATTAACAAAATCAGTGCTGCCAAAATGTACCTACTGACAGTCATATTCAGTAAATTTGCCTTCAGTATTTTAAATTGTTTATCGCACAAAAAATTCACGAAACAAATAATATTAAACTATTTTAAATAATGCAGACAAATTTACTAAATATGGCTGTCAATACATTTTCGACTTAATTAGTATATTGGCAGCGCTGATTTTGTTAACAGCCCTAAATGAGGTATATGCCAAGTCGTTGACATGGTTTTATTCTGTATTGCCCGTCAAATGTTAGCTGTCAAATGAAGTTGTATATTCGGTGCGAACATCGTATCAGAAGTGTAGTGTATTTACCGGAATTTATGTTAAAATTATCATAGATACCGGTGAGTTCAGTTGTTAAGTTTTGTTTTGTAGAATGTGACGTTTTCTGAATAAATATTTAATTAGAAGTATTTTATTATTTATATAATAAAGAATACTACAATTTTGGCGACGATGTGAAAGAAAAAGAGAAGAAGAAAGATAAAAAGAAATGGATAGATCAGAGCTAGAAAAGTTTAATTGAAAATACCAGTTAAATAGTTGTTGTTCCACAAAAAGACGATATCAGAATATGTTTGGATATGCGCTGTAACGATAGGCCCTGTCGTCCAGTAAAGGTTTTCCCTCCTTTTGAAAACCTGCAGTTGTACTGTCACAGTTAGAATGTTTAGAAGTGTGTATTTTACAATATACGTCGTTGTTTAATCTGCAAAGTAAGATGCATTTATAATATTTGTAAAACATTTAATGAAATACCTGTAAAAGACAATATCCGACCGTCATGATGTAAAAAGACAATAAACACATGTTCACATGTCATCCTAACTATGTTGTTTCAACTACAAGAAAAAGTATTCTATGTAAAATAGCATTGTGCATATTTTGTGCATAGTGTTGTGAAACAATGTAACTCTCGTTTACACATTTGATTGTAATGTAGCATTTGTTTACGTCTGGAAGTTTTGACATTTGTCTCCTTGTAAATTTTGACGTGTTGTGATTCACGACATGCCCGTGCATGGCGCGTCTCATGTGTGAATGAAATTGTCATTTGTTTGTAACAATGTCTGTTAATTATTTGATGTTGTAAAATGGAATTAGGTTAAAGAAATGTGACCAGAGAATTTATGAAATTGTTATAATATTATTTATCCCTTCAGGCAGTAGCGACCCCTGTACACTAAGTTAAAGTTCTCCCACCGCTGTTTTAATGAAAAGTACCGTTACAAGGATTTAAAAGGATGCGGCTCTGTGAACTCAGAGCGAGCTTCGCTGGAGCGAGCTTCTCGGAAGAGTCGTGCAGTTGAGGATTTTCGTATTAGGTCCTCCAGCATGCCGGTGCGAAGGGTACTGCCATCAGACCCTACGCACTCAGACCGCCGAGAAAAGAGTACGAGTGAGAAATCCGCCGTGTGTTTAGGCTGAGTCCGTAGTACGACTCGCCGCTCTCTGTCAGTTAGAGAAAATAGGTATTATTTCTGACTCAGAAAATTCAAGTAAATTGCAATACGTGCAGTTACCGTATTGCTCTTGTATGTATTTATGAGTTGTTTGTCTTTGTTGTACATGTCTTCGTAAATTACAATATATATTTATTTAAACTTCACCATTCTTTTTTTTTTTTTTTGTTATCAACCAACCCTGCGTCCCCCACCTCCACTAAGCTATCCGAGGCAAGCTCCTTTTGTACCGCCGTACCATAGCGCACGAGTAACCGTTTATTCCCGGACTAAGGAGCAACGACGTTACCCACCCCAGAGCAGCAGGCTGCGGGGGGTGGCGTCACAGCGCAGAGTAAATGAATCTATTTTAAGAGAAAGACACCCAATTCCTACAATAGATGACTTGACAGTTAGATTACAAGGTAGTAAATATTTCTCTAAACTAGATATAAAAAGCGCGTTCCATCAATTAGAACTTCATCCCAATTCAAGACCGTTGACAACCTTTCAAACGCAAGATGGTTTATACCAATATAGAAGATTAATGTTTGAGATTTGTAATGCCCCAGAACTTTTTCAGAAAACCATGATACAAATTTTAAATAATTGCAAGGGAATATTTGTTTATATTGCTGATATTCTTGTATACGGAAGAACAAAAACAGAACATGACGAACGTCTAAACAAGTATTAAGAAGATTGGAAGAAAAAAGAATTAAATTAAACGGCAAGAAATGTGAATATTTCGTTCAGAAGATAAAATATTTAGGACATATCCTTACTGCTAATGATATAAATAAAGTGAAAGTAAGCTGACAAATGTTATTGGGGAAGAAAGGAAGATGAAGCTTTTGAAAAGATAAAATTAGAATTATCAATTTACAAAATTTAAAGCATATTTTGATGCTAAAACAATTATAATCGCAGATTCTAGTCCAGTGGGTTTGGGTTCAGTCTTGGTACAAGAAATAAATGGAATCAATAAAGTTATTGAATACACTACTAATAGTCTTACTGACGTAGAAAGAAGATACTCACAAACAGAAATAGAAGCTTTAGCTTTAGTATGGGCTTTTAAGAGAATGCACGAATACTTGTATGGTAAACATTTTATTCTAGGTATATACAGATCACAAAAGCTTACAATATATTTTTACACCCAAATCGAAACCTAACTTACGATTGGAAAGATGGGTTTTGAGACTTCAGAGATATAATTACAAAGTTAAATATTGTAAAGGTAAACTGAATATAGCTATATAGTTTATCAATATTGTTATGTGAGGGAAATAAGTATAATTAATTCGACAAGAAGAATGATGAATATGCCAGGAATATTGCTGAATTTAGCAGACCAAAAGCAATACCACTTTCTGTAATTAAAGAGCTTAGCGAGACAGATGAAGAACTAATAACATTGAAGAGAGCTCTTCATAGAAATTATTGGGGAAGAGAATTAAAAATATATGAATATTTGAAAACAGAATTATGTTGTATAGGTTCAATTATTCTCAGAGGAACCAGAATAGTGATACCAACCAAACTCAGGAATAATATTTTAAAATTGGCACACGTAGGTCATCCAGGCATTGCTCAGATGAAAAATAGGCTACAAGCAAAAGTATGGTGGCCGGGTTTAGATAAAGAGGCTGAGAAATTTGTAAAATATTGCCATGGTTGCCAGCTGGTGGGTAAACCAGATCCTCCAGAAGAAATAAAAGAACAAGATTACCAGAGAAATCTTGGGAAAATTCGATAAACAATTAATGAAAGAGCATATTAAATGGAAACAAAATATTTATTTTCATTTTAAATCCTTTCGAAGAACTGTTTGCACAACCAACCGCCACGCAACCAGGCATCTAAAATATATACCTTAATATTAGACATTTTTAGTAATTTTGACAGTTAACCTAAAAAATATGTGATGTTAAAAAATATGTATATATTACTTTGAGTTATAAATATACAAATACACGTGTAATTTAATTATTTGCATTATCTAAAATATAAATATAATATAATTACCTTCAATTCACGTATAATTCACGTAACAAATCTGAAAATGTCACTTTGTCGGTATAATATCCGCCATATTTAGCCAAGTTCGAGCCGACCAATCAAAACCGATCCACCTATTGGCCACACTATGTATATACAGTCACTATTGATAATTCCACTTTAGAAAGTAACTTTGTTATTCACATCATCACATCACTGTCAAATTATAATAATAATAATAATAATAATAATAATAATAATAATAATAGTATTTATTGTCTCGAAGCGTAAGCTTTATATAATAGATTGACTGATAACACATAAGAACCAACGGATACAATAATTATTGATATAACACATACAAAATTAATATCTATAATAGTATAAATCGTGAAGTTTGAATATATACTTCTGTACATTTTGAATAACAATAAAGAGCAATTAATTACTAAATACATAACATTTATATTATACAAAAGTAATAATTTTTTAGATTAGATTATACTGGCAGGTAAAATTTCCAAATATATTTCTTTTATTATTATTATTATTTTCAATTAGCCATATTAATATGTACAGAGTGAGTCAGTATATCTTATATAAAATTTTACAAAATTCTGAATACTTATTACAAACAGTATAAAAATTTCAAGATAATGATTACATTGGCAGAGACGCCAATTGCCTAAAATCTAAGAATATAAAAATAAAGCTAAAGCAAAGCAATTGAAGAAGTTTAATTTATGTTACTGAGTTAGATATTTAAATATTTGAGGAGTTATTCATTTCTACAAAAGCTACGGAGTTTAAGTGCGGCTATGGTGAAATGAATTATACAATTTATCTTTTCTGATTTAAGATTTGTAAAAAGGTTATAAAAACTATTCTCCGTACAATTACTTATTTGTGGTAGATAAGTCGTTCTAAGAGGTTTGTAAATAGGGCATTCCACAAAAAAATGGTAAATAGTTTCATTTTTATACAAATTACATATTGTACATAATTCGTCAGCAGTTAGTTGATAAATTATTCCATTGTGGATTATCCTCAGACCGCGATTGCAAGAAAGTCTAATTTGGTACATGATACGGGTTTTGTAAATCGGCATACGTGAAAATAAATAGTTTTCCGGTTCAGGATTTGATTGTATAGCTTTATAAATATCACAGTAAGTTGAGCTTTGTAAACGAGCCAAGTCTTTAGCTTTACAAGTAGCTCTAAAGGTCTCAATAATGTTGTTAATATCATTTTTTGAAATATATTGAGCATGCCAGAAATTCGCAGCATTTAAGTCAAGCAAAATTTTTTTTATTTGTGTGGCCCAGTTAAGTTCAAA
The DNA here is from genome assembly GCA_943142095.1 of Ophonus ardosiacus. Taxonomy (NCBI): domain Eukaryota; kingdom Metazoa; phylum Arthropoda; class Insecta; order Coleoptera; family Carabidae; genus Ophonus; species Ophonus ardosiacus. The sequence continues at coordinate 38,685,529 of OW964823.1, forward strand.
ATTGTTATTATCATTACGGTCCAAAATTAATAGTCTGTTATAATTTTTTTTTGGAATCCTCTCGTCCTCCATTAATAATAATTTAGACCACAAATTAAGTGTTCTTTTCCATACTTCGGTCGAAACGTGATCAACACCAGACTCAATACGTATGCAATAGTTTGGGGTGGATTTTGGCAAACATAGTATGTTTTTTAGAAACTGTAGTTTACTTTTTTCAATTAATTCGCTATGTTTAACTCCCCAAATTTCTGCGCTATATAAGGCCGTAGCGTTTATGATAGAATTTAAGAGTTTAACTTTCTCGTCCCAACCTTCAGATTTAGCTTTACAAAGGATTTGTTTTACTTGATGGCTTGCAATAGAAGCCTTTTTATAATTTTCTAAAGCAGCCAGATTAAATTTTCCAGACGACGAAAATATGGTTCCGATGTAGTTAAATTTATTAACAACTTGAATGTTTGAATCTTTATAAATAAAGTAATTATTAACAAGTTTGGAGCGACCTTTGTGAAACTCAAGAATTTTTGTTTTATTTGTGTTGACTGTTAGTAAATTTTGAGTACAATATTGATCTAAAATGGCCAAATTTTTCCGGACTTCTACTGGTGAGTTGCATAGTATTACCAAGTCGTCTGCGTAGGCTAAAATATGGATGTTATCATAACCATCTATGGGTATCCCTGTGACCCCCTTTTCTGCGAAAAATTGCCAAATATCATTTATAAACATGGAAAAAAGTAATGGGGAAAGAATTTCCCCTTGCAGTACTCCCTGAGTGATTGGAATTCGATTAGACCTGTCGTTATTTAGTTTGATTTCCATCGAAGCATTATTGTATAATGTTTGCAATAGTTATGGTTCACTGTGTCAAAGGCTCGACGAAAATCTATGAAAATTGCATATAATCTTTGCTTTTTTAGTCTTAAGTTCAGTTGAATAACGCAAGATAGTGTAAAAATGTTATCAATAGTACTTCTGTTTTGTCTAAAGCCACATTGATGTTCGTTTAATATATTGTAATTTTCGCACCAGTACTGGAGCCTGTTAGCTAAAATTTGAGTAAATAGTTTACAGATTGAGTTAATTAAGGAGATTCCCCGATAATTTACCGGGTCTTTTTTATCACCCTTTTTGTATATTAAAAATAAATCAATCACTGTCAAATTCTCATGTCATATTCATGTCACAAATTGCATTTAAATATATTTAATCGTGTAATCTGAAGTAAGTACGAGTAAATCACTAAATTAAAACACATGTAACAATAAAAATTCAACAATTAATTAATTAATTAATTAAAATAATTAAATTTTAATGACGATAAACGAATAACCTAAAACTGTCAAACCTGTCAAATAAAATAATGACATGTAATGGAAATAAAGACAACAAATCGGAATTATGTATCAACTCTGTCGATCTGGCTGGGTACGGGCGAAGATTAACACACTCCAGGATGGCCGCTAAACCTTGAATTCAATTTAAAAACCTGGATTTACAAATTACTCATAATATTTTTTTTCTATACGTGAAGTATTTGCTACGCTAACTCTTGTGAAAATTAAATGCACAATCCTATTTTTCGTGTTATATAGGTACTAATTTTATTAGGAACCACCTATGATATTAACATTGTAATATCTCACCTATCAACCCCTACAAGGTAGACACAAGGTAAAACATAGGTGTAATGTAAGTTAAGGTATTTTTATATATAGTAGAAGAAGAAGTGTTTGTGTTGGTAACAGTGTGCCGTGAAGGCAAGGACAAGTGAATTGGGAGGGAGATAGTGCAAGAAGGCGGGAGAGAGTAGGAAGGTGGTAGCGAGTGTGATCGGTCGTGTGTGACCTGTGCGCTCTACATTTGTGCCAGAAAGGAACGAATTTCCAATATTGTATGCAGTCAGAGGGAAAGTTTTCAAGTAGTGTACGAGTTTCGTGCCAGAAGGTTTGCTTGACGAGCCAAGTGGCGAAACCCAGCCAAGAAGCAGCCGATTATTCACCAGCTATTAGATCTGCGGTTAAGGAGCAAGTATCCACCATTTTGTAAGCGGCCAGCACGTGGTCGTTGGAACAGCGACAAAGCAACGTCGACCTGACGGTTATAAACCGCCGACCAACTCTGGACAGCCACATGTTTCCTCCATTTTTCCTTAAGATAAGTTCTTATAGATTTGTATTGTATAACTTTCTTGTACCTATATTTTGTACTGGACGAGAATTTTTGTGTATAAGCAACAATATATTATCCATTTGTTAACCAGGAATCCACGATTATCATTTATTTTTCAATGTAACGAACCCTGAGTGAGTTTTTCCTTGAATAAAGCTCAATTTAGTTTTACGGGATCATCACAACATCCGTTTCAATCTTTCATTACGGTTTAATATTTGTGGTGACATTGGTCTAAGCAGCCATTCCGAAAACAGATTATATTATTTTTGCCGGATTAAATTGAACCATGGATTATCCGAGAATGTTTTCAATGAATGTAATGTACTTTTTATCTCCCGCTACCCTAGGTAAGGGAGGTATAGGGATCGTGCTAAAAATCGGATAGAGATTTTAGTGAATAAGCACATTTTGATGTCCCCAGAATCCTATTTTAACATTTTTACAATGATGTCTGTAGGTATGTATGTATGTATGTATGTATGTGTGTGTGTGTGTGTGTGTGTGTGTGTGTGTGTGTGTGTGTGTGTGTGTGTGTGGATCTTGTGGACACGATTACTCAAATACTATCAATCAGAAAAATTTGAAATTTTGTATATCCATTCTATACTAATGTGGGAAGAGCTCATTAGTTTTTAGTGTATATCAGATAACCGGAAGTATCATTTATACAAGCTTTTAACAGTTTTCTTGTAAAAAATTCATTGAATATAATTTTTTTAGCAACTTTTACCAATGCAAATTAAATATAATGGCACAATCTTCAATTCTACGATAATAGCATTTAGTAAACAACTTGAAATAACTTTATATTATATTATAAAATCATTTATTTTTGTACATCACTTTGCCTCTGCGTCAAACAAAAACAATACTTTAATAACAAATTTGACACATTTAAACAAATATCACTGTCACGAAGCAATTTTCATTAAAATTAATAATGAAACCGTGTTAAGAAGAATTTAGTAGTTTAAATATGATTCTAATGAAATTAAGGTTTGTAAAAATAATATATTTTCCATCATACATAAATATTAGATATACAAGATAATTCGATTTAAGTTTGATGTTTGCAGCATTATATATCAAACAGCTACCAATAAGAACGTGATTTCAAAGTGGCAAATAATAGTTTGCAACTTAATGTACGGCGAAGAATTTACACAGATTACGTTTTAGAGCATAAGGAAGTTGGTGATGATTTTGACAATAATGTGTGTGACGATTTTTCCTTAAAATATATTAATGATCCAAAACTTTGCAAAGTTGGTATTTAAATACTCTTATATAATTTGAAACAACATATTAGATTTTGACTATATATGATAAACCGAATGTAGTACTCAATTTGAAGCTTTAACAGATTTTTCAGGAAAAACATAATAAAATATAATCCAAAATTTCGTATTACAAACCGTTCTATTTATAGGAACAACAAAGTAGATTTTGTTTATAAACGGTCAATCGGAAGTGAAACTTTACTTAAAGCTCATTGCTATTTTAAACATGGAATTGGCGGGAGGTCATGTGCTGGCCACATCAGATTTTTATTGTATGTTTACGAACAAAACATATTAGTGTTGAACACGAACAAGAAAATATATTATTTATATACCTTCAATTTTCACAGCTGTTTCTAGGTCAATTTACTTGTTTAATAAATGTTTTTAATTTTTCTTAGCATATTCATTTTCTTTACTTCTGTTGAACAAAACACTACAAAATACTGACATACTAAGAACATTAACAAGTTAGGTAGGTACTTAGATCAAAATATTGTTCTGGGAAATACCATGTCTCTAAAAGAACTGTAACGCGTTGTTAATACGTATTACGTAAATTCGCAGATTGCATTAAAAAGATTAAATTGTACTAAATATAGAGCACCAGAACAATATTTGATAACATAGGTGTATATTTCAGTATTGAAAAAGCAATTTTCATATATAAATGAGTAATTTTTAATAAATGAAAATGTAAATTGTAGTATAGTGTAGAGAGAGCAAAATAAAAGTGCTTGTATAGTGCGATTTATTTTTCACAAAATGATGTAGGTAAATAATTTAATCTTTGATAAGGATAAACTTTCTAAATCAACTGTAATCAATATCAATATGATTTAAATAAAATAAAATAAGATTTAAAATATTTTTACTCCATACAAGGTTGAAATTTTCGCAATTTTGTTTTGAGAGTGTAGCTGCACTCATCAGTGGTGCCTTTGATCTAGCGATTCTACAGCACACTGACTAAGGTCCGTCTCCTGGTTTAGAGGAGCGAAAAAATAAATAGTGCTATGTGAAAAGTTTACACACGAGCTATGCAGGAAGAAGACAATAAAGAAAAATTCTGTTTTGCCATCTTACGGAAAGCTGCAAAACTAAAATTTATACACATTCGAGGTCAAATATTTCGGGAACCAAATATATCGAGAGTGGAGGAGTGCAACTATTGCCTATATCCTTTATTTATATTGTATATAAATTCCTTACATACATTAAATTTTTATTCGTAAATAATTCTGAGGAAAGTTTTATGTGTGTAAAACATGCTGACTCCACAGCGCCACCAAGAATTACGAGGAATACAGTAAAGTTGACACCGGTGTTAGAACTACGCTCATACTACCAGCCAGTAAGTTTGTAAAAATATCCTAACAAAGTTAAGTTGTAAAAAAAAATATAATAATTTAAAAGCTAATGTACGCATTTTATTGAACATAACTTAAAAATTGTCAAAACAATAATGTTGCTATATATTTTTTTTTTGCTACAAAAGCGATTGACATGATATCTAAAAAATACTACGCATAGAAGCTCAAATAATAGATGAAATATCGAAAATTTAGAACACATTTATTGCAGAAAAAAACATGCGGAAATAGTGATTCTAAAATCTGAAACTCCTTGTAAATTCGCTCGCTGCACTTGTTTCGAATACTTGTTTTGATTTCAGAATAAGTAATTATCCGTACATAAAAATAAATATTCTATAATAACATAACCTTGTTTTTGGTTGCTTATTATCTAATCTAATATACCCTATGACGCTATAGGAGTGGGGGATTATTAATCTTTTATGTTATATTTATAATTGAGCCAAAATATTTTGAAACATAAATTTATAAAATCTTGCTATCTATATGCTTCAATTATAAACACTGCATCAAGGTTACACATTAATTTGACGTGACGTAGGGCTGGTTTTATAAACGTCCACATAAATTTACGTCCAGAGTAAATTTAATTATACGAACAAATTCGAATCTTTCCATGTACTTGACATCGCGTTGCATGTGTTAATTTTTTTAAATCATGTATTCATTTGTTTTATGAACCCGGACAGTAATGGTTGGTTTATGTTGGATTTATTTTATAAATTTAGATTTACAAATTTAGATTTGAAATTTACGATTTACGTTGTTCGTTTATAGTCACATGGTTTGACATAAATGGGATGATAGTTATATTACCTCTTATGATATTAATAATATATCCATATTTTCGAAATCCAATTCAACAATTTTTTGAAATCAAAATTAAAATGTAAGGTTACGAGAAATTCAACTGTTACTTGACACTTTCTTTCCCCCCATCAATATCATTGTTTGAAATACTGTGAAATTATTGGAGCATTCAAAAATTTACATTTAGAATATAAAATATGGAGATATTTATATTATAAATTTCTTAAATTCATCATGAACCAGTAAAGGTAAATATATGTACAATTTGTATTTGTAAATGTAAATACATTAATATAAATTTGTATAGCGATCTATATAGTAATGTAAAACTAAAGGCTGTTCGGTAAATAGGCGCCTATCGTTTCATTACGACCACAGAATCAATAGAAATCCCATTCTGTAGTTATGTTTTAGCTTTCGCTAAGAGAGGTATTTGATTCATGTTAAAAATCGCATATTCAGATTTTAATGAATATACTTCTTTCATCCTTCATACTAGAGGCCAATCAGGGTAAATTCAACAGTAAATTCTGAATCATGCTGGTTATTTTTACCATTCCTGGCCACCTATCTACCGAACATGCTATGTATAATTATTTAAGTAATATAAAATGTAAAATCCGAAACCGAAAGGAATTAATTTAAAATAAAAACTATTAGCGGTCTATCGTTCTAGCGGAAAATGGTGGCATAGACTATTGTCAAAATGACACTTGTCATATCATATATTGACATCAGGCGTTTTTTATTCAGAGAAGTTATTGAGCTTTCTGGTTACTTGCAGTTTAACACAACTGATTCCCCTGAAAATTTGATCAGTATCGGTAAAGGACGAGGTAAAATATTCATATAATTGATAGAGTAGGCTATTGGTTCTCGGGGAAACATTTTTAACTAATAAGAAGATAAAAACACTCGCTAAGTTTCACAAGTATATAAAAATTCCTTTATTGCAATTTTTTATATTTGTGAAACTTAGCGAGTGTGTTTACCTTCTTATTAGTAAAATATTCACTTCATATGCAACTGAGCCGTGTAAATAGAACTTGCACAGTTTTCAGTGTCACTATTTTGCTCGAGCAGAACTAGGCACGTACAACATATAATACATTCCCTATGTTCAGTTATATAAAAATACTCGATAATACATTGCTGTCAACTATGGTATTACAAATGTGTTTACTGGTGATTAAGAAAACTTTCGGTATTATATTATTATTTTTATGCTATATACTGATATTTTTTTCATTTATTGGGTAATCATTTACACATATAAAATTACAGAATAACCTGTTTACATAAACTTGCGGCCTAAGCTAACTTCTTTTTCTTTTTGCGCATCTAAATCAATGTTTGATCAAAAGGTCATTCTAAATTAATTGCATTTATTTATGAAATTATGTTACATATCATTTGTCTCTTCCTACTATAAGTTTATTTCAAATGAAATCATGATACGTACGGTCCTGTAAATTTAGTCAAAAGGATATCATTGTGCGAATATTCAATTATTTTCTACTCTATTTAAAAAAAACTTTGCGAAAAGCAAGCAAAATGAAACGAAAATCACCAGAAATGGAAAATTAAATTTGGTTTGTGAAAGCATAGATCTCATTTTGTTCATTAGCGCCGCAAGCAAAGGAAAAAGGAATCAGAAAAACGCGCTAGAATTAATATTAACGGACCCGGTCGCGCTGAGATCTGACCTGATCCGCTTCTGCAAAAAAGGATCAGTTTAAGTGCGAGCATAAAGCAGCCAACCGGCCACTCGAGAAAAAATAATGCAATTTGTGAAAGCCACTACCCTTGTTCACTCTGCCTAGCCTATTATCTTTACATATCACTAACCTGTCTCCGCCCGCATCTATTATTCTCCAAAAAAGCTCAAATTGAGGACAATTTTAATTTAACTTGCCTGTTATATTCAAACATTGAGAATGAAATAATACATTAGTTATATGCAACAATTATGATAATGTTACAATTTATTTTAAATAAGAAAGGACAATTTCAGTTCAATATTCTGCATGGACGACACATATTAATTTCAATTCAATTTTTCTTAATATTTTATTATTTAAGGATGTAAAGTAATTACGTGGTTAAATTCAGAAAAAAAAATATATCGAATGGGCCTAAAATATATGTATATACCATCCTACTTAAAAAAATATAACTTTGTGATTTGTGATGTAACTTAAGAACCAATGATTTAAAATATTAAATTCTTGGATGTCCCCATTGGTCTCCTGTAAGATTGCCTTATAGTATTTATAGTATCTTTAATAATTTACAAATTATTTAATGTAGTTCGCTTTGCTGTTACACCTTGAATAATATATGAAATTTTTATAAAATGCTAGCAGACTCGCCCCGGCTTCGCACGGGTAAAGCTGGAATTACGATTAGCCACACTTGTACCAGTAATTTTTCACATTTTATTTAAGTTCACGTTCCGTATGTTGATATTGTTGCTTCAAATGTTGCAAGTCGATTTTGACTCATGGGTCGCGATCCGCGAGGCACCCTGCACCGCACTTATACCGCACATAATAGTGCTGCTATTTATCTTGCGTATTTTCTTCATTTTATATTATCTTCTACACTATACGACCAAATCGCATGCTGTAAAAGGCAAATTTTATATTCATTAAATTTTCGTGACGACAAGCTTATTTATATTTATATGAATTGATATTTTGTACCTAATAAATGCACCCACACATCACCTTATAATTTATCTTTTACTTTTAACATAAAAACCGTTATTGTGTCTTAAATATAAAAGCTAGATAAATATAGTGTCGCGGACTTTTTTTTATAGAACTATTAAAGACCATTATTTTTGCAATACATTGTATTCATTTATATCAAACTGCTAGGTCAGCGTACGTCGATAAAACAGCCAATTCGCTCAATAAATAGAAAAGTCTGTAATACGAAATTTTGGATCATATTTTATTATGTTTTTCTTGGAAAAGAGCTCCAAGTACCACTTCCGGTTTATCAGTTATAGTCAATTTCTAATATGTTGTTTCAAATTCTATACTAATTTTAAATACCAAATTTGAGAAATTTAAGAGCATAGTTTAATATATTTTTTCAATGCGATTTGTTTAGAGCTTCCAGTAAAATACCACTTACGGTTATCAATTTTTGAAAAAATCAAATGTCGTTCTCATTAATACAAAAGTCGTAAATATCATATTTGAAAAGTTATACATTATATCATAATACAATTTTCACGAAAATCTGTTCAGAGCTTCAAGTAAAGTATTACTTCCGGTTTATTCATTTTAGCCAAAATATGTTGTTCCTGTAGTTATGACGGTCTTAAATACGAAAATTGAAAAGTTTTGGATTATATTTTAATATAGTTTTTCATTAAAAACTGTTATGGGCTTCATTCGGAAATACTATAGCTCTATCAGTGAAAGAATTTTATTTATGAGATTGGTAGTCCCAGAGATTACTTCCTACAAATATACAAACTTTATAATGGGTGGTACTCGTATTAATAAAAATAAATAATAAAACTGACAGTTTTGTAAGTAAATACTTATATCCGTATTAATAAAGTTTCAGTAAAAGTATGTACTTATACTTATAACCAAAATAAGTAATTACTTCAAACTGCATTGATAAAATGGAGTAGATTCTTACAGAATTAAGTATTTACTCACAAATTTATTTATATTAAGTATGATATTTCTTATGCTTGTGGGGAACTGAACTAAAATTTAAAAAATTGTATTAATTTAAAAAGCATGTTCAACGCCGTACAGGCTTGTAAAGATTATAAAATTCATAGGGAAAACCCAGTAAACAAGATTTTGTCAAATTCTGTCGCTTACTCAGAAAGTGGGGAATGGCTATCAGAACACTTTCTTGGCGTTAGCAATGAATTCAAAGGTGGTGCTTTGTGTTCATATATTAAATGAAAATATTTTTAAGATATGCTGCTGACCCTATAATCTATTTTTCGACTATAGCACTGTTTTAAAACTTTGGCTTTAAAATCAACGCTCGTAAGTGGCTGTTCCGCAGATGGTTTTACACCCAACGAAATTTCATTTTCAGTCTTCGTTTTTTTTTTAGCACAAAAGCTTTAAAACTTTGTCTTTAGTTTAAAAACAGAACATTAAAAAAAAGCCGGAAAATTGTATTCCATAGCATCAGGATCTCAGATTGGTGTTGATGAAGACAAAATTCTTTTCATATAAGATATTTAAAAAATAACATTCGACATGTATCACAAAATTTCAGTCTTTAAATCAACCTCTCAGAGTCTGGCTCCCTCAACAAGAACCACAGACGCGTTTCGCTCTTATTTGAGCCCTTCAGTATGGTACCTCTAGGAGGCATTGAGTCGGGTGAGTGAGCGGATGATAAACATCCCAAAATGTTAAGATCACTGCAGAAGTAAGTAACTACATGACGAGTGTTATTTCTTAAATATCTTATTTGGACTGTTTCAACAAGTATCGCCATCATATTATACTTTTATTAATTTTTTCATAATTATTTTCGTCTTTGTCGAGCTTTCATAACTAAACATTGTTAAAATTTCAAAAATTTATATAGACCTGAATTTCAGATTAGTTTGTTGACTCTTAATAAATAAATGTAAGAATGAACTGCTAACAAATGTCAAAATTTACATTTTTAACAAACACACCGTTTATTGTTGAATTTCGTATGTAAATAGATACTTAAAAGTAAGCATTTACTTATAAGTATCAGCATCACATTATTAATATGAAAATAAGTATTTTCTTGTAATTCTTGCTGATACTGATAAGTAAATACTAGTACTTATAAGTACTTCCTTATTTTTATTTTATTTTGTAAAATGGAGCTTCAGTAAAATGACTAATTAAGTATCAAGTATACAAATAAACTATCGGCAACCTGAACAATGAAGCTGGCACAAACAACTGATTGCTACTGATCCAACAATCATAATCATAATTCATCCATTGTTCATGAGTTTCTATTTGAACTATTCCCATTACTAGATATTAGTCAATAAGATTATTCAATTTCACTCTATAGATCAACAATGTGTCTTTATTACTGCCAGTTTCACTATTAAGCTCTCTACGAATTAACAGTTAATTTTACAAGACCACAAAATTATGGAAATAAAACAATAAATTAAACATTATCCACGAAAAACATAAGTACACTCACTATAGTCTATTTGAAATAGCGAAAGAATTTTGACGGATAGATTTTTGTAATAATTTTGGTTGCTATGCCCTGTAGTCAAGCGCGGTTTACAAGAACACAATTCAAATATTATGTTAATTCTGCTCTCATTCATTGTAAATGATGTGCGTTGTTTGTTGTTATATTGTCGTTTTTTTTAAAAGTTTTACCTGGCTGTTTAGGGCCGTTTTCATAAGTTAATATTTACTTTAACGCTTTAAATTAAAATTAAAGTTGTGTCCGTTTTCATAAAATATAACTATAGCGAGCACTGTAACATTACTTGAATATAAAGATTAATGACCGGTTTTATAAAGAAATTGAATCTTCACTTAAAATTTAGTTGTCAAGTAAATTTAATGCAATGGACAAATTCGAATCAGTTTCTCTGTTCTTATGACATTTAAATCATTTCTGCCAATAAAACGCGTTGCATTTTTTTCTTTTCATTAAATTTACTTTGGAAGTAAATTTTAAGTGAAGATTAAATTTCTTTATAAAATCGGCCCTAAGTCTTAAAGTAACTTTCATTAAATTTACCTGTATTTATTCTCTTACGGTTTTGAGCAATTGGCGGTTCTTTTTAAATATCGAGTTTGATCATACATTTGATTTTGGTAGGGTTAAAATTTTGGACAGGAAAAGCAATTTATCTTGGAAATGGTACATATTCAAAATAATAGTAATAATGTAAATTTCACAACAGAAATTAAAATTTTAGTAGTATTTATAACAGAATTTGTAAATTAAATAAATAAAATCAAAGCCTATTTTTCTACTATTTTATATATATATATATATATATATATATATATATATATATATATATATATATATATATATATATATATATATTGTTGTTGTTGCCATTGTTACATATTTTAATGACATTTACAAACATTTTAAAAATATTTCCCTTTCCTATATGATCTTATTTTTCCGTTTCCTGTTATAATTTTTTGTATTATAATTATCTTTTATGTAATTATTGTATTTTATATCTTTATCCTGTCCTGATGAAGGAAAAATGTTTCCGAAACGTATATGAAGAAAATAAAACAATTCTAATATATGACTGAATTTCCTATTTAATTTAATATATATATATATATATATATATATATATATATATATATATATATATATATATATATATATATTGAAAATGTTTTGGTATACAACAGTCTTCTACACCCCGCTTCAATTAACTAACAAAATTCTTTCGCTATTTCAAATAGAGTGTAATACTGTGATGAGCAATCAACTGCGTATTTCTTAAGAAAACCGAGAGCTAAATGATGAGGGTAGGTAGAATAACGAGCATCTGTATGTAATGTAACTTAATAAATTTAAACATTTGGCAGAATTATTATCGTAATTCGGTGATTTATATGTACTGCACATAGAACAAAGAGTTCAGTTCAATGAATGAAGTTTCAAAATAAACCATTGTCGAATTCAATTTCATAGTGATTTATCACTAATTTTGGCTCGTACAAATATTTTATCAAATTGAGGAACATTCATTGTTATTACTTTTTCAATTAAAGCGTCATTATTTTGTTTTTTTAACTGACATCGCTAAAGTTCTTCATTAAATTTATTTTTAATGCAATTTTGGTAAATTAGTAGTATTGTGGATTCCTTTGACCTTATTTTAACAAAATATTTATTAACACTAAATCTATTCTTCCATTTTAAATTTTTTATTTATGTTTTTTACCAATTTGTAAAGCCTTTAAATAAAAATTTGTATTAACATTAATACCCGGTTGGACAAGCATTCATCAATTCTGTAACGAACGACACTGAAATAATTTCTTTCAAAAAATGGCATTGTATTTATTCGCTTTGATGATCTGTTAACAAATCAATGAATTGTTGAACGTTTCTGCAACCGGGATTTAAAAGTGAGATAGAAACTGAAATAATTATAATAGAAATATTGCACATTTAAAAAAAAATGTTTCAAAGGCATTTTTAAAGAAAAATGTAATTGGAACTTTATGTAATGTGTTACAATCGAAACAAAAATCTAATTTTGTTTCTATTTTAGTACAGAGTAGGAATACATGTTTTAAATATTTCTGATAGATAGAAATTGATTTAGAATATTCTAAGTCCGTATACACATGCACACACATATATTAAACTATACATGAAAACACACACAGACAGACGTTATCCTGAAAATGTTAAATAGGATTGTAGGGATCTTCAAATATGCTTAGTCTCAAGAATCTCATTATGTGATTTTTAACAAAATGCAATGATTGAAAGACGGAAGTTAAACATGAAAGTAAAAAGTACTTATTCTCATACTTCACTATATATATTTTAAACATAATGGGATATTAAAATTTTACTTGAATTACATTAATTAATTTTTATTTTATTAGAACTTCCAGTTTTTACATTATTAATGATACTTTTTCTTACAACCTTTGATTTATTACCTATATAGTTATATATTTATTAGGGTCGTAAATTATGTCACATGGTTGTTGCACTCAAAAAATCTACGTTCATATGTGAACAAAAACATGAAAACATTTGCAACGGGCAAGGCGAACAAAAGACTCCAGAAAAAAACACTTGAAGTCTTGAACAAAATACCGGAAGACAATTTATATATAGTGTGTTGCGTCCTTCCTGAATTAATAGTAGAAGAAGAGAAATATCTTTAATAAGTTTTCGTCCAGTCGGATGTGGACTGGACTATGCGAAAATAAAAAGATTTCGTACGGTGCAGTTCGTAGTAAATGTGCCGCTCCTGATGTGACATATATTACTTGATTTTGTGTGTAGCGAAATAAGGATCATCAGAGATATGGAACGACTCTTTTGTGAGAGTTTCTTTCATGTTCTTTTATTTTTTATTGCTGAACACAGGTGCTTTACGGAATGTTCACCATTTTGCCACTAATAGCATCTAAAGATTACGCGAAAGACAAATTATTATTACATGATATAGTGAGCCTTTCGTACGTTATAAAATTCAATCAAGAGTATCGAGTTAATAAAATAAAATGTATACGATGACACTGACGTCCAAAATGTAATTACATTATATTAAATCCTGTACAGCGAGTAAATGAAACTATAACAAAATTTCCATAATGTTGAATTAATTAATCCACCAACATTGCTATGTGTTTTACTGCAAAGTGATACAAGATACAAGCTGAAACAATTTTATTGGTTAATAAATCTTTTAATGCCACCAATTTAACAAAATGCTATGCAGTTATTTTTCGGGCGATAAAGTAGAGCAAAAGCCCGGCGACTGGTAAACAGAACACCAATAATATAATTGGAAATATAATAAACACTCTCATTAAAAAAAAAAATGATATAAATACCGCTAAAGCTTCACTAGCTTTTATTAGAATTGCTTGAGGGATTTCTTCAGAAATTGTCTCCTAGCTTGACATTACACATAACCACATTCGATTACGATCACTTGAGCTTCATGTCATAGATGTTTGTCTGAATGTAGTGATGGAAACGTGATTATAGCAAATCTCAAACGGTCTCACGGCAATATGTAATCTTTCGATGTCCTCTTCATAGTATTCATAAGGAGGCAGCTAGCGAATACGGTGGCTGCGACATCACGATGGTTTTATTATTGGCCAAAAAATAACAAACGAGTAGTGAACTATGGGCTGGTGCGTTATCGTAGTGTAAAAACCAGAATACTTGTATAAATCTTTTCGCATGAGCCATACCTACGAAATATCCTCAGCAACCTTTCTTAAAATGGATTTATAATGTTTGTCTTTTTTAACAAATAAAAGTGTGCACTTTTTTAAACGCAAACAAATGAAATAATGAACCATTATGGCCCTTTTTCACACTTTTATTGCAGATGTAAAAAATATTTACAAATTAAAAATTTCTCTCTTGCCGTTGATCGAAAAAAATGCCGCCCCTTAGAAAGTGCCGCCCTAGGCCGACGTCTCGTCGCCTTACCCCTAGCGCCGGCCCTGTATGCAATTAGTATAATCGTAAGTCAATTTACGTCAGTTTTGTTTGTTACGGTGAGCTTTTAATATGATACTTACTCTTCTATTTACAGTAAAAAGATCGTGCGTCTAAAACTATCAATTCAGATGTTACTAATTGCAGAGTCATAGTTGTGGCGGTCTGTGATCAAGAAGCTAGATGGCTACATTTATTTTAGCTCCTCTAATAATAAATTTTTAAACCTTTGCCTAAAGCCTTCAATTAATGATACGACTCGTTATATGAAAATTCGTCAAACAAAAAATGATGGTTTCACTTCCAAATTACAAGTTTAATTTTTAACAATACTGCTGACTGCTGAATTTGGAATGAAAAATGATGACGTTTGTCATTTATATTACTAGCTGTCATTCTGCCACGGGTCCCCATATCTACTTGTCAAGAAAGACCAACAAAGTCACATGACTTCTCGTACCTTATAAATTAGTATCCCATGTAAACTTAGTAGTATATGACGTCATTACTTTATGGATATTTTTCGATGACGTAAGTCTTCTGCCATTTCATTTCTACCATAACACCGATGTCATCTAGAATCTTGTCTATTCATAAATCATTTTGTTTTGCTTAATTACTACACCTAAATTTCTTTGTGGGATGACATTACAACTATTCTGTTTTAGTTCGTATGATAAATGACATACACTAAATTACCATTTTGTAACTGAACTAATTCCACGTCGGGTCGGATTAATTCGGAAACAAGAAACAAAAGAAATAAACATAACGTCCTGGTCAATTATCCCTGTTCCTTTCATCGTTCTGATCCAGATCCAGGCCGATCCCGAGGCCTTGCCTAGCCCTAGCCGCAATCCTATTCCAAACGCAAACCGAAGAACTCGCGCGCAAAAACTGATTTAATTACCGGCATTACGTAAACAAGTGACTTGCGAACCAGCCGCGTCTAATTCCGCAAACAGCTCGGTTTTTGCCGGCAAATCTCACCAGATTTACCAGGGACGCTAAGATTCGATCGACGATTCAACAAAAATGAAATTAATGTTCATTTGCGTGACTGATTCTTTGTGTATGCGCCGACCATTTATTCTTGCCGTCGACGATGAATAATGGTTTGTTTTAAAATCTTCTTCTTCATCTTTGTTGCGTTTTTGTTTTGTCTCGAACCGGGCTGAGTTTTTGGGAACGTACAGGTGTAATTTGTAATGTGATTTTTGTTTGGAGTATATGAATATTTGAATTTTGTTATTTACTACTGATTGAAAAGAAAATTATCGTCTAAATTGAATTTATATTATCATAAATCATTTGTTTCTTTAACGGTAGTACAGTAAATCAGAAAGATTTATGTGATTTATGATTCTTACTGTAATAAGATAACTTATAAATAAATAATGACATTAGCAGGGCCGTAACTAGATTATTTTCTGAGATAATCGTAAACCGCTAAATAAAAATAATTGTTGAATTGAAATATGCTATTTTCTCAATTTGATTTTATTTCATAATAATAATAATAATAATAATAATAATAATTATAATAATAATATTAATAATAATAATAATAACAATAATAACATTAATAACATTAATAACATTAATAATAATCCAATAATAATAACATTAATAATAATAATCAAATAATAATAATAATTAGTAATAAGAAATAATAACAAACGAACTGCAGGTATCTAATAACAAAATATTAGTTTTATATGTACCTGCACAGTGAGATACTACAATAGGGCTGTTGCAAGAATTTTTTATATTTTTTCTAATTACTAAATTTTTAAAAATGTAGCTAAGTAGCCTCAGCTTTGAAAATTTCACGAAATAACCATTACATATTTTACAATTATTATTGAAATATGTGTAATATATAGTGTATAAAGTTGGTAAACACGACGAATTTACGCAACAGTGACGACACAAGTCAAATGCGTCCACGTACGATACTAAAAGTTTTATTCTCTATCATGCGCAAATATGTACCCGCCCTAAGATGTGCCAACTATCGCCTACTTTTAATTATATAAAATAACATAGGTTTTCATGTTGGCTACCTATGAGTGACGAGCTGTATATACTTTGATGTCACATGACTGGGGGTTGGATTTCCATGACTATTTTTCGCGTTGAACTTTTTATTTAATTATTTACAAAAATAATAACAAATTATTATATTTTTTATTACTATGAAAAATATTGCCTACGTTATTTTTCATTTAAAACACTTTCTAAAAAAATGTGAAACAGATTCATTATCTGTACTAACTGGGCTTCACATTTACAATATGCAAGAAGCATCACATTAACTATACAAATTGATAATAGTATGAGAATTGCAAATCATTGGTAAAACAGTATTAATCGTTCTCAATTTTTATGCGTAAGCATCGATAAAAAATTATATGGGTTTATTATGCAAATATCAATAAAAAAGCGCTTTATGAAAGATGAAATGTATTTTCAATTATAAAAAAATTACATAAATACTTACACTTTATTAATGATCACTGCAATAATAATTAATTGTTGCTTTTATTTATTATAATATTTTGTGCTACTAAACTAATAACACGTAAAAACTATTTTCATCATTGAAATTTTGTATTTAGTTTCGTCAACATATTTACAAACTTTACGAAATTTGGTTTTAGAATAATTAAGTTTAAATTCTGTATATTGACAATTACATTAATGCTGTAGAAATCAGATTTTGTAGGAGCATTAGTGGACATGGAATTGCTTTGTCGATTCTGGATTTTCAAAAGGATTTAGTACGTAACGTACCCATAGCGTAACGTAATTTCCTGTTTTCTGATAGAAACTATTTCCTGAAATTCTAATTGAAAACAGTATTTCCAATTTTTCAAACTTTAGATAAAAAAATATCAATCTTTCCATGGAATATGGAATTATTTGTTGCTAATATTTATATATTATATTTATATAAATTTATTAGTAATACTTTCTATTCAATTAATTGAAAAATATTTTTCTCTTGTTTCCAGATTTGGTGTTATCCCGAACGTCGGCAGGAGGAGGGGAGTGTTAAAATATAAAAAGTCGACTTATTTTTTGTGTACTTCCAGGGCCGTATCCAGGATTTCATTTCGGAGGGGGTTCTGGTTATATAATTATATTATGTTTCAAGGATATTAACATGGGCAGTTTTTTGCAGACTGTTATTCCTTGTTTTGATTGATAACCATGATTGTGGTATTAAAAGAAAGATAAATTTCTGCAACAAATGACACATTTAATAATTAATTTATGGAACTAAAATATTACATAATTTACATTTATTTGGTGTCTACTATAACCACAACCATTGTTGTCAGTCAAAACGGGGGCAACAGTTTGCAAAAAACTGATTTTCCATTTTAATCTTCTATGTACACCTTTAACAAAAACACCCGGTATACAATTCTCAGGGAAATAATAAAATAAAGGGAGTGTCTACCGCACTGTCGAGACAGAGAAGCAAAAAAAAAAATCAGTGAACTGTCGCACATGCGTAGAGCGGCCACTTCTCGAATCTACCTAAAAACCACTGTCTACCAATTAGAAATTGCCAGTTAGGTATTGTTTTGGTTGTTTTTTTTTTTTTTTTTTTTTTTTTAAAAAGACAAACTATAACAATTGTCCGCTAGAGTCGGTCCAGGTGTGACAGTTCACAAATTTTTATTGCGGCTCTGTCTGGACAGTACAGTAGACACTTCCTATAATAAAACAATATTTTGGCCTTTACGTATACTTCATTTAATTATAAAAAGCAATTGGGAGTGTTATACGCGCAGTTTGGGAAGCGTGCTATGTTAGCGCTAACATCTTGGTTAGACTTCTTTAATTTTTTTGGTATTTTATTTTACACTTCAGGGGGGGGGGGGGGCTCTGAACCCCTAAATCCCCCACTTAGATACGGCCTTGTGTACTTCATTTACAAATTGAATTAGAAGAGATGTACAATTGTAAATACAATATGAAGCATTGTATTTTAATTGGAGTAACTGTAATTGTATTTTAAGCTTAAAGTAACTCCACACTTACACTAAAGAAATTTAAGTCATAAAAATTTGATTTCGTAACTATTACGTAAAAAGTATATTATCACTAACATTTTTTTGTACTTAAAAACGGTGACATTTATTAAATTATTTAATTACTGTATTCGTGTGCGTTTCATGAATTTTGTTAGGAAATTGGTCAAAATAGCTATACTTATTTTTATATAAGTGGTACATAGGAGTTTAACACAGGATTTTAAAAATGTGCAGAAATTGGCTCTCCTGTACATTTTAAAGAAAAAGCATACGAACACAAAGATGTTTAAAATTACTTTTTACTTTTAAAAAGTCTTCATTTAATGCAGTAGAATATCTGTAGCACCAGATATTTAGAAAATAAATTATGACATTTTTGTCAAAAATCAGATAGCCATGGAAATAAAACAAATGGAACAAAATCTCATTATGACGTTCAGTTTAGTGTTATTGATGTTAATTATTGTTATGATTGTGACTACATTGTTATAGTCCATAAATTACTTTACTGTGCGTTGGTGCATTATAAAATGACCGTAAAAATTGTGATTTATTTTATTATTAATTATTTGACATAAATGTAAGGATAATTTATCATATATACAGTGTGTCCCATTTAGAGGTGCCACCATTGGGATTTCGAGAACTATAAGAGATACGATGTCGGTTAAATGGAACTTTTTGTGCGCCTTTGGGAAGCCATCTCAGATGTGCTTTTGTTTTTCCAAAAATTCTTATAGGGCACTAAATAATGTCGAAAAACTGAATATTGTTGATTTTTTCTTTCTCAAATAACTTCTAAACTATTAGTAATTGAGAAAAACGTTTCAAATATAAAAGATAGATATTTTTATTAACTAACCAGTGGCGTACGAAATAAATTTTTATATCTGTAAATTTTCGAGATATAACACAAACTTATATATTTTTAAATGGAACCCATATCTGATTTTAGTCTCAAAAAAATAACTATTTTTTTCTCTTTTCAACGATGGAAGGGTTATTATGTTTTGTATTTGTTTTGCCTTCAAAATTATTATTTTTTCCTTATTTTGTATTAAATTTACAATTATTTTGAAAATATTGGTAGATTTCTATTTGGCAATACTCCTTGTATTTAAATAATTCATTTCGTTAGAAAATTTTGCTCAAAATTCGTGTCAAATTAATTTTTATAATATTTTGTATCAGGTCGCCCTTGGCTCATCATAGTGTAATTTGTAATTATGAGTCTAGAATGAAAATATTAAGTAATAAAGGCATAAAACAAATTATTTTGATCAAATACAATATAATTAATAAAAATAATAATGTTTTTTTTTGGGAAATAATAAGAAAATTCAGGAAAATAAAGAGAAAAATTAAATTTTAGGAGCAAAATAAATATAATACATAATAACCCTTACATCGTTGAAAAGAGAAAAAAATAATTATTTTTTTGAGACTAAAATCAGATATGGGTTCCATTTAAAAAAATATAAGTTTGTGTTATATCTCGAAAATTTAAGGATATAAAAATTTATTTCGTACGCCACTGGTTAGTTAATAAAAATATCTATCTTTTATATTTGAAACGTTTTTCTCAATTACTAATAGTTTAGAAGTTATTTGAGAAAGAAAAAATCAACAATATTCAGTTTTTCGACATTATTTAGTGCCCTATAAGAATTTTTGGAAAAACAAAAGCACATCTGAGATGGCTTCCCAAAGGCGCACAAAAAGTTCCATTTAACCGACATCGTATCTCTTATAGTTCTCGAAATCCCAATGGTGGCACCTCTAAATGGGACACACTGTATATATATATATATATATATATATATATATATATATATATATATATATATATATATATATATATATATATATTTAGTAGAGATATATGCCCTACTCAAAACTACCGAATATATTCTAGAAAATACCAATCACACACACTTTAGTATATGTAACGGATTCAATTAGCACCATACAAGATATTGAAGACATATAAAGGGTCTTTCATTAAGAGTGATAAGATTTTAATTTTAAATAAAACAAAAACAGTTTGCCGTATCAATTTAGTTTTTGCTTTATTTCGAAGCTTGGACAATGCAATTATGTGTGGAATAATATACCGTTCAAATATCCACCACGGATTTGTTTACACTGACGCAAACGATCGCTCTAATTTTTGGAAGAAATAAGATCCGAAACACCGTTAATTTACCAAATGTAATAGGTAGTACAAATTGTAAAAATTTGATGTACCGGGGTATTAGTGACCAAACTATATTAAAATATAATCCAAAAGTTTTCAATTTTAGTACTTATATCAATGGGAAAATGGTTAAAATTGATAAACCGGAAGTAATATAACATGATGTAATCCAAAACCTTTCAAATTTGATATTTAAGACTTTTGTAGTAACAAAGAAGGAAGTGATAAAATAGAATTAAGAGATTTAATGAAAATTATATTACAAATAAAGAACGATACAAAAGAGATAAAACAGGATCAGAAAGAATATAAAGAGGAACTACTACGAATGAAACAGATAAATGAACAGCTGAAGGAAGAAAACATAGAGATAAAAAAAGAATTGAACGACATGAAAGAGAGAATCGAGAGATTAGATAAAGAAAAAATCAAAAATAATTTCGTGATTGTAGGGCTAAGAACAGACTCAATCAGCAGAAAAGACCTAAAAAACACCGTGGAAGACTTCATACACAAGAAAATTGGAGTTAATGTACAAGTGAAGGAAGCAATAAAGATAGGAGAGAAGACATGTAAGGTACAAATGGAAAATTTTCAAGATAAACAAAAAGTAATGGCGAATAAAAAGAACCTAAGAACCTTAAAGGACAAAATCTTCATAAACAACGAACTAACAAGAAATGAGCGCGAAATACAAAAGGAAATAAAAATGTTAGCAGAGAAAAATAAAAAGGCAGGAGATATATTGAAGATAGGCTATCAGAAAATAACAATAAATGGAAAGGAATGGAAATGGGACAAAACACAAAAGAAGATGATAGAGGTCAAAGAAGAAGGAGGTACTGCGTCAAAAAACTAAGGGAAAAACGAGGAAAATTGCAACAAAAAGGAAAGACGTCGCAAGCAAAGGAAAAGGATACGATAAGGAACAACAAAACACATATAATTAAGTACGGGATGGGCAAAATAAAAAATAGAGTAAATAAACCAGGGAAAATAATAAAATTTGGAACATGGAATGTAAAAAGTTTAACAGGAAAAGAATATGAATTAACAGAAGAACTGGCAAAAATGAATATGGATTACGTGGGTATAACAGAAACAAAGAGGAAAGGCAAAGGAATCACAAAGACACAAAATGGATATTGGATGTACTGGGTAGGAGTATCGGAAAAAGAAAACGCCAAGGCAGGGGTGGCAATTTTAATTAAAGAGGATAAGATGAAATATGTTTCGAAAGAAAACCTATTGAATGAAAGATTACTATCAATAAATGTTAAGGAAGGAGACGAAAACGAAGAATACACGCTAATTGTGGGCTATGGACCGAACGAGGACGCAAGAAAAGAAGAAAAAGATAACTTCTTTAAAGAACTACAAGAAATAGTAGACAGAAGTGAAAAGAGAGTAATAATAATGGGAGACCTTAACGGGAGGGTAGGAAATAAGAATGATGGAATAGAGTGGTGCTTAGGAAGGAATGGAGAGAATGTGACGAATACAAACGGGAAAAGAATAATAGAGTTTTGCCTAGAGAATGAATTCAAAATCGGAAATACACACTTCAAGCACAAAGAAATACATAAAATAACAAGACAAGTTATAAGCAGAAATGAAAAATCGATTATAGATTATTTCCTAATTAACAAAGACAGCTGGAATAGAGTAAAATACATAAAAGTAAAAAGAGGACCAGAGATTGGAAGCGACCATTTCCTTGTAACAATGATACTAAAGCAAGAAGTAATCACAAAAAACGAAACCAAAAGAAAGATAGTAAATAAGAAAATAAAATGCCATGAACTTAGAAGACAAGAGATAGAAGAAAAATTTCAAAAGAACGTCAACGAAGAGTTTAAGAAAAAAGCAAAAGAAAAAGAAGGAAACATAGAAAAGAAATGGAAGAACTTCAAAAAGACAGTACTAGAGGCAGCAGAAAAAAGCTGCGGCACGACTAGAATAGTGAACAGAAACACAAACAAAACTAGATGGTGGTCGGAAAGGGTAAAAGTTACAGTGAAAGAAAAAAAGAACAAGTGGAATAAATATCTACAAACGAAAGAACCTATTGACTATGAAAAATATAAAGAACAAAGGAAAAAAGTAAAAAGAGTAATAAAGGAAGAAAAAGAAAAAGCATGGAGAGAATTTGGTGAAAAAATGAAAAACGCATACAATGAAAACCAGAAATTATTTTTTGGAACACTTAAAAATATAAGACAAAAGAAGACAGCAACAATTACGAACATTAAAGATAAGGAAGGAAAGACGATAGCAGAAGAAGACAGAATAATGGATAGATGGAGACAGTATTTCATAGAATTACTAGAGGGAAATGATACTAAAGATGAAGAACAACAAGAAAGCCATCGCACACGAACAAAGGAAACAGAAATAACACAAGAAGAAGAAATAAGCTTGAAAGAAATAATAGAAGCAATAAGAAAAACCAAAAGAGGAAAAGCTCCCGGACATGACAAAATAACAGCAGACATGCTGAAAGCACTACCCGAATCAGCACTACAGGAACTTAAAGACATAATGAATGAAGCGCTAAAAGGAATAACACCAGCAGAATGGCAAATACGTATCATAACACCAATATTTAAAAAAGGAGATAGCAGAGAGTGCCGGAACTATAGAGGAATTACCCTAATAAGCACAGTGGCCAAAATATATGCAAGAATCCTGGAGAGTAGACTAAGAATAGAGCTGGAAGAATCTTTAGAGGAAACTCAATTTGGTTTTAGACCAAATAGAGGAGTAAATGATGCGATATTCATACTAAGACAAATAGGGGAAAAGGCAATAAAAGAAGGGAGAAACGTACATGTGTGCTTCATTGATCTAGAGAAAGCGTTTGATAGAATCAATAGAGAAGACATATGGAAAACGCTAAGAAAAAGGGGAATATCAAATACGTTAATAACAGGAATTCAGAGCCTATATTCAAACACTAAGAGCTATGTAAGAGTGAAACAAGAGACCTCCAATACATTTGAAACTACAGCCGGAGTAAGGCAAGGATGCATTTTGAGCCCGCTTCTGTTTACGCTAATTCTTGACGAAGGAATAAAAGAGACAAAGAAAGAAGTAAAGAAATACTACATAGGAAATTGGAAATTGAGAAGAGTGGAAATAGCAGAATTATGCTATGCAGATGACATGGTCATCATAGCAGAAGACGAAAAAACCTTAATAAGGAATATAGAAATATATGATAAAGCGCTACAAAAATTAAACATGAAGATCAATAAAGAAAAAACGAAAACCATGATACTAGGAAGAAATGAACAACACCACACGATACAACTAAAAAATGAAAATCTACAGCAAGTCCAAAAATTTAAATACCTGGGAGCAATGATCTCAGAAGATGGAAGATTTGATGAAGAAATAAAAGAAAGAAGAACAACAGGAGGCAAAATATTCAATAGCATCAAACACAGCTTCTTAGGAAAGAAAGAAATACCGAAAGAGACCAGGGTACAAATATTTAAGAAAGTAGTGACACCTATACTCATACACGGAGCTGAAACATGGACATTAACGCAAAGACAAAAAGAAAAAATTACGGCTACCGAAATGAGATTCTTGAGAAAAATAGAGGGGAAAACAAGACTGGACAGAATTGAAAACACAACCTACAGACAAAACTTAAAAGTAAAAGCAATAGAAGATAAGATAGCAGAAGGACAGATGAGATGGTATGGGCATGTAGAAAGGATGAGAGAGGAGAGAATAGTTAAAAAAGTGTTTGAAGCAAAAATTGGAAGAAAGAAACCACGAGGACGACCAAGAAGAACGTGGCTGGAAGAAGTAAAGGAGGCAGCGCAAAGAAGAGGTCTAACTTGGGAAGAAACGAAGACAGCAACACAAGATAGAGCAGAGTGGAAAGAAATATGGAGAAGACCAACAAATCAGAACTCAACCCCCTCCCCCGCAGGCCGGGGGAACGCCTTACACCCGTGAGGGTAGAAAGGTGCAGGATTAAGTAAGTAAGTAAGACTTTTGTATTAATGAAAAGGACATATTAGATTTTTTATAAAATTGATAAACCGGAAGTGGTATACTATTTGAAGCTATAAACAGATATTTTTGAAAAATAAAACTCGTATATAATTTGAAACAACATATTAGTTTTTAACTATATATGATAAGCCGGAAGTGGTACTTAAATTGGAGCTCTTAACAGATTTTCGAAAAAAAAAAAAACATTATAAAATATAATCCAAAATTTCGTATTACAGACTTTCTATTTATTGGAACAACAAATTAGATTTTGTATATAAACGATTAACCAGAAGTGATACTTTATTTAAAACGCATTGCTATTTTAAACATGGAATTGGCGGAAGGAAATAAAAGGAACCCCTCTTGTGCTCTCTGTACGATAACAACGAAAGCCCTTTGAAAATGCCTGATAAACCCTCTGAAAGTTACAAATATGTCGTCATTACTGAAATCTGTGAATAAAAATACAGGTTGGCACACTCAAAAATGGGTAATACGCCGTGATTATATATTTATAAATGAAATTTATTTACCTACATTAATTTATACATAAATGACTGTATTAAAATTAAAAATGTAAAAAATAAATATAAATTTTGAAAAAATTTTGGAGTTTGGAGTTTAGAAAATGGATAATGAAAATTGACAATGGTAACTGTGAATTTTGTAAGTACAAGGTGGTTGGGAAATCTTTTATAATATATACATTCATCATAAGATAGACACACGCGCGCTGGTAGAAATATCTCAGAACATTGCCGACCGTGGTAGCACGGGTGTAAGAAATAGAAAAATAAGGTGCGAATAACGTTCTTACATATAATATGCGTACTCTAATTTTAATAATTACAAAAGTATAAAAATACATTTACCTATGTCATTTATTTATTTATATTTCGTATCGATGAATCGTTGATGAATGTAATTCTATAGTTGAATTCAGCAAAAACGAAGTTTCCAATGTAACGATACTTGCAACTTTTTACACTACTTCTATAATTCTGTTATTTAATGCAGAAATATCCAACATCAACATTTCCTAATTTTGTAAATGAGTGATTTAATGCCAACGAGAATACAGAGTGATCAAAAATAACTGATTTAGTTGGCAATACTTGAAATTGGTAACACTGATAGAAAAATTTATTTCCTGTTGTTGCAGTGACATTTGAAAATTTAAATTTGGGTATATTTACAATTTTTTTTATTAAAATAGTTGTTGTTTCTCTTACCCACGTACTTTTATTTTTTACATTACCCATAAGCAATAATTTAAAGAATTTCAATCACTCAAAATCCTATTAGCTGTCAGGCCCCACATCTGACATAACCTATTTGTATTTATTGTCAAAATGACATGTCGAATAGTATACCCGCTGTCACTTGGGGCCTGTTTCTCAAAAAATACTAGTTTACAAGTTACAAGTTACTAGTTACAAGTGAAAATTTTATTAGTACTAGTAAATTGTGTTTCTAAAAAGTATTTTACTAGTTCACAAGTTACTAGTTTACAAGTTACTAGTTACAAGTGAAATTTTATTAGTCAAATAAAATCAAGTGATACAATTTTCCGAGTGACATTGACATTGTCAAGTATTTTATAATGAAATTAAATTATTTTTCAATAAAAAATATCTACGCTGGACGCGAAATTAACTGTTTTAGGGATGATTCGAGATGCTAAAGGTATTTTATTTGGAGTATTCTCTAATAAATTAACTAAAGCAGATAAAGTGAATGAATGGACCAAAATATGCCAAACTTGCCACGCTTTTGGTTTAAAAAGAACAGACAAAGACTACAAGTATATCAGGGACACATTTTGGCCAAACTTAAAAAAACTAGATTGGTAAGATTTGTGACAAAAGGCAGTTCATCTTTTGAAGAACATTAAAATGCATTGTTACAGATTGATTTGTGTATTAATTTCAATATTTATGATTTAATTTTGTTTGTATTTAGAATATGAAAGTAGCCCTAGAAAAAAAAAGAAGTAGTGACAGTTTTTTGATTTGTGACAGATGTATTATAATCTGAAATATATTTTCAAATAGATTTCCTGGTTAAATAAATAAGTTATTATTTAATTTACATCCTGGCTGTTGTTTTTTACGGGTATTTCCAGGGGATACGCAAAAATACATGAACTTGGGGGCAGTGACATTTATATGTAAATTTCTTCACTGTCATCAATAACATTAATATGGTGCCGAAACCCGGGACCCACTGGAACCTGTAGTTGAACAGCAGTTTAAAGGAACTGAAGATATTGAAAAAGCGTCTTTGATACGCAAATTTTCATAAATTGTGATTTTGACATATCCCTCAAAGAGGAAGAACAACTTATTTATACGATCTGAAATTATGGCTGAAAAGCAAATGTCTACATCTACAGAAGCTGGGCGAGACAGAGCATCGAAACCAGTAAGCAGACTGACATATAATCAATTGGGAGAACCGTCATTTGTTGCTCATCAATTTGCTGCAACTCAGCAAAGAGAAATCAATAAACCTACGCCTAAGCCTAGATCTAGTAAATCCTTACATACTCCAATACCTAAACCAAGGACATCGCGTGCATCTTCAGTAAAGTCGGAAGTAGAGCTGCATATTAATAAACAAGAATCAGAAATAGAAAAAGAACGTACTAATGCTGAAGCTGAAGTACAGATTTTAGAAGAAAAACTAGCAGCTGTCCTGGAAAGAATAAATTTATTTAAAGAAGATGAGGCCGATTCTTTATCAACAGAAGAAAAGAAACATTTATGAGGTTTTCGATTAGAAAAAATTAATATAGAAGAAAGTTTAAAGGTGTCCAAAATAAAATTGCAACGCCTGCTCAAGCTCCGTGCTATCGACCTACCTTTACTGGAGAAGCAAAGAGTATTGGAATTCAAGAATTTGGATGAAGATCATGTTAGTATATTCAGCAAAGAAGAAGAAGAATATAATTATAATCGTACTGAAGAATGGATAAATAATAATCAGTTGAAATCATTCCCGTCCAGTGATATTACTTCACTCGCAAATGCTATCACAAGTGCTATAGCTAGTGCAACTGCGTCCAAATCCACTACAGCAATTTTCTCGAAAGAAGAAAGGGAACTTCCTACATTTGCAGGTAAACCAGAAGACTGGTCCGTGTTTCTAAATGAATTTGAAAGGACGACTGTCAAGTATAATTTAGTAAATTCGGAAAATATGATCCGATTAAGAAAAGCTCTGAAAGGGACAGCGAAAGAAACAGTTTACCATCTTCTAGCAAATCCAGATAACGTAAAAGAAATAATAGAAACCCTTAAGAGAAGGTTTGGTCAACCGCATTTTATTTTAGAATCTCTCTCAAAGAAGGTGAAAGAATGCCCAGCACCAAACTTATCTAAGCCTGAAACAGTAATACAATTTGGGATTGCTGTGCAAGCTTTGGTAACAAATAGTAAAGTGAGTAAAGTGTATTTCTTGCTTTTCAATTTATAAAATACAAATTACATAGTTTATAGTTTTCATTAAATTTTGAATTTGTGATCAGTGGCTCTATTAATTATATAGTGACACGTGGTTTTAAAGTCAAAAGTGTTGCTCTTCGCTTTTGGTCCATATTGATGAATCTGTCTCAGAAGAATCTGTCATTTTGGGCGATTATTGCGTGCTGTGAGAGTACAACTAATTAATCAAGTTGTTTCAATCACCTTTCACTTCACTA
The DNA here is from genome assembly GCA_943142095.1 of Ophonus ardosiacus. Classification (NCBI taxonomy): domain Eukaryota; kingdom Metazoa; phylum Arthropoda; class Insecta; order Coleoptera; family Carabidae; genus Ophonus; species Ophonus ardosiacus. The sequence goes on from OW964823.1 coordinate 38,714,331, forward strand.
AACCTAAGATCTGACTTCTTCGTGTTTCTTCGTTTGTGATCGTTCTGTGACAATGCCAGCTTGTCCCAATTGCAAGAAAAGTATTTCCAAGGATGATGGTACATTTCCTTGTGATGGGTGTAAATCCATAACCCATTTATCATGTGCAAACGTTACTTCCGAGGAAGTCACAAGGTTTACAAGATCCACTATAAAATCTATAAAAGTTTTTTGCAACAAATGTCTCAATGAAATTGATACTATCTCAACTTTAAAAAAGATGATACTTGAGCTTCAAACTGCTTTCATTGCAATCCAACAAAAAATAGATTCGACTCAGTGCAAAGGTCATCAAAACTCTATAGAGACTATCATAAAAGAAATTTCTGACAGAGAATTTCGTCAAAAAAATGTAGTAGTATCCGGAGTCTCGGAAAGTAACGTTAACTTGACTGATCAAGTATCTTCAATTATAAATAAAATTGATCCCGAAATAGATTTAAAAGACACTCTAATTAGCAGAATTGGCGCTAAAACTTCCGAAAAATCCCGTCCCCGTCTAATAAAGATCAGATTCAAAAATGCTGAAAATGCAAAAAAACTATTAAAATCGGCCAAGAAAATTCGGAATTTCCCCGAATATAATGGTATTTATATTAATAATGATAAAACCCCGTTGCAACAACAGCATTATAAAAGTGTGAAAACTGAATTATTGGAACGGAAAGCTAAAGGGGAAGATAATTTATTTATTTCTTATACAAACGGTTTTCCGGAGATACGTAAAAAAAACTAATTTGTCAACTACCCAACAACTTATCAACTATCAACATATTTTACCAAAATGTCCAGGGCCTTAACATGAAACTTCATCATCTTTACTCAAATCTTCCTTCTTGTGATTATGATATCATTAGTTTTAGTGAAACCTGGTTAAATAGTAGTGTGTTCGATTCAGAGATAAGTGATGGTTCTTTTTATGTTTTTCGCTCGGATCGCAATTTTCAACAATGTGAGTTATCGCGCGGCGGTGGCGTATTACTACTTGTGAATAATAAGTATTCAGCCACTCAACTAGACTTAATGAACTTTAATTATATCATTCCTCACAATGTTGATATTGTTTGCTGTAAAATATTAATTAATAATACATATCTGTATATATTTACCATTTACATTCCTCCATCCATGTGTAATAGTAATTATAATGATATATATGATTTCTTTGAGAACTTACCATTCTTATTTGACAATAATTTTATAATTTTAGGTGATTTTAATATTCCCACACTTACTTCAGATGGTTCTACTGGTAATACTAATTTATTAAATAATTTTTTGTCGTTCACAAATGCCAAACAATTTAATAATATTCTTAATAGAAATAGCAGAATATTGGATCTTGTAATTTCTAACAATGAATGTATTGTAACATCCTCTGAATCGATATTTAATAAAGAATATGTTCATCACCCTCCTCTTACAGTTCAGATGAATTTTAAATCTGTGCTAAATAAAGATTGTCTGCGTAAGTTCTCATCAAATACATATAATTTTAAAAACACTAATTTCCCTAAATTGTACGAATTAATTGATAAGTATGATTGGAATGTTCTAGAAAGATTTGATGATGTTAATAATGCCTGTGAGTTTTTCTATTCTGTATTATATTCAATGTTTAGTGAATGCATTCCTATTAAATCTAGACACATTGTCTCATCACCTCCTTGGTTCACACCACAAATTAAAAATAATTTGAAAAGAAAAGCTCATTATTTTAATATGTTCAAAAAATTTCCACATATTTCAATGTATTACGAACAATACAGTCAAATTCGTGCTAAAATCAAAAAAGATATTGAAATATCATACACATGTTATTTAGAGAAGTGCGAGAATTCAATTATTGATGACCCTAGTAATTTTTGGAAATATGTAAATTCAAAAAAGAAAAATACTTCTTATCCATCGAATATGCAATACAATGATAATATTATATCCAAACCTAGCAGTATCGCAGAAATATTTGCAACCCATTTTCATAGTGTGTATTCCACTAATAACAATGTACCTCTCCCTGAAATATCTTTGCAGTCAAATGTTCCTATTATTCAAAATCCCTTAACTGAAGATGACATACAATCAGCAATTAAAAAATTAAAAAATAACATGTCTTGTGGTCCAGATCACGTACCGAACAATATTATCAAAGACTGGTCTTTTCCTTTCTCAAAAGCTATGTGTCATATTTTTAATTTATCTTTAAAAACACAAATATATCCTGATGTATGGAAGTGTGCGAGGGTTACTCCGATTTATAAATCTGGTGATTCCGCGAACATAAAAAATTATCGACCTATAGCAATTACATCAAATTTCAGTAAAGTATTGTTACACAGTACTATATACAAACAAGTTAAGGATAAAATATCGTTTTCTCAACACGGTTTTATGTCTAAAAGATCTACTGCAACAAATTTATGTTTCTTTACCCATTATATATCTTCAGCACTTGATAACAACATGCAAGTAGACACAATTTTTACAGACTTCGCTAAGGCGTTCGATAGGATTAATCACGATATTATTTTACATAAATTGCAATCGTTCTCTCTATCGCCTTCTTTAATATCTTTGCTCTCTTCATATCTTCGAAATCGTTCCTTTTTTGTTCATTTTCTTGGTCACAATTCTACCTCCTACAACATCACATCTGGTGTGCCACAGGGGTCTAACCTAGGTCCCCTCCTCTTCCTTTTATTCATAAATGATATTTCAACCATATTTACTAGCAATATCCTACTTTTTGCAGACGATTTGAAGATTTTTCGTTGTTTATCAAATGCTGAAGATTGCGTCCTGCTGCAAGCTGATATAAATAATTTAATTCAATGGTGTTGCAAAAATAAACTTGACTTAAACATTGATAAATGTAAAGTTATGTCGTTTAGTAGAAAATTAAATCCTATTTATTTTGATTACAACATTTCTAATAATTTACTGACTAAATGCGAAACTGTGCGGGATCTTGGTATAGTTTTTGATAAAAAGCTTTCATTTTCTAATCACATTCAAGAAATAGCATCGTCTGCTTGTAAAATGCTCGGATTTATAATTCGAAATACACGTCAATTTCATAATATTCAGGCTATATTTGCTTTGTATTTTGCTTTAGTAAGATCAAAGCTTGACTATTGTTCACTAATCTGGAACCCCATTTATAAAGTGCATATTAAGTTAGTTGAATCTGTACAGTATAAATTTCTGAAATATATATACTTTAAAATTATGGGCACATACCCTAATCGCAATATAACTTATGAAATATTGTTGCAAATATTTAATTTTCAGTCTTTAACTAGCAGACGTAATATATATTCGTTAATACATCTTTTTAAGTTAGTAAATAATATCGTTGATGATCCAAACTGTTTACAATTACTTGACTTTTTAGTACCAGCAATTCAAACTAGAACAGTTACTATTTTTTACATCCCATATGCTCGTACAAATGTGCTCTTGCAGTCACCTATTGTTAACATGTGTACTTTAGGTAATTCAATATATGACAAAGCTAATACACGAATTGACTTATTTTCTGATACTTTCTCAAATTTTTGTAAAAGTATTAAAAACATTATGTAAACTATGTATGTAATCACTTTTGTTAGTACTTTGTTTATTGAATATTGAAACGTTTTTTGTTTTGTAATTGTTCCTACCCTAGAATTGGGCTAGCCTGTTGGGTAGTGTATATTAAATAAAATAAAATAAAAAATATAAAGTCTTATGAACAACATGAGTACTTGCAATCAGTTGACCTAGTTCATACGCTGATTAAAAAGCTTCCTACAGACATGACATGTAAATGGTATGACTGGTTAGATGATGATGACTCTAGAAAACAAAATCTAGAAAATTTCAATAAGTGGATTTCTAAGCAAGTTAACCAAGCCTATCGACGCCAAGAACCTATCATTAAATACGAAGAAAAACTGGAGAAAAAGAAGCACCATGTAGGAGCTTCTGGAGCTCGCGAGAATAAAAATAAAATAGAATTTTGTATAAATTGTAATAAAGAAAGACATCATATTTCAGAATGTCGCAAGTTTCAAAAATTAAACGAAGAGGAAAAATTAAAACTTGTCAAAGAAAAAGGCATCTGTTTCAGCTGTTTAAGAAAAGGACACAAATCCAGCGATTGCAAACGTAAGAAAGAATGCGGAATCGATAAGTGCAGTCGCAGTCATCATCCATTTCTTCATGAATGTTATTCCAAGAAAAATATCCCTAAATTTCCTACGCAATCGGAGAAAAAAGAAATTGATCACGTTTCAGCTCACCAGAGCTGGGCAGTAACTAGTTACTTTAGTAACTTAGTTACTAACTAGTTACTTTTACGTAACTTGTAACGTAACTTAGTTACTTTTTAAAATATGGTAACTGTAACTGTAACTTAACTTGCTGCTGTAAAGTAGTTGGTAACTTTTCGGTTTTTAGTTACTAGTTACTTGAGTAACTTAAGTTACTAGAATGTAACTTAAGTTAGTCAAAGTAGCTTAAAAAGTGGAATGTAACTTAGTCATAAAAAGTAACGGGGGGATTTAAATTTCTAAGAAATATTTTGTTGAGGCTGATGCCTTTTTTAGAAACACTAACTAAAACTGTTTTGTTTTAAATAAATGTATGTAATAATTAAATTCAATATTATTGTTGATTGATTTCATAATAGATAATAAAATAATTACATTCATAAATAATAGAGTTTTTGTAAGGTAAACAGAAAAACTAAAAATAACACATTATTTTAACTTTTAATTCTAGAATTAAAAAGTCACTAAATGTTAAATTTGACTTATAAAATATATTATTTTCAAATATTTTCCTCGCTTACAAATGATACGTTTTAATAAATTATAATTAAGCTGCCACCAAATCATCAAAATTATTCCAATTTTCAGGTTATACAAAATATAGTGTATTTTGTTCGTTGTTCTAAGGGTTGCAAGACTTGAATTCGTCTCATATTTACAAATTCCCTTCTCACAAGATAAAATGTCACTTTTAATTTTTATGTTATATTATAATGTAGGTCCGCAGGGCCTTTTTATCAGATTTTTGGGCCCTAGGCCAAATTTTTTTTCGAGCCCCCTCCCTCTTTATAGTAAAAAACAAGTACGTACAAATATTTGTATAATTATAATGTAAGTTTATTTATTAAAGAAAAAAATAAAATTGCCTGCTGAGAGAAAAGCTGATCAATTATACAGTACTGCATGCTCGATTCTAGTTTGAGGTGAAATTTTAGCGTAATATTTTGTTACTCCTTTTTAGGGACGGTTGGCGATTTTGCCGGTTCTCGGGAATATGTTATTAGCGTATTATAAAAAGATACTTTTTCTTCAAAATTTCTTATATATGTGAGCGCGGGGCCTGATCCGAGGTTTCCAATAAATTAATCATTATCCACTAATAAGTCTAGGTAGGAATAATGTCTGCATGTTTTATACATTATAATGGTCATGTCATGTTAGAAAGAAAGTAGATTCTTTATATCTTGGTATAAACAATCAAAATTGAAAAATAAATTAATAAATTTTAAAAAAATCACAGCAACCGGGCCCTGCGGGCCCCTTGTCAAAGCGGGCCCTAGGCCGTAGCGTCGTGGGCCTAGGCGGTAATAAGGCCCTGTAGGTCCGTTGACATTAACAATAATAATCTGATTGGGTGTTGCCAAGCAATAACGTTAAAATTTAGGTTAACGTAGTTATTGCAAAAACTCCCTGATATGTATCCTACACAATAACTAAGTCAACAGTCTAAGTCTACACTTCACGCCATTAAAAGTAGTTAGAAAGTAACTCAAAGTAACTAAGTTACTTTTAAATAACTTAGTAAATAACTTAGTTCTTTCACCAAAGTAACTGGAACTTAAGTAACTTAGTTACTTTTTTTTGGAGGTAACTGTAACTGTAACTAGTTACATTTTAAAAGTAACTTGCCCAGCTCTGCAGCTCACCATGGCAACATAAATCAACAAGATGTAGAAGATCTTTTGTGGTACATTCCTGTGAAAGTACGTGGACCAAAACGTGTAGTGTCATGCTACGCCATGATGGATAATGGTGCTCAATTGTCTCTACTGGATGAACAGTTAGCAGAAGAAGTTGGACTTTATGGACCGAAAGAAGCTCTGTACATAGGAGTTTTCAATGGAAAAGAAAATAAACAAGATTCAATGAAAGTTTCAATTGAAATTGCTGGAGATTTTCCAAATGCGAAATTTTATAAAATGACTGAAGTATTCACAACTTTTAATCTGGATCTACCTATCCAATCTTATGATTTGGAAAAAGTTTTCCAGAAGTATCCCACTTTAAGAAAAGCGCCTCTTCGTTCGCAGAGAAATGTCAAACCTCTTATCATCATTGGTAATAACTATTGGAGATTATCTTATCCGAAAGAAAAAATTGAACCTTCCTCAAGTTCCCCTGCAGCGATAAAAACAAGACTTGGATGGCTACTGGTTGGAAGCGGAGGACAATTAATCTTAAGTAAGAAGGGTTTATTTCATCTCAACTTGCATCAGGATAGTGACCTAGAGAGATTACTTAAAGAATTTATTGTCACTGATAATTTTGGACTCAATGAAATAACTCCCATCAGATCAAAAGAAGATGTTCGAGCTTTAGCCATTATGGAGAAAACCACTCAACGCGTTGGAGAAAGATGGGAAACAGGGCTGTTGTGGAAAAATGAAAATCCTACTATTCCAGATAGTAAACCAACAGCATTGCGAAGACTTTATGGTATGGAAAGAAAAATGGATCGTAATCTTGATTTTGCTGAAATATGTGAAAATAAATTTCAAGAATATATCAATAAAGGATTTCTAATAAAATGTGAAGATAAATCAAATTTGACCCAGAAGAAATGGTATTTACCATGGTTCTTTGTGTATCATCCTAGCAAAAAACCGAGGATGGTATTAGATGCAGCCGCCCAGGTATATGGAGTATCTTTTAACCATTTTTTTATGCCTGGACCAGATAAATTACAACCACTTCCAAAAGTCTTACTTCGATTTAGAAAGCCCAAGATTGGAATAATTGGTGACATCAGTGACATGTTCCACCAAATTAAAATGATTAAATCAGACCAGCCAATGCAGACAGTTCTTTATCGAGGAAAAAACAGAACCAATCCCCCAGAAGAATATCAAATGAAAGTCCTAGTATTTGGTTCTATTGGATCCCCTTCGTCAGCTAATTACCTTAAGGATAAAAACGCATTAGAATTTCAAGATGAATATCCAAATTCAGTAAAAGCGATCATTCATGATACATATATGGATGATTTCCATAGCGGATCTGATTCCATTGAGGAAACCATCAAACTTCAACAAGAAGTTACTTTAATACATGCGAAGGGAGGTTTTCCAATCTGCAAGTGGAATAGTAGCAGTCTGGAAGTTATAAATCAAATTCCTGAAGAGCTACGGGCATCTGGAACTAAAGAAATTAAAATCAAGTCTGATATTCCAATAACTAAAACTCTTGGTTTACAATGGGATCCGGCAGAAGATTGTTTCCTTTTCACGCTCAACACAAGTAAATTACCAGCAGATGTACTATCAGGAAGCTGTAGGCCTACTAAGAGACAAATGGCATCCTTTATCATGAGTTTATTTGATCCATTGGGATTTCTTACTCCACTGAAAATTAAAGGATTATTGATTTTCCAAATAACTTGGAAGTGTGGTTTAGGTTGGGATGACGAAGTGACAGCAACCGTGAATGAGAAATAGCAAAAGTGGATACAAGAACTTCGTCATATTACTTCAGTGAAAGTTCCAAGATGTATTAGAAAGACTGCAGAAGAAAATTCAATATACGAGCTTCACACTTTCTGCGACGCAAGTGAAGAAGCATATTGTGCAGTCAGCTTTTTGCGAGTAATATCTGGAGACAAAATTGAACTAACTTTCCTATCAGGAAAAGGAAGAGTAGCTCCAATCAAAGGTTTGTCCATTCCAAGAATAGAATTAAAAGCAGCATTACTAGGAAGCAAACTTGCAACTTTTATTAAAAGGTCTTTTGGTGAAGATATCACTTTCTCTCAAACAATTTTCTGGACTGATTCTAAAACGGTTTTATGTTGGCTGAAGTCTGAAACAGGACGTTTTATCCAATACGTCTCCAATCGTATTGGAGAAATATTAAATCTTACTAATGCGGAAAACTGGATGTGGATTGCTTCAAAGCATAATGTAGCAGATGACGGAACGCGGTCGACAGCAATAGTACCATTTCATTCAGGCTGCCGCTGGCTGAAAGGAAGTTCGTTCCTGATGGAAAAGAAGGAGATCTGGCCAAAGTATGAATTGAATGTGGAAGAAGTTAACCCAGATTATTTGGAAAAGAAGAAACTTATCATGGCCGCGAGACATATCGAGATGAAATTACCTCTTCCTAATGTAGAAGATTTTTCTAACTGGTACACGTTGATTAAGAAATCTGCTTTATGGATTACATCATTTCGGAAAATATTCCGTAAGGGATCAAATAAAATCACTGTTAAAGATATACAGCAAGCTGAAAAGATGTGGGCACGTCAAGTGCAAACTGATTCATTTCATGAAGAAAAACAATTACTGAAACAAGGAAATTGTGTAAATAAGAAGAGTAAATTGTACAGCTTGTCACCAGCTTTAAATGAAGAAGGATTAATTATAGTGAAAGGTAGAATTAACCGAGCGCCACACGTATCTCAATCAGTAAAGAACCCAATCATTTTGAATCCTAAACATCCGTACACTCGTCTTCTCATCAAGTGGCATCATGTAACAAATGCTCATCAAGGCCAAGAAACGGTTATTAATTCCTTGAGAAAGAAATATTGGATCCTTGATTGTCGCACTGCTGTGAAGAGTGAGATTCGATAATGTTTAGATTGTAAATTTCAAAGAACAAAGCCGATTCCACAAGAAATGGGAGAATTGCCGGAAGGAAGAGTGACCAGTCACACAGCAGCTTTTACTCACACTGGAGTAGATTTATTTGGACCCATGGAAGTTACTATTGGAAGGAGACGTGAGAAAAGATGGGGCGTTTTATTTACATGTATGACTACAAGAGGTGTCTATATTGATCTTGTTCCTTCACTCTCCACAAGCGATTTTATAGAATGTTTAATTAGATTCAACTGTCGCCGTGGTCCAGCTCAACATCTCTATAGCGACAACGGGACTAATCTAAGAGGCACAGATAATGAGATTAAGAAATGTATTCGTGAGTGGAACCAAAAACAAATTGAAAATAATTTATTGCAGCGTGGAATTGATTGGCACTTTAATGCTCAAGCATCTCCTCATATGGGAGGGAGCCACGAAAGATTGATAGGGATTGCCAAGAAGATTCTTAATAAGCTCCTGAAATCTCGGGCTCCTAAGGAATACACATTGTTAACTTTATTGTCCGAAGTAGAAGATATGATGAACAATAGACCTCTAACTGTGACTTCACCAGACCCAAAGGACCCTGAGTGTATCACCCCTAATCATCTTCTCAAGCTTAGATGTGTACAAGGCAAGTTTATACCTGGCAATTTCAGTGATGGAGAAACCTTTCGTCATATGTGGCGTTATGCACAAATACTAGCTGATGAATTTTGGCCCAGATGGAAAGATGAGTATCTACCAACACTTATACAGCGCCACAAATGTATAAGTAAACAGCAGCCAATACGGGAAGGAGATGTAGTAATTTTGGTGAACGATTTGGCGGGGCGAAACTCTTGGAAAAAAGGTATCGTGACACAGACTTTCCCTGGAAATGATGGTCAAGTTCGAGTGGTTGAAGTGAAAGTTCCTGTCGTCCATAAAGGAGAAGAGGTGAAATACCAACATCTTCGTCGACACATCATGAAAGTATGCCCTACAGGTCTCAATGTAAACGACAATACTTCGTCTTGTGGGAGGGAGAATGTTACAGATTGATTTGTGTATTAATTTCAATATTTATGATTTAATTTTGTTTGTATTTAGAATATGAAAGTAGCCCTAGAAAAAAAAAAAGAAGTAGTGACAGTTTTTTGATTTGTGACAGATGTATTATAATCTGAAATATATTTTCAAATAGATTTCCTGGTTAAATAAATAAGTTATTATTTAATTTACATCCTGGCTGTTGTTTTTTACGGGTATTTCCAGGGGATACGCAAAAATACATGAACTTGGGGGCAGTGACATTTATATGTAAATTTCTTCACTGTCATCAATAACATGCATGGTTTCTGTTTGTATCTCGCTGAAGTATAGGTCCTAATAAATTAATCAATGTTTCAAACTTATTTGCCGTGAGTCTAACCCTCTTGTTAAACTCATATGATGTTTCTGTATTGGCATAAATTATTCTTGCTTTGAATAGTTTTTGACAACGCAAAATTACTTCTTTATCACTAGACTCAGTGTCACTTGACAACATTACTATATTATTTTTTAAAAATATATTAACACTAAACAACAACAAACACTATATGAAATTAAATAAACATTAATAAAGAACCACTAAAATACATATGAAAAAGAAAAAAGACACAAACTATAAAATAATACGACTAGTAAAATTTATATTCAAAATTTACAAGACTTTTGACACTTGTAGCTTTTCTCTAGTAAATTACTAGTCTGACAGACAACACAAATATGTTGAGAAACAAAATACTAATATTTTTTGTCAAATACACTAGTAAATACTAGTTCCCAATTTGTAACTAGTATTTTACACTTGTATATTTGAGAAACAAAAACTAGTAAACTTCACTAGTATTACTAGTGTAGCGACTAGTAATACTAGTCCCGTATTTTTTGAGAAACAGGCCCCTGGTGTTGTGTAAACTGTGGAATAAAAAGATCCCCGGAATTGTATTGTCAACTGCATTATTTCTTTTTGATCATTCAGTATTTAAATTTTCAGAACTAGTAATAACGAGAATACCTTCCTGTAAATTATGACACCCTATCCCATTAATGTTGATAGCAAATGCCACTAATTCTGCAAATAGCCTAAAGCCCGTCAATATTTAACATGTACGCATTGATTATTATTACAATAGGTATTTCATTTGTTCTATGACATATTATTATTGGTTCAATTGTTTCAGATTCCTATGATTCCTTTACTTTGGATGGTCTTGTTCATACAAGCTGTGCCACGAAACGCGGAACATAGGAATATATCGTAGGATTTTAAAAATGTGCGGAAATTTGTTCTCCTATACATCTTAGAGCAAAAGTACTTGTACTTGTAATTCTTGAATGAAAACTTGGCCATAGGCGTTTAACATGGGAAAACAGTTTTTCTTTGCGCAAAAGTTCCCAATTAATTTTAGACAAAAATGTTTCAAATAAATACTGTAGATAATTATATTCTACGCCTAAATCAGTAAACAGTACTAATTTTGCAGGTTTGGTGACTTGTAAAATCTAATTTGAAATAGTATAAATATTACTCATTTGTAGTGATACCCAAGGAATCGAAATAAAGTTCCAAAAAAATGGGTATCGGTTGAACTGTCAGAAATTCGGTATTCAATTAAAAGTTGCAGATAATTTAATTCTGTACCTAAATCACTTTACATGTATTATTTTTAAAATCTAACACAAATAACTTTTATTATTAATATTTTTTTACATTCTGTTACTCGTAAAATAAAATTTCTGACAGTTCAAATAATATGATTTTCTTTGTAATTTTGTTTCAATTTCATGGGTATCGCTATAAATGAGCAATATTTGTACAATTTCAAATTAGATTTACAAGTTATCAAACGTACAGAATGATTTCTGTTTAGTGATTTTGGCGTACAATATAATTATCTACAACATTTATTTAAATCATTTTTGTCTAAAATTAATTGGGAACTTTTGCGCAAAGAATAACTGTTTTCCCATGTTAAACCCCTATGACCAGGTTTTTAATTAACACACACCTTATATTTAGAAAGTAAAATATGACATTTTCGCCAAAAATCAGATAGCTATGGGAATAAAAAACAAATAAAACAAAATATCAATTAAGGTCATAATTCTTAAATATTTAATACTGAATTACTAAACATAATGATTACAGAAATAAGATTATTAATACTGAACTGACATAACATTTCAGATTATATAAAAACCCGTTGTAAATATTTGCAACATTGTAACAAATATTATTAAGGCGTAATGGTATTAAATCATAATTTATTTATAATGTTTAGTTCTCTGGTACAATGGTTTTTTACCTCTCGCTAAGAGAGGTATTGGATTCATGCTAAAATTCGCATACCCAGATTTTATTGAATAAGCACGATTTCAGGTCCCTAGAATCCGATTATAACATTTTTAAAATGATGTCTGTGTGTGTGTGTGTGGATGTGTGTATGTGTGTGTGTGTGTGTATGTATGTATGGATGTTGGAGGGACGATTCCGATTCCTCAAAAACTATAAGACTTAAAAAATATATAACTCCAGTTTCTTTAATCTGACATTCCTGGGAAGAGCTGAAAAGGTTTTGGTAACAATTGAACAACCGGAAGTAGTAGTTTCTTAAAAAAATTCTTCTAAATATAATTTTTTGGGAGTTTTTTTTATTAAATATTGAAGAACATAAAATTCTCCATCTAATACACTTAAATTTTTTATTATATCTTGTATAGATTTAGAGATAAAGACACTATAATTTATAGAGTAAACGAATCGCAGAGGCCAAAGGCACTAAGGAAACCAGTTGACAAATTCCAATGTTTATAATATGACACATGTCATTGTCAAATATTAACAGTTTTAGTGACATTCTGATAGCTTTATCTGGGAAGTATATTTAACTTTTCCTATTTCTTTATTAATTAAATATTTGAAATTATAGGTAAAATTGTGCTAAAATGCATATATCCATCAGAAATACCGCCAATCTGGTTAACGAATTGGAATAATCTATGACATTTAGAAACTTCCTCATACAATGAAAAATAGATATAATTAGAATTAAAATTTTTTGTTATAAAACGACGGTTCGAAAGTAAAGTGCAATACAATACTTATATAGCCTAATATGGAAATGGCGAGAGGTCTTGTGCTGGCCACAACAGATTTTTTAAAACTATCCCCCGCTGCTTTTTTGAATATGTAGGGAGAATAATTATTCAACACAACACTCAGTTAATAATTAATATATGTATAATTGAGGGCTGAATGCAACGATAAAAATGCCTGACAACGAACTTACAGCTCATAATAACTATTAAATAAATTATATAACTGTAAATTTTAAAACGGGTCATGGGACTATAACATAGAAAACAGTTTTTTAGGTGCCAAAAGTTTCGATATTAATTTATTGAAAAAAGACTTAGTGCGTATTATAAAGAATAAAATTACAATTTTTTTAATGCCAAACACCTTACATTTCTGTTTCATATAAAGCCAGAAAATAAATTTAAAAATTTGCACAATTAAGGAAAAATATCAATAGCCGTGAATCTGACAGAAACAAAACAAAACAATTGTTGACTTGAGACGTTCATTAATAAACGTTTCATACACATTATTTGTTAAATTATTATTATTATTATCGTTTTGTTAAGAAGAAATCATGGATAATTTGTCTCATGAAGAAAAATTACAAATTATTAAATGGTTTTAATTGTTCCCTTGCAGTTTTTCTCGTTTCTTATAACTTATTACTTATTACATGTAGACCATCTTTAATTTGTAAATACCTATTTCAATAAATAATAATTGTTTCTTAAATAAATATAATAGTGTTTACTTTATTTTGTGTTATTTTGTAATAGTTCATAAATTAATAACTTTAATCTTTAATCTTTCATGTTAGTAAAAAATGATAATGTTTTGCTACCGTCAGTTTCATGGCTAATGATATTTTTTGCTAATTGTACAAAATTTTAAATTTATTTTCTGTCTTTATATGAAACAGAAATGTAAGGTGTTTGGTATTAAAAAAAATTGTAATTTTTTTCTTTATAATATCAATTACTTTTTCAATAAATTAATATAGAAACTTATATATATATATATATATATATATATATATATATATATATATATATATATATTACAGTTTGTTGGTATTTTGTTCTGAATGTAGTTGTCACTACACTGGTGCCAACTTTGTTGTGGTGTTATCCATTAGTATATATGCAGCTTGATGTTCTATGTCTTTCTTTAATTTTATGAAACAAACCACTGTAGAGCTCGGGTGGGGTTTCGGTTTTGTTATATTTAGATAGTCCAAGGCCATGATTTTTGTTTATGGTGGGAATTTCAATTTGGGATTCGTTTTTTCTATGTAGATTGGGAATGGAATGTTAAATTATATGTTGGATTTTTTGGTTTTTGGTTAATTTTATTATATACATATTTTATTTGTAGTTTTCTGCTTTGTTCTAAGGGTGGATCGCCTGCTTTTACTAGTATGCTGTCAATAGGGCTCATAGGAAGGCGCCGATGGCTGTTCTAGTGGCTGCGTTGTGGATTGTTTCTAAATTCTTCAATATTATACTTTTGATGTGGAATATACTGTACATGTGTAGTCTCATTTAAATCGAATCAATGCTCGGTATATGTATAGTATATTATTTTGTGTGAATAATTGTTTTTATTTTGTTCAGCCTTTGGATACAATCCTTTTTAAGATTTGTTACATGTGGTTTCCATGTTAACAGTTAGACTCGATTTACATTTCCGGTTTCTCTTTTTATCGGGACAAACTATGATAAAATGGAATTTCAGTACCTAGTTACATATTAAATTTTATTTGAAGTCGAAAATTTGTAAAAATGAAAGGAATATTTTATATTTTAGATTAGTTTATGTAAGTGTCAGTTTGACACTCAATGTTGCTAACCTCCGTACATTGAGGTTATCGTAAAGAACACTCAAAATTATGTTTTATTTCAATCTTCTTCATCGGAGTTGTTTAGTTCGTTCTTCTTGAACATTTTTTTTTTTGTCATTTTACGTACAAATTAATTATTGCACATCGTACAACCAAACTAAATTATTTTATATCTATAGTAGTTATTAAAAGATTGGCGCCACTGCATTAGTTTGAAATCGTCATAAATTACTTTAGTGCCGACTTCTGAGCTTTAAATGACCATTTTTGTACACTTTATTGACTATTCACGATACAATAACGATACGTTGATGATACAATGATGTTCCTTGATTTATACATATATGCGATACGCTCACGTGATCACGATACAGTTTAACTTTGTTTTTATTGAAATAATAATATAATGCCAACGTAGTATACTATTACTATATGCGAGGGTTAGTGGAAGATTGCGTTTGCATGCATTAATAATAATTTGTTTCGCTCAAAATATCAATTTTCATTTTAAAATGTCGCTGAAATGAGTTAGGATTGACGTATTAATGAATGATAGTTCGTTGCTTATGAAAATGTGTGGTCATTGTACCACTAATATAATATAAACCACTATTTTGAAATATGATATTATTTAAAATTCAAAACATCTATTTGCATTAGAAATAAAATTATTTTCCATGGTACTAATTCACTAAAATTTAATTATGCCCAGCAATAATGGAAAACCGAATCCTCAGTTGCAAGTACATAGTGTTTTTGAGTAGCATGTGTTGTCGTCGTCTTATAGAAATCAGTTGCAATCCCCGGGGTAGTACGTGTGAGATCTCACCAGCGGGGACCACAAATCACGCGGCGAGTGCGGGTTGCGCCCTCAGAGCCCCGCGGGGCTGTCACTGCCACTGCGGCGTAATTATTTCCGGTAATCGATAATATACTTGTTCTACTGCCCTATAGTGTGAACGTGATCGCTGACCACCTCGCATCAGTAGCGGAACATACATTCCTATGAACTCTTTGAAATATGAGGGTCTTAAGATAATGTTAACTTATATTTTTTGTAAGCGAAGGGAAAATTGAAGTTTCCGTACAATTATTTATTGCGAAAGTATTACTTTTCCAGTCTAATATAAGCAGGCCCGGGCTGGGACTAAATTTCGGTTCAGGAGTTTATCCTGACCGGCCCAACATAACCCCCCCCCCCTCCCTTTTCCACCACTCTATATTAAACAACGAAAAATACAATAAAATTATATATAATAAATTTTAATTTTTTGGGGTGAAAAAAAGATATTTATTAAAAAACAACTGAAAAAATTAATTACAGATCAAAAATTTCTGTGGTGCCTATTGTAGTCTCAAAAAGTTGGTCCATAAAGACCTAAATCAATTTTTTGAAGCGTGTTTAATAATTCCTTGAAATAACGCATACTAAATCAGTTTTTCCACTTTTCAAATTAAATTTATTTGGTTAGTAAACCATACTTTTAAAAATTCTGAAAATATGAAATTGAATTGAAATTCTTAGACATCATAAACTTTTATGGGACACTCAATTCTGTATCAAAGTTACTTACTTTTATCAAATATTAATACAATAAATAATTTGGAAGAAAGATTTTTACGGCGAATGAGTTTTATTGGGATTCACAACTAATTCATTGGAATGTTTCGAGTGCCTAAATCCCTCATTTTCAGTGGAAATCTAACAATTTTATATAATATTGTTATAAAACAATTTATAAGTTAATATTCACAATTGTTTACAAAAAAATCACTTATGGAGTGTATTGCAAAATTTATATTGTTTAAATTTTCATGTTTCTGATATTCAGAATCTGTTTACACATAAAGCCATGGACTGATTTATTTGATAACACAATTTTTATTTTTGACTTTAGCTCTATTCTGTAAGTTTTTGAGACGATTTTAGAAGGAATTAAAACTCAATAATTATTGAGCTATTTACCTGTTTATATGAACAATTAAAGCTAATATCAAATATTAATGTGATTTATTTCGTTTTGTGATTTAAGCAGAATTACACTTTAAAAGTAAATATGAATTTTGTAGGTTAATTTTTTGGTTGAAAGGTAGTGGAAGACTTATTATTCAAATTTGTCTCGAAACGTCCGAAAGTAATAATTGTGAATCCCAAAAAACATATTTTCCAAAAAGGGCGTACAAAGTTTTTCTTCCAAACTTTTCAAGAAGAGAAACAAAAGTTAATAAATCAAAATACAATAAATAAGTAACAATAATAATCACTGTATAAAATATGAATATTACAGAATTTACATTTCTGACTATTGGTTAAAATTCTTAGCAATGTTATTATGAGTACAATTTTTTACAAAATTAGAGTGGATGATGATTTTTCTACTGTAGAATACTTTGCAAGTAATATATAAAATAGCAATTCGGATACGGAAATACTTAGCTTCATAAAATTTTATTTTTCGGACTAGAACCAAAATACGCAAGAGTGTGGAGACAAAAAATCTGCACATTTTATTTAACGAAATTGTATAAAGTTAACAAATGTTGTTACCTACAAAACTATATTGATTTAATTATTTAACCATCGTATAAGGGAATGAACACTATATTGACTTGCTTGCCGAATTTTGATTTTTACGCGTTTCATTTGATTTACGTTGCAGATAGAATCTCCCGCAACTTTTGTTTTAATTCTTTCATAGTAGGCTGCCCGACCACCACTATATGCTTCTAGCTTTAAATGTCTCCCAACTTTTCAATAGACTAGGCCTACTTGTGGAATATTTCAGATATATTTCTTGACTTTTCAATGAAATTAATTTCTAAATCATTATAAGCAATTACCTCGTTATTGGCATAATGGGCAGTGGCTACGTCAGGCCAGAATAAAAATTGGCCATCTGAAAAGTTGAATGTTTATAACCATGTATCAACCTTTTATCAATTTTATATTTCTGACCAAGTTTTCTTAGAGAAACTCCAAGCTTCCCGTACAGGTATGTTCAATTAAAAACATTATTTTCTTCCGTTTTCTTGCGATGCTTTTATCCGAGTCAATATGATGGCAAACATCACAAAAGGTTTGTGTTTGAACCCCCATTATGTAAAATTAATTAAAATATTTCTTTAAATAAAATTCGGCAATCATTTTACGGTTTTGGTTTTCTTTTAATACTTCCATAAGAAAAACTTAAAGTGGTAAGAATTCACAAATGCGTTTAAACTCACTAACTAAAAGAAGATTAAAATTTGCGCAGATTTTTTGTCGACACCCTTATATGAACTTATTCAAAATTATGTAAGTACAGGATAACACAAGGGACCCTGGCGGTTTTTGAGAGGAGAGTGTTAGTACTGAGTAAAGTTTCAACATTATTTGAATTTATTTTCATCAAAATAAACGTTAAGATATGCCATTTTCGGTAAGTAATCAACTGTGAAAAATAATATCTTGTTCAATCCTCCGCTTGGTATATACATATATTTAAAACTAATCTTGCAAAATTTCCGCATATTATTCCTTATCAGTAATTAGTCTTCTCTTCAGTAATATGAGCAGTTTGGATTCGGAAATTAAATATTTAATTTCCAAAGAATTCTGAATTGTTTATTGAAACACGAAATTTGCAGCATATACATATATGAAAATGGCATGATTAAAATTAAAACTAAACTTTCACGACGCGATATATATGTTTGTTATTTTTCAAAGTGAGAAATTGAAAATGTTTCATATAGGTACTCGTATAATAGTGAGGGAGCGTGGAACATATTTGTTACGCCACTGACACCTCTTACCGGCTTGTTTGATTTAATGAATCTGACCCCGCTGAGAACAAGATGACATATTAACCGAGATCAGCTACTAATTTGCGCCAGATCTTGACGGAAATCCAATGATTGTTTTGCAGATTAATCTACATTCAGGCTTAATTATTTATTAGATAAATCTGCAACGGACGTACGAATAAGAGCCGGTTTAACAACCTCCGGCAAAGTTCAGGGAGGAATTACCCGGTGGTTATCTCCTGCAGTCGGTTTGCCGCTTCCGGATTTTCTTAATCAGGGCTTGAAAACGCCGCAACCATCATTGCCTTGCTTCTTAATTATCAATTATGTCATCATTTTTATAATGAAACATTTTATTTTATATCTTCATGCCGTATTGCGGTCTTTATTTTTGTTGCCTTTCTTTGAAATAATTTTTATTTTTATTATTTTCATACTTTAAATGTTAATATTTCGTTATTGTCTAAGCTAGATTAATTGTAAATTAACAAATATACGATAAACAAAACCACAAAAACGTAGTTTTGAATTGTTACAATGTATAGGTGGAACAAATTCGAGTTCCTTATATGAAAAATTTTTTTATTATGCATGTTACAGAAAATTGATGTAGATTTTTATGTACCTTTATGAGGCAACAGGTAAAACTTAATTTTGAAAATACTGAATTTCTCTCTTAGTATAAGAAAAAATACTTCTAATGTTTTTTACGTAGAATAATGAGTTGTAATTGGATTTTTTCAAAACTGCCACACAGTCCTTCCATCTTTTCTTTGACCTTCCTTGTACTCCCGGCAATCAAAGTTCCAATTCTGAGGCGAGACTGCAAATGTAAATCGCTTGCGAGGGACAGTATCACTTATATCACTTTCTGATCCTATACTTTCGATCTTTGGTTTTGCACTTGGCACTGACAACTGTCAATTACAATTTTTTGAATATATCAGCTGTTTCCATGATTATAGCAAAGCTGAGTGATTTTTGAAAGTTTATCTCTTTATTATTCTATAACTATATCTATTGAATATGAAGGATAATGTATAGTCAAACCGTATAGAGAATAAGATATTCTTTCACACTGACAATCACATACTTACTTACTTAATCCTGCACCTTTCTACCCTCACGGGTGTAAGGCGTGCCCCCGGCCTGCGGGGGAGGGGTTGAGTTCTGGTTTGTTGGTCTTCTCCATATTTCTTTCCACTTTGCTCTATCTTGTGTTGCTGTCTTCGTTTCTTCCCAAGTTAGATCTCTTCTTTGCGCTGCCTCCTTTACTTCTTCCAGCCACGTTCTTCTCGGTCGTCCTCGTGGTTTCTTTCTTCCAATTTTTGCTTCAAACACTTTTTTAACTATTCTCTCCTCTCCCATCCTTTCTACATGCCCATGCCATCTCATCTGTCCTTCTGCCATCTTATCTTCTATTGCTTTTACTTTTAAGTTTTGTCTGTAGGTTGTGTTTTCAATTCTGTCCAGTCTTGTTTTCCCCTCTATTTTTCTCAAGAATCTCATTTCGATAGCCATAATTTTTTCTTTTTGTCTTCGCGTTAATGTCCATGTTTCAGCTCCGTGTATGAGTATAGGCGTCACTACTTTCTTAAATATTTGTACTCTGGTCTCTTTCGGTATTTCTTTCTTTCCTAAGAAGCTGTGTTTGATGCTGTTGAATATTTTGCCTCCTGTTGTTCTTCTTTCTTTTATTTCTTCATGAAATCTTCCATCTTCTTAGATCATTGCCCCCAGGTATTTAAATTTTTGGACTTGCTGTAGATTTTCATTTTTTAGTTGTATCGTGTGGTGTTGTTCATTTCTTCCTAGTATGGTTTTCGTTTTTTCTTTATTGATCTTCATGTTTAATTTTTGTAGCGCTTTATAATATATTTCTATATTCCTTATTAAGGTTTTTTCGTCTTCTGCTATGATGACCATGTCATCTGCATAGCATAATTCTGCTATTTCTACTCTTCTCAATTTCCAATGTCCTATGTAGTATTTCTTTACTTCTTTCTTTGTCTCTTTTATTCCTTCGTCAAGAATTAGCGTAAACAGAAGCGGGCTCAAAATGCATCCTTGTCTTACTCCGGCTGTAGTTTCAAATGTATTGGAGGTCTCTTGTTTCACTCTTACATAGCTCTTAGTCTTTGAATATAGGCTCTGAATTCCTGTTATTAACGTATTTGATATTCTCCTTTTTCTTAGCGTTTTCCATATGTCTTCTCTATTGATTCTATCAAACGCTTTCTCTAGATCAATGAAGCACACATGTACGTTTCTCCCTTCTTTTATTGCCTTTTCCCCTATTTGTCTTAGTATGAATATCGCATCATTTACTCCTCTATTTGGTCTAAAACCAAATTGAGTTTCCTCTAACGATTCTTCCAGCTCTATTCTTAGTCTACTCTCCAGGATTCTTGCATATATTTTGGCCACTGTGCTTATTAGGGTAATTCCTCTATAGTTCCGGCACTCTCTGCTATCTCCTTTTTTAAATATTGGTGTTATGATACCTATTCAACTCAACAATCACATAAAATGTCAAAAAGTGATATTTAACTGCTTTTTTCAAAAGCTGTTAAGAACTTCAAATAAGAAGTCGAGTGAATTTGGTCTTAATGTTTCATATATTTATTTCAACATTTTTACATAATATTATTTGTACGTTTTGGGCAAAAATTAGCCCATCTTCAGCAATAGGTAAAAATAAATTTTCATTTTTACCTCCCGCTACACTAAGTAAGAGAGGTATAGGGATCGTGCTAAAAATCGCATATAGAGATTTTATTGAATAAGCACGTTTTGATGTCCCCAGAATCCGATTTTAACATTTTTACAATGATGTCTGTAGGTATGTATGTATGTATGTATGTATGTATGTATGTATGTATGTGTGTGTGTGTGTGTGTGCGCGCGTGTGTGTGTGTGTCTGTGTGTGTGGATCTTGTGGACACGATTACTCAAATACTATCAATCAGAAAAATTTGAAATTTTTTATACCCATTATATACTAATATGGGAAGTGGTCATTTTTAGTGTATATCGGATAACCGGAAGTATCATTTATACTAGCTTTTAACAGTTTTTCTTGTAAAACATTCATTGAATATAATTTTTTAGCAACTTTTACTAATTAAAATTGAATATAATGGTACAATCTTCAATTCTACAATAATAACATTTAGTAAATAACTCTAAATAAGATGATAGAAAAAGTTCCTTGACTGGATATATTGATGAGGTAATAAAAATTTCTGGATTGCAGTCACAAAATTTTATTTAAATTCTCGGGTAGACCGGTTTCGAGCTCCACATGAGCCTTCCTCAGGACCTGAACAGTATTTACAAAACATTACAATTTAATAATCAGAAATAACAAAAATTATAAATTACTTACATGAGAATTAAGAAAATTTTAGATACATGGCAAAAAAATGAAAACGTAAGTGCAACATAAAGCACATGGATTTCGTCAAAAGATAAAAAAATAAATAAAATAAATTATATAAAACTTTTATAAAAAACTAAGAACAAATGTTCTACGTGAACCACACCCATGGTACTACTTAAGTAAAGTATTAGCATGTTAAGACACTTACTAAAGTCAAGGTTTTTTATAGTTTAATTAAGTAAAATAGTTTAAATTTATTTTAGTGCAATTTGTTTTCTTTTATAAAAAAAAAAATTTTTAAGGATTAGAAAAATGTATTTTATGATTAAGTTTTATCCTTATTTTTTAAGCTATGTTGTAAGACGTTGGTGTATATTTTACTAATGTACATAGTATCAGTCCTGAAATTAACATTATTTTTATCCTGCTGTACGTGTAGCATTTCTAGTGTCAACCGTTTATTAAGATTTTTTTCCCTGTCAAGTATTTTTGTTCCATTAAATTTAAACTCGTGACTATTCAAATTTCGCGCCAATGTTTTTCTCATTTGGTCAGCCACGCCCTCGACGTATATTAATGAATAAAAATTCCTATTATTTGTTGTTTTTTCATTCCTACCATCGCCATTGTTATTATTATTTTTGTTAATTATATTTTTATTTGTCTCATATTCATTCACCAACCCATTTACCACTCCTTTTGGAAATCTGTTGAGACGTAGTAGTTATTTTACATATTTTACAACTTCTGCTTTGTATTCAGGTGAGGTTAAGTTCAGTGACCTACTTATTAAATTCTTTGCATTGTTTAAAATTTGTGATTTTGGATGTTTTGAATGGAAACTAAGATATCTAGTACTCGCTGATGGTTTTTTATACCATACAGTTTTAATATTTTCATGTTCTTTATTTATAAGTGTCATATCCAAGAAAGGAATGCGGCCATCAATTTCCACTCCAGTGGTGAACTGTAGATGTTCATTGTAGCTGTTAAAAATATTTAAAGTATTGTTCACCTGATCTTTTGGCACTGCCAGAATTAAATCATCTACATATTTTTTCAGAAATGGTAGTTGGAATGGCAATTTAGGTTTTATTGTTTCGAGTAATACATCCGTTACTAAATTAGCAACAATAGGTGATAGTGATGATCCCATGGCTACACCCCATTGTTGTTGGTGAAAACTGTTTTCAAATTGGAAGTAACTATTGCTGAGGCAGAAGTTGATTATTTCCAAAAATTCATGGAGAGGAATATCTGTTCTATTTTTAATTATGTTCCAGTGTTTTTCTACGGCTTCAATGACTAATTGCATAGGTATGTTGGTGAAAAGGGATACCACATCCAAAGATATAAGAATGTAACTTTCAGGTAGTGCAACATGCGTGATATATTAGTGAACTTCGAATGAATTTTTCACATGATATTCTTCATTTTCTAGTCCCTTGAGAAGGCCCGCGACAAATTTCGACAGTTGATCTGTAGGGGAGCCAATGCCTGATACTATGGGTCGTAGTGAGAAATTTGTTTTGTGTAATCACCTATTGTTGCTAATTTAGTAATGGATGTATTACTCGAAACAATAAAACCTAAATTGCCATTCCAACTACCATTTCTGAAAAAATATGTAGATGATTTAATTCTGGCAGTGCCAAAAGATCAGGTGAACAATACTTTAAATATTTTTAACAGCTACAATGAACATCTACAGTTCACCACTGAAGTGGAAATTGATGGCCGCATTCCTTTCTTGGATATGGCACTTATAAATAAAGAACATGAACATATTAAAACTGTATGGTATAAAAAAACCATCAGCGATTACTAGATATCTTAGTTTCCATTCAAAACATCCAAAATCACAAATTTTAAACAATGCAAAGAATTTAATAAGTAGGGCACTGAACTTAACCTCACCTGAATACAAAGCAGAAGTTGTAAAATATGTAAAACAACTACTACGTCTCAACAGATTTCCAAAAGGAGTGGTAAATGGGTTGGTGAATGAATATGAGACAAATAAAAATATAATTAACAAAAATAATAATAACAATGGCGATGGTAGGAATGAAAAAACAACAAATAATAGGGATTTTTATTCATTAATATACGTCGAGGGCGTGGCTGACCAAATGAGAAAAACATTGGCGCGAAATTTGAATGTATCAATCTGGCGTGGTCTACAAAATACCTTGTAATGATTGTGTGGCCCAATATACGGGATAAACAAAACGTTATCTAAAAACCAGACTAGATGAACACAGGAGAAATTGTTTTTCGCAAAGAACAAAACAAGTAACGGGGAAATGCGCTCTGGTAGACCATGCTATAAAAAATAATCACGAGTTTAAATTTAATGAAACAAAAATACTTGACAGGGAAAAAAATCTTAATAAACGGTTGACACTACAAATGCTACACGTACCCTAGGATAAAAATAATTTTAATTTCAGGACTGATACTATGTACATTAGTAAAATATACACCAACGTCTTACAAATAACTTTAAATATGAATATATAATATAATTTATTTTCATGTATCACCTAGCCTATGCGCCAAACAAAAACATAATTTTAATGACAGTTTTGACATATTTAAACAAATGTCATGGACAGGAAGCAATTATATTAAAATTAATAATGAAACCGTGTTAAGGAGAATATAATAATATATATAATATATTTAATTAAGGTTTGTAAAAATAATATGTTTTCCATCATACATAAATGTTCGATGTACAGGATGATCTGATTTAAATTTGCTAATTGCTATTTTTGCAGCACTATAAATTAATATTAATTTACAACTACACATTTACGAAATGGATAATGTACGACGAAGAATTGACAAAGATTGCGTTTTAGAGCTCCTAGAAGATGATGCTGATTTTTATAAGAATGTGTGTGTGTGTGACGATTTTTCCGTAAAGTCTTTTAAAATATGATCCAAAACTTCTCAAATTTGGTATTTAAAACTCATATATAATTTGAAACAACATACATATTAGATTTTAACCATATATGATAAATCGGATGTAGTTCTTAATTTGAAGCTCTAACAGATTTTTGAGGAAAAACAATAAAACAATCCAAAATTTTGTATTAAAGACTTTTCTATTTATTGGACAACAAATTAGATTTTATTTACAAACGATTAACCGGAAATGATACTTTACTTAAAGCTGACTTCTATTTTAAACATGGAATTGGCGGGAGGTTATGTGTTGGCTACATCAGATTTTTTTTATATCCAATTATCAATACATTTTTACAATTTGTACGAAAAAATCAACTCCAGGATTTATTGGTAATCATAACAGGAACGATGAAGAAAAAACTGTACAAGCTATCACCATGGCGACAGGTGAAGCTCGTACAAATTGTAATAATGTATTGATAATTGGATTTAAAAAAAAATGAACATTTATTTTTACCTATTGCTGAAAATGGGCTAATTTTTGCCCGAAACGTACAAATAATATTATGTAAAAAATGTTGAAATAAATATATGGAACATTAGGACCAAATTCACTCGACTTCGAATTCCATGAAGGTTTCCAAAGGATACTCCAACTTCAAATAAGGCAAGGGAACTTCCGGTTCACCAATTATAACTAATCTAAATCTAATCAGCTCTTCATATGGATGTAAAGGAGAGGAATACGAAAAATTATACTTTTTAGAATTGTAATATTGGAGTTATCATAATTTTTTAGGATTGTAGTATTACAGACAGCATCGTAAAAATAGAAAAATCGTATTTTAGGGACCCCAAAACGAGCTTATTTATTAAAAACTCACCACCGAATTTTTAACTAAAAGACAATACCTTCCATACCTAAAGGTGAGGGAAGTAAAAGTGTAATTTTTTAAGAGACGTAAAAAAGTAATTTTGAGAAATTAATGGATATAGAATCAAAATAAACAAGTGATGATCCGTAATTCATTTTATTCTTATTAATTTTGTTTTCTATTTTTTCATCCCAATAAATTAATAATTATTTTCTCTAAATGACAGATTTTAAAGTTTCGTTTTTTTTTTGTAAATTGTAATAATATAAATCTGAATTAATAAATGAAATATGCGCTTG